>CM050522.1:40564499-42055749 GCA_027563665.1 Antrozous pallidus | reverse complement strand
CGGCCTCGAGGGGGCCGGGGGCTCCGGCCTCCGGGCCTCGCGAGAGCCGCCCTTGCCGGCGGGCCCGGCGTGGGCAGACATGGACCCGGAGAGACAAAGGCGGCGGCGGCCGCCGCGCCCCCCACCCGCCGCACCCCGGGCCCCCTCCCGCCGCACCCCCCAGCTCTGCCGCCTCCTCGGGGGAGCCATTTAAGCCGGGGTCGGTGTGGGCCCGCGGGGTGAGAGGCCGGCCTGTCCTGCGGAGCTGCCGTCGGGCATGACTCAGTAGTTTTTGGAGAAGGCCCCGTTGGGCTTTGCTGAGCGAGGCCTGAGCTTGGCGAAGGGAGCGAGGCCAGTGGGACCCCGAACTTGTTCTAAAACCCGCTGGAACGTGGGTGAGGGAGCCTCTCTGCCCTTGTGCTTTAGTTTTCCCAGCGTCGCTGGCGTTTCTCGCCCAAGATCCCTTTCGTGAAGGAAACGGAGCACCTTCCCCTTTGTTTCGTGCATTTAGGCTGGTGAATGTGAAATTCCCTGTTTCCTTCTCCATGGAGCTGTGTTTTGGGCAAGACCCGGGTTATCTTTATTGATTGAAGGCCTAAGAATCTGGTCTAAGGACATAGAAATGTAAAGTAATATAGGTCACAGAGCCGCTGTTCTTAAACCAGGCATTCAGGTAATCCCACCCAAAAAAAAAAAAAAATTCTGAAACTTCATTTTTAAAAGGTAGGATTTTAGAACTTTAGGGAAAGCACTGAAATTTTACCTTGAAAATTTTTCCTTTAAATGGCCCTGAAAAGGAATTGGTTTGTAGTTTTCCCTTATTGTCTGTCTCCGAGCCCGGTATTAAGCATGGAAAGGAGCCTTTTAAAATCACACGAATGTACTCCCATTTGGTAAATAGGAAACCGAGATAGGAAAGTGAGGACTTGCCCAAGGTCACTGGCTTAGATAGAAGTAGATTAGAGGCTAGAACTCAGGTATCAACTTCAGGTGAGTGGGCATTCTTAACGTCTTTTAGCATTTAGATTTCTTAACTTTTTTGTGTGTTTTTTTGTTTTTGTTTTTTGTTTTTGAAGTTACATTTGAGGCTGGAGAGTTTTTCAGTTGCATGCCCAGGTTTCAGAGTTTTGTTGGTGGCTTGTTTTTGAAGCTATGGATTAGAAGAAGCCAAAACTATAAAAATAAATGTTTCACTTATACGTGATGGAGTTGACACATAATGCTCAAGTTTCTGTCAACTTTAAAGGTACTAAATAGTAGTGGTATTGTATTTTTCTAAAACATTGCCAAGTAGGAGGAAACCACAGTACCTTATTATGGCAAGCTCCCCTTTATCCCTGCCCGCCGCCAAATATATATACATATATACATATACATATATATATATATATATAATCACTAAATATAAGTATTCCTGCCTTGATGCTCTCTCCACTGTGCTTGGTTTTTATAAACAACCCTGACCATTTTGGCTTCATGAGTGATTAATGATGCTTGCTTGCATCTTTAGATTGAATTTGAGATTGTTCTCTAACCCTCCCTACATTAGAGAAAAACTGTAGCAGCCTAAATGATCTTTTTGTTTTATTTTCTTAGATTAGATTAGATTAGATGTCTGAAGGCTGCATCCTTAGGTTTTGGGGTTGTGTAGGAGTTGGCAGGCTCTGGGATATAAATAGAAGCTGATTTCAGAGGCCCCTGTTGACTAGGCTTTATGTGGGATCCTCCATCCAGCTCAGCCTGTCACATTGCAGCCTTGTGACAGGCTGAAGCGCCGCCCATGTGATCTAAGCTCCTGAGAAATATTAAGGCAAACTGTGCACATGTGATGGCATTTAAAAGCCGGCTTTCTAGGGGGAAATAGTCTACAAGATGAGAAGCCATCTAGAAGACATATCCTGTTGTCTGAGTTGAAGACTAGTGAATTGAAGGTAGATGGGTTTTGTGTTTTCTGAAGAAGGAAAGGTGGAATACTTAACATGTTGAAGTGGATGAAATCACTGGATGAGATTCCCCCACCCCCAACCCCCTCCCCCCCAAGAAGATACTAAGAATCAGATAGACGAAGGTTAATGTTTGTTGGCTCAAATTTAGGCCAATTTGTTTTTAAAGCCACCATCAGATGACACTGCAAGTTTGTATAGAAACTGAGCTAGCATAATTCTTAAACTGGGGGTTCAAGGAATGGCCCAACTTTTTAGGCTAAAGCTTCACACACTTTGGGTAGAGGGCATGCAAATAAATACATAATTTATTATTTGAAGCATTTTTTGCACATACGTGCAAATAAACAGCTGAAAGTGTTTATTAAACTTCATAAAGGATTTTGAAATATTTACACTACTCTGCTCCAAAATGAGTCAGCTAAATTCCACTTACTATTTAAAGAGACAGTGTCAACTAAATTAATACTGTCTGAAGTAAATTGTGGATCTTGGTCACTCTCCATACATGCTTGATTGGCTTGAAATATTTTAGAGCTTGAAAATGGTGTCTTTTTGCTAACAAAAGTAAAGCTTACTATTTAACTAGAGGGAGTAATTGTCAGGATTTAGACAGGCCAGAATTTTAGTCCTCTTCCACCCTTTTAAAAAATAATTTTGTTAATAAAAATTGCTAATGAAGACATTATTTGCAATATTTCCCTAAAGAGTGTATTCTAGAAGTAGTAGTTGGAAAAAGCCATATGAAATTCCAGAATATGGCAAGCAGTAATTTGAAGTACTTTCTTGCACTTATTTGAAATTTTAATAACTTAGTAAATCATAAGTGATCTTATCAACAGTATAGAGTAAATGATCTGCTTTGTACATTCATACTGTGTGTTTTCTCTTAACTCGGGAAAATTCACTAAACTTAGCAAAATATTTGCTAATTTTTTTTATATATTTGTGCTAATTTTAATAAGACTTGTGCCAAAAAAAAAGATTCTGTATAAAGTTTTTTGGTAGCCTAGCATTAGATATTAACTATTACTATAGGTTATGTGTTTATATTGCTTTACTTTCTTTGTCTTATTGAACTTGAAAAGATTTCATTTTCTGGTATGAAGATAGCACTTGTTAAGGTTCAAGAGATAAGATAGTCTTTAGCTGAGAAATCTGACTGACAATGTATGCATTGCAGGTTTCTAGGCACTGACTTTAAAAGTACCCAGACCCAGATTTCACACCTCAAATGTAGAACATAAAAGTATAAGCATCTGACCCCCCTGAATTCTTAGAGCTTCACTTGTTGATTCCGAGGTAACTGGAAAGGCTAGGTCACCTACCAGCTCTCATTTCAGTTCACAGAATTGTTGAATTACTAGTTGACTATAATCAGCCCTTTAGTAGCATAATTGTTGAATTACTAGGTGGGCCAAGTATGTTCAGAAGTTTTAAGAAAACTTTAGAGCTACATCTACTATACAGCTAATTTAAAGAACCCTAGTAGATCTCAAGTGTCAGTAATTAAGATTGAAGGTTTTTCCCATTTGCAAGTTTCATTTAAAATATTTTTAACCAATATAAAATATTGTTAACCATTGTGTAAGAGAGCAGAAAGGAACTTAGCTATCAGTTAGCCAACTGATTTAAATGTAATTGTGATATCAGAGTGACCTTTTCAAAAATTGAAAAAGTGAAATAAATACATTTTAATGTTTAATGGTAGAATCTTTTTGCCCTAACATTATATGTGAAGTCATTCTAGGTCATTATTTATCAAACAATAAAACAATTCCTTTCATGTCCTTTGTTTCATAAAGGCAGCAAATATTCATACTTTCCTTGCCCTACTTTTTTAATTTGGGCCTTTCTTAGGAATAAACTTGATGTTTAGAAAAACTAGTGGCCATCATCTACTAATTTAGTTGATTTTACTTTGGTTACATGCTAGTTTCTAAAATTTTGTTTTTGTTTTCTTTACAGCAGAAAAATATGGCTCAGGAGACTAACCAGACCCCAGGGCCCATGCTGTGTAGTACAGGATGTGGCTTTTATGGGAATCCTAGGACAAATGGAATGTGTTCTGTTTGCTACAAAGAGCATCTTCAGAGGCAGCAGAATAGTGGCAGAATGAGCCCAATGGGTAAGTTGTTTCCAAGGAAAAACCCATTTGAAGAATTGGTGAACAGAAAACCTAGAGCCAAGAATTGGGGCTTAAGACCAAGAATCAATGCTGAAAGCCCAAAGAGAGAAGACCTGAGAAAAGCTTGACATTGAAGCAACAGCCCAAGTACTTGGTATAACTACATCAGGAATGAATGACTATCAACAAGCATCTTGGCTAGCCTTTTCATTTTTCTTTTTGAGATTTTGTTTCATACTTGTATTCACTGGATATGATTTTTTAATATTTTTTTGTATATTCTTTTAAATGTAGGAATCTGCAGCACAATGAAAATGCTTAAATCACTAACTTAATTAAATGCAAGTATTTGTTACTTATTAATAGTCTTTACTGATTATAGTATTGCTTTGTTTATTATAAATACTTTTTTTTTTAAATAGGGACAGCTAGTGGTTCCAACAGTCCTACCTCAGATTCTGCATCTGTGCAAAGAGCAGACACTAGTTTAAGCAACTGTGAAGGTGCTGCTGGCAGCACATCTGAAAAATCAAGGTAAGTTTGAGCATTTCAGAGTTTTTATGGTAATAGAAAGAAATTAAGATAGCTGTGCTATCCATACAATTATAATTATGTGTTCATAAATAATAAGGATGTTAATATATCAAATGCCCTTGGCTTTGCATCTATTGCACAGTCAGGGATTTCATTATCTTTTAATGTATGATCTTATAGGTCATTGAGAGAAGATGTATATTATAACACACTATACCACCACCAAGGATGCTGTGTTGAGAATGCTGTGCTTTTATTTCTTTGTAATTGAGGTTTAGAGGTTGTAGGGAATGAAGCTCTGCAGACTTTAGTGTAATGCCACACAAGGCATTTTGGCAAAACTGCCCCCTTTTGCCCATAAACAGGTTACAGGCACAGCTAAAAATTCTTAGTTGGCTATAATAAAACATTGTGACTTATACAGATATGCAGCCTTGAATTGAGCCATTTATAAAATTGTTTGCTTTATTCTCAACCATTTTTGCTGAGCATCCAGTATTCTTTTAAAATTTTAGATTATTTAGCTCCATTTGATATATTGGAAATAATATATAATTTGAAGTTGAATTGACAACTTATCTCATGAAGAAGTACCCTTAACATCTTTAAAAATGTTTGCTTGAACTCAAATAGAAATGTGCCTGTGGCTGCCTTGCCTGTAACTCAGCAAATGACAGAAATGAGCATTTCAAGAGAGGACAAAATAACTATCCCGAAAACAGAGGTGTCAGAGCCAGGTATGCTTTTTGTTTAATATTAGTTCAGTTCTGGACTTGTAGTATGAGAAAGGGTTGGTGGGGGGATTTGTTCCTTCCAATTGAAGGACCAAGAAGGAGAGAGCTAAAAAATACAGGCCAAGCAAAAAACCACTCTGGAGAGTATTCTCTTCTTTCTTCTCTGCCCATCCCCCACACCAATAAATTGGCAAAGTTTATAATCTGGAGACTGTGGAAGTATTAAGAATTTAATGAACTTAAAATAATGTATTACTGTCATATTTTAAAAGTTATCTAAATCATTAAAGAATGTATTTTTTATAAACCTGAAAAATTTGTAGATTAAATTTCAAAGTTGAAAAATTTTAGGTCAAAAGCAGTAACTATTGATATTGTCAACACTGTAGGAAATAAGCAGTAGAATATATTAAACACTAAAACTTTCAAGTTGAAGTAGAGAATCCCATATTTTGTGAGAGTTTAAACCTCAGTATGGAAAGGCATTTTTTTGTTTTCTTTAGTGATTTTGAGTCAGTGCTTAACTTCTACAGCAACCATGAATACTCTAAATGTATTAGCCAGAAGACTGACTTGTTTGAATGATCTGTGCTAAGCCTATCAATTCATTATTTCCTAGTAGTGTTGATTGAACATAATATAAAACTTTATTGTATGGAAATAATGTCAGTGGTTATATAATCTGGTTTGTAGGCTAGCTTTTTCTAACATCACAGGCTTATGTGAACTACATCAATCTTAATTTATAATGTTATGGTGAAAATATAAGTTGAGCAAGTGAATCCATATTTGATATTTTGAAATGAGTTCCATCCTTCTGAAAAAGCGGACCAAATTTGTGTGTGTGTGTGTGTGGCTGTGGCTTTTGAGGCAGTGGCAGAGGAGGGCAGGGATGTGTTTTAAACATAGATTAGTGTGGCCTTGAAACGGTATTCTGGGTTAGATCTATAGCTAGTCTCTGCAATTATTCTCTTAGTAGGAATTCTGTAGTTCAAAGCCCCTTCTTAATCTTTATGGAACCACTGTTTAGTTTTCAAGTGTGGCCCAGGAAATGGCTATTACTCTTCCCTACCCCCAAACTATTGTCATACCATCAGGAAAAATTATAATGAGGTTGTCATAGTAGATTGTTAGGAATAAGTAATAGGTGGAATATTCTGTTAATCTTAATCTCACTGAATAAATTACTAATGCAAATGAGTTGTGAATTTGGGAAGAATTTTTAGAATAAGTTGTACCAATTGGCTTGTCTCTAGAGTTTGGACTTAATGCTGGCCTGTTTAGGCAGTAATTTAAGCATTGCATACATTGATTTGCTATTGTTGAGGTTTGGATTAATATTAAAACTCAGTTTACAGTGCTTCTGGTGTAGTTCAGTTTTATATAAGTACTAGAGGCCCAGTACATGAAGATTCATAAAAGAATGAGCTGTCACTCTGGCCGAGCTGCCTTTCCGTCTTCCCACACTGTCCAGGGGCCCAGAGTGGCTGGGGTGATGTGGAATGTCCCACCCCTGGCCAGTGGGCACCTGTGCATGCAAATCAACCTGCCATCTTTGTTGGGTTAATTTGCATACTCACTCCTGATTGGCTGGTGTGTGTCACAAATGTACGGTCAATTAGCATATTATTCTTTATTAGGTAGTCAAATTTGATAAATGGCTAGTGGTAATATGGGCTTAACTCCAGTAATCTGCAGTTTTACCTTCATATTGACAAATTCTGTTGATTTCATGTAGACAAATGGACTTTTAATGAAAATAAATTTTTTTAGTTTTGTCTATAAAATCCTTAACAGTCTTAAGTCATAAAGACAATCTTTGCTAATCTTTCAAAAGAAATTTAAAAATACTCCAGATCTTCTGAATAAGACACTAAAACACATGTTATAGTGACAAAATAATTATTGTGACATTTTAGGATCTGAAGATAGTGATTAATGATTTGGGTTTCACTTGTCAAAATTTGCTGGTTTTACTTACACAATCTTTTTCCTGTGAGTCTGAAACCAAATGGACATTTTAATAGTCAAGTACCTCAGAAGTTGCTAACTTTATTTACTTAGTAGTAATGAATTTCAGCAGCCCTAATTAAGACGTTTATATGTAAGGCAACTGCAACATGGAAAAACATAGCGTGTGACCAACATTTCTTAGGTCCTTAAAAACTTTTAGAATTGAGGTTTTGTTTCTTAGAACTAACTGCTAAAAGGAGTTTAAAAGAACTATCAGTGGGATGATACTTTTGTAAAATTTAACGGAACAAGTTGTTGATTGGCAAGAAATTCTGATATTTGAAAGTGCTGATATATAAAAGTAAAAAGTCCTAGGTGTTTTTATTTTTTCAGCATAGTTAATTGGTTAATTAGTAGTCAGTGAATGCTTAGCAAATTTCTAATTTGTACCCTTATTTTTCAGTTGTCACTCAGCCCAGTTCATCAGTTTCTCAACCCAGTACTTCTCAAAGTGAAGAGAAAGCTCCCGAATTACCCAAACCAAAGAAGAATAGATGTTTCATGTGCAGAAAGAAAGTTGGCCTTACAGGTATTAAACATATAACACACACAGCGGACTGTATATTTTACAACTAAGGTTCAACAAGGAGCTCCTGGTCTCTTCATAAGGGGCTGATCTTACACACAAAATCTTCCAGATCTTCTAAATAAGACAATAAAACACTTGTTATGATGGCAAAATAATTATGAAATTTCAGGATACCAACTTTCAGTAGTAGAAAGTTCCAGAATGGACTAGAAAGGGGGATAGTGGGAGGAAGTCTAGTTTGATTTCTATTTGTCTCCCTAATCACATGAAATCCTTTAACTTGAGGCCTTATAAATTACTTTCCTTTATTGGACTGATAAAAATACATTCCTTTTGATTCTTTCCTTTGTTCTGTGAAAAAGGAAGTGGAACTAAACAGTGCCTACTTTGAGCCAGGCATAAAATATCCTAGATACTTTAGTTGTTTTGTTTAATTGGTTAGTCTTTCCCTTGTTTTCACATGAAAATAATACCTAGTTAACATACAAGTAGGAGGATTTAAATCCAGGTCATTCTGATTCCAGAGCCTGTGTAATTTCTACCCTGTGTGATATCTATGGGAGTTTGTGGAAGAAGAGTTATTTGAATTTCTCACCATGTCAAAGGTGGTTAAAATGCTGTTTCACAATTTGAAGTGACAGACTTTGTCTTGTTGCAAAGAGCCATGAAAGCTGGTTCCTTTTCTATAGTGAATAAGTCTTTTTTTTCTTTTCCTTTTAATTGCTACAAGTTCCCAAGTTGACACTGCTTCCTCTTCTGTGTGTACAGGGTTTGACTGCCGATGTGGAAATTTGTTTTGTGGACTTCACCGTTACTCCGACAAGCACAACTGTCCATATGATTACAAAGCAGAAGCTGCAGCAAAAATCAGAAAAGAGAATCCAGTTGTTGTGGCTGAAAAAATCCAGAGAATATAAATTACTACTTGTGAAGAGACTGAAACTTTGTTTTTATTTTAATATATCGTAGGAAAACATTAAAGAGCAGGTGCATGGCCATTTTCCTTTGATGTTCTCCAGAGTTTTACTTTATACTACTTGTCTGTCTTATAATTGATATTTTAGGATGTCTGGGTGTTTGTTACAGGCAGAATTGGACAGATTACAGCCCTACAAAATGTATATGCCCTCCCTTGAATAAAATTGGATGAAAATCTGCATATCAAATTGAATTTTACAGATAACAAGGACAAAATTTAGCTCCCACGTGCCAAACAAAACACATGAAATCTCTGCATGTTTGCAGCATATCTGCCTCTTGGGAATGTATCAAGGTATAATCTTTGGCTAGTGTTATGTGCCTGTATTTTTCTAAAAAATGGTATACCAGAAAAGGACTGGCAGTCTACTTCTATCATAAACTTCACTGTTAATTTCCACATGTTCTTTGGAAGAAGGTGATAAAGAGGATCAGACCTTTCCATGAAACCAGTATTTGATGCCATATATATATGTGGCTAATTGGTTTAAAAGCTGTCAAATAAAGACATTCTGTGAAAGGTAAATATGCAACTGGTTATGAGTAAAACCATCAAGCAACAGGTCTGGAGCTGTCTCTGAAGCTTATTGTTGGATTGCACCAGAAGATTTCTGCATTACTTACTGCTAAAAAATGTGTAACAGAACTGCACTAGGATTAGTTTGTTTACAAGAAGAAATTAAAACTGCATTTGGTTTTCACATATAGCAGCTCTGTTGAATAACATGCATCTGAATTTTAAGTTGCGAAGGTATCTGAACAGTTAATTTTTCATGTGCATCTTTTGTTGAATGTTTTGGTTGAAGAAAGAATGTTTAGAGCTTTTTTAAAGACTTCAGTTCTTAATGTAACTACCCTTCTGCATGGAAAATCATAACCAACATGGCTGCAGTAGACTTCTTAGTGGTATCCAGCACCACTTGCAGAGGGCTGCTTTATCATTAATTGTACTTGGGTATAGGACTAGTGTTCTTGGGTGTGTTGCATGGGCTGCATTATTTACAGCATTGTACAATAACAACTAGAAGAGGCAGTATACTTCATTGATGCTTGTCTGGTAATATCACTTCTGTGTTATAATGGAAGGTTTTCGTGATATATGAAACTTGTGTTTTTTATATATAAATGAGTATAGTTAGATTAGTGTTGTGGTAATGCCTGTTTTCATCTGTAAATAACTAAGTATGTACACGAGGCACTACTTCTCATTTATTGCAGTGTTCAGTCTTAGTTTTACTTTTGTTCTTAAAGCACTCAATTTTGCTTTCAAATCTTTGTACCTTAGTTCTGAGTTAGATTTGCAGATGTGTACAGATAGTTCATATTTATGTATTGCACATAATCATGCTATCCAGCATTGATGCTATATTGTATTATGTAAATAATAAAAGCCATGTACAGAGGGAAACTTACACTTGTTCATTGGGTTTTTAAGACATAGAAATCCTCCAGGAGGATGATTAGAAAACGTTTCAAATTCAACTTTTTAGTTGCATATGTAGACTTTGCATGGCTGTTTTTGGTTTTTTTCATTGCCTTCTCAACGTGTTCAAGTGAGAACTATGAGATGAGTTTTGTAAAAAAAGTATGGTTACATAATGGGCAACTGTTTTGAAGAAATAAATAGGCTATTTTTAGGATCTTAAATGTCTTAGCACTTAAGAAAAAGGAATGAAATTTGAACAATTATGGTCTGTTACCCTCCTCCTCCTCTTTCGTTATTTTATAGATAAAACTTTAGGCGTGACAATTTGTACAAAAACAGGTATAGTTTTGGTTCTAAAGTAGAGCAGGATCCACGAGTTTGCTCTTTGAAGGTGGCATAAGAGATTAATAACTGACGTGTTCTGACTGCCCAGCTGGTAGCTAAAGCCGAGGACAACCTTGACTTTTCAGTAATGGAGTTTGAAATAGAAATTCTTACCCTTGTTTACTGTCATTTGTCACAGTTCTTCGGACAAGATAAGGATAGTAACTCCTGAAATACGTAGGATACTGAAAAATCACAGTTGAATACAATTAAGGTTTTAAAATATGACCTATTTCCCCCCTCACTGCTACCTCTTGTCAACATTTAAGATTTTCATATCCATGTGGTATGTTGGGGATGAAGACATGGAAGGTGATTGACTTTGGCCATGATTGGTCTATAAATATAAAGATCATTGAATAAACATTCCCGAAATCATTTTTTATGAGAAACATTGAGGATAGATTTTATCTTAACAGATTTTGTCAGAAGCATCAATTTGGGGGAGGAGGGGAAGAAACCTAAGTGTGTGAGGCAGCTAGGAAGATTTAATTCTATGTAAACTTGTATTCAAACATGAATGTTTCTAAGGTAAGCCTAAAAAGGGGATTTGACTTTGGGATGTACACTGAGATACTATGCATTTTAAGTATATCATATTTCTCAAAGATAACCTGCACAACCTTCAAGAAAATGTTTTGCCAGGACCATAATGTGTATGATGTTGGGCTATTTTATCAAATCTATTCTGCAGTGGGCTTTAATCTATAAAAATGAGCCTTTGGTTTTCAGATTTGAGGGTGGGCTTCCCACAATGAATCAATTTGAAAAGGAAAGAACTCCAGTAGTGTGTGGCATACTGGTTAAGAGAGTGATGGATCCTGGAACCACATTTCATCTGTAAATAAGGATTGTAACTACCTGCATATAGTATATTTCCCCTATAAAATGTGTGATGAGGTTTATTTAGAGCATTTCTAGGTTCACAGTAAAATAGTAACGTGAAGAGATTAACCATATACCTTCTCCCCTCCACACATGTATACTCTACCCTATTTAACATCTCCCACAGGAGTGGTGCATTTGCTAAAACCGATGAACCTACATTGACTCAATCACTCTCAACCCATTGTTTACAAGTTCACTGTTGATAGACATTCTGTGGACCAGTGTATAATGAGTGATAATGTACCTATTGTGGTATTAGTATTTTTCACTCCCCTTAGAATCCACTGCCTCTGCCTACACCCTACCCCAGTCCTTGGCAATTACTGATTTTTATTGTCCATATTCTGCCTTTTCCAAAATGTCATATGGTTGGAATCATATAGTATGTAACCTTTTCAGATTGGATTTTTTTCTTTTTTAGTAGAATGCACAGGTTTCCTTTATGTCTTCATAGCTTATTTCTCTTTAGTGATGAATAATCTATTGTCTGGTTGTGCCATAGTTTATCCTACTGAAGGACACCTTGGTTGCTTCCAAATTTTGGCAATTATGAATAAAGTTGCTGTAAACATTGATGTGTAAGTTTTGTGTGGAAGTAAGTTTTTAAATCCTTTGGGTAAACACCAAGTGATGTGCAGTGGTATCTAATTTGTGTTTCTCTGATGACATAATATCGAGCATCTTTTCATATTCTTATTTACCATCTGTATATATTGCTTAGTGAGTTATCAGGCAAGGTCTTTGGCTCTTTTTTAAATCAGGTTTTCTTGCTTTTTCCCTATATTTTTGGATAATATTTTTATTAGATGTGTATTCTGCAAATATTTTCTCCAAGTCTATGACATGTTATTCTCTTGAATCATTAATTTTAATGTCTTACAATAATGCTTTCTAAAACTTGGAAAGAAAATTATCAGAGAATGAGTGAGATTGGTTACATTAAGTCATATAGTGAAAAGGTAAAGAACTGCAACTTTAAAATTTTGAAGTGATTAGAATTGCTTTTTAAAATTCTTTATTGTTTAAAGTATTATATATGACTCCTTCCTCCCCCCCCCCCCCCCCACCACCACATTGACCTCTCCCTGGTCACTCTTTTTTTTACAGATGGATGTACTATATTTTCTTTATTAATTCATCAGTTGGTGGACATTTGGTTTGTTTCTACTAGTTTACATTGTTGGAAGTATTACAGATGTCCCCCTTCCTCCCCCCCCCATTAACTCCCTCCCTACTCCTGCCCCGCCCCCAGGCCTTCACCACACTATTGTCTGTGTCCATGGGTTATGCATTTAAGTTCATGTCCCCCCCTTACCTCAGATTAGTCAGTCTGTTGCATGCTTACATGTCTTGATCTATTTTGTCAGTTTATTTTCATTTGACTCCACATATGAGTGAGATCATGTGATATTTGTCATTCTCTAATTCTTATTTCACTTAACATAATTTCTAAGTCCCTCTATGTTGTCCCAAAGGGTAAAAAAGTCTTTTTAAAGCTGCATAGTATTTTATGGTGTAAATGTACCACAGCTTTTTTATTCACTCATCTATTGATGGGCACTTGGGCTGTTTCCAGATCTTAGCTATTAAAAATTGCATTGCTATGAACAGAGGGGTACATACATTCTTTCTGATTGGTGTTTCAGGCTTAGGATATATTCCTAGAAGTGGGATTATTGGGTTTTTGAGGAAACGCCACACTTTTCCATAGTGGTTGTTAGAATCATTCTTTTCATTAAAGTTTTCTTTGCCCATATCTGTTAAATGAAGTTCATAGAAAGTATTAAAAGTGAATAAATCTCTACTAAGTAATGTAATAGCAACATGTTAATCATACTACTGTTGTAAATATTTCAGTTGGTAATAATTCACAGGTTTCAAAAACAAATTTAGCAGTATACATTGAGAAGTAAAGCCTCTCTCCTGTCTCCCAAGACATACATTTTAGATGACTACCATAACTTGGAAAGGTTGTTTTCTCTCTTCCATGTCATGTAAATGTTTGACTTAATTTGACTCTTGTTTGTGTAATTGTTTAACTGCAATGATATAGTGATTTTTGTTCATAAATATTACCTTACGAGAGGCCTGATGCACATAATTTGTGCAGGGCTCAGCCCTTGAAGCCAAAGTAGCTGCCTCAGCGACTGCCGTGGCCCTCACAGTTCCTGCTTCCTCTGGAAGGTCGTTTAGCCCTCTGGTCTAATTTGCATATTACGCTTTTATTATTAAAGATAATTTTGGAGAGAATGGTGGGAGTGGTTGCTGGCTGATTAGCAATAAGATTATATAACCTTAAATTACATAGAAGGGTTTCTGTGGGTGAGACAGCAGATAGTTAATGAAAAGTAACTTGAAGTTTGACAGTATTTTCTTGTATTTGTACAATCTGCTTTAAAAACATGTACCTGTATAAAAATATAGAAATGCCATTTAATATTTATAATAGCTGTTTGCACACACTGTGGTTTTTAATTTATATAAAAAGCAATGAGCACTGTTTTTGTGTTTTCTCCTAAAGCGCTTTTGTGTTCTAGTCCTGGAAGTAAAAGACATCATTTTGTGGCATAAATGTAAGACTTCCCCTTGTATGCAGCAAAGTACTACTTTCCTTTTTACTATAGGTAGTATTGTTGCTAAATCATACTTCAGGTCAACAGCAAGATGTGACATGTTACACATCAGTTTTTTAAAATTGGTTAATATATTTTATTGTATTTAGTTGGTTTTGAATATGATTTTTCCTTATGACTCCGATTAAAACTATCACCACCCTCAAATTGTATATATCTAAAATGATTGATAATGTAACCAAGACTGTTGAGGAATTAGGATCATCTGTCAGTTTACTCAGAAGTTAATAGAAAACCTTTCTGACACATTGCTACTTTTAGTTTAGTGCAAAAACTGTTCAGAAAAAAAAAGAAAAAAAAAAGGACTTCCTTAAGCACTTACCCTTTAGAGTTCAAGGATGAGCCAGAAAAAAATATGTACTAGGGGCCTGGTGCACGAAATTTGTGCACTGGGGGTGGGTGGTCCCTCAACCCAACCTGCCCCCTCTCACATACTGGGAGCCCTCAGCGGATGTCCAACTGATGGCTCATCCCCAGCCTGCCCAAGGCATCACCCTGCTCAGTTCCGCCCCAGCTGCTTGCGACCACCCAGCCCCAGGGCCTGGGCGCTCACCGTCACTTCCGCTCACAGTACCCAGGGGCTGGGCACTCCCTGCCACCACCACTGCAGCTGCTGCTGCCACCACTTCCCCTCATGGAGCCCGGGGGCTGGGCGCTTGCCGCCACTACCATTTCATCTCCACCCCCAGATCCAGCGCTCATACCACTTGGCCCTGCCCCTGCTCCTGATTGGCTGGTAGCATAGCCAATCAGGAGCAAAGGTACAGTCAAATTTGCATGTTTCTCTTTTATTATATAGGATAAGTAAATTACCTTACATGAGTGTAATTTCTCTGATCCTGTGTGTATAGTCTATGACAAATTAAAAGATGATGTCTGATTCCAGAGCTACCATAAAAAAAAAAAATCAGTCACAAATTCATTGCCTTAACACAAAAATTCTTTCACAGCTCTTAAGATTAGAAGTCTCAAGTTAAGCAGTTAGTAGGATTAGTTCCTTCTGGAATTCTGAGAGGAAGAATCCATTCCATGCCTCTCTCCTAGCTTGTGGCAATTGCCATCAATCCTTGACTTTCCTTAGCTTGTAGCTGTATCAGTCCAAGCTCTGCCTCTGACTTCACGTGTCTGTGTTTATCTGCAGGTAGATTTCCCTCTCTTTTATAAACACAAGTCGTTAGATTTAGGGCCCATCCTAATTTAGTATGACCTCATCTTGACTTGAATACATCTACAAAGACCCTATTTCTGAATAAGATTATATTCTCATGTAGCAGGGACTAGTACTCGAATGTATCTTTTGGGTAGTCACAAGCCCACTACATAAAATGCATAATGAAGACTAGAATATGTGCCCAAAAAGTCTTGCTTTAATTATATGATGCAAAAAGAATAATTATGTTGAATATGATCCAGATACATTTTATATGAATATTATTTAACAATAATTACAGTTTTGCCACAGATAAAAATTATATCATTAATGTTACATTATTTCCTTGATATAGCAGAGTCAATAAAGAAACAGTAAGTCTGAGAAGTACCATGAGGATCTAAAAATGTTTATTTCCTCATGGTTGTGAGAAATATTGGCATTTATTGTCAATGTTGATTTGCATGTTGAGGGATTTAGATGAAAATAATCTCTGGCTGTGTGGCAAAGGGAATGCTAAGTACTCACCACCCAGTTCCTCTTCCCTAGTTTACAAGAGGTCAATTATTCCCCAGGTTCCTTGCACTTACCTGTATATCAGAGTGGCCAATAAACCGTGGGTAGAACCACTTGTAAATTTGGCCTTTAAAAATATTCTGTGTTAGCCTCCTTCCTCCCCTTTCTCTGCTAAGGGTGACTTTGGGACCACATTTCCCAGTGGCATAGTTATCAGATAGAGAGTGGTTTCCTGGCCATACTAAGGTGTGATGAGCGTAATAAATGAACTTGGGACTGTGCTAATGCTTCATTCCCCAGCTTGTTTAATGCAAGCTATGGACCATGCAAGTTGTAATGACAGCCAACTGTACGAAAACAGCTACCTGTACTTAACACCCCAGGAATACAATGTCTGACTGTGACATATTCATTTTCATATTTCCAGCATATTTCAAGGTGCCTGGTTCATCAAAATAGTTTTACCTTACACCAGAAATCTATCACCTTCAAAACTCAGCCACCATATTACTTGTAATGAAAAGTCATTATTCAATATGTTATATTTTTTAACTACTTAAAAGAAAGAGAAAAATAGCAACAATAACAGAGCAAAATACAATGAGTGCCTCCTGTTTGTCATGTTCTCTGTTGTTAAATTGGTAAAACATATTTACTTTAGAGGAAAAGATAGTGATAATGCACTCCATATTTTGGAAACTAGCCAATAAAGTTAGCAAATATCCTGCAATATCTGCCAGTTATTTATTAGTTATTTTATTCATTGAAAATGTTATCAATGTATAGAAAAAGATCATCTAGAAGAAACCTCATCAATTAATAAAATATTCTTAAAAGGAGGGAAAGACTTCAGTCATCCACTGTAGCCTGGATTAAGAGCAGTAGCTGTTTTTTGACTAGCCCGACCTAGAATGCAATATGAGAATTTAGGGCCTGACATCTTAGCAAACATCAAATCCAGTTAGGAGAGCTGGGAGAGGGGGTTTGGTGGGCTGTGCAGACAGGGAAATTAACCAAAATGGCTAGGGAAGTAAGAAAAACAATTATAACTGACAGATCTGAACAAATAAGCTAAAAATGAGTCAGACCTTCAGTGTGATGACAACTTTGAGAAGAATTTCTGAAAGTGACAATGAATGGAAAGCTTGATGCATATAGATCAACACAACTGTTAGAGCCCTCAAAGAGGTTGATGCATTTAGCTAAGGATTGTTTTATGTACATTTTAACTATCAAATGCTTCAATAAATTACTGATAAAAATAAAATATCATTTTCCTATTTTTGAAATGACACTTCTTTAGAGCTCAGTTAGTCATCCCAGTGTAAGTTGAGTTCATGCAGGTGAGAATGATTTGTGATTGCTAAGTGTGACAATAGTGTGGCAAAGGTTTTAAAGACTATGTTCCATCTGCAAACAAATTTTTCAAATTCCTTGGAAAAATGCATAATAATCCTATGCTAACTACATCTCCTCCTTATCCAGCTCCCCAACATCATTTATTCTTTTCCAAGAATATTTTTTTCCATTGATTTTTAGAGAAAGTGGGAGGGAGAAAGGAGGAGGAGGGGAGGGAGAGAGAGAGAGAGAGAGAGAGAGAGAGAGAGAGAGAGAGAGAAAGGTAGGGAGAGAGAGAGAGAAACATCAATGGGAACAACATAGATTGGTTGCCTCCAACAGGCTCCGGGACAACAAACGTATGAGCCCTTGACTGGGAATAGAACCTGAGACCACTGAGAAAACAGGCCAGGGCCCATCTATTTTTTTTAATCCAATAAACTCATTTCTTGTAATAATGTCAGTGTAATTTCTTTTCCAATAGTCTATAATTCAGACTTATTTTTTTCTATTAAAACAATATGATGAATTTTAAAATTAAATTGTATGCCCCTAGCATTTAATATGACCAGAATTGGGAATTTCAGAAGGTAACTGGGAGCAGGCATGAGAATAATGTAAATCATTGGGGTGGGACCCTCTTAAGGTTTATGTATCATGTCAGGCCATCCTATAGAAATAAAAGAGGATTTTATTATAAAGTGGAAAAAAAAAGAAGTCACTAGTCAATATGTATTTCTGTTAGAAATCTAAAATTCTTACTTTAGATATATATTTTTACTGATTTCAGGGAGAGAAAGAAACATCAATGAGAGAGAATCATCAATAGGTTGCCTCCTGCATGCCTCCCTCCTCCCCGACTAGGGGGATCAAAACCAAAACCCTGGCATGTGCCCTGACTGGGAAATTGAACAGTGACCTCCTGGTTCATACCCTGTTTCCCCAAAAGTAAGACAGCCCCGAAAATAAGACCTCCTTCCAGTTTTGTCTCTTGCAGTAATATAAGGCATCCCCCCAAAAATAAGACCTCCCCGATAATATTTTTATTCTGGCTAACTTGACTTAGCAGGATTTCTTGCTAAAGTCAGGGAATGTAGAGAAGAACCTGGAAGACCCAAAGTCCAGGTGTATTTGAGAAGAATTCCGAGGAGCCTGAGTATAGTTTGGTCAAGAAGAGAATCTGCCACCAGACAGAAGTGAACTGGGCCTTAGGAAAATTGCAGACTGCCCTGAAGCAATTCTGTGACCACAGAAAAGTGGTCACCTCTGCGATCCTCGTTTCCCTCACCTATAAAATGGAAGGTTTGCTTTAGATGCTGTTCAGGTTCTTTCCAGCATTAACCTTTTGGGATTCCAAAAGAGGAGAAAGACATATTGGGAGCATTTTATTCCTCTTAAATTGGAGGACGAGTTAGAATTTGGGGGGAGATAGAGGCTCAGCTCCTTCCTTTCTCCACTCAGCTCTCCTCATTTTGCCTGGGCACTTGCTGGCTTCATATCACCACAAGGCCACAGGCATCTCTGTTTAGACTTTCTTGCAGTAGCCACCAACAAGAGTCTTTCATTTCGCTTCATGCTTAAACTATGGGTCAGTTCTAATTCAATTATATGTCTACACCTAGGTTTTTGGAATGAGTCAGTACACTTTGAGGAGGATGAGAAGGAGAGGGAGTGGTAAATGCATGTGAGTGGAATCAATAGCTTCATCGACCTCGGAAATAGTCTGTAAACTGAAAAAGCAAAAATCTTCGCAGTCCCCATTTCTCCACTGAAATTCTGCGGGAGGACCTGAAGTCAAGGAGGCTAGAAAAATACATTCATCAGATGAACAGGTAAATGGTTAGGATCGAACAGAAGAACCCTGTTTCTGCATAAAGGCCGTGAATTCCTCACACTTTGTTTCACTGACAAATGTTTTCTCTCCGCAGAGAGAGCTGAGCCCCTCATCAGTGAGAAGCCTGTCACAGTTGGCTTTGTCAAGAACACCGGTGGCTTAGCTACTCACTACACTTTTCTCTGAAGAGGGCTGCCTGCCTTTTCCCAGTGGACATAGGTTGCTGCTGCGCCCACAAGGAGACAGGATCCATTGTTCTTCCCCTGCAACAGCTTCTGGGGCTTTTAGCTTAATCAGTCTCCATTTGAGGGCCTAGAGTTAGCATTCTCTCTCCCCCTCACTTTCCCATCAGTCCCCACAGCAGAACACATTCCTTGTCCAAATATCTGCAACCCTTGATCACTAATCTTCCCACCAGCTGTCAGTGAGAGGCCTGTCAAATGTTCCCATCTTGAAAGCCTTCTGATGGAGACAAATGGGAAATAAACTTGCTGTGAAGCAGCTCCTAGTACATTTATGTCTCTCGGTTCCCATTGCTTTCTCTGTGCTCTGAGGCTTGCGTATAGAATGGAAGCTGGGTTTCAGTGACAGATGGCAGAGGATAATCTCCCATTTTGTCATAAAAGTAACCCTCGGTGGGTCTTGAAAAAGACCTTTTTCTTAGAAAATTAGTGGCTTCATATATCCCTCCTTTTAACCAAGTAGAACAAGCTTCTCCTTTCTGATTTTTGAAATAGAGAACATGCCTTTCTTTTTCAGCTAACCCACCTTTAAAGACACTAAATGAAAAACACTTCGATCTGTTTTATTTATGATACCTTGAGTGCCTTGCTCTATTTAATTACTGATGATTTGCCTGTGTTTTAGCCCTAGCAATAAAGTCTAAAAACGGGCTATTAAAGATAATCAAATTAACAAACCCAAGAAAGGGTAATTTATTGATATTTTTACTGAGGAAGAAGACTAAATGAAGTACAAGATTGAAATTACTTTTTAAGGTTGATACATTGGGACTATACAGGGGACTAAAATGTCTTTAAATCCTTTTAAAAGATTTTTTACAGAGAGAAAGGGAGAGGGATAGAAAGTCAGAAATATCGATGAGAGAGAAAAATCAACCAGCTGCCTCATGCACACCCACTACTGGGGATGTGCCCGCAATCAAGGTACATGCCCCCAACCGGAATCGAACCTGGGACCCTTCAGTCCACAGCTCTATCCACTGACCCAAACCAATTTCGGCAAGTCTTTAAATCTTATAATGGCTAAGAAGTCACAGGTTTATATCCAGATGAAGCATTAGCTTCATTTTTGAACAAGTTTAGCCAAAGGAGGTTATGATTTAATGAGTGAAGAGTACTTATACTCTGTGTTGGAGCAAAGCAGAGAGAACATCACTGAGACCAATAGCTGCCAGCCTTAATCAATAGATGGCAAAGAAGCCAAAGACAAATGATCAATAGGGCAAAACCCTGGGCATTTATGATCATATAAGGAGAATAAGAGTTAAGATGATGCCAAATGGGAAAAGAGGTAAATGGTTAGTTCAGAGTGAAGGGAATGTTGAAAGCAGAAAAAAAAAAAAAGTAACTTGGGCTGATACCTGGACTAAGTCACAACATACTAAGGTAAAAGCCCTTACATTTGGGTTTGATGGATGGGTAGGGACTGTCGTAACAGGAAATAAGACCACATAAAGGAGAATGGATGGACCTTTATGTAGCTTGGGATAATAGTGACTCCTATTCTCTTTCATTTGGCTTTGCATAATGGCAATGATGGAGAATATATATATATATATATATATATATTCATACACCAGGTCTCTAATGTGTATGGGGGCTGAGGGGGGAGTGGCCCTCAGCCCAGCCTGCACCCTTTCCAATCTGGGACCCCTTGGGGGATGACCAACAGCCCTGGTAGGATCGGGCCTAAACTGGCAGTCAGACATCCCTCTCACAATCCAGGACTGCTAGCTCCCAACTGCTTGCCTGTCTACTTCCTGATTGCCCCTAACTGTTTCTGCTGGTCAGCCTGATCACCCCCTAACCACTACCCTGCCAGCCTGATTGATGCCTAACTGCTTCCCCGCCAGCATGTTTGCCCCTAACTTCCCTCCCTTGCTGGTCTGATCACCTACAACTGCCCACTCTTGCAGGCCTGGTCCCTTCCAACTGCCCTCCCCTGCTGGCCATCTTGTGGTGGCCATCTTGTGTCCAAATGGGGGCAGGATCTTTGACCACATGGGGGCAGCTGTCTTGTGTGATGGTCACCATCTTGGAGTGATGGTCAGTTTGCATATTACCCTTTTATTAGATAAGATGGAGGTCTGGTACATGAGTGGGGGCCAGCTGGTTTGCTCTGAAGGGTGTCCTGGATCAGGGTGGGGGTTCCCTTAGGGCATGGGGCAGGCAGCCTGGGCAAAGGGCCTCTGGTGATTTGCAGGACAGCCACACCCCCCAGTGACCCAAGTGGAGGCCCTGGTATCTGGGATTTATTTTTATTTTGCAATTGAAACTTTGCCACCTGGAGTGGAGCCAAACCTTCTGCTGGCTCTGTGGTGGCAGCCATTTCTGTTGGAATTTATTTACCTTCTATAATTGAAACTTTGTAGTCTTAAGTAGAGGCCTAGGCTGTCCAGGGCAGGTGAAAAGCTTGACTTCCTCCATCTCTGGATTCAACTCAAGCCTTCTGCCCTCTCTAGCTCTGTGGCTGCCATCATTATCTTCTATAATTGAAACTTTGTAGCATTGAGTGGAGGCCAGAGCCGGCAAGGGCAGGCAGAAAGCTTGGCTTCCTCCATTGCTGGGGAAACCCAAGCCTCCCTCCTGCTCTGTGGCCTGTAGCCATCTTGCTTTGGTTTATTTGCATGCTCACTCCTGATTGGCTGGTGGGCATGGCCAGTGGGGTGGCTGGTAGGTGTGGCCAGTGGGGCGGCTGGTGGGTGTGACTTGTGGGTGTAGCAGAGGTACATCTTATCTGATAAAAGAGTAATATGCAAATTGACCATACCTTTCATTAAGCCACACCCACAACCATGCCCATCAGCCAGTCAGGAGCAAATTATGCAAATAAATGCCAACCAAGATGGCTGCAGCCACAGAGAGAGCAGGAGGGAGGCTTGGGTTTACCTGGCAATGGAGGAAGCCAAGCTTTCTGCCTGCCCTTGCCAGCCTAGGCCTCCACTCAATGTTACAAAGTTTCAATTATAGAAAATATATCCCAACAGAAATGGTGGCAGCCATGGAGCTGGAGAGAGCAGAGGCTAGAGTTGCTCAGGTGATGGAGGAGGCCAAGCTTCAATCTAGGCTACAAAGTTTCAATTATAGGATTTAAATAAACCCAAACAGAAATGGCTGTCGCCATGGAGTGAGCAGAAGGCTTGGCTCCACTCCATGGTTCCAAAGTTTCAATTGTAGAACATAAGTTAATCCCAGAACCCAGGGCCTCTGCTTGGGTCACTGGGGGGCATGGCCAGCCTGCAAACCACAACAGGCCCCTCGCCCAGGCAGCCCCATACCCCAAGGGAACCCCCACCCTAATCTGGGACACTCTTCAGAGCAAACCAGCTGGCCCCCACCCATGCACCAGGCCTCTAGCCTATCAAATAAAACAGTAATTTGCAGATTGACCATCACTTCAACACACAAGACAGCTGCCCCCATGTGGTCAAAGATCCTGCCCCCATGTGGACACAAGATGGCCACCACAAGATGGCCAGCAGGGGAGGGACATTGGGAGGTTCCAGGCCAGCAGGGGAGGGCAGTTGGGAGGGACCAGGCTGGCAGAGGAGGGAAGTTGGGGCAAACAGGCTGGCAGGGGAGCAGTTAGACATCAATTAGGCTGGCAGGGTAGTGGTTAGGGTGTGATCAGGCTGGCAGGCAGAAGCAGTTAGGGGCAATCAGGGAGGCAAGCAGGTGAGCAGTTTGGAGCCAGCAGTCCTGGATTGTGAGAAGGATGCCCAACTGCCCGTTTAGGCCCGATCCTACTGGCCCGATCCCGAATGCCCGGCCCTCAGAGGCTGAGCGTGGAAGCGGCTGAGCTGGGGAAGTGGTAGGGAGCGCCCAGTCCCTGCGGCTGGGTAGTCACAGGCAGCTGGGGCTGAGCTGAGCAGGGAGATGGCTGGGTTCCCAAAGCCTAAAGCCCTCACCAGAGATTTAGGCCTTGGGCAGGCTGGGGGTGAGCCATCTAGTTGGACATCCCCTGAGGGCTCCCAGTATGTGAGAGGGGGCAGGTTGGGCTGAGGGACCACCCCCAGTGCATGAATTTCATGCACCAGGCAGAGAGAGAGAGAGAGAGAGAGAGAGAGAGAGAGAGAGAGAGAGAGAGAGAGAGAGAGAGAATATGTAGAGAACCTGGATTGCATTAGAATCCTGAACAGGGGCAAGTCATTTCTGAGCATATTAACAATCTTTCCCAAATTGCTCTCCTATATTGAACATTTTCCTTACATGGTTCCTATAAAGAAAGGAGCTTGCTCTTGGAACATGAGATTGAGGGGCAGCAGGGGCAGCATCTCTAGCAGAAATGCAATGAAGGGCAACATCTAAACATGTAAAAGTAAACTCTCCACACTCATCTATACATCCCTCAAATCTTTGCAGATGAGCATTCACAGAGAAACTATTGTAAATAGCATTTAGGGCCTCCCTGTATCATGGATCAATTTTGTTACAGGTAAAGTGATCTTGTGTGTACTAGTATTGTTAAGCATCTGGCTATCATTTTCCACATTTTCTTCTTCAAAGTAAATTTTTAAAAAATCTCCAAATAACTGATTTACAAATTTTGGGACACCTCCCCCCAAAGTGGGAACTACCTGTCCTCAGATTTGATAGTGTTTAGGTGCTGGTGAGAAAGGTGAAGCAGCAGCAACGCAGCCCAGCTCAGGAGCAGAACATGCCACGTATCCATTTCTTTTTTTTAGGCCATGATGCCAAGACTAGGGCTTATTTTAACTTTGTTGTTTTGTTCATCAAATGAATGTCAAGATGCTGAGTGCATAAATGCGGAGAGCTCAAAACACATCAGTAAGAAGAAAAATATCACCACCCAGACAGAAATAACCACTGGTTTACTTGCATATGGCCTTGTATAAGAGGTAGCATTCTTATGTGGTAATTTTCCCTATTCGTTAAACGTTCTTCACAAACATTTGAAATAATTTCATCTTATTCTGCATTATGAAGATCATCCTGCATAGACGATGTGGATGAAAGCAGGGTTTCTGTGGAAAGTCACATCACAGTGTGACCTGATCCTACATTCCTAACTGGACAGGTCTATTACTTCAAAACTAATTTCGAGAAAGGTAATTCTTGAAAGACAAAGGAGCTGATCCTTGAGCTACTCATGAAAAGTGTTTAATGTCAATCCTCACTAACAAACAGTAGTCTTGGCACAGGGGGAGGGTCAGGAGAAGATGGCCAAATATTGGGAAAAGAGAATTCTGAGGAGGAGGTCTCGCTCCATCATCTCATGATACAAAATCCATCAACATAAAGACTGAGAAGGGACCTCTGGATCTGACAAGGAGTCCACCAGTGACCTTGAAGACAGCAGCAGTCAGTGGAGAGGCTGAGTTGGAATCAGATTCCAGCGGTCTAAGGGAAAGAATGAAGCATGAAGGAAATGTTTGCAGGAAGAAGAAATCAGGGCAGATTAAGATAAAATTCTTTAGGATGGTGCAGAGTCAAACAGATAAGGAAACAAAGTTACTGTGGTAACTATATATGCAATGATATTAAATGTTGGTTGGAAGGGCTAGGCATGTAGTTCTATCACCTCAAGAATGCATAAACTCTGGACTTCCAAGGAATCAAATCTAGATTCTGGGTTTATAGCTCTGCAATGAATTCACTGCCAGGTTAGACAACTAATTAACTCTCCTGGGTCTCAATCCTTCAATAGATAAATAACAAATACAGAGAATAACACTATATCCCACAACCATTTATCATAAGAAATATATATGTACAGTAACACACACACACACACATACACACACACACACACACACACACACACTAGAGCAGCAGTCACCAACCAGTGGCCTGCAGACCACTCGTAGTTCTTGAGGTCTGAAAGGTTGGCAACCACTGTACTAGAGGCCCAATGCATGAAATTCATGCACTAATGGAGTCCCTAGGCTGATTGGTGATCAGGGCCAATCTGTGGAGTGACTGGCAGGGAGATGGGGAGGGAGCCCTGCTGGCACTCACCTTGGCCAGCCTGGCGCTGCCTGCGCACCAGTCCCACCCCCCTGCTACCGCTGCCACTCGCCTTCCTCTGTGAGAGGCAATCAGGGGGCAGCACTGATCTGCTTGCTGGCCAGCCCCACCCCCTGCCGCTGCCCACTCACCAGCTGTCCTCATCCCTGTTCCTGCTGCCACGCTCACCTCCCTCTGCAGGGTGACTGGCGGGACAATCGGGGGACCCCCACTGTACCCGCCTTGGCTGGCCTGGGGCCTGCAGGCTGGGAGCAGCTTCTGCATTGAGTGTCTTCCCCTTGGTGGTCAGTATGCATCATAGCAACCGGTCATTCCACCATTTGGTTAATTGCATATTAAGCTTTTATTATATAGGACTAGAGGCCTGGTGCACAGATTTATGCACGGGTGGGGTCCGGCCAGCCTGCCCGGATGAGGGCCAATCTGGCCGGGTCAATGGGGGGGGGGGAGGGGGCAAGGGAGATTAGCTGGCCGGCCCTGCCCCAGATCGGGGTGGGGGAGGCTGATCAGAGGTGGCACAGACTCAGGGGAGGGGCCACAGAAGGTTGGCAGGCTAGCCCCACCCCTTATCGGGCCAGTTTGGCCAGCCGCAATGTGCATCACAGTGACCAGTTGTTCCAGTCGCTCTGGTCATTTGACAATATATAATGCTAGTATATAAAAGATATAAATCATATATATATATATTCAAGGTAGATAGAAAATGCAGAAAACAGAAGTAAATGAGTGCTAGTGTTATTAGCCAAGTGAGTGTTACAATGATAGCTACAATGTATTACTTTCTAGTAATGTTATTATATATTCTGGTTTTTCAAATTTCAAATGTTAGGGCTCTGGATCTGGTTAATACTGGAATAGAAAAATCAGTATGCTTACCAGTGTGTCATCTCTGAAGCAAAGCAGTGATTTCAGCAATGAAGAGGTCGCAGTAGAAGCAACAGAATAATAATGCCTCAATAATCAGTGAAATTATCTTGAGATAATGTTTTCAGCAGGAGTGGGGGATGAGAGGAATTAGGTGACGAAAATGGCCCTAACTAGATTTTCTTGTAATAGAGTTATGAAGTATGAGTTCAGTTAGAACACAGGGTAAAAAGAAATCTCAATTCTGGTCATGTAAAATCTCTCTTCTCTGAGAGCATCTTTTATTTTGTAATTATTTTTAAAGGAGAAGATATGCAAGCGTTGGGCATTTTGATTTTTATTCTTTCTGACTTATGTTTTGGCCTTCAGCTAGCTACTCAAGAGTGAATAAAGTGGTGAAGTTATACCTGTAAAAAATGAAATTGTCGAGAGAGAATGAGTGGTGGGTAGGTGGAAGGAAAGGCAAGGAGTCAAGATCTCCTTCACCCCTTTCAAGGCTTTAATATAAACAGTTTTATAGCTGATACTTCATAATACTGAGTGCTTGCCTGTGTGACCACGTTACATGATTACTAGCTCTGAAGCAGATGCTATTATCAGTTCCACTTCACAGATGACAAACTAATGAGACTCAAGGAGGTCCATTTGCCCAGGTCACATAGCTAGCCAGTGGCAATACCAGGACAGTCACACTGGCCCAGTTACATTCATGCTCTTGAACACTCCTGCTTCCCAAGTGGCCCCTCCCTGTGGGTCAGTCTGCATGGCCAGCATTTGGCCCGCAGAGCCTTTTCCTAGGGAAGGTCCCAGGGCAGTTAGGCTGTCCGTGACTCACCCAGCAACAGGCTGACTTTTCCACTGCTGACGTCTGGCCCGTGCTGCCTGCAGTTGTTTCCTCTCATTTATTTTCCATAATGGAAACTGGAGCTAAGGCTGTTAACTGCATTCAAATGGAGCTGCTCAGGGAGAGAGATTTTTGTGAAGGCCATAAGCCTTAAAAGGAGATCAGAAGCCTTCTTCCTTCTGAACAATCAGAGAGGGAAGGAGGGAAGCTGAAAGAGACAGAGACAGATATTGAGACTGACATTCTATTGTCTGAACCTGAGCAGCGGACTACCCCTGCACAGCAAGAATGGGTTGCTGAGTGCTGGCTGGTGTGGCTCAGTGGGTTGGAGTGTCACTCCATATATTGAAAGGTTGTAGGTTCGATTCCCGGTCAGGGCACATACCTTGATGTTTCTCTTTCACATCCAAGTTTCCTTCTCTTTCTTCCCTCCTCCCCCTCTAAAATCAATGAACATATCCTCAGGTGAGAATTTTTAGAAACAGAACAAGAAGGCTGCTGAAATAGTAGAAGGTGAAATGGCAAATTTCATCTTCCAAAGAAGGAAGTCATTAACCAACATTTCCCCCCTCTTTTTAGGGGCATGTGAAATGTCAGAAGAATAATAGAGCAATTAGGAGGAGGGGGCTCTGAAGTCAGATGACCTGAGTACAATTCTGGTTACACCACTTACTAGCTGGGTGGATCTTTGTTCAGGCTACTTGACTTCTCTGAATGTCAGTTCCCTCAGAACAGTGCCAAAGTCATAAGACTGCTGCAAACATGTAATATGATTGTGGCTGAATCTATGTAAAGCTGCACATAATCAATACTAAATAAATACTAGCTGTTTATTTATATTAATACTTTACCCAGGAGGGGGACGATTGGATGTGCCTCTGAGGTTTGCCATAGCATTTAAGCCACCAAACTAGGTGCTTAAAACAACAGAAATGTATTTCCTCATAGTTCTGGAGCTAGAAGCCCCAAATCAAGGCATTGGCAGGGCTTCCAACAATTTCTGTGACTGCATCACGTCAGTCTCTGCCTTGTCCTAAATGGCCTTCTCTTCTGTGACTCTTCTCTCTGTCGTAGCACATTTGTCGTTGGATCTGAGGCCCACTTGGGTAATCCAGGATTAACTCATCTCAAGATCCTTAATTACATCTGCAAAGATCCTTTTCCCAAATAAGGTCACATTCACAGGATCTGGGTACTAGAAGGTGGACACATCATTTTAGGGGCCACCATTCAACCCACTACAGGTGTTAAGCATGCCCTGTCACTTCTCTTTCAACCTTAACCTTATTTCACGTGAGGCTGATACCTTGTGACCCTATACTGTTTCCTAAATGCTGACGGTCCTGCCTTGACTCACGAAACAGTCATGAGTGCTAACCCAGAGTCGGCTTAGTGCCATGAGGTCCTACAAATAAACCACCCTGGACCACAGAGTAATGCAAATCATTAATAGGTCAATACCATCAGAGAGGATGGCACCTAGAGGGTGGGAGGTTGCTTTGGGAAGGAGAGAGTCACTGAACCAGGTGAGGACACAGTACAGGAGAGGGATGGAAGTAACATTCCAAGTAGATGAAATAGGAGCACGTGTAGAGAGGTGGGACAGCAGGAGATATACAGTATATTTAAAATAGCAAATGGTTTTGGATTTAGAACAAGGATTTGTAAACTATGATCCACTTATCTTGCCATCTGTTTTTGTGTTTTTATATTTTTAAATAGTTGGGAGGAAACCCAAAAGATGAAGAATAATTTGTCACATGTAAAATTATATAAAATTCAAATTTCCGAGTTATAACTATAGTTGTATTGAAACACAGCTGCACTCATTTATTTACAGACTGTCTATGGCTGTTTTTACGTTAAACTGGGCAGTACCTTAGAGACCATATAACTCAAGAGTCTCAAATATTTACTATCCGAGCCTTTACAGAGAAAGCATACTCACTCAGCCTTTTGCAAAGGCCATGTTCTTGACTTTGCCTAGTCTTTTACCATCCGTTAAACATCTGTTTAAATCATAATGTATTAATGTATAACTTATTACTCCTTCTAGGTAACATGTTTGGAATTTCAGGAGAATCCATACCACAGCCTTGTCCCCTTAGCAGATTGGTGGGACCAAGATATATCTAGAAATGAGCCTTTCTTCAGCCTTCATGATGTACCACATAGATAGCCAATTCTTCTAACCCAAAACAAAGTTTGATTGGCTGATATTTTTATAAAATAGTTAATTGGAAAAAAAGTTAGTAGTGAGACACTTGATGCTAAATTGCTTCTTGGGGGAGGTAAAATGGCTGGAATCACCTTGTTAATCATTGAGAGTTGAGTCTCTATACCCCCGTTAGTTAATAAGGCAGCCCTGAGCAGCAATCATTAAGATGGTGATTTTTCCATGAAGTGGGAAACAACTCTCTCATGAATTGGAGCCAAGATTAGAAATATTAGAAACAGTGTTCTCAGACTTTAGCATAGGAGGGAAAAAATTGCCAAGGGAGCCTGTTTAAAATGCATATTCTCTTGCCCGGCTGGTGTAGGTCAGTGGTTGAGCATTGACCTATGAACCAAGAGGTCACTGGTTCAATTATCAGTCAGGTTACATGTCCAGGTTGCAGGCTCAATCCCTAGTAGGCAGTGTGTAGGAGGCAGCCAACCCATAGTTCTCTCTTATCATTGATGTGTGTGTTCTCTCCCTCTCCCTCTCCCTCTCTCTCTCACACTTTCTCTCTCTCCCTTCCTCTCTGAAATCAATGGAAAAAAAAATTTTTAAAGAACCATTGCAGATAAGATTAAGGATTTTGAGACTAGGAGATTAACCTGGATTATCCAGATTGCCTCATACAATCACAAGGTCCTTATTATATGAAGACAGGAGATTCAGAATGGAGGAGAAGGTGATGGGATGACAGAAACAGAGATTGGAGTGATGTGCTTTAAAGTTGGAAGAAAGAGGCCACTAGTCAAGGAATACAGATGGCCACTAGAAACAAAAAAACACAAAGGGCAAGACAATGAATTCTTCCCTCAGAGGCCCCAAAAGGTACCAGCCCTGTCAACACCATGATTTTAGCTCCATAAAAACTCATTTTGGAGTTCTAATTTCCAGAACCGTAGAATAAATTTTGATTGTTTTAAGACCCCAATTTTACTGTAATTTGTTACAGCAGCAGTAGAAGACCGATATAGTCTTCCAGGGATATTTTTTTTCTGTCATAACTCAACTGGACAGTAGCTAGTGCGTAGAGGCCAAGGATGCTGCTAAATGTCCTACAATGCACAAGATAGCCCACAACAAATGACATTCAGCCCCAATGTTATGGTGCCAAGGCTGAGAAGCCCTTCTCCAGAGCACTGCAACTGGCCAGTCTGCGTGGGATGCCAAACACTTTTGCTTCTGTGCTGTGTCACTCAGGCTGATGTTTAGCATCTTATAGATGTGGATATGGTGCTTGTTCACCCATTCAAATCAATTACAGAGTCATAGGGCATATTTTATCTATAGGGTATAATTCAGGCTCCTCCTTCTGGTTTTGAAGGCTCACCACAGTTGACCCCCCAACCTATTTTTTTCAATATTATTGCTTTTTAGTCCCCTTTCCAAACCAAACAACCTTGGGAAATGGGAAACTTCATGTAGCTAAGTGGCTGGAACCAAAAAACTATCTCCTTAGTAAAATAATTCAAGGCTCTTCCAGCCACGGACTTTAGATTCAAATTCCTCAGGAAGAATCTGCCTGTTCTAACTTAGTCACATGCTCTCCCCTAAGCTGATCACTATGACCAGGGGCAGGATTCTATTCTCACTTTATTTCGAGAGAAACGCTTCAGGCTTACAAGATGCTGTTTGTGTTTATTTCATGGAGCAGCACTGTTCTGTCTCATGCCTTGCACACAGCACACATAAAAATATTGGTGGAATAAATGATAAAATGGAACACTAGCTCTTTGAGCTTAAATCCTGACTCTTATCTGTCCCTTACTTAATTTCACAAGTTCTAGAAATTAGAAGGCAGACATCCTTAAGGAGCTATTGTTCTACCTACCACACCTGAAAACACCATCTTGTTAGCAAGATGTGCCTCAGTCTTGACATCTATTAAAAGAGGAGAGAGACGTCCTTATTCATAAAGTTGCTATGAGAATTTATTGAGTTTGTTCATGTGAATGGTACCTGGAACATAGTATATGTTTGGTAGTATTAGCTATTATTATAACTATATTGTTATCTATTTATCTTCTTTGCTGCAAACTAGATTGCCAGTTCCTTGAAGAACAGTATTACTAGGTTCCAGCATAGAATCTGAAACATATTATGTGCTCAATAAATGTTTGTTAAACTGAATTGCTCCATCTAAGAGACTAATTTTTAGCCGATAAAAATGATAGAGAATTTGAAATATTATGAAAACATCATCTTATTGTTGTTGTCATATTAAGTTAAAAAAGCAAAATAAAATATGCATAGGCAATTACAGCTGTTTTAAATGTGCAGAATTTAAAAAATATGCATAAAAATAGACTGGAAAAATATGCTCTATAATAGTTGGTGGTCTTGGGTGGAATGATGGATAACTTTTTTCTTCCTATTTTTGCTTTCAGATATGCTCTAATGAGCATAATTATTTTTAAGATGTATTAATAATTTATATCTGATTTACACACACACACACACACACCCCTTTTGCTCATTAAGCATTAGAGGTGACAATGTACACTGAGTCAGAATTCAGGCTGTGCGTTACCTGGCTTACAGTTCTGGTCCATTATTTACCAGCACTGGGTACACCGAGGCAAGCTGCTGTTGGGGATGTTGTCATTGCTGTGTTCACTGTCCCCACCTGGGAGCTAAGAATGACTGTCCACCCAGAGAGCTGAGTGGAGCCAGTGAGATAATGCGCTTGAACAACCAGCGCACCTCATGACACACAATAGGCGCTGAATAAATGGTAGCTACTCTTTTCATGGTTATTATTACAGAGAGGAAAATGCTAACACATTTGTTCAGTGAAGGGAAGCAGAGAAAACCGAGAATAAAACCAGCTTACTGGATCTCAGGATCTGCAATTTGTATGTCCTTTAAATCCCTCTCAGGTAAGAATGTGTTAAATCTGATATTACAAGAGTGCTTTTCAAAACAATCTGTTTTTAGCAACGGAACTCTCCTCCCCCACCTGAAGACACTTATGGCTGATCCACCAGATATAAACCAGATCAAAACAGCTGCTCTGGCAAAATGGGGGTCAGGCATGTGTTCTGAGCTCCATGTCACCCTCACAGACCTGCGGCTGCTCAGAGAATAATTTGGAAAATGCTCTTCCAACACAATCCCAACTGGTAGGCAGACTGAAACTTTGCAAACTTCTGTTCTAGGGGACACGGTGTAGTCTGAGAGGGCACCAGGAGTCAAAGGGTGCATTAGAAACAGCTGTACCCAGGCCCCTGAACTAATTGGCACGGCCTCTGGACATGTCTTAAGCCTCCTCCTTAGGAGCTGTGCCCTTATTTTAGCCAGAACTACACAAAGGCATTGTCCTCAAACACTGGCCCTGCATTCTTGACTGGTCCTTGTTTACCCATTCAGGAGCAGGTGGCAGCTGAAACTCTTCCCTTTGATTTTGTGGCTCAGGAGCAGCAGGCTAAGACCTGAGCTGGATAAACATCATATCATTTGGCACTGGCAGGATTCCTGGGAGCCTGGGTCAGGCAAGGTTTAAGGAGGATTAGGTTTAGATTAGAAAAGGGTTGAGTTATTTTCCCCCCCACCCCCCTGTGGTCTTTCTTAAGTGCCTTAGGGTTTTGTAAGAGGAAAGTGGGCTGACAGCCTGGGCTCAGTTGCTCCAGAAATAAAGTGGTGAGTTGGTGTTCTTTTCTGGAAGATCGGAATATGTGTTTCTCCTGAATGTGGTTACTCACATGAAGCCCTTGGGCTCTTGGGAATTTGCTGAAATACCTTTTCTCTAGAAAACTGTGTGCATGTGTATACATATACACTTTTACTTATTTCCAGCAGTTCCTGGAGCATCCAAGTGTGTGTGTGTGTGTGTGTGTGTGTGTGTGTGTGTGTGTGTGTATTTCAGAGAAGAAGGAGAGGGAAAGAGAGAGATAGAAACATCAATGATAAGAATCATTCTCAGCTGCCTCCTGCACACCCCTACTGGGGATTGAGTCCCCAGCCTGGGCATATGCCCTGACTGGGAACGAACTGTGATCTCCTGGTTCAGAATTTGACACTCAACCATTGAGCAACCCAGCCAGGCCAGGCTAGAGGATTTAGAAGCCTTACAACATAGAAGGATACACTGTTCTTCTAGGTGAGCCTTGGGGGAGCTCCACTGGCTGTCCTCCCCAGAGTCGCTCCTCGGTGACCACTGGCCGTGCTGAGTGGACCCTGCTGTTGCCATGCCAGGCTTCCTTGGCAGTCTGGCCTTGGAGAGGTTGGCTGGGGCTCTGGCACTCGTTCTTGTTTATTACAAGTCTTGCTCCACTCCCTGGAGACAGCGTGCAGACCGAAACTATTTCACTTCCCAGTGACAAAGGTTGGAAGGGAGGGGGAAGCACAAGGCTTACACCTTTTGAAAGCCCAACTTCTCCTTAGATTCCCTGGAAGGTTGTCTTTTCACCCTGGTGCCTGCCAGCTCTGGCTTTGCTTCTGGGCAGTGATGGTTGTTTCTGCCTCTGAGGAAAAAAATGTTCTGGCTGAACTTTCCCTCTTTGTTCTCTCTCTCAGTGCGTCTATTTTCCCCCACCACTTTTTAAAAGGGTGAGGCTAACATGTCTTAAAAGGGTGAGGCTAACATGTCTCTCCCCCTCAAATAAGTGGATGTTCCCACTTACGGTTAGACCCTGGAGTGCACAATCTGTTTACTCATTGTGTGAGTAAGGTATTATTAACCTCTCTGAGCCTCAGTTGTCTCCAGAGATTAAAACAGCAGTTGCTGCCTAGGGTGGTGATGAGAAATCAATGTGGGACAAGGTGTTAACAACTCTCTCCTCCCGATGAACATTTGGAAAATTTACCATTAATACACATAGATTCTGTCCCCCAATAGAACACAATGTTCCCTCTAGGAAGTCTTGCTAGCACCTTAAACACAAAATCTGGCACTCTCCAATTTTGTACAATGAAGTTCCACTTGTCACCTCTAGGATAAGCAATGATTTACTTATTTAAAAAATATTTTTATTGATTTCAGAGAGGAAGAGAGAGGGAGGGAGAGAGAGAAACATCAATCATGAGAATCATTGGTCAGCCTCCTGCACACCCCCCACTGGAGATCGAGCTCACAACCCAGGCAGGTGCCCTGACTGGGAATTGAACCATAACGCCTAATTCATAGCTTGATGCTCAACCACTGTGCCACGCCAGCTGGGCTAAAATAAGCAACTATTTGGATGGCATCATTTTAGGGTCCAATTGGTTGAAGGTTGTAATCCTATATAATAAAAATGTAATATGAAAATTGACCGTACCTTCATTAAATCCACAAGGCATGTTCACCAGCCAATCAGGAGCAAATATGCAAATAAATTCCAACCAGAATGGCTGTGGCCACTGAGAGCAGGAGAGAGACTTGGGTTTCCCCGGCAATGGAGGAAGCCAAGCTTTCTGCCTGCCCTGGCCAGTCTAGGCCTCCACTCAATGCTACAAAGTTTCAATTATAGAAGATACATAAATCCTAACAGAAATGGCAGCAGCCATGGAGCTGGAGAGAAGAGAGGCTAGAGTTGCCTCGGAGATGGAGAAAGCCAAGCTTTTGCAGCCCTGGCTGGCCTAGGCTTCCACTCCAGGCTACAAAGTTTCAATTATAGAAGGTAAATAAATTCCAACAGAAATGGCTGCCACTACTGAGCAAGCAAAAGGCTTGGCTCCGCTTCAGGCTACAAAGTTTCAACTGTAGAAGATAAATAAATTCCAGATATCAGGCTCATTTGGGTCTCTGGGGGGGGGGGGGGTGGCCTGCAAACCACCACAGGCCCTTTGTCCCGGCTTTCCCATGCCCCAAGGGAACCCCCAACCTGATCTGGGACACCCTTCAGGGCAAACCAGCTGGTCCCCACCCATGCACCAGGCCTCTATCCTATCTAATAAAAGAATAATATGCAGATTGACCATCACTCCAACACACAAGACGGTTACCCCCATGTGGTCAAAGATCCTGTCCCCATGTGGACACAAGATGGCCACCACAAGAAGGCCAGCAGGGGAGGGCAGTTGGGAAGTACCAGGCCTGCAAGGGAGGGAAGTTGGGGGCAAACAGATTGGCAGGGGAGCAGTTAGACATCAATCATGCTGACAGGGGAGTGATTAGGAGGTCATCAGGCTGGCAGGCAGAAGCAGTTAGGGGCAATCAGGAAGGAAGGCAGGTGAGCAGTTGGGAGTCAGCAGTTCTGGATTGTGAGAGGGATGTTAGACATCCCTTAAGGGGTCCCAGATTGGAGAGGGTGCAGGCTGGGCTGAGGGACACACACCCTCCCCCCACCCTGTGCATGAATTTCATGCACTGGGCCTCTAATACCAAATAAAACTCTAACCATAAAGGTAAGAGGACTTCGTGTATCCAAACTAGTCTATAGTATAACAAATATGTGTCAAAACATTCAGATACTGCTCTGCATTTTAGAACCACTGTCATACAAGTGGAGAAGACCACCCAGATTTCTATAAAAGTTAGCATTTATTTGAGCACTTTCCATTGGCTTGTAGATGTTCCATAAGCAATTTGCCTAGTTTAATCCTTTCATTAACCCTTCAAATGTATTCTGTTATTATCATTGCTATTTTATAAATAGAAACAGAGCTTCAGAGAGGTAAAGTAAATGGCTCAAGGTCACAGAGCTTATACACTAGAGCTGGTGGTAAATCTAGAGCCTCCTATATTAGGCTGCTTTGATCTCCCCAAATATTTGTGAGACTGTGTTGCTTCTCTTAACACTCCTGAAAATAATAATTTTCTGTTCCGACATTCATCTTTGCTTCCTTTGATAAGCCTGACAGTCTCCCTGTAGCAAAAGTTTCTGCTGGTCTAACAATGTCCAGATCAAACTCAGCTTCAGATTTATTTCAAATAGTCTTCACATTGTTTGTGAAGCTGCTAGATAATTTATTTTTTAACCTCCATGCAGAAGAAAATTATGTAAGTGCACACATCCTTCAGTAAGGGGGAAAGAAGTAATAGTGTGCTTTTACAACATTCATAATGTTTGCTACTCAACATAAGAAATAGCTCTTTTTAAAATTTTTATCTTTATTGTTGAAAGCATTACCCTTTTATTCCCCAGTAACCCCCTTCACCTTGCTCCTGCTCTACCACCCAGGTCTTCCCTGCACTATTGTCTGTGTTGATGGCTTATGCACATATGCATATAAGTTCTTTGTTTTGTTTTTTTTAATGTATTTTATTGATTTTTTACAGAGAGGAAGGGAGAAGGAGAGAGAGTTAGAAACATCAATGAGAGAGAAATATCGATCAGCTGCCTCCTGCACTACCCCCACCCCCACCCCCCCACACACACACACAGACACACTGAGGATGTGCTCGCAACCAGGGTACATGCCCTTGGCTGGAATCGCACCTGGGACACTTCAGTCCACAGGCCGACGCTCTATCCACTGAGCCAAACAGGTTTTGGCAGTTCTTTGTTCTTGAAGCTATATATTGACCCCTAGCTGCTTGTAGAGCTTATGTAATGATCACTAGCCTAGCCTCTTATTTCTATTGGTCCTGAGCAAGTTTTGGATCTGAACTAAACATCTTTATGTGATTTTTTTAAATACATGTTTTATTGATTTCAGAAAGGAAGGGAGAGGGAGAGAGTGATAGAAACATTGATGAGAATCATTGACTGGTTGCCTCCTGCACGCCACACACTGGGGATTGAGCCTGAAACCCAGACATGTGCCTGTGACCAGAATCAAACCCAGGATCCTTTAGTCTGTCTGCAGGCCGATGCTGTATCTACGAACCAAATCAGTTAGGGATTTATATAATTTTTTTATTATAAAAGCAGTATATATCCATTGTAGGAAATTCAGAAAATACAGAAGGGTATAAACAAGCCAATAAAATAGAGCCAAATTTCTCAGTGCTTGATTTGAGCCAAGATTCAACGCTCATTTGAGTTTGAATAATATCGTTACAGTAATTTTTATGAAGAGCTACAAAGGAAACCCCTTTGACTGTAGGGCAGTCAAGTGAGAAAAAAAGAAAAATTCCCCTGCTCCTAGAGAATTATTGAAAGGAGGGGAAGTAATTTTATGATAATCCTAAATTGTTTGTATTGTATGGCAAACTGAATTCTTGCCTTAATCTTTTTTCTTTGCATGCACTGACTGCATGGGAACATGTAATAGAAAAGGATCATACCTTTTAGTTGTTTTTAAATCAACTATATTGAACCGACACAGTGCAGAATGTCTCCTGTGGTATGTAAAAAAATGAGGTAAGTTGCCAAAACCAGTTTGGCTGAGTGGACTGAGTGTCGGGCCTGCGGACTCCAAGGTCCCAGGTTTGATTCCAGTCAAGGGCACGTACCTTGGTTGCAGGCACATCCCCAGTAGGGTGTGTGCAGAAGGCAGCTGATCAATGTTTTCCTCTCATCAATGTTTCTGACTTTCTATTCCTTTCTCTTCCTCTCTGTAAAAAATAAATAAAATATATTTTTTAAATGAGGTAGAATAAAACCCTGATTTCTTCTTTCTGTTTTACTTGGCCTCAAAGTCAGATCATAGAGGAGTTGATTTCATTCTAAACAACATCACTTCCCATGTTGTCTGTGGGCCTACGTCCATTGAAGCAATTCGTGTGTTTTTTTCTTCAAATTTATAGTCCACAATTTGAGAGGCATTAATTGCTTGTGTAATTACTTATTTATGTAATATTTATTTACTGGCTTTTCACTTCTCTTCATCTGTGATTCATAAATATTAATGTATTATAATTATGTTTCATCACAATAAAAATATGATGTACAGTCATTAGTGGTTTTAAACCCTTATTAGATTTGTAGTTGACCAAGAAAGCTGGCATTTAGATTTGTGGTTGTGGCTAATCTCTATCTTAGAATAAACCATTCTTCTTTTTGTGTTAGTGATTGCTACCATATATTGAAAGGAATCTGGATGATATTTTAGCATGGCTAAGTGATACCAGAAGAATGTGATATATATTTATTCTTGCTACTTAAAGATTTTCAGTATTCAGATCTAAGATATTAGGAGTATCTTTAATTGAATGCATGAGATTTTATTCTTAGGGTCCTCTAAATCATTGATATCACACTTCTTAGAGTAACCTTCAGGAACCAAGCAAACGAACAAAAAGCCTAAGGATTATAATGATAGCATTTGCCAGGATGACAAACAACAAGCAAACAAACATTATTATGATACTTAGTTAGTCTGTCTAGGTTTGTAACCTTTTTCTCTGAACCCTCTGAACATTCTGGCCTTTTTCTTCTAAAAGATCCTTGACCTATGCTAGCTGTTGTCATCATCTTTACTGTTGTTGCTTTACGGTTAATTCTCTGAGGATGGTGGAGCTCCATGTTCTGAATTATGATTTATTATCTCTTGTCTTGTATTTATGACATTCTGCTTCTTTGTAACATGATTTATTGCTGACCTTGCTTTTAACATTTGAACACAATGTCTTTATATTTCAAAGCTGACCTCTGATTGTCGCATGTTACATTTTGTTAATCTTGAGTGATGGATCTGGAGAATCACAGGTGAAAGGGGATAGAAAAGGTCTCAGAAATGTGGTGGTAGCTGCTTTGATTCAATAGCAGAGACGTGAAAGCTGATGCTCAGAGCCACTCAGAATAGGAACTTGTTTGGACTGTAAATCTGAGTCCTTCCCTGACCTGCTAATACTCTACTGGGGCCTCTGAGTCTAGCAAAAGGATCTTCTCTAACTTTAGAGTGAATAATAATGTCTGCTTTTCTAAAAGAATAAACACAGAAGGGAAGCCCTCTTGTCCACTTTTAATTATACATTTTTCTTGGTGACATGCTAATTTAATAAATAAGTACTGGTGTATATCTTAGCGTGTCAATAATATTAGTCACATTCACATTAGCATGTTTAAGTGCTTACAATTGTGTCATTCTAGCTGTTTGGTTTTCCAAACTTGTAAAGCATATGTGTCCCCATAAAAATATACTTACTGGTAGATTGTCTTCTCAAAGTTTTTAATTTGACTATATTTAAATTAATATTAAATAATTAATAAAATTATAGTTTCCCAAAAGGCTTTTGAATCCAGATCCCTAATTTCCTAAAAGTTGGCAATTATTCATCTTAAGGAGACACCATAATTAAGGTAATTTTATTATTTGTTGGTGGTCCATACTTATGCTGAATAACCCACTTCCTGAGTATTATTTGTTAAAAGTAATAGACATTCCTATTGAAGCAATATAAGACTGATATTTTAAATTTATCTTTTGATTACAGGTGACAAATAATATTGTATTAATTTCATGGGTACAACATAATGATTAGACATTTATATAACTTACAAAGTGATCACCCCCAATGAATCTAGTAAGGACTAGTAATTTTTAAACTATCATTATTCTTTAGCAGTCCTCAGTAAAAGCAGGAAAAAAGTGATAATTTTTCTTATTTTGTTCCTTCATTTCTGATTCACACTCTAGTTAAAAGGACATATGTGAATCCTGGACATAAACCTTGTGGCTAGCAAGTCGATATTCTTTTACCAAAGCTTATCTGATCTTTACCTGGTTGGCAATCCACCAAACTCCACCAGATGAGGACCTCTGAAGAACACCTTTTGGGAAAAGCACAGGCTTTGGATTTAGATGCATCTCTTATTCAAATATGTTTCCTCCATGTGATATTGTCAAGCTAACCCCACTTTTGACATGTGTAAAAGGGAGAAAACAATGGAAAACTTGTAGAATGGTGATGAGGATTAAAGTAGATAAAAGATACAAAGTACCTTCTACCTGGCACATGTTCTGTATTCTATATACCTACTAGAGGCCTGGTGCATTAATTTGTGCATGGGTGTGGTCCAGCTGGCCTGCCCCTGAATCAGGGCCAGTCAGGGCCAGGCAGACCAGTGGAAGGGGATGTGGGAGGTTGGCTGCCGACCCCACCCCTAATTGGGCTGTTGGCTGGCTGCAGTGTGCAACTGGTCATTCCGGTCTTGGCTTTTATATATATAGATACTCTACACATAGACCTAAGATAATTAGCTAATTCCTCAAATTTTCTTATAACTCTGATAAAAGTCTCTTTTCTCATCATTCCCTCAAGAAGTTTATGAAAAACAGTAAGAAAAATCCCACCTTTCAAAAGAAAATATTTCACTTTATTGGTACCAGTTATTCCTTATTCATTTTACTTGTATAGCCAAAGAAGTATTCAATCATTGAAACATGAAGAGAAATCAAGAAACTCTGCCTTAGCTCAGGTTGGCCAGAGTTTATAATGAGATTTCAAAGAAAAGTAATATTGTAAGCAGAGAAAATTAGCAGAATTAACTGCAAAAGATGGAGAAATACAAGAAGAAGCTATATAGATAGAGGAACTCAAGAAACGTAAGATAAAATTCTGATGATCAGATGCATTGGAAAAATGGAAGGGGCTGCTGAACCAACTACTGAGAATCACTTAGTTTTAGAGTGACTCATGTTTCAATGATTGAAGAGAAAAGTCAATTCAGTAGAGTGCTTAAGAAGATAAGTTCAAAAAAGGGCATTGAAAAACAAAACAAAACACCCCAAACATAATAAATCTTATCAAAGGCAGTGGAAACTAGTATAATGCCTAAATTTTACCATTTTAAAAAGACTTTTGCACATATCACCTCTATTACTCAGAGAAGCCCTGAAAGCAAGGAATCTCATTCATTATCATTATTTTATTTCATAGAAGTGGAAGCTCAGGCACAGTTGAGTGACTTTCCCAAAGTCACACAGCTAGTAAACAGTGAGGTAGAACTTGCACATCGATCTTCCAATTCTAAGTCTCTTATACTCTGCACTAAAGTAACATCAGGTGTGATTGTTTCACTGAGGACTAATGACTTTGATTAGTTCTATTTATGATAGAAGGCAAACTATCATCCTGCCTTGAATACGTTCACCTGAATGATTTAGGGAAATGTTTAGAAGCCTAAATTACAGACATCATCTTTCAGGCTGTTGTCAGTCTCTAAATGTTTATGTCAATACGCTAAATTTCTGAAGGATATGTATGTCTCAGAAGAGATTTCAGGCAAATAAACCCATATTAATGCCAACTAGGACATGGCCCCAAACACATATTAGGTTTCCTACTCTGGGGACTTCAGCTAGGCTGCCTCAACCTCAGGGTGAATAAAACTTAGTATTCAGAGAGACCAAATTAGTAGACTTGACTATTGCAATCAAGATCACAGACATTTGCTGGTTATATTGCAGGAAGTTGAAATTAACTAAAGCATAATAGCACTTACATGTAAAATAAAAACACCTAAAGTATACAGCTTGATAGTTTTTTACACGCATATATGCCCATGTAGCCATTTGCATAAAGATACAGAACATTATTGGCACCTGCAGGCCATTACCGAATAACTATAAAAATAAACCCTCTCACTCTAAACTGTCAATGGGTAGGAGGATGGCCTTTGTCAACAGTCTTAATTGGACAGGTATGTACATGCAATAGCTTTAGAATTTCAGGGTGTCTTTAGATATTCAAAGTGAGGCCCTAAGCTGATAATGGGGTGTGGGTCAAGCATGTACCAGATACTGCTGTTTTGGGCTGCTGCTGTGACGTTTCATCTTTCTGTGGTATCACAGCCGGTTTTCCGCTGAGAAGCCGCTTACAGCTTCTACATGTGTTGAATGAAGCTATTCCCACCCCCAGAGCTCCAGAGAGGGATGATGGGAACTAAGCCTAAACCAGTGGGCACGCTCACAATGACAGGCCAAGGGATAGACTTGTGACTCACTCACAGCCAATCAAATGAGACGGAGACTTTCCGGCAGAGGTAGAACAACTCTTCCAGTTGGTGCTGAATGCTAGATGATGTGAAGAGTTAGCGCAAGTCAGGTTGCAGCAGAGAACAAAAGGCATCTGAGAGGGAGCCAGTATCAGGGAGAAGGAGCCAACAGACCGAGAGAAGGAAAGCTGATCTGCTGACATGGCAGAGCTCCCATATCCACCCATGCCCGAAATAAGATCTAGCCCCAGGCTTTTCAGTTATAAGAGTTAATCGCATCTCTTGCATGAACCAGTTTAAATTGGGATGTCTGTCACTTGCAGTCAAAGTGACCTAATAAGTTTCTGATAGGGCTAACTTATTACCTCTAAGAAAATGAGGAAAATCTTTAAATTCTCTTAAAAGACAATGGGCACACAAGGGAGGGGTGAATGAAGAAAGGGAGGCCGGTGTGTGTATTGTTACAGAAAAAGACAAAATATTTGTGCTTTTAAAAGTAAAGGATTGCCCTAGCTGATTTGGCTCAATGGATAGAGTGTCATCAGCCTGTGGACTGAAGGGTCCCAGGTTCGATTCCAGCCAAGGGCACATGCCTGGCTTGTGGGCATGGTCCCCAGTAGGGGGCGAGCAGGAAGCAGCCAATCAACGATTCTTTCTCATCATTGATGTTTCTATCTCTATCTCTCTCTCTTTTTCTTCTTCTCCAAAATCAATAAAATATATTTAAAAAATAAAGACAAGAATGATGAATATTGTATTCATATTTTTGCATTCTATGTAAAATAACTTACACCTTTCCCAAACTCTAGTAAAGTTAGCTACAAATAAGAAAGCCTTAGTGGGGTGGGGGTTGAAGGGGTATGGGGAATAAGGACACACATGCAACACCTTAATCAATAAAGAAAAAAAGGAATGCCTTGTGTGAATGGTGTGTGTATGTGGGGAGGAGTTCTAAAGGCTGAGCTTGACATTGTATTGACATAGTACAGAATAAGGAAAACAAGAGGTGATAGAGAGATCATCCTTAAACTCAAGTTTAGCAGAATAGGAGCTGGGAGTCAGCGCCCATCTGGACATCCATGGAATTGGTGAGGAATCCCTTGGGCTTTCCACACATCACAGGAGGAAGGGCTGAGCTCCTCTCCTCTAGGTCTTAAGGGGTAGGGTGACCCCAGGGAACTGTGAGATAGTATTCCTAAATCTATTTGCTTGACAATAACATTACTTCCTAGTAATCATTCTCTCAACTGATTCTAACTTTGGATCTGTTCGACAGGATCCAAAAAGGCCAATAATGAAACATCTCCATGCAGAGTAACAGATGATGGCAAGACCTTTATCCAAAAAAAAAACAAAAACAAACCTGAAATAAGAAACTTGAAAATCAACAAACTAGTCCATGCTTTGTTTTGCAAGAAGTCAGTTTCTCCATCCCCTAATGTACTCCATGGAGACAAAAACGTATGTATGGACTTTCCAGTGTTTAACATAACTGCCTATGCATAATTGTAGTCCTCTAAAGTTACTGGTTAGTCCTAAATAAGCTATTTACTGCTTACTGTGAGCAATAATACTCACACCCATCCCACCTGAGAGCTTCTTCTGCTTAGTCAACATTTGTTAAATTCTAACTATACCACATGTTCAGTGGGTGTAGACTATAAAGTAGTCCAGAAATTCTGCTGGAAAAATATACATTTATATGATCAATACATTCTCAATTAGCTAATTCCCGTAGCCAGAAAGCAAGGATGTATATAAGCTAAGGAAAAGGGGAAGCCAGCTATTGCAAAATGGGTTCCCTAGGAAACCAACTCTAAGATGGAAATTAGCAGTTTCCTGGAGAGGACCCTCAGTATCAAAACCTGTGGAAGGGACAGGAAGGACAGGGGCAGAGGCGGGACTGGGAAGGGAAAGAAGATGTGCTGCGGTACAGTCTAAACCAGGGCCTGAGGTGACCCCACAGGGAATGGTGGAGCCAGGATGGCCTTTCAGAGTTGTTCTCAGTTGGGAGGAAGAAACATTGTTGGATGCTGGCTGCCCCAGGAAGGGATGTGATATGGGTGGAACAGCTATAAGGGCTGTCAGCTGACATCCTTCTCAGAAACAGCTGGATAAATAAATCCTACAGTCCCGAGAGGAGGATGTGTGGCACACAGCATCCACTCCACCAGAAATGTCGTAGGATTTTGGACTTTAATTCATCTAGTGATGCTCTAAACAAATTAATGCCCAAGGCTGTCGGGAATTCGGAGTGACTCTCCTGACAGATCGTCCTTGAGTTTCCAGGAAGCCACTTCATACTTAGTGACCTACTAACCAATCTGATAAAAACGTTTTCCCAGAGAGGGAATAATCACTGTCACCTTGCTTGGGATAATAAAGAATAATGAAGAAATTATTGACATTAGAGCAAATGATTCGGAGTTGGTTCTGGAGTCAGGCAGAATTAATCCTTTCTCTGGAGTGGCCTAAGTGCTTTGTATATTAACTCACTTAGACCAGTGGTTGGCAAACTCATTAGTCAACAGAGACAAATATCACAGTACAACAACAATCAAAATTTATTTTGAGAGCCAAATTATTTAAACTTAACTTCTTCTAACGCAACTCCTTCAGAGTTGCCCAGACCATGGTATTTTGTGGAAGAGCACCACTCAAGGGGCCAAAGAACTGCATGTGGCTCGTGACTCGTGGTTTGCCGACCTTAGGGTGTATGGGGAGCACGAAATGATTGACAGTGTCTATCATGAGAAGGCAGCTGAGAGCCTGTTCTATTCCTATTATGTGCAACTTAAACATCTGCTGTCAGTGAAGAGAGCAAGCAAGTAACCAAACTTGTGGAGATAACCTGTGTTTGGACCTCACAACATATTTTCAAATGCATCAATAATGTTTGGTTGTGTAGACGCTCAAGAAACAGGGACATAACTGCTGCATCTACTGTAGGTGGTGCAGACACGGCTGGAATGTGCCCCATTTCAGGGTAATGGGAGTGGGCTCTCTGCATTATTGCTCAATTAACTAATTAACATGATGGTCCCAACTACAGTATAAAGGCCAGCATTTCACAAAGAATTGGCTTTATGCAGCAGAAGCGAGTGAAAAAACACAAGAGAGATAGTTGTGGTTAGGCTCTGTGCTAATGTGGTTCATGATTCCTTAAAGAATAAGAAACATCAGATGCTCTTAATTGGAAATTTTCTTTTTATTAGAGAAATATGTCTTGCCATAGTTTGATCTAAGAACCAGTATGGAGTTTGAAGAGGCTTGGGGACAGCTCTGTGCAGCGTTAATCATAGCCTGCTCAGTTGATTATAGTATGTGTTCTGTTGGCTTGTCACATGAGTAGAGGGAGCTTCAACTGCACGGTATAAATGGACTGGACGTGCCAGAGAGTTATGTATTGTGTTATTTGTTAAAACTGAGAGACGAGACCAGTGCTTAATGCTGAAAACCTCTAATCAGCATTGGATTGTTCACACTCAAAGCTGTGTTTATAATAATAGCAGATAGTAGGATGGAGGTATTACCCATTTGCAAGTTAAGCTGAAACATTGTAATTGAAAGCCCACTAAAATTTCCTCAGATAGAATTAGAAATTAATAACTTGATGCATTTATTCTTATTATTTTAAATATATTTTTTATTGATTTCAGAGAGGAAGGGAGAGGAAGAGAGAGAGATAGAAATATCAATGATGAGAGAATCATTGATCAGCTGCCTCCTGTAGACCCCCCCCCCCCCACTGGGGATCAAGATTGCAACCCAGGCGTGTCCTGACCAGCAATCAAATCATGACCTCCTGATTCAGTGGTCGACACTCAATCATTGAGCCACCCTGGCTGGGCTTGACGCATTTATTTTTTTAAAGAAAAAATATTGTTAAAATTATTCAGTTATTAGAAATATCTTTGTCTCCAAGGAACACTGGGGAAATAGCAACACAAAGTAACTATCTCTTTCTTCAACAGTGTTTGGATGGAACAGAGCCAGGGACGCCCCTTCTACCAGCCCCAGGCTACTCTCCTACTGTCTCATCCAGTCACCACTTTCAGAATCACCTCCAAGACCAGCCAACACACTGGTTTATCTTCTACCTTAACTCCTTTTTGCCGAACAACAATGAGCTCCCAAATTTGTCAGAATTACTCCCCTCAGTGGAGGCTGTGGTCAACTGCCTGGCCAGCCTGCATCTGTGGCCCCAACACCTACCTCTCTCTGGGCTTCTATTTCCACCATGAAGATGTGGCTCTGGAGGCGAGTTGGTGGAGAAGGAGTGCCAGGGCGCTGAGCTTCTCTTAAAGTTGCGAAACCAGCGCGGTGGCTGCTTCTCTTCCAGGATGGCTGAAGCCTCCCCAAGACGATTAGGCAGAACTCAGGACACCATGGGAGCCGCAGGCCCTGGTTCTACCCGCACGGACCTGCAGCTCTGTGGCTTCCTGGAAAACCTCTTCCGGGGTGAGGAGGGGAAACTCATCTAGAAGATGGGCCACACCTGGCTCATCCCCGCAGGCTGGCGGCCCCCAGGCTGGTCTGGGCGTGTATTTCTTCGAAAGGCTTCCCCTCAAGCGGACTAGGAGCCTGTGGAGCCCAGAGGCCTTTGAGGGGGCCCTTTGCATCCCCTGGTGTCTGGCTTTTTACCTGAGCCTCCCCCCAAAACTACCAGCCATTCTTTTAGCCACTGTGGTACCCTCTCCCATGGACCAAATGAAACAATAAAGCTTTTTGCAGCAAGAAACAAACAAACAAACAAACCACAGGCTGAGTGGCTTAAACAATAGAAATGTATTTTCTTAGAGTTTTGGGGGCTGAATGTCCAAGATCAAGCGCCAGCAGGTTTGTTTCCTCAGAGGCTTTGCTCCTTGGCTTGCAGACTAATGCCCACTTGACTGTCCATGTGGCTGTCCTGCGCATGTGCTCCCCCGGTGACTTCTTGTAAGACCTCCAGTCATGTGGGATTAGGGCCCAGCCTAACGGCCTTATTTTAAGTTTATCACTCTTTACAGGTCTCATCTCCAAAGTCTGAGGTATACTGGGAGTTTGACATATGAGTTCAGAGGACACAATGCAGTCCAAGACAGATAGCAGCCCAGCTTTCTTTCTTTTTTTTTTTTTTAAGAGTAAAAGTGTTTTTTATTTTTTTATTCACCCATTTTAATGTCTGTTTATTAAACAGTGACTATTTATTTTTACAGTAACTATGCCTTCCAAACAGCCTCTGATGAAAGTGGGGTCACTAATACTAAGCAGATATAAAGTTCCTGCTAACATTGTTGGGGGAAACCTAATGACATCTTTTTATTTTTTTTATTTTATTTTTTTGCAGTATAACTTATATTTAATAGTAGTACATATGTTTTCCTTCCTCCCCCTACCAATATTCTCCCCCCAGCCTCCCTTACCCCCCAGCACATGTCCCCACCTGCCCCCCTCCCCACCCCAGTGTCTTTCATTCATTGGTTATGCTCATATGCATGCATACAAGTCCTTCGGTTGATCTCCCCCAGCATCCGCTTCCCATCCACCCCAGCCTTCCCCCTGAGCAGCCCAGCTTTCACTGTCCACATTCATTTGCAGGAGGTAGAACCGTGGCTCAATATGATCCTGGAAGGTGTCCATAGGTGCTCAGGACTTTCAAGTTCAACTCTTGCTCTGCCCAGAAAGCCACTCTGGGGTCCCTCTCCACCGCTGCTCCTGCCTGCACCCAGCATGCCCTGCTTACCGCTGAGGATGCCCAGGTGGCACAGCCCCCTTTGTGGCATGTACCAGGCCTGTGTGGTGGGGAGGACACCACTCACCCCACTCTGGGTCACAACCTGTCACTGGGCCTCCAGCCGGCTGCTCATACTTCTGTGTCTCATTGTCCCTCAGAGAAACAGCTGCTTCCTTATCTGTCTGTGGCCTCTTGCCCTAGAGGGTTTGCACATTATAGAACCAAAAGCCACACTCTGTTCCCTACCCTCGTCTCTCCATATCAGGCACCAGGCCGCACCACCCCTCCCACTGCAGATTCAGCCAAAAACCTCATTGACTTTGACTTCTGCCAACCTCTCCATCTGCCACATCTGACTCTCCACTCCAGTTTAAGACAGGACTCCTTTGTATATAAACTCCTGTACTTTCCCAACATGTTTCCTCAACAGGTGACCCAAAGGGAACAATGCCACTAGATCCTGATACTATTTTCTTTGCCACTGGCATTCTGCAGTGAGTGAGAAGGTAGGCTCTGCAATCAGATTGCCTGGTCTGTGTCTTATTTATCTTCTTTAAGCTGTGGATTGCCTATTTGTAAAATAGGTACAATAATAGTTCTTCCTTTGTAGGATTATAGTACGAGTTAGATTGATAATACAGTATGAAAAGAATGTATCCCCATGCCTGGGCCATTGTGGTTATTATCATTCCCTCTAACATTCTCTGTATGCCAACTCTTCTCAATATCTCTTCCAGGTGTTATCTCATTTAGTTCTCAAACAGCCCAAGAGGCAGTAGCCATACTGGTTTAAATTTTACAGATGAGAAAACAGATAAGTCAGCAGCCACAGATGGCACGGGTAGGTAGCAGCTATAGCATCAAGGTTCAGTCTGGTTCTGCCTAACTGTACAGATTGGGTTCCAAGCACTGTACTCAGTAAGTGATATTTATTACTACTATAGTCACGATCAATTAGTCAACCAATTTTATAGAGATGCTAAATGCACTGTAGTGGGTGGAGTGAGAAATACAAGGCTTTATAATAAGAAGTGGTGCTTCTTTCAAGGGTCTATAATCTCCTTGGAAAAACTTGACTGCAGGGGAGAACCAAGATGGCGGCATAAGAAAACACCTATTGTTCTGCCCCGCACAACGATTCAAAAACTACAACATAACAACAAAACAAACATAACCCAGAATCACCAGAAAGCTGGCTGAGTGAAAACTCCACAAATAAAAGTAAAGGTTGGACACTGAGACTCAGAAGAGCGGCGGGAGCGCAGCCTTGAAGACGGAAACAGGTTAGGAGCCGTCCTGGTCACGTGCATGGGCTGTAGGGCTGGAGCAGCTACCCTGGCTGGATTTCACCAACCAGGAGGGTGGAGACGTCCCACTACACGGATTCCCCAGCGCCAGGCGAGGTCCGAGATCCAGGGTATATGGAGACGTCCCACTACACAGATTCCTCAGTGCCAGGCGAGGTCCGAGGTCCGGGGGACGCACCCTGGAAGCCGGGCACGGCAGAGGTCTCCTAGTCTGCGGAGAAACCTGGTAGCTGGAAAAAGAAGTTTGCACGCAAGTGTCGCACAAACACGCGACTTGCTCCCTGGAAACTTGTCTCCTGGTCCCGGAAACCACCTATTTTACAACCCTGGGCTAGACTTTGGGTGTGCAGACTCATTTGGGGAGAGGCAGAGTTGTCTGCCAAGGGGAAGAGACTAGCGGCTTTCTCTTGGAGGTGCCTGCAGCCATCCCCATCCAACAGAGACCCGCGCACGCGCGAGCACCGCATAGGACGTAGCTGACACTGAGGCTACCTGTGCAGCTCAGAGACTCCGCCCATCCAACCTGAACACAGTCTCCCTTCACAGCCAATTGGCCTGGAGGTCAAACCCTCCTAGGGCTAACAACAACAAGCTGGGTTTAAATTAAAAAATACTGTACAATCCATAAAGGATTGCAGTAAGAGTACCCATCTCAAATAACTGGGGAGGCTGTGCCACTGACCCTTAGAGGACATCTACCACATAAAGCAGCTACCATGCAGAGATATGGAAAGAAATCAGGTGTGAAAGAAATGAAGGAGAAAAGATGACAAGACATAGAGTTCAAAACCATGGTTATAAGGCTTTTCAAGAGGCTCCTAGAAAAGGCCGATGAACTTAATGAGAACTATGAGGAAATAAACACGACCAACCAGGAAATGAATGAGACTTACATGGAAATGAATGAGACCCTCAAGGAAATGAACAAGACCTCTGAGGCTATGAGCAAGACCCTCACGGATATGAAAAAGGACCAACTAGAAATCAAGCATACACAGACTGAAATAAAAAATATTACAAAAAGTCCTAAAAGCAGTCCAGAGGGTCACAAGATCCAAGTCAAAGATTTGAAATACAAAGAAGCAAAATCCACTCGGCTGGAAAAGCAAGAAACAAAAATAATTCAGTTAATGGAAGGTAGTGTAACGGGCCTCTGGGACAACCTCAAGCATGCCAACATCCGAATTATTGGGGTGCCAGAAAAAGAGAGAGAGCAAGTTAATGAAAACCTACTTGAAGAAATAGTGACTGAAAACTTACCCCACCTGGTGAAAGAAATTGACTTAAAAGCCCAAGAAGTACACAGAACCCCAAAATATAGGAATCTAAAGAGGACCACACCAAGACATATCATAATTAAAATGCCAAGATCAAACGATAAAGAGAGAATATTAAAAGCAGCAAGAGAAAAACAGTTGGTTACCTACAGGGGAGCACCCATACGATTGTCAGCGGATTTCTCAACAGAAACGATGCAGGCCAGACGCGAGTGGCAAGAAATATTCAAAATAATGAAGAGCAAGAATCTACAATCAAGATTACTCTATCCAGCAAAGCTATCATTCAGAATTGAAGGTCAGATAAAGTGCTTCACAGATAAGAAAAAGCTAAAGGAGTTCATCACCGCCAAACCAATATTATATGAAATGCTGAAAGATATTCTTTAAGAAGAGGAAAAAGAAAAAGGTAAAAATATAAATTATGAACAACAAATACACATCTATCAACAAAGGAACATAAGTGAATTGATAGGCTGATGAACAGAATAAACTGATGAATATAACAGAAACATGGACATAGAGAGGAAATGGACTGACAATTTTTGGGGAGAAAAGGGTTGTGGGAAGTACAGCAAGAAACTGGACAAAAATCTTGCAACAATGGGAGAGGACAGTGGGGAGGGGGAGGTGAAGATGGAGGGTGGGATAGGTACAGGGTGGAGGGAAGATATAGGGGGATAAAAAAGGGGAAACAATGTAATTAATAAACTGAACAATAAAGATAAAAAATAAAAGAAAAGAAAAGAAAAAGAAAAACTTGACTGCATATGTGAAAACACACTGAAATTTAAAAAAGAAACAGAACTGTGCATATAAAGAATGGGAATGGCCGAGACCGGTTTGGCTCAGTGGATAGAGCGTCGGACTGCGGACTGAAGGGTCCCGGGTTCGATTCCGGCAAGGGCATGTACCTTGGCTGCGGGCACATCCCCAGTAGGAGGCGTGCAAGAAGCAGCTGATCGATGTCTCTCTCTCATCGATGTTTCTGACTTTCTATCCCTCTCCCTTCTGCTCTGTAAAAAATCAATACAATATATTAAAAAAAAAAAGAATGGGAATGAAATGCACTATGAGTTCTGAAGAGGGAGAGGGAGAGCCCATGGCCAATCAAATGGTCAAGGAAGGCTTCAAGACGATGGTGGGCATGACACCTGGAAATAGGAGATTTGTATCTGTTTGATGATCGAATAATTTAGGTGGAGGATGAGTAGACCCAGGAGAAACTGAGACAAGAGGGAAGGAAAAGCATTTCAGAAGATTGAGGTGAGCAAATGAACTTCTAAACTGGAGGCAATGCAGATCTTATTTAGATTAACAACTCAAAGTAAATTAACGAATGTATCTATTCTCAAATGCAGTCAGAGCAAAGCTACTTTTGCAAAGCCCCCTAACCTCTTTAACTTCAGAGCACATTGAGAAAATGGTAAGGTTTTACATTAGGGTCAATAAAGAGGCCTCTAGAAAATACAAGCCACTGGCCTCAGAGCTCCAGCCAACCAAGGCCTCATCAGCCACCCAAGGGCTGATGGGAATGAGTGTCTTGGTTATAAGCACTATTCTAAACAGTTTTAAAAAGTACTAAGGAGACTAGAAATGTACTGATGTTCCTCGGTGTGTTTTTATGTAATTGTAACCTGAAGGTGCCTAAAACGATAAACTACACGTTACCAAAGCAAATAGAGAAACTGTACAATTAATTTTACATTAACCCAAATGATGAAACTAGTCCAAAGGTTTTTAAGTGAGCCAGGAGGAAGCAAGCCAGTCATGTTGGATAAAAACAAATTAGACTTTGTGGTTTCTTGAGTTTAAACACTCAACCAGCAAAAGTCAAACAATAACAAAGAAGATAAAAAGCACAGTTTTATTAGGTAATGTCTTGCCACGTGATGTCTTCCCAGAATGCTGGGAACTGGGTATTATTTAAGAAACTAGAGGCCTGGTGCACGAAATTCATACAAAGGGGATGGGGATGTCCCTCAGCCCAGCCTGCATCCTCTCCAATCTGGGACCCCTCGAGAGATGTCCGACTGCCTGTTTAGGATCAGGCCTAAACAGGCAGTCAGACATCCTTCTCACAATCCAGGACTGTTGGCTCCAAACTGCTCACCTGCCTGCCTCCCTGATTGCCCCTAACCACTTCTGCCTGCCAGCCTGATCACCCCCTAACCACTACCCTGCCAACCTAATTGATGTCTAACTGCTCCCCTGCCAGCCTGTTTGCCCCCAACTTTCCTCCTCTGCCAGCCTGGTCACTCCTAACTGCCCTCCCCTGCAGGTTTTATTGCCCCCAACTGCCTTCCCTTGCAGGCCTGGTCCCTCCCAACTGCCCTCCTCTGCTGGCCTGATGGCCCACAACTGCCCTCCCTTGCAGGGCCTGGAACCTCCCAACAGCCCTTCCCTGCTGGCCATCTTGTGGTGGTCATCTTGTGTTCACATTGGGGAAGGATCTTTGACCACATAGGGCCAGCCCTCTTGTGTGTTGGAGTGATGATCAATTTAAAAATTATTCTTTTATTAGATAGGATAGAGGCCTGGTGCATGGGTGGGGGCCAGTTGGTTTGCCCTGAAGAATGTCCCAGATCAGGGTGGGGATTCCCTTAGGGCAAGGGGCGACCTGGGCAAGGGGCCTGTGGAGGTTTACAGGCCAGCCATGCCCCGCATTGACCCAAGCAGAGGCCTTGGGATCTGAGATTAATTTATATCTACAACTGAAACTTTATAGCCTGGCGTGGAGCCAAGCCTTCTGCTCACTCCTTGGCGGCAGCCATTTCTGTTTGAAACTTTGTAGCCTAGAGTGGAAGCCTAGGCCAGCAATGGCAGGTGGAAAGCTTGGCTTCCTCTGTTGCTGAGGAAACCCAAGCCTTCTTACTACTCTCAGTGGCAGCAGCCATCTTGGTTGGGGTTTATTTGCATAATCTACTCCTGATTGGCTGGTGGACGTGGCAAAGATATAGTCAAATTTGCATATCACTCTTTTATTAGATAGGATGTTTTATCCACACATTCCACCTGAAGCAGTGGGCCAGCACATGCATGGGGCTGCACATTTTGGGAGGCTCACATCAGCTCCTGCCCGCATGGCTATTTGAAAAAGGATATGCCAGGCATTTTTCATGATTAGTAAGTTGGACTGAATACCAGGACACAGTAGCATCATGTTTATATCCAGCCAAGAGGAGTCCTGTACTGGGACACATAAGTCAGAGGGTTCTGCTCTGGCTTTCCACAAGCAACATCCCTCCTTATGGGGCAAGGAATTCTTGGAGCCAAAGGGATACGCCCACCTAGAATCCAGCTGTCCCATACATACCTTGACCAAATGTCTTCAGGCCTCTTGGAGGCCTCTGCAGACCTCATCCCAAGCCTATCTTTTGGAGAAACAGACTGCACTGCTGGCGTGGAAATCCCTAGCTGAAGGGTAACCTAAATCTGCTGCCTGGTGAGAGAGAGGGGCAGCCCAGGGGGTCTATTCCACTTGCCACTCATGGTTGAGGTCAGAGCTGGGGGTGAGGGGGAGGGTTGAACAAGTGTTTGGACCCAGCGCTCCTTCTGCCACCATGTTCCAACGTGGAACTTTGGGATGTCTGACAGTTTCAAGTTCAAACCTGGCCCTCTGGGTCACTATAATGGTACATTTGTCAAGGCATATCATTTATTGGTTTGCCCCTTCAATTAGAACATTTAAATACTAGAGGCCCAGTGCAGGAATTCATGCACAGGTGAGATCCGGCCAGCCCACCCTGATTTGGGTAGCCAGGGGAAGTGGCTCAGGGCAGTTGGCCAGCTGGCCCCACCTGCTGGTCAAATTCCAGGTTGAATTCCTGGTTGAGGGGACAATTTGCATATAAGCCTTTTAATTATAGGATTTGGACATAAGGTATGTGACTCTCCTTTGTATTCTTACCCTGTGCCCCAGGATAGCAAGAAGGATAAGGGTATAGAAATTCTGATTTCCATCTCCTCTTCACCCAGGGCTAGGAAGTCCATGGTCTAAATGAGGTGCTGTGTCTACCACCAACGTCATGTATTTCTGTTCTCATTGTTCTGTTCTTTAACCTTTTCCCTCACATTCTGATTGCTCCCTGGCACAGATTGGAAGACCAGTCAATGGCCACCATGGGCATCAATTAGGTGACCACCAACAGGTGCACAGAGATAAACCATAGTCACTCACTATTATAAAACTGGGAATGACTTAAACCAAGAGCACAGCCTCCATAGTCAGAGAATGCCCAGCTCTGGTCCATATCTAAACCTACTCAGGAATTCTCCCAGGTCTCTTTTCCTAAAACGGTATTTTTATTCTTAGCCTTTTGGATAGATTAGGGCTCATTTTTTTATGTTATTTTAATCAATGATTAGTGCTCTTCCTTGCTTTTAGAGCATATCTACTTCAGTTAGTGTCAATAACTCTTATTCTAAATAGAGATTAAGCCAGAATCAATGTTAAGAGTTCATTCAGCTCAACATAGCGTTAGTCAGAGAGTGTTTGGAAGCAATTCTCATTTGTATCCTTCCAATACTGGTGTGTAGGTTAGAAAGGAAGACAAGTAAGAAAGTAGACTTTGGCTGTCATTAGTACCAGTGGTGTTAATTATTGATTTCATTAACCTTTAGACTCTAGGATTCAGCAAGAATTTACACAAAGTGAAAGGAAAAAATGTTCTGATGTTTGCCTATATCTGCTGCATAACTCTAATAAATTTCTTGACAGGGTGACTTTTGGTATGCATAAGAAGGAGCTAAAAGTCAGGTGATAAGCTTCATTTTCTAAAGAGAAGGGAAAGAGGTGTTCTTGGGGAAGGTCTTAAGATCTGTGTGCAGAAAATGTGAGTTTGAATCCCAGCAGGGCCTCTCATTAGCTGTGCAACTTTGAATATGTTACTAATAGTCTCTGAACCTCAGTTTCCTCAATTGCAAACCAGAAATAGCACATATAAATGGGATTGCTGGTTGTCTCAAAAGAATTAATGTCTGATAAAATGATTTGTCAACTAAAAACCATTATAAAAAACATTTGTTATTAAATGCCCATTACAAATTACTCTCAAGTTTCTGTAAGAAGGAAATAAGTAAGAACTTGCAGGAAAAATATATGGGGAAAATTGTGAAGATCTGGATAAGGCACAAACCCCTTTAAGTATTTAATAACCGCCTGTTAGACTCTCTGTTTACAATAGGTGCTGAATAAATATTATTGACAATGAGCAAAACTGAATTCTTAATGAAAATTCCCCCCAAAGTGAGAAAAAATTATATTTTAACTTAAGGACCCAGACATTTGCTCAGCATTTTTATGTAAATATGTTAGCAGAGAAAATGCAAACTTCCTTAAATTATTTCTATATTTTATTAAAGGAGCAAATGGGAAAAAAAAACAAAGCTCAGTAACTGCCTCCTTTCCTCCCATTCCCCGTAAAAAAATGGAAGCTCCAATAGAATAGGGATTTGTCTGTTTAATTCACTGACGTATCTCCTGAGTCTAAACCCAATGTCTGTCACAGAGCAAGTGCTCTATCTATTATCTATCTATCTATCTATCTATCTATCTATCTATCTATCTATACATATGCATTGAGTAATGTGAATTAATATGTATAACTAGATCACTGTTGTAAGCTGGGGGCTAGTTTCCATAGATAACTTACCTTTAAGAGACTCACTAACAAGGTTCATGCTTGCCATTCCAATGAGAAAAAAGTCTTTTGTTTGTACATATAAGACCCTGTGCCTCAGTGATTAAAGTTTCTACCCAAAAGTTTTGAATGAAGCTGGTCTCCCTCCCAGGAGGGTAAGGCTGTGCAAATCACACAGACTTTTGGCCTTTCAGTATATGCTGTCCCACCAGCAGAAGGAGAATTGCAAGATCAAGTGTTTTTTGTTTTAAGCGAATTTATTTTAAAAGGCTCATTTGTATGAGTTATCTCAGGTGATTAGCTCAAAATCACAATGAAATAGGCAAATGATACTATCTCCATTTTGTGCAAAATGAGAACTAGAGAAGGAAAGTGATTAAAGAGTAGTAACGGGGTGGGGCTGGGGGAATAAAATTATAGTTGGGTCCTTGTCATTAGAGCTACTTATCCCACCACAATGTATGCACACAGTCATAATAGTTTGCTCATTAGTTGTTTTTCTATGGAAATACGTTTACATATAAAAAACAATTACTTAGACTAAGTCAAAGCTCCTTCAGTTGAACATAGATATCACAAAAATGTATTCAAATGGCATAATTTGTCTTGGCTTTCTGGGTAGTTGCCTCATCTTCACCCCGCCTCCTCCCTTCCCATCCCCCCCTCCAAGTGTGCTTGAACACAGCTTTGTTACTAGTGTCTGGTTTCTTAAAGCTAAGCTCTCATTACCACCTATTTTTATTCTTTGGGAAAACTGTTTTCTGACTTCTTGTCATAAATTTAAGGATTAACTTTATTTCCTATTTCCTGCACTTCTAAGCAAATTATGGTAGTGATAAATGCAGAGAAATTAAAGGCTATGAACCAAAAGTAAAAAGGCTGTGGGATCTTATTTTGAAGGAATTTCATTTCAAAAGCATGCCCTCTGCTGGAGTAATGGTGGCATGACATCTGGAGAGAAAATTAGAACTGCAGTTCATTAACTGTGCAGTTGAATGTCCAATCTGACACCCAAGGGCTTTATTATCATGTAAAGACCAAAGAGCATAGGTCATGCTGCCTGTTCCAATTAACTTCAATCTCATAGTCCAGAAAATTCAGTTCAGGAATAAGATAAGAACACACTACTGAGTTCTCTGTGCATGTAAAATCCCCCCTTCCACCTTGACCAAGGGATTTTGTTTCACAAATTATTTATGTCAACACTTTATAGCAAATAAAAAATCACCTCTTTGAAATAAAAATTTAGAAACAGGGATTGCAGTAGTGATTATACAGAAAAATTTCCTCTCTGTACTCTGCCTGGCAAACTCCTATTTGACTCTCAGGACCCAGCTCAAATATCGTATTTTCTTTAGGCTTAGTCATATTCCCTAATGAGGATTAGCCATTTCTTTCTTTGGCAATTATGCAAGAAAAAGAAATAAAAGGCATCCAGGTTAGAAAGAAAGAAGTAAAACTATTACATTTTGTAGAAGACATAATCTTGCCTATAAAAAAATCTTAAGAAATAAATACATATAGAAAATAAAAACAAACAAAAAAGAAATACATACACACAAAAAACTATTAGAACTAATCAACAAGTTCAGCAAGTTGCAAGATACAAGATCAATATGCATAATGCAGTTGTATTGTTACTTATTAGCAATGAACAATCTAAAAATAAAGAAAATGATTACATTTACAATAGCACTAAGACAATAAAATATACAGAAATAAATTTAACATGTTCATAAATTAGAAGACTTAATATTTCGATGGCAATACTTTCCAAATTAATCTATAAAGTCAATACAATCCTCATCAAAATCCTAGCTGCCTTTTTTATAGAAATTGACAAACTAATCTGAAAATTGATATGGAAATTCAAGAGCCCCCAAATCTTGCAAAAAACAAAAAACAAAAAACAATGTTGGAGGACTCAGACTTCGTGGTTTCAAAACCTACTATAAAACTACAATAATGAAGTCAGTATGATCCTAAAATAAGGGTAGACAAAAAGATCAGTGGAATAGGATTAAGAATCCAGTAATAAACCCTCACATTTCTTATTAACTGATTTTTGACAAGGGTGCCAAGACTGTCCAATAGAAAAACGATAGTTTCTTCAAAAAATGGTACTGGGGCAATCAAATAACTCCATGCAAAAGAACAAATTTAGACCTATCTTATACCATATACAAAAATTAACTCAAAATGGAACCTGGACTACAATAAAAGTGCTCAAACTATAAAACTTAGAAAACATAGAAGTAATTTTTTTTTTTTACCTTGGATTAGGCAATGGTTTCTTTGATCTAACATCAAAAGTACATATAATAGAAAAAAATAAATAGTACTTCACCAAGATTAATTTTTTTGTATTTTTAAAGGGCACCATTAAAAAGGAGTGAGAATAGACTTAGAAGTATAGAACAGACTGTTGAATCTCAGAGGGAAGGCAGTGGTGGGTGGGTAGAAAGAGATCAACCACAGAACTTGTTTGCATATATGCATAATCCCTGGACACTGACAACTGGGTAGTGAAGGCTGGGGTAGGGGCCTGGGGTGGGCTAGAAGGGGTCAATATGGGGAAAAGGGGGACATATGTAATATTTTCAACAATATTTAAAAATAAAAAGGAGTGAGATGACAATGCACAAAATGGGAGAAAATATTTGCAAATCATAAGGGGCTTGTATATAGAATATATAAATAACCCTTACAACTCAACAATAAAATGATAACCAATTTTGGAATGGGCAAAATATTTCAATAGAAATTTCAGAGCTTGATTTTTGTTTGTTTGTTTTTTCACAAATCCAGATGATATTCTATTAAAGACATATTAAGCAAGGAGTTTAAATTTTGAAAACAAGTCTATCCACAGCAATAGAGTTGAGGTTTTTACTGGTCAACAAGAAAATAGATTCAGGAATTCCTGAAAGTATGAAGCTTCACCCAAGGGGATATTCATGACTCAATGGGCTTTGAGTTTGGTTTCATTAAGGTTAGCAATTTTCAGCCATGAGCCTTTCTCACCCAGGGAGTTGACCTTAAAATTTTGTTGGTTACAAAATGTCCCCTAATACTTCAAGGGTAACTGTCCTGCTAACTGGGCTCTTGGCCAGTGTGGTCTCACCACCCTGCATGAAGTGAACTTTGACCAGGAAGCAGAAATAATCAATCTTTCAATGGAAAATTTCTAAAGAATGACTAGCCATTTCATGGTTCTCTTTTTGGGAGAGGGCACTATAAAATATTCCTTGACTCAGCCAAGTCATGAAAATTCTTTTGCTATCCTTCATGTATAGGATATCCTGTGAAGGATTTCTGAACATTAAGACTTTCAGTACAAGCTCTCAGAAAATCATGTTAACAAAACCATGTCTGCCCTACTCACAACCAAGATCGCATTAAATAGATGGTGAAACACTTTCCAACAGGCCCAGCGCAAAGACTGTATTCACTGAGTTGACTTGGACGCAGTTGTTTGAAGTCCAGAGTGTATTTTCCCAGAGAAAATTCCTCAGGTGACCGCCTCATTGTGGTTTGCAGGGGACTTTCCCAGCTTCAGCACTGATAGTCCTACATCCCAGAACACCCTCAGTCCCAGAAAACCAACAGTCCTGGCAAACCGAGACAGCTGGTCACACTACTTATTTCCGATAGTTATGCTTCCAGATTAGTTGATGGAAGCCCTGGGTGTAGGTGAAACTTAGTCCTGATCATGGAGAAGTTCTGAATCACGGATAAGATAAGATGAAGTGTTGTGATGCATTTAAGATTTTCAGGGCTGATGAGGAGAAAGCCAGGACCATGAGAGGGCAGTGTCGCACAATGTGCTTATTGGGCTGCAAGAGAGAACGTGTCCCGCACAGCAGGAGACCTCCCAGAGGCGGCAGTGTTGGGGCCTTCACCTGGAAGAGGAAGAGGGCCAGGGAGGCCTCAGGGGAAAGGAGAACTGGGGAAGGCGGTATGTGTCTAGGCAATGTCCTGCAGCAGCAAGGTAGGGAGTCTATGGGTCAGAGAGCTCCCAAGGGCAGCAGCAGTTTAGGGGCTTCTATAGCTATGGAGTCTATCTTATGTAGGGCCAGTAGTTGTTGCATTCGGTTTCATGAGGTATGCAAAGCAGGCAGGCTCTAGATTGCTAAGAAATCTGCTTATTTGGGCTACATGTAAACCAATTGGATGTGTAAGAATTTGAGTTTGTGGTGCTGGTGGGCTTCAGGCTTTGCAAAAGCCTAAATATAGGGACCAATATGCAGTCCTACCTCACCATTGGCCCTTTTGTATAGCACCCTGGTTAGCAAACTGGGGCTAGCGAGCCACTTGCAGCTCTTGGCCCCTTGAGTGTTGCTCTTCCACAAAATACCACGGCCTGGGCAAGTCTATTTTGAAGAAGTGGTATTAGAAGAAGTTTAAGTTTAAAAAATTTGACTTTCTAAAGAAATTTCAGTCGTTGTACTGCTGATATTTGGCTCGGTTGACTAATGAGTTTGCCGACCACTGGTGTAGCATATGCATCTGGCTTCCCAATCGTGGGTATCTGAACATATATATACCTGAGAGAACAAGGATGTTCCTCTGCAGCTGGCCTTCTGCCTCACCCTTTCCCCATCCTGGTTCTTCCTTCTTCAAACACCAGTGGGGAGAAAGTGCCCTGGGGAGAAAGATCCGACATAAAGTGAGAGGAGAGGGTGGTGGTGAGGGAAATAGAGTTACTGGTGGATCAGGAGTGCTGAAGTAAAATAATAATACGGGCTGGGGCAGGAAGAAGGAACCAGGGCAGGACAGTTGATGTGAGGTACAGAAATGTTGTCCTAGGCATGAGAGGAACTATAATGGGGCCTATAAGTCAGACCCCGCCTGCACCATAGAAATGAGCATTGTAAACTGTTTTTATCTTTATCCAGACTGTCTCCACATCCAAGCACCACCTTTTTAAAAAATCTTCACCTGAGGATATTTTTCCCATTGATTTTCAGAGTGAAAGGGAGGGAGGAAGGAGAAGAGAGACAAAGAGAAGCATCCATGTGAGAGAGACACATTGATTGATTGCCTCCTGGGGAGGGCTAGGGATTGAACCCACAATCGAGGTACATGCCATTGACGGGGAATTGAACCCACATCCTTTCTGTCCAAGGGCCAATACTTTAACCACTGAGCAACACCGTCCAGGGCTAGCTCCCTTATTTATGTGCAGGAATACTCCACTCTGTGGTGTCGGTGGGTTGTGGTTCCCCAATGCTTACTAAGGAAACTCAGGATGAACTCTTTCTACTTCCTGCCCCTTGAAGAGGTAGGGGCACATGACGCAGGATGGCCCATCAGATGCACAGGAACCAAACTGAAGGGCACTTAGAGTCATTCATCTTGATGTTGCAATGGCAATGGCACTTGCCGTGTTCGGCATTCGGTGGGCTACTAGAAGCGTCAGCAGGGCCTTGAAGAGACTGTTTCTATAGCTCATGTTGGATGGGGCCTGATTTCTGAGCCTGATTCTTCAGCCTCTATGATGAGTACTTAAACTAGTCCGGGTCAGTTTCTGTTAGTTACGACAAAGAATTCTGATCAATACAAATGTCATGGCCTCTTCTTGACCCAGAAGTTGTAAATATCCACATCACCAGGCCAACCCAAAGTCTTAAGCAAATCAGGTAATTTTTTCCCCTTAAAGACAAATTATTTCCAGGATTATCAATCCTCTAAAGGCAATGAGCAGTTTCCATCACAATAAGTAAATAGTACAGGTACCAAACTCTTCCTTTGATGGACAGAAGTAAAAACATGAATTAGCTAATATAAAAACATGCTTATTGATCTGCAGATACAGTAATTCCAGAAATGCAAAATAGTTGACATTGTTTTCAATTATTGTCAGAGCAAGATGCCTGAAAAAATTGTGTAATTAGATGGAGTGGCGATTTTAATGACTCTTCAGATAGGTAGAAATTTAGTCACACACTTTAAAAGTTTTTAGGGACAAATCAAATTAATTTGTTTTATTCATTTTCTGGGTTTAGCACTAAGCCATACCCTAATTGAATAAAACCACCAGATGTGCTATAATTTACATTATTGCACACAGTATACTTTCTGAGCCTGCCTCATTCACATCATTATTTAGTATTGTGATCGTGTCCATTGTTTCTTAGACAGGAGGGCATTTGTCACATTTATTATCAGCTGAATGGTTTGACTCAAAGGGAAAAAATAAATCACACTCAACCTGAACAATTAAATATCTCACTTTTAAACTGTGGCCCATTTAGTTTGCAAAAGACACTTTGGTCCTAGCTACCCTAACCGTCCCTCCTTTCCAGAGGAACACAATGTCAGAAACATTCGGAAGTGTCGCTCCACATTCTCTCCACTGTTAAGTTAGTAGGTTTAGAGGTTTATGTTCATATCAGTGGGATATGGATAATTTGTATGTGATCTCTAATGAATGGCTTATATGTGATCATGAAAACAAAACTCTGCCAAAATGTGTCAATTGCACATTTGGGTCAGTTGGAGGCTCAAATCATAGGGCATTATCCATTGCTGCCAACTAGCAGTTCAAACAATAAAAAAAAAAAACATATAAAGTAAAATTCTCTGCCTGCCCTCCTTCCTCAAAGTAAGCCAATGCTCTATATATTTATTGAGTATGAGCTATATTTGCTGTGGGGTTGAAGAAAGCACACAGGGAGAAGTGAGCCAGGGCGGAGAGTGGGTCTGCAGTGTCTGGGACTCCCAGTCACACCACCAACACCTGAGGGAAGAGCTGGAGAAAACACGTGATGCCCAAATGTGGAGAAAGCTGTATCCCTCTGGCATTTAGCAATGGACCAAGGGTGGAAAGTGGCTCTCCTAGAACCTAGTGGAGAGGCCCTGGAACCCCTCCTCCAGGCATGTTTCTCCAGCGCCCTCTACTGATAAGTTTTAGCATTGAGCCAGACAGAGGAAGAATCTGTAATTAAAGGGCCAGGCTACATTTTCACAGATCAGAAAACAAAGCGTGAATTTGAAGTTGACAGGCAATTACTTGATAACTGCCATAACACTGTACATATTTATCCATCTGTTCAAGTGATGTATTGGACTTGGAAAAACATCTCAAAGCAAAGTGGCTTAAAATAACCACTAGGTGGTGCACTGGATAAACATTCGCTCCATCTTGCTGGATTTGCTTGCAAACTTACCTGGTACTCCAAAAATGGCAATTTTATATCGTGTACAAAAGACCAGTTTTATTCACTTTGAAATAATTGTATTTATCCTAGAATTTTAATTACTTGGAACTATGTTATATTTTAATTTAACTAATCATTTCCTAATGATCTATGTTGTCCCAGAATGAAATGAGCTGCTTAAAATAAGTTCCTCATCAATGGAGGTATGCAAGCAGAAGCTGGAAAATCACTTGGCAGGGACAAGCTGGGGACAGGATGACACTTCATCTCTCAGTGCTTTTACATGTATTTTCTAATTTTCTTACACAAGCAGAGTACATTTACTGGCTTAAAGATCTCACTCTCCTAGCATGTCCTGGGACTCTGCCATCAGCGACTCCTTTCTAGTACCTTTACTGAAGGGAAGTGTGAACTGAGAGCGGAGGGCCCTCGGGTCCGGGAGGATGCCAGGTTCAAGTCCCAGGTGCCTCTGTGTGTGTGGAGAATGGAGCCTCAGAGAAGATTTGAGGTTGAGGAAGCGGCCAAATGCCTGGTGAAATGACAGTTGTTTCTTTGTTTATCATTCATTCATTTAAGAATAAAACAACAGTTTGTAACCTGTTTCAGCCATCATAGGGGGAAATGGCTGGAGAAGATTTTGGTCCGGGCTCTTTAATTTGCAAGGGACAGAAACAAAGTTGGCAGTAGCTTAAGCCAATATAGGATATTGAGGTAGTCCAAGAGTGGCAGAGTGGCAGGAACTACAGCAGCCTTGGGATCCCCAGTTGGAGCAGGGAGCCACCCTGCCCAAGAGCTCTTCTGTCTGTCTCTCGTCTCTGGGGAGAAGCTGTGCAGTGTTTGCTAATGCGCTATCTGCCCATGAACAGGCCAATGACTCACGTTGCACAGGAGACACAGTTTCTGGCCTCAGCCAGTGCCACATCTTCTCTCTTCAGCAGCTCACACCTGTGACCACACCTGGTCCTTGTCATCACCAGGATGGGCCTCTTTACTACACTCTACCTGTGCCCTTACCAAGGCATCTATTCACAATACAGATTCATGGGCCTATGACCAGACTTTGAATCAATGTACTGGGGACGCTGATGGTCACTAGACTAGTCCATCTCATCTTTATCTTACCTTTTTCGGAGGTCAAGTTCTTTATGCTGAATGCTGTTCAGAATACACTTTTGAGAGTCTTCACATGGAAAGTAAATTCCTATTCTTTTTCTCAGCTTAGATGTCACTTCCTCTGAGAAATACCCACCGTTACCCTTTGCCCTCTCTGCTTCTCACTCACGATATGCCCAACACAGCCCAGATTTTCCCTCTGAGCCTTCTTATGTCTCTGTACATCTGTCCTGAACTTACTCTATTGATTTGTCTGCATAGTCCCCCCAACTACCACCCCAGAATGAGTTTCTCAAAGGACGAATGTTGTTTTTAACCTTCAAAGCAGGTCTGTGCCTGGTATCTCGTGTGCACTTAATAATCACTTCAATGAACATAGGTTTAAAATTTATCAACCTCATGATTAGTTAATGAAAATTACTTAATTGACTATGATTTATGCTTTCTGCATGTATGGATTTCTATCTTTTGAAAAAAGCAACTAATTTCAAGTATTCAATTTTACCAACACGTGAAAAGCATGAGAACAGCTGTGTACATTTCAGGGTAGCCTGATTGATTGAGATTTCTTTTAGAATCAATTATGCCATGTTAAATGGTCCACAGCACCACAAATAACATTAAATGAAGCTTTTATATGCATTTTGGTTGATCTCTTTCTTATTTTACTTGGGTGGTAATTTTATACAGAACATGATTTTGTGCATCTTTCTAAATAATGGGGTTTTTTTCCTCCTATAAGTTACCCTAAATAATCACCAGGATGTGCAAGAGATTGCACAATTGCCCTGGATATAAAAAAAATACATATCACTGAGCTTAAAATAACAACTACCCCAAACAATCTTAATTCCATAGCTTCTCTTTTACACCCATACTACTTTACTCATGAAGACCATACCTGTTATCATAAATATAAGATTTCCTGTATGCATAGCATGCTATTGCATTGAGCCAAGACATGTTCATAATGCTGAAGGGTTTATTGCCACTATATAAATTAATCCAGAATACATAATTTGCCAGGCTTAATTCCTTTCATTGTTCTGCCAGCAAGAAAGTTTTCATGAATTAAAGAAGTGCATTCACTGCTTTTTCTGAGCCTCTTTATTTATCCTTTGAAATAACAAATGCCCCTCATGTCATTATCTGTCTGTGCGCTTCAGTCAAGGTTTTCAAAGTACTTTCCAAACACAAAGACATCCCTATCTTTGTTCCCAAACTCAAGTATGGATGAAATCAATTTTTTTCAGGAAGAAAAAGAAAAACAAAACACCAAAGCTGTTTGAAGTCTTTTAAGTGCTCCAGGAAGCACATTTAGAAAAAAAAACAAAACAAAAAAACAAAACAAAACACAAGAATAAAACTTTTCCTTGGGTTATTCATTCGGAGGCTGTAACTTCATTTGGCAGCAGGGAAAGGCAAGTCTGACTTGGAGAGACCGCCCAAGATTAAAAGGGCAGAAATTAATTTCACAGTGAAGCTCCAAGTGTCAGATTTCAAGCAAGCGTAAGAGAACTTCTTGTTATGCAACTAAAGAATAATCCTTCTAGGGCCTTTATTTCTCCTACATCAGATTTTACTGCTATCAAACTAATTTGCTGTAGGGTTGCAGATGGGGAAACGGATGTTTGCTTCATTTCCTATGGGGATGGGCAGAATCTAGGCATCTGTTTCTATCTTACCACTTTTTACATTGAGGCCAAAATAATAATAATAATAATCCTATCTAATAAAAGAAAAATGCAAATTTGACTGTACCTTCCCTATGGTACCAGCCATTCAGGAGCGGAGGGTGGGCCGAGGGTGGGGCCAGGCAGCGATGGCGGGGTCTCCCAGTGGCGATGGCAGGGCAGAGGCTGGCCTACACCTGGGTCCGGAAAAGGCCATTGCTGTGGCCACCTTCCTGTCCCTGGCGGGACTGATGGGCACCTGCATCTTCCTGGTCCTGAGGTTCGGGGGCCTGATCAGGTACTGGTTCCACTCCCCACCCGGCATCCCCGTACAGATCGAGGAGGTACGCGCATGCACACGGGTGGGAGGTGTGTGGGCACCCACGGCCTCGGAGGGCGGGTGGGTACAACCAGGGACACAGGGATCAGAATTAGAAGAGGTGCGGGCTCTGTACCGCGAGACCGGGGCCTTACAACAGCCCCTGAGCCAAGAGGGTGAGGGTATAAACAGGTGATACACACTCTCCGCCTCCAAAGAGCTTCTGACCCGCTGCAGCACGGACAGCCCTGGAGGGCACTGTGCCAGGCGGTCCAAAACACAAACACCGGTGACTCCGTGCAATGAGGCACTTCAGGTCCTGAGTTCATAGACAGCGGAGGAGGGCGGGTGCCAGGCTGGGATGGGAGTGTGTGTTCAGTGGGGACAGTTTCTGTTTTGCAAAATGAAAGTTACTGAGATGGAGGGTAGCGGTGGTTGCACAGCAATGTCAGTGGACTCCACACGGCTAAGCTGTACGCTTAACAATGGTGCGTGATTCCTTTTATGTTATGTGTGTATCAGCACAATTTAAAAAAAATGTTTAATGGCACCCGGTTAGCCAAAACGGCAACCTGGCCAAGAGACTGGCGGCAGGAAGGCCCAGATTTCGAGGGAGTTGTCCGACTGCCAGTTTAGGCCCGATCCCACAGGGGTCCCAGATTAGAGAGGATGCAGGCCAGGCTAAGGGACACACACCCCTCCACCACCATCCATGCATGAATTTCGTGCACCAGGCCACTAGTAGTAATAATAATAATAATAATAATAATAATAATGTGTCGGGTTTTTTTCTGAGTTAACACTGAAAATTTCCCCAACAAACGTTTTGCTATAGAGAATGCATTTTCAGTGACTTTCCTTCCTACCAAAGATATAGACTCAACTAATATAGAAGCATGAAAAAATATGGAAGTATGACAAATTTAATGTAGTTTTACCATGATGGTGTAGATAGACTCGATGGTAAAAGCACATGAGTGTGAATTAGTGAAAACAAAATTAATTACATGTTAAAACAATGTTCTATCACATTAAAGAACAGAGATTTCTTCACTTTATCCCATTTTAAAATAATATTTAAACACACACACATACACACACACACACAAACACTGCTCCTGTTGGTGACAACTACTTGTGAGGCCTGTGTCTTTAACTGAGTGGCTTCCCCAATGGAGCCTTAAAACACCATATCACTGGCATTGTTTTATGTCTAATCTTTATTTTATTTAAACACTAGTGGCCCGGTGCACGAAGTTTGTGCACGGGGGGGGGGGGGCGGTTGGTGGAGGGGTGTGTGTCCCTTAGCCTGGCCTGCATCCTCTCTAATCTGGGACCCCTGTGGGATCGGGCCTAAACTGGCAGTCGGACAACTCCCTCGCAATCTGGACCTTCCTGCCGCCAATCTCTGGTCCAGGTTGCCGTTTTGGCTAACCTGGTGCCATTAAACATTTTTTTAAAATTGTGCTGATACACACATAACATAAAAAGAATCACGCACCATTGTTAAGCGTACAGCTTAGCCGTGTGGAGTCCACTGCCATTGCTGTGCAACCACCGCTACCCTCCATCTCAGTAACTTTCATTTTGCAAAACAGAAACTGTCCCCACTGAACACGCACTCCCATCCCAGCCTGGCACCCACCCTCCTCCACTGTCTATGAACTCAGGACCTGAAGTGCCTCATGGCACGGAGTCACCGGTGTTTGTGTTTTGGACCGCCTGGCACAGTGCCCTCCAGGGCCGGCCGCGCTGCAGCGGGTCAGCAGCTCTTTGGAGGCGGAGAGTGTGTATCACCTGTTTACACCCTCACCCTCTGGGCTCAGGGGCTGTTGTGAGTAAGGCCCCCGGGCTCGCGGCTGCACCCCTTCTAATTCTGATCCCTGTGTCCCTGGTTGTACCCACCCACCCTCTGAGGCCGTGGGCACCCATGTACCTCCTCGATCTGCACGGGGATGCCAGGCAGCGAGTGGAACCAGTACTTGATCAGACCCCAGAACCTCAGGACCAGGAAGATGCAGGTGCCCGCCAGCCCCGCCAGTGACAGGAAGGTGGTAACAGCAACCGCCTTTTCCAGACCCAGGTGTAGGCCGGCCTCCAGGCTGGGATTGCAAAGGCCCCCCTCGCTGCCATCACTGCTTGGCCCCGCCCTCCAGCCCTTTCTCCCCTCCCCCTACAGCCAGCTCTGGGAAAGGCCTCTCAGGGAGGCTTTTCCCAGAGATGGCTGTAGGCCAGCTGCGCTGCAATGGCAACTGGAGAGCCACCATTGCTGCCTGGCCCTGCCCTCGGCCCCGCCTCCCGCTCCTGATTGGCTGGTACTATAGTGAAGTTACAGTCAAATTTGCATTTTTCTCTTTTATTAGATAGGATTGGATTTGGTACCATGCAATAATTTGCATGTATCTATTAATTACTTGTTACAGAACTCACAGTACCCACAATGTATAAATGAGGCACATATTTTGCAAGATTATGCACATAAAGATTCCTTTCTGAATATTTTAACTAAGTTATTCTTTAGGAGAAAAAAAAAGGGTGCTTAGTAGGTGCTTAGGACATTGAGGGTGAATTTATATACCAAATCTACTACTCTCTTATGCTTCATGTTATAAATAAAAAATAATAAACATAATAGTGCCCCTCCAAAATCAGATTTAATCCTTGTAGGATATTTTTATGTACAGAGAGATCTGTAGCATCACATGATTAAGGTTCTAAAAACTGGACTGATAAAAATACATCTAAAATTATTTTTGTTTCTGTTCAGCGTGTATTCGTTGAAATAATAACTGCTCTGTGGTGAGCACTCACTTTGTCCCTGGTGCTATCTCAGGGTCTGGCTATGGATTCGTTTATTTGTCCTCATGACTCTAAGGCAGGCATGCATGTCATGCCCAAATCACAGGACGGAGGCATGGAGACTGAGAGCGTAAGCTCAATGACATTGGAAACTGCTTCCACGCAGGTTCAAGAAACCAAACATAAGTAAACAGAAAATAATTAAACAGATAAAATATAAAAGAATAGGACAGAGCAGAATAAAAGAGTGCAGAAAATAGCTTAGGCCATCAGAGATAGGAAAATTGTTATTTTTGAGATTTTTGTTTTAAATACACATGTATGAGTGAACTAATTATTTTTTTTGTTGTTGTTGTTGTTATTAATCCTCACCCAAGGATATTTTTTCCATTGATTTTTAGATAGAATATAGAGTGGAAAGGAGGGAAGGATGGGGAGAGAGAGAGAAAGAGAGAAAGAAAGAGAGAGAAAGAGAGAGAGAGAGAGAGAGAGAGAGAGAGAGAGAGAGAGAGAGAGAGAGAGAGAGAGAGAGAGAGATGTCAGAGACACACATTGATTGGCTGCTTCCTGCACACGTCTGGGCTAGGACCAGGGATCAGAACTACAATCCAGCTATCTACCCTTGACCAGGAATCAAACCTGAGACCCTTAGGTAGATGGGCCGATGCTCTAATCACTGAGCAACACTGGCGAGGGCATGTGAACTAATTCTTGATGTTTAAAGCATTCTGGCTCTGGGTTGTGGCTTAAAATATATATAAAATATTAACTATGCTGAAATCAAAAGCAGTCGCATTATGATTCTATAGGGCTAAACATAGCCTTTTATTTTAAAAGCTAACTACTAGTATAGTGATTATCGTAGTTTGGAAGCATATGTTAGCCCAAGGCTAAATATTCTGTTCTGGTTTTTAAAATTCATGTTAAATGAAGAAAAACATTGTAAGATTAATCCACTTCTATCAGATTGATGGAACTCACAACAACAAGAAAATAATGTAAACACAAAATCGCATTTATTTTTTTTTCTAAAGCACAAAGGAGCTCACTCTGCAGATAAACAATAAGCAAACCACACAAATTTTGAGAAAAATGGCCCCAAGAATACATACATATATATTTATTTATTCTTCAGAGCAACGAGCAGGAGTCTGACAACAGTGTGAAGTGGTCTTCAATAAAGAATGCTATCTGACAGGCTTTTGAGGAGGACACGGACAGGTAAATTCTGCCACATAACATCCGGCACTCAGCCTCTTGATCCCCAAGGACGGTAAAAGCCACCTTGGGATTTATATTTAGCTTCATCATTTTTCTGTTTAACATTTGCATTTCACTAAATCTGGACCAGAACTAACCCCTCAATGCTTGTGCCCGCACACCCAGGGCTGTGGGATTAAAAGGGAGGAGACCCTGAGCATGAAAACATGCCTGGGACCAATGCCAGGATTTCCTCATGGTGAATATTCATTTGTGCACTTCTTTCCATGATTTTCCTGTAGAGACATGAAAGTGTGTCAGCGTTCAAAGTCATGCCTAAAATGGCTAGGTCAATTAAAAACTGCAAATGTCTTTTGTAAGCTTTCAGAAAAAAGAAAAAATTCACAATAATGCACGCCATTTAAAACTTATGTTAAGACCTGGGACATGACACATTTATTAGTCCCTCTTTTCACAACCCAGAACACACTCATTAAACATGTGAATGTTTCTGGCATCATCATCAGCTTTAAAACGTGGACAACAATGAAACGATGTCCAAGAGGCTCCAGAAGCATCTGATGCCGCATCTCTTCCATGTGTAAGACAGACCAGATCCAACACGCCTTCCACCTTGTCCTTAAGGCTTTCCATATGTCTGTTTCTCAGATGAAAAGATTCAAAAAAGGAAGAATTTGGAAAGGAGTGAAAATTCAAAATACGTTCCTGGACCTCACACCCACTGTTTCCTCCCTGACATCTCAGCTCTAGCTGCCAACAGGGATATGGCAGGCCCACTTCACAGTCAGCAAAGCACTCAGGGGTGTTTCCCTATCACCTTCCTTTCTTAACTGTGCAGAACTTGCAGGGAAGTACAACAGAGAGTCAACGGGGTTTGATGCTCATGGTATCAATTTAGAAAGACCTCCTGCTGCCATGACGGGAGCTTGTTCCAAGGTATCCTCCTAGATTCTCAAACCTTGAATCAGAGGAAAAGCTGGGAGAATAAATTGGGGAGCTGAGCCTCCTCGGCCTCAGTTCATGAAGACTAGGACAACCTCTCATGGCCCTCCTCCACGTTCCACTCTCTTTTGAAAATTAAATTCACTTTAGCGGATTAGCCTGCTTTTGTGTTCTAATTGCATAAATATTCTTTTAAATGTATGTCAGTCAATCCTACTGGATTTGCTTTGGCCTCTTAAAGTGCATTCCATTAAAAACACCACAAAACCTAAGGCAAAAGAGAAGAGGGTGAAGTGAGGGGGTTGATTAGAAGTTTTAATTTTTTCCTGTCAGAGAGCAAAATATTCAAACACAAAGGAACAAATAGAATTGGCTGGGGATACGGTCTCCCCACAATTCGGGAAGTCAACCCACATTAGGCAAAGGCCACATTTCAAAGGCAGAACATCTGGGCCCGTGTATGACTAAGGCCCAAAGTGCAGAAAGCATATGCACCACTCAGGAACACGGCACTTGAAGGATAAAGCACACACGTTCTAAGTGATGTAGGAAAATCAAAGCACGTGTAACACTTCAGTACATTCTATATTTATTAGACAAGGTATTCAGGTCTTAACATACTATCAGGGCTAAACTTAACATTTGACAAAGTAATTGTATATGGCCGTTCTTCCTGCTTCTGACACTACACTTATTTATATTTACTGTGTATGAACCCTAAACCTAAATGAAAACTGGTGTTCAACCTCAAAATGTACACCCTTGAAGAAGGTAAAAGTATAGGATTTGCAAAGGCTGGGGGCAGCTGCTGCCTATTCGTGAATCTTGAATAGCTCATTCAAATTCTTAAGTCCACTCATGTGGGTTAGACACTAGGTAATTGAGTTCCTCTGGCACAGATTAAGAGATAGAGCACAAAATACATGCTGGCACTATAGAGAAATGGGGAGAAGTCTGGTCGGCCATCTTTGACACGGCTCAGGAATTCTGGAAATACACCTACTGAGACTAGAAGCTAGATTTACTGAGTTATTTAATATCCTAAAAAAAAATCTGTCACTGAAAAATATCAGACTAAATATTTGTAGTCAAGCATAATCAAATCTAAAAGTGCTTCCACAAAGGAAAACAACAACAACAACAATAACTGGGCAAATGACTGCTGAATAAGCATGATTATATCAGAATAAAAATTATATGCAAGAGGGAGAATTTTGTCCTTAGATCTCTATATATGGAGTTACCTCTATAGCATAAAGTTCTCAATTATAAGGTATTAATAAATGCTATGAAATATTAAGAGAATCTACTCATTTTCCTTGTTAGTTTATATTATTTGGAATTAAAAGAGAAAAACAAAGTATTTAAATAGCATTCACATCAATACTTGTAAAGGATTTATCATAGTCATAATTTATTTTTAATTTTAGGTTATGGGAAAGTACATAATTAGTTAGGAGGCATAAAAATACTCTTTGCTTAATCTTCCTAGGTGTCTGGTACAGAATAAATCCTATTAACATAAACATTATGTGGGATGTCTATATATTTTTCATTGTACTAAAATTCCAATGTCCTAAAATTCTTAGGAATTAAAAGTATAATAGGATAAAATTGATAAAATAGAGTGCTTGCAATATACAAGGTTTAAAGATTTTAATAACATTTTTAAGAGGATTTGCCTTCATTTAAAAGTTCTAACAGTTGGATCTGAGTATGAAATTGTCGGCGACTACAACATAGTCCTTGGGGAGACTAAGTCATTGCAATGAAACCCTTCTTTTCAGTATTGACAGCTTGTGAGAGCCCAGCACTTATCCCAATTTATGAAGACTTCTGTCTACACAACAGCGGAGTATAGAATTTGTTTCTGTTCTAATAAAACCGAAGTAGTAACAGCATCACACAGTTATACATTAACAGTTATACAAAGTACACAAAAATACAACTATTTATGCCACATAGTTGTGTGAATACTATTCCTAAGAGACTTTAAATCTTTACTACCCAACTTCTATCAAACATTTTGAAGCACAGAACTATATTAAGAAAGCATGTGGCATTCAATCTCTGACAATTCATCCCCAAAGAAGGCAAAGCACAACAATAACAAGTCTCTGAAACGCAAATTCCATTAAGTGCAAATTTCCAGAACACAAAGTCAACCTGGAAACATGTTTGAAATCTCAATGAGTTCTCTTCTTAAATTAGTAAGCTCAGTATATAATTTTTAAGCAATCTGAAATGATTTTCCAATGTTTGTCTGTAGTCTAACTTTTTCTCCCTCATAAGAATGTATTCACTGGTTCATTTTCCAGATCCAATTTGCATATTTACTAGCTCAAAATATCGAACCTTACAGGCATTATCTTTCCTCTCCACATTTCCAAATATTAGGTAGATTTTACTTAAATCTCATAATAAGAACAGCACTAGTCATAACATTCTCTTATATTTAAGCTTAAAGTAAATCTGAACAGCTCAAAAGGGATACATTTTGAATCCTCCCAACCAGCTCAAAAGGGATACATTTTGAATCCTCCCAACCAGATATTTGAGAATTAGTACAGCTTCCTTCGATTTGTCAGGTGAGCACTGTAAGTAAGCACACAAAGAGACAGTCATCCCAAGATGATGTTCTAACTCCGCCTGGGCATAAGGAGGCGCAGAACCATGTTATCCAGGAGAACTTGGAGACGCTGAGGGTCTTAGACTGAGCTTGAAAAGGGAACCACCTGCTTTCCGCCCACATAAACCTCCTCAATATTTCGGTCATCTCCTGAAAGAAAAATCATGGAACCGTTTTTTGTCAATTAGTATTTTAAAAATGTACACAGTCATACCCCCAAAATGTACACTGAGTGGCCAGATTATTATGATCTCTGAACGCATAATAATCTGGCCACTCAGTGTGTGTGTGTGTGTGTGGTTGTGTATATATAATTAGAGGCCCGGTGCATGAATTCGTGCATTGTTGGGGTCTGGCTAGCCTGACCAGGGGGAGGGGACATGTGTGGTTGGCCAGCCTGCCTGCTGGTCGAACTCCTGGTCGAGGGGACAATTTGCATATTAGCCTTTTATAATATAGGATATACACTGAGTGGCCAGATTATTATGCATTCAGAGATCATAAAAATCTGGCCACTCAGAGTATACAACACTGGCACAGCTGAGAGCTCAACTGATGTTTTTTCTTTTCAGATTTAACCCATTGGAATATATAATTGTTCAAAGTGTATATACATTTTTGGGGATACCCTGTATATATTTTTGTTGTTGAGAATATTAAAGATGTGCCCCATTTTTGCCCCTCTTTGCCCCCTCCATCCAGCACCTGCCCCACCCTAGGCCTTCACCACATTATTGTCTGTGTCCATGGGCTATGCATATACCATATGTATATAAGTTACTTGGTTAATCTCTTCCCATCCTGCTCCCCTCTGAAATAAGTATTTTAATTGCGCCTGGGAGAGATTTAAAAGCAAAACACACTTCTAAAAGATAACTTAAAAAAGATGGCCTTTGTTTCTCTCAGATTGTTTAAGTATATAGACAGGGGGACATGACCAATAGAAGATGGCATCCATTTTGAGGACTGGGGTCTGAAATCTGCCCCTACGGCAGAAATCACATAAAGTTGAATTGACCTCTATCACTGTCCTTTCAGCTGAAGTGAGTGGTTTGCCTTTCTAGCCCCAAATGTAAAGGAAGTGCTCAGCTTTGCGCCCCAGAATATACTTGGTGTGATGAGATGAAGGACCTGTAAGAACTGAGCTCCACAAGGGATACAACAGGTGTCGCTCCCACCCCAAGTTCACTCAGGGCTCAAAGCACACTCAGCGGAGTGGGAGGCAGAGTAGAATTTTGTACATTATTTATTTTCCTCCCTCAGTAAATACAATGGAATGTGAGTATGTGAAAAAGTATGTGTGAAAAGATTCTACCACATCTTTATCATGAATACAACCTGGTAGGGCAGCCTCGGGATAGAGAATGAGTGTAGGAGGAAGATGCATGATTAGCCATCCCCTGGGCCTGCCACTCCTCAGATTAGGATTTATGACTGTATGTCCTAGAAGTGCATGCCAATTTCACATTGTGTCTTTAAATATTGTGCCATAAATGGATTCCATGCTGAAAAATGTTTAATAAAAAACAAAGCACAAAGACAGTCCAGAGACAGAAGACGCTGACCATGCTGGCACGCAGCGGCTATGCGTCACTGCAGGTTGTCCAGTACCAAAGCAGAGAGGGTGGGATCTGCATTGCCACCATTTGTCCACCATCCAGATATCATTGCTGACATGTACACATAAGGAACTATTTGACATTGAAACTGGGACTCAGAACTGTTGGACATTGAAACTGAGACTCAAACATTTTTGTTCTTATATGTTTATCTCTAGTATGAAAATGCAAGATTTTTTAAAGAAAAGAAACGAGGAAAAATAAATACAAAGGCAAAGAAGCATTGAACAGACTGTCACAGTGGGAAGGCTATAAGAGATCAACCGAAGGACTTGTATGCATGTATATAAGCATAACTAATGGATTCAAGATACGGGAGTCGGTGGGCAGGTGAGGGCATGTGCTGGGGGTAGGGGAGGCCGGGGGGAGATCAATGGGGGGAGGAAGGAAACATATGTACTACTATTTGTAATGCTTTAAACAATTATATATATATATATATATATATATATATATATATATATATATATATAGGGTATGCTGGGAGATATCAATTAAATGGACAGCATTCCTTTAGCTACCAGCCATAAAGGTATAATGAAGAGTGTGGTAGTCAGAATATGCTTTGCCAATCTCCTTCCCACCCCCCCAAAAATATTTTATAAAAAATTTCATATTTTATAAAAAAAATTAAAAAAAAAACAAATAATCACACATAGGGTTTTACTTGTGGTATCATACATGCAGAGAGTCATGTCCAAGATAGAGACAAAGAAAGATTTTATTTAGCATAGAGACATATTTCTACTTACCTAGATAGAGAAACTTCTGGATAAAAGTCTAAAATGAAAAACAAAGGTAATAATAAGAAATAGTCATTTTTGTGCATTTAGAAAAGTAAATTCACAGTTAGTAGAGGGTTGGCAAAACCCAGAAATATAAATTAATTTCTCAATGATAAAATCTACTTTTATTGAAGAAAAAAAGTGGCCTTTTGCTTAAAAAATACTGGATATTAACAAATGTTTATCTATTTTTAAAAAATATATTTTATTGATTTTTTTTTACAGAGAGGAAGAGAGAGGGATAGAAAGTCAGAAACATCGATGAGAGAAAAACATCGATCAGCTGCCTCTCGCACACCCCCTCCTGGGGATGTGCCTGCAGCCAAGGTACATGCCCCTGACCAGAATCGAACCCAGGACCTTTCAGTCCGCAGGCCGACGCTCTATCCACTGGGCCAAACCGGTTCGGGCAAAAAATGTTTATCTATTGCCTGAAAGTTCTTGGTATATAAAACCATGGAACCTTTAGAACAAAAGTGTTACATAAATTAATTTAATGAAATAATGCAAATAGTTTAAGAGATGTATAATATAAGAAAAATGATTGACTGAATAGGACTGGGCCCTATTCCAAGAAATCCATTCTAATAAAAAAGCAAAAGAATAAATAATATAAAAATAACAATCAGCCTGAAATAACCCAGCATCTTTCTTCTAAAAAACCCCAATTTGTTATATTTACATACTATTTATATTGCCATTAATCTGTGGGGCAGCGAGGTTTAAGGGAGGTTAAGTGAATTCTTGGTATAGGGCTCAGCCTTATTCATTCAATCATTTTTTATATATTATACATCTCTTAAACCATTTGCATTATAATATTTGTAAATGGCAATTAATGTTTTTAGAAAAACTCAATATCTTATAACTAATTGTTATTAAAGCAAGAAGAACCAGTTTATTTTCTAAATAGGGAAACATTTTATAATAAAAGGAACAAAGTAATAAAGCTTATTTTCTTATAATTGAGAAAATCAATGTAGCATTGTGGTCAATCAACAGACTCTGGAAGTCATGAAATCCTGGGCCTGAATCCCAACTCTGTCTACTAATTATTAATTACCAGCCATGGATCCTTAGGTGAATCACTTAACCTACTTTAAGCCTCGGTGCCCCACAGATTACATGGCAATATAAATAGTATCTACCTCTCATAAGAGTTGTTTTGATCATTAAATAGAAGTTACATATGCAAGTGCTTAATGCTATACCTTCTAGCACCTAGCAAGTATATTCAATAAGTGCTAGCTATATTATGACTTCTTATAGTCCAAACCATTAAAATATATAAATGTATTCAAAACACAAATATTCTATTAGTACCATCATTGCTAACATTATTGTCATGAAATTATGTTAACTTTTAAAAATCTAACTTCCCCTCTTAAGGGTCTCTTGTATTCCATTAAAATGTTTGTTTCTATTTTGTTTTCTACAAGGAAGCTTCTGTGATTACTTCAGGAAACAGATGCCTTTTGATTAACATTTTTTACTTACATCAGAAGTATCACCAAAATCCCCACAAACCAGGTCAATGGGAGAATCAGATGCTTTGGGGTTGATCAAGAGGGCATCAAATTCCTTGCCCACTTCAAAGTTTCCAATTTCTTTATCAAGCCCCAGGGCTACAGGGTGGAATAAATTAATAAACAGTTAGTATTTTGAGCCATCAGACCATGCCAATGTTCTAGTTTGCAAGAATAGAGTCAGCCAACATGTCACTAGAAAAAAATTAATATCTCAATAGTGAAGCATAAAAACTCTCTCATTCCAACAGATTACAAGACTTAGACTCATAAAAATGCGAGTAAGCACAAGGAAAGCGAATCTGAGAATAAGAAGTTACCTTCATCACCATAATCATAATTCTGATAGTGTCTCTCTATTTTAGTTCTAGTGCACGTCCTAGTCCAGCTAGTCTAGGACTTTCATTTATTCCTTCAAAAAACAAGGCACTTGGCAAAATATCTTTTTTCTTTTTGCTTCCTAGTTTCCTCCACAACACTCCTATCCCTGTCCTTTTGAATCTTTTCATTTTATGAAATAGCTGACAAGATCTATTTCATGGCAGTGAAATAAACTTCAAATAAATACAAAATAATTATCCTTTTGCACATTAGCCAATGCAGGTATATCCATCATAAGTTCCTTAGTTTAAACCCTTGGAAGAGAAAAAAATCACTTCTGAACGTAAACAGATGCTCATGACTTACAAGCCCCAATCCTTTTTAAAGTAGACCAATCTCTTTGCAACTTCAACAATTTTCTGATATCCAGAAAAGAATGGTTTTCTAAATCAGGGCATAGGTTGATATGTCTGTTAATTTGATCCACCTCATGGCTAGAATTCATGTTCCATGTGTATTAGATGATAAAGAACATCTCTTTCACTAACACAATTTAGTTTCACAAGATGGGGGTAGTTGACTTCCCTAGTCAATGAAGGTGCTGAATTTTGAACTCAGAAAAGCCTGTAATTTGAGAAAGGTGTACACTGAGGTACCAAATGGAAGCATGCATAAAGGGAGAGTCAACTGGAGGGCAGTACTTTTATTTAAATTCTTACATGTGGTTGTTTCTATTCTTTCACTGTCAGGATATGGTCCAATGTGAAAATATTGGATGGCATGTCCCAGTTAGACAATATGTGATACATTATATTTCTACTAGAGGCCCACGGCACAAATTCATGCACAGGTGGGATCCCTCAGCCTGTCCTGCAATCGGGGCCAATTGGGGCCATCTTGCCCAGTCTTGATCAGGGCCAATCGGGGCCAGCTGGCCGGTGGAAGAGACCAAGGGAGGTTGGCTGTGGGAACATACTGACCACCAGGGGACAGCTCCTGCATTGTGCATCTGCCCCCTGGTGGGCAATATGCATCAAAGCAACGGTACAATTGGTCATTTGATTGATCAGTCGTTAATAGTCGCTTAGGCTTTTATATGTGTAGATGGATTTATGGATATGTATGGCAATGTGCTAATCACTGAGTTAGAAACCCTACTTATTCTGAAAATGTTATTTAAAGGGTACCTCTTTTATTCTTAGAAAAAAATATTTTTTTAAATAAAATTCTTATAGGAAGACAAGGGAGCAAAAATAATTAGAAATGTTAAAAGCAGTTATCTGGGAAAAGCTGGTGAACAATATTTGCTGGTGAACTTCTATTAATAGTGGAGAAGGACTGAATATAATAGAAAAAAAATCACTGGAAATTCTCTCCTCCTTCATTCATGTGCCCTCGACAAAGAAACATGACAAACATGTTTTTAATAACTGTATTCAACATAAACTTGTGTGTTTAATAGACTAGATAACCAGGTTCATTTGCCAGAGTTTAATAATATATATAAGCTAACTAAGCCATTTATTGGAACCTGGGCAGTTCAGGCATGAACTAACCAAAGAAGACATAATTGCTTTTGGTGAATTTGTAAATGGACCTAGTTAACATCATTGCAGTAAGGTCCTGCTGGGCTGGTAAACACCTCAAATGCATTTCAGAAAATACAGTTTCACTGCCTTTAGAGTGCATGTTGACTCTGGGAAGGGGATTTATGCAACATCTTGAATATAAATGTCGTGGCAAGCCAGGACGATGCTACACTTTAAATAGGAATCCATTCATCTTGTTTCACTCTGACTCTTGTAGAGACACAAGAAGAAATTCCATAACAGTAAGCCCTGCAGCCAAGAAAATGGATTTGAAAGCTATACAACAAGGCAGAAATGAGTTGGTAAGCAACCTAGGCCGGCTTGATCAGACAGAAAGAATTTTGATGAAGCAACTCACAGAGAGCCTTGAAGAAAATAAAAGGCGCAATTTAAATACAACTCAATTGCACTATGAAAATAAGATGACTGACCAATTGCTTGAACTCAGATGCACAAGCACAGTGAGGGTGGGAGTGAGGAGCACCACACTTGTTAATAGAATAGTGACTTAGAACATGGAATGTTACATGAAATCCTAAGACTTTGAAATGCAAGAAGCATGTTCTCTACTTGGTTTTCTTGAAAGATTCTTGATGGCATTCATCATAGCCCTGAGCATTCAAAGAAGAGCCAGGAAGTTTCTCTTCACAGCATAGTCTTGGTTTTCATCAGCCTCCATTTTTAAGACTCAGATTAGCTATATGTAAATCTACACATTCATCTAGAATACACCATAATGCTAAAGTGACTGAAAGTAATACAATTACTGATTTATATTTTTCCCCATAAAAATAGTTACATGTGAGAACTGGGAAAAGCTGGTGAACAATTTTTGCAAATCAACCCACTATATTTCAACATCTCTCTCCACTTAAAGAGATTTGGGCAATTACTGTACTTAATTACATAAAGAATGCATACCCTAAGCTGGGATTTACACAGGAAGGTACCACAGGGAAAGGATGAGAGCCTATACTCTGGCATCAGATTTTGGATTCAAATCATGGCATAGTTTAAGAGCTGTGTAAGTTTCCACCAGGCACCTTGTTGATTAAATAGAATTAATAACAGTGGTTGGAGGTAAATAACAACATACATAATGCATGTTGCATAGTGCCTACCACATAGTAAGAGCTCTTGGCTATTATTTTTATTTTTAAAATAATTTTTTTTATTGATTTCAGAGAGGAAGGAAGAGGGAGAAAGAGATAGAAACATCAGTGATGAGAATCATTGGTTGTCTGCCTCCCACATACCCCATACTGGGGATCGAGCCTGCAATCCATGTGCTCTGACAGGGATCGAACCATGAGCTTCTGGTTCTTAGGTCAACACTCAACCACTGAGCACACCAGCCAGGCATATTTTTACTATTAGTATTATTATCATCATCTTCACTTAGGGCAATAGAGTGTATTACTTACCGAATGGAAAAACTGATTATTTTAAAGAACTTATATGCATGTGACCAATGCAAATAAATCCATTAAAATAATTAATATGGTAACTGTGTATGAAACATCTCTTCTGGGAAAGAAAGGGACCATCCTGAAAGAATTATGGCCCCACCACATACTTGAGCTTGGACTTATTTGCTAAGTTTGGGGTATGCTATGTGAAATGCCCTACCTTCATAATGCATTAAAGGACACAGATTAGCATGGTTGTACATTGTTAGAGGGAAAAAATGGTAATTACCTTGGCTGCCTCCGAGAGTTGCTAGTCTGAATACCTCTTTGAGGGTGAGGCTTTTCTCATTTTCCTTAGTAATCACAAGGGCATTGGAAGTCATCACTGCTCTTCTGATTGCATCAAGCATGGAAGGTGAATAACCACCAGCCACATCTATGACAGATAAAATAAAGCCAGAATAGTAACCTTACGAGATAAAGGGATTATTAAGTATATAAGGTAGAGTTTTTAAATTTTATTTTTCAATTACAGTTTATAGTCAATGTTATTTTTACATTGGTGTCAGGTGTACAGCATAGAGGTTAAACAATACTATACATCACAAAGCGCTACCCCCAATATTTCAAGTACCCACCTGGCACTACACATAGTTATTGCAATATTATTGACTACATTCCCTATGTTGTACTTTACAGCTCATCACTATTTGGTAACTATTAATAGGTCAAGTGTTTTGTTTGTTTTAGTGACAGATATTGAGTCTTTAATATACTTCAAAGAAAAGACCTATACACCCAGACTAGACATAGATTAACCATGCAAAGGAATAAAAAAAACCTGTAATTAATATCAAATGTGTACCTGCATTAGTTTTCTGGGGTTTCTGCAACAAGTTACTACAAATTTGGTGGCACAGGACAGCAGGAATTTATTCTCTCACAGCTTTAGAGGGCCAAAGTCTTACATCAAAGTGTTCACAGGGCCGCAATCTCTATAAAGGCTACGAGAAGAATCTTCCCTTCCTTCCCTCAGTTTCTGGCGGCTCCTGGCAGTCCTTGGCTTGTGGCAGTGTAACTCCAATACGCTGCTCCAACTTCATCTGTGTCTTCCATCTGTGTCTTTAAGTGTCTCTTGTTTTCTCTTGTAAGACATCCATCATTGGATTTAGGGAACAATTTATTGAGAAAATTTTGAGAACTGTCTTATTACGTTGCTGCCTTACAGGATGACTTAATCATTCTATAATCTCCTGGTTGTTATGTTAATAAAGTTCAAACAAAGGAACAATATTGTGCAGATCAAAAAAGAAACCCTGGACTACACAAACCATGGTATTTTAATCAAGCTTTTCTCCCAGGGATTTCCACTGTGATAGGAACTTGCTGATCTCTGTCCAGCTGGGTGAGCTCAGTGGCTCGGCTCCCTGAAACACATTAGTGCAGGTAGAATCCCCCACTTTATCATATAATGAGAGGCCGCATGATGGCGTGAAAAGAGAGATAATGAACATCACATTTTGCAGACCTGATTTTAGACTGTGGATCTGGAACTCTTTTGTTTTGTTGACCTTTGGTCAGTTACTTAGTACCTGTGAACCTCAATTTTCTCAGAAAATAGAAATAATATCATCTATTTTGACAGTTGCTGGAAAAATACAATTGAGAAACATAAGTGCTAGGGCATGAGGACTTAAGGGTAGGAACTGCATGGGGAACCAAAACCGGTTTGGCTCAGTGGATAGAGCATTGGCATGTGCACTGAAAGGTCCCGGGTTCGATTCCGGTCAAGGGCATGTACCTTGGTTGCGCACATCCCCAGTAGGGGGTATGCAGGAGGCAGCTGATCAATGTTTCTCTCTTATCGTTGTTTCTAGCTTTCTATCCTTCTTCCTCTCTGTAAAAAATCAATAAATATATATATATATATATATATATATATATATATATATATATATATATATATAGAAACTGCATGGGGAAATGGTGGAGAAAAAAATGGATGCATTTTCTCAGAAATATATTCCCATGCCTCTCTATGGTCATGATAAAGAATGACATTGTTAACCAGAGTCAGCACAAGGATACAATATTTACAAGATGCCTCTAAACAAACCATACAAGAATAAAAAGTTGAGCTACAAGGCAATGAAAAGATAAAAGGAAATGATTTTATTTATGTGCGTTAACTTCTTATGCATTCATTCATTTATCGACAGTCACTTACTGAGCATCTTCTATGTGTATATGTACTCATAAATAAAACTGATGGGCTCCATATGAGCTGACCAGCTAGTGGAGGAGGAAGAAAAGAGACAAATAAACAAAGAAGTATTAACTATAAATTGTGTTCAGTTAGTGACAGAGAAGATGGAAGTGGAATGCCCATTTAGACAGAATGGTCAGAGAAGACCTCTTTAGGGTAATGACATTTAAACTAATAAAGAAATGAGAAGAACTAAGCCATGTAAAGAGAGGTATAAAGGACATTCCAGGCAGAGGAACAGAATACATGAAGATTGTTTTGGTAGAAGGAGTGAGATTCATAAAGGGAACTTAAAGATAGTCCATGTAGAGAGGTGAGAGTGTTGGGAGAAGAGGCTGGGAGATGGATGAGTGTCAAATGTGCAGAGTTTTGCCAAAACCGGGTTGGCTCAGTGGATAGAGTGTCGGCCTGCGGACTGAAAGGTCCCAGGTTCTATTCCGGTCAAGGGCATGTATCTTGGCTGCGGGCACATCCCCAGGAGGAGGTGTGCAAGAGGCAGCTGATCGATGTTTCTCTCTCATTGATGTTTCTGACTTTCTATCCCTCTCCCTTTCTCTCTGAAAAAAAAAAAAAATATATATATATACTTTTTAAAAATGTGCAGAGTTGTTGACTTGTAATGAGGTTTGCACATTTAAAATCTCTCTGAAGGGTTGTAATGAGGGGGTGAAATGGCCATAATTTTTATTGAGATTCTTTTGAAAAGAGAAGACTGGATTAGCCCAGGATGAATGAATTGGATTAGGAAGCTAGTGAAAAAGTTCAGGCCAGACATTATGGTAGCTGAATGGCCAGGGAGAGGAGAAAGGGCCTTCAGAGAAGATAAGGGCTGGCGAGAGAGGAAGAAGGGAAATGAGAACAGTGCGGTTCCACTGAATCCGATATAGGACTGTTTGGACAAAGGAGAGAGTAGTCAACTATGGCAAACACTGCTCAAAAATCCAGTATAATAAGTACAGAGTGGTGTCCTTTGGAGTTTTCAGCAAGACATCACAGGAGTAATAGCTCAAGGGAGAAATGACAAGGATCATTACCATGGATGGAGGGGCAAAAAGCCAGCCTGAAGTGGGTGGAGAAATGGAAGAGTGCCTAGAAAATGGTAGTGGTGTGGGTCCCCACTCTTTGAAGAAGTTTTTCTTTGAAGGGGAATAGAGAGATGGGGTAGGAGCCAGAGGGGGGTGTCTGATTAAAAGACAGGTGTGTGTGTGTGTGTGTGTGTGTGTTTAATTTTATTATTATTATTATTATGTGTGTGTGTGTGTGTGTGTGTGTGTGTGTGTGTGTGTGTGTGTGTGTTTTCATTTCATTGCTTAGAAGATACTAGAGAATGTGTGTGTGCTGTTAGGAATGATCCAGTAGTGAGGAGATAGTGATGATGCAGAAGAGTTAGTGGTCAAAGGAATTAATTTATTGAGATACTGGGAGAGGGAGAGAATACCAAACACACTTCAGAGTATTTTAGGTTTTGCCTAAAATTGAAGGAGGGACTTTAGGGAGGATGGGCTGTTATGAGTAAAGTTGTATAAACACTTGTGCACAACTCTTTTTGCAAACATTTGTATTCGTGTCTCTAGTGTAAATTCCAAAATGGAATTACTAGGTCATATGTAGATTTGTATTTAACTTTTTAAGAAACTGCCAAAGAGTTCTCCAAAGTGGTTGTGCATTCACCCTCCCTCCAGCTGTGTATGACAGTCTACATGCTTCTTATTCTTTTTCTTTTCAGTTTAAAATTTCCTTTTCCATCACAACTTGTGGCCTTTTCATAGTGCCTTCTTGTACTTCAAGGATGATGGTAATGTTCTGAAATTTCTTCTGGATCCTGAAGAAGTCATTTGGAGAAATATGCTCATCCTTTTATTCTTTTTAATAGTGTTTTCTCTTGCTTTGCAATATGTTCATTAAACTTCCTATGGGTTTCCTCTAATATGGAGCAAGCCGGTACCTGCCTACACTTGATACAGATACACTGAATGACCTGTTTTGGAACTGCTCTCTGTCAGTATCAGTTTAAATAATATTCTAAAGTCCATAAATGAAGTGCAAATTCATATACAAAGGTCACGTTTAGGCAACAGTGGAGCATAGAAGGGCTACCATAGCAGAAATGATGTGAAATGCATTCTCCAACTTAATAAGCAAATATATCATATTTAAGCACATTTGGTCAATATACCAACATTGCTCTTTCCCTTGTAGGTCAATCTTGATTGAGTAGTACATGTCAGATGTTTTTCAATTAAGCCTCAAAATAAGCTTGTAAGATAGATATCGTTATGATTGTTGTTACAGAAATTAGGAATTGAAGCCTTAGAACATTAATTTGTTCAATGTTTTACAGCTAATAAGTGACAGTGAGAGCTTTACCTAATTGTTTTAAGCTATTGCTACACAATCAAAAGCCAAGAACTAGAAGTTAGGTGATGAATTTAATTCATAGAGACCAAACTCCCAGGAAATTTGAAAGCAAACACCTACCTTATTTTGCATGTCAGATACATTTTTAATTAATTGACTATACTATATAACAAAAACTCTTGGCTATTTTTTCCTGATCTATTAAAGTTTTTCTGTTAAGGTTAAACAGCCAGTTTCCTGCCTTAGCACCTGTGACTATATCCAGGTATTACACAATTTCAGCAATTCAAGGCTTAAATTAGAATTTTTAAAAGAATAACTAATTCTTTTTAATTCATATAAAATTAAGGAAAACTTCTACATTAGAATATCTATTTAAAATATTTATAAATCTCTTTGTGTTATTGTGTGTCTTACCAAGAAATTGCTTGGTATAAAGTTAACTGAGACTTGAGTTATTCCTGACCATCATTGTCAACAAGCAAACATCCTCATGCTCTTGAATATCAAGAGGACAAATGCCTCAAAAATGGAAAATAAGTCCTTGTACCTACACCCACTTAAAAAGAAATTTATGTCCTAATTAGTTTGGCTCAGCAGATAGAGCGTTGCAATCTGAAGGGTCCCGGGTTTGATTCCAGTCAAGAGCACACACCCGGGTTGTGGGCTCAGTGCCCAATAGGGTAATGCAGGAGGGAGCCAATCAATGATTCTCTCTCATTATTGATGTTTCTAACTCTCCCTCTCCCTTCCTCTCTGAAATCAATAAAAATATATATATATTTTTAAATTTAGTTCATTTACACATAATAGTAAAAGGTTCACAGTTGATATGCCTAGACTTTGGGTCTGATGCATGCTTTCAAAATTAGTAGAACTGCACAAATTCAGGGGAAAATATCATTAAAAGGGAGGCATCCTTAATTTATCAGCCATTGAGAATGTCCTTTAGCCTAGCAAATATCAGATTGCTTGTGGGAATGGAAATTTATTTTGTTAAACATTGCTTACAAGGAAAGCAAGTTCTTAACATGACATAACTCAGGGTTCTTGACACTGGCATGAATTGAGTCTGCGCTTGCTAATGGCAAGGCTAAGTAATTTTCTTTTGAGACAGTATTTGTGATGGCACATTTATTGAAAACTAAAAACATACAAATCTAAACTATTAAAGCCTTGCCAGAAGGACAAAACAAAAGAGAGAAAAAAATCAAGGACTTCTTTAAATGAAGCTCTAAAACACTAGAGAAGGATAGCCTTTAGAGCAAGCATGTCAAACTCAAAGGCTAACACGGGCCAAATAAACGAGGCATGTGGGCCATGGGCCACAAGTTTGACATGCTTACTTTAGAAACTGTGACAGTAAATGCAGAAAATAGTTTTCAGAAGCTTAGTGACATCAAAACATCTTTCTTTGCATATATCTTCTTACTGCTTCCACTCTCACTATTATATTAACTCAAGATACTGTTACCAGAGAAATGAAACTAATTTTTTAACATGGAAATGCAACCTGAAAATTAGTCACATTAGAAAGTTATGCACTTAAGCAACCACTTAGCCATGGCCCCAAATGGTGCACTACTAACCTGTGCCCAGCCCTATTTTCACATCGTGTTTCAGCACTTCTAGCACATTGAGTAAGCCGCTGGTGAGCCTGCAGAGAGAGGAGACTGTCAGAACCAGGAGGCCTATGTGGGCCCAACAAGAGCAGCACCCCAACAATAGTGATGGAAATGACACTGACACTTGTGTTCTCCGTCACATCAGCTCTAATGCTGACACACACACATTCATCAGATCAGAACAGCTGAGTCTTGGATAAAAACAGACCACAAAGGAGCCCAACTCCTGGCACAGAGGTTACTAGTAATCTTAGGAGGGTACAAAGGAGAAAGAGCAAAAACAGGAAGTAGTGGATCATTTACAAGGAAAAATAAATGAAGAAATGAAATCTTGCAATTAATCCAGAAGTTTTACCGGTCTTTAATGTTTTTTTAACCAACCTACCCTCCTATGTTAGGAAGTAGAAATGATAAAAGCTTTGTCTTTCTTCTCTGTCTCAGATAATTTGTTACCCTGAATGAGTAGTGACTTTCAAGATCAAATAAAGGGAGTATAACTGGAAAAGAGGGTGCAGGCTGGTGAGTCCAGTCCTGTCCGTTCAAATGAGGCCACTGAGGACAGCAGAAACTAGGAGAGATGGTTCCTGTACTGAATTGTGGACTTCGTGGCCCAAGCTTAATATATATGCACATTTCTAGAGAAATGAAAGAAAACTAAAGCCGTACTTAGAAGTCTGAGAAGATGCGAAGATCAAAGTGGTCTGCTGAAAGACACACATGATTATAATTTTCAAAGCCGCAATGGACATGCAATAAAACTCTCAAAGTTGTTGGAGAAAGATAACAGTGGCCATGTAAACAGAAATGTATCCATAAAAAAATTTAACTTCAGACCTTAATTTGGATCACATTTTAGTTTAGATGTTGTGTAGCTATTGGAAAAGGTGTTAAACCCTTCCCTCTCTGGCTACTAGATCATAATTATGATCACTAAGCTGTAGATGGGTAGAATTCCTTGTCATGCGTTACCACTTGATGTCTCAAGACTGGAAGCCTCTGGAACCTCTCAGAGCACTCTAGAAATAAATTGTGCTTTCCCATGCTGCCACTGACATAGGTATTTCATTCATGAGGTCCCTAGACTTCTAACTGCCAGCACCTCCAACTCTTTGCTGAGGGCTCTCTTCGGCCAGTAGAGTCTGCTCTGCCCTGTTTGGGAAAGGTTAGAAGCTCTAGGAAATCAATGCCTCTTCACCCACCCAGTGATGCCCCAACAATAACTGATGGGTGTTTGAGTATAACCACCTATGTCTCCCACCCCTTGGGCAGAATGACTTGGAGGTCTGCTTTGTACAAGGATTTCCTGGGATTTCCACAAGGTTTAGACTCCAGGAGCCTATGCAGGTAACTTGGTTAATGGTGCACTCTTTGCTGACTTCCTTCTCTTCTCTGTCTTACCCCCATAAAGGTGTTTCCAGAGATCACCTCCCCAATAAGATGCTTGTACATGAATCCCCATCTCATGGTCTACTTCTGCAAGAACTCAAAACAAGAGAACACAAAGTAACCCTCAAAAAGATGAAAATCCACCCCACCCGCCTCTAAGAGGAAGCAGCTCTGTTCTGGGTTGACTAATACCAGAAAGGAGAGCACCTTCCTGTATCTAATCCTGGACCATGAATTCCTAACCTAGTATCCATGGTTAGCATCATGGGATCTATAAATTCCCTGAAATTAGGTACAGCTTGTTTATATCTCTGGACTTATTTTTTCTGAAGATACAGGCCATAACTTTCATCTGATTCACTTGTGAATATATAACCTTTCAAAACGTTAAGAACCAGTTATAAATAAAGTTTTTGCATTCTGCTGAACTATAATAGGGCAAGATTGCCCGATCCATTCGGGTGTTGATTTCCAGTAGCACAGCATCATTTCTACTAGTGTGAGTGTTTCTAGCAGTTTGCACAACACAGAGTAATGGGAGTGAGCACCTCTCCCTGGAACACCTGCTAGAGTATGTGCCCTTTCAGACCCTGCTGTCAGTTCTGAATGCCTTTGGTTCTGAACTTTTTCTGTCGTATTTCCACTTTCCTGTTTTGTACAAACTCAGAAATTTTAAGAGATATGGTGCTCTTCAAAGACATACTCTGCAAAAAAAATGCCCTGTTGAGTGCTTTTATTCTCTTCGGACGCAAAGGTACTGCCTATCTAGCTCCCATCCCAATCAAACATAACTATAGAAGGGAGACATTGAAGGAATGACTCAGAAAACAAAGACTGCTGTTTTGCAACTCACACGTTCATAATCTATCAATCATCACCTACTTACGATAAGTTGGAATTGGGACAATGTGCGATCGCTGCTCCTCGTTCCTTGAAAACATCCAGTTCTTCTGCGGAAAGGTAGCAGCCATGTGCCATCACTGTCTGGAGAGAAGAATGTCCCGGGTGAGGTTTAGCACTTAACAATGCTTCCGTTAGTCCTCACTCACAACAAGACAGTATAGGCACAGAGAGAAGCTGTGACATCTGGACCTGCTTGCATGTGCATGAAGATGTCTGTAAGCATCTTCACAAAAACATTTATGATTACCTGTCTGTATAAAATCACTCAGTACAAGTCACATCTCAAAAAGGCCTGTAAAGACCTTGGATTACAAAAGTTTCAGCACATGTATAGATCTTGTCATTTTCTTTCTTTTTTTAATCTATAAAATAAGGAGAGTTGATTCATGTCATCGACAGCATAGAACACCCATCCAGTTTGAAGATACTGTGATTCCTTCATCTCTATTTTAGAAAATGACCAAGTTACTTTCTCTTCTAAATCTAGTGGGTGTCTGGTGGGGCTGTGTTTGTTCCTACTCTAAACAGAGCTTTCTAGAAGTAGGCTTTCCTTCCTTAGCACATGGAAGCTGTTCTTTAATTCTGCCCCACGTTAGATATAGGAATGATGGACTTGACACATTACCAAACACACTTTTGTTATTTCATCATCTATATTTTACATTTTCATAAAAATTAAGAATGTAATATCTTATATACATGAATTCAAAGGTAAAATTGATCCAAGAAAGCAGGCATTGTGCACGTAAGAGACTTATCTTCATTTTCAGGCTTGGTAATATTTGTGGGTTTTCCTGAATAAGGCTTTATTTACTCTTTCAAAATTCCTTTGTTCTCAGTACAAAACCTGTATCTGATTAGCTTTCTTCTTTAGGAAGCATGGTTTGGACACATAATTATTATTAAAATATAATTTTTGTAACCTCTGTGCAAAGCAAAGGAACATGGAAATTGAAGGTTAATGTATTAACCATATGAAAATATATGTTATGGAGGATGAAGATTAAGGTGCAGCATGCATAAGATTTATGTGGAATATTAGCCTTCCAAATTAGTCATAGCCACATCTCCGTTTACCAAATCCCTAAGAATTTATTTGCTGCCATAGCTAAGGCCAAGGCCAAGGGATGTCTTGTTCTAATGAGGTCTCTGCTCACTCACATTAATTTTAATTAACTTAAAGTGGTTTAATTATAAAAACAATACACCCTCATAAAAACAATCTCAAAGTGTTTAAAAATACAAAGTAAAAGTCCTTCTGCTATCTCCCTCCGGGAGAATAACCTTTAACATTCAATATGTGTCTTCCATGCAATTTTTCTAAGTAAGCACGCACCCACACATATACACACAGACATCACTCTTGTAAGCCTCTGTGGCTCATTCTTTGTGAATGTTGGATGAAATTATAATTATGTAAATTCTATCATCTAAATGATCCCCCATGAGAACCATTTTTTAATTTTCATATGTAATTAACATTCCTATTCATATATCTTGCAGAATGGACCCTCAGATATGGTCTGCTAACTCAAAGAAATGTACAGTAACATTCCAATAAATACTGCCAAAATGTCCTTGGACCAAATGACATTCCCACCCTCAATGAAGCCTTTAGATTTATTTACCAGGATGAGAGTTCAGGCCCATTTTTAACTATGTACACACACACATGCACGCTGTGAGTTTTACTGTAGTCTGGGAAATGCACACATCATAGAAGACTGAAGAGCGCTACTGAGATCTTAGATTTAGATATATATGTCCCATTTGACACAGATCATGTCATGAAATGCAACTTACCTTATTTGTCAGAAGATTGTTTTTATCATACACATCTGTATAGTTTTTATAACTGGGGTATAAGTTTTCCACAGTTTTAATTTCATCAGGATTTTCACTTATATGGCTCTACAAGAAAAGAAATAATACTTTCAATTTTTAAGGTAAAATGCCACCAAAAATTATACTTTCTACCCCAAAATGTTATGGATGGTTTCTAACTTGTCTATGTGAGGGGCCACATAGAAAAACAATAAAGACTGTACATGTGTTTTATTTAAAGCAATCAAATAGTTTCTTTGTGACAAAGAAACTATGAATATGTAATTATACAAGCATGTAAGGCTCTAACCCATGTAATGTTCCAATGAGGTCTTTTCAAATTCCAAACTATAGTAAGAACAAACAAAAATAAAAAGTATTCCTTAGAGAGAGCTATTTGTGGACACCTATTTCTTCTGCTGTTGTCCTTTAAGAAAAGAAGCCATCAATAGCACAGAAAGCATCTTTCACTAATAAGAAAACTGGATTTTAATAAATAGCTGAATTTTAGGGCAAGTTTTGACCCTAATCATGGGTCTTAGGGTGAGTCAGTTCTTTTATTTAGGCCTCTCTCAAATAAAAGGGGTAGCTGGATAAGCAATTTTCCAACTCCTTTTAGCTTTGGCCATGTTATTCTGAATCAAATTTATCAAAATCCAGTATGTAAAGAGCATAAACAAGTTGCCTCGCAGAATAAAGCAGGGTTGTATTCTCCATTCTGTCCCCCCCCCCCTTTTTTTTTGGCTTCCAGAGTGAGTTCTTCTGCAGAAAACAATTTGAAAAAAGCAGAGCTAGGCAATCCTATAGTCACTGAGAAAGAGCCCATGCAAAGTAAATCAAGTGAGTCCCAGTTCCCACACCAACCTCTCTCCAGGCACCACAAAACAAGAGAGCACGTGCAGTGTTTCAGAGACAAACTTACCCCTAGACTAATACAAAAGTCACTTCAGGCCAACCAGTGGCAAATATATATTATGGTAAATAACTCATGAGCAAGCACCACTTCCAAGAATAGCAATGCCATTTCCCTCTCTCCATGAGCATAGCCAAAGAAATCATAGAAAAAAAACAGCAATATTCTAAAAAAAACAATCTCCTACCTATGGGATGAACTATATCCTTGTCCTTGAGGAAAGCCCAGACCACTGAAGAAATGCATGAGCACCAGAAGAAAGGACAACTAGATTATTTGTGTCATTTTGATAAATTTGAGTAAGTACACATACATACAGACATAACCCCAAGCAAGGATATACTTGCTTTTGCTGTATATTGATGGGGTTCATATATACTGCCCCAAAATGTGGCATCTTGGCATATTGAAAAATGCCATATTAAAGTAAAGGAGTTTGATAACTGCAGAAGCAGGAAGGTCACTCTGATGCTTCTCTCACCCTTCCTTTCCCAGAAACAGGTCATAAAACCCACATGTGAGAGGTGCTTGCCCTACACCTGGAGTAAAAAGAGCATCTTTATCTCTAATGACAAAGGGAGCCAAGAAGAAGCTGAACCAGAAAGGCTTGCTAAGTTTCCTACACTTAGCTCTTACCCCTTACCCTATCATATTCCTCCACAACCATGCATTCTTCATCAAACCTGCAATGTTAAAAAATACTCAGGTCTAACCATTTCTCTGGGTTTTCATTTCCTATAAAGGGTCCTGTGTCATGTAAAACTTACATTAAATATATTTCCATGCTTTCTTCCTGTTAATTTATCTTTGCATTTAGTTTTCAAACCCAGACAGGAACTCCAAGAAGGTTGAAGAAAAACATTTCCCTCCCCTACAACTGTGGAATTAAATAGAAAATTCCAACATCCCACGCTGCAACATGCCCCTACCCTGCTACATATACACAAACAAACAGAAAGAGAATGGGGAAAGATGAGAAAGGTGAATCAGATTTATTAAGATAAATCTTAAAAAAAAACAAAACACCACCCTCCACCCTAAAACTAATAAAGAATCAATGTGTTACCTTTCCCCTGACTTGCCCTTTGTTATAAGATAGTCAGATCTTACCAGGGGAAATTTCATTGCAGTATATAATGAAGCTTGGATGGAGGAAGGAGAGTTCCCAACTTCCAATTTTAACCCAGCTGGAAGCTTTAAAACGTGTTTTATTCCTAAGTTGCACCCGCTTAATGACAAAATAATATATGCTTGTTTTGTTCCTGGTTTTAAATTAAGAAACTCGGAACAAAAGAGCTTTTAAATACATTTTGTAAGGTGGAAACGAGGTTCTTACTGCTTTTTAAATAATAGGTGGTTCCGAGAACACCAGTTCCCAGTTGGCGCAGACACGCGAATTCAGAGGAGCTCTGCGCTCTGCCATGGAAAGGTCAGATTTAGCTTGGAGTTGGGGTGGCGCGCACACCAAGGGAACTGGAGGAGCAGGGAGATATGCGGCTGAAAAAAGTCTGTGACTGTTAGAGCTGGTGAATGAGGAAGGGGACCCTCGGAGCTGGTGGCAGAGGGGATCCCTAGAAAGCAACCCATTTGGACCCGACAGAGAAGGACAGCCCAAAAATATTGGGAGGGTGCTGGCTGCTAAACCCAAGGGGGAAAGGGAGTTTGCGCAGACATATGTGAGGAACCTGAGTTCGCGCACTGCGTTTCTGCCTCTCCTAATCCCAGCTTTTGAGTGTTAAGCCAGGAACATGGGATCACCTGGTGGGGGACACCCTGGGAGATTGCAGGAGAGAGCTGTTTTTCTGGAGGCTGGGGATCAGAGCAGGAAGTCACCATTAGAGAGCAGCTCTGGGGCAGCCCATTACCACAAATCAATATTGAATACCACAGGGTTAGCAGGATCTTAGTACAGGCTAGAGAGGACCAATAGACCCAGAGGTCAATCCAGAAACACTGCCACCCAGGGGCTGAATCACAAATTGACTCTTGTGTGACACAAATTAAGGAATCAATTTTACTATTACTACTATTTCACCTTTTGTGTCTTTTAAGTGTCATTTTAATTTTCTTTTTATTCTACTTTGGGATTAGTGTTCTACAGTCTATTTTCATCTACTCTTTAGTATCTTTTTACTCTACCTCATCTCCACCTTTATGCCACCACTGTCTTGCTAACCTTTCCCTATTTAGTGTCTTGTTTCTCTTACTCTTTTCCTGCTTTAGATTTTCCTTATTCTTTTTTTTACCCCTTATTAAAATTTCACCCTACTCACATATCTAATCTGCAACCACCTGCTCCAAGTCCATACACACCTCTCACTCCTCTGGCTCCACTATCCTAAATTGTGTTTCTCTCTGTCCTATTGTTGTTGTTTACTTGACTGTTGATTATATCGATTTTTTTATGCTTGTTTGTGAGATTGGCTTGCTTATTCTTTTCTTTTGGTTTGTTTTGTTGGTTTTTTTGTGTGTTTTTTATTGTTGTTGTTGTTCTTGTTGTCATTGCATTATTTTTTGATAGACTTTTGCTTCTGTGTTCCCTCACCTAGCTTGATATTAGTTGTTGTATGTAGTTTGTATCAATCTCCAGGTACTTGTTGCTGGCTTTTGTTGGGATTAGTGGCTGTCCTATAGAAGTTTTCACCCTATATTTATAGTTTATTCCCCTTTTCTTTCTTATTCTTTTCTCTCTTACCTTCTTTCTTTTTTCTTTATTCTTTTTTTACTTCTTCTCCTTTTCCCAATTTCATTTTGGCATTCCTTCCTTCCTTTCTTCTTCTTTTTTTATTGAGTGTGTGTGGGTGTGTGAGTGTCACTCTCTGTGTGTGTGTCTTCTCTTTCCCTCTTCTTTCTCACCTATCACCTAATTTGCCTTCCTCTGGCAATTACCTTTATTTGGAGTTACCAATATCATGAATACATTCTTGTTCAGTGCCTGGTGCATTGCAACTGGTTGTGTTGTATTCTGTGCCTTTAAAGCAATGCAGGAGAGACAGAACTACATAACCAGACACACAGAGAAGAGAGACCATGGGTAAACACTTATTTAATAAGCCCACTTATTAAATAAAACAAGCTTCAACAGAAAAGAAGGTAAATGAAATGGAGGCAAGCAACCTATTAGAGAAAGAATTCAGAGAAATGGTAATGAGGTGGCTGAAAAGAATGGAAGACAAATTTGACAATATGAGTAAGAGCCAAGAGGAAATGAAGAAAAACCAAGAGGAAATGAAGAAGAGCCAAGAAGAAATGAAAAGTGACATCACTGAGGTAAAGAACTCAGTAGAAAGTATCAAGAGTAGACTAGAAAAAGCAGAGGACCACATCAGTGAGCTAGAAGACAAGGTAGGAAAAAATACCCAAATAGAGAAGCTTCTAGAAAAAAAAATTAAAAAGCAGGAGGAGAGCCTAAGGGAACTTCAGGACAACATGAAACAAAACATCCGCATAATTGGGCTTCCAGAAGGACAGAAAACTGAGCAAGGAATAGAAAACCTGTTTGAAGAAATAATGACAGAAAACTTCCCTGATATAGGAAAGGAAAAACCCACACAAATCTAAGAAGCTCACAGAGTTCCAAGCAAAATGAACCCCAAAAGATCGACGTCAAGGCACATTATAATTAAATTGGCAAACACCAATGACAAAGTAAGAATCTTAAAAGCCATCAAAGAAAGACAGAAAGTCACCTACAAAGGAACCTCCATCAGACTAGCAAATGATCTCTCAATGGAAACTCATCAGGTCAGAGGGAATGGAATGAAATATACAACACCATGCAAAGGAAGGGTCTGAATCCTAGAATACTGTACCCAGCAAGGCTATCAATCAAAATTGAAGGGCAAATCAGGAGCTTCACAGACAAAAAAGGACAAAGGGAATTCATTACCACCAAACCAGCAATGCAAGAAATGCTAAAGAGTCTGCTGTAAAAAGAAATAGAAAACAAAGAAGGAACACATGGTTAAAGAACAAAAATGGCAACATATAAGTACCTATCAATAATAAATTTAAATGTAAATGGATTAAATGCTCCAATCAAAAGCCATAGGGTAACAGAATGGATAAAAACATGACCCATATATCTGCTGTCTACAAGAAACCCACCTCCAAAAAAAAGATGCACACACACTAAGGGTGAAAGGATGGAAAAAGGTTCTTCAGGCTAATAGAAATGGAAAAAAGCTGTGGTAGCAATACTTATATCTGACAAATTAGATGTCAAAGTGAAGGACATAACAAGAGATAAAGAAGGCCACTTCGTAATACTAAAGGGAACAATCCAACAAGAAGAAATAACTCTGGTAAACATATTTGCACCCAATACAGGAGCACCCAAATACATTAAAAAAAAAACTCCTGGAGGATATCAAGGGAGAGATTGACAGCAATACAATCATAGTATGATACTTTACTATGCCACCATCACCATTGAACAAATCCTCTAAACAAAAAGTCAGTAAAGAAACATCAATCCTCAATGACTCACTAGACCAGATGGAATTACTTGACATCTTCAGATCATTTCACTCCAAAGCCATAGAATATACATTTTTTTTCAAGTGCCCATGGGTCATTCTCAAAGATAGACCATATGTTGGGTCATAGGCAAAGTATCTCCAAATTCAAGAAGATAGAAATCAGATCAAGTATATTCTCAGATCACAATGGCATAAAGCTGGAAATCAATTACAATAAAAACAATCCAAAGAAATCAAACACATGGAGACTAAAGACCATGCTATTAAACAATGACCGGGTTACCAGAGAGATAAAGGAAGAAATAGAAAACATCATGCCAACAAATGACAACAATAGCACAACAATCCAAAATCTATGGGACACAGCGAAAACAGTTTTGAGAGGGAAGTTCATAGCTCTACAATCCTACTGCAAAAAAAAGAAAAAAGAAAAAAGAAACAATGGTAATAAATTATCTAACCCTAAAACTCAAAGAATTAGAAAGAGAGCAACAAGAAAAGCCCCATGTAAGCAGAAGGAAGGAAATAGTAAAGATCAGAGCAGAAATAAATGACACAGAGACTAAACAAACAATACAAAAGATCAACAAAACTAAGAGGTGGTTCTTTGAAAAGATAAACAAGATTGATGAACCTCTAGCCAGACTCACCAAGAAGCAAAGAGAGAGGACCCTAACAAATAAAATCAGAAATTAACGAGGTTATATAACAACAGACCCCATTGAAATACTAAGGATTGTTAAAAAAATACTATGAACAACTCTACTCCAACAAACTGGACAACCTGAAGGAAATGGATATATTCCTAGAAAAATATAACCTTCCAAAACTCAATCAGGAAGAATATAAACAGCTCAATAGTCCAATAACTATGGAAGAAATTGAAGCAGTCATCAGAAAGCTTCCAGCAAACAAAATCCCCAGCCAGACAGCTTCACAGGGGAATTTTACTAAATATTCAAGGAAGAACTAAAACATCCTCCTCAGACTATTCCAGAAAATTCAAGAGGATGGAAAACTTCCAAACTCCTTCTATGAAGCCAGCATCACCCTAATACCAAAACCAGATAAAGACAACACAGTGAAGGAGAATTGCAGGCCAATATCCCTCATGAATATAGATGCCAAAATCCTCAATAAAATTCCAGCAAATTGGATCCAGCAGTACATCAGAAAGATCATACACCATGTCCAAGTAAGATTTATCTCAGGAATGCAAGGATGGTACAATATCCGCAAATCAATAAATGTGATACATCATATAAACAAATTGAGAGATAAAAATTACATAGTCATATCAATTGATGCAGAAAATACATTTGACAAAATCCAACATCCTTTCTTGATAAAAACTCTCAACAAGGTGGGAATACAAGGATCATACCTCAACATAATAAAAGCTATATATGATAAACCCACAGCAAATATCATACTCAATGGCACAAACTACAACCATTTCCCCTAAGAACAGGAACAAGACAGGGATGCCCACTCTCACTACTCCTGTTTGACATAGTACTAGAAGTATTAGCCATTGCAATTAGACAAGAAGAAGAAATAAAAGGCATCCAAATTGGAAAAGAAGAAGTAAAGCTATCCTTATTTGCAGATGACATGATATTGTACATAAAAAACCTGAAAGACTCCATAAAAAAACTAATGGACTTAATAATGAGTTCAGCAATGTAGCAGGATACAAAATTAATGCCAAGAAATCTATGGCATTTCTATACACCAATAGTGAACTTACAGAAAGAGAGACTAAAAAAGCAATCCTATTTACCATTACACCAAAAAATTAAGATACCTAGGAATAATCTTAACTAAGGAGGTAAAAGACCTATTTACGGAAAACTATAGGACACTGAACAAAGAGATTGAGGAAGACGTAAACAGGGAGAATAACATACCATGTTCATGGATTGGGAGAATAAACATCATTAAATGTCCATACTACCCAAAGCAATCTATAAATTTAATGCACTCCCCATTAGAATATCAACAGCATATTTCACAGACCTAGAAAGAACTCTCCAAAAATTCATCTGAAATTTTAAAAAAGACCCAAAATAGTCACAGCAATCCTGAGAAAGAAGTACAAAGTCAGTAGGATTTCAATACCAGATTTCAAGCTGTATTACAAAGCTACTGTTCTCAAATCAGCCTGGGACTGGCACAAGAAAAGACATATAGACCAATGGAATAGAATAGAGAATCCAGATATCAATCCAAACCACTATGCTCAATTAATTTTTGACAAAAAAAGGTATGAATATAAAATGGAGTCAAGACAGTCTCTTCAAAGGAAAATTGGACAGATACATGCAAAAAAATGAAACTTGACCACCTACTTACACCATACATAAAAATAAACTCAAAATGGATACAGGACTTAAACATAAGACAGGAAACCATAAAAACACTAGAGGAATCTACAGGAAGAGAAATCTCAGACATATGCCGAAAGAACTTCTTCACTGATACTGCTCCTAGGGCAATGGAAGCTAAAGAGAAAATAAACGAATGGGACTCTGTCAAAATAAAAAGCTTTTGCACACCTAAAGAAACCATCAACAAAACAACAAGAAAACCCACTGTATGGGAGAACATATTTGCAAATGTTATCACTGATAAAGGTTTAATCTCAAGCATCTACAGGCAACTTATACAACTTAATAAAAGAAAGACAAATGATCCAATTAAAAAATGGGCAACGGACCTAAATAGAATCTTTTCTAAAGAAGACAAAAGGAAGGCCCAGAAACATATGAAAACCTGCTCAAAGTCACTAATTATCCGAGAGATACAAATCAAAACAACAATGTGGTAGCATCTCACACCTGTTAGAATGGGTTTCATCAACAAATCAACAAACGACAAATATTGGCGAGGAGGTGGAGAAAAAGGAACCCTCGTGCCCTGCTGGTGGTATTGCAGACTGGTGCAGCCACTGTGGAGAACAGTATGGAGTTTCCTCAAAAAACTAAAAATGGAGCTTCCATTTGACCCAGTGATCCCACTTCTAGGAATATATTCCAAGAAACTAAAACACGAATCTGAAAGGATATATGCACCCGATGTTCATATCAGCATAATTTACCATAGCTAAGATTTGGAAACAGCCTAAGTGCTCATCAGCAGAGGAGTGGATTAAAAAACTGTGGTACCTCTGCACAATAGAATACTATGCTGCAGTAAAAAAGGAGCTCCTACCATTTGTAACAACATGGATGGAGCTGGATAGCATTATGCTAAGTGAAATTAGCCAGGCAGAGAAAGATAAGTATCACATGATCTCACTCATTTGTGGAATATAGTGAACGGCATAGACTGATGAATAAGAATGGATCCAGAGACTGAGAAACGTCCATCAGAATGTCAAATCTCAGGGTAAGTGGGGGGTGGTGGGTGTAAGGGGAAAAGTCAATATATTTGACCTCTCGAAGTAAGTAATTTGTGTTTTTACCTCCCTGACAAAGTTTATATAAAGTTATTTTAAAAATTGGCAACTAGTTTGAAATTAAAATGACATGGCCTAGAACATGTCATCTCCTATGGACACCAGTCCTTAGGCTAGGTCCCCCTTAACACCCTGTGACACCATAATATCCTTACATGATATTATTGCACAATGTCATTATAATTTTTTATATTTGACAACAGCATATTGAACAATTATCCCAAAGAAACTTACAAATTAATTCTTTGAATGTTTGGCAGCAATTAGAGAAAAAAAAGGACAGGAAAGGAATTAATCCGTTTCAGAAGGACTTAAGGCACTGGGTAGGAACCTGAGCATTCTATACTGGCCCCTCTTGCCCTTTTTGCCAAGAGGGACCCTCTTCTCACAATCCAAGCACACACAGCTGTTGCCTGAGCTTTCAGTTCAAGCTGAGGTTGAAGCCTCTGGGTGGCTGGCACCATGGATCTGTCTTTCGCCCATTGGGGTGAGCTGGGAACTCCCTGGAAAAAAAAACCCTGAGTCCTCCGAAATATGTTATCAGTAACGGACCCCACCAGCAGGCGAGGGGATCTCAAGGCAGGTGCTGGGCATGGAGGCTACGGGGGCATAGACTACCAAGGAGACAGAACTGAACCTCACATCACCCTGTTTGGCCCTGGAGGATGGCCAGTTAGCCGGAGATGGGTAAGGTTCCTTAGGGAAGGAATCTTAAGTTGTTCCTTAAGACAAGCCCAGCTGCACAGGAGCCATCAGGAAAGAACTTAAAGGTCAAGAGAGGTGGGGCACAGACCCTCACTCCCTTAACTTTGCAGGGGCCTGAACTCTCACCCTTTCTGAGGGAGGTCTTCTGCCCTCATGGCTGCTTTGCCTCCCATGCACAGCTCAGATCAAGACTCAGGTTACAGACAGATACTTGGCTAGCAACAGCAGCCCTATGTCTAAATGGAGTCTGGCACCAGGAATGCTCAGGGCCTACTCAATAATGCACATCATCCTTGCCACAAATATTTACAGCATAAACTAAGATTATTGTTTGACTATTAAATTTGACAGTAAAATAGTAATCAAGTTTTTAGATTAATTTAAATTGGCAAAATTGAAATAAGTGAATACTGAAGAAAATGTAAGTGTACTGGACAAAAAGCTGTTACTAAAATATTAACTAAAATTTCTATTAGCAGTTCTTCTCTTTGTAAAATTGCCTAACATGCAAAGAAACTAAAGCAGTCATATTTTTGTGCAAAAATTAAAATTTAAAGTTACCAAGATTGCAATATAAAATTTCCAAAAGCCCCCATTAATTAAAAAAAGGGGGGAGATAGTGGGGTAATATTCTGTAAGTAAATTAGACTTAGAAAATTCTTACTTCAGAAAATTAATTTCCATTTGTAATGCTAACAGCAGGACACCCATGAAAAACACACAAGGTGTCAAAATAAGCCAAAGGAAAATCATTTGGGCAAAAATAAAAAGAATCCCAAATCTGATTTACAGAAAAGATTCCTTTATTAACTTTTGGTTGAGAATATATTTGTATATTTTCAGAAAACAACTACAAAACCATATGGATTCCTGCAACAAATAGAAACTAACAGGTCTGTTCCAACTGCAAAGACAGGCCAGAGATGGAAGATGCTGATGACACCTTGCCATGCTAGCAAGTCAGCAGCTGTGTATTGCTATAGGCAGCCCAGGACCAAACCAGAGAGGGTGGAACCTGCATTGCCACCATTTGTCCACCATCCAGACACCATTACTGACATGTATACATAAGAAACTATTTGACATTGAAACTGGGACTCAGAACTGTTGGACTCTGAAACTGAGACTCAAACATTTTTTGTTCTTATATGTTTATATCTAGTATGCAGGTGCAATATTTTTTAAAAGAAAATAAATGGGGGGAATAGATAGATACAGAGGCAAAGAAGCATTGAACAGATTGTCAAACTACAGTGGAAAGGCAGGGGAGGGTGAGGGAGGCAGGGGCTGTGGGAGATCAACTGAAAGACTTGTATGCAGGCATATAAGCATAACCAAAGGATACAAGACACTGGGAGGGGGTCAGGTGAGGGCATGTGCTGGGGGTTAGGGGAGCTTGGGGGGATATTAATGGGGGGAAAACACATATGTACTACTATTTATAATACTTTAAAGAGTAAATATATATATAAATATATATATATGTATATATATATATATATATGAAAAAAAAATAATAGGTGGTTCTTTCAAAAATGAAGGGCTCAAATGCTAAAAAGCAGAAAAGAAATGCAGTAAATGTATCCTACAGACAGCAGGGAGCCGTCTGCCTTAGATCTTGCTGGATTACTTGTGATGGCCTCATCTATGCAAGTCTGATCAGAGATGATTGAGAGGAAAAGGAATGTCCAGTTTCTTAGCTGAAAAATTAAAGAATTGAATTTAGGTGGTGTCTGTAAGGACCTTCCCTGTGCCATAATGCTACAGCTCTAGATCTCTGTAGAATTGGAGATTACTGCCAGAATGAGAAGCCTTGCAGGTCTGGCAGAAGCACAAACAAGAGAAAAATACCCACCTGAATGTGCAAATCGTGCGTCTTCGCGATGTTTCCAAGTTCGGCCAGCATCATCTCAGAGCAGGAAATGGCAAAACGTGGTGTCACTATGGGCTTCACTCGAGGATACTGGAAATAGTAAAAAGCAGTGGATAAGGAAACTATTGATACGCTGAATGTGTAGTATACCCTGAATGCATATCTTATATTTGGGTAATTTTATGTCTTGATATTTGATGACAGTCCTCCTTTCTAGAGTGGGTGGAAGTGCTAGGTTTCATGGAAATGGCTCATGGCTGAGGACAAAGGAGAGTGTATTCTGTAGCACCAAGTTTAATGGAAGAAGAGCTTGTCCCAAGTGTTATCCATCCCTGCTCCACATACACAGCAGGGCTCCACCAAGGCCTACACTGTCCAACAAGACAAATGAGAGGTAGCAGGAGAACTTCTAAAGGAGAGATCTGTGAGCCTAGAAGGGAGGCAGTGGCCTATTCCCCTTTCTATGGGCTGGCCATGGCATCCCCAAGTGATGTTTCGTAGCAGAACTGGCTCTGATGTCACCTGAAGTGAGGGTCTGGGCAGGAAAGAACTCTTGGAGGGACGGAGAGAATAAGGACCCACAAGGCTCCACGTAAGTCTCCCAAGATTAGATGGAAAGAAATTCTGAGGTTCCCTGTGGTTTCCAATCAGACCTCAAAAGATGGGAAGGTAAGGGTCTGGCAATTTAAGAGATGGCACCAGGGAACCATGAGCCAGCTTGTTGGAGATGGAGGCAGAAAACTGCACTGCCTCCCTAGGCTCACCAACGCCAGGACCTACAAAGGGGAGAGCCTGGCTGAGTGCCCGAATACATATGTGGACCAAGGCAGCCGGTGGCAGGGGCATCCGGGCTGGACACCACCTGTGTTTCAGATCAGATCCAACAGGCCACCGCCATTATCAGCACAGCCAGCAAACATCATGCTTCAATTTCCAGTTGTCACCAATCTGTCCACAGCCAGGGAGCCCACCCCCACCTTCCCACAGATCAGCCAGTGAAATTAGACGGTCCCAAAGGAGAGGAAGAGAAAACCACCAAGAAAACAAAAAATGCTTGACCTCACTGAGCTGAGCTGACAGGTCCTCTGTGAAAACAACTTGAGGTTCTAGGAAAATACTTCTGCATGCATGAGGAGAAGCCAAATGCACACAGATCATTCTCTGCCAAACAACCTAATAACGAATCCTACAGCTAAGACAAAGGCAATCAGAAAACAAGCTGGGAACAAGCTTACTTACGTTCCTTTGGAGCATCTCTGACACGAATCTGAAATAAGGCAACAAATGGGAAGTGAGAAAATTTAGGCCTTTTCAAAAAAAATTTTAAAAAAGAGGTAAACACGAAATTTCCATGTCCCATTTTCCATGCAAACATTCTAATACTGCACATGTTTCACCACACTAATTAAAGATGAACAAGAAGTAATTACTTTACTTTCTCATTTTCAGAGATGGAGTGCAAAGTCACAGAGAAATGCAATGTTATCATCCAACGTCAACTGTTCATGAGTATTCCCACGGCACTCAAGCCATTCTACCAGATTAAGTTCAGGCTGGGGGAATACTGCAAAATGTGATGCTCCAGGGATGTTAGCATCCCTAAATTCTATGCACTGTAGACATGTAGAAGCTATGGGGCTCTCTATTCCTAATTTCCCCAAAGTGGAAGCTACTTGCTCACACAATGTCACCCTTTATTTCCACTGGGATTCTAGAGTAAGGTAGAAGACAAAAGTTGTGAAATGGGTGGTGATGGGGATGGTGATCTTACCAATTGTATCTGCAGGGGTGGTGGTAACTATCTGCACAACCCATAAAATGATTAATTCTGCCATGGCTGTGAATATTTATTAGCTAAGCTTCCTGTCTTCTGAAAATCCATTTTTCTTTGTTTCAGAAGAAAATGTGAGTTAAGGTTTACTATGACCACAAACACACATTCACAGAAAAGTTGAGCTGATGGCCAATGCTAAGGCGAAAGTTCACGCTTCCTTTTCTCTGGGGCAGGTAGCAGCTCCTGAGCCTCCATTTTCAGAGGATACACTTTTGGTGAAGGAGGTCTGGGGAATCGAGAAAAGCTGGACTTCTAAAAGTTGCCTTAGGATGTGTTTGGTCTTGGGGAAGATTTAAATCTAAAGAAATTTCTTCTATGTATATCTCTTGGGTGTGGAGTGTCATACAACACAATTCCTTGTCAAATCCTCAAGGCACCATGAAAAAGCCATTAAAGAAATGCAGAAAAAGTACTTATAGGATCAGTAGAATATGCCACTGTAAAATAAAGAGTTCAAACCCATGTTGCTCAAGAGTTGACTGTAACTTAAGGAGTAGGCCACACACATACTTAAAGCAAGTCCAACCTATAGGAGAAGACCAGAGCTATAATAAAGGATAGGGAAAGTGTAAATCATTCACTTCAAAGAAGAGACCCTCATTTTACAAGGGGGCTTATCCTATAACAAGTTCCCGCCCAGCTGCCGTGGCTCAGTGGTTGAGCATTGACCTATGAACCAGGAGGGCACAGTTCATTTCCCAGTTAGGGCACATGCCCAGGTTGCAGGCTCGGACTCTGCAGGAGGCAGCCAATCAATGATTCTCTCTTATCACCGCTGTTTCTATCCCTCCTTTCCTCTCTGAAATCAATAAAAATACATTTAAAAAACACACACACACACAAGTTCCCAGAAGCTTTAAGATATAATTTGGTATACAAAAATAGTATTGAATGCAATGGTTTTCTTAGGACCAGATTAATTTCATAAAGTTGGGCAAACCCACACAGGAACATGTGCACATCCCGCCTGGTTCAGAGAGGTTTTCTCTCTCCATTTCCAACTCCATCAATGCAGCAGAAAGACCACTCACAAGACAAATCAAGATGAACAGACCTCTCTGTTTCCTTGATTGATCCCTCCGTGGTTTCCTTGTATTCTGGAACAGTGTCATTCATATCCATGCAGACTTTGCCCACAAATGCCCGCTGCCCAAATTTATCTGTGAGGCACACAGAACAAAGGACCTAAAGTCATGCATCTTTCCCATATGGTACCTTCTTTCAACCTTTTAAAAACATGTTTAGATTAAAATCATTATGAAAGATTATTGATTAAGAACAGTAACAACAACAAAACTCTACTAAGTTCTATAAGTAGTAAATATTCTTCCACCCATCATGTCAACCACCCCCTCCCCAACTCCCACTTCTAGGCTGGCCAGGTAATAATTGGGTGTTTTTACTTATTACTCGGTTTTTTTCTTTGCTTACACAGTTTGTCTATATTTTTACTCAAGTCCTAACTATCCTTGTTCCCATTTTATTGCCTGAAAATGAGAGGGCAGCTTCAGACCTGGTGTAACATTATCCAACTTTGCCACCCTGTATCTTCTCTCTTCCTTCTCTTTTTTCCAGTCTCCCAATCTCCCTTCTGTCTTCTACTCTCCCTCTGTTCTACAGAAAAATTAGCAGCATCTAGTGATAAGGAAAGGACACTGGAGTTAGACAGAATTGGTTGGATTTGACTCCTATTCCAAGATAGTGGATATTATTTGCTTAAAGTCTAAACCTATATGTGTCCAGTGTCCTCAACTATGTGCAGTGTTTGTTAGAAGGAATATACCTAGTAATATATACAAAGTGCCCGGCACATGCTTAGAAAAGATATTATCACTATTCTTAACTGTAGCTTTGCCATTATTATTATCTGTAAAATTTTTAGTCCTTCTAGCAGCTCTCAATACCATAGAACCTAGTCTAGTTAGAGGTTCTAGGAAGTCTATTTCAGCTAGGAAGTTGACTCTACATTGGGCAATGTTATCATTATTTTTTTTTACAATGTCTCTACCTGTCATAAGAATCCTATAGAAATCTTTCTGCCTTTCTGTTTCCCTGTAATTCATTTTAATAACTGGCCATTAGATTGTTCTTTCTTTTTTTTTTTCATGTTTTTTCTTTTTTTAATCTTTATTGTTCAGTTTATTAATTACATTATTCTCCTTTTTACCCCACCTATAGCTCCCCTCCACCAGGTACCCATCGCACCCTTTGCCTTCACCTCCCCCCACCACACACTGTCCTCTCCCATAGATGCATGAGTTTTGTCCAGTCTCTTGCTGCACTTCCCACACCCCTCTTCTCCCCAAGAATTGTCAGTCCATTCCCTCTCTATGCCCATGATTCTGTTATATTCACCAGTATATCCTGTTCATCAGATTTTTAATTCACTTGATTTTTATATTCATTTGTTGATAGTTGTGTATTTGTTGCTCATAATTTTTATTTTTACCCTTTTCCTCTTTCTCTTCTTAAAGGATATTTTCAGCATTTCATATAGTATTGGTTTGGTGGTGATGAACTCCTTTAGCTTTTTCTTATCCACAAAGCACTTTATCTGACCTTCAATTCTGAATGATAGCTTTGCTGGGTAGAGTAATATTGGTTGTAGATTCTTGCTATTCATCACTTTGAAAATTTCTTGCCTCTCCCATCTGGCCTGCATAGTTTCTGTTGAGAAATCCGCTGACAATCATATGGGAGCTTCCATATAGGTAACTAACTGTTTTTCTCTTGCTGCTTTTAATATTCTCTCTTTATCTTTTGCTCTTGACATTTTAATTATGATGTGTCTTGGTGTGGTCCTCTTTTGATTCCTATAGTTTGGGGTTCTGTGCACTTCTTGGGCTTTTAAGTCAATTTCTTTCACCAGATGGGGTAAGTTTTTGGTCACTATTTCTTCAAATAGGTTTTCATTATCTTGCTCTCTCTCTTTTTCTGGCACCCCTATAATTCGGATGCTGGTATGCTTGAGGGTTGTCCCAGAGGCCCCTTACACTATCTTCAATTTTTTTGGATTCTTTTGGCTTCTTGCTTTTCCAGCTGAGTGGATTTTGCCTCTTTGTATTTCAAATCTTTGACTTGGTTCTTGCGGTCCTCTAGACTACTTTTATGTCTTTGTATAATATTTTTTGTTTCAGTCAGTGTATGCTTACTTTCTAGTTGATCCTTTTTCATATCCTTGTAGGTCTCGTTCATTTCCTCGTAGGTCTTGTTCATTACCATGTAGGTCTTGTTTATTTCCTCATAGGTCTTGTTCATTTCCTTGAAGGTCTCATTAAGTTCATTGGCCTTTTCTAGGAGCCTCTTGAAAAACCTTATTACTGTGGTTTTGAACTCTATGTCCAGTCATCTTTTTTCCTCTATTTCTTTCCATTTCTCTTCATTGTGGCTGCTTTCTTGAGTTGGTCGATTAGCTTTGTGTGGTAGATCTCCTCTAAGGGACAGTGACTCAGCCTCCCCAGTTACCTGAGGTGGATACTCTTGCTGCAGCCCTTTATGGGTTGTACAGTATTGTTGAAGTTAAGCCTAGATTATTATGGTTAGCACTAGGAGGGTTTGACCTCCAGGCCAATTGGCTGTGAGGGTCAGCTGTGCTCAGGTTGGATGGGCAGAGTCTCTGGGCTGAGCAGGCAGCATCAGCTCCATCCTGGGTCTCTGTACCTGGTGGTAATGGCTGCACGCACCTCCGAGAGAAAGCTGCTGCCAAGCTCTACCCGCTGCCAGACAACTCAGCCTCTCCCCAAATGAGTCTGCACACGCAAAGTCTCACCCAGGGTTCCAAATCAATGCAGTCCGGTGGTCTCCCAAATGAAAGAGCAAGTCATGAGTCCTCTCTGTGCACTGGTGCACCTCTGCTGCTCCCAATCCACATGCCCTCTCCACAAGCTCGCAGACCTCCACCCTGCATGGGTTTCAGCATGCTTCCTTACTGTCCAGTTTCACCCCATATGAGTGTGGGTTCCCCAGACCTTGCCTGGAACTGGGGAATCAGTGCAGTGAAACGCCTTTGTCTTGCTCCCCATTCAAGAAAACCAGCCAGGTTTGCAGCTGCCCGCTCTATCTGCTCGCACATGCACGGCTCCAAGCCTATTGACGTGGGCATCTTCAACGCTACCCTCCGCCGCTCCTCAGAGTCACAGTGTCCTATCTTTACTCTTATTTGTGGAATTTTCACTCAGCCAGCTTTCTGGTGATTCTGGATGATGTTTGTTCTGTAGTTAAGTTGTAGTTTTGAAACTGTTGTGTGGGGCAGCAAGATAGGTGTTTACCTATGCCGCCATCTTGGTTCTTCCCTTAGATGTTTTTTCTTAAAACAGCACCTTGATCACATACTTCACCTGACATCAAATCCTTCTTTGATTTTTGGATGTATATTCAAATCTCTCCACAGTCTGAATCATCCCATTCCCCCAACCCCCTTTCCCACACACTTCCCAGCCCCTGTGTAATGAATCCTGTCCTCCAGTTCAGCTACTCTGTCCCATACTTCCAGTGTCACTATACACATTCCTGTCTCCATGCCTTTGTTCATGCTATTTTCCCTGTCTGAAGGACATTTTCTCTTTCCCCATCTTATTTTCCCTTTAAAGCCAAGTTTAAGATTCCCTTCCCTTCCATGGAGTCTTCCCAGATGTTCTAGTTCTGGATTCTCTCTGTCTCCTCCCAAAATGGCAATAGTTATTTTCAGCAGCATCTTCTAGGCCTTTGACATCAATGGCCTGGTCTGCAAGCAGTAGCATCAACATATCAGTCAACACCATTTACTAGCACCTGCTATGTGCTGGGACTCTGATGGATACAAATTTCAGAATCATCTACCTAAATCAAGTTTCCTCTCTCCTTACTAGCTATGTGAGTTGGGCATGTTTTATAGCCTCTATGAGCATCAGTTTATCCATCTGTAACATGGGGACATAATAACCTTGGAAGGCTGTCTGCAACTGAGCTGACATAATCCATGTAGAATGCTTTACATAATCCAGGCATCTTAATAAGAGCACTACAGCTCGGCTAGCATGGCTTAGTGGTTGAGCATCAACCTATGAGCCAGGAGGTCATGGTTCAATTCCTGGTCAGGGAACATGCCTGGGTTGTGGGCTTGATCCCCAGTGTGGGGTGTGGAGAAGGCAACCAATCAATAATTCTCTCTCATCATCTCTCTCTCTCTCTCTCTCTCTCTCTCTCTCTCTCTCTCTCTCTCTCTCTCTCTCTCTCTCTCTTTCCATTCCCCCCTTTCTCTTCCTTTCTGAAATCAATAAAAATATTTTTAAAAGTGCACTACGGCTGTTACTAAAGTTACTGATCAATGTGTGTAGTTATTAATCAATTAGTCCTATCTGGCTCTTGTGTTCCCAGTAATTTTCAAAGTGACCTAAGTCTAACCAACAGCCAAGATATATGTCTGTTGATTATAATAAACTGCTGTCATTACTAGAATTAATAAACCTACTCCAAAAAGCCCTAAGTTAATACACAAAATTCAGACCTATACACATCATTCTGGAACTAAAAACCATAAGTGAATAATCAAATTACCTAAACAATAAAAAACACCCAGGGGCCACAGTAACACAAAGACACCTAATTACTTGCAAGGAATGCAATGTCAAATTTTAGTAATTAAAAGGCAAGATTGCACATAAGTCTAAATCCCTGCCAGGTATGGTCTGGCTGGCTTTGCTGGATATGCCCATAAAGTGTGCCTTCATCTCCTCACCTGTAATTTCCGCAAGGAGCAGGGATGAGTCAGTGTAAATTGTTGTAAAGTAACAAGCTGTGGTTGTTCCATTCTTCAGTGTTCTCCTCTGAAAATACACCACAAAAACCATAAATCACATGCGCCAAGAAAGGCATGTGGCATAGACTTCTAGGTCCCAATTTTAAAATATTTTTATTTAAAGATATGCCACCTCTATATGAAATACAGTTCAGATAAATGGCAAAGGTATTGGTATTCCAAAGGTGTGAGCTGGAGGAGAACTTGATATTTTTGATTTCCTAGATTCACATAGTTCTGTGTTGCAGTATTCATTAAATAGGATGCTAATTAATTCCTTATCTTTTAGTTTTGTCTGAGCATATGCAAACTTATTGCATCTGGGAGTGAAAAAAAGGATATTTTTCTGTCTATTACAGGGTAAAATAATTTAGCCAGACTTCTTGTTTAAGCTGGCAGATTGGTTACATGCATCTCTCTCTCTTCCTTAGCGAACTTTCACTAAAATAACAGTAAAAGAGTACAAAATTTATTCACCATCAAGAGGAACTAAGAAGAGACATGAACAAAAAAAACATTTCAACATTTCCTTGGAACACAAAGAATATGGAAGAGAACCTGAAAGCAACTGAAGGGCGGGGGGGGGGGGGAGAGAGAGAGAGAGAGAGAGAGAGAGAGAGGTGGTTGTTAACAGGGAATTGGCTCCAAGTCCATCTACAGAAGACCAAGCCCTGGCAGGACCCTTCTTCTTCCTGTTGAAATCAGCCAATCACCTCTAACCTGCTCCTTGCAGGAGAGATTTACTCTTTGTAGAAACTGAGTAGTATTTGGAGGATGTAAGCCCCAAAGGACAAGGCAAGGCATAGTCTGAAAAGAAGAGGTTGAAGAGAAAATCTGGCTGATCTCCAGGGGCCCTCTGTCAGCTTGCTAGAATGCCATATGTATTACTACCACCACTCATGGCAAGACTGAAGGACTCTTCCCTAGCAAAGATGAGTGGCTCTACAAGAAAGATGTCCCCACAATGACATGTGGAGCCCACAATTGAAAAGGCTTTTTACTTCTTTCACAGTTCATCTTAAACTGAAGTTCACTAGTCAACAAGAACTACCTCCAACCCAGACCTTCTGATCGACATGTTAGTGTATCACACTTAAATGTGAATGTATGGCCCAGCTGGCGTGGCTCAGTGGTTCAGTGGCAACTTATGAACCAGGAGGTCATGGTTCAATTCCGATTCAGTGCACATGCCCAGGTTGTGGGCTCCATCCTCAGTAGGAACTTGCAGGAGGCAGCTAATAATGATTCTCTCTCATCCCTTCCTCTTCCTTCCTCTCTGAAATCAATTTTTTTAAAAAAATCTGTATATATAAAAGGCTAAGCAACCATTGCATCCGAAACAACTGAACAGACTACCGAACAGGCTATATGGGTTAGTGAGGGGTGACCAAATGACTAAGCATCAGGCTGCATGGGGCAACCAGGTTGGTGGGGGAGCAGTTGGGGGTGGCCATGCCAGCAGGGGGTGCAGTAACAGGTGACTAAGCCTGCTGGGGGGGGGACAGTTGGAGATGACAATGTCTGCGGGGGGAAGTTGGGGGCGCCCAGGCCAGCAGGAGGGTAGTTAGGTGTGATGAAGCAAGCAGGTAAGCAGTTAGGAGCTAGTGGTCTTAGATTGTGAGGACGATGTCAGACCAGCAGTCAGACATCCCCCGAGGGGTCCCAGACTGGAAAGGGTGAAAGCTGGGTGGAGGAGACCCTCCCCATGCACAAATTTCATGCACTGGGCCTCTAGTTTAAAAATAGATAGAAAGATAGATAGATAGATAGATAAGCAAATGTGAATGTATGTTCAAAGTTTAACAGAATTTGGAGGAGAGCTGCTATGAAAAGGAGAAGGGGGAAAGTCTGGGAAAATAATGGAGGAAACAGAAGAAAGTTTGACTAAAAAAAACAACAACTATGATTACGTTCTGAAAGAATTAAAGAAGATAATCGCATCTACAAGACAAGAATAGAATGCTGTGAAAACCAAAGATTAAGAGCACTCCAAAAAGTAAAAATTTTATAAGTGAAATTTGGAAGTCAATAGAAGGGCTGTAGGGTAAATTAAAAGAAAACCGCTCAGGGAAAAAATACTTTGAATTTAAATAATAAGGAAGAACATATCCTATATCTCAAATAGCAGTCTCTATTCTGAGTCAGTCAAATGTTGAAGAAAGCAAATGAGAGCCCAGTGACATCGTTGGTTAGTCCCAAAGGTCAAGAGAATTTGAAAAGCTGAATTTTTTTGTGTCAATCTTTTCAAATTTTAAGACACTTTGCATATGAATAAAATACATTTGGCTGCTAATAGAGGATGATTAGAGCCCGTCAGCTAAAGACAAGGATGAGCCCTCTATCAGAATCACAAGTGCAGGGAAAGAGCTAGTATCAGAGACATCAAATTTAACCTCCAGCAACTCTGAAAGTGTCTGGATTCAGTGCACTCAGTAAATATTTACGGAATGAACACCCAAGGAAGCTGAATTACTAAGCAACAAGAGACATAAAATCAGTTTCCTATATAATAAAAGGCTAATATGTAAATATATAAATTGTCCCTTTGACTGGGAATTTGACCCAGAGTTTGACTAAGGGGCAGAGTCAGCCAGCCAACCTCCACATCCACTCTCCTCTACCATGCACAAATTCGTGCACCAGGCCTTTAGTTCTTAGATAAATAGAATAGAACATGGTGTCCTTGCAAGAGGACAGCCTATAATAACAGCAAAGTGAATGAATGAGTTGCAAAATTAGACCACGTGTTCTTTAAGAATGTAACACAAAAGCATATATAGAAGCTTTAACATTTTTTAATAGGAGTTACCAAAACAAAGAGTAGATTGCAAGGAAGAATATACTCAGAGGGAAAGAGAGAGAAATAAATTTCCCAAATTAGAAGAAAGAGAGTAGTTCTCACATTATCTTTTATGTATGAAAGATAATGAACTAAAAAAAAAATCTATAAGTGAAATTTCAGAACATCCTGAAGGCCAGCAAATTAGCCAGAATAGAAAGATAACCAGATTGACATCAGCGCATTATTTGCTGATGGGAAAATCATTTCAATTACAATTCTCTCTACAGTAAAAGTGTATCATCATTCAAGAGTCAGAAGAAAGTAAAATCATTTTTGGTAACTGAAGGATTTGGAATGTTTATCACTCACCTTATTGAAAAGGGATTCCAAGAAAAACAAATTAATCCAAAAGAAAGACAGGTGATCCAAATTAAAAAAAAAAAAGTGAAGTTCATTTTTAAAGTAAGTGCTGATGTTGAAAAATAATAAACTGGAATTAAATTAAAATTTAAAATAGCAAATTTAAAAGTTAAAACTTATTTTAAATTAAGTGCACATAAAAAATAAACTGGAACAAAAATCTCAGATGATATATCACAGAACATGGTGAGGAGGGTATAACATGAAGTAGGGAAGAGTATGTAAGATTCTTGCCTTGTATAGTGGAAAATGCTAGTAGACTTGTTTAACACTTTTAACAACTTAGTCTAATAGAGACATAAAAAATGTCATGTCAACAGAGAAAACACAATCTTTAAAAAAAGTACAGCTAACTATAAAAATTAACCTTTTGTTGGGTCATAAAATAACAATGAATCACTTTTCAAGAAAAATAATCATGCAAATTATATTTGCTAACCAGAGTAACGTAAAACTCAAAATTAAAACAGAAGTATTAGCAAATACTTAAATTTCAGTATGATGAATAGATATGCTATACCTTAACTGTTTTTTTAATCATACAGTATAAAATTCAAAATTAGCAATGAGGACAATGAAAATATTACCTATGAATGTAAAAAAAAAACAAAAGAAAAAAACAAACAACTCTATGGTGCAAAACTCTGTGGTCTTGATGTCAATTTGTTGAAGTATAGATCTAGAAGTGTTTTCTGAAGGAGAAAATAAAAAAACAAAAATGTCTCGATTTTATTCAAGGGTACTGCCTTAGCACCCCTATACATTGCCATGGGCAGTCTTCAGCCTAAGGGCAAGCTCTAGTTAACAAGTCTGAACTTTCTTAGCCATAATTTTGGCAATTCTCAAAGTGTGTAGGCCTGCTCACAATCAGGAATATTGGATGTGTGAACTGCAAATACCTGCTGAGAATAATACCTGTCCTGTACTCAATGGCATCAAATTCTTACTCAAATCTGATTTAAGAAATAAGTCTATGGCCATACTACCCTGAATATGACCAATCTTGTCTGATTTAAAAAATAAAATTTATGGAGTATGGCCTGGAGGGAGTATCTAAAACTACATGTTCTAGATATTGCCTCCAAACATAAAATATGTACATATCTGGATTTTTTATACTAATAGTACATGTACCTATATTGGAATATTTCTCTTAAATTTCAGTATGATAAATAAATATGCTTACCTTAATAACTGTTTTTTTTAATCATACAGTATAAAATTCAAAATTGAATTTTCTCTCTGGGTTACCTAGACATTTAAAGCCAAATTTGTGACAAACTAATAAATGCATGGATCCCCATGGCATAAATTTACCTCTTGGTTTTATTCTATTTTTCCTCTCCCCCCGCCCTTTTTTCCTTTGCCATGCTTTTATGACTCATTTTCTTCTGTTGGATTCTATGCAATTTTAAGATATCTCAAACCCTTTTTAGAACAATGCAAGGTATAAATAAATTTTGAAAATACAAAGCTTTGGTGTGGTTAACACAATTCATTAACACAATGCAGCTCCTTACACAGCTTTAGTCCTCAGTTTTTCTGGTGTCATGAAGATGCATGTTAAATATGAAAACCCACAATTACACTGAATTTATGATGATGTGAGGCAGGTGTATAAATGATAGCACTTGCTTTATTCTTCAAAGCTTGGGTGACACAAAACCAGGAAACTGGCAGGATAACTGGGTAGTATATAAGGCTTACAATATTGCCATCACCACATAGCCATCACTTTAGGAGAAAATCCAGCAAAAATGCAGGATTATTATGTGTACTGAATGTAAGAGGCAGTGGTCAGATGAGGTATTTGCAGCTTTAATTCTCAATTGTAGAAGCTGTTTCTGGCTGCTAAATGGGTTGGGCATAAGGTTGGGGTGGAAAGATGGGAAATGATTTTCTTGAGAGAGTGAAAGGAGTCTTCAACATACGTCAGCACACACTACAGCCACTGTTCAATGACTGAAATAGCCCCATAGTTCCCTCTAGTGGTGTTAATGTTCATCACAATCCCATATGCCCAGTAAAGGGACCATCCTATTTTTCTTCCTTGCAGTTACCAAAATAGCATGACGTCCTTCTAACTGCAGTTTAAATGTTTAATTTTTAATTGCCTTGGGTATTTTTAAAAGCAAACACATAGAACGCTTTCCATCTGTCAGGTAATATTCTAAGAACCTTACAAATATTAACTGGCTTGATTATCATAACAATCCGGTGCAATAGATTCTCTCTCTCTCTCTCTCTCTCTCTCTCTCTCTCTCTCTCTCTCTCTCTCTCTCTCTCTCTCTCTCTCTCTCTCTCTCATTCTCTCAGATGGGGAAGATGAGCTGCAGAACTTTCCAAAGGCTACTCAGCTATTCTGTAGGGTCCCCAGAACAGAATTGTGAATTAGCAAGACTAAGGGAGCACACATATGCATTCAACCCAAATTTAGTAAAGTAACACACAAAAAGTAAAAGATGGAGAGTGATGAGAGCCCATCCAATTGGGGAATCTGGGAATCTGAACTCAAGTTCACTAGGGACTAACTGTGTAGGGACTAGCTGTGTAGATGTGGTAGTCACAAACTCAGTGGGCTGTGAAAGAACTAAAATAAATCTCTGTAGCCCATTCTAGCCTTAGCTGCCTGTATTTCATACTTAAAACATGCTCCAAGAAATGGATGTTTCTACAGGTGACCAACATCATACCCTGGCACTCACAAGCAGAATACTTACCACAACTCTGGTATATACTTCTTCAGCAAAGTCCAAGTTCTGGAACTTGAGTTCCGTAGGAAATGTGTACTTGGTCAGCCACTGCAAAAGCGGCAAGTCTACATTACTCCCAGCAAAGGGATACTGAGAGGCATGGATGTGTGTATCAACCAGCCCAGGCATAAAGAACTCACTGGAAATAAAAACGAGAGAAAACGAATTTAATAGCATATTTCATCATTTTTCATATGTTTAAATTATGTTTTCTCTTGGCCATGACTGAACTGTTCGTCCACATCCATTCAGATAACTAAATTTATGGAGTATTTAGAGATCAAGATAGAAAAGCGAAGCTCTGCTAGGAAAGAGCAAGCTCCTATGTTGGAATGGCTGGTGTGAGGTTAATGACAGATGATGAAGGGAAGAAGCTGAAGAGAGGACCATGAACACAAAGGACAGGTGTCAGAGAAACTGCTGGACAGATGGAGAGCTTGCTTTGAAAATAGTTGGTAGTGAATGTTGGAAGGCCACATTTTGTTTTCCATTAGGAGAAGCCCAAGCTTGTTCTGAAGGTAGCAGACATAAAAGCAATAAAGGAGATAATTCAGGGTGCAAAGTCTTCTGAGGCAATGGAAGACCAGCAATTTATTGCATCAGAAATGTGATTTTCATCTAGAAAAGCTAACAATCCTTTTTAGGAAACAGGAAGCATTGTGGAAGGCTTGGTAATAGAAGCATTCACATAATCAAGGTCTAGTCCAGGATTTATATCACAAATAGTCATACGTGCAAGAGTGTGGTATGTGAGATTAGAGTTCACAGAGCCCCAAAGGAAGTTCAGAGATGCCAAGGTCATTTTTGGATGTGCAGTTTGTTAGTGGTTCAGCCAGGATTAGAACTCAGTTCTCCACCCCAGATCTTACTTATAGCTAAATCATAGCCCTCAAAAAGTCAAGCTGCAGGCAAAGCAGAGATGGGGCTTTGAAGGTGAAGCAGAAAAGATGAAAAGCTCTCCTTTCTTCTTTCCTCTTTTCACTTGACTTAATCACTATCATAATTCCCTTAGAAAATCTCTACTTCCACCAGAAAAGAACATCAATTTCATATTTCTAACCTATAGTGCAAGCTAGGCTGTTTCAGAACCAAAGGAAAAAGAACAATGTGTGCCCTATATTTGCTTATTGAAACATCCACCTGTCTTCTAACCAAGTGGAACACCTTAATAAAAGCTTTAGAATTAAAACACACGACTGACTGTCTATAAAGGCCTGAATTACTCAATCTCTTTGAACAACATTGTTAACCTGCTCTGGGAGCACAGGGCTGTTTGAAAACCACTCTTTTCATGCACACAAAAAATACAAAGATATGAAACCAACAACATCCAGTCTTTATTTAAAATTTTGGTATTTTGTCCATCACAGATTTTTTGCATTAATTTTGATTTTTTTAAATATTGCATTAAACTGGTATTCATATTGGTTACTGAGTTTTTGCCTACCCCACCTCCCATAAATTCTGTGCCCAGGTTAAGTGCCTTACTCGTCTCACCCTATTCTTGGCCCTGCCAACCTCTCTATGGTCCATGGCCATAATCTGAACCACTCCTATCAAGGCACTGCTCGGAGTTGCAATTTTCATTTTTTTAAAAATACACATTGTGCTGAGATAGGCCTATAGATACACAGAATCTCTGAAACAGAAGATCAGAGACAGCGTCTTCTGGGGTATTTTAATACAGACTTAAAGAAATTCAAACACATATATCTTACATGTTTAATATGTAAGTCAGTTTGCATTTTATATATGATTTTTCTTCAAAGACTTCAGTCTTCCATCAAAGTTTAACTTTTTTTCTTACCTTACCTCTTATTGGTGTTTTGTGTTTAGAGGTTCCTTTGCATCTTCACTTTTTTTATTAATTTAATTCCAAAAGCAGCCTCAAAAGGAGGAACAAAAAATGTGATGACCCACAAATGTGTTCACCGCCTCCCCATCCTCCAATCACTTCACCATCCTTTTACTCCCTCCCAGCCTCCATCTTACCCACTCCCATGCCTCTCATTCCAAGACACACAAGCCTTGTTCCTCAACATTTATTCTCGTGAAAATCTAGCAACAGGAAGCGGATGATAGCAGTAGAAGTCACTGGAATTATTTCCATGCTCACTGGATTCATCTTTATGCCCACTGCCTGCAAGCATGCAGGCCAACAAAGAGGCAGCAGAGAGAGGGAAGGAGGTAGAAGTGAGTATGAATGCAAATGTAAGAAAACTTTATGGCCAGTTACCTCCATCTCTCTGGAATGAGGTCAGCCCCTCTGCCTTAAAGTCTTAGGGGTAACACAATTCACAAATCCACTGCAGGGGACACTGTGACCTAGGACAAGCCTTTTGCTAACAGCCTAGGAATCAAGCTCAGAGAAATGAAGTGGCTTGCATTACAGTGAACAGCCACAACTTGCAGCATGAAGATTCACGCCACGTGTTCTAATTCCTACTTCAGTGTTCTTCTCATTACATTACTCTAAAGTCACTTCCCAAGTTAAGATGTTTTTAGAATGAAAATGAATTTTGATTGCCTTGGGAACTTTCACTGACTTTGGAAATATATGTGGCCTGTAACAAGACTAAATTGTTCAGTTAAAAAAGAAAAAGTATCTCCATTTCCATAAAACAAATCAAGTAGGCTATGTAGAATGTGGGCAATCACAAGAAACACGTTTTGAACAAATTACTTAAAACTACTAAAAATAATTGGAATATGAAATTGTAGCTCAAATGCATTTTTAGAGCTAGGCCTTACCTAACCATGCTATCAGAGTTATTGCTCTCCAAATCTCCCTTCTGTCCTCCCAACAATGATCTCTATCATGCTCTTTCTTTATTTCCTTTACAGAAGGTTCACAAGCTAGCACTGCCATGCTTTCGTAACTGTATTCCCTAGGCGCTAAAAGGGCTGTAAACCCTGTGAGAACAAAGACTTTGTAGACCCTTTTCACCTTTGAATCCCAGTTCTTGCACATACTAAGCTCAACAAATATGTGCCAAAGAAGTAAATGAAAGATGGCAGCCTCCAGTAGTCAAAGCTTCTGTCCCTGTTCTCTATTTACCTCTCCTTCCCACCTCAACCTTAAAAAAATAAAAAAGCCTCTTTGTCTATAAGGCAGTTATCTTATCATTTGAGACGAGTCAATGGCATCCACAAAAGGGAAGAAGTTGGCTATGACTTACTATTGGCTCAGTTCTCTTATCTCACATGGCTTGAAGCCCCATTCTTTGGCCAGCTTTTCTTGTTGAGATGCTTCTTCTAAAAACACTATCTTTAAAAGAAAGAAAGGAAAGAGTTACAAATTAATGAAACATCATTTTTCACCACTAAATATCTAAAACTTTTTAAAAGGGACTATACTATAGCTGAGTTAATTTTAAAAGGTAGTTGATACCAAATGGGCTTAAGTTTAGAGCAAAATGGCATGTGTTTGCCTTTGCTTGCCCAAAGAAGTAAATTGCATAATATTTCTTCTTTTCTACCATTCTACAGATATACATTTGGCTTCAAAATTCTAATTTGGAGATACAGGGTACGAAAAATGCCTATTTGGGCCCTGACTGGGGTGGTTCCATTGGTTAAGTGCCCCACAATGCACAAAGATGGCTGGTTCAATTCCTGGTCAGGACACATAGTCAGGTTGTCAGTTTGATCCCAGTTGTAGGCAACAGATCAATGTCTCTCCCTCACATTGAGCTCTCTCTCTCTCTCTCTCTCTCTCTCTCTCTCTCTCTCTCTCTCTCTCTCTTCTCTCTTCTCTCTTCTCTCTTCTCTCTTCTCTCTTCTCTCTTCTCTCTTCTCTCTTCTCTCTTCTCTCTTCTCTCTTCTCTCTTCTCTCTTCTCTCTCTCTCCCTATTATCTTCAGTTGACCTCAAGCTAGAATTCACCTGCTCCTCATTTTCATTAAAGTTCTGTGTTCCTTGTGCCTGACTGAGCTCTCTCCCACCCCTCTCCACTTACCAAAACCCTTCACTGCAGCCTCTTGTTACAACCCCTCCATAAGCACCAAACTCTTCTATCTGTTCAGTATGTGCTCTGAGTTCCTCCCTCCTAGTAGCTGGGGCTCTACCCAAGGACATGGCTTCCCCTGTGCTTCTCAAATGGCAGGTATTCAAACATCAGGCTCATGCAATGAGTTTGATGCCTTGTTACCAACCATGGCCATTTCCAAACCATTTTTCCTTCAGCTTCTTGTAAATCAGTGGTTCTCAACCTTTCTAATGCAGCGACCCTTTAATACAGTTCCTCATGTTGTGGCGACCCCCAACCACAAAATTATTTTCGTTGCTACTTCATAACTGTAATTTTGCTGCTGTTATGAATCATAATGTAAATATCTGTGTTTTCTGATGGTGGGCGACCCTGCTAGTGGTTCTCAACCTGTTGTAAACAAAGAAGGCTCCTCTAAGACCTGCCCCTTTCAGCTTTCAAGAACATCGTTCCTCTCTTTTTGTTGTTGTCCTTTACCAACCTTTCTCTGATTGTTCAAATCTGTCGATGCCTGCCTTACACTCTTCTCTCCACTCCACACCCTGCTCTTTCTCCCTTATATCAACCCAGACAAGCCTTTTGAAGCCATGGCCAGCTACTTCCATGAATTCATCTTCAGTCATTTGTTCATGAACAAATGAAGTTCATGAACTTCACATGATAATTGCTCTACCTCTAAAACTTTCAAATCACAATTTCTTCTTTTACCTTTATGTTATTTCAACTACTCCAACAATCTTCCATCTTAAAAAGCCTTCCCTTTACCTTCTCCCCTCCACTTTTCCTCAGTTCATCAGTGGTCTCCTTTCACCATTTTTCTGGTCCAGCTTAGATTCTCCCATGTATTATTTCGTACTGCTTATGAATTTTAGTTAACCTACACCTGGCACAAGTTCAATCCTAAATGAACACAACTGCCCCCTCTTCTGGGTTGCATGCACATGCTCGATGGAATATCCAGTCATCAAGCTCATATGTGCTACTACCAATGCCTGTGCCGGGCACCCTAAGATATTTCTTTAGCACTGTGGTCTCTGCTTTCAACAAAATTTACAGGAGACCTAATTGCTTATCTGCTGACAGATTATTAAAAATATTTTTGATGATAGATTAATATATTATTTTTATCAAATAACTCAGGAGTTCAAAGAATTGAGATAAGTTGCTCCATCACCATTTACTTGATTTATGTGCAAATAATTCTCAGCACTTTCTTCTGTAAAAACAGAAAAATTAGGAAAAATTGATCGTGCTCATATTTCATTCATTCTACAAAGTAACACAAACCTATAGATATATTTATGTGATTGGAGTGAAAAACAGCCTTTTGATTTCACATTTAACAAATTGCCTTTCAACATGTGTAATATATATTTTAAAACTTCCTTTTGGGCCCAGGAAGTTTTTTTTTTAATCTTTATTGTTCAGTTTATTAATTACATTGTTTCCCCTTTTTATCCCCCTATATCTCCCCTCCACCTTGTACCCATCCCACCCTTCACCATCCCCTCCCCCTCCCCACTGTCCTCTCCCATTGTTGCAAGATTTTTGTCTAGTCTCTTGCTGTACTTCCCACAACCCTTTTCTCCCCAAGAATTGTCAGTCCATTCCCTCTCTATGTCCATGTCTCTGTTATATTCACCAGTTTATCCTGTTCATCACCCTATCAATTCACTTGATTTTTATGTTCATTTGTTGATAGATGTGTATTTGTTGTTCATAATTTTCATCTTTACCTTTTTCTTCTTCCTCTTCTTAAAGAATATCTTTCAGCATTTCATATAATATTGGTTTGGTATTGATGAACTCCTTTAGCTTTTTCTTATCTGCAAAGCACTTTATCTGACCTTTAAGTCTGAATAATAACTTTGCTGGGTAGAGCAATCTTGGTTGTAGGTTCTTGTTATGCATCACTTTGAATATTTCTTGCCATTCCCGTCTGACCTGCATAGTTTCTGTTGAGAAATCAGCTGACAATCGTATGGGTGCTCCCTTGTAGATAACTATTTTTCTATTGCTGCTTTTAATATTCTCTCTTTATCTTTTGCTCTTGGCATTTTAATTATGATGTGTTTTGGTGCGGTCCTCTTTGGATTCCTTTTATTTGGGGTTCTGTGCACTTCCTGGACTTGTAAGTCTATTTCTTTCACCAGGTGGGGGAAGTTTACAGTCACTATTTCTTCAAATAGGTTTTCAGTATCTTGCTCTCTTTCTTTTTCTGGAATCCCATAATTAAGATGTTGGTATGCTTGAGGTTGTCCCTTTACACTATCTTCAATTTTTTGGATTCTTTTTGCTTCTTGCTTTTCTGGCTGAGTGATTTTTGCTTCTTTGTTTTTTAATCTTTGACTTGATTCTTGTGGTCCTCTAGTCTGCTTTTAGGTCTTTGTGTAACATTTTTTATTTCAGTCAGTGAATGCTTAATTTCTAGTTAGTCCTTTTTCATATCTTCCAGAGTCTCGCTCATATCCTCGAGGGTCTCGTTCATATCCTCAAGGGTCTCATTAAATTTATCAGCTTTAGCAGTCAGCAGCTGTGCATGTCTGCAGGCAGCCCAGGACCAAACCAGAGAGGATGGATCTTGCATTGACACGATATGTCCACCATCCGGATACCATTGCTGACTTATACACATAATGAATTATTTGACACTGAAACTGGGACTCAGAAAAGTTGGACATTGAAACCGAGACTGAAACACTTTTTGTTCTTATACATTTATTTCTAGTATGCAGAGGCAAGATATTTTTGAAGAAAAGAAACAGGGGAGAGTGATTGATATAGAGGCAGGATGGCCTTGAACAGGCTGTCAAGCTACAGGGGGAGGCTTGGGTGGATGGGAGGCAGATGCGGGGGGAGATCAACCGAAGGACTTGTATGCATGCATATGAACATAACCAATGAATGAAAGACACTGGGGAGGGGAGGGGGGGAAGCTGGGAATATGTGCTGGGGGGTGGGGGAGGCTGGGGGGAGGATAAGGGGGAGGGGGAAAGGAAAACATGTACTACTATTATACTGCAAAAAAATCAATAAAAAATAATTAAAATAAATAAATAAATAAATAAATAAATAAATAAATAAATAAATAAATTTATCAGCTTTTTCTAGGAACCTCTTGAAAAACTTTATAACGGTGGTTTTCAACTCTATATCCAGTCGTTTTTTTCCCTCCATTTCTTTCACATGTGATCTGTTACCTTGTCTTCACATTTTGGCTGCTTTCCTGAGTTGGTCTAGTAGGTTTGTGTGGTAGGTGTCCTTTAGGGGACAGTGGCTCAGCCTCCCCAGTTACCTGAGGTGGATACTCTTGGTGCACCCCTTTATGGGCAGCACTGTCTTGTTGTAGTTAAGCCTAGATTATTGTTGGTATTGCTGGGAGGGATTGATCTCCAGGCCAATTGGTTGTGAGAATCAGCTGTGTTTACACTGGGAGAGCATCTGTACTCAGCCTGGATGGGGCAGAGTCTCTGGGTTTCGCAGCAGCCCCACCCTAAACGGCTCCCAGGTCTCCATGCCCTGCAGCAACAGCTGCACACTCCTCTGAGAGAAAGCTGCCCGGAGCTCTGCCTGCTGCCAGACAGTCCAGTTTCTCCCCAAATGAGGCTGGACACCCAAAGACTCACCGGAACGGGAAAACAAAGCAGTCCGGTGGTTTGTTTGTTTGTTTTTCCTCCCAAACAATAGAGCCAGCCATGAGCCCTCTCCGATAGCTCGCACACCTCTGCAGAGCCTGAGTTTCAGAGTGCTTCCTCCTTACTGTCCAGTTTCACCCCATATGAGTCTGAGTTCCCCGAGACTCACCCAGAACTGGGGGGTCAGTGCAGTGGGACGCCTTTGTCTCCCTCCCATTTCAAGAAAACCAGCCGGATTTGAAGCTGCCTGCCCTTTCCACTAGTGCACAGCTCCGAACCTCTGACTCTACGCATATCTGCAACTCTGTCCTCCGCAGCTCCCCTGAGTCTCAGTGTCCTTTTATTTTTCCTTCTATTTGTGGAATGTCCACTCAGTCAGCCCTCTGGTGGTTCTGAATGATGTCTGTTTTGTTTTTTAGTTGTAGTTTTGAAATTGTTGTACAGGTCAACAGTATAGGTGTTTACCTATGCTGCCATCTTGGTTCCTCCCAAATATTTCTGGGCCCAGGAAGTTTTAAACATGTAAATTTATAAGCACACATTTTATTTTGCTGGTTGGTCAATAAAAGACATTCAAGTGTAAAACTAGATTTCATTAGCACAACCCTGTAAGGAAAGTAGACTAGAATTAGTAATTCAAGAAGAAAAAGGGACTACATAGAATTTTAGATCTTTAAGGAGCAGCTAGCTTATGATTCTTAGAAAATAGGTTAAAGTAGATATCAAATCACTATATTTTCCTTCCATCAGACACATTAGAAAATAATGTCACAGTGACCATCAATAGATGAATAGATAAAGAAGTGGAGGGGTTTGGGGAGAGAGAGAAAGAGAAAGACCAATGTGAGAAAGACACATTGATTGGTTGCCTCCAGCATGCTCCCTGATTGGCAGAGAGCAAACCCATTCTTGACTGGGACTCAAACTATGACCATTTGGTGCACTGTCTGATACTCTGATTGCTGAGAAACACTAGCCAGGGTTTGAGATTTATTTTTTTTTAAATATATTTCATTGATTTTTTACAGAGCGGAAGGGAGAGGGATAGAAAGTCAGAAACATCGATGAGAGAGAGACATTGATCAACTGCCTCTTGCATGCCCCCTACTGAGGATGTGCCCACAGCCAAGGTACATGCCCTTGCCGGAATCGAACTCGGGACCCTTCAGTCCCCAGTCGGACGCTCTATCCACTGAGCCAAACTGGTCTCGGCTTGAGATTTATTTTTAAGAAATCTCTAAAAATGTTTTGAAAAACAAATATGGCAAAACTACAATGTATCATTGATGTTTTCTCTCTATGGCAATGGGTCTTTCAACCTGGAGTTACTGGGTTTATGTGGCCCTTCATTCACTTATTCAAGCACTCACCTTTAAGAATGCCTATTATGGCCATGGTCTTCCTCTTCATAGCCAGAGTCTAGGGGGGCTGGCACGCACATTCAGCAGTCATTAAAAAAACAAATTTCATAAAATCATAAAGTCATAGTTGGTGCCATCTGTCAGAAACCTTTCCATCTGATCCCTTTGGTTTCCAGATGAGGAAATTAAATCCCTTCTGTTAAGCAATGCCTCTAAACGTGCTCTTACTTGAAACTAGGACTATTTAGGATGAGCAATAATGAGAATGTCAAGAATACTAAAGCCAAAAGCAGATGAGTAATGACTATCAGCTAAAGAAAAAAATATCTGCAATATAGAGGCTTCAAACACCAGATGGCCAATCTGGGCAAGAGGCTTGTTGCTATGGAACAGAGTAAACTGCTTCTCAGGCCACTGTGAAATAGCTCGGCCATCCAACAAAATAAGGTAAGATATATTGCAACCCATTACACAAAATCCACTCTTAGGCACTGTAATGGGAGATAAAATCAGATAAAAATATGTGTCTCAAGATTTCTGAAGCTATCAACACAGATGAAAATTGCCTTATTAGCTCATTCACCTCAAACAGGTTAATGGAAAAGAAAGGTGAAGTGAGATTGCCTTAAAAGTCACCCTATAAAGGTAGAATCAAGAAAATTCATGTTACAATGTCACCAAAGGGAAGCATGAGGTACTTAGATGTTCAGGTCCAAAATTCCCAATTCACAAGTAAGGAAATGGACCAGGTCATGTGAATTGGCCAAGGTCACAGAGCAGGCCAGGACTATCTGCTGGACTTGACCCATCTTCTCAGAGATTCTTCTACACCTCTATGCCTGCTTCCCTAACAGTATAAACCAACCTTTGATGCATGCTCCTCTTAAGATGCATGCAAATTGAGACTGCATAATTTGTGGCTTACTCTAGTGTTTCTAGGAAGCATTATTTTAATTTATGATTGTTTGCAACTTGTAATAACTTTAAACAATTTTTTTCCTTTAAATTCGGGGCACGATAAAATACTCTTAGAAAAGTGCAAATTCTAACAGCCTTACAAGCCCCACTTTGCTGTAGAAAATATATATTTTTGATAGTTAAAACAATAACTTTAGTATTTTTCTGACCTCTATTGAAGATATCACCAATGACTCATTGGTATTTAATAACTTTTTATTAGAAAAAGGTGTTCCAAAATGTACTTAATAAAAATACTTAAATGTACTTACTCTGATATTATTTTGTCTAAAGAAGAAAGAAGTCACTGTGGCAAATAATAGAAAAGCATCACCTAAAAGTGCCATTCTAGAGCAATGGAACTAGCTTCAATAATGGAATACTCAGCAATAGGATTTTCAATTTCATGAATAAAAGAAGCTTCTAACAATTGATATAAATGGAATTCAGTGACTCACAACATAGTGAGCGCCGCATAGCTGGAAGTGCCAGGCAGAGGCTGACTGGCCATCTGTCAGGGATGTAGTAAAATTAATTCCTATTCAGGGTGAAGGGGAGGCTCCATCCACAACTCATATTCCAAGCATCAATGTGGTGGCTTTAAAATATGTCCATAAATTCTTTGACATTCCTCTCTTTAAAAGGTAGGCTGCTGTTTCCTCCCCCAACCTTGAGGTGGGCCAAATTTAGTGATGTGCTTGGAAGGAAGGGTTCACATGCTGTTACTTCTAAGGCTAGTTTAGGAGAATGCTTTCCACAGCCAGGCACATCATGCAGGCACTCAAGCAGCAGCCTTGGGAGAAGTTCTCAAGGGGAGAAACTAAAGATTGCTGCCAACAGCTGTGATCACCACTTACAGTCATGTAAATGAACTTGAATGTTGTAGGTGGATCCCTCAGCCCCACTCAAGCCTTCAGATGACTGCAATGGCTGCTGTAACAAATCACCACAAAATGAATAATTGGAAGAGTGAGAAAATGAGGCAAAGCTTTATGTACTGAGATGAAACCATGTCCAATATGTGTACATCTTGGACATGGTTTCATATCAGTACATAAAGATAGTATAAAATCAGTACATGGTTTCATCTCAGTACATATATATATATAGTATAAAATCTCCTTTGCATACAACTACTCAAAAATCTAGTTATTGAGCTCTAAAAAAGATCTGTGATAGATGAAGACAGCAATGAGTTTTTTTTCTTTCTCAGTTTTCATGTCTATTCTTTGATTTTCGCTGTGTCCTTTACATAGTACAAGGAGAGCCATTCTTGCCGATCTATATTCTATAATCTTTAAAAATAATATATACAAATGCCCCTCCCCATACACACACAAGCTACTGCACTTGATTCATTTCAAGAACTCAGGGACAACGATGTGTTTTCATGAGCACAGTATTCATTAATCAAGCCTGGGGTTCTAGTCCAACTTGCTTGTCCTATTTTTATGGCAACCAGAGATTGGTGTTTGATATCATATTTCTTAATGTTAAAGAGAAAAAAATCTTTATGCTTCATTCTGTGTGTCTGATTTACAATTCATCTCTCTTCATTCCTGTGGTCACTGGCACACAGCTGTGAGAAGAAGCTACTTTAATAACAGCACATCTTCACTTGCCCATCAATTTTCCAAGAACTATTACAACTTTTTATAAAAATGCTGTTTGGGTTGTTTTTTAACTACTTCGTGGGAGTTACCAGGGATACAACAAGAATAAGAAATTGCTGAGCTGCTGGTGCTGCCAGGCCAGCTGAGCTTGTTTACTGGTTAAGTAAGTGACACTGACCATCACACCCATGGGCAGGATCCAGACACTCATTTCCATAAAACTGCAAGCATCTCCCAGGGTCATCTGTGAAGGTCACATCTCTGCATGCTAAGAGCCTGTGGCAGGATGCATGCCAATCAAATCCTTGCATACAGAGGAGGGGAGGAGAAATTCCCAAGATTTGATAGGAAGTCGCTTAGAATATGCTTCTTGGAATATACACACCCCAAAAGCAGGGACTTCTACGTTTAAAAAGACAAAAGAACCCTGGCTGGTGTTGCCCAGTAGGTTGGGCGTGGTCCCTTCCACTGAAAGGTTGTTGGTTTGACTCCCAGTCAGGGCACATGCCCAGGTTTAAGCCTAAATCCCTGGCAGGGAGGAGGCAAGAGACACTTGATTAATGCTTCATTCTTGCGTCCATGTTTCCCTCTCTCCTTTTCCCTTCCTCTCTCTAAAAATCAATAAAAATATTTTTAAAAGGACAAAAGAAGCATAACAACAAATTCATAAACCTTGATTGGATTCTGTTTTTTGTTTGAGCTATAAAGATATGATACAAACAGTTGAGAAAATCTGAACATGGATTATGGATCATGAAAGGATATTGGGAAATTATTGTTAATTTCTAAAGTGTGATAATGGTATTGTGGTTATGTAGGAAGGTGCCCTTAGTCTAGGCAGATGCAAGCTAAAGAAACTCATGATTTCTCCACTTACCCTCAATTGTTTCAATAAAACAGAGAGAATTAGTAAATGTGGGGAAAAAGCATGCTTCTTGGCTTTTTCATGTTCAATAATGTATTTCAATTGATAACAGCCCAAGACAGTACACATTGTTTAAATGTACATCATATGCTATCAAACTGCTAAGGATTCAGCTAAATGTATAAAAAGTAATCTTCATCTTTCAAGAGTTTATTTTCCAGCCGAGGGAATAAAATTTACGTGCATATAGGAAACTGAAGACTATGCATGGTGACATGTTTCTTTAGTGGCAAATTGGCACTACAGATGAAGCTGGAAAACTCCAGAGAAGGGAGAACATTTCTAGAGAAGGGAGAACATTTCTAGAGAAGACTAGAAAAATCAGTTGTCTTGTCTTATCTTGTTTTGTTTTGTTTTATAGTTTTGAGGAGGTGATGAATAAGGTATATTTTAGGGTGAAAAGGGGGGAAGGGTGTTCAGGACATGAAAAAAAGAGATGGAGAAGCCCAAAGACATGAAAAAAAATGTAAACTGGTAAACTGCAATATGGTTACACCTTGAAAACATTATCCTAAATGAAAAAATGTAAACAACCATTACCATAATTGTCACATCATTTCCTTTCCACATCTTTTCTTCCTACTGTCCTCGCACTCTACCCAATGATATGGCATGTTTGAAGCATCCAATACTATCTAGATTATACTTATAGTTGTTTTTTTTCTAATTCCAGTGACATATCTAGAATTAGTTTTGTTTTTCTTCTTCCTACAGAGAAAGGGAAAAATGAATGATTGCACAGGCCTCGATACATACAGATGAGGGGTGTAGTTTTCATCCTTAATATGAGTCATTTATATGTTGCATTTTTAGCTAAATTAGTTTCTGGTACAGTCATCCACCCAGCAAGGAGGAAGAGGGTGAGGTTTTCTCAAACCCTTGGAGAAGGAAGAGTCCAGAAATGATTCCCTAGAACCAAATTGCATTGTTTGAATTCAGAAAACACCTGGTTCTATTGTCTTATCTGGCACTGTTTGTATTAATTTCAAAATAATCTCAACTTTATTGAAGAATTATGCCTTCCCTGTTTGAACTTAATTAAATGAAAAGAGCTTTACTCTGACTAAATAACAAGACTTCCAGTGCAGTGAGATGCTAAATTATACTTCTGAGATAAGATAGTAAAATAATTTTTAAGGAGGCTGCAGCTCATTTTAATTCAGGTACATGTAGGTTGCCAGTACTTCGGCTTCCACTCAGATATTTGCAAATGGGCAATACCAGCATGCTTACATAAGTCTGACCAGTGCAAACATTTGTACAAAAGTCCTCACCTAGGGAAATAAACATAAGTAATGTATTTGTATTTCATTACTGTTGAAGGCATTTTATTATCCATATGAAGAATAAAATATTAGGTATTTGTTAGATCAAAAGAGTTGTCTATGGTCACTCTGCATGTCCTTATCTTCCAAAACCAAGACAATCGCCACCCTCTCTCTCCACCCATGTAAGTCTTCCTAATGTCAAAAATAATGGCCATTGTTGATCTCTCTGGCTTCATTTGTTTCTTCAACCCGCTCCTTTTCCATCTTTAGCAATATCCCACACCTGTTTCTAGTTCATCTTCCTTGCTGAGTCTTTGCACAAGCCTTCCCCTTATCTTTTTCTGCCCAGTCAGCTCCCATGTAACCTTCCGACTCAGCTCAAATAGCATTTATCTCATCAAGGTAAGCCATGCCCTCTGGTCCCACACTTCCTAGCACTCTGCACTTTTCCTGTTTTAGAAATTATATACATACCGATGTTTATTCGACTATTGACTCCAAGTGAGAAAAAGGCAGGACCTACACCTTTTTTTGCTCACCATTTATCCCTAACTCATGGAAGGTTTTGATCCTTCTCAGCTATTTTTAGTTCTTATGAACACTAAGCACACTGTTACACAGGGCAAATGAGTCCACACGGAGCTGGAGCTTAAGGAGGCTCACAAGCCCCCACCAGGCTAGGGACCTGGAGTGGCTTCTGTGCTTTGCATTTCAAAAAAAAAAGGGTCAGGGCAACCATGAGACCATCCTACAAATGGCAGAAAGAACACAACTTCTAGGTTAAATAACACAGAAGGAAAATCTGCTCCACCCTGTGAAGACCTTAACAACCTAACTTGTTGTGTGCACCCTCACACATATTGGCCACAACCAGTTGGGGATGTTGATTAACTCCCTCCGTTCTACTCTGCCAGGACCACCTGTGCCCCACAGGAATAGCATTCAGAGCACAGCAGTCCTTTCTATCCATTCAGACACATTTAGTGAATGTCGATTTTGTGCTAAAGCACTAAGCACTGCAAGGGACAGGAGATGAGCCATAAGAGCTATTGTTGGAGGCTCCACCATGTTTTAGGACTGAAAATCATAAGTGGCAATTCACAAACAATAGTTTCAGTAAATTGCCATTTTATGAAGATGTGAACACATAACAAACCATAATATAAACACCAAAGGGAATAAGCAGGCCTTTATAATCTATATTAGAGGCCCGGTGCACAGATTTGTGCACCGGTGGGGTCCCTTGGCGTGGCCTGAGGGGATCAGGAGGAAACCAGCAGCCCACCATCACCTGCCACTTCTGTCTGCCACTCCTAGTCATCCTGGCCCCACTGCATCTGCCATGGGTTTGTGCCCAATCAGTCCCAATAGGGAGAGGCTCGTACCACCACAGCAGAGCTTGCCAGCTGTGAGCCCTGCATCTGGTGCCTGTCCTGAGGGGGTAAGGAGAGCCTGAACATGATCGGCCCTGAGGCAGGCGGTGGGATGCCCTTGCCAACCCAAGATCCAGATCTGTCCCACTACGTTCACACCAGTTGTGGGGAGCCACCTGGCAGCCACTTTTATATAATTCTTCCTTGCCAAGCATCTAGGGAGGGGAAGCAGCTGTGGTGCCTGAGGCTGACTTCCAGGAGGTGCTGTTAGGATCATGCCAGCAGTGTCCATCTGTCAGTGTCTGGCCTATTCTCTGGAGATTAGACCCATAGGACTCACGAGGGAGTGAGTGGCTGCTGCTGAGCTTGTGGGCTGCTAGAATGGGTCAGTCAGCTGAATGGCACTCCCACTGTGGAAATGCAATGACCACTAGAGAGAAGCTTCTGCATTAAGCACCTGCCTCCTGGTGGTCAGTGTGCATCACAGTGACTGGTCAACCAGTCATCTGGTCATTCAGTCTCTTAGGCTTTTATATATATAGATTATTCCAGATCCTCAACATAGTCCATGATAAAGGCATTTGAGAACTTTCTGAGGTCTCAGAATTCCAATAAAATCTACTCTTCCAGGGTTCCTAATTATTCAGTAGGACATGAAACTAACAGCAGCACCCACTAACCAAATATGTTGTATTCAGCTCCATATTAGAAAAATCCAGAGTTCTTATTCTAATAATTGGTTATTTGGGAGATATTTTTAGCAAACCATACATTTTGCTGACTCCTAAAGTGCATTTTCCCCACCTGGTTACCTGTGGTGAAAAAAAATCCAAGAACCATTTGCCTAACACGTATTCATCTGAGTAACCACCAGGTGCTAAGAGTTATGGGTCTGAAAGTGATAAAGTTATAGCCCCTGTCTTCAAAATTAGGTTAAAGGGAAGACTCATGAGATAAAGTAAGACCCATAAAGAGGTGCCAAGCAGAAAGTGGAGCACAAAGGAGCCAGGACTTAGCTCTGCCTGTCAACAGAGGGGCTGGCATGGTGTTAGTAATGACCTCATTGAGAAAGGGACACTTAATTGGTCTTGGAAGGTATTAATCCAGCAGTTGAGAGGTGCAGGAGGAACAAAAACAAAGACATAAAGGCATAAACAATAAAAAAGGCTGGGCAAGCAGTCAGCAAGGCTAGGCCTGGGCTTATGCCCCCTAGGTAAGCAATAGAGAGCCATAAAAAGATTTTAAAGAATAAATTAGTTTTAAAAACTTGTACACAGATGTTCATGTCAGCACTGTTGACAACAGGCAAAGGTAGAAATCATTCATGTCCATGAACTAAGGAATGGAGCTCTCACATACTGCAATATGGTTACACCTTGAAAACATTATCCTAAATGAAAAAAATAGGCACAACAGATCATATATTGTATATGTCCATTTGCATGATTTACATTGAGACTAGGCAAACTTATAGAGGCAGAAAGCAAATTAGTGGTTGCTGAGGGGTGTCAGTGGGAGGAAGAATAGGGAATAACTGCTTCATGGTTAATGGGTTGTTCTTTGGGTTGATAAGCATATTCTGGAAACAGATAGTGGTGATGGTTACACAACTTTGTTAATGTAATAAATGACACTAAATTGCACATTTTCCAGGGGTGAGTTTTATGTTAAGTCATAAAAGTAAAACAAGAATAAAACTAACAACACAAAAAGTTACAAAGTGGAAAGTAAAAATTCTTTTCCACATCCCTAACCCTAAAGTATTGCTTGGGTTTTGAATTTTATTATGGCTTTCCAGAAATGTGTCTTATATGTGCATGGAGGGGGCTGAATGGTCATAGCATACACTTTTGCTGTCAGTTTAACTTGTTTGGGAATGTCATCATTTTGAAATTCCTATATCATGTGTAAACCTAGAAGAACTCACTTGAAGTTAGAATCACCTTGTAACTGCTTTAGCTTTCAAAGATTTTATTTTTAAACTCATGACTCAATAGTTTGCTAACAAGTTTGGATCTTCAGGTGGGTTTACTGAGGAAGGTTTACTCTGTCAAGATAGTTTTTAAAAACCAGTAACACAGAGAAGAGAAAAGAGCACTGTGACTATAGAGACAGGTCCCATGTGGTGCCAACCCAGCAGGATCATACCAGGAAGATGTGACAGGTATTTATTGGAAATGGCTTCAGTTGTATTAGTGCATAGATCACTAATTCATAGGGAAGATTAGCATTTCATATGCAGAGGCACCAACTTTAATAATCAAAAGGCTTTGAGAAACAGATCTCAAGTAGAAGTTAAATTTAAAGTTAATGTAACTAATGTGACATTGTCAACTAAACAATGTTTTCACAAAGGAAAGGATGTGGCTTTTAAAAAGTCAGAAACAATGTCACCAATGAAGTAAGACCTTATGGGAGAAGATCAACATTAATTGCTCAAGTTCAGAAAATGCATCAGAAGAAATGAATTTGTCTTTCCCTTTAATCTTAAGGATTGAATCCGTATTAACAGTTTAAGAAAGGGAAGCTACTGCAACTTGGCTATTTGCCTATCTGAAAACAAAGAGCTACACAATGGTTTTAGGAGAGAGAAAGTTCACTCAATGTATAGTCATCAGATATTATTTCCAGGGTTAATATTAAGATTCTTAGCTCCAACTTTCTTGTCCAAAAGTAAGGAGAACAGTTCCACTTCATAAAGCAATCAGGAGAACTGGGCTTTGCAAAGCACTCAGCACAGGAGCTAGCACATAACAGGTATCCAATACATGTTCACTGTCATAACAAGTATCCAATACATGTTCCTTTCATCATCATCTGTCTCCAAGTTTATAACCCAGTGTCATAGGCAAGAAGTCAAATGCAATGCAAGAAGATGACTTATATGCAAAATTTATTTTCTTTTTTATTCATGTTATAGTATCTGAATGCACAACTGCTTAATATAAGAGATGTGCTACTAATATTATCACTAATCAAACTTTTAAAATCCTAATTTAAATGTAACATGGAACACTTTTAAAGGTCACCATTGTAGTTGAGTGACCAGTTGAGACTTTATCTTGTACTTTGTTCTTTTAGTGCCTTAGATGCACCAGGAAAGAATGAAACATTGTTATTCTGTAGAGGAGAAGCCAAATATTAAGACTAGTGTGACCACCCGGTCTGTGTGAGTTGTTCTAGAACAAGCTGAGACTAAGGGTACAGAGTTGCCACTGAGTTGGCCTTGGTGAAGGACATATCCAGCCTGGACAGGACAGAGTAGCAATGGCAGACAGATGGCTGGGATCAGCGCCCTGTTGCAGCATCATGTGGCCACAAAGGACAAGGGCAGCAATGGCCACCATGGCCTTAGAACTGCACGTGTGAAGCTCCCCCTTAAAAACTGAAAGGAAGTTCCTCAAGAGCAGCAGCTTTGTCTTGTTCCCCAACAACAAGCTCTTGCCCCAGAACAAGAACAAGGACCTAAGACATCGTAAACATTGAGTCGCTACCTGGAAAGGAACCAAAATACTTAGATCATAAAAGACTCTAGGGATCCTAGTAGAGAAGAAAGAAAGAAAAGAGAAATACCAAAGTGACTGATATTGGACTTTCCATTAATTTTGTGTGTATGGCTCAAACTGATTCTCTAAAACTTTTTGAAATAGAAAAATAAAAAGTGACATTATTAGCACCCAAATGGGTAAATCAATACAGTTCTGGTATATGAATCACTGAAGCCATTTATACAAAAGATGGACAAGAATGCTGTACAGGTGACATAATCCTATTTGAGGTACAGGAGTAAGTGATCTGAGGTTTTGACAATTTGAAGGTCATTTATTTTTTTCTGAGGTCTAATGAAAGCTATGAACACCTCATAGACAAATCCATATGCAGACAATGCAACAAAGGAGGTAGCAAGGAGATTAATAGATGACTGGTTAACAGAATAAGAAGAACCTGAGGTCCCTTTTGAATCTACCTCTATTGGTCTACATGAACAAAATAAGTCTAGAGGCATGGGTGCATCAAACAGACTACACAGACAAACATATCTCAGAGGAAGGATGGGAAGGGAGTGAAGATTAACCAAAGGATTTACATGCATATATGCATACTGCATGGACACAGACAATAGTGTGGTAAAGGGGTGGGGCAGTAGCTGGGTGGAGGAGAGTAAAGAGAGGAAAAAATGGGAGATATCTGCAATATTCTCAACAATAAAAATAAATTTTAAAAAATCCCTTCTTACCAACTCTTTTGTGAAATACATGTATGTCCTTTCTTAATCAGTTTTATAAATTCAGATATATGCATATCAATAGGATTAGTTTGAGAGCCACCATTTTTTGCATTGTTTGAGGAATCCTGAGATTGTGGGATGGCTGTAGGTTGGGAGTATTTCTAGATTTGAGTTGTATGAGTGCTGAGAACCCAAATGTAAAAATAGCATTATTGACAAGAGCACATCAAACAGGGCTGAGGGAAAAGATCAAGAAAAAGGTGACACAGCTTCAGTGGGGAAGAACTAGGAGGTGACTAATAGGAATAGCAGGAATCTAAGACTTGGCTGCAGGTGGAGATGGCTTTCTTTGTCTAGGATTCAAAGGCACAGCAAGGAAGAAGGTGTGATAGCCAGACTCAAAGGGGGGAGGAGGATAGAAGAGAAGGACGTGGTTTGTCATGCTTAGACCAGACACAACCACCGAAACCCCCTTTAGCTGTTTGTGACATTTACTCAACCCTCCCTTGCCTGAGGACATCCTACTGCCAGAACAGCGCATGGCCAGATACCGGGTCAACAGGAGCCACCAGCCTGGGGACAAAATTTGAAATTTCACGCTTCCCTGTACTGTAACTGACCTTATGCTACCTTTCTTTGTGTGAATCTGGCCAATCACAAATTGCCAAATCTCCCTGCGTTGGAGATAAAAAGTGCTCACTACTGAGGCTCGGGGCTTGCGTTGCTCACTGCTGTGACAATTGAGACGTGGGCCTGGACTCGAGTTCGTTATTAAAAGGCTTCTTAAATTTTTGATCTGGCTCCTTGGTGGTTGTCACTCAGAGGTGTTCCATAACAAAGGCAGGGCTGAGACAGTTAAGTGTTCAGGTGGCTGAAAAGGTAACCAGAGACTTTAAATAAAGTCTGGAGAGATAATAAATGCTGGAGAGGAAACATCTAGACTCAAATCCCAACTCCATTCCTTCCTGGCTGAATAGCACTGGGCAAGCTATTAACAATTTACCTGGAAAGAATATGCTTCTTATCATTGTAACCACTGATGAAGTACAGCCCTTTACCCAGTGACATTGAGCATTTGGCTTTAAGTGGCAAATCGTAATGCACTGTCAGTGGAATTTGTTGTTCTGATCTCATCATTGGCCACAGAATCCAGTTCTTTAACTTGTTAAACACACAGCGAAGAGTAGGTGTTCAGTATTTGTAGAATGAATGCTTAAAGGTATTACATCCCTAATGGAGTACAAAACAACAACAACAACAACAAAAGTAACTGCCAATTTCTGTGTTTTGACATAAAACAACACCTCTTAACAGTAACATAATTTTGTCCTAGCTGGTTTGGTTCAGTGGATAGAGCATACTGAATGGTTCCAGGTTTGATTCTGGTCAAGGGCACATTCCCAGGTTCCAGGCTCAATCCTCATTAGGGGGCCATGCAGGTGGCAACTAATCAATGATTCTTTTTCATCATTGATGTTTCTATCTCTTTCTCCTGCTCCTTTTTTCTCTGATATCAATAAAGAGATACACTTTTAAAAAGTAACATAATTTTAAAACCAGAATAGATTTAATCAACATAATTAACAACTTCTAAACATCTGCATTTTGTGTAATAGAAATCACTTTGAGACAAGATATAATTATATGCAATGTTTTACTTTCTAAAGTATGTGCAATTTTTTTAAAATGTTGTCAACAAAGATTAAGACAAATTATTCAACAGTTTCTATAAGTTTGTGGAGCATTCATTCATTTAACATTTATTGAGAACCTACACTTTTTTATAAGGCCCATGCCGGCTAAGATGTGAGTAAATATTTCCTACTTTTCTTCTTATAACATGTGAATAGGAACTTATAATCTATTTGGATGAAAATATATAGAAATAAGGTACACGTTCAGCAAATGTATATAGGTAGTCTATAAGAAGAATGACAATAAGAGAGACATTTATAGGAGGGAGAGGTCATTTTGGGATAAGGAAGTAGTAAAAAGACTTTGGAGAGGGTACTTGAGTTGAGCTTTAAAGGATGAACTTAAGCACAAGCAAAATGAAAGATAAGACAAGCAGACTTAAAACTGGCACAACTTCTAGGAAGAGAAGAGCATTTCTCACCAATGTAAGTGGATTTAAAATTATTGAGTAATCTCTGGTTAAGTTCCTCAGCATCCTCAAAGCTGAATTATTAGTAAAGGCATGTGCTTCTGCATTTTACACACAACAAAAAACAGTGGCACTTCAGGCTTTTGCCAAAGAGAACTTCTCAGGCTGCTGCCTCTTGGTGTTCATCAAAACGCCATTGACAGGACTACTCTTAGGAGGAATGCTGGAAGACACACGGTTCTGCCCTGCCTGTGACATCTAAAGTCTGTTTCCAAAAAGGGAACCGTCTCTCCATGTGATCCAGTGATCCCAATTCTAGGAATACAACTCAAGAAATAAAAATACCAATCAGAAAGGAAATATGCACCCCTAGGTAGATAGCAGTGAAATTTACAATAGCTAAGATTTGGAAACAGCCTAAGTGCCCATCAGAAGATGAGTGGATTAAAACACTGTGGTACATCTACACAATGGAATATTATGCTGCTTTAAAAAGGAAGGAACTCCTACCATTTGCAATACCATGAATGGACCTGGAGGCCATTATGCTATGCAAAATAAGCTAGTCAGAGAAAGATAAATATCACATGATCTCACTCATTTGTGGAATATAATGAACAGCATAAACTGATGAACAAAAATAGATCCAAAGACATAGAAACATCGAACAGACTGTCAAACCTCAGAGGGAAGGCAGATGAGGGTGGGCAAGGGGTAGAGAGCAACCAATGGACTCGCATGTATAGATGCATAATCAATGCACACAGATAATAGAAGGGTGAAGGCCTGGGCTGGGGGTGTGGGCAGGCTGGGAGAGGTCAATGGAGGAGGCAGGGAAGGGGACACATGTAATACTTTCAACGATAAACATTTAAAACATAATAACAATAAAGTCTATCTCCAGGTCTTTTCAGATCAGTCAAGACCTAGGTACTTGGATCTCCTCCCATTGCCCCTCCTGATAGCTTCAACCCTACAGAATAGATATATGGACCCCTAGTTTTTGTCACATCTTCAGTTCGAGTCATAGGTGCTCAAAAGAGGTGACCCTACAAAACTCTACCTTGAGTGGGAAAGTTGTTAAACATAATTATAAGACACAGTGTCTATCTAGGAGAAATTCCAGTCTGAATACAGCATCAAGAATAGATGTGTTCTTCTTGAGCAATTGCTTTTAGTTCAGATATTGTTGAGTAAGTAACACATATCCCTTTATCAGCTAGCACAATGAGTTAAAAATTTTAATTGATTTTAGAGAGAGAAAAAGAGGGAGGGGTGGTGAGGGAGAGAGAGAGAGAGAGAGAGAGAGAGAGAGAGAGAGAGAGAGAGATTAATTTGGTATCCCACCCATCCGTGCATTCATTGGTTGATTCTTGTATGTGTCCTGACCAGGGATGGAACCTGCAACCTTTGGCATATGAGGAAGACACTCTAACCAACTGGGCTACCTGGCCAGGGCCCACCATGCATTTTAAATATAAGTCCTAGCTTTGTTTCATGTCAACAGTTGAATTTTTTTTCTCCCTGTAAATGTATAAAAGCATCATTATCTGCCTATGCTCTTTGGAACTGCCTTAAATCCTTTCTACAGAAACATGCACCATAAATACATGACTGATTGGTTTCATTTTCTTGCAAGTGAGGGAAGCCCAGCTGGTCTTTATCCCTAAATCATCAGATCAATGCCTGTATGTGAGTGGGCATGCCATAAGCCTGCAAGAAATACTGCCCATCTCTGCAACAGTCAGAGCCTTCAGGCAGCAGTCATGTGTCAGATACATCAGCACCTTGGCTGCCTGTAGCCACAGCACCAGATCAGTCAGGGCTGCTGAGAAATTCCAGAAATCAACAGACAAGTTTACACAAATGGAAGGGCAGCAAACTCCAGCCATGCCAGCAATGTTGCTTTAAAGCCTCAAAGAAGAAGTGTAATTGTGCTTTTTAACTCCCTATCTGGAATTAGAAATGTCTGTTTTGTTCCATATCTCTCATGAATGTCTTTGTATTATGTATCACATTCCATGTCCTTTCCTGACCACCTATTTTGTGTCAAAACAATAAGACAATGTTGAGGGGCCCTAACACAATAGAGTTTCAGCCCTTCTCATGACAGGAGGCAGCAGGGACTGCTGGAAAGATCAGAGGCCTTGTACATAAGACAGGCATGGATGTGAATCTTGGCTTTGCCACTTACTCCCTATGACTACAACCAAGTAGAGAACTCTCTAAGCCTCCATTTCCTCATTTGTAAAGCAGGGATGATGATGACGATGATGATGATGATGATGATGATGATGATGATATCTAATCTAGAGTTGCCAGTGTACAAAGAATCTGCATAAGTATCTGACACACAGTATGACAATGAATGTTAACTTCTCTCCAGTTGTCAGAGTGGCCAGGATGACATTCCGACAATTTTTCGAGAACTTTAAATCAATTCAGTGAGTGAGAACATTCTATTAAGCTAAGTGTAATCAAATACAAAAATTAAATCATTACTTCAGTGAAAGAAAAATAATAACAATGACCAATATTTATTGAGCAATTACTATGCACCAAGTGCTTTACACACACTATCTCATCTGTCTCACAACTCCTTCGTGGTGGCATTATTGTCCACATTTCATAAATAAGGATGCTGAGGTTCAGACATGAAATAAACTAGTCAGATAAAAAGACAAGTACCATATGATCTCACTAATAGGTGGAACCTAGTGAACAAAACAAACAGGCATGGATACAGGAAACAGACTGACAACTGTCAGGGGGAGGGGGAGAGGGGACTGGATGGAAAGAGGTGAAGGAATTAACTGAAAAACATATATACATAACAGATAAATGCAGACAGCAGTGTGGTGATAGCCAAGGAAAAGGAGGTGGGGTTAGGTGAAGGTGAACAGTGGCAGCAGCAGCTCCGCTCCTCACAGGAGAGCATCAAAAAGAGAAAGGACTTTTCTTTCCACATCTGTATCTATTGATTAGGGAGAGAAATATTTCTCAGAAGCCTTGAGCCAACTTCCTGCATGTCAGAATGTCATCCTGGCTACTCTGAGCTACCAGGAAGCTGAGAAAAGAAGTATCTAGCTAATGAGATTATGATGACCAAGACTGGATTCCCCCATGATGCATCTGTGAGCAAAGTATATTACAAGCAGAGCAAAGTCAGACATGTTAATAAGGAAGCAGGGGTTATAGCTATTGAATGGGTAACCAACAGTTCCTGCCATGAACATTTTGAACAAGACATTCTGCCTTCTGGAAAGTAGGAATTTACAAGATAATAACATGATATTTGGGCACGAACACATGTTTCTAATGACAGCAAAGCTCTGATTTGGCAATTTCGGAAGGGAGGGCTTAGCCCAGACTCCCTCTTCAAGTTCACAGCATATTCTGGGGTCCTGAGCTTGGCAAGGGAGATGGATCTTCACTTGCCCTATGCATAAGGAAAAGATGATTCAGAACCACTAAGATGTGTGATTTACACCGTGAGAACTGGCAAAGCAAGTTGGTGATGCATTGTTATGTGAAATACAACTCTTGCTCCTCCCAACAGCTTTAGGAAATAAAGAACATTTCCTCATTCTCTTTACCAGACTCTTTTCTGCATGTCCAAATCCTGGGCGTTCCTAATGTCTAGCTCAATTTTGGCTTCCTTCATCAAGCTTTTTCTATCACTAGCCAATCTGGATCCCACCATGCAACTGAAGACATTCACAAATATCTTTCCAACCCCATCATCAAATCCAGGTGACTTCACATAAATACCTACCAATTTTGTTCACTTATCTCCATCTAAATTGCTGATAATAACTGCTAATCTTTATTGGGCATGTGCTATATGTAAGGCATTAATCTACATACTTTACAAATATTACCTCATTTAATCTTTCCAACGACCCAAGAGACAGACTATAGAAATATTTTATACATAAGATTACTTGGAAATAAATTGTTAATAACTTGATCAAATTCACATAGGTTGTAAGTGAGCAGGTAAACAGTAAAGACTGAACTTGAACCAGGTCTCTGTTTCTCCCAGGACATTACCCCTAAAATGATTCTCTTTCTTGGTCTTGCCTCCATGTAAGTGTTCATTAAAAGGACAAAATCTTCTCCGGCAGGTGTGGCTCAGTGGTTGAGCGTCAGTCAACCTATGAACCAGAAAGTCACAGTTCAATTCCCCATTGGGGCACATGCCCAGATTGCAGGCTCGAGCCCCAGTATGGGGAGTGCAGGAGGCAGCTGATCAATGATTCTCTCTCATCACTGATGTTTCTATCTCTCTCTCTCCCTTCCTCTATGAAATCAATAAAACTATTTTTAAAAACTGAAAGCATCTTTATGTATCTTTAAAGTCAACCTGACCCTGTTGCATGTAGAATCAGGCAGTTTAGCAATCAGGCAGTGTCTCACAATTAAATATCTGCAAATGAATTATTCAGTCTGGGTATTTCTTTTGAAAAGCTACATGTCACTTGAGTAGAAAAACTAACTCTGAATTCAAAATGCCCAATATTAAAATATTGACTAGAGAATTAATTTTAACCTAATTTTGAATGAGCTTTAATTTACTCACTAAAAATAATGAGTCATTGCCATTCTTTGGGCCAAAATGAATTTATGTGAAACTAGAGGCCCAGTGCATGAAATTTGTGCATGGGGGGGGGGTGAGTTGTCCCTCAGTGCAGCCTGCACCCTCTCCAATCTGGGACACCTCGAGGGATGTCCGACTGCCCATTTATTCGGACATCCCTTTCACAATCCAGGACTGCTAGCTCCCAACTGCTCACCTGTCTCCCTTCTTGATTGCCCCTGCTTCTGCCTGCCTGCCTGATCACCCCTAACCATTCCCCAGATAGCCTGATTGATGCCTAATTGCCCCCCTGTCAGCCTGTTTGTCCCTAACTGCCCTCACCTGCAGGCCTGATCATCCTTAACTGCCCTTTCCTGCAGGCCTGGGTTCCCCCCAACTGCCCTCCCCTGCAGGCCTGGTCCCCTCCAACTGCTCTCCCCTGCAGGCCTGGGTCGCCCCAAACTGCCTTTCCCTGTAGGCCTGGTCACTCCCAACTTCCCTCCTCTGTCAGCCTGGTCATCCCTAATTGCCTTCCCATGCAGGCTTGATCACCCCCAACTGCCCTCCCTTGCAGGCCTGGTCCCTCCCAACTGCCCTCCTCTGCTGGCCTGATCACTCACAACTGCCCTCCCCTGCAGGCCTGATCCCTCTCAACTGCCTCCCCTGCTCGCCATCCTGTGGTGGCCATCTTGTGTATTGGAGTGATGGTCAATTTGCATATTACTCTTTTATTCGATAGGATAGAGGCCTGGTGCATGGGGGGAGCCTGCTGGTTTGCCCTGAAGGGTGCCCCAGATCAGGTTGGGGGTTCTCTTGGGGCATGGGGCAGCCTGGGCAAGGGGCCTATGGTGGTTTGCAGGCTTGCCACACCCCCAGTGACCCAAGCAGAGGCCCTGGTATCTAGGATTTATTTATCTTCTATAATTAAAACCTTTTAGCCTTGAGTGGAGCCAAGCCTCCAGCTTATTTCATGGCTGCACCCATTTTTTATGGGATTTATTTATCTTCTATAATTGAAACTTTGTAGACTTGAGTGGAGTTTAGGGCCGGCCAGAGTGTGCAGAAAGCTTTGTTTCCTTCATTTCTGAGGGAAACCCAAGCCTCCTGCTAGCTCCATGGCCAAAGCCATCTTGGTTGGATTAATTTGCATACTTGCTCCTGATTGGTTGGTGGGCCTGACTTGTAGGCATGGTGGAGGTATGGTCAATTTGCATATTACTCTTTTATTACATAGGATAGGGATGAGGTCTAGAAGGGAGAGAGAGAGGAAAAGAGGAAGTCACATCCCCTCTTTCTGAGATGTTATGCCAGACCTGAGTTCAAAGTGGAGAACTAAGCTCCCAAGACCTGACACAACTGATTCTATCACACAACCTACATACTGTGGTTACCCAATATGTAATCCACCCATGACATGGGTTGGAACCTCCTGGGCCCTTTGTTGGAACAACACTTCCTGGGGCCCCCTCCAGGTCTACAGATTCTGATTCTCAGAGGACGATGCCCAGGGCCCAGAACTATAACAGGCACCTCTAGATGGATCTGATTCATTCCATGGTTTGAGAACAGCTTTCAGAGCTCAGTGAAAATGTAAAGACCATGGTGATTCCTCATATTTATTTCATGGAAATATAATTTTTAAGTAAATAAGATATTTATCCTAGCAACTCTAAAGGAGAGACATTCACACTTTGAAAATGAGGGAAATCAAGTTTTGACACATTATTTATGGCACATTTACCCCTGTATGCAGTCAGAAATCAACTGCTCTGTACTTGATTAGGAGTAGAGCTGTAAGGAGTTACCAATTCAGTGACGGGCATTTTATACCACAAATTGAAGCCACTTGATAAACTCACCTTTGCATTCAACTCCTAGTTAACGTTATCTTGTGGGGAAATGGCATTTTTCTAAATTTGTTACTTTAGTATGTTTTGTAGTTAGGATAGACTTCATGACTCAACTATTAATTGCATGTTTGGGACTTTTATTCTTCTTTGGTACAAAACTGAGCAAAGGTAACTTTTTTTAAAGATAAATTACTTCCTTTTCGTATCCCTCTCCACTGGTTAAACTCGGTCCTCAATTTTACTCTCTTGCCTGCTACCCTACCAATTAAAATCCAAGATATGGGAAAGCAATTAAAAAAAAAAAAGAATCCTCAGAGTTGAACAGCTCCTTGTGGTTAGACAAACTCCTCTGGCCTTTCCCCAGCTTAGCAGTTTCTTTTCATTGGCTTTCTGTGACTTTTCTTGAGCTTAAGTGTTCTCTGAAACTTTGGGGGTAAAGTACTCAAGGCAATAATTGATCAGTCTGGGGTTTATGGGAATCTCCTCATTTGGAGGAACTCTGAGAGTTCGATCACCTTGGAAATATAAGAGCAGGCTCCCTCAATACGCACAGGGAATATTATTTTAATAATATATATTATAAGAAAACAGGGTCTAGTTATCCCCAAATGTAAGAGTCATTATTTAAAACTCTCACTGACTCGGAAGAATCTTTAGACAGGAATAGCATCTTCAAGCTAACAAGTCACAATACCTGTACTTTTGCTAAACAATCTGGTGAGGGAAAGCTCAAAAATATCACATCCCCAGCTTAGTTTTTTTCTTCTAAACAAATGGAATGCCTTTTACTCATCAAACTGGCCAGGCCACTACAGTGAGTACCAATGAATATGGAACAGTAAATATTAGATATCAAGTTACCCATGTTGTTTGCAGAAATCTGATTTTGGGAAAGGAAGTGTGGAAGATACACTGGTAGGAGACATTTTGCACCTTAAAGTGGAACTGCTTGCTTCCAAGCAAATGGCTCTGGAGGTGTTTTGGGGGAGTGGAATGGATAATTTCTCGCAGACTATCCTTTTAGGATTCCAAGTTTAGTTTGAGTCATTAGTAAGTATACTGTCTGTTGCATGATCACATGAATGAAATCAGTATTTTGCTTATTCTGTGCACTGAGAGGACTAAAGAACATTCATCAAATCCCCTCTTCTCCCCTTATTCCTTTCACAAGACATTGACAAAGCGCCTAGCCCATGCCAAGAACCTGATATGCAGGTTCTATCTAGTCTGGTAATAATCTCTTAGGATTTGCGAGGGCGCAGCCTCGCTCCCCATTCCTCGACAGCCAGGACGGCTGCCGCACCAATGCCTCCCGGCTCTGGGACACCTGTTTGGCTTCTAGGAACACGCTACTCCCTGGCGGCCAGATTTCTTCCAGCTTCCCGGGCAGCCAAGCCCTCAAGTTCAACTCTGGAACTGGCACTGCATCGAGTGAGCTCTGGGCTCGAGGGGCACCGCGCGCGCGATTCCTTCCACCCGCCCGCCCGTCCCCGACTCCCGCCCGCTTACTTTGCCGCTGTCGCTCACTCCCAGGAGGTGATCCCGCAGCACCTCCATGGGGCAGGTCCAGGTGGAGTGGACAAATGTCCCTCGGAAGATGTGCGCCAGGGGCAGCATCTGGGCGGCACACATGTCAGCGGTCGAGCGCAGCCAAGACGAGCGCACCAGGCAGAGGCGCGGCGAGGGCTCCTGCGGCTGCTGAACCCGCACGGATTCCTGCTGCTTCCTGCCCCCTGCTTTTCTGGAGATCACCTGCCCCAGCAGGCCGCGCCCAGGGGCTGGCTCCCTGTCTTTTCTGTACCAATGGGATTTTTCTCCCTGGGGTTGGCTCCCTGCTCCCGTGGGTGTGGTCTTTCCTTCCTCCACTGCGTTAGTTTTTGATATATTAACTCTTTGAGTTTCCAAAATCGCGGTTCACTCTGCAGTTCTTTGGATCCTTAGTGGCTGTCACCCACCCAGGGGGCAGGAGATGAAGGAAGGAGCTAGAGGAGTCCTGATTCCAGCCCTGGACCTCGAATTGGTCACGAAAAGTGCTTTTGCTCTCTGTCCCCCATCCTCCTCCACCTTTTTTTAGTTGGCACACCTGGAGTTGCACCTGCCTGTTTTCTCTCTCCTTCAGACTCTTAGGGCTGTTTATGGCCAAACGTTGTACTCTTCGACCTATAGCACACACACACTCTGACCTGGCACAAGTTCAGACACCGATGAAAGGTCAGTTAGAGCAGCCAACCTTACAGACAAATCCAGCAGCAGGATTTGTCCTCACCTGTTGGTCTGGCAGCATGTCTTACAGAACTGCTAGGAGTCCCCCCACTGGAGGTTAATCTGGACCCCAAAGTACCTCTCTTCACTTTGAGGCCAATATGTTGGTCCTTCTGTCCATCCACAGACCATTACAATTCTAATTTTTCTCATGCCTAAGTTGATCTCTTTGGTTTATTCGTGGTTGTACAAAGGGGAGAAAAGAAATACTCAAGCCAACTAGCTGCAAATGGCAGTGTGACGTGGTGTGGTGGAAAAAGTGCTGGGTTAGGAATCAGGAGTCTGTGGTCAAGGAGGTGGGCCTCAGTATCCTTACCATCGTTTTTTGTGAAAATGGAGCTTGGACTGAGTGCTGCTAAGACTGCTTCTAGGTCCGTATTCCTTTCCCACACTACACCCACGCCGTGCTTCACCAAGTTCCTCCAAGAAAACCAGCTGGTTTCTGCTCAGGGCCTTTGCACATGCTGCTCCTTCTGCCCCTCAGGCCTCCTGTGGGTCTCACATGACCAGCTCTTCTTGTTACTGTTTCAATTCAATTGGAGAACTTTTATTGCCACCATTGTCAGCTCTTAAAGTAACCTTCCCCCACTACCAAGCTAGTAGCAAACCCCTGCCCTTGAAGTTTCTATTCTATAGTCCATCCTACATCTGCCATTGCATTGATAATATCCATCATCACATATTTTATGTTTTTTATTTATTTATTTCTGTTTCCCTTCCTCCAATACACACACACACACACACAAGTAATGGAAATACCACTACAATAGGGGTCTTGTGCCTAGAATAGTGCCTTGTATTGCATTCATATTTATTGAATAAATAAAGAAATGGTTTTTCTTGGAGCAGAACAATAACCTGAGATAAGTATCTGGTTTTGGTGCCTACATAAAGAATGATCCTACCCTTGCAGTGCACGAGCAGGCTTTCTCTGAACAGCTGCTTTTAAAATGTAGGGCCCCCTGAAGCTGCATCTTTGTGCTTGTTTGTCCAATCTGCCCTCCCAACCAAGAATCAGAATGAATGGGGTCAAATCTGCCTTTTAACAAACTCTCCAGATGAACTCTGTGCTCAGGAAATCTCGAGAGCCACTGCCAATAATGCACACAAGCTTGAGTCATGTGCTGGGCAGCAAGGTAAATGTAGCTAGATTTTGTTTGTTTAACTTTTTTATATCACTTGAATATCTGTACTTACCCCAGTTTCCTATACACAGTAGTTGCTTAATTAATATTTCTTGAATAAAAATTAACTCTACAAATTTCCTTGTTATTTAAAGTACCTTGGCATATCTGGCACGTAAAGTAAACATTGCCTTGCTTCGCTGTTCGTTTCATCATAATAAACACCCTGAGAGTTTTTCACATGAAAAAAATAAAAATAAAAAATAAAATAAAATAAAATGTAGGGCTAGCTTATATGAATGATTTATTATTTTCTCAGTGCCTTCATTCCCCCTAATGTCTAGGGTGACCATCTCATTCCAGTTATGGGAGACTCTCCTGGTTTTAGCACAAAGTCTCAAAACCCAGAGCACTCCTCAGTCCCAGGTCCACCAAGGAAGTTAGTCTCCCTGCCAAAGGCTCAGGTTAGGAAGCCCTGAATCTCTCCTTGTGGACACATTAGCCCTCTCTCCCTGTAACTTTCTCCTGATCCTAAAGACGCTCCCTCCTGGCAGTCCCAACAGCTAGAACATCAGAAACAACTTCTTGATCTAAGCCTATATACACACAAACCTCGGAAAGAAAAGAGAAGATAGTGTCTGGCTGTTATTGTAAAAAAAAAAAAGAAAGAAAAAAAAGAAAGAAAAGAAAAAAGAAAAAGAAATCATGTAAATGCTCCGAATAGATGTGTTGATCTCCTCAGACAGATACAGATAGTATATTTCTAATGAAAGCCATCTCAATATCCAACAATTAAGACGGGTGAATTTGAATGTATTTGCTCAGCAGGATATTATGCACTTATTAAAAACAATTAGGGGAAATATGTAGCCATCTGGGAATTATATATAATAAAATTTTAAGTTCTTTTAAAGGTATTTATGCTTGGTTACAATCATGAAACACCTACAGGCATAATGGCTAGACTTGAAAAGTATAGAGAACAGTGACTATCATCTTACTGGGGCAATGGAATTGCTAAGAAATTTTGTTTTGATGTTTACTGATTTTGCTGTCTGTGGCTCATGATATGAGCAATTATAGTGTAGATTTAAACGAAGTTCATCTTACACAGAAGGAATGGCCACAGGCCGCCCGGTGACATGGCATTTGTGTTCCTCCAGTAAGTGCACAGTTCTGCTCCCATTCACAGCCCAATTGTAGATTTGCTTGCTCAGGATCCAGCACCCTCAGCTCAGCCACATGTCAGGAAATCTGAACAGCTCTTATCCCTCTCCACCCATAGAGTCAGAGGCTCCTTTAAACTGTTGGTCCTCCTGCAATTGTGAAGGCCATCCTGTCTCCCCCGGGGCATGTTCTCAAGGTCACTGAGGTTTGTAGGAAAAGGAGCTGCAGAGCTTTTATAATCACCTTTGAAACATAGCCCAAACACATGGCAAGCCAGCTTCCAGTTAATGCGGTTATTCTGACAGGGCAAAGTATGCAACAAATGGGCATTTATTGTGCCTCCAAAGTCTCAAGGAATCGAAGTTCATATCCTCCAGTGCTTTCTACACCCCATGTTTAAATCCATGCAGTATTAGAACTGAGAGTCTTAGAAATTATCATTTAATGTGCATTTCACTGCTTTTCTCTAGTATTATCATTCCCTGTCAGCAATGGCTCCTTTCAGCCCCCACCTACTCAGTTTCTCAAAAGGAAAGCCACCAATGGAATGTACTTTCAGGGTCCAACCTCCACATTTCACTTCCTTCCAAAGAAAAGAGGCTCTCCTTCGTATGGCTGCTTCTTCCGGCTCCTCCTCCTCCTCCTCTCCCGCATACTATGCATCTGCTTGGCTCATGATCTCTCCACCCTCCCTGGTGCTGGCCTCATTTTACTACCTACTTTCCTCTGATCAAATCCTTCAGCTTAATTGCTCACTCCCAACCCCCTCCAGGAAATCTTTATACTCCCTCTCTCTCTCTGGTGTTCGGTGCTTCTCCTTTATTAATCTGTCTCTCCAGAAGATTGTGGTCTCCTAAACGACAAAGCTTTCTCCTTCCCCCACCCCCTCTTTCTTTCTCTGTATCCCCTAACACAATGCCTGGCCAAGAGAAGCTGCTCAATATATAAATGAAGCAGCATTTATATAAATGCTGAATTTCAATATATAGAAGCAGCATTTATATAAATGCTGAATTTCAAGAGATGGCTCTATCACCTATAGTTTAGTGCTTAAAAAAATAAAGGGCTGTAGTAAGTGTGTTAATGGTGAGATTTTTATTGGGACTAGAATTTTAGAAAGAGTTTTAGCCCTGGGCCAGGGTGGCTCAGTTGGCTGAGCAAAGTCCCATGCACCAGGAGACCAGCAGTTCCATTTCCTACCAGGGCACATGCTCAGGTTTTGAGTTCCATCTCCTTTAGGAGGCGTGCAGGAAGCAGTTGATTCATGTTTCTCTCTCTCTCTCTCTCTCTCTCTCTCTCTCTCTCTCTCTCTCTCTTTCTAAAAATCAATAAAACTATATTTTTTTAAAATAAAGCTTTATTTTCTTGATTTAGTCTTCCAACATTTTATTATGAAAAATTTCAAACATACAGAAAATTTGAAAAGCTTCATTTCTTAAGACCACATTCATCCCTACTTCAAATGGAAACAGTGGTGTCAAAACTCCCCAACTACTAGGTGGGACAAATATATTCTGAAACTCTAATTGTTGAGGCAAAGGACAGGACCATAGTATGATCAGTTTTAACATTTTGGTCACTTTATTGGTGTAATTATTCCAGCAGTTGATCAATCTCTCCTGCTAGATAGACTCAGACCTGTTTCAAAAGTCTTCCTCTTCTTCTATCTCATTTTGAGCCACAAAACAACCCTATAAAGTATGAAGAGGGTGTACTTTAATCATTACAGAGGTGGGGAAACTGAGGTTCCGGGGCATTGGCTTGCCTATCCACTTGGTACAGGGTGGACCTGGGTCTTGACTGCAGTTATTTTCACGCATTGTTTCCCCGTAATAGACAGTGAAGAATTTTACATTCAGTTTTTCCATGACTCACTTGGTCATCGTAGGTTGTCATCTACAACTTCCACATTGCACATGGTTTTCCCACCAGTGTCAGTGACACGCCGACCCACCCTGAAGTAAAACCAAAGCAGGAATAAAACTAGGTCCTCCAGGAGATACCCAATCCAATCAGCATAGGTTAGTGAAATGATCCAGTGAAAATAACGCGTGCTTTCATGAGGCACAGGGAATAAAGGGCAGGCGGCTTACATGAGAAGCCACTTTCCTCTCCCATCCAGGAAAAAGTTGTCGTTGCGCAGTGAAGTAGATGACTGCCTATTTTATTTATTCTTTTTGTGTAGCTAAATCTATCAGTTTCCATGGTGCTCCATGTTCACCATGGAAACTGACAAGCTCGTTATGTTTAAGGGGAAAAAAGGCACACCAAAAATCTGAGATGGAATAAATGCACTCCTTTTAAAATTGTGTTCTTCTGAGTAGAAAGTCTTGATGGAGAGCAAATCATAATTATCTCAATTTTCTAGTTCTTAAGTGAGAATGCAGGTTTGCATATCCATCAAAGGAGTACTCTTGTCCCCCCCCCCCCCCGCCCCAATTACTTTATCTTTATAGCAGTATTTATGTCTGCATTTACTAGCAATAGAGAGATGGCTCAATCCTCACTTAGCCAATTTGGCTGATCTGTAGTGCTAGTCCCTATATATCTTATTCTGTTTGCTCATGCAACCAATATTTCTTGGAAATCTACAGTATGACAGGCATTATGCTAAGCACTGTAGATACGACAATGTATGAAACAGATGTTGACCTACCCATATGCACCTTACATTCATCTTCCTTGATACCTCTAGGAATAGAATTAATAGTATTCATAGTATTAGCATAATATTTCCCTAGCATGATTGGAAAGTAGCATATTATTACATATACTGCATATCAAATTTGGATATGAATATAATAAAAGGCACTTAAAATTAGAGTTAAAGTGACACATATTAATAACAATGCAGATGTGATTTCTTTATCATTGTTTTAAAGAGGTCTATATTTTTAAATATATATTTTATTTTGTAAAATTGTTATGTTCATTTTTAATGATTTGAATATTTTTAAATACTTATATCTCACAACCCAGACCTATCATCACCATTAACATCCTGGAGGTTTTCTTAGAAAAGTTCAAATATAGAAAAGACAAAAATGAGCGAGTAGAGGTTTGTAGAGGAAAAAGTAAGCTAGAAAAAAACCTGTATCTACTTTGTAGAATAGCAACTAAATTTGGAGAAAATTGGGAAAAGAAATATGTTTTACCTGAATTTTAATGAATAAAGGAGAACTTCAAAACAAAAGAATTGAATTTCAACTTGAACTAGGTTTTATGCCAAGCTGATGCAGGTATATATTATTTTCTGGATAGAAAGCTTTCAGTATCATATAAGTGCTATCTCCATCACTAGTCTTACTGCTGATCCTTAGAATCAGGTAGCACCTTAGCTAAGACAGCAAGCTCAAAGCAAATACTATTGACATGGTGTTACTTTATTTACATTTCTACCCTAAAATGGCTTATAAAGATATCCCATATTTAACACCAAAGGATAAGCACTAGACAGAATCAATATCTATGGGTTTCTGTTCCAGCTCAGCCTCTAGCTAATAATACCTTGGGAGAGTCATTCTACCTCTTCAGACCTTAGTTTCTTCCTCTGTAAAATGGGAGATCACAGACTATCACTGGTTCCACACTTCTTTACTCCCCAAAACTCATTTCATTTCTCCTTCTCAGACCTTAAATTTTATTTTATTTATATTGTAACAGCATTTTTCAAGTGGCAGATTATGGAATAGTTGCAGATTTTTTAAAAACGTATTTTTATTGATTTCAGAGAGGAAGGGATAAGGAGAGAGAATCATTAAGTAGCTGCCTCCTGCACACCCCCTAAGGGCGATCGAGCTGCAACTAGGGCATATGCCCTTGACCTGAATCGAATCTAGGACCTTTAAGTCTGCAGGCTGAAGCTCTGTCTACTGAGCCAAACCAGCTAGGGCTCAGACCTTTTAAAACATTTTATCTATAAAGAAGATAAGATAGATGCCCAATATAAGTTGTTGCATAAATTACCCCATTTTCATTAATGAAAGACCAAATTAACTACCTTCCACCACTTCTGATCAACATGAACCATCTAGTATTATCATGTTGAATTAACATAATTCAAACCAAAAGCAGAGCTACCATTTTACTTAGTTCATGCAATCTATCTCATGTTGGACAAGTGTTAGTAATAACTTAAGAAATATAGTTTTGAATTTGTTGAAGTAGAGGAGGGAATCATTAACATGACTTCACACATTTCTGGGAATTAGTCCATTTTTCTTCCTTGAACTAGAAGTTTACTTTATACATATCCAACATGCCATATTGACAATTGAGACTTAGAGAATTAAATCCTATTTACGTGCTAATTCTTGGGACAACAAGGAAGGTTTGGTTTTTCTCACAGGGGTCCATGCACCACTTGAACTGACAGGGATTCCCAAGTTGGGAAGAGGCTCAGCTCAACTGATAATGTGACAGGCTGTATACTAAGAGCTGTTGCATGTATGTGAGTCTATGCTCCTAGAAACCATGCCGAATTTGGGCTTCTACACAACTAGTACAATTCTTAGAAAAGCTACACAATTAGTGTCCATTTGGATAGGTTTATATTTCATATGGAAATTAAAAACTAACTGAAAATCAAGTTGTGACAAAAATGATGCTTAAAAAGAAAATAAAAGATTTTTGAAAAATTCTTAATAGGGATGGGGAAAGCATCAAAAAGAAGCAATTTTTCTTGTTGCTTTTATAAATTTGGTTTGTTTTTTCAGAATTCTTTATGCAAGGGCACATAATAGAGACTCAGTAAATAGAAGATAAATCAATCTCAGATTATATACTCTAATATCCCAAATCAGACTTACTCATTTTCTTCCTCAAGCATTGAAATTGTCATAGTGTATGCTCAGCCAGTGTGTTCAGCAGTTGAGCATCTGCCCATGAACCAAGAGGTCATGGTTCAATTCCCATTCAGAGCAAATGCCTAGGTTGCAGGCTTGATTCCCAGTAGAGGGCATACAGGAGACAGCCAATAGATGATGTTCATCTCTCATCAATATTCCTATCTTTCTCTCCCTCTCCCTTCCTCTCTCTAAAATAAATAATATTAAAATTGCCATAACGTACACAATACTAGCATATGTTATAAAATGAAGAAAATGTAACTTGAGTTTGGGGTATGTATACATAAAGACTTTAAGTTGAAAGTGGCAAAAAAGCAGCCCAAACTCCAGCTTCATCTTGACTACATTAGGCAACACATTTTGATGTAAAGCTTCAAACAGCTCTGAAATTCTCCATACACATTGTCATTTACTAATTTTATTGCTTAAAAACAGAATATTTCCTCTCAAATTGTAAAAATGTTTTATTTCTATAAAATAGTATTTTAGTAATCTTTATCTGTCTTGTAAGCCCCTTGATAAAGTTTTTATAATACTCACCCAAACACTAAATTGGGGCTTAGTGAGGACAGAAATACTAGTTTACTCATCCTTTCCCCCTCAGGTAAAGATAGGAGAGCAAAGTGATTAAGGGCCAGGGGTTCAAAATCAGGCAAAGCTGGACTGAATCTAATTCTGGATCTACCATGTATAATTACACAATCTTGTGTTTGTGGATTAATCTTAAATCTCACTTTCTCAAGACATAAATACAAATATCCACTCTGTTTCACTATCAGAATTAACTGAAATATGAAACGTACAAAAGTAGGTTTACAGTTTTGAGTACACGACTACTACCAGGCAAAAGTGTTAAGCAGAAGTTCCTCTATTCTTGATGTATCTCACAAATGTTAATTTGTGACATATATACTCTCTTGTACCCAACTTCTTTCCCAATAGATTTTTGAGGCAGGATTTATGCATGCTTACAACCCCTTAATAAAAACCAAGTGCCTCCCTAGAGCACAATATGTTTCATGGAGAGTCTTCAGAAATATAGGTTTGGGTCTCATCATCAGCCAGGGAGATAAGGAGGGCAGACATAGGACTTTGCATTTCACAGATGGAAACAAACATTAAATGCCATGTCTAAAATCACAGCACTGGTTCTCTAAAATCTTTAGACTTTTGGCAATTAGTTCAAAGCTCTTTCCATCACTCTATTTGATCTTTTATTTGAGTAAATACCAGCCAAAAACTGGTGTTTACCCCTACTTGCCAAGCTTCTTCCCTTTCCTCTTCATTTATTCCCCTTTTCATGGTCTTCCTGCTCCCCATTATATCAAGAGTTTCCAATCTCAGGAAGTAAAGAGAGAATCTGATCGGTTCTTATGCAGTAAATGAAAAACAGAGTTCAATGTGTCACCCAAAGTGCCAAATTGCTAAGTACTGAATAAAATGTAATGCATTATATGGTGACTATTTTGGACCCCATTCATAGAGTTACAGTAGTACAATTTCTAGTATTGTTTAGGAGACTACTTCTAGGAAGGCAGTTAGTGTAAGAAGAAATGAGGTAACTTTCCTAATTCACTTTAAATTGTAACCAGAGTGAAGATCTATTCTGAACATGGGAAGTCAAGATGACGGAAGGCCGGGAGTTTAAAAACAAGTGACCAGGGACTAATTTCCATGTGGGCTAAGGTCACTTGGCTAATCTAAAAGCAAACATTCTCAGCTCTACATGCCCAAAGAACAATGTTCATGTACATAAGGGATGTCCAAGCAGTACTTAGACTCTACGCTTTGTTAATTTTTAGAATAAGAAAGAATTCAGCTAACATAGCTAAAATTCTGGAACCTGCAAATCAATAGTTGATAAAGATTGAGGCCAGAAAAAAAAGAAAGAAAGCTCAGAGATTGCTTTCTAAACAGAAATTACTTCTTATTATCAGAGACGAATAGTTCCTAAAATTATCACACAGGGTACAAGGAGCTGCCTCCTTTTTTTTCTTGGTTACACTTTGTCCTAGGAAATGGTGGACCCCATATGATAATGAGGTACAATATCCAGAGCTGCCCTACATAATGAGCTATTATAAGCCAGAGGCACAAATGTGGACCATTAGGTCGGGTTGAGGATAGAGTGGAGGGTGGTAAGAAGACTACATGGGTCCAGCAGAACCATCAATGGCCTGGGAGTCTCTTGGTATGTTTGGACAACTGGGTCCCTATGGGGTATTCTTGGGGTGGCATTATTTACATTAATCTACATCCTATTGCTCGGTTTTGGAGATTGTCAAAATAATATAGCATAATATAAATACACTGATACTACTGTACATGTCATTTACCATCAACTTGAACAAGAGGAGAAAAGTGCCAAACACAGTCTTTCCTTTCTCTGTTGTGTAATGCTCTCTGTCCCAGAAATTTCATCATTTATACCTCACTTAATATGAGGAGTTGTTTTGAAATTATCCTTATTAATATTACAATTAGCAAAGAGATTGACAATATAAAGCAAGTTTTCAGAAGAATGAAGAGAAATCCATCCAACCCACTCTACCACATCCCACTGAGGCAGAATAAGAAGAAGCTAGGAAAACTCCTCAGCAAGTGGAATGGAGAAGCTGAGATAGATAGCTGAACAAAATGGCCAAGCAATTTACAGCCAGATACAGAGGGTTGGCAAGATGAGAAGCCCAGTTGCCTAGCAAAGGGTAAAACTGGCATGGGACCTCACCCCAGGGTGGCCTTTCCTCCCCTGGCACACATACAGTTTAGATGCTCCTGACCTTTCCTTCCTAGAGGTAACATCTAAGTCTCAGTTGTATCAGCAAAACGAGGTGGGCAACCCCAGACCAGCTTCAATTACTAATGACCCCCTGCCATCAGTGGAGACCATGACCCTGAAAGGAACACCTGGAAAAGCTGATTGATTAATATTTTATTGAAATCCTCCTCAAAGATCTCCCCTAATTCCTTCAAGACCAAAGATCCCTCTTCCTCTCAGGATCACCCCTACACCTTTTCCTTCCCCCCACAGGTGTGCATCTCCAAAACAAGGGGTGGGGAACTTTTTTCCTGCCAGGGTCCATTTTGGTATTTATAACATCTTTCATTTAGTATAATTCACTTGCTCCTAGATTTATTGAATTTTGAGTCCTTTCTGAAGTTGCCTTAGCAGGGCCAGACCAAATGATTTGTTGGGTCTTATATGGGCCCAAGGGCTGGACATTCCACACCTCTGTCCTAAACTCTAAGGAACCCCAGAAGGCTTGCAACCAGGGAGCAATGGGCAGCAGCAGCTTGTCCCAGATTAACCCCCTGAACCTGTCCCTAAGGCTCCCTTTTTTCTGACTCTTGAGTGAGGGGACAGCAGCCCCGCTGTGGCTCACTTCTTTCCCATAGTTTCTAGAGAGCCAAAGCGGTCCCACCTAGGCTCTCTCCTGCTGCTGCTCTATTCTAAGCCCTTCTTTGTTCACTGTCACCAGCTTCAATAAACATACTCTCAAAATCACCTGGGCATGATGTGACATCTTTCCTGAAAGAAGTCAAGAACTCACACACTGCAGGCCACCCCAAGGCAGACTTGCTCTAGGCCGAGTCCCCATTCTGGTAACACCACCATTCCAATATCTGAGCCCCTTATTTCAGAGAACATGGAATGGTGAATAAACACACTTGTCATTTTCCATGCACTTAGTTACAGAGACAGCTTTGTAAATGCATCAAGGATAATATAGCAGTGATAGGCATGTACAGAAGCAGCCATACAACTCCCATTCATCTTATCCATTTATTGCTACACCAGTTACATTCACATCTTTCTAATAGGAAATTATTTCCTATTTAAATCCCCTTTCTACGGGGATGTGGGTATGGAATAATAAAAACCCAGTAAACCACTAAACAGGAAAATCTAGTGTCTGGCTCAAGTAAAACCAAGCAAAACAGTGGGTATAATTGTGATAGGACTCAAAGTCCTCTCTGACAAATGGTTTACAGTCACACATAGATAAGGAAAAGAATACACAGACCAAGACTAAAAGATAAACAGATACATAAAATTTTTTTTGGAGGAAATGACTTCTGAGGTCATCAGCTGGGGGTGACAATATCTCGTTTCGCATAGAACAACAGGAGAGTTGAGTAGGCCTGTCTCAGGCACCATTCATTTGACACTTACAATGACAGTGTAGGCAGATAACCTGAAAGAATGTCCAAGGACTAGCCTGAAAGGAAAGAACAGCTAAACCTGCAGACATGTAGATTCTTTCAGGAAAGATTTACTTTCATACCATTTTTGTTTTTTTGTTTATTTTTACATCATCCAATTTAAATTTTTTTAAAAAAATTGGCTTTGATTCAACCTGGTTCAAATGCTTAAAAAGAAAGATATAATTTCTACTCCACTCAAAGTAGCCCATGAAATATAAAAAGTGTTATGTCATTTTTAAAAGGTCAGACTAAGTCAGTTATAAATAAAGGGATATGTAGGATACAACAAATTTCCCAATGATCTTGAACCATGCAGATGACCATTTTGTATTTTTAGGGTCATAGAGAATTTTTTTATTCTGGAATGTTTCCTAGGAATGACTTTTTAAAAATATATTTTTATTGATTTTAGAGAGGAAGAAAGAGAGAGAAACATCAATGATGATAGAGTCATTGATTGGCTGCCTCTTGCTCACCCCTCACTGGGGATCGAGCCCACAACCCAGGCATGTGCCCTGACCAGGAATTGAACTGTGACCTTTTGGTTCACAGGCTAACACTCAACAACTGAGCTACGTCGGCCAGGCTCCTAAGAATGACTTTGTATATTTTCTTTGAACTGATCTATGGCAGGCTGACAGTTTGCTCAAAAAGATACCCAAAAAGTCTTAGAAAATGTCAGGCAGTTACAGGACAAACTTGAAATAGGGAGCAAAAAGCTAAACAGTTCCTCAATATCCCTTTATACTTTTCTGCAAACCTCATTTCTAACCTGTTCTAACTGGACAAGACTTAAGGCTAAAATGCCTCTTCCCTGACACAACCAGTCATGACCACTACTCAACACTGGCAAGTTTGTGAGTCACCAACATTTATTAGTCAGCACAGTGTCTGGAGTAGAGCAGATACTCAAAAAATGTTTGTTGGATAGATGGATGAGTAATGTATGTATTGAAGAGCCCAATAAAAGAAATATTGCTTCTTTTAGGCAGGTTAACAAAATCCAGGAAACCAGGATACTCCAAAAGGCCGCTGTCTTTATTAAAAAACGAACAAAACAAAAACTCCACACACATTTTTGAATCCAACCTAATCACATGAGTTCTTAAAAGCAGAAAACATTTCCCTGAAGAGATTAGACTCAGAAGGAGATGTGAATGTAGAAGAAAGGTTAGACAAATATGATTTGATGAGTCAGTCCAGTTCTGCTGGTGTTGAAGATGGAAGAAAAGATTCATATCCAACGAATGAGAGCAGCCCTAGAAGCTGAAAACAGGTTTTCTCATAGAAGGAAATGCAACCCTACCAATATCTTCATTTTAGACTGGTGAGACCCATGCCAGACTTCTGATCTATAGAACCATAGCATAATACATTTGTTTTAACACGCACGCACACACACACACACACACACACACACACACACACACCATTTCTGAACCAACCTTATACTTTCCTAATTCTTTGAAAACTGTATCCAGCCGAGCCAGAGTAGCTCAGTGGTTGAGTGTCAACTATGAACTAGGAGGTCACAGGTTCAATTCCCGGTCAGGGTGTATGTCTGGGTTGTGGGATCAATCTCCATTAGGGGGCATGCAGGAGTCAACCAACCAATAATTTTCATTATTGATGTTTCTCTCTCTCCCTTTCCGTTCTTCTCTGAAATCAATAAAAATATATTTTAAAAAAAGAAAAGAAAAGCTGCATCTGTCATATATAACTTTTTTTTCTCCTCTAAGTAACTTTTGTTGAGGATCAGACTTTGGGTAAGATGGGGACAAAGCTGGAAATTTTTAGGCACTAGGAAACATAAAAATAGGGTTAATTAATCCAAGAAGCCAGAGAAACCTAAATGTTCTCAATCTAAGAAATTACCTACCTTGAAATATATCTCCCACCTTCATCTCCAAGCTGCCCTAATGTTCATAATTCTGCCATTAACATGATGGTAAGTCTTGTTATTGAATGTGTTGATAAATATTTATATCAGACAGCACTAAAATAGTTTTCATTTGTTCTAAAAAAGATAATAACTATAACAATAAAAGGGTATTATGCTCATTAGACTGGACGTCTTCTTGACATCATTCTGGACATCCTTCCTGACAAAGCTGGAGCAAAAGAGAAGTCAGCCCGAGTACTGAGTCCCTGCCAGTGGCCAGAGGAGGGAAGCTCAGGTCACAGGTGCCAGAGGAAAGCTGGTGCCGACAGCCAGGGATAGAAAGGCCTACTCTTGCATAAATTTTCATGCATCAGGCCTCTAGTTTTATTATATAAAAATTACAATCTTGCTCATCATTGGTTTCCAAGTAAGAGTGATCACCAGAACAATGAGAGCTTTAAAATACACATATCTTGGCTCCTGTCTATAGAGATCCTGGGGAGATATCCATATACATATATTTTAAGTTTTCTGCAGTGATTCTGATAATCACTAGATTTGAGAAACACTACCCTTAATTATTGTTTACTGAGTATCAATCTGCCTGAGTGCAACAAGTCCTTCTTAGTGTGTTATTAATACTAGTTACCTTGAATGCTATCATTAGTGAATATTTATTTGTGTAAAATTTGGTGGAAATTCAGGTTTCCTTCTTTTTTAAAAATAATTTCAAGCATAATCTCTCTCTCTCTCTCTCTCTCTCTCTCTCTCTCTCTCTTTCTCTCTCTCTCTCTCTCTCTCTCTCTCTCACACACACACACACACACACACTGTTGTTTATCCACAATAAATATGATATTAAATGTTAAATAAAGAACATAACATCATCATTCACTTAATGGAGGAGTGACCAGTGGCCTACATAAAAATTATGAAAAGTAACCTGTGATAGTATGTTAGTGTCTGTATTTGTATAAGACATGTTTTTAAGAGAAAAAGTATATGTGTGTGCTTGTGTGTGCACTCAGAAACTTCAGGTGAGATGAGGAAATGTAGGTGCAGAGAAATGAATGCTTAGAGGTACAAGATTCAAGGGGTCGGTGCCAGGATTCAAACCTAGGGTTCTAAGTTCAGTCTAAACTTAATGCTCCACTACTTCACTGCTCTTAGGCCTATGCCTGTGGGAAATGTAAAGTCAGGAGTGAAATAGGCAGCAGACATTCAGATCTGAAGACTAAGATAACAACCTGGGCTCCAAATAGAAATGCGGCATTTATTAGCAAATGGAAGTAAAATCATGGACATGGGTGAGATTTCCAGGACAGTATTCATAATGAAAGTATTTTTATTTGAAATAAAATGAAGATAGATCTGAGGAATTTCAACACATAAGGAACAGATAGAAAGAAGAAGAGCAACTTGCAACCCCCAAGATTAAGTAGGAGAAAAACTAACAAAGTAGGTGTTTTATGCAAGTCCGTGGAAGAGAACGTTTCAAGGAGAGAACTGTCAACAGAGTCAAAGGCTGATTGCTACAGATCAACCATAAGAGGAACTCAAGATTCTTCAGTTTTAGAAGTGAAAAGATAATTGATGATGTTGCCCAGAATGGTCTCAGTGATGTCATGGGACACACGCCACACTGCAGTGGTTTGAGGTGTGAGAAGTGGAGATAGCAAGTGAATACAAGTCTTTCAGGAAGTTTTTTTATGATGAAACTAGAGACTGGGTCCAAGAGAGGGTTTTTCAGGGATGCACAAGGGCAGAATAACACAATGATCCTACCTAATAAAAGAGTAATATGCAAATTAACCATTACTCTGCTACACCACAGCCATGTCCACAAGCCACGCCCATTTGCCAATCAGGAGTGAGTATGGAAATTAACCCCAACCAAGATGGCTGCAGCCACAGAGAACAGGAGGGAGGCTTGGGTTTCCCTGGTAATGGAGGAAGTCAAGCTTTCTGCACATTCTGGCTAGCCCAGGCCTCCCCTTAAGGCTACAAAGTTTCAACTATAAACAATAATAAATCCTAACAGAAATAGTGGCAGCTATGGAGCTGGAGAAAGCAGGAGGCTAGGGTTGCCCCTGGCGATGGAGGAAGCCAAGCGTTCTACCTGTCCTGGTCGGCCGAGGCCTCCACTCCAGGCTACAAAGTTTCAACTATAACAGATAAATAAATCACAACAGAAATGGCTGCCACCAAGGAGGGGGCAGAAGGCTTGGCTCCACTCCAGACTACAAAGTTTCAATTGTAGAAGATAAATAAGTCCCAGATATCAGGGCCTCCACTTGGGTCACTGGGGAGTGTGATTGGCCTGAAAACCACCACAGGCCCTTCGACCAGACTGCCCCACACCCCAAGGAAATCCCCACTTTGAAACTATTATGTCTGGGATTTAAAAATCACTGTGTTGACTGTGAGGAACATGGATTAGTGCAGAATCTCTGAAGGCAGGGAGTTCACCATGGAGGCCTTTGCTATATTCTAGTTCCAACGATGAGGAGGATTTGGATGGCTAGGCTTTTTCTTAATTTTAATAATAAACAGGCCAGATATTCTTCCCACTTCGGTCCAGTGAAAGACTCCTTAAAATGAGGACATGATGGATTATTTTATTCCAGTGACCAAAGTTTGCTGCAAGAGAGGAAATGGGGCAAATACAAAAACTGGAATGTTGGAAAGGGTATGGCAGACATTGTTGGTTAGCAACCCAATAGACATTCTTCCCCTCGGATGCAGGTTTCTCTGGGTCTGGGCCCTGGTCAGGGCTCATGCAGGAGGCAACCAATCCATGTGTCTCTCTCACATCGATATTTCTCTCTGTGTTTCCCTCTCTTTTCCACTCTCCCTAAAATTTTTTTTTCAAATAATAAAACTAGTGTTTGAAAGACAATAATATGTACTTATATTGAAAGGAGACAAAGATGTCTTTTTTCTTAATTGTTTAAATTCCCCATCTATATCCTGCCCACATAATTCTCAACTAATAATTTCACTCCACATCAGCAAAGCATACAGAGTGCTGTAATCCACATGTGTATTATTTTGTTGCACTTGCCCACAAACTATAATTAGTAGATACCTTTTTCTAAGAGCAAGACAAACATTTTTTGAGTTTTCTTCTTGCTTACGGAAAATTCAGGAACAAACAGCTTTTTAAAAACCTTTAAAAAGGGGACATAAAAAAAACCCACATTCTGTTTTATATCACGATTTGACTTTAAATTTATCACATTTTCTAATTCTTTTTAAATCACATCTGAAATGGGTATGACTTGAAGCAAAGAAACTATCCATCATATTACCAACATCAAAGAAAACACATCAAAGAAGATGACTGCAAGGGATGGCCCTATGAGAATAGAATGTTAAAAAGGGACTCACTGGATTTAAAGACATGAAGTTTGTTAGTGGCCTTAGCAAGAGTCATTTCATTATTGGTGACTGCAGAAGCACAACTGCAGTGTTTAAAAAGTTGTGGCACCTCCATACACTGAATCACTTGAAACACACTGAGGTGCATTTGTAAGTACTAAGTTAGAAATATGTGAGAAAAGCCACCAAACAACATGACTAGCATGATTTTATATTTGTAACAGTAAAAATATTAGCATATAGTAATGTATATAGGTATAGATATAGATAGTCTTATTTGAATATTTGTAAAATTATGACAGAACGGTCAATAAAATAACAATATAAGCATATGAGTTATAAACACCTAGAAGAACTGAATGTAGTTACTACTAAGAAACAAGGGACTGCTCTTCCTATATAATAAAAAGCTAATATGCAAATCGACCAAATGGCACAAAGACCAGTCACTATGATGTTCACTGACCACAGGGTGGCAGACACTCAATGTAGGAGCTGCCCCGTAGTGGTCAGTGTACTCCCACAGAGTGCCACTCAGCTGGCTCATGGCTGGTGAATATAATAGCAACGGCAGAAGTCTCTCCCACCTCTGCTGCAGGAGGTTGATAAGGAGCAAGGGGTCCTGCATTGCAAGAGCCCCAGACTGTGAGAGGGATGTCTGATTGCCAACTTAGGCCCAATCCCCAGGCAGACATCCCCTGAGGGGTCCTGGACTGCAAGAGGGCCCAGGCCAGGCTGAGGGACCTCACTCCCCCTCCCAGTGTACAAATGTCATGCACCAGGCCTCTAGTATTCTAATAGGCTTCTTGGTACCATTGATTTTCTAACTGTTTTTGTATTTTACTTAGATATTAAAATGTTTAAATTGTCTCCTACAATTTATGTCCAATTTTTGCATGTGCCATATGCTTCTTCTTACTTTCATATCAAACTTTCAAGAAGAACAGTGTATGGCTGCTGTCTCTCCTCATTTCCCATTCATTCCTCATCCTGTAGCAAATAGGCTCTACTCTCCCTGCTACTCCACAAAAGCCTCTTTCATTAAGGCCATCACCAGTGCCCTCCTAATTCCTCAATCCAGTGGATACTTTTCAGTCATAATTTCACCTGAAACTCTTTGGTATCTGATACAGACCTCCATTGTTTCTTTGCCTTCTTTGTATGCTAATACTAATTTCTGACTCAATCTCCATTTTTTTCTCATTGTCCACTATAAATCAACATCCCCAGAGGCTTGTGCTCTGCCTTTTTTTAATCTTCACCCAAGGATATCTTTAGAGAGAGTGGAGAAGAGAGGAAAAGACAGAGAGAAGTTGCCTCCTTCATGCATCCTGACCAGGGCCCAGGTACATGCCCTTGACTGCAATCAAACCTGAGACCCTTCGGTCCACAGGCCAACGCTCTATCCACTGAGCCAAAATGGCTAGAGCCTGTCCTCTGCCTTTTTCTCATTCTCCCTGGATATGTATTTATGTATCGCATGAATGCTGATTCTATCTCCAATCCACACTCATGGTCTATATATATATACAAGAGTCTATTGGATTTCTCCATCTGAATGTCCAAAAGACACATTCAACGCAATAATTCTAAAATTAAATTTACACCATCTTCCCCCAAATCTACTTTCTCCTGATACCTATATCTTGGTTAATAGCACCAATATATTTCCAGTCACATAAACTAGAAACCACCTCTCCATTTACCCATACTCCAAACTTACATCAATCAAATCCTACCTTCACCACCTTATAAATATCTTGATTCTTTCCAACCCTTCCCTGTCACCTCCAAATGGATAACTAAGAGGGTCTTGGAGCTGAAGTAAATATACATGAACCCAATAGTCTAGGAAAATGAACCATGTTCAATTCCTAGGAAAAAGCGAAGTTCCAGATACTAGGAAAGCATGTACAAATGCCAAAATCAAAGGACCAGAGAAAGTCCTGGAACCCAAATTTCAAAGAGAGGAAAACAAAATCAGAGGGAAACCAAGTTGGGAATGAAGATTCCAGGTAGGCAGGAGGTGAGGTTAGACCTTAATTAAGCAACAAAGAAGAAGAAGAAAAGGGAATCCTGAGCACCTGGTGAGATGCTTAGCTTCCTTTTAAGGACTGACAGAAACATGGTACATATTTATAATGTTAGGATGAGTTCTGATGAGCTAACATCCACAGAACAGTCTTCTCATTTCTCTCTTTTCCATCCCCTCTCTCACTGTTTTATTTCAACTCCGTAATTTTTCTTTTGGACTACTGAAATAACACCCTTACCAGCACCCCTTCTTCTCATCTCATGCCATCTTACATACTGCCACTAAAATCTCCTTTGATATATACAAATCTGATCATTTCCATGAACATAATTCCTTAGTGCTGATATTTCAGTTATCTGTTTCTTTAGTGATGTGAAACAACAGCCATTTATTTTATCACAGCTTTAAAATCAGGACTAGGCCTGGAGAGTCATTTTTGTGGCTACAGTCATCTAACAGCTCAACTGGAAATCCAGGATGACCGGATATCAGCTGATGTGGCTAGAAAAGTTGGGACCTGGCTAGGCATCTCTCCATACGGTGTCTCCATCAGCATAACTGGATCTCTTTACATGGTGATCAGGATTTTAAGAAGGTGCATTTAAAGAGCATATGCTCCAAGGTGCTTATCAAGCCTCTGCTTGCATTAATATGTTAATGTTCAGTTAGTAAAATCAAGGCACATGGCAATGTCCAAAGTCAGTGTGAGAAGGGATAATCTAAGGATGTGAATGCTGAAAAATGTGGTTCATTGGAGGCTACCAATGTAACAGTCTACCACAGATGTGCATCACTTACCAAAATTGTATCTAAACTTACAAGCCGTTACCTCCCTCCCTAACTTTATCTCTCCCTACTCTGCCCTCTGACTTCACCCTTTATCAATAATAATAATGATAATGCTTAAACTCACTTAGGATGTACCAGTCACTATCCTAATAACAGTTATTATTTTCATAACAACCCAATCAATAGGTGAGTAAACTGAAGCACAGTTATTAAATACAGTTGCAGATGCAGAAACTGAGGCACCAAGAGGTTAAATAACTTGCCCTGGGTCCTTTAGATAGTAAGTGAGAGAGGCACTTCAGAGTCCACATTACTCAACATTGTTTTATATGGCCTCTCTGGAACATTGTTCAGAACATCCTGTACTGTCTTTAGCTGACATCTGGAATGCTCTATTTCTGCTGTTCTGCAGGAAAATGTCTGTTCATCCTCCAATATCACTGTGTGAGATGAAGACTTTCTGTCTCCCCCAGGTAGATCTAAATGCTATCTTATCTACTTCCACTGCCCCCCTACAGCCATTGAAACAATTATCATCTTGTATTGTTTCTATTCATTTTCATGCTTGTTTTTCATAATGGGCATAAGGAGAGAGGAAAGAAGAGTTCTCAAAATAGATTCCTAGGTCATCTTCAATGATTTTGATACTTTGAGAACCACTGACCTAGACCAAAGATTGGTGAATTTTTCAGGTCCAGGTAGTAAATATTTTATGCTGTATGGGTCATGTAGTCTCCTTCATAACTACTCAACTTTGCCATTGTAGCAAGAAATCAGCTGTAGACAATACATAAATGAATGAGCATGCTGTGTTTCAATACAACTTTATGAATAATGAAATTTCATATAGTTTTCTTCCGCCATGTGTTATCCTTCTTTTAATTTTTTTCAGGCATTTAAAATATTTTTAAGAAGTAGCCCTGGCCAGGTGGCTCAGTTGATTGGAGCACTGTCTCACACACCAAAAGGCTGTGGGTTGGACCCCCAGTCGGGAACAACTGATTGATGGCTCTCTTTCACATAGATGTTTCTCTCTTTCTCTCTCTTCTCTCTCTCTCTCTCAAAAAAAATCAATATAAACATATTCTCAGATGAGGATATTCTTATTCTTAGCTCACATGTCATATAAAAACAAAGAGCAGGCTAGATTTGGCCCTTGTGCCATAGTTTATGACCTCAGCCCTAGACTGTAAGTCTTTTGTGTTGTCTTCTTAATATTTAGTAAGTTCTAAATAAGCATTTAAGTAAGTGAATCGATGAATAAATAAAAATTATTATAAAGTGAATTCATTATTTCATATAATATAGTCATTTTATTTTTTAAATGGTGCCTTTTTTCCTTTAGACAAATCTTAAGGTCTAATTCCTCATCAGCAAAATAAAGTGCTGGAATCTGTAAGCAGTTTTCAAATTATGTTCCATTAACACTACAGATTTTCGTATGTGTATAAGGATGCAGAGTAAGGATTCAGTTAATTATGGGGGAGAGAGTTGGTGGGTATCAGGGACCCCTATACTTAACATCAACTAGAACAGCTTTATTGTTATTTTTTCTATATCTGGTTCCTAAAAAGGAGTTTATTTGAAAAAAAGAAGTTTTTCCATTATTTTATTATGGAATTGTTATCTAGTATAACTTATATAATTAGAAAAGAGAATAAAAAAAGAAAAATATAAATTGAAAGCCAGTGTTTAAGTTATTGTTATTTGCAGCAGAGAGAAAGGAAGAGGGAGGGAAGGAAGGATGAAGGAGAGAGAGAGAGAGAGAGAGAGAGAGAGAGAGAGAGAGAGAGAGAGAGAGAGAGAGAGAGAAATGATGAGATAGAACCATTGATTGGCTATCTCCTGCACTACTCCTATTGGGGATCAAGCCTGAAACCCAGGCATATGCCCTGACCAGGAATTGAACCTTGACCTATTACTGGCTCTCCTACTTCTTTACACCGATCAGATTATGGATCTGCTTTCTGAAATTCAAGACACCTACTTGGGCATGGGAGAAAAGCCTCATTTTGACAATAGCAAAGCAGCAGAAAGGAATCAAGGTCCCTGATAACAGCAGCTTCATCAAGCCAAACTTGGGACTGCTTGTCTCGGGATACTGTCTTCATGAGAGAAGTAAATTTCTACCTTTACTTAATTGTTGTCATGTGACAATTTGTGTCATTCATAGCTACAGCTAAGCCTAACTGATTCAGAGTGACTGGGGAATAAGGCAGAACCTAGACTCTTTATTACTGAGTCTATTTTGCAGTCTAAAAACATACCAGAGTAGAAACCATATAAAGTCTTTATAAAGAATACTAGAGGCCTGGTGCACAAAATTTGTGCATGGGGTTTGTCCCTCAGCCCAGCCTGCACCCTCTCCAATCTGGTACCCCTCAAAGGATGTCCAATTGTCCGTTTAAACCCAATCCATGACTGCTGGCTCCCAACTGCTCACCTGCCTTCCTGCTTGATTGCCACTAACCACTTCTGCCTGCCAGCCTGATTGATGCCTAACTGCTCCCCTGACAGCTGTTTGCCCCTAACTACCCTCCCCTGCAGGACTGGTCACCCCTAACTGCTCTCCCCTGCTGGCCTGATCGCCCACAACTGCCAGCCCTTGCAAATCTGGTCCTTCCCAACTGCCCTCCCCTGCTGGCCATCTTGTGGCAGCCATCTTGTGTCCACATGGGGGCAGCTATCTGGTATGTTGAAGTGATGGTCAATTTGGATATTACTCTTTTATAGATAGGATAGAGGCCTGGTGCACAGGTGGGGGCCAGCTGGTTTGCCCTGAAGGCTATCCCAGATCAGGGTGGCATGGGGCAGCCTGGATGAGGGGCCTATGGTGGTTTACAGGTCAACCACACCCTCTGGTGACCCAAGTGGAAGCCCTGGTATCTGGGATTTATCTTCTATAATTAAAACTTTGTAGATTGTAGAGAAGGCAAGCCTTCTGCTCACTCCATGGCTGCAGCCATTTTTGTTGGGATTTATTTATCTTCTATAATTGAAATTTTGTAGCCTTAAGTGGAGGCCAAAGCTGGCCAGGGTAGGCGGAAAGCTAGGCTTTCTCCATTTCCTCCATTGCCAGGGAAACTCAAGCCTCCTGCTCTCTCCGTGGCTGAAGCCATCTTGGTTGGGTTAATTACATACTCACTCCAGATTGGCTGGTGGGTGTGGCTTGTGGGATAACAAAGGTAATATCAATTTGCATATTACTCTTTTATTAGATAGGATTATCCCAGCCCTAACAAATTTGGTTCAGTGGATAGAGCATTGGCTTGCAGACTGAAGGGTCCCAGGTTTGATTCTGGTCAAGAGCATATGCCTGGTTTGTGGGCTCAGTTCCCAGTAGGGGGCATGCAGGAGGCAACTGATAAATGATTCTTTCTGATCATTGATGTTTCTATATCTCTCTCCCTCCCTCTCCCTTCCTCTCTGAAATCAATAAATATATACATATTTTTAAAAGAATATTGCCCTAACCAGTTTGGCTCAGTGGATAGAGCATTGGCCTGCAGACTGAAAGGTCCCAGGTTTGATTCTGGTCAAGGGCATGTACCTTAGTTGTGGGCACATCCCCAGTAGGAGGTGTGTAGGAGGCAGTTGATTGATGTTTCTCTCTCATTGATGTTTCTAACTCTCTAGCCCTCTTCCTTCCACTCTATAAAAATATCAATAAAATATATTTAAATAAGAAAATATCCCAGTTTCAAAATACGTTATTCATTCAAAAAGCCTACACACTAGACCAAATGATTTATTACAAGTATTATGACTCTGCGAATCTATAAGAAAAACAGGGTGTGTGTTGCACAAAGAAAGGAGAATGTTCATTTTAGCACACCTTAGTTTCAGTTGGATTTTTCCTAATTATATTCTAAAGCAGAGGCTTGTTATGCCATCATAAATTAAGTTGTTTGTTACTGAATCAGTTCCTAGCTGGAGTCATTCCAGTGCCCTGCTAGGAGAAACAGCTATCTTATTTAACTTAACTAACGGTGCTTGGCGAGACTCCAAACATCAACAAGAACCCAGAAGCATTCTCAATCAGAAAGCATGATACGTGGCAATGATGTCAATAATTTCTCTGCTTTCAATTTTGATTTATTGATATTGTTTCATAGAGACAAAGAAAAGGAAGTTAATTTGGCAACATCATCCAGGATGTGAGGAGTAGGATACTGATGTGGCTCAGGCCAGACTGCTCTAGAGTAGGTCACCTCAGCATGTTCATTATTTTAAATGCAAGTGCAAAAAGGACGCTTTTATCTCACTGTCAGCAGAAAATACATCACATGAAACCTTGCACTGGGAAGTAGAGTGACATTCTATAGCCAGAGATAAGGAATTTAGGGCCAAGATATAAACAAAACATAGTTCACTATTTAAGTACCCAAGCCTAAGTATTTTTGTCTTATTAGTTCTTCACCAATTCATAGTTTATTTGTCTAAAATGTGCAAAAGCTTGCTTTGGACATTTCCTTTAGTCCCATATCTATGAGGTCTCTGTATGTATGAATTAAATGTATTTTTTTCTCCTGTTAATCTGTTTTAATTATAAGACCAGCCAAAGGGCTTAGAAGGCTAGGTTTTTTTATTGTTAGCTAAAGGTGGCTTGACCCATCTTGGGGATATAATCCTATCTAATAAAAGAGTAATATGCAAATTGACCACTACATCCACAAGCCATGCCCAAAAGCCACACCCACAAGCCAATCAGGAGTCAGTATGCAAATTAATCCCAATTAGGATGGCTGCAGCCATGGAGAGAGCAGGAGGGAGGCTTGGGTTTCCCCAATGATGGAGGAAGCCAAGCTTTCTGCACACCCTGGCTAGTACAGGCCTCCACTCAGTGCTACAAAGTATAGAAGATAAATAAATCACAACAAAAATGGTGGCAGCCACGGAGCTGGAGAGATCAGGAGACTAGGGTTGCCCCAGAGATGGAGAAAGCCAAGCTTTGAAGCCCTGGCCGGCCTTGGCCTCTGCTTAAGACTTCGAAGTTTCAATAATAGAAGATAAATAAATCCCAACAGAAATGGCTGTGGCCACAAAGTGAGCAGGAGATTTGACACTGCTCCAGGCTACAAAGTTTCAATTGTAGAAGATAAACAAGTCCCAGATACCAGGACCTTCACTTGGATCACTGGGGGGCGTGGCAAGCCTGCAAACCACCATAGGTCCCACGCTCCAAGGGATCCCCCATCCTGATCCAGGAAACCCTTCAGGACAAACCAGCTGGCCCTCACCCATGCACCAGGCCTCTATCGTATCTAATAAAAGAGTAATACATGCAGATTGACCATCACTCCAACACACAAGATGGCTGCCCTCATGTGGTCAAAGATTCTTCCCCCATGTGGACACAAGATGGTCACCAAAAGATGGCAGGGGAGGGCAGTAGGAGGGCAGTGGGGAGGGACCAGGCCTGCAAAGGAAGGCAGTAGGGAGCGATCAATCCTGCAGGGCAGGGCAGTTAGGGGCTCACCAGGCTGACAGAGGAGGGAAATTGGGGGTGACTGGGCCTGCAGGGAAGGACAGTTGGGGGGAATCTAGGCCTGCAGGGGAGAGCAGTTATGGGGGGACCAAGACTGCAGGGAAGGGCAGTTAGGGGTGATCTGGCCTGCAAGGAAGGGCAGTTAGGGGCAAACAGGCTGACAGGGGAGCAGTTAGGCATCAATCAAGCTGGCAGTGGAGTGGTTAGGGGGTGATCAGGCTGGCAGGCAGAAGCAGTCAGGGGAAATCAGGAAGGCAGGCAGGCAAGCAGTTTGGAGCCAGCAGTCCTAGATTGTGAGAAGGATGTCCAGCTGCCCGTTTAGGCCCTATCCAGGTAGGATCGGGCTGAAACAGACAGTCAGACATCCCTCTAGGGGTCCCAGATTGGAAAGGGTGCAACTGGGCTGAGGGACATCCTCTGCCCCCATGCATGAATTCCATGCATTGGGCCTCTACTGTGTGTGGATCATTGCTGTATCATCTGTTTATTGCTGTATAACACACTACCTCATAACACAGTTACTATATGTAAAACAATCCTATCTAATAAAGAGGGAATATGCTAACTGATCATCCTCCTATCCTATCACAAAGATGGCTGCACCCACAGCTGAAGCCAAGTTCCCATAAGAAGCCTTATAGAGCAATCAGCAGGGACCTGAGGCTATGCCCTCTCCCTGCCCCGTAGGGCTTGACAGTGGACCTCAGGTTGCATCCCCGACCCAGCAGGGCTAGACAGGAACCTCAGACTACAACCCCCAACCTGGCATCAGGCTGGGGGACCTCAGGGCATGCCCCCACCCCAGTGCCAGGCAAGGGGACCAGAGGCCATGTTCCCTGCCTGGCTGGACTTGACAGGGGACCTCAAGGTGCACTTCTCATCCTGGTGTTGGGCTAGGGGACCTCAGGGTGCTCCCCCTGCCTCAGCGCCAGATTGGGGGACTTCAGGCCACACCCCTACCAGGTGGGGCTTGATAGGAGACTTCAGGCTGCACTCCCCACCCTGGCACCAGGCCATAGGACCTCAGTTTGCACCCTTGCCCCAGTACCAAGCCAGGGTACCTGAGGCTGCGCACCCCTGCCTGCCTGGGCTTGACAGGGGACCTCAGGCTATACCCCCCAACCCAGTGGGGCTTGACAGGGGACTTAGAGGTGCACCCCCAGTGCAGGGGCAGGGAACTCAGACCGTGCCACCCATCCTAGCACCAGACCAGAGGACTTCAGACCACACACCTCACCCAGCAGGGCATGATAGGGAACCTCAGGCTATGCCCCCCACCCAGCAGAGCTTGAGAGGGGACCTTAAGGTGCATCCCCAGTGCTGGGTGGGAGGAACTCAGGCTATACCCTCCACTCCAGCACCAGGCCAGGGGACCTCAGACTGCATGCCCCTACCTAGCAGGGCCTGTCGGGGAACCTAAGGCTGCACCCCCTTGCAAGTGGGGCATAATGGGGGACCCGAGGCTATGTCCCATCACCTGGCAAGGCTTGACAGGGGACCTTAGACCATGCCCCATATCCAGGGTGGCTTGTCAGGGGATCTCAGACCATGTCTCCCACCTGGTGGGGCTTGCTGAGGGACCTCAAGCCATGCCCCCTGCCCTGGTCTGGGATGGGGGACCTCAGCTCATGCTCCCCATTCTGGTGCTAGGCCAGGGACCTAAGGCTATGTACCTTGCCCAATGGGGCTTGACAAGGGTGGGACTAGCCAGGTCTGGATCTAGCCCAATGGAAATGGGGGCCTGCTGGGACTGGGTCTCATGTGATTTTGAGGTGCATGTGGGTGGGCGGGGACTTGACTCTGAGTTCCAGGGTGCGCCCCAGACTCTGACTGGAAGAAGGTTTTCATATACGTTTTACTAATTTACTTTCATCTGATACTTCTATTATAGAGAAAAGGCAAATAGCAATATTAAATTATTTTCTCTAATTAGTCCCCTTTTAATGTGCATGAATTTCATGCACTGGGCCACTAATGCTTTAATAATTTTCATGTTCTATGAGATAGGAACTTGGGCAGGGCTCACCTGGGCAGTCTTTTGTTCCCTGTAGATTTTTAACTCAACTAGTTTGGGATCAAGGATCCAAATAAATAATTATTTTATATGTATAGTAGAGGCCCCGTGCATGCACCCTCAGCCCAGCCTGCACCTTCTCCAAATCTGGGACCCTTCAGAGGATGTCTGACTGTAGGATCAGGCCTAAACTGGCAGTTGGGCATCCCTCTCACAATCCGGACTGCTGGCTCCCAACCACTCACCTGCCTGCTTGATTGCCCCTATACACTTCTGCCTGCCAGCCTGATCACGCCATAACTACTTCTCTGCCAGCCTGATCGATGCCTAACTGCTTCCCTGCCAGCCCAATTGCCTCTAACTGCCCTACTTTGCTGGCCTGATCACCCACAATTGCCCTCCCTTGCCCATCATCTTGTGGTGGCCATCTTTTGACCACATGGGGGTGGCCATCTTGTGCATGGGTGTGATGGTCAATTTGCATATTACCTCTTTACTATGCAGGATATTCAATTACATATTTTTTAAAACAATGACAAGATAAGCCATTTTCATTTTTTTTTATCTTTATTGTTCAGTTTATTAATTACATTGTTCCCCCTTTCTTTTTCACTGTATAGTCCCCCTCCACCTGGTACCCATCCCACCCTCTGCCCTCACTTCCCCCGCCCCGCACTATCCTCTCCCATAGTTGCATGATTTTCTGTCCAATCTCTTGCTGCACTTCCCACCCCCTTTTCTCCTCAAGAATTGTCAGTCCATTCCCTCTCTATGTCCATGATTCTGTTATATTCACCAGGTTATCCTGTTCAGCAGATTATTAATTCACTGGATTTTTAGATTCATTTGTTGATAGATGTGTATTTGTTGTTCATAATTTATATTTTTACCTTTTTCTTCTTCCTCTTCTTAAAGAATATCTTTCAGCATTTCATATAATATTGGTTTGGTGGTGATGAACTCCTTTAGCTTTTTCTTATCTGCGAAGCACTTTATCTGACCTTCAATTCTGAATAATAGCTTTGCTGAGTAGAGTAATCTTGGTTGTAGATTCTTGCTATTCATCACGTTGAATATTTCTTGCCACTCCCATCTGGCCTGCATCGTTTCTGTTGAGAAATCCCCTGACAATCGTATGGGTGTTCCCTTATAGGTAACTAACTGTTTTTCTCTTGCTGCTTTTAATATTCTCTCTTTATTGTTTGATCTTGGCAGTTTATTTTATTTTATTTTATTTTATTTTATTTTATTATTTTTTTTTTTACTTTTTAAAATATATTTTATTGATTTTTTTTTTTTTACAGAGCGGAAGGGAGGGGGATAGAAAGTCAGAAACATCGGTAAGAGAGAGACATCAATCAGCTGCCTCTTGCACGCCCCATACCGGGGATGCGCCCGCAGCCAAGGTACATGCCCTTGCCGGAATCAAACCTGGGACCCTTCAGTCCGCAGTCCGACGCTCTATCCACTGAGCCAAACCGGTCTCGGCTGATCTTGGCATTTTAATTATGATGTGTCTTGGTGTGGTCCTCTTTAGATTTCTATATTTTGGGGTTCTGTGCATTTCTTGGGCTTTTAAGTCAATTTCTTTCACCAGGTGGGGGAAGTTTTTGGTCACTATTTCTTCAAGTAGGTTTTCATTATCTTGCTCTCTCTCTTTTTCTGGCACCCCCATAATTCAGATGTTGGTATGCTTGAGGGTTGTCCCAGAGGCCCCTCACACTATCTTCAATTATTTAAATTTTTTTGGCTTCTTGCTTTTCCAGCTGAGTGGATTTTGCTTCCCTGTATTTCAAATCTTTGACTTGGTTCTTGTGGTCCTCTGGACTGCTTTTAGGTCTTTGTGTAACATTTTTTATTTCAGTCAGTGTATGCTTAATTTCTAGTTGGTCCTTTTTCATATTCTCATAGGTCTTGTTCATTTCCTCGTAGGTCTTGTTCATTTCCTTGTTCATTAAGTTCATCGGCCTTCTCTAGGAGCCTCTTGAAAAACCTTATTACTGTGGTTTTGAACTCTATGTCCAGTCGTCTTTTTTCCTCCATTTCTTTCGCACCTGATTTCTTTCCATTTCTCTGCATTGTGGCTGCTTTCCTGAGTTGGTCCATTAGCTTTGTGTGGTAGATGTCCTCTAAGGGACAGTGGCTCAGCCTTCCCAGTTAATTGAGGTGGATACTCTTACTGCAATCCTTTATGGGTTGTACAGTATTGTTGGAGTTAAGTCCAGCTTATTGTTGTTAGCACTAAAAGGGTTTGACCTCCAGGCCAATTGGCTGCGAGGGTAAGCTGTGTTCAGGTTGGATAGGCAGAGTCTCCGGGCTGAACAGGCAGTGTCAGCTCCACCCTATGCAGCGCGTGGGTCTCTGTGCCATGTGGTAACAGCTGCATGCACCTCTGAGAGAAAGCCGTTACCGGTCTCCACCCATTGCCAGACAACTCTGCTTCTCTCCAAATGAGTCTGCACCTCCAAAGTCTTGCCCAGGATTGTAAAACAAAGCAGTCTGGTGGTCTCCTGAATGAGGGAGCAAGTCACGAGTCCTCTCTGCACGGTGGCACACTTCTGTCCCCAAGTTTACACACAAAATGCTGTTCCAAGTTTATGTGCACTCTCCTCAAGCTCACAGACCTCTGCTGTGCCCGGGTTTTAGCGTGCCTTCCCCAGACCTTGGACCTCGCCTGGAACTGGGGGATCAGTGCAGTGAGACGCCTTTGCCCTCCCCATTGGAGAAAACCAGCCGAGTTTGCTGCTGCCCACCCTTTTTTGCTCGTGCACGCACGGCTCCAAACCTTTCTCCACGCGTATCTTCAAGGCTATGCTCCGCTGCTCCTCTGAATCACAGTGTCCTATCTTTACTTTTATTTGTGGAATTTTCACTCAGCCAGCTTTCTGGTGATTCTGGATGATGTTTGTTTTGTTGTTAAGTTGTAGTTTTGGAATTGTTTTGTGCGGCAGCAAAATAGGTGTTTACCTATGCCACCATTTTGGTTCCTCTCTCAAGATAAGCCATTTTTAGAAATAGATAGTTAATGGAGGGAGAAAAGAGACCTGATCGAGAGAACAGAAATAGAAGAAATTTTTTTTAGAAAGAAAGGAAGGGAGAGGGGAAGACAGAGAGAAACATCAATGGAAGAGAGAAATATCGATCAGTTTCCACCTGCATGCACAATAGAACCCACAACCTGAGTATGTACCCTCACCTGGATTTGAACCAGTGACCTGTGGGTGTATTGGATGATGCTCAACCAACTGAGCCACGCCAACCAGGGGCAAAAAAACCCACAAAAATAAACTATAAGGGAAATTTTTTTAAAATAGGGCAATCAGTTCAATGTGAACATTTATGTGATGATATTGATGAACTATTACCAATTTGTTTGCATGTGATAGTGATGGTGTTGTGGGTATGTTAAAAAGAGAGTCCTTATTTCAGAAGATGCATACTGAAATATTTATACAGAAAATTATATGATGTTCAGGATTTATTTCAAAATCATCTCAGTGAGGGAAGAGTTGAGGGAATGGAGGTAAAAGGGACTTAACTATATATTAATTTTTAAAGTTAAGTGATGAATACATTAAGTTCATTAAATTACTCTGTCTACTTTTATGTCATATTTGAAATTTCCTAAAATAAAAAAAATTAAATATCATTATTCATTAAGGAGTGAGATGAAACATAACTGGTCGAATCAGAATTCTATAAGCTCCTCTTTGTACTACAATATTTTTCCCTAAATAATCAGATCAGCTTCTTGGTTAGCACAACTTATGCATCATGGTATACTTTGGTCTTTGCACAAAGACTAGAATATAGTAGTCCCTTGATAAATATTTATTGAATGGCAATAACCACTCTTAGCATTAATAGCACTCTATTACTCTCATCAAGTTTGTTTAGTGACCTGTAAGTTTAGAAGGCTTCTGGTTTTGTTCCTAAGTTTTAGCAGTATAGTTATGTGCCACCTAGCAACATATGGTCAACGACAGACCATATATACAGCAGTGCCCCATAGATTACTGTCCAGCTGGAAAATTCCTACTGCCTAATGATGTCCTACATAGCTGTGGTAAGGTACTGGGGCAAAGAGAAATGTTATGGAGGAGAAATACCTGGGGACATTCACCTGGGCCCCAGTTTCTCATCCACATGCTTTCTTTCTAAACCCTCAGTTAGGAAAACCTGGGGGCATTCACCTGGACTCCTGTGGTTCTTACTAGGATTGCAAGACACCCTTCTGCAATCACCATTAGGAAATCTTGAAGAGAAAAAGGAGTTCAGTACTTACTAGTACAGATTCTGAAGTGTACAGGCACACTAGGGGGCACAGTGTAAGATCTCAAGGAGAGAGAAGGTAGGGGAAGAGGGATCGAGGGACAAAGGAGACAGGCTTGGGGTTCTGCTTTTATTGGGGTTGAGCATAGGTTTCAAGAATCACTCTTTATAGGTGAATTTAAAACATAAAAGCAAGAATTTAAAGTGCAGGAAGAGAAAAAAACAAGTAGCCCAAATGGTCAGTTACGGAAATCAACCCAGATCTCAAAATCAAAGGAGCCTCGGTTAAGGGAGGCTCTTCATCTAGCTTTGTGTTATGTGTTTATCAGAGACTGTGGTTTTGAAGGGACTGCCTCCTTGGAGTGGTTGCCTGGGCAATCCAAGCTTAAGTCAGGCGCTTGCACTGCAATTATTCATGTGTTTGTGGAAATGCTGGTGTAAACAAACCCAAGGCGCTGCTGCCGGTCTTATAAGAGTGGAGCACATACAATGCAGGTGGTTTGTGTAAGTGCACTCTCTAATGCTCACATGACAAAAATCACCCCGTGACACATTTCTCAGAACCTGTCCTCATCCCCATCCCCATCCTTAAATGGAGCATGACTGTACAATAGCCTCTGGCAATCTTCCTGTGACTGGGTCCTCTCCACACTCAATGCCACACCACCTGGCTAATCCTGCACCACATCCTCATAGTTACCTCGCCTCAAACCTCAGCTGCTAACAGGCTTTTCTGCCCAAGTGTCCTTTCCCCATGTACCTCCCAGAAATAACCCGAAATCTTGGCATTCTTCTTCTTTGAGGCTTTGGCCAAATGCTAAGTTTCTGAAAGTTTTGCTAACTCACTGAATTTAAGCGCTGCCTAGTACACAGTGATTCGTAGGAGGTAAGAGGAAATCCAGCCAGAACCTAAAAAAAAAAAAAATCATTCTATGGGAAATTGAACCTAAGTGGAAAATGACAAGCTATGTATGTGCTTCTAGAGCTTTAAAAGGAAACCTGGGTATACTTATCCAAATTACTTAGTCTAGTTTGATGGACATGTACAATGAGATGCTGATGGTCTAAATTTAGAAGAAAACTTACATATGGGAGAAATGATTTGAATTTCCACCCACCTGAAGGCAAATCTTATTAACATGAATTACTTTACAGGGGGTACAGCGAGATGTTAAAAAGGTGCCCACCTGTGTTCCTGAAAGACCCTGACAGCAGCAGCAGCTGGGATTACAGAAAGCAGCAAGCAGCAGGCCATTACTGAATGGCTAACTGATCTGGTGGCTCTGAGAGATCTCAGGAGATATCAGGAGACCAAGCATTGCAGATAATATCTTGTCTTCCTCTTTCCAGGACACTCTTGGCCACTGAACTGATGCTCTTGTAGAAGACATCTGTAGGCGATGAGTGAAAAAAAATGGAATAAGTATATAGCATAAATCTTCTGCCCCCGATTCCCTACTCTGCCAGCCATCACTAGTACCTGTGGGTGTTAATTTGGTAGCTGTCCCAGATTTCAGAAAAGAGCGTGGTTTTCAGCCAAAAGTGGTGACTTGAGGATACATTTAACTACCCTTTAGTCCATCCAAGTTAACCACTGGAATCACCTGCAAATATTATAAACAAGAAACATCTTACAGCAATTCTGGTAATTTAAAAAGGAAGAAATGTTGCTAAATATCAGAAACATAGGACCAGGAGGAAAAGCCCCATCACCCCAAATTTCTTTGAAGTTTGAAAATTAAATGTACACAGACCTCAGCAAAATCTGACTATACCGTTGAGTGCACTAGCAGGGACTGGAGGGAACAATAGGCTAATGGTAGCCTTGTAAGGGACACGTATAAATCAGTCATCACCTCTGGGGCGTGGTGCTCTATAGGCCAGAGCCAGAAGGAGCAGAGATCCTGGGGTCCTTCCAAATATCTTTTTAATTAATTGTACTTTTCAAGTATAGTTTACATTCAATCTTACATTCAATCTTATAGTTTCAGGTGTACCACATAGCGATCAGACACTCGTATACTTTACAAAGTGTTCTTCCCGATATTTCCAGTACCCACCGGGCATCCTACATAGTTATTACAATACTATTGACTGTATTCATTAAGCTGTACTTGACAACCCTGTGACACACGGAGCAGGAACTGCGAGCTGTTGGCAGAAGAGCAAAGAAGCCGCCGCAGCTCTCTCCAAATGAAGGTGACTCTGACAGAAAAAAAGAAGAAAAATGGGGCTGACCTCATTGACCAGCTGATCTCAGGCCTAGCTGGTCTGACACGCCAAAGCCACATAATCTCTAAAAGGACAGAAACCACCAATTCTGGACAAAGGCTGATCTCCCTCGTTAATTCAGTAAATAACTTAAAATGGGAAAAGTGAGTGTAAATCAAAAAAGTTCCAACTTGAGTAATGAAATGGCATATTTTTGTATGAAAGTTTGGAAATTCATTAGTTAAAGAAGATTTTGTCTGTTGATGCAGAATGAGTAATAATTAAAAGGGAGAAAAATCTGAAATCAGAAAGGACAGAGAAAATAGAAAACCTTATTGTCAAGTTTCAAACAAATCTGTGAATGAGAATCCAAGACCAAGCAATCCTTCCAGAACCTGGGGATAAAAAGAAAAAACGTGGGGAGGGAAGTAATAAGAGCTGTGAAGAGTTAATCCAGGAGATCAGTTTAAAAGCGATAAATATGTAACATTAATATATTGGAGAAACTGAAAATATTTGATAAAGTATCCAAGAGGCTAGGTTGTTAAAAAAACCAATCATACAAACTACTATAAAGACTAAAAAGCAAACTATATAAAATTACCAATCAGCTTTGAAAAATCTATATGCAAAATTTACCACACATTTGACAGACATTTAATTTGTTTTAAAATCCTTAGCATAGCTCTGGCTGATGTGGCTCAGTTGGTTGGGCATTGTCCCATCACCAAAAAGTTGCTGTTTTGATTCCCAGTCTGAGCTCAGGCCTGGGTAGCAGGCTAGGTCTCCAGTACAGGACATGTGGGAGGCAGCTGAAGGATGTTTCTCTTTCTCTTTCTCTCTCCTATACTCTCTCTATAAAAATCAATAAAACATATTTTTTAAAGTCCTTAGTATGTATCTGGTAATATGTTTGAAACTAATAGAGAAAAATATAAATTATAAATATACATATATGATAAATATAAATTATAAAAATTACTTCAAAAGTGGGAAAAGCTTGAGTAGTCAATTTTTACAAAGTAAGTTTAAAAACAAATAAAGCAGCTTGCCTAAAATTACACATCTTATAAGAAGCAGAGCATGAATTTGAAATTTCACAGCATCAAACACAATATGGAAAGCTTCTCAATTTATTTTAAGAACTTCCATAATGTTGTTAGCAAACCTGACCAAAATAGCATATACACACACACACACACTATATAGATTAATTTCACTTAACATAGAGGTGGAAAAAGCAAAAATAAAACATCAGAAAATCAAATGTATATTAAAATAACACACTATAACAATGTAATGCATGTTAATTATTCAGAAAATGTATATTGTATTAATAGATCAAAGGGAAAATCCCATAATAATTTTGATAAATTTGATATATCAAAGGCATCCTATATAATAAAGCCTACCTTTCAAATCTACCAAATGGTGGGATTACTGGCAGAACAACCATTGCTATGACATGCACTGACTACCAGGGGCAGATGTTCAACACAATAGCTGCCCCCAGCCTGCAGGCCTGAGGCCAGCCAAGGTGGGTGCCAGCAGGGGCCCCCAGATCACCCCACTGGTTGTCCTGGAGAGGAAGTGACCAGTGGTAACAGCAGAGGATGGGGGTGGGGCCAGCGAGAGGGCAGTCCCAGGCCAGCTCAGGCAGGTGCCCATGGGGGCCCCCAGATCGCCCTGCCAGTGGTCCCACAAATTGGCCCTGATCTCTGGCTAGGCCTAGGGACCCTACCAGTGCCTGAATTTCATGCACCAGCCTCTAGTTTAATATATAAACCAATGCCATTTTCTAAAAAAAACTAAACTAAGACTAAGACATTTTCTTAATATGATTCAGACTTTTTTCCCCCTCAAAAAATCAGTCAGGACCATAATCAAGTGAAACCTAGATACATTTCCATTGATGTTTGGAATCTATATATGTAAAACCCTAATATGCAAATAGACTGAATGGCAGAACAACCAAACAACTGGTGTCTATGACATGTGCTGACCATCAGGGGCACGTGCATGGAACATGACAGGCATCAGCAGCAGGTGCAGAGTGCAGAACATGGCAGGCAGCAGCTGCAGTGGGATGGTGGAGCAGGTGAGCAGGGGCACCAGACCAAGGTGGGGCACTGGTCATTATCATTGGGGTGAACCTTTGGTGGTTACTGAAAATTTTTTGCTTCTGTGCACCACTGTCCTGCCCAGTGATCACACCTGCTGCTGTCACTGGTCCCACTTGCACCTGCTGCCTGCCCCTGGCACCAACCTCAATCACTTGGTGTCATCAGTGGGTGTGAGTAGTGGCTGCCAGCCTCAATTGCCCCTCAGGGCTTCTCCACCTCCCCCTGCTCCTGAGGAGTGATTGGGGCCAGCAGGTGCTCTTGCACCCGCTGCCAGCAATGGCCCCATTTGCACCCACTGTTGGCACCAGAGCCACTGCTCTCACCCACTGTCAGTACCAGCCCCAATTGCTCAGCGCCATCAACAGGTGCGAACAGTGGCTGCCAGCCCCAATTGCCCCTGAGGGCTTCTCTACCTCTCCCTGCTCCTGAGGAGTGGTTGGGGCAGAAGCTGCCACTCACACCCACTGATGGCACTGGCCCTATTTGCACCTGATGCCCACTCTGGCCCCAATTGCTCTGCACTGTCAGCAGGTGCGAGTGGGGCCAGTGGCATCAGTGTGTGGGAGCAGTGGCAGCAGGAGCAGGGCTGCCAGTAGGCAGGGGACCAGGGGCCACAGTAGGATGGGGCCAGGCAGGGGCATAGAGGATGGGCCAAGACCTGCCTCTGTGCCCACTATAGCCTCACAGCCTACAGTTCCTTTCAAGGTGCACAAATTCATGCACTGGGCCCCTAGTACTTAATATTGTTCAAATGTTCTTACTAGAGAAAACAGAGAGAAGGCCATGCAAAGGTGAAGTCAGAAATCAGACCTATGTAGCCATAAGCTAATGACACCTGGGAACAACATAATGATCTTGCATATCATTTATTATATTTATTTTCAAATTCCTTATTTTTATTGCTATTATAAATGGCATCTTTTAGAGTTTATGTTTGTTAGTGGTTTATTGCTGATATTCAGGAATGCAGTTAATTTTTGGACACTGACCTTATTTCTAAAAACTTTTTCAAGAATTTTTTTTAATTAATGTATGTCAACATCTTATTGCAATCTTGCATGAATTCAAGAAGAAATGCTCTTTGTAAGTCAATTAAAATATTTCTTCTTGGTAGAAAAAAATCTTTAGAAAATGAGAATGGATCAAATATAGAAAAAACAGTCTGGTTGAAGGTTACTAGATTCTTGACTGGCAGTCAGCTGATAGTCAACTATGTGTATTACTATCCAGAACAAGTCTTTATTCCATCACTAGAAACTGGCATAAGGGTTTATTAGAAATGCTCATCTGTCCCAGAATGAGGGTGTGAATTACAGCCTATAAAAGGATGTGTCTCAGATCATTTTTTCTTTTATGCAAATATTCCAACTTCTGCTCTCCCTCATCTTCCATGTTCTCAACCTGTAGTCCCATTTTTAAAGTACATTTATAAATTTAATCATGCTAGCCCTAATCACTAGCAAAAATGCCATTGTTTTTGGATAGAAGCCAAAATCCTTAAATGGGTGGCCCATAAGGCCATGCAAGACTTGCCCCTCTCATTACTCTTACACTAGTGCTCTGGGCTACATTCACATTGGTTTTTTCTTAGCATTTGAGAACCAACATACTTCCATGTCTTATCAAGGCAAGTGCTTTCTAAAAGCTATTTCCTCTGCCTTAAATCCTTTTTCCCCCATCTCTCTCCTGGCCAACTCCTCACAGTTCAGCTTAATTTTCAATTCTGTTATCATGAGCCTTCCCTTATCCTTCGATATAAATAATAAATTATAGTCCCCTTTTACTGTTTCTTTTAACTCCTCGTATCTCTCCATGTCGGCAATTATAGATTTTTTTCCTATTAATACTTTAAATTTATTTTTTAAATTATATTAACTGAAATTCACAAATGCATAGTCTTATAACCACTACCACAAACAAGATAAAGAATCATTGGGCCATTCTCAAAATTTTCCTCATGCTATTTTTTTTTTGTAGTCAGTCCCTCTTCTCCCCCTCAACCCCTGCAACCACTATAGTTTTGCCTTTTCCAGAATATTATTTAAATGTAACTTTAAAAACAGTTTGGTACTGGCATAAAAAGAGACATACAGATCATTGGAACAAAATAGACTGCCCAGAAATACATTCATGCATATATGGCCAATTAATTACATCAAAGAAGCCAAATATATACAATGCAGAAAGGAGAGTCTTTCCAATAAATGGTGCTGGGAAGATTGAACAGCCACATGCAAAAGAATGAAACTGGACCAAAGAGTAGCTCAAAAGAGATTAAATACATAAATGTAGAACCTGAAACCATAAGCTCCTTGACATAAAACTTGGCAAAATTTTTTTTTGAATCTGGATCCTGGGCCAGCAAAAGCATCTCACCACTAACCCAGAGGGTCCCCATCATGTCCCAGCCCCCCGACACACACACCTTCGGGACCCCACATGTGCACAACTTCATGCATTGGGTCTCTAGTCTATATATATAAAAGCCAAGTGACCCGAATGACGAAACGACCTGATGACCAGGATGTCAGGTTGCTATGACAATACACTGTGGTAGCCAACCAGCACGACTAGACCACAACCAGTCCCACCCAACCTCCCACAGCGCCTCCCCCTGACTGGCCCAGCTCCTGATCAGTCCTTCACATCCCCATAAGGGGTGGGGCCAGCTGGTTGACCTCCAGGACCCCCCTGGTTTGCCCTGCCCGTAATCAGTCCCACCAGGGGTGGAGCCAGCAGACCTCCTGTGGCTCCAGCCAAAAACAGCCTGACCGTGATTAGGGGCAGGGCCAGTGGTGAACCCCCCTATGTCCCCTTCCCCCACCAGCCTGGTCCCAATCAGCCCCATCAGGGCAGACTGCCCGGACCCCACCCATGCACAAATTTATGCACAATGCCTCTAGTATATTTAATAAAGACTTAATATGTACAAAAACTCAAACAACTCAATAGCAAAACAACAAAAATCTAATTTAAAAATAGGCAAAAGATTTTAATAGATATTTTCCCAAAGAATACATATACATGGCCAACTGGTACATGAAAAGGTACTCTACATTATTAATCATCAAAGAAATGCAAATCAAAACCACAATGGTATAATCCATACCAAAAATGTTATATAGCAATAAAAATAATGAATTACTATTAAAGACTGACATAGAAAGATTTTCAACATAATTTTAAGCAATAGGAAAAAAATATGTAACACTATTTTTACAATTAAACAAAAAGTAATATTATTCATATTTCCAAATTAAAAATATATTGTAAAAATGCACAGAATAAAAAAGAATACTTACCATTTTATTTTTTATCTTTATTGTTCAGTTTATTGATTACATTGTTCCCCCTTCCTTATCCCCCTATAGCTCCCCTCCACCCGGTACCCATCCCACCCTCCACCCCTCACTGTCCTCTCCCATTGTTGCATGATTTTTGTCCAGTCTCTTGCTGCACTTCCCACACTCCTTTTCTCCCCAAGAACTGTCAGTCCATTCCCTCTCTATGTCCATGATTCTGTTATATTCACCAGTTTATCCTGTTCAGCAGATTATTAATTCACTGGATTTTCAGATTCATTTGTTGATAGATGTGTATTTGTTGTTCATAATTTATATTTTTACCTTTTTCTTCTTCCTCTTCTTAAAGAATATCTTTCAGCATTTCATATAATACTGGTTTGGCAGTGATGAACTCCTTTAGCTTTTTCTTATCTGCAAAGTACTTTATCTGACTTTCAATTCTGAATGATAGCTTTGTTGGATAAAATAATCTTGGTTGTAGATTCTTGCTATTCATCACTTTGAATATTTCTTGCCACTCCCGTCTGGCCTGCATAGTTTCTGTTGAGAAATCCACTGACAATCGTATAAGTGCTCCCTTATAGGTAACTAACTGTTTTTCTCTTGCTGCTTTTAATATTCTCTCTTTATCTTTTGCTCTTGGCATTTTAATTATGATGTGCCTTGGTGAGGCCCTCTTTAGATTCCTATATTTTGGAGTTCTGCACTTCTTGGGTTTTTAAGTCAATTTCTTTCACCAGGTGGGGGAAGTTTTCAGTCACTATTTCTTCAAGTAGGTTTTCATTACCTTACCCTCTCTCTTTTTCTGGCACCCCCATAATTCGGATGTTGGTATGCTTCAGATTGTCTCAGAGGCCCCTTACACTATCTTCAATTATCTGGATTCTTTTTGCTTCTTGTTTTTGCAGCTGAGTGGATTTTGCTTCTTTGTATTTCAAATCTTTGACTTGGTTCTTGCGGTCCTCTGGACTGCTTTTAGGACTTTGTGTAATATTTTTTATTTCAGTCAGTGTATGCTTAATTTCTAGTTGGTCCTTTTTCATATTCTCATAGGTCTTGGTCATTTCCTCGTAGGTCTTGTTCGTTTCCTCATAGTTCTCATTAAGTTCAACGGCCTTTTCTAGGAGACTCTTGAAAAACCTTATTACTGTGGTTTTGAACTCTATGTCCAGTCGTCTTTTTTCCTCCATATCTTCCACACCTGATTTCTTTCCATTTCTCTGCATTGTAGCTGCTTTCCTGAGTTGGTCCATTAGCTTTGTGTGGTAGATGTCCTCTAAGGGACAGTGGCTCAGCCTCCCCAGTTACCTGAGGTGGATACTCTTACTGCAATCCTTTATAGGTTGTACAGTATTGTTGGACTTAACCCCAGCTATTTGTTGCCAGCACTAGGAGGGTTTGACCTCCAGGCCAATTGGGTGTGAAGGTGAGCTGAACTCAGGTTAGATGGGCAGAGTCTCCAGGCTGAGCACGCAGTGTCAGCTCCACCCTACGTGGCACGTGGGTCTCTGTGCCGGTTGGTAACAGCTGTGTACCTCGGAGAGAAAGCCACCACCGGTCCCCACCTGTTGCCAGGTAACTCTTCCTCTCCCCAAATGAGTCTGCACACCCAAAGTCTCACTCAGGGTTGTAAAACAAAGCAGTCCGATGGAAGGAGAACCAAGATGGCGGCATAGGTAAAACACCTATCTTGCCATCATACTCAGCAATTTTAATACTACAACTTAATGAAAGAACAAACACCTTCTAGAATCACCAGAAAGCTGGCCAAGTGAAAACTCCACAAATAAAAGTGAAGATAAGACACTGTGACTCGGAGGAGCGGCGGCGGACAGTGTTGAAAGATTCGCCTGGAGAGAGAGGTTTGGAGCGCGCGCCAGCGGAGAGGGCAGGCGGCTGAAAACCGGCCAGTTTTCTCGAACAGGGAGACAAAGACGTCCCACTGGACTGATTCTCCAGCTTTGAGCAAAGTCCAGGGAACCCACTATCACACAGGGTGAAAACTGGACAGTGGGAGGGCACGCCGAAGCTCAGGTGCTGCACGGGTCTCCCGGCTTGTGGAGAAGGCAGCTTGCGCGCAAACAGCTCAGATGCGTGACTTCGCAGAGAGTGCTGCAACTTGCCCTCTCATTCGGGAAACTGTCAGACTGCTTTGTTTTATGACCCTGGGTGAGACATTGGGCATGCAGACTCATTTGGGGAGAGTCTGAATTCCCCGGCAGCTGCTGGAGCTCGGCAGCAGCTCTCTCTCAGAGGTGCTGGCGGCTATTGCCACCAACACAGAGTCCCTGGGGCCGCATAGGACGGAGCTAATACTTTCTGCTTGGCCCGGAGACTCTGCCCATCCAACCTGAGCACAGCTGAGCTTCACAGACAATTGGCCTGGAGGTCAACCCCTCCAAGTGCTAACAACGATTAACCTGAGCTTAACTTCAGCAAGACTGTGCAGCCCATATCCACCTCAGGTAACTGGGGAGGCTGAGCCACTGTCCCTAGTAGGAAGTCTACCACACAAAGCTAATTGACCAACTCAGGGAAGCAGCCACCATGCAGAGACATGGAAAGAAATCAGATGTGAAAGAAATGGAGGGAAAAAAACGACTGGACATGGAATTCAAAACCACGGTTATAGGGCTTCTCAAGAGGCTCCAACAAAAGGTCGAGGCCTAAAAAGAAATAAGCAAGGCTGCAAAGGAAATGAATGAGTCCTACAAGGAAATGAACGAGACCCTCAAGGATATGAATGAGACCTGCAAGGAAATGATCAAGACCAAAGTGGAAATGATCAAGAACAACGTGGAAATGAATGAGTCCTACAAGGAAATGAATGAGATCCTCAAGGATATAAAGGAGACTCTCAAGGATATGAAAAAGGAACAACCAGAAATTAAGCATACACTGACTGAAATAAAAAATATTATACAAAGACCTAAAAGTGCTCTGGAGCACCCCAAGAACCAAGTTAAAGATGTGAAATGCAAAGAGGTAAAATCCACTCAGCTGAAAAAGCAAGAATCCAAAAGAATCCAAAAAATTCAAGATAGTGTAAGGGGCCTCTGGGACAACCTCAAGCATACCAACATCCGAATTATAGGGGTGCCAGAAAAAGAGAGAGAGCAAGACAATGAAAACCTATTTGAAGAAATAGTGACCGAAAACTTCCCACACCTGGTGAAAGAAATTGACTTAGGAGTCCAAGAAGTACACCAAACCCCAATATGTAGGAACCCTAAGAGGACCACACCAAGGCACATCATAATTAAAATGCCAAGAGCAAAAGACGAAGAGAGAATATTAAAAGCAGCAAGAGAGAGGGAACACCAAGATGGCGGCATAGGTAAACACCTATTGTTCTGCCCCACGCAACGATTTAAGAACTACAACATAACAGCAGAACAGACAGCACCCAGAATCGCCAGAAAGCTGGCTGAATGAAAACTCCACAAACAAGAGTAAAGGTGGGACGCTGAGACTCAGGAGAGGTGGGAGCGCAGCCTTTCAGACAGAAACAGGTTAGGAGCCATCCTGGTCCTGGTTGCCCGCTCGGGCTGGGGCTGGAGAAGCAACCCCAGCCGGATTTCTCCAAAGGGGAGGGCGGAGACGTCCCACTACACGGATTCCCCAGCGCCAGGCGAGGTCCAAGATCCGGGGTACATGGAGACATCCCACTGCACAGATTCCCCAGTGCCAGGAGAGGTCCGAGGTCCGGGGGATGCACCCTGGAAGCGGGGCATGGCAGAGGCTCCTAGTCTGCTAGAAACCTGGAGGCGGGGAAAAGAAGTTTCCACGCAAGGGTCACGTAAACCCGCGACTTGCCCCCCTGGAAACTTGTCTCCTGGTTCCGGAAACCATCTATTTTATAGCCCTGGGCTAGACTTTTGGTGTGCAGACACATTTGGGGAAAGGCAGAGTTGTCTGGCAAGGGAAAGAGATTAGCGGCTTTCTCTTGGAGGTGTCTGCAGCCATCCCCATCCAACAGAGACCCGCACGCGGGAGCGCCGCATAGGACGCAGCTCAGAGACTCCACCCATCCAACCTGAACACAGTCTCCCTTCACAGCCAATTGGCCTGGAAGTCAAACCCTCCTAGGGCTAACAACAACAAGCTGGGTTTTAATTCAAAAATGCTGTACAACCCATAAAGGATTACAGTAAGAGTACCCACCTCAGGTAACTGGGGAGGCTGAGCCACTGTCCCTTTGAGGATATCTACCACATAAAGCAGCCACCATGCAGAGATATGGAAAGAAATCAGGTGTGAAAGAAATAGAGGAGAAAAGCCAACAAGACATAGAGTTCAAAACCATGGTTATAAGGCTTTTCAAGAGGCTCCTAGAAAAGGCTGATCAACTTAATGAAAACTACCAGGAAATAAACAAGACCAACCAGGAAGTGAATGAGAATTACAAGCAAATGAATGAGAACCTCAAGGAAATGAATGAGACCCTCAAGGAAATGAACAAGACCTCTGAGGATACGAACCAGACCCTCCCGGATAAAAAAAAAGGACCAACTAGAGAACCAAGATGGCGGCATAGGTGGAACACCTATCTTGCCGTCATACTCAGCAATTTTAATACTACAGCTTAACGAAGGAACAAACACCTTCCAGAATCACCAGAAAGCTCGCCGAGTAAGGATTCCACAAAGAAAAGTGAAGACAGGACACTGTGACTCGGAGGAGCGGCGGCGAACAGCGTTGAAAGCTCCGCCTGAAGAGAGGTTTGGAGAGCGCGCCAGCGGAGAGGGCGGGCGGCTGAAAACTGGCCAGTTTTCTCGAACCGGGAGACAAAGACGTCCCACTGGACTGATTCTCCAGCTCTGGGCGAAATCCACAGAACCCACTATCATACGGGGTGAACTGGACAGTGGGAAGCTCGGGTGCTGCAGGGTCTGCCAGCTTATGAAGAAGGCAGCTTGCGTGAACAGCTCGACTGTGTGACGGCTCAGAGAGTGCTCTGCAACTTGCTTTCTCATTCGGAAAACCGTCAGACTGCTTTGTTTTACAACCCTGGGTGAGACATTGGGCGTGCAGACTCATTTTGGGAGAGTCTGAATTCCCCGGCAGCTGGTGGAGCTCGGCAGCGGCTCTCTCTCAGAGGTGCTGGCGGCCATTGCCCCCGGCACAGAGTCCCTGGGGCCGCAGAGGGCAGAACTAACGCTGTCTGCTTGGTCCGGAGACTCCGCCCATCCAACCTGAGCACAGCTGAGCTTCACAGACAATAGGCCTGGAGGTCAGCCCCTCCAAGTGCTAACAACCATTAACCTGAGCTTAACTTCAGCAAGACTGTGCAACCCATATCCACCTCAGGTAACCGGGGAGGCTGAGCCACTGTCCCTAGTAGGAAGTCTACCACACAAAGCTAACTGACCAACTCAGAGAAGCAGCCACCATGCAGCGACATGGAAAGAAATCAGATATGAAAGAAATGGAGGAAAAAAAATGACTGGACATGGAATTCAAAACCACGGTTATAGGGTTTTTCAAGAGGCTCCAACAAAAGGTCGAGGCCTATAAGGAAATAAGCAAGACCACAAAGGAAATGATCAAGACCAACGTGGAAATGAATGAGTCCTACAAGGAAATGAACAAGACCCTCAAGGATATAAACGAGGCATGCAAGGGAATGATCAAGACCAACGTGGAAATGAATGAGTCCTACAAGGAAATGAAGGAGACCCTCGAGGATATAAAGGAGACTCTCAAGGATATGAAAAAGGACCAACCAGAAATTAAGCATACACTGACTGAAATAAAAAATATTATACAAAGACCTAAAAGTGCTCTGGAGCACCCCAAGAACCAAGTTAAAGATTTGAAATACAAAGAGGGAAAATCCACTCAGCTGAAAAAGCAAGAATCCAAAAGAATCCAAAAAATTGAAGATAGTGTAAGGGGCCTCTGGGACAACCTCAAGCATACCAACATCCGAATTATAGGGGTGCCAGAAAAAGCGAGAGGCCCAGACAATGAAAACCTATTTGAAGAAATAGTGACTGAAAACTTCCCACACCTGGTTAAAGAAATTGACAGGAGTCCAAGAAGCACACCGAACCCCAATATATAGGAACCCTAAGAGGACCACACCAAGGCACATCATAATTAAAATGCCAAGAGCAAAAGACAAAGAGAGAATATTAAAAGCAGCAAGAGAAAAACAGATGGTTACCTGTAAGGGAGCACCCATACGATTGTCAGCGGATTTCTCAACAGAAACGATGCAGGCCAGACGGGAGTGAGAAGAAATATTCAAAATAATGAATAGCAAGAATCTACAACCAAGATTACTCTATCCAGCAAAGCTATCATTCAGAATTGAAGGTCAGATGAAGTGCTTCGCAGATAAGAAAAAACTAAAGGAGTTCATCACCATCAAACCAACATTAAATGAAATGCTGAAGGATATTCTTTAAGAAAGGAAGAAGAAAAAGGTAAAAATATAAATTATGAACAACAAATACACATCTATCAACAAATGAACATAAAAATCAAGTGAATTGATAGGGTGATGAACAGGATAAACTGGTGAATATAACAGAGACATGGACATAGAGAGGGAATGGACTGACAATTCTTGGGGAGAAAAGGATTGTGGGAAGTACAGCAAGAGACTGGACAAAAATCTTGCAACAATGGGAGAGGACAGTGGGGAGGGGGGGAGGGTGGAGGGTGGGATAGGTACAGGGTGGCGGGGAGCTATAGGGGGATAAAAAGGGGAAACAATGTAATTAATAAACTGAACAATAAAGATTTTTAAAAAAGGACCAACTAAAAATCAAGCATACACAGACTGAAAAAAAAATATTACACAAAGTCCTAAAAACAGTCCAGAGGGCCACAAGAACCAAGTCAAAGATTTGAAATACAAAGAAGCAAAATCCACTCAGCTGGAAAAGCAAGAAACAAAAAGAATTCAAATAATTGAAGATAGCGTAAGGGGCCTCTGGGACAACCTCAAGCAAGCCAACATCTGAATTATTGGGGTGCCAGAAAAAGAGAGAGAGCAAGTTAATGAAAACCTACTTGAAGAAATAGTGACTGAAAACTTCCCCCACCTGGTGAAAGAAACTGACTTAAAAGCTAAAGAAGTACACAGAACCCCAAAATATAGGAATCTAAAGAGGACCACACCAAGACATATCATAATTAAAATGCCAAGAGCAAAAGATAAAGAGAGAATATTAAAAGCAGCAAGAGAAAAACAGTTGATTACCTACAGGGGAGCACCCATACGATTGTCAGCGGATTTCTCAACAGAAACGATGCAGGCCAGACGCGAGTGGCAAGAAATATTCAAAATAATGAATAGCAAGAATCTACAACCAAGATTACTCTATCCAGCAAAGCTGTCATTCAGAATTGAAGATCAGATAAAGTGCTTCGCAGATAAGAAAAAGCTAAAGGAGTTCATCACCACCAAATCAGAATTATATGAAATGCTGAAAGATATTCTTTAAGAAGAGGGAAACTAAGATGGCGGCATAGGCAAAATACCTATCTTGCCGTCATGCTCAGCAATTTTAATACTACAACTTAACGAAAGAACAAACACCTTCCAGAATCACCAGAAAGCTGGGCGAGTGAAAATTGCACAAATCACAGTGAAGATAAGACACTGTGACTCAGAGGAGCAGCGGCGGACAGCGTTGAAAGATTCGCGGGGAGAGAGGTTTGGAGCGTGCACCAGCAGAGAGGGCGGGCGGCTGAAAACCGGCCAGTTTTCTCGAACGGGGAGACATAGACGTCCCACTGGACAGATTCTCCAGCTCTGAGCGAAGTCCAGGGAACCCACTATCATACGGGGTGAAAACTGGACAGTGGGAGGGCACACCGAAGCTCGGGTGCTGCCGGGTCTCCCGGCTTGTGGAGAAGGCAGCTTGCACGCGAACAGCTCGGCTATGTGAACATGGAGAGAGCGCTCTGCGACTTGTCTCTCATTCGGAAAACCGTCAGACTGCTTTGTTTTACCACCCTGGGTGAGACGTTGGGTGTGCAGAGTCATTTGGGAAGAGTCTGAATTCCCCGGCAGTCGGTGGAGCTCGGCAGCGGCTCTCTCTCAGAGGTGCTGGCAGCCATTGTCCCCGGGGCAGGGTCCCTGGGGCTGCACAGGGCGGAGCTAACGCTGTCTGCTTGGCCCGGAGACTCCGCCCACCCAACCTGAGCACAGCTGAGCTTCACAGACAATTGGCCTGGAGGTCAGCCCCTCCAAGTGCTAACAACGATTAACCTGAGCTTAACTTCAGCAAGACTGTGCAGCCCATATCCACCTCAGGTAACTGGGGAGGCTGAGCCACTGTCCCTTGTAGGACGTCTACCACACAAAGCTAATTGACGAACTCAGGGAAGCAGCCACCATGCAGAGACATGGAAAGAAATCAGATATGAAAGAAATGGAGGGAAAAAAACGACTGGACATGGAATTCAAAACCACGGTTATAGGGTTTTTCAAGAGGCTCCAACAAAAGATCGAGGACTATAAGGAAATAAGCAAGACTGCAAAGGAAATGAATGAGAACTACAAGGAAATGAACGAGGTCCTCAAGGATATAAAGGAGACTCTCAAGGATATGAAAAAGGAACAACCAGAAATTAAGCATACACTGACTGAAGTAAAAAATATTATACAAAGACCTAAAAGTGCTCTGGAGCACCCCAAGAACCAAGTTAAAGATGTGAAATACAAAGAGGTAAAATCTACTCAGCTGAAAAAGCAAGAATCGAAAAGAGACCAAAAAATTCAAGATAGTGTAAGGAGCCTCTGGGACAACCTCAAGCACACCAACATCCGAATTATAGGGGTGCCAGAAAAAGAGAGAGAGCAAGACAATGAAAACCTATTTGAAGAAATAGTGACTGAAAACTTCCCACACCTGGTGAAAGAAATTGACTTAGGAGTCCAAGAAGCACACCGAACCCCAATATATAGGAACCCTAAGAGGACCACACCAAGGCACATCATAATGAAAATGCCAAGAGCAAAAGACAAAGAGAGAATATTAAAAGCAGCAAGAGAAAAACAGATGGTTACCTGTAAGGGAGCACCCATACGATCGTCAGCGGATTTCTCAACAGAAACTATGCAGGCCAGACGGGAGTGGCAAGAAATATTAAAGTTGATGAACAGCAAGAATCTACAACCAAGATTACTCTATCCAGCAAAGCTATCATGCAGAATTGAAGGTCAGATGAAGTGCTTCGCAGATTAAAAAAGCTAAAGGAGTTCATCACCACGAAACCAATATTATATGAAATGCTGAAAGATATTCTTTAAGAAGAGGAAGAAGAAAAAGATAAAAGTGTAAATTAGGAACAACAAATACACATCTATCAACAAATGAAACTAAAAATCAAGTGAATTAATAAGCTGATAAACAGGATAAACTGGTGAATGTAACAGAATCACGGACTTAGAGAGAGAATGGACTGACAACTCTTGGGGAGAAAAGGGGTGTGGGAAGTGCAGCAAGAGTCTGGACAAAAATCATGCAACTATGAGAGAGGACAGTGGAGGTGGGTGAGGGCAGAGGGTGGGATGGGTACCAGGTGGAGGGGAACTATAGGGTGAAAAAAAGGGAACAATGTAATTAATAAACTGAACAATAAAGATAAAAAAAGAAGAGGAATAAGAAAAAAGTAAAAATATAAATTATGAACAACAAATACACATCTATCAACAAATGAACATTAAATCAAGTGAATTGATAGGCTGATGAACAAGATAAACTCGTGAATATAACAGAAACATGGACATAGAGAGGGAATGGACTGACAATTCTTGGGGAGAAAAGGGTTGTGGGAAGTACAGCAAGAGATTGGACAAAAATCTTGCAACAATGGGAGAGGACATTGGGGAGGGGGAGGTGAGGGTGGAGTGTGGGATAGCTACAGGGTGGAGGGGAGATATAGGGGAATAAAAAAGGGGAAACAATGTAATTAATAAACTGAACAATAAAGGAAAAAATAAAAATAAAATAAAAATAAAAAATAATAAAATAATAAAAATAAATTTTAAAAAAGCAGCAAGAGAAAAACTGTTGGTTACCTATAAGGGATCACCCATACGATTGTCAGCGAATTTCTCAACAGAAACTATGCAGGCCAGACGGGAGTGGCAAGAAATATTCAAAGTGATGAATAGCAAGAATCTACAACCAAGATTACTCTGTCCAGCAAAGCTATCATGCAGAATTGAAGGTCAGATAAAGTGCTTCGCAGATAAGAAAAGCTAAAGGAGTTCCTCACCACCAAACCAATATTATATGAAATGCTGAAAGATATTCTTTAAGAAGAGGAAGAAGAAAAAGATAAAAGTGGAAATTAGGAACAACAAATACACATCTATCAACAAATGAATCTAAAAATCCAGTGAATTAATAATCTGATGAACAGGATAAACTGGTGAATGTAACAGAATCATTGACATAGATAGGGAATGGACTGACAACTCTTGGGGAGTAAGGGGGTATGGGAAGTGCAGCAAGAGACTAGACAAAAATCATGCAACTATGGGAGAGGACAGTGGAGGGGGGTGAGGACGGAGGGTGGGATGGGTACCAGGTGGAGGGGAATTATAGGTTTAAAAAAAATGGGAACAACGTAATTAATAAACTGAACAATAACGATTTTTTAAAAAAGCAGTCCGATGGTCTCCCAAACGAGGGAGCAAGTCACCAGTCCTCTCTGCACGATCACGAAGTTCTGTCCCCAAGTTTACGCGCAAACTCTGTTCCAAGTTTAGCGCACTCTCCTCAAACTCACAGACCTCTGCCGCACCCGGCTTTTAGCATGCATACTCGGGACCTCGGACCTCACCTGGCACTGAGGAATCTGTGCAGTGGGACATCTCCGCCCTCCCCATTGGAGAAATCCAGCCTGGATTGTTGCGCACGCGCACAGCTCTGAACTTTTCTCCTGGCGTATCTTCAAGGCTGTGCTCCGCCACTCTTCTGAATCTCAGTGTCCCACCTTTACTTTTATTTGTGGAATTTTCACTCAGCCAGCTTTCCGGTGATTCTGGATGATGTTTCTTTTGCTGTTATGTTGTAGTTTGGGAACTGTTGCGCAGGGCAGCACAATAGGTGTTTACCTATGCCGCCATCTTGGTTCCTCCCCAGAATACTCATCATTTTAACAATGTGGTTACATTTGGAAAGACACTGGATTTGGTAGGGAGCATGGTCAAAGATTTTAATATTCATAGTATTTTAATTCAGTTTAAGAAGAATGTATTAATTTGGAACTATATATTAATTTAGAAATAAACAGTTTCTAAACTCTTTATTGTTGAAAGTTTTACATATGCCTCCTTTTTCACCCTAAACATTTTTAAAAGTCAACATATGTTTACATATATTTCTAATAATCAAGACCAAGTATTTTATACAATTAACAGATAGTGTACCCACATGGCTATGCGCATGTAAACTAATTAATCTGTGCCATAATGAATATAGAAATCTTTAGCCAAATTTGCTGTTAATCAATTTAACTGTTGATTGAGTTAGTCTTTTTATGTTAATTTTATGACTAAGGCATTTAAATTTCATATAGATCAGAGTGTTCAAACAAAAAAATTACCTGTTTTTACTTGGGCAATTTATACTGTTTAAACTGTTTGGAATCTGGTGGATCAGAGACTTGCCTTGTTGGTTTCAGTTATAACAGACTTCATTATATCACAAAGTTTACTTGTTGCTCTCCTTTAAACAACTTCAGATCTAAGAAATTCCCACAATACCTCTCAAGTAGGTAAGTCATGAAAAACTGAATGTTACATTTTAGCCAATCTGGAAATGTCTTTCTCTTCATTTTAATAAGTACTAATTACTATTAACTATATATAATACTTTGCCTTATAAATGTGATCATTTGCAATGAAAGTATTAGTTTATAAAGAATAATTAATAAATACTTCTTGGCTAAAAAGAAGATTTTTTAACACAATATCAATCTAGAAACATCATCTATCTCACTTTATTTTTTGCATTAAATAATTACTATTCAGGGAGACAAGGGAGGTCGTGTTATTTGATAATGAGAAGACATCTCAATTTAAAATGTTTGTTGGAATGAGAAGTTTTATGGTGAATTCTTGATAAAGATGGGTACCTTATATTTCCTCCATCACAGAATAAATTTATTTATAATTTATTAATGAAATAAATAAAACTTAGCCAGTCATTTCTCTTTTTCATAATAGCTAACATAAATGTGTAACTGATGACTTCCCCAGGAAAGTTTTAACAGTAAGATGTATTTCTCCTTCCATCTTTTTTGTCTAGAAACCTAAGAATGAGGATTGTCATCATTCGTATTTTTGTCTTATTGTGCCTCTTAGGTGGTGAGTCATTAAAAAAATATATAAATCAAAAAGAGGAAAAAAAAATTTTTAATTACAGAAACATAGTATAAGTGGTGTGTGGTCTAATTAAGGTGCTTGCAACAAGACCTGAATAAGCTATTATATAAAATAATATGAGCTAACAAAATAAAGTTATAAAATAGAATAGCATACTTCAGAATTAACCATGTAAAGAAACTATTTTACATATAATCTAAAGCTTGAAATTTAATTGTCAAATCAAAATATATCATGTGTTAAAAACCAACAATACATTTTAAAATAGAAAAAGACTAAAAGGAAATAAATGGGATTTGAGAACATGTCTATAAGTATTTAGGCAATTGAAACTTTACAGTCAGCACAAAGACCTAAAAGTGAAGGCATCTTCTTCAGTCATAATAAAGAACGTGGGAAACAAGGTTTGAAGAAGATCATGGATATTGGGTGTGGAATCCGAGAGAGAAGGGACCATCTGAGAGGGAAAGAAAGAAGACAGTGACATCAGAAGGTTGGTAGCTCCAGTGACCTGGTGTGGTGACTAAGAACAAGGGTTTGGAATTCCAGCAGACCCTTTTAAGCCTATATCTGCCATTCGAGCAAACAATTTAAAATCATTTTTCTTTTATGTGAAATGTGGGCAACTACAACACCTGCTGGAAAGGTTTATTATGGGAAATAATTGGATTAATACACATAAATGGCTTATCAATTGGCATAAGTTTATTTCCTAAAAGATATTTGTGGGTTGATAGTTGAGTATGGACTGAAAGTCTGTCATGCTTAATGGGAAAACCAATGTAAAATGTCCAGAGTGTCTTCAGATGAGGTTGAAATTGGGAAGAATAGTCAGGAGAGGTTAATTAGCCTCATCAGCCAGACTATTTTCTACTAAAAGTGATCTCTTCTAACCCCAACATGACAGAGGGAGATATAAACCACATTGCACACAATGGCTAGCAAACTCTTCTTTGAGTTATCAATGAATAGGAGTGACATGGCAATGCTCTTCATATATTATAAAGGGACTATGAACAGGAAGATAAATTGTAGCTGAACTTCAGAAGAATCTTTCATAATCAGAGCTTGCTTTAGTAGTGATGAGCTCTCCATCTCTTGCCAAGGCTCTCTGAGGAGTTATCAAAATGGAAATCCCTGAATTCCGTTGAACCAGTGGTTCTCAAAAAACTGGTCTTGATATCTATATCTCAGTCGCATGACTTCTGCTGTTTCTGCATGTCTAAAATACAGATTACTGGTCCCTAATCCCTGTAGATTCTCACTCGGGGAGGAGGATCCCTCTGAGAATCTGCTTATTCTAACTGCTTAAGTAAATCTAATTTAAAATAAATTTTGGAAACAGATCTTCTAGATATGTTCTATTCTTATGTATTTTGACCACATTTTAAGAATTTCTGGGCTATTTCCACATAACCAAAATGAATAACATTTTGAGCCACTGAATCTGAGTATTGAAGATAACCAATCTATAAACATGAAACAAGCAATAAATATTCATAATGTGCTGCTTTAGACATTGAAAAGAAGACCTAATAGTGGCCATATGGCTGGAATGAATTTTTCTGGCTACTGTACCTAACTTTGAATTGATTTAATTAGTCACTGAGGAACTAAATACATTTTAACCAAGTAGTTATTTAGACCACCCGGCCTAATTTCTAATTAGTATCAGTTCAGAGTACTTCCAATTCATGAAATGTAGCATATGTGAAATCAAATTTTTAAAATACTGCTTGCTTTTTAAAGTTGAAAATCACTGCTTTATTTTTGGATCTCTCTTTTCTTCCCCTGTTTTTCCTCGCTCTGGTCTTCATCTCTATTTTCCCCTTATATTTTCTCTCCAGTCCTTGGAAATGTCAGAGGTGTGATTTGTAGGTTATGCAACCTTTCCATCGCTTTCCATGGATGTCTTTTAGACTTTGGAACCTGCAGAACAAAACCTGGTCAGTTCTGTTTTAAAGAGATCCACATTAAAGGTAAGTCTTAACACCCAAAAAAAGATAAAAAACAAACAAACAAACAAACACACACACACATTTAAAGTGAGCATATTCTTTGAGCACTTACCTGAATTACATTATACCCACACAAAAAAAACCCATGAGCTGGATCTGGTCACTATCTCCATTTTCAAACATGAGAAATCTAAGAAATAGAAAGGTTAAAAAAATTGCATGATGTGAGTCCTGGCAGAGCCGCACAGTGTGACTAAGCGCTCGCCCTGCGTGTCTGCAGCTCCCTTCGTTTTCGGGCGACATCGGGTGGCCGGAAATTCACCATGTCTGTTCTGAAGGTGCACGCCAGAGAGATCTTGGACTCTCGTGGGAATCCCACTGTTGAGGTGGATCTCTATACCTCAAACGGGTCTCTTCAGAGCTGCTGTGCCCTGTGGTTCCTCAATTGCTACCCAAGAGGCTCCAGAGCTTCGGGACAAGGACAAGACACGCTGTCTGGGGAAGGGCGTCTCCAAGGCTGTTGAGCACATCAATACAGCCATTGCACCTGCCCTGGGTTAGCAAGAAGCTGAGCGCTGCGGAGCGGGAGAAGATCCACAAGCTGGTGGTAGAGACTCACGGGAAGAAATATAAATCTAAATTCTGGGAGTGTGCCTGGCCGTCAGAAGACACCTTCATTGCCGACCTGGTGGTGGTGGGGCTCTGCACTGGGCAGATCAAGACTGGCGCGCCTTGCCGATCAGAGCGCTTGGCCAAGTACAACCAGATCTTCAGAATCAAGGAGGAGCTGGGCAGCAAGGCCAAGTTTGCCGGCAGCAACTTCAGAAACCCCCTGGCCACGTAAGCTCTGGGCAGGCAGCCCACTAGTGGTCACTAGTGGGCTAATTGGACCTCTGCTGGTGACATCTGTAAGGGCAGCCCCGGGCCCCCAGCCGATACCTGCAGAGGCCTCTGCCTCTCCCCTCCCTGTGGAGTTCTCACTGCTTCTTAGAACTGCCCCAAAGCCAGGCCTGACATCGGAACCCTGGTGGAAACCCTAGCCTGAGTGTAGTCATGTGACTGGTCCAAATCATTGTTCTTCTCACCTTGCTTCTCAAGTGCCTGGAGCCAAGTGCATCTACATTGTAATCTCCGAGGTGTCCACAGGTAAGATCTCCAGTGGTTTTGTGTGCAAAATAAAGTCTTCTGTGTCCTTAGGGGGAAAAAATTGCATGATATTACACAACTAATGAATGTCAGAGCCGACATTCAAATGCAAGTACTCTGACTTCTGAGCACACATTTCTAATGAATCTATGTACTGTCTCATTCACATCAATCACAAATAATTAATAATAATTTGCTAGTCCTTCTAATCACAGAGCTCTATGCAGCTGCACAGGTTGCGTGCCCAGGAAACCAGCCTTGTCTGCATAAATTATAGGTCTAAGTGTAAAAATCCAAATGAGGGACACATTAGAAGAAAATACTGAAGAACGTACTTTAAGCTTGAAAGAGAGGAAGCCTCCTTAACATCCAAAAGGCAAACATAAACAAGATAGTAGGTAAATTTGAATCTATCCAATATTTTAAAATGTTTACATGAATGACAACCCCAAAATTTAAAAGGTAAGTAATAAACTGGATGAAGCTACTTGAGATATAAATAACAAAAAATATTATTATCTATCCAGAATAAAGATTTTCCTAGCCGAGACCAGTTTGGCTCAATGGATAGAGCATCAGCCATGCGAACAGAAAGGTCCTGGGTTCGATTCCAGTCAAGGGCATATACCTGGGCTGCGGGCACATCTCCAGTAGGAGGTGTGCAAGAGGCAGCTGATCGATGTTTCTCTCTCATCAGTGTTCCTGACTTTCTATCACTCTCCCTTCCTCTCTGTAAAAAATCAATAAAATATATTTTTTAAAAAAAGATTTTCCTAAAAAACAATTAAAAAAAAAACAGCAATGGGGGGGAGGTGCTGGGGGGGAGAGAAGGGGGACTTGTTAAAGGAAATGTAAAGGAGAAAATAGAAATGACCTGACCTAAAAACATAAAAATCTGCACAACTCACCAGAAGTTACAGAAATAATATATTTTAACCCACCATATTGGTAAAAATTATGGGGGTTTTATAATATCAAGGTGTAGTGACAATATGGGGAAATGGGAACTCTCATACATTCATACATTGCCAATGACAGTTTAGATTGGTTTAGCATTTTAGACAACCTCATTAAAGTTTTAAATGAGCAATGTCTTATAGAAAGCAATTCTATTTCTTGGTATCTGCTTGCAGAGAAATAAAGTTATATAAAACACAAAGGCATGTATTAAGGTTATTAAACATATTTTTATTGATATCAGAGAGGATGGGAGAGGAAGAGAGATATGGAAACATCAATGATGAGAGTGAATCATTGATCTGCTGCTTCCTGTATGCCCCACACTGGGGATCAAGCCCACAACCAGGGCATATGCTCTGGCCAGGAATTGAACCTCCACCTCCTGGTTCATATGTTGAAGCTCAACCGCTGAGCCACTCTGGTTAGATTCATTGCAACTTCATATTTAGCAGTAAAATAATGGAAATATCCTAAATGTTTGTCAATGGGTGTTATTAAAACTATGATACATTCACACCATGAAATTCTAGGCAACACTTAGAATGAACTAGATCCCTTGGTTAACATAGGAAAATCTCTAAAACATTGCTGAGTAGAAAAAAAAGGTTCAAAACAGTATGTATAGTGTATGACTTATGAACAGAAATCTCCACAAAAGAAAACTCTAAATTTCCCTATGGAAGAGGAAGAGAAGAAGAACAATCAGAGGAGATCAAAGCTAGTTGGAGAAAAGAAATAGAATTTGGAGATCATATCTACTGGAGTTATCCACCCACCCTCTTCAGAAACCCTCAGACCTTTGCAGGTTGTAAAGAGTTATGGTCTGAAACCGATCATTGGTTAAGAAGATTTCTTGATCTTTGTTCAACCTGTTCAGTCTAGGTCCCCGCTCTGCATCTGGAATTCCCTGTGACTTGCACCTTTGCCAGTCAGGGCCCCTTGTTTCTGAAGGGAAAATGTGCCAAGGCTCTCTGGAGTCCCCCTCTCTTCCTTAATCAGCTCGACATCAAAACAAGTTGTTGTTTTTAAATCTTTATTGTTGAAAGTATTACATGCCCTCTTTTTCCCTCATTGACCTCTCCCACCCTATCCCTGCCCCCCACCCCAGGCCTTCACCACCCTATTGTCTGTGTCCTTGGGTTATGTACATATGCATATGAATTTATTGGTTGATCTTCTCCCCCAACACCCTCCCCTGCCTTCCTTGGGAGGTTTGACAGTCTGTTCAAGAAAACAAATATTAAAGGGCTTTGCACAAAAGAGCCTGGCAGCTCCTGTAGCACAGCACTGACAACAGTTCTTGGTGGGACAAGGACCTAATGACTGTGATGCTGTGAAGAGCAGTTTCTTCACTGGGTGATGTGGCCATATCACAAGGATGTGAAACAAATAGAACTGGAATTCACCCTTTTGACAGTTTTATCAGCAGGGTTTCTCATCTTTGATACTGTTAACACCGGCAGGATAATTGTTTGTTGTGCAGGGGTATCTTGGGTATTGTAGGGTGTTTATTTAGTACATCCTGGCCTCTGCCCATTGCTGCCTTTGGGGAATTACTCATCTGTGTTCTCCCAGCCCAAGCTGGGATGCTAGGAACAGGACACTGCTATCACTGACTTTGCATTTTGTATATTTTTCTCACTTTCTACAGTGAACATGCATTACCTCTACAATCAGGAGAGGAATTAAGTGAAGTCAAGGATGCACCTCATTTTTGAGAGAGATACATGTAAATGCTCCTTCTGGGGATTCAGCCATTGGAATAATTCATGGCCTGGGCTAAACCCCGGGGACATTAGAAAGCTTCCAAACCGCTAACTATTCAGCAATTTTACAATTTTACACGGTCAATGGCAATCGCATGACGGTTACCTTGAGTTTGAAAGCTTTTTTGTCTTAGAATTTCAGGGCTTTTGTATTGCAATGCATTCAGTTAGAATACTTTTAGGTCGGAGTTCTTAAAGGCAAGATGATTGTATCAAGATAAACATAGACATTTGATTAGTGTTTGTTGTTGCTGTTTATTATTTTATTTTATATATATATATATATATATTTATTTATTTATTTATTTATTGGTTTCAGAGAGGAAGGGAGAGGGAGAGAGAGAGAAATAAAAACATCAATGATGACAGGGAATCATTGATTGGCTGCCTCCCACGTGCCACCCACTGGGGATTGAGCCCACAACCAGGGCATGTGCCCTTGACTGGAATCGAACCTGGGACCCTTCAGCCCACAGGCCGATGCTCTATCCACTGAACCAAACCAGCTAGGGCTATTTTTTAAAATATATTTTTATTGAGTTTACAGAGAGAGAGAGAGAGAGAGAGAGAGAGAGAGAGAAGAGAGAGAGAAAGAGAGAGAGAAACATCAATGATGAGAGAGAATAAACTGCCTCCTGCACGCCCACTACTTGGGATCAAGTCTGTAACCTGAGCATGTGTCCTTGACCAGAATCAAACCTGTGACCCTTCCAATGCTCTATCCACTGAGCCAAACCAGAGAGGGTGCTGTTTATTTTTTACCTGTTACCTGAGGCCAGGTAGGTTGCACCTCACCAAAGACTGTCTCTGTCTCTCCTCTACCTCTTTGTCACCCTCAGGTGGAATTCCCTGGTTTTCTATTAAAGGCTGCACAGAGGCCCAGTCTGAATGCTTCAGGAGAAGGGTGATCCGTGAAAAGGTCCAGATTTCTCACTGCTGCCATCGTCCTTTGTGCAATTTCTGACCCAGAAGTCCTTATCCAAATTGCTTGACTGATCGATGAGTCTCAACACCTGAACCGGTCAGCACAGGATGACAGCTACCATCCACCCACCCTCTGCAGAAACCTCTGACCTTTGCAGGTTGTAAAGAGTTATGGTCTGAAACCGATTTTGGCTTTCAAGGTGCCCAACTTCTCCCCCACCAACTCACCTCAAAAACATCCTTTCAACACCATCCCTCGCCTCTCCTCTTTCTGCTTAACTCCCCTTCTGATGATTTCATGGCTACAAAGAAGTAAAAATGTGAGTGATTCCCGGAGTCGAATTATGTACATTGTCTCTAGTTTACTAATTTTCCTAAATATTCCCATAGTCCATAATATAGTGATAAATGCACTGTGTCATAATACACCCAATGACCTGGAAGTGTTCATTTGATTTCCAAAGGGAACTGCTTTGCTCTTTGAGGGTAATTTGTGATATGGAAAAACTGATTTAAGAAATATCATAGGAAAAATAAGCCAGATATCAGCCAACCAGACCTGACAGAACTATGACCCAAAATGGCAAAGGGCTCAAACAGGTGCAAATATTGACACTTATTTCTCCCATTTGCATCAGGATTTTCCCATATTCTGCATTTCTATACTCTAACCACGCCCAAGTATGTTGGCTTGTCTAATTTTGGCAGACCAAGCAATTCAGCTTGAGCAGGGCAATAGGTTCCCATCCACAAGGAATTAAAACAAAAAACTTAACTGCACTTCACAATTCTAAACATGCCACATAATCAATTATTCTCATTCAATGCCCTACCTACGTAACTTAGAGATTATTGTATTTTAACATTTAAACTTGTTTTCCTCTGTATTTTTAGAAGCTTGAGAAATTCAAGTCATGCATAATAAATCTCAATCTTCTTCCATTGCCTTTTTCTCAGAATCTAGGATTCTCACACACAGTGGGCCCTCAACAAATATTTTTCTATAAATTTCAAAGAAAAACAAGCATTAAAAACAAGTCCAAGGAAACTAGACATTTTCCTCCACACTTATTTCAAGTTTATTTCTGTTTTGTTGTTGTTGTTAATCCTCAGCTGAGGATACTTTTCCGTTGATTTTTAGAGAGAGTGTACGGGAGAAGAAGAGATAGAGAGGAACATTGACATGAAAGAGATGCATCGATTGGTTGCTCCTGTACACATTCAACCAGGGCCAGGAGCCTGCAACCGAAGTATGTGCCCTTGACCAGAATCAAACTTTGGTTCACAGGCCAATGCTCTACCCACTGAGCCAAACCAGCTAGAGCTCAACTATATTTCTTAGATCATTTTTCTGAACACACACATAGTTTCCTCATCCTGAAATTTAAATCCACTTGCCATTATTTGGTTACTGTATGCATCAGCCACTTTGGTAAGCAGTGATTATACCAAATCAAGGAACTTCATGGAGGGTTTACTTTTCTTTTTCTTATTTTTAAAAATATATCTTATTTACCCAGTACTAAAGGGGGGTTGGGGGTAAATATAACGAGATCAGAGAATCAGTGACTGACTCCATAAAGCTTCCCAGATTTAATTTGCGGTCCTGGGGATGTAACAAGAGAATTAGGAAGCAGGTGCTAATTTTTGGCTCATTAGTTGCTGAGCTTGGTCAGTCCCTTTGGTCCCTCTTCACCTCATTTTCCTCACATATAAGATGAAAAGAATTGGATCATATGATCTCACAGACACCTTCAAATCCTCATGTTTTTATGACTCGACACTGACTAACACTTATTTGCTGTTTTTCTTAGATTTAAAAACAAGACTTGGTGCTGAATACATCCCATAAAATAGGCCCTGGTTGTTAGGATTAATAATTATCTAACTCTGTGTCATGTAGGAAAATAAAAGAAGTGTAAGCCATGCCAGCCCGAAGCAGCACTGAGGCAGTTTATGTGCATGCCAACGTCACACACAAGTCACCATGGGAACAAAATGTAACTTTTGCATCCTTGATGTGGTAGGCTGAATGATGGTCCCCCAAAGATGTTCATGTTTGAATCTCCGTACACATGTTACTTTCCAAGGGATTTTGCAGATGTGCTTAAATGAAGGATCTTGAGATGAGATTCTCCTAAATTACTCCAGTGGGCTCAATGTAAGCAACAGAGTCTTTATGAGAGGGAAGCAGTTTCACATGTCACAAATGATTATTTGATATTTGTATACATTATGAAATGATTATTACAAAAAGTCTAGTCAACATCCATCTATATATAGTTACAAAAAAATCCTGCTTTCTTTAACATAGCAATTTGCTATTGCAGCCACGGGAAACAGTACACTTGATCATGCAAGGGAGGGGATGGTGAGGCGTTTCCTCTCCCCTCAAGGCTGATATATCCAACACTTGGTTTACATGGGATCTGCTTTCAAGAGAGGCACTTCAGTGTCTCAGTGTCATAATGTTTTCCTTTCATTGTACAATTTCTCAGTCATAGTTTCCCTAGGAAACACACACAGATGTCTACAAACATGCATTCACATCTTATTAGTTAACACCACCCACTCAAGGCCCTATCCACTCAATATTTCTTTGGCTAACAAGCATATTCTTTTTCTATCCCTCACATCTGAAGACAAAGTGATACTTCCTTTATGACTGAAAGACATCAGACTGAAGAGCTAGTGGATCTGGGGACCAGCCTTGAGCTTCTGAATACCAGGTCAACTTCCTTGTTGTCTACCATTTTCCCTCCAAAAACTGAAACAGAAACCTCAGTGGTTCGTTCCCCTTAACTCATTTAAAATCCAAGTCTTTACCTTGATGGTGTGGCTTAATTGTTGAGCATCGACTATGAGCTGGGAGATTATGGTTCAATTCCCACTCAGGACATATATCCTGGTTGTGGGCTTGATCCCCAGTGTGTAGTATGTAGGAGGCAGCTGATCATTGATTCTCTCTCATCATTGACGTTTCTATCTCTCTCTCTCTCCCCTTCCCTTCCTCTCTGAAATCAATACATTTTTTAAAAGACAAGTCTTTACAATCAACAAATAGAGGCATCTGAATGATGTGGCAGGGTAGAGAAAACATGATTCTATTAGCAAAGGAAGGGCTGGAGCATTTTGTCTGCTAGCACACAGCAACAAGGTTTTCTGAAGTTGCAGAGAGCACACTTTTTATAATTGATATTACCTACTTTCCCCATTCTACTGATGAGGAGCCTCTGTAGCTGATAGGTGGTAGACAGGGAACTCATGGTGACATACCATGTGATCTTCACTCCACCACCAATGCCAGCCCTTAGGAGAACCACGTACGTGGGTGGGCAAGAAGTTGTGGGATGATGTGACCCTGTCTCCTTAACACATATTTAAAATCTCTGAGAAATGAGACAGGAGGGCTTTGAAAGAAGCAAGGAGCCAAACAGAAGGAAATGGGATGGTTGATGACTGACCCCTGAGCTTCATCAGCGACTCCGAGTCTGGCCAAGAACTTTGGGGGAAAAAATTATTCAGTTAGACAATGATGGAGAAAAGTCTGAAGCCCTGAATATAGCAGACTGCATAAACAGAGAGCCACCTTTAAGTTTTGTATTGTTTGCACTGAAGAATTTCATGCGCATATCTTTATGGCTAGAACTGCAGGCTGGTGTACAATGTTGAAGACATGGTAAAACACTGCATCTTTAGGGAGATCTGGGGCCATCTCAGCACTGTCTGTCAGAGAGTTCATATTTTCTCTCCCAGTAGCTGACCCTTATGGCTGCAGATCCTACGAGTGAAGGCGTTAGAGGCGGCTGTAACTGCTGGTGGACATATTTCTTCTATCTTGCATATTTCTTTGATCTCTGTAGCTCACTACTGGTAATACACTGTACCCTCCTTTGGCTGAACTTCATATCATAACATTCTAATCTATCCTTCCTCATAACTAACTAGTTATGAGCATTTTTCTACCTTCTCATCCCCCCACATGCTGAATAAAGTTCAAAGATCTGCCATCAGAAATTATTGTATAGAATGGAACTTCCAGGCAGAGCAGTAACTAGCAATTTTGGTGCCAGGGCAAGCATACAACATGCCCTCAGATTAACTTTGTAATTCATGTCTTGGCTCACATTTGGGTGTTATTGATAATACTTACCATCTGGTGGCTTCTTATTTTAACTAATTATTCTTGCTAACTAGGCATTAAGCTCAGTGATACTGTGTGTGTGTGCTGTTGAATCAATTGCACAATCATTTAAAAGACTGGCACACTAAGTCTCAGAGACCTCGGGCCAGACTGTAATGGCCAGGCCAAGATACAGCTTTGATTCTGGAGAGGACCAAGAGAGAAAGAAGTAGCCAATGACAGTGGACATTGGAAGAACGTTGGACCCATTAATTCAAATATCTATTGAGCAATTCTCACATGTCAGGTATAATGGAGATGATGAGGATATAGCAGTGAATAATTTATGGTGCGAGGGAAGCCTAAACAACCATCATTTTATTATTACCTCTATTGGTTCTGGGGCTGCTAGGCAATTCTCGCTTTGGATCTCTCATGGAATTAGAGTCAGAGGAGAGCAGGGGCTGAAACCACCTAGTGACATGTCTGGGGGGTGGAGGGAAGGAGGCTGGAACGGGGGCTCACCCAGAATCTCTATCTCTGCATGATCTTTCCATGTGGCATCTCTAACTTGGCAGCTACAAGTTAGCCTGACTTCTCCCATGCCAGCCCAGAGTCCCAAGACAGAGAAAGCAGAGAGAAGGCCAGAGAGAAGTTCTAATGACTTTTATTATTTACCTTCAAAAGTCACATATGTCACTCCCACTGCACAATCAGTTGAGGCTGTCCCAAAGGCCTACGCAGGTTGGTGGGGAGAGTGTAGAGACACCACCTCCCTCTCTCTCTCTCTCTCTCCCACTCTCTCTCTCTCTCTCTCTTAATTGATTTGAGAGAAAGAGAGAGAGATGTGAGAGAGAAACATCTATGTCTCCCATGGGCACCCTGCAGGACATCAAACCTGCAACCTGTGTATGTGCCCTGACCAGGATTCAAACCCATGACCTTTCGGTGTACCTGCTGACACTCCAAACGAGTCACAGCAGCCAGGGCCAGACACCACCTCTTGATGGGGAAGTACTAAGTTTCTGGAGAAAGATGAGACCCAAAATGTAGTTGAGGACAATTTTTATAAAATAGAATCTACCACAGGGTTCATAAATTTCACCAGACTGTCAAATGGGTCTACAGAGCTAAAAAAAAAAAAAAAAATTAAAGAATTCCTTCAGGAACCTTGTCATGCCTGAAGTTCACTCACATTACAAACCTCCCTCTGAAATACTAATCACTTCTTCTGTATCCTACCTTGTGATCATATCCAGCCTCTTCTCTAGTTCACTTGTTCATCTTTTGTTTTGGCCTTGCTTCTTTGAAATTATCCTTTTCAAGGGCCCCCACCTCCAACACACACACAGGCACATACTCTTCTAGATTTCATTTTCCTGGCATAAATCTCTGTCAAAACCAGTGAGCCTGTTTGCAACTCACCAGTGAATCCTGTTTTCTACCTTTTAAAATCATATTCCCCTAAACAAACTGGTCCTGCCAGCTGAGAACGCTGTTTCCAAGCCCTTTGTCTTTTTGGCCCTCAGGTCTTTGGGAAGCCTCACCTGAAATCCTCAGCTTCCTTGCTATGCTACCCTGAGTGCCTCTGCCATCTGGTGGCCAGGAGTTGTAACTGAAACCTTGTGGTCTAGCCTAATGGCTGACCTGCACTGCTCTTTCCTGGACCCATTGAGGCAAGATGCTCTGCTTGTCTATTATCTCTTTAGGTCACAGTGTCCCTGCACCAAGTTAGGAAGAAGCAGCAGCCTTGAGTTATCAAAACGTATGCCAAGTGGTCTCTGTGGCAAGTGAATGAATCAAAATCTGTGTCTGTGGAGGTGGCTTGAAGTCTGATAGAGGCGAACAATGTAAAAAACGTAGGATGCAAAACAAAGGAGGGAAAGTAATCCTTGAGCCTAGTAAATGCAATGGACTCAGTGGAGTATGTAGCTCTGAAGTTCAAAAACCAGTGAGACTCTTGTATGCGTTGTTGATAACCACAGCTGGATTCTATCCTAGATGCACAACTGACCAGCTGTGGGCAAGTTACTTACTTTCTCTGATCCTGGTGTTCTCATCAACAACGTCATGATTATAGTATTTACCCTGTACAGTTGTTCTGACCAGCAAATAGAAGGCCTTATGAAAAACACCCGTGCCAGTGACAACAAGTAGGACATCCTCAGTCATTGGTTGCTTGAATTAATGTTACTATAGAGCTGGTTCAAAATGTCAGAATCCTTTACAAGACTAGGCAGCCTCTATTTCACCATGTGCTAGTGGGAAGAGAGCAATGCTAGGTATTTAGGGGTGTGTAGATATGCCAGAGAACCTGAGGGGAAAGTGGGGACCAGGACTTTTTATTTATGAAGAAGCCCTTTAAAATCTTTTAAAGCTTTTTAAAAACGTCACACTGTCCCGTCTCAGATCCTCTAAAGAAAGAGTCGGGAGGTCTGGGTGGAGAGGGCGAAAAGAGGGTAGAGGGGCACCTGTAACAATGTCAACAATAAAAATAAAATATAATTTTTTAAAAAGAGCCAGAGGAAATGAGTCCAAATGGTTTACCAGTAATTAAGTTTAAACCAGAAATACCTTAAAGGAGTTTATATATCCTCTTTAGGTTTTAATCTCAAAAGCATATTTGCCCTCAAACAATAATTCCCAGATATGATCTGAATCGGCACCTCCAAGATGGAAGAGTCTATGTGATCAACCTGCCACCAAGCAGCTGGCCGATGCCCTCAACTGAGGGCTCAGTGTCCTCAGTTCTCTGGTACTAACGTGTTGGACATTCAGCAACAGCACCCAGTAGGTCATCCTTGGTGAGAGGCCACTCACTCCGCTGGTCAAACGCACAGACTCCGTCCATACCAGAATAGCCACTCTATTTACAGGTCCGTTGCGTAAGCATTCGGTGGCCAAGAGGAGATACTGGCTTATATTCACTGGGTAAATCGTCCTGTTCACCTGGTTACCAGGCATCTCTGGAATGGATGCTCTCTCACACTATGCCTACTTCCATGCACACGTCTCTAATCCTCCACCCTTGCTGATTTCATGCCCCTGACCAACTAAGCACACCATTTTCCCCTGCCCTGAGCCTGTGTTTCTGGCTACTCTTCCTCCCATACAAAGTGAACTATCAAGTGTACATACCAGTTGCAGTTTTGACCACTGAAAGGATTTCCCCTCCCTCTGTCCTTGAGGGTCTATGATATGGCAACTGTCCAGCCCTTCCTTCCTCTCTTTCTTTCTCTCTTTCTTTTTCTTCCTTTCTTTCATGAATCCTCACCTCAAGATACTTTTCCCATTGATTTTTATTTTTTAAAATATATATTTTATTGATTTTTCACAGAGAGGAAGGGAGAAGGATAGGAAGTCCGAAACATCGTTGTGAGAGAAACTCTTGCACACCTCCAACTGGGGATGTGCCCGCAGCCAAGGTACATGCCCTTGACCAGAATTGAACCCGGGACCTTTCAGTCCAAAGGCCAATGCTCTATCCATTGAGCCAAACTGGTTCGGCTTTCCATTGATTTTTAAAGAGACTGGGAAAGGGAAGGAAGGAGGGAGGGAATGAGAGATAGAGATAGAGATAGAGATAGAGATAGAGATAGAGATAGAGATAGAGGTAGAGGTAGAGGTAGAGGTAGAGGTAGAGGTAGAGGTAGAGGTAGAGGTAGAGGTAGAGATAGAGATAGAGATAGAGATAGAGGTAGAGGTAGAGGTAGAGGTAGAGATAGAGATAGAGATAGAGATAGAGATAGAGATAGAGATAGAGATAGAGATAGAGACAGAGATAGAGATACCAGGGCTGGGGATCGAACCTACAACCAGGTAGGAGCCCTTGACCAGAATCAAACCTTTGACCCTTCAGTGTATGGGCTGACACTCTGACCACTTGGTCACACTGCCAGGTCTGTACAATTTCTTTTTCCCACAGTATATTGATTAATCCTGCCTATGAACCAGAGCCAAAATTCCACCATCAGATCACCTGGAAGCTGCTGTGAGGCCATGTGCATGAATTAAGGAAGAAGCACTAGTGCCACCTTCTGGATTTTCTTGGGTCTGATTTTAAGGAACCATTTTTCATCACACAATGGATTGTGGCAGCTCCTTATGATTCAGTGACAATGACGATGCCCAGTCCATAGTGAGCAACTCCATTCTCACAGTCACTTGGTATCCTATGGTCATGTGCTCAGTGACGACAATGGCACAGTAGCCTTCACGGAGCTTCTCTTCCCAGGGTGAGTGGTTTCCTGCTATAGAAGGTATGCCGATGCCCAGAACCCTATGAAGCTTATCAAACACAAAACAGCATCCTCTCCACCATGGATACCTCCAGCATCACTGGGTCTGCTGAGTCCTTCAGCACCAACTTCAGGGCAGATTGCAGTGCAACCCAAACCTGCTGTGATTGCCCTTCCTGCTCTGGTCTCCACCAAAATCTCACTGTGTCCAAAATCCACAGGCCCAACAAGCACTGAGCTGCTTTCTTAGTGGTCAAGGGTATAAGGTGCTATAATTTGGTTTTCTTCTTAAGTTCACCCCAGACAATTGGACCGCAAATAACTTCACCAATATGACAGCCCATAAATTTTTCACTTTATGTTTAATTCTTTGGACCAAATATATCTAAAGCAGCCATAGTATTGGCTACTTTCTGTTCACTAACACAATAGCATTGATATAAGTGGGCCATAGAAATGCTCCAAAATGGCAAGATGATCATGGTGCTTGGAGACTACTTTATTTTGGGGACCAGAAGAGTTAACATTGATCCTAGTCAGTAAATGTGCATTGTTGGTGCTTTTTTTCTTCTTCTTCTCATTAATGCAAGCTCTTGATTATCTTTACTTACAGCATTGAAAGAAAAAAGAAAAAAAGCCTGACCCAGACCAATAACCAACATTGCCTGTGGACTCTCAGTCAGGGCACATACCAATGAATGCATAAATAAGTGGAACAACAAATCTCTCTCTTAAAAAATCAATAAAAATGTAAAAACCTGGGGGGCAGCCAAGACCGGTTTGGCTCAGTGGTAGAGCGTCGGACTGCGGACTGAAGGGTCCCGGGTTCGATTCCGGTCGAGGGCATGTACCTTGGCTGTGGGCACATCCCCAGTAGGGGGCGTGCAAGAGGCGGCTGATCGATGTTTCTTTCTCATCGATGTTTCTGACTTTCTATCCCTCTCCCTTCTGCTCTGTAAAAAATCAATAAAATAAAATAAAAATAAAAACCTGGGGGGCGGGCAATGGGGAGATGTGGAGATGTGTGATATCTTAAGCAATAAAAATGTTTTAAAAAATTTAAAAACCAAGAGGAAAAAAATAAAAGATTGGCTAGTAGGTCTGTTGCAATGGGTATAGGCTGAAGTTCCCCTGCAGTCTTTCAAACATTTCCCAGTCCCCTAATAATTGACATTTATCCAGCTCTTCCTTGTGGGAAAAGTTGTGGCTTTACTCTGTGAGGCCACATTTTGGTCATGACTTTCGATTAAGGTCCTGTCTCTTCAGTCCTATAACCCAGTGGTCGACAAACTCATTAGTCAACAGAGCTAAATATCAACAGTACAACGATTGAAATTTTTTTTTGAGAGCCAAATTTTTAAACTTATACTTCTTCTAACGCCACTTAATCAAAATAGACTTGACCAGGCCGTGGTATTTTGTAGAAGAGCCACACTCAAGGGGCCAAAGAGCCGCGGTTTGCCGCCCACTGTTATAACCCTCCTCTCAGTGAGACTCTGGGGCTTCTTGTTTTCAATTTGAGCATCTCAGTGGATTAATAACAAGAACCCCTGAAATGCTGTTGACCCCAGGTTTCAGCATCACAGATCAGATTGGCAAAGGCCTGTGTTCAGTCTAGTTCAGTGGCCGGCAAACTGCTCTGTTGACTAATGAGTTTGCTGACCACTGGTCTAGTTTAAGGGTGGCAGTGGCACATTGGAGTAACGACAATCCCTTCCTCAGTGGCTTGTGGGGCTAAAAAGCATCACTGCTCTTAGTACATTGACCTCTTTCTAGTCATCACATATTCCAAGCTTATTAGTATCTTGGGAACTTTGTCCTCGCCTTTTTCCCTGCCTATAATGCTCTTTTAAAAATGCTTCTCTCTCCCTCTCTCTCTCTCTCTCTCTCTCTCTCTCTCTCTCTCTCTCTCTCTGTGTGTGTGTGTGTGTGTGTGTGTGTGTGTGTGTAAAGCATTGAGAACAGTGCCTGGCACATAGAAAGTGCTACGTAAGAGGTCAGACTCTTCCAGCTCTGCTGTCCCCAGAAGCCTTTATCCTGTCCCAAAGCTCACTGAATGCCTGCTACATATACTAATTCTTTAAGAAATGTATTTCTCCTGGACACCCCCATTCCCAGATTCTTTAATCACGCACTTAGAATATGTGCACATTAAATACCACACCCATGCTCTCATCCTTGCCATTCACCTTACTTGGAGCCCAGCGAGTGCCCAGAAAACAACGCTGGACTTGGGAGTGTGATGATGCACGTTTCCGACTCTGCTCAGCTCTTGCTGGGTGAACGTTGGATCCACCAGATAACTTTTCTGTATCTCCCTTTCTCTCTTGAAGCACTAACTTCCTCTCTGTTGAGAGGATTAAATAAGTAATAGAAGCTGTTTACAAGCAAATCATATCGGGTGATTCACCTGTTCGCTAGCTCTCCTTTGTCCTAGAATGAAAATCTACACTCCACATCATGACCTCTGCCTGACAAACCTCATCCCTGCCTTCCCCTCTCTCTGCTCGAACTATATTGGCTTCTTTCTGTGGGTCAAACACACCACGTGTACTCATAGCGCAGCGATTTGGCCCATGATTTCACCTGCCTGTCATGTTCTCCCTCCAGATCTTTTCATGACTGGTCTGTCTCTTTGTTCAAATGTTCATCCTCTCTCCAGGGGCACCCCACCACCACCACCACCTATCTAAACAGCACAGCCTCCAGTTGCTCTCTATCACATACGTTCCTCATTGCACTTATCATCACCTGGAATTACTTTGTTCACTGATTCCTTTAACAATTTGCTCTGAGGGCAAGGACTATGTCTCTGTTTGGTAGACAGCTCTCCCCTCAGTGTCTAGACAGCACCCGGCCTATGGGAGATGCTCCTGCAACATTCGTGCATAAATGGACATGGACATGCTCTGCAAAAATGTAAGAATTCAGGTGTCCTGGAGGGGGTATTGCAGTGACTGGTATGCAGAATGCAGTCGGTATGATGCCTTTGAAAAGAAGGTCCTTCCCACACTGGATTACACACTTTTTAAGTTGGTGTTGAGGACATTTTTAATGAGATGCTTGCTTATGCCCCAAAGTCATCTATAAGTTTGATTTATTTTCAGGAGCTAAGAATAATGTATGACGATTGAAAGCAGTAACAGATTTGCTTTCAACTCAGTCCTTCTTATGTAAGGTAACTGACTCTGTGCTTGCCTTCAAGTTCTGGGCTAGTCACAACCTGGTTGTGGTTCCCACTCTTACAGAACCTATGCCTGGAAAAACTTGAACCAGGATCATTCCCCTCAGTAGCTTGTGGTTGCTGGTTCCGTCTCTGCTGGTCTGCTTAAAGTCATGATTCTCCATCACCAAGGTCTCTATTGTCTATATACTTTCTCAGTGATCTATTTGGCTTCAAGTTGAGAGCATTGACTTTGGAATTGACCAGACATGGGCTTCAATCTTGGCTTTGACTATATCTATATGACCTTCAGCAAATTCTTTAACCCCTCTGTGCCTCTATTTCCTCATTTATTATTTTACAGATAATACTTTTCTCCTAGGCTAATTTAAGTATTGACAAAATAATATATGTAAAGGGATTAGTGCATGATAACTCAGTTGACATAAGCCATTAATATTATAGATTAACTAAAGGCCCGCTGCACAATATTTGTGCAAGAATAGGCTCTCCTTCCCCTGGCTTCACTCCTAGCTGTCCAGGAGCTGGCAAGTCCTCTCTTCTGTCCAGAGCACCGCTCCTGTAACTCCCTCTGCTGCCCCTCCCCCCCCCCCCATAGCAGATGTCCTGCCCTTCCCGGCCACTCTGTGCCTGCATGTGCAAATTAACCATCCATCATTGTTGGGTTAATTTGGATATTCACTCTGATTGGCTGTGGGCATAGTGGAGGTATAGTCAATTTACATGTTTGTCTATTATTAGGTAAGATGTTATTGTCATTATTTGTGCTATTTTTTTTTTTCAAATATATTTTATTGATTTTTTTACAGAGTGGAAAGGAGAGGGATAGAAAGTCAGAAACATCGATGAGAGAGAAACATCGACCAGCTGCCTCTTGCGCAACCCCTACTGGGGATGTGCCTGCAGCCAAGGTGCATGCCCCCCAACCGGAATCGAACCCGGGACCCTCCAGTCCACACTCCGACACTCTATCCACTGAGCCAAACCGGTCTCGGCAGTACTTTTTGTATTTTAAAGATTTCTATATACAATTGTATACTAGGCTAAATCCTGAATTACCCTGTCATAGAGGGCTTTAATTAAAGACTTCACTTTTTTGTTCTTCGGTTTCTTCTATCAGTGACTCCTTAAAAGTTGCTGAGTTAGTGTCAGATTTAGGTTGCCCAATTTAGTCTCCTGAAGGCTTTTATTTTATTTTATTTTTTTTTTTATTTTTTTTTTATTTTTTTTTTTTATTGTTCAGTTTATTAATTACATTGTTTCCCCTTTTTTATCCTCCTATATCTTCCCTCCACCCTGTACCTATCCCACCCTCCGCCCTCATCTCCCCCTCCCCAATGTCCTCTCCCATTGTTGCAAGATTTTTGTCCAGTCTCTTGCTGCACTTCCCACAACCCTTTTCTCCCCAAGAATTGTCAGTCCATTCCCTCTCTATGTCCATGTTTCTGTTATAGTCACCAGTTTATCTTGTTCATCAGCCTATCAGTTCACTTGATTTTTATGTTCATTTGTTGATAGATGTGTATTTGTTGTTCATAATTTATATTTTTACCTTTTTCTTCTTCCTCTTCTTAAAGAATATCTTTCAGCATTTCATATAATACTGGTTTGGTGGTGATGAACTCCTTTAGCTTTTTCTTATCTGCGAAGCACTTTATCTGACCTTCAATTCTGAATGATAGCTTTGCTGGATAGAGTAATCTTGGTTGTAGATTCTTGCTCTTCATTATTTTGAATATTTCTTGCCACTCCCGTCTGGCCTGCATCGTTTCTGTTGAGAAATCCGCTGACAATCGTATGGGTGTTCCCCTGTAGGTAACCAACTGTTTTTCTCTTGCTGCTTTTAATATTCTCTCTTTATCTTTTGCTCTTGGCATTTTAATTATGATATGTCTTGGTGTGGTCCTCTTTAGATTCCTATATTTTGGGGTTCTGTGTACTTCTTGGGCTTTTAAGTCAGTTTCTTTCACCAGGTGGGGAAAGTTTTCAGTCACTATTTCTTCAAGTAGGTTTTCATTAACTTGCTCTCTCTCTTTTTCTGGCACCCCAATAATTCGGATGTTGGCTTGCTTGAGGTTGTCCCAGAGGCCCCTTACGCTATCTTCAATTATCTGAATTCTTTTTGTTTCTTGCTTTTCCAGCTGAGTGGATTTTGCTTCTTTGTATTTCAAATCTTTGACTTGGTTCTTGTGGCCCTCTGGACTGCTTTTAGGACTTTGTGTAATATTTTTTATTTCAGCCTGTGTATGCTTGATTTCTAGTTGGTCCTTTTTTTTATCTGTGAGGGTCTGGTTTGTATCCTCAGAGGTCTTGCACATTTCCCTGAGGGTCTCATTCATTTCTTTGTAAGTATAATTCATCTCCTTGTAAATCTCATTCATTTGCTGGTTGGTCTTGTTTATTTCCTGGTTGCTCTTGTTTATTTCCTGGTAATTCTCATTAAGTTGATCGGCCTTTTGTAGGAGCCTCTTGAAAAGCCTTATAACCGTGGTTTTGAACTCTATGTCTTGTCGTCTTTTCTCCTCCATTTCTTTCACACCTGATTTCTTTCCATGTCTCTGCATGGTGGCTGCTTTATGTGGCGGCTATCCTCAAAGGGACAGTGGCTCAGTCTCCCCAGTTACCTGAGGTGGGTACTCTTACTGCAATCCTTTATGGGTTGTATTCAGTGTTTTTGAATTTAAACCCAGCTTTTTGTTGTTAGCCCTAGGAGGGTTTGACCTCCAGGCCAATTGTCTGTGAAGCTCAGCTGTGCTCAGGTTGGGTGGGCGGAGTCTCCGGGCCAAGCAGACAGCGTTAGCTCCACCCTATGCGGCCCCAGGGGCTCTGTGCCGGGGGCAATGGCCGCCAGCACCTCTGAGAGAGAGCCGCTGCCGAGCTCCACCGGCTGCCGGTTGCCGGGGAATTCAGACTTTCCCAAAATGAGTCTGCATGCGCAATGTCTCACCCAGGGTCGTAAAACAAAGCAGACTGATGGTTTTCCGAATGAGAGACAAGTCGCAGAGCGCTCTCTGCGCAGTCACGCAGCCGAGCTGTTCGTGCCAAGCTGCCTTCTCCACAAGCCGGCAGACCCGGCAGCACCCGAGCTTCGGCGTGCCCTCCCACTGTCCAGTTTTCACCCCGTGTGATAGTGGGTTCTCTGGACTTCGCCCAGAGCTGGAGAATCTGTCCAGTGGGACGCCCCTGTCTCCCCGTTCGAGAAACCTGGCCGGTTTTCAGCCGCCCGCCGGCGCGCGCCCTCCAAACCTCTCTCCGCGCGAATCTTTCAACGCCGTCCGCCGCCGCTCTCCGGGTCCCAGTGGCTTATCTTTACTTTTATTTGTGGAATTTTCACTCGGCGAGCGTTCTGGTGATTCTGGAAGGTGTTTGTTCCTTCGTTAAGTTGTAGTATTAAAATTGCTGATTATGACGGCAAGATAGGTGTTTTGCCTTTGCCGCCATCTTAGTTCCATCCTGAAGCTGTGCTATTTTTATCACGAATGCACTCTGTCCTGGGAACAGCATGACAGTAATAAACTTGCCCACTGATGACTCTGCCTGATCAAGTGCCCATTTCCTACCCTTTAGCTCACTCCCTCATGTTCACTGAGGGGTCACACTGAGTGAATCTTAAAGGATGGGTGGGATTTTGAGAGGTCAGAGATGGATGTGGAAGGACATTTTACACTGAGAGGAACTGCATGAAGAAAGAGTTAGGGAGTTTCATGGACTCCAACTCGTTTTACATAACGAGACCACAAGTTAGATTCATCATCTATTCCCTTTGAAACCATCCTCCAATCACCTATTGCTAACCAGGCACTAGAATAATGCTGGGGATGAAAAGGAATAAATGGGACTCTGTCCTCAAGGAGCTCAGTTTAGAGAGGGGATGCCACTGTCAGCTGATGTCAGCCTTGTGAGAGCTGCTGTTGCCACGTGAGTTACATGAGCACAGAAAAAAGAAACACTTTTCCAAGTGGGGAAGGCGTGAGGGAGAACTGGAGAACAGAAATGGAGGCCACCACAAGAGGCACTGAAGATAGAGCGCTATTTAATGGAGAAACACTGGAGGGTTTAGAATATGAGAGTGATGAGCAGAAAGGGAAAGGGAAACAGAGTACTTGTTTTAGAATTCACCCATATTCACTCATCTTGAGAGACTGGGCTACTAGAAAGAGAACCCCAGCAATGTCCCTTCATTATATCAATCAAGGGCTTCCCTGGATGAGAAGGGACAAAGTCCCCCTGAATTTAGCTCTTCCATGGGGTCTGTGATCACATGGCCTCCAGAGGGCGCTGGTCACCTTCAGTTCTCAGGATCAAGTAGTTCTCAGCAGTGAGCCAGCCCTGGCATTCATTTCCTGGAAGGCTTGTAAACTCAGCTGCTGGGCCCACCCGCAGAGTTCCTGAGTTGGGACCTAATCATTTGCATGACTAATAATGAGCCCCCAGGTAGATGCTGATGGTGCTGGTCCCAGAGACCACACTTCAAGAACTGCTTGTCAGAAGGATCTAAGACCCTTTTTGTGTCCTTCAAAAGCACAGGTGAAGCAAGCCTAGAGCCTTGGAAGGAGACCTTACTAAGGGTTCAGGGGGAAAACAAACAATCAAACTACAACCAACCAGAGACAGAGCTAGGCCCAAGCAGGTGATGTGGTTTATATCTTGTGGCTCTGAGTTCAGAGAGCCCTCTGAGTTCTGGCTTCCTCTCTCTCTGTCTTCCCAGCCCCTTTCTTCAAGGCAGATGCACGTGCCCCAGAGAAAGAGAAGTTTTCTCAGAGGAAAGGGGAGGGACGGGGCGGGCGGAGGAAGAGATCAACCAAAGGATTTGTATGCATGCATATAGGCATAACCAATGGACACAGACAGTAAAGGGGTGAGGAAATGGGGGGGAGGGGGTCCGTGGTGGAGAGGTCAAAGGGGGAAGGAGACATATGTAATACTTTACACAATAATGATTTTAAAAAATTGGCTATGAGTTGCCCAGTGTCACATAATGCATATTTGTATATAAATGAAGTCATACAAAAAAAGTAAGAACTTTTACCCTGTGACCTTAGTGGGAACAAAACCAATAAGAGCATTAATACAACAGCAGAGCTGCACAATCTGAACAAGTGAATACATGTGAAATAGCAGGAAGTCTTCATTTCCTTGGCAGAATAGTGTCTTTAAGAATCAACAATAATAAAACATTTTAAGATGTTTTTGTACACACTTTTAAAATTTTATTTTATTATTGATTTTAGAAAAAGAGGAAAAGGGGAGGGAGATAGAAACAACAATGAGAAACATCAGGTCGGCTGCCTCTTAAAACTCTCCCCACCCCCCTCCACCTGCCCATCCCCCAGCCGCCACCCCCACCCCTACTCCTGCTGGGGATCAAACAGCAACCGGGAATGTGCCCTAAGCGGGAATTGAACTGCCCACTCAGAGGTGGAGGCTCAACCACTGAACCACACTGGCCGGGCAGCTTTTTGAACTTTTGTTATCAGTGGAGAGTGAATTCTCTGTGTCCCCCCTGTGGGCTTCTTGGGGTGCCTCGGGCACAAGAGTTTCCTGAGGCTCCCACGGGAGCATTAGGTGTCATGGAAGGCATTATTGCTGAGGTAACATTAAGAGAACTCCCCTCCCCCTTGGTCCCATCTTCCTCCATTCCACCAGGGAAAAATAACCATTTTGTCGTTAGCAGGGCTAAGATGAAAGCCAGAGTCCCCGCTCCCAATTAAATTACGGCCCAGTCGCTAGGTTAGCTAGCGTTCCCAGCTCTAATCCTTTGCGTGTGCTGTTCACATGGCAGGCTAGCGTGGGTTACAAAACAAGTGAGTGCAAGGAAGCAGGAGAGAAGCAAGAGAAGTAAGAGAGGGAATTCTTCCTCTCTGGGAATTATTTATTCCCAAAGTTTCCTGGTTTTGCACCGGGAGTCCACTCTCCTAGTCAATGGTCTTTGTTCCCAGGTTAGACAGACAGACAAGCACCTCCCCTACACCATCCCGACTTCACTGCACACGCACCCATTTCCCCTTCGCTGGTTCCTCTCCCCCAGTGATTTGCAGGGAATGGACTGGTAGTCCCCCTAGGGAGATGAAAGTTGCAACTTGGTGACCATGCTTATAATGCCTGGCTTTCCCTTTGATTCTTTCCTATTATTAATATTAATAGTCATTTATGATGGTTAACACTTTGATGGTAATTTCAGTTCAGCAAATGCTATCAGTTTTCCCATTATAAAAACAGGATGGGACTGGTAATGCTCCACTTTTCACAGAGATGGTGAATGCCATCTCAGCACCTGTAGGAGACTGCTTTCATATTTAGATTTATGTACCTGGCTATATTAATATGCTCAAATACTAAGGAAATCCTTTCTCTGTCTATTAGAACAGCAGGACTTGCTTGTGTTTGAATTTGTGTTCATTAGCCTATTGACAGGCAAGGCTGAAGATAAGCTGGCAGTCTCCATGTTATCTTTTGGGCTCTAACTATGCCAATTTAATTAAAATTCCCTGTATCTGAACTGCAGCCTTTTCCTTAAGGAAAGTCATTTTAATGTGGTTTACCTGGAATATCAAATAAAGAATATTTAACACTTCTCACATTTTATAGATGATCCACAAGATCAGATGCTTTTAAAAGTCCGCATGACAAGATATAGTAGCAAACTTTGCTTGTAAATTCTTTAAGTCGGCTTGAACAGCTATTAAAAACACAACTATAGAATTAGTGTATATGTATGATTGATAATGATGCTTTTGCCAACTCACTAGAAGGATTAAAGTTATAGAAGAATCAACTCTGAGCACAAAATTGTAAATTATATGATCACAGGCTTACGATAATTAAAAACAAAGCCACAGATTTAAAAAAATAAAGACACAGAGACAAATGCAGAGACTCTTCTAGAAGAATGAATCACTCTCCCTACCAAGCTACACACACTCCCAAAACCACCTCACAAGTCCCTCACCTGGAAGTCCAAACTTCCACAGGCTGAGTCACCACCCAAGCCCTAAATAAGCTACTTGACCTAGTTCTGAGGAGGACTGCTTTTAGCCTTAGTCACTAATGGATTAGTCCTTTATACTTTCAGTGGCACCTGTCTTATCCACTGATGGTGATTAATGGATAAAAGTCATTTTCTGTCATTAAATTAGTGGCATCAATTTCATAGAGCCATGAAGACCAACTTCATGGAAGACCATTCAGGATTCGCATCCAGAATCAAATGATGGAAACAAGACCAGGTTAGAAAAAACAAAAGCAAAGAAATGAAAATGTGGCAGCTGTTGGCCAACCCTCAGCTAAAAGTTAATCTTTTTCTGAAAGAATAATGCCGCAGTGAGCAAGTGTCCTGCTTGCAGGTCTTTGTGGGACAGAGGGATTAAGAACCTTTAAACTAATGCTTTATGGGTAAAGCCAAATGGTTTGTCACATTGGACCGCCATAATGATCCAGGGAGAGAAACAGACTTCATTCTGCACATGAGGAAGCTGAGGTTCACAGACGGAAAGTGATATAACAATGACCACACAACAAGAACCAGGCAGTAAAACCCAGTTCTCCTAACTCGTGGGCTAGTGCAGTGGTCAGCAAACTCATTAGTCAACAGAGCAGCAAACCATGGCTCACGAGCCACAGTTTGCCGGCCACTGATCTAGTGTTCTTAAAAGTATGCATAGGCAAAATGTTGACACCCAACACTTAAAACAAAGAAACATAAATCCTACAGTCAATACTATTAAAAGTCCCACGAGCCCTGACCGGGTACTTAGTTGGTTAGAGAATCATCCCAATATGCCAAGGTTTCGGATTTGACCTTCCATCAGGGCACAGAAGTAACCAATAAATGCATAAATAAGTGGCACAACAAGTTGATGTTTCTCTCTCTCTCTCTCTCTCTCTCTCTCTCTCTCTCTCTCTCTCTCTCTCTTTCTCTCTCTATTTTTCTCCATCTCTCTTTCTCTGAACTCAAATAGTTTGTCTTCAAAAATCCCATACAAGGTTATGCCTAAATTTACTATTACTCATAAGAAAACATAGTCTTATTATTTAAAAAGAGAAGTTCAAGGTTATTTGGAATTTTTTTCCCTACAAAGAAAATAATATGTAAAATTAAGAGAAAAATGACAGTTAAGAATTAGATGCTTAGTTAAAAAGTAATAGCAGCCAAGGCATCCTCTTTATCCTTTAATTTTCCCCGCAACCTCCATCCATTGAATGTTTTGTTATACAACAAGAATAGCCAGTCTCTTGTTAAAAGCTTCAAGTAGGAAAAATAGAGGCCTAACACAAATGTACTAAAAGGAACCCAGAAGACACAAGTGTATTTTACGAAGCAGAATGATACATTTTATGAAACTAGCACTATTTTCAGTGAGATAAAAGAAGATATTTCATCCATAAAAGTCAAACAGAGTGTTTCTGAAAAAGATATCCAAAAATTTTTTGGAAAGGTTGCAGGTTTGATCCCTGGTCAGGGCACATAAAGAATCAACCAATGGATACATAACTAAGTGGAACAATAAACTAATGTTTCCTTCTGTCCCTCTTGCTCTCCTTCCTCTCTCTAAAGTCAATCAATAAAAAAAATTTTTAAGTTCTTGCAAACTCAGAGTATGACCAACAAAATAAATTTAACAAAAGTGTTGGAGTATAAAAATTAAGTAAATCTTTCAGAATGTAGAACTATAAAAGACAAAGAGATGAAAATAAGAAACAAACGACAATAGATTAAGAGGAGAAATCAAAGATACCTATCAAGCCCTGGCCAGTATGGCTCAGTTGGTTGGGCATAGTTCCATACACAAAAAAGTTTTCCAGTTTGATTCCTCGTTGGGGCATATACCCAGATTGTGGTCTTTATCTCCAATAAGGGCTGTGCGGGAGGCAGCCGATTGATGTATTGTTTCAGTCTCCCACGGATGTTTTTTTTCTCCCTCTCCCTTCCTCTTTCTCTAAAAATCAATAAAAATATTTTTAAAAAGATACTTATGAATGCCTAATAGTAGGTCCAGAAAAACTAAACCAATAAAATGGAAAGATTAAAATTATCAAAGAACTAATATTTTAAAAATCCAGAATGCAAGGACCTGTCTCCAATTTTAAAGAGCTCACCAGCTGCCTGATTTAAATAGAACAAAAGGCCTATACCTCAGTATATCAGAATAAAATTCTGGAGGAACAAACAAAAGATACCATCCACTTTCAGAGAGGAAAAAATAAAACGATGGGGAATCATAAAAACATTTAATTCTCAACAGCCACACTGAAAGGTGTTAGGACAATTACTTCAAAATGTTTAAGGAGCCATGCCTGCCAAATTCTGTATCAAATTACAGATCACGTGTGAAGGTAGAATACAGACTTTGTAGACAAGCAAGGACTCCAAAAATTTACCTCACATGCCCTTTTTTAAAGAAGCCACTCTAGATTCTGCTTCAAATGATGGAAACAAGACAATAACAAAGGAGACAGAAAACAGGGACAACAAAAGGAAGTCACAGAATTGAGTGGCCAGCTGAGACCAGCACTTCACAATAGACCAGGAGGACGAAAGACAATAACTATCAACTGTAAAATTCCTTTCCTTCTTGGAAAAACAAAGACGCAGTTTGTTTACCACTAAAAACTCTCACGAGAGAAATGTTAAAAAGATATTCTTGAAGTTGGAAAATGATTACAGAAGATGGAGGAAAATGGGAGGAGGGGTAAAGAAATTGACTAACGTGCTGGTAAATATAAATAAATAGAGGCCAACTGTATAAATCAGTAATTATGAAGTCTAGTTTTGGGGAAAAGACAAAAGAAGGTAGTAATTGGGAGTAAGTGAGTAGAGATATTAACTTTAACAAGTATGTATGTATATTAAGATTTTAAGGGTTAAAAGGAAATAATTAAACCTTCATACTACCTTTCAAGTAAGAACTGCAATTAAGAGGAACCCTAGAGTCCTAGTCAAAAAGAAAGCTCTTCCCTTATCAAAGAATTCCAGTTCATACATGTAAAAGGAACAAAGAATTAAAAAGTCACCGTTTTGTAGCTGCTAACAGAAAAAAGGGTTTATCAATAAATGCCAAAGTGAACATGTGAAAAGCTGATGGGGAACAGAATATTTGCAAAGTAGCAAGCTGTCACTCCACAGGTGACTTGTGAATCACAGAGGAAAAACTAAACAATGAAGGCATTAGCTTTACCCCATCTGAACCCAGTGATGAACACCCACATCACTATTAAATGGAGTGAGGCATTCTGTGCTTCCTGACTGATGTAATGGGAAATAAACAACATTGTCTGCGATGCATTCTTGCCAAAAATATTTAACCTGAACCTAATCAAGCCTTTAGCTCTCACTTCGAGTTCACAGAAAATGCAGAGATTAAAACAAAACAAACAAAATAAACAAAAACAAAAACCAGTTATAAAGTACTACAAGGAAACAATCTGACAGATCCAGAAATGGAAACATTCCTAAGACAACTGATCTTTTTAAGAACACTATGTCATGAAAAGAAAAGCTGGTTGTGGGGGAGATGGCAGGGGAGTAGCCTAGATTTAAAGAAGTATAAGAGACAGAAAAAAATGACCAGCCTTGGCCTGATAGTTAGAGAGACATCCTAATACACCAAGGTTGCAGGTTCAATTCCCAGTAAGGGCACATACAAGAAGCACCAATGAATTAATAAATAAGTGGAACAATGGATTGATGTTTGTTTCTCTTTCTCTCTCTCTCTCTTTCAAATCAATTAAAAATATTTTAAAAACACATTTCTAAGAGATCCAGATTAAACTATTTTATTTTATTTTATTTTTAAAATATATTTTATTGATTTTTTACAGGGCGGAAGAGAGAGGGATAGAAAGTCAGAAACATCGACCAGCTGCCTCTTGCACGCCCCCTACTGGGGATGTGCCCGCAGCCAAGGTACATGCCCTTGACCGGAATCGAACCTGGGACCCTTTAGTCCGCAGTCCGATCCTCTATCCACTGAGCCAGACCGGTCTTGGCCAGATTAAACTATTTAAAATATAAATGTCATAGTTTCTCCAATTTACTTTAAAAAACATAAACAAAAATAAATATATGGATATAAAGCAATTACGGCAAAATATTAACATTTGTGAAATACAGGAAATATGCGTTTATTAAACTAGTGCTTCTCACACTTTAATGTGCACACAGATCAGCTGGGAATCTTGTTAAAACACGGATTCAGACGCAGTAGGTCTTGGGTAGAGCCTGGGAGTCTTCCTTCCTAACAAGTTCTCCAGTGATGCCTCATGATACTCCTTCATAAACCACATTTTGAGTAGCCAGATACAATATTTTCTTGACACATCTGATTATTTGAAAAAATAGTTAAGGCTAGTCACTAAAGAAAAAGAAATGGGTATGTAAATTTCAAAACAGAAGAAAATAAAAGTCAAATTATAAATAAATAAACATAAGAGAGGCTAGAGCTAATGGTAGGGGAGGTTGTGACCTAGTACAGCCACTTCTCAACCTCTTCCTTCTTGTCATCACACTAAGAGGAAGGCTGGATCATCGAGCAGGTGGTGAAATGGGAAATTCCTGAGGTGGTTTCCCATCTCAATCCTCTCTTCCCAGTCCAACTGGACACCAACTCAAAGATACTCTCCTCTTCCAAAAGCCACCACCCTGATCAAAATCCTTATCACTTCATACCAGAATTTCTGCAACAGCCTCCAACTCAGCAAAGCGTAAGTATTTTCCCTAAACCAGCTTTTCCTGATTTCACCATCTCAGTCAAAGACATACTTAGGCTTTTGGATTAACCTTTTCAGTTTCCAAATTTTGAAGTCATTCCTGAATCCTCCCTACTCTCCTACCCATTATGATTTTTATAGACCCCCAAATACACTTTTGCCTTCGTGGGCCCTTTCTTCCATTAAAAAAATATCTATCTACCTACCTATCCTCTATCTATCTATCTATCTATCTATCTATCTATCATCACAACTGCATGGTCATACAGGTGACTATTATACACACAACATTTTCTTTATATACATAATTTTTTCATTTGTGATAAGTTAAAAATTCAAGCATCTTTGTGGGCTCCTGAAAGTATCATAGATCCTTGGCACTGTGCCTACTGCCTAATGGGTCAGTCAATCCTGCTAAGTCACTGAGATCCACAGTCTATGGGACCAAACCTTAACTCTCTATTTTGGTGTTCAGAGCTTCCATAAATCTGACTGCTGCTCACCGTTATAAGCCCATGTTCTTCCCATAGGAAGACCTTCCTCTCACCATGGTCTTTCAGGACCACCTCTGAGTAAAGGTATATTACAGATGCCAGCATATTAGAAGATCCTTCAGTAAACCAGGCCCATACTCCTCCAAGAGGTCATAGAAATGAAGACATGTGAATGAGATGGGGGGCCGGGGGCAGTGAAACAGAGGACCAGGCAATGTAAGGGGCTGAGCCACCTGCTTGGCAGTTCACTAGACTCGTGGATCTGCATGGGACTGATCGCACATATCCTGTTTCCATTTGTGATGGAATGCTGCTGCACACACACCCTTCCGTGGTTCAGCGGAGACACCCATTCATGTCAGGGAGTTTGGTCGCACGGATAGATGATGGCCCATGGTAAGGCTTTCAGGCTCTCCCAGGCCACAAGAGCAAGCCAGAGCTGCTTTCAAATAGTCATGGTTGTCAGCAGGTCGAGTCTCCTCCTGGAGATTGCTAGAGGTTCCATAAGACATTCTGTTGGTCACGGACATTTAGGTATCATTGGATAAGCTGGTTTGTGAGGCTCTATGGCAGGGCAACTGGCACCACAGCCTGCACCTGCTTCCGAACACTTTCTTGCTCCGGGTCCCAGTCAAAACTGCCAGCTTCACAGCCTACCAGGTAAATGGGTTGGAACTGCATGCTCCAATGTGGCCTATGTTGCCTCCAAAATCCAGAGAGACCCAACATTCGCTATGCCTTTTTACAGTGGTCAATGCAAGGTACAGCAACTCACCTCTCACTTTAGAAAAAGACATGCGTCCAACTGCTGCACCCCCTCAAAACATCACACATGTTTATATTCCGTTCCCTCAAGTAGATTACAAACCCCTGAGGCAGAGACTACCTTACCCTTCGGTGGAACCTTTCCTAGCACTTGGGATAGTTTGTCATGAGCAAAGGAATGAAACTACTTCAATGTTCAGAGCTACGCCATTACATGTCCAAGTTACAAAGCATAACTTAAAAAATGATCAGCCCAGCCGGCTCCATGGTTGAGTGTCGACCTATGAACCAGGAGGTCACGGTTCGATTGGACTCGATCGATCCCCTGTGTGGGTCTTGCAGGAGGCAGCTGATCAATGATTTTCTCTCATCATTGATGTTTCTATTTCTCCCTTCCTTTCTGAAATCAATAAAAGTATATTTTTAAAAAATAATAAGACTTTTAAAATGATCTAAAGAAATAATCTGCCTTATGTGTTCTACCCAATTCTAATAGAAGAACCTCACAGTGATTGGAACATAATAGGAAAGGGCAAATTAATTCAAAATAGACTGAGTCAGGTAAAACTCTGAGAGCATTTAATATAGTCCCAGCAGAATGATTTTGACTCTTCTTGAGTGATTCCATAGGTAGGCGTGAGCCAGTCCAGCCTCTGCTTTTGATTAGCAGGGCTTAAGATGAAATCATATCGCCAGCACATGGCTTTAAAGTGATAGCTAACTAGTGGATGGTAATTTCCCATTTATATTAAAAGGCTCCCTTTCCAAGGTGTTTTTGTGCATTCTAAGTAACTCTGATTTTCATGACTTCAACAGATTTTTCTTCCCTGAATGCCCTTCCAATATGCCTTGTTTTTGACAATCAACGACTTAGTACAATTTGTAAAGATTTGTTCCTCTCTGCTGCAGATCGATTTATATCTCCCCTTGATTTATGAGGATGCATTTAACCTATCACTGTCAAGAGGGATAGTAAGATAATAAAAAAAGCAGGCAGCTTTATTTCTTAGATTCTATTATAGGATTTGGAGAATACAAAAGAGATAGCAGAGGGTTGCTGTAAGAGAATCAATCACTCAAGTGTGCTGCTGCACATATAAATATTAAGACCAACAAGGGCTTTGTATGTATACAGAATATGCCTGGACACAAATGAATATTCAAGACCAACAAGGGTTTTATATGTATACAGACTGTGCTCTTACCTTCACAGCTTGGGGCCACATAGATTGATACATACATTTTAACTTAATAACAACATAAAATCAAAGTGCTACATTCATCTTTGGTGACCAGAGATGGTGCACATAAAATAATCCACTGAGTGATAATGGGCTGGGGTGCCAGTTACTCCCTGGGATGATCACATTTCCATTTTTGTAAGTTTTTAATATAGAGAAATAACATACAAATGTAAAGTGCACAAATTTTAAGAATGCAGCTCAATATATTGATATTTATAGTTATATATATATATATATGTAGATAGGCATGTAACTATAACTAGATGGAGAAGCAGGACATGTCCAGCACTTGGGAAGTATCTTCCGTGCTCACTCTTACTTATTACCAACCTCTCCAAAGGGCAACCACTATTCTGACCTCTATCAGCATAAATTTTGCCTGTTTTATTAAAGTAATATTTTAAAAATATATATGCATATTTTTAGTGATTTTAGAGAGAGGAAGGAAGAGAGACAGAGGGAGAAACATTGATGTGAAAAACATCAATCAGTTGCCTCCAGCATGCACCCTGACCTGGGTATGTGCCCTGAGTGGGAATCGAACCCGCCCCCTTTGGTGTAAGGGACAATGCTCCAACCAACAGAGCCACACTGGTCAGGGCTACTTTCGCCTGTTTTTATTTTCATTTAAATGGAATCATACGGTATTTCTATTTTGCATCCAGTTAACGTTTGTTTGTTTTTTCATCATGAAATTGTAAGATTTGGTATTGTTGCTGAGTACCTAAATAGTTTATTGTTCTTGCTGAGGAGTATTCTATTGTATATATGTACCACAATTTGTTCATTCTATTATTGAGGGCTATTTAACTCCTTTTAATAAAACTGGACAAATTACAAGTAAACATTTAACAAATTGTACTCAGGTATGAATCGCAGAATAACATATCAGAAGTCAAGAAACACATTTTCCTCCTCTGCATATCCAGTGGCAAAGTTTTGAAAATGCTTTTCCTTCTATATTACAGCGATACCTAGTGACATAACAAGTTGGCATTTGGAAACAGGGGATTTCAGTTGTAAGAGACCTCAGACGGTATCTAGATGTCCATTAGAAGTAAGTGACATCTGGGCCCACCTGAAATCATTTAAATCAGAATCTTTGGCAGGCAGAGCCCAAAACTGGTAGGCTATAAAAGCTGCCTACATGATTTTAACTTTCAGCTAAAGTTGAGAACTAATCTAGACTAATGGTTCTCCAATTTTTGCCAAATATCAGACTCCCTGGAGGGCTTGTTGGGTCCCACCATGGAGTGTGTTTCAGTAGGTCTGGGGTGGGGCCCAAGAATTTCCATTTCTTTGACTGATGAGAGAGAGAGAGAGAGAGAGAGAGAGAGAGAGAGAGAGAGAGAGAGAGAGATGTTCCACTTATTTATGAATTCACTGGTTGTTTCTTATATGTGCGCTGATGGGATGAACCTGCAATCTTGGTGCTTGGGGACTACACTCTAACTAACTGACCTATCTGGTCAGGGCGAAAATGTGCATTTCTGCAAGTTCCCAGGAAATGCTAATGCTGATAGTTCAGGGACCACATGACAAGAATCACTGATCTAGACCAACTCTGTTATTATTATTTTTTAAAAAATATATTTTATTGATTTTTCACAGAGGAGAAGAGAGAGGGATAGAAAGCCACAAACATTGATGAGAGAGAAATATCAATCAGCTGCCTCTTGCACACCACCTACTGGGGATGTGCCCGCAGCCACTGTACATGTCCTTGACCGGAATCAAACCTGGGACTTTTCAGTCCGCAGGCTGACGCTCTATCCACTGAGCCAAACCAGCTTCGACCCAACTCTGTTATTTTAAGCAAGGAGAACCTATTGGCCTGGCAGGCTGCAGTGATTTGCTGGAGTCATAGACCCACCTGATGACAAAGTTATAATTACAACGAAGCCTCACACTCACTTTCCCTTTCATCTGAAACAAAATTGGATATCTCTGATCATTATGTTACCTGCAGCTTTGCTAAAAGAGAGATCACTTCCCCTCACACACAAAGATATGTAAGGAGCAGATGAGTGCTAGGGTCTTTCCACAGATGCAAGGATTCAGGAATCTGGAGAAGGACTGTGCATAGATGGACTGAGAGGCTAGGCAAGAAATATAAATTTGGGAGGCATGGGGGAGCTAGGGGAGGCTCCACTTTCTAGTGAAGTGAGTTCCCCATATGTCCAGACCCACAGCTTTTTATTCCCACATTTTTCCCTTTAGCAAAGCAGATATACATATCAAACCTAAGGTTTGGTAAACAATAAAGGACCAGCAGGTTGGGGAAACTGCCCTCAGCTATCTGCCCTGCTTAAGGTGTCCATCAGCCTTCTGATGAACTTCTTGCATAATTATGACCTGGAATTTGCCACTGGCAGAGGAGGGTTAACTCTTTTATATAAACCTATCCGCAAAAACTTAAGCATCTTGAGGAAGTAAGGAGATCATACACACTAGAACCAGGATTTGAGAGGGAGGACCAGAGGGATGGAGCGGGAGGCAATGAGGTTCCTTTGGGCAACTTGAACTCGGACCCCCCCACTCAGGAAAGGGTGCATCTGCATTCCAACACCCCTCTCGGCCCGCCTCTCTTTCAGCTACCTCCCAAAGGCTGAGCTGCTGCCAACCAAATGGGCCACATAGTCATAAGTCACCCATTTAGGAGGACAATTGTTTCTTTCACATCTTTTATAGCACAAGATTCAGTCTATTTTGCTGTATTTCCCTGTGACGTCTAAATCTCACTCACATTTACCCTACAATAGAATTTTTCCAAATATGGCTAGCTTGGCGCAACCTGAGGTTTAGACAACTCTGTGCCTAAGCATCTCTAGTACCTTGAGCCCATCCTCCTCGCTGTGCTAAACACTCCATTGTGACAGTGCACTTGGACCTTGGCCTGCTGAGCCATTTTGACCTGCTTTAGTGGCACCCTACCTGTACCAACATGGTTGAGGAGCTCTGCCTATGGGGCCAATAGGCAGAGTGATTCACAATACAAGTGATTCTAATGAAACCCAAATCTGGGGACCACTGCCAATATCATATCAGGTATATACTGAGTAATCATTAATCTCAGTTTTGTGTGAGTTTTGGGGAGAGATTCAGTTTAATGGCATTACACAGTTATTTTCAGTGTTCACACTTTGGGGAAGCAGAAAAATTATTTTTAGTTCAAAATTCTCATTCTACCAAATGGGAAGAGAGAAGATAGAAAAGAAACTGCATTGGAAGAGGAACCAAGATAGCAGCATAGGTAAACACCTATCTTGCTGCCATACACAGCAATTTCAAAACTATAACTTAACGAAAGAACAAACATCATCCAGAATCATCAGAAAGCTGGCTGAGTGAAAATGCCACAAATAAAAGTGAAGATAGGACACCATCACTCAGAGGAGCAGTGGCGGAGGACAGCGTTGAAGATATGCACAGAGAGAGGTTTGGAGCAGTGCGTGTGCCAGTGGATAGGGTGGGCAGCTAAAAACCTGGCCAGTTTTCTCGAATGGGGGAACAAAGACGTCCCACTGCACTGATTCCCCAACTCTGGGAAAAGTCCAGGGAACCCACAATCATATGGGGTAAAAACTGGACAGTGGGGAGGCATGCCGAAACTCGGGTGCTGCAAGGGTCTGCAAACTTGTGGAGAGGGCGAGCTTGTGCAGAGTACATGTGAACTTGGGAACAGCACAGCTGCGTGACTGCGCAGAGAAGACTTGTGACTTACTCTCTCATTCGGAAAACCACCAGACTGCATTATTTTATGACCCTGGGTGAGACGTTGGGTGTGCAGACTCATTTGGGGAGAGGCTGAATTGTCTGGCAGCGGGGGGAGCTCGGCAGCAGCTTTCTCTTAGAGGTGCTGGCAGCCATTGCCACCTGGCACAGAGTCCCAGGGGCCGCATAGGGTGGAGCAGATGCTGCCTGCTTGGCCCGGAGAATCCGCCTATCCAACCTGAGCATGGGTGAACCACGTAGCCAATTGGCCTGGAGGTCAAACCCTCCTAGTGCTAACAACAATAATCTAGGCTTAACTTCAACAAGACTGTGCAACCCATATCCATCTCAGGTAACTGGGGAGGCTAAGCCACTGTCCCTTAGAGGACATCTACCACACAAAGCTAATTGACCAACTCAAGAAAACAGCCACCATGCAGAAACATGGAAACAAATCAGATGTGAAATAAATGGAGGGAAAAAACTGGACATATACTTCAAAACCACGGTTAAAAGGCTTTTCAAGAGGCTCCTAGAAAAGGTTGAGATCTACAAGGAAATGAACAAGACCTACAAGGAAATGAACAAGACCTATGAGGAAATGAATGAGACCTACAAGGAAATGAACAAGACCTATGAGGATATGAACGAGACCCTCAAGGATATTAAAAAGGACCAACTAGAAATTAAGCATACACTGACTGAAATAAAAAATATTATACAAAGACCTAAAAGCAGTCTAGAGGACCGCAAGAACCAAGTTAAAGATTTGAAATACAAAGAGGCAAAATCCACTCAGCTGGAAAAGCAAGAAACCAAAAGAATAAAAAAAATTGAAGATAGTGTAAGAGGCCTCTGGGACAACCTCAAGCATACCAATATCCGAATTATAGGGGTGCCAGAAAAAGAGAGAGAGCAAGACAATGAAAACCTATTTGAAGAAATAGTGACTGAAAACTTCCCACACCTGGTGGAAGAAGTTGACTTATGAGTCCAAGAAGCGCACCGAACCCCAATATATAGAAATCCTAAGAGGACCACACCAAGGCACATCATAATTAAAAAGCTAAGCGCAAAAGACAAAGAGAGAATATTAAAAGCAGCAAGAGGAAAACAGTTAGTTTCCTATAAGGGAGCACCCATACGATTGTCAGAGGATTTCTCAACAGAAATGATGCAGGCCAGACGGGAGTGGCAAGAAATATTCAAACTGATGAATAGCAAGAATCTACAACCAAGATTACTCTACCCAGCAAAGCCATCATTCAGAATTGAAGGTCAGATAAAATGCTTTGCAGCTAAGAAAAAGCTAAAGGAATTCATCACCACCAAACCAATATTATATGAAATGCTGAAAGATATTCTTTAAGAAGAAGAAGAAGAAAAAGGTAAAAGTATAAATTATGAACAACAAATACACATCTATCAACAAATAAATATAAAAATCAAGTGAATTAAAAATCTGATAAACAGGATAAACTGGTAAATATAATAGAATCATGGGCATAGAGAGGGAATAGACTGACAATTCTTGGGGAGAAAAGGTGTGTGGAAGGTGTAGCAAGAGACTGGACAAAAATCATGCACCTATGGGAGAGGACAGTGGGGGGGGGGGTGAGAGGTGAGGGTGGAATGGGTACCAAGTGACGGGGAATTATAGGGGGAAAAGGGGAGGAACAATATAATTAACAAACTGAACAATAAAGATTAAAATTTTTTTTAAAAAAAAGAAAAGAAACTGCATTGGTCACAGACTGCAGGTACAGGACATTTGCATTTAAGATATAAAATTTGTTTTCTTTTTAAAAAATATTTTTATTTATTTTAGAGAGGAAAGAAGAGGGAGAAATAGAAATATCAATGATGACCAAGAATCATTGATCAACTGCTGCCTGCATTGGGGATCAAGCCTGCAACCCAGGCATATGCCCTGACCAGGAACTGAACCATTACCTCCTGGTTCATAGGTTGATGCTCAACTACTGAGCCACATGGCTGGGCCAGTTCAGGAATCTTACTCTTAGTACATGTACCCAAGGAAAATGAAAACATGTCTACTCAAAGACTTCATATGTAAATATTCACAACAGCATTATTAATAAGAGCCACAAACTAGAAACCATTAAAATTTGAGTGGGTAAACAGTATTAGTATATCCATACAGTGGAATATTATTTAGCAATTTTAAAAAAGAAAACAAAAAAAGACTAATGAACTGCTGATACGTTACAACATGGATATATCTAGAAAATGTTACGGTAGGTGAAAGAAGCCAGACTTAACAACCATATATTGTATGATTTCATTTATATAAAAGGTTCACAAAAAGAAATTTCATAGACAAAGAAAGATAGTTGCTTAGGGACTGGGGGTGGAAATGGAGAGTGACTAAAACTGATCATGATAGATCTTTCTGATGTGATGAGAATGTACTAAAACTGGATTGTGGTGATAACTGCACAACTCATAAAAGTATACACTTAAAATGGGTGGATTTTATGGTCTATAAATTACACCTTAGCATTTAAAAAGTACAGAGACAGGATTATTACACTGTGTAAATAGTTTTTATAGAATTTTACAGAGTTTACAGCACAATGAAGACTGATTCTTTTTTTTAAAAAATGTTTTGAGACAGAGGGAGATGTATATATATAGAGAGAGAAATATCAATGAGAGAAAAACATCAATTGGCTGCCTCCTGCATGACCCCAGTTGGGGATGGAGCCCACAACCTGGGCATGTGCCCTGACCAGGAATTGAACCATGGCCTCCTGGTTCATGGGCAGACGCTTAGTAGCTGAACTACACTGGCTGGGCTGATTCTTTTTTTTTTTAATGTTTTTATTGATTTTTAGAGAGAGAGGGAGGGGGAGAAACATTGATGTGAGGAAACATCAATTGGTCACCTCAGTATGAACCTAACCCATAACCTTTTGGTACACCAGACTGGATCATGCTCAACCAACTGAGCCACACAGGCCAGGACAAGACTGATGTGTTTATCAGTGGTACCCAACCATTCCCAGGCCAAGACCCCTTTCTAACAGCAAAACGGTGACAATCCTGCATATTTGAATCGAACCTTTAATGTAAATTGAGGAAATACATCATTTCCAGAATACTTTGAGGTCTGTAATAATTTCAAATGATTTGCATTTAACTAATCATGTCTATTGCATATAAAAATATGCAAGACAGAGTCCTTATTCAATCTGCTGACAAGGCCACTGCGATGTGGATTCATGGACTTCTTGCAACCTGGTGGGGTCAGCAGTCCCTGAGTAGAAACTCCCTCAAACTCTTTCACCTCCTAATGCATCACTGAACAACAAAAGCAAAATTACTCCTTTATGTCCAATCCCATGGTGATTTTCGTCAACTCTGCAGTCAGTTCACAGCTGGGAAAACACAATTGATTGTTGGACTACAGGCATGTCCCATGGGTGGGGAAAATGTACTTGAAGAGAGGGTCATAGAAAAGGAGGAAGTTGAAAAACCACAGAAAGGTTGACTGGTGGATGCTTGTCCAAACATATAACAGAGCTGTTTTGTGGATTTCTGTTTTGGCTTCAATCTATCCCAGGGAGCCCATTTCAGTTAAAACCAGTTAGGTCTCCACAATTCTACAGTTCAAATGTGTATTAAGTCCTCGTGCCAGGCAGAGACAACATGCCCCCGCGTGGCTTCCTCCCTCTGGGGTTTTCATTTTCCGTAGGATATCCTCTCAACTTTATGAACAGTGGCTCGGCATCAGTAAGTATTTCCAGAATGACCGATTGAGTACTTCCCACATGTAAATCAATCACTTAATAGGATCTGAAATGTACTCTTTCCATTGCCAAGAAATGGATTCCAAAACTGTTTCCAAACAATTTATAAGAAATACTTGCTTCTTTCGGTAAGTCTTGTTTTTGTCACTGGCCATTAGTGTTGCAAAGGTGAGAAACATAGGGGAAATCATTTTGAAACGGTGTGTAACTGTTCAGTGCATTTCCAAATAGTATGTTCAGTATGCTTTGAGGTAAAATCTAATAAATACACTATTCTCTCAGTGTTTCCAGATGTTCTAGACCAGTGGTCGGCAAACTCATTAGTCAACAGAGCCAAATATCAACAGTACAATGATTGAAATTTCTTTTGAGAGCCACATTTTTAAACTTAAAGTTTTTCTAACACCACTTTTTCAAAATAGATTCGCCCAGGCCGTGGTATTTTGTGAAAGAGCCACACTCAAGGAGCCAAAGAGCCGCATTTGGCTTGTGAGCCGCAGTTTGCAGACCATGGTTCTAGACATTCTTAGTATATTAATTAAATATTTTCCCAGAATAACAATTGGACACCTATAGCTTTTCATCTAGAGCACTTCACCATAAAACATACTGTGGATGCTACTGAACAGTGTGATTCGTTTAAGTCAGTTTACCTGCTGCTTCCTGCCTTTGGGGACATGCCGTAACATCCTCTGCTAAGGGATGTCAGCTCTGTGCGGTAAGAGACCGTCTTTCCTGACTGCCGCTGGTCCTGGCAATTTCCCCAGGGCCCATTTCCTCTATCAGTCATTCAGGTTGCTGTTCCTCATGTTACCATCATTTTTTTTTTTCCCCATAATGGTAAAAAGAAAAAAAAAAAAAGAAAGGAAAAAAAAAAAAACCTCTTACAAATGAAAGATATTAAACACCATAAATGGAGCACCTACCATGGGCCAGGAGCTGTATGGACACTATAAAATAATAAAAGTGTAATATGCTAATTAGACCAGTCAGCCTTCCAAATGAAGCCAGGGCTGCAAGGGAAACCCAGTCCTAGGGAAGCCGGTGCCAGCAGCTGGGGGGAGGGAAGGCCTACTGTTGCACAAATTTCGTGCATTGGGCCTCTAGTATTTAATATTCACAGCAATCTTCTACTGTAGAAATCATTGTCCTTATTTTGCAGATACATAAATTTACACATAAGATAACCTCACATGGGTAAGGGCATTGAGCCAGGGACCCCTGACCGGCAAGAACAGGGTTAGGATTCAAACAAATGTACCTCATACAATCTTAGAGTGCTTCCATCTCCTCCTCTTCCTGAGTCGAGATTTACGTGGCTTTATCTCAAGGCATGAATTTGACAGAGGTGTACTATCAATTTTTAAAATTAAATATACTATTATGTATTTATTTATCCTTTATCCTTAGCTGAGGATATTTTCCCATTAATTTTTAGAAAGAATGGAAGGAGAAGAAGACACACACACAGAGAGAGAAATCGATTGGCTGCCTCTTGCATGTGTCCCGACCATGGCTGGGGTTGCAGCCTGCAACCGAGATACATGCCCTTGACTTGAATTGGACCCGGGACCCTTTATTCCGAACACTGATACTTTAGTCACTGAGCCAAACTGGCTAGGGCTTATAATTATTTTTGGATTCAGATTAAATGAACATACAATAAAGTGAACAAATCCTAAGTGTTACATTTTATATTTCTAAGCACTTGTGTAATCATCATTTAGACTCTAGATCCTTGATAAAGATACGAGCGATTCCAGTACTCCAGGGGTTCTCTCATGCCCCTTCCTGGTCAGTCCACACCCCCAAAGGAAACCACTATTCTAATGTGTATCCCAGAAATTAGTTTTGATTATTTTTTAACTTTGCATGAAATCATAAAGTGTAAAATCTCTTGTATGTGAATTCTTTTGCTCATATTTGTGAGGTTCATCAACGTATACAGTGTATAAAAATGGAAAAGTTAATTTTCCCTTGCCTAAAAATGGAAAAGTTTATTTATATGCTTCAAATTAATGTTGTTAGAGGTTTCAGAAACTTCTAAACCAGATTTTGGTGACATATATAGCTTAGTCAACTTAGCACTTAGGTACAATTTGTACAATTTCATATGTAATATATTTTTTAAAACCTTTCACATTAATACAAAGTACCAACTATATATTTCATGACAATACAAATTATCTTCTTTAAAATAAAGCACATTTTTTAAGACTAGAAAAATATTAAAATATAGAAAATTCATGCATAATTTTATGTAGCACTACCTTTTGAAAGCCTGGTGCTTCAATTCCTTAAAAAGTCTTACAGATGAGATTTGGGGAAATCATAATTTTTTCCATATGTATAATTACTGACAAAAGTGTGGGATCCCTTATATAGAGAGCTGAGTACATAATTCTAACATATTCCCCTGACTTCATAAAGGTTGTCAGTAAAGATTGTGGAAAGTAGCCTTGCAACATTTAATATTATTAACAAATCTGAACAAAAATCTATGCCACAGTTATACAGAGGATGGCTATAATCTTTTTCTTTTTGTTATGCAACTTCTTAAGTGGGCAACCATTCAGTAGAGGACTAATGTTACAAGGGAAGGAAAAGACTTAGAAAGGATGTAAAGAAGGGACAGAGGTGTGTTTGGATTAATGATATTAAAAATTTCACTTAAGAAAACCCCCAAAATGTTTAGGAACATAAAATATATTTGTAACTGAAATAATATAGGCTTTAGAGCCATAAAGACTTGGTTTGAATCTCAGTATTATCTTTTTTACTTTGGCAAATTATTAAACCTCTGAGCCTTAGTTTAGTCATCTAAAAAATGAAAAATACTTACTCAGAACATAGTGTAGTCACCTGAAAGATGGAGAATATTAATTCAGAACTTACATGAAAAAAAACCCCTATATAATAAAAATAATATGCAAATTGACCATACCTCCAATCAAGCCACACCCGCAAGCCAATCAGGAGCAAATAAACCCCAACCAAGATGGCTATGACCACTGAGAACAGGAGGGAGGCTTGGGTTTCCCCAGCAACCGAGGAAGACAAGCTTTCCTTCTGTAGTTGCCAGCCTAGGCCTCCACTCAATGCTACAAAGTTTCAATTATAGAAGATATATTCCAACAGAAATGGCGGCAGCCACAGAACTGGAGAGAGCAGAGGCTAGGGTTGCCTGGGCGATGGAGGAAGCCAAACTTCTGTAGCCCCAGAGCCGAGGTCTCTACTCTAGGCTACAAAGTTTCAATTACAGAATTTAAACAGAAATGGCTGTCACCACAGAGTGAGCAGAAGGCTTGGCTCCACTCCAGGTTACAAAGTTTCTATTGTAGAACATAAATTGATCCCAGATCCCAGGCCTCCGCTTGGGTCGCTCTATGGGGCGAGGCCAGCCTGCAAACCACCAAAGGCCCCTCACCCAGTCTGCGCCATGCCCCAAGGAAACCCCCACCCCGATCCGGGACACTCTTTAGGGCAAACCAGCAGGCCCCACCCATGCACCAGGCCTCTGTCCTATTTAATAAGAGTAATACGCAGATTGATCATCACTCCAACACACAAGATCTTGCCCCCATGTGGACACAAGATGACCACCACAAGATGGCCAGCAGGGGAGGGCCTTTGGGAGGTTCCAGGCCTGCAAGGGAGGGCAGTTGGGGACTATCAATCCTGCAGGGGAAGGCAGTTAGGGTGACCAGGCCGGCAGAAGAGGGAAGTTTGGCACAAATAGGCTGGCTGGGAGCAGTTAAGACATCAATTAGGCTGGCAGGGTATTAGTTAGGGAGTGATCAAGCTAGTAGGCAGAAGCGGTTAGGGGCAATTAGGGAGGCAGGCAAGCAAGCAGTTTGGAGCCAGCAGTCCTGGATTGTGAGAAGGACCTAAATGGGCAGTCAGACATCCCTCGAGGGGGCTCAGATTGGAGAGGGTGCAGGCTGGGCTGAGGGACACCCTTCTCCCCCACCCCGTGCACGAATATATATATATATTATATATATGCCAAGTACATATAACAACTGTTTTTCTCTCCTGATAATTATTACCGTATTAGGAGATAATCACTACAACTTAAGTACTCAGTATAGCTACAGACATATTCAGAATTGTTACAAACATCTATATTCCTTCTATTACACAAGTAGGTCTCACAATTAAGTGACATCACCTAATTAGAAAGATTACAGGTGTTATGATTCATATGTGGAAATCAATAGTCATTAGGGAAGAATAAAAAAAGTGAATTCAGTTGTATCAGCAACAACTAAAAACCTAAGCACTCTCCACTGATGCATGGGAAACAACAGTTCTTCAGACATAAAAAAAGAGAAAGCTCTAAATTGTCTAAAATAATAAAAACGAGATTTTCACAGAGGGCCTGTTAGCAGAGTCCTGAAATAGTGGCATTGAAAATAGTGGAGCCCTAACTGGTTTGGCTCAGTTGGCCTGAGGGCTGAAGGGTCCCAGGTTCGATTCAGGTCAAGGGCATGTACTTTGGTTGTGGGTACATTCCCAGTAGGGGGTGTGCAGGAGGCAGCTGATCGATGTTTTTAACTCTCTCTCCCTTCCTCTCTGTTAAAAAAAAAAAAAATCAATAAAATATATTTTTTTTAAAAGAAAAAGAAAATAGTGGAGTTATCCAGTCAGCAACTCACATATTCGTATGCACACTAGCCCTAATTTGCAGAACAGGTTCTGGGATCTGATGATCATATGGGTTCAAAACCTATACAATGTTTTAGCTGCATGCCAAATCACTTAACCTCAGTTTCTTATCTATAAATGTACTGGTAAATCATGTTAGTTATCCCTATGCAAGGCCATAATGAATATTCAATGAGCTCCTCATGTAAAGGGCGTAGTTTAGTGCAGTGCCAGTATATATTAAGCACTCAATGCATGTGCCCCTTGCCTTCTAGGACATCTTTTTTTTTTTTTTTTAATTATTTTATTGATTTTTTTACAGAGAGGAAGGGAGAGGGATAGAAAGTCAGAAACATTGATCAGCTGCCTCCTACACCCCCCCCCCCCACTGGGGATGTGCCCGAAACCAAGGTACATGCCCTTGACTGGAATCGAACCCGGGGCCTTTCAGTCCACAAGCCAACGCTCTATCCACTGAGCCAAACCGGTTTCGGCTAGGACACCTTTCTTGATTTTCCTTCTACTTTGGTCACTCCGCAGCCTCCTAAGTTGCACACATGCCTGGCACAACTAAAACAGTCCTCGCAGAGAACAGCTGCCAGAAGCTCGGAGCTAGGCAGAGACTTCCCAGGTCCCAGCGCTAGAGTCCAAGCTTACCCAGGGGGTGAGATCTTGATGAACACCCTTGGCATTAAGACCCCAGAAAATACATGCTTAGTAATAAAGACAACACTCAAGGAGTAAGAGACAGAAATGAAAACGTCTAGAAAGAAGTGTGAAACTAAAATAGACCACTCCTAACAAATTTTAAGCCCAAGTTCTGATAGGAGCAAGGTGATCTACAGTAATTTATTTTTAGAGAGAGCCTCTATAATGTATCATCTATAATTTCTAGCATACAATAAAAATGATTAGACATGCAAAGCTGGAGATAGTGACTGAAAATCAAGAGATAAAATAATCTATTAAAAACCAACAAAAGTGAACAAGGACTTCAATATAGCTATAATTAATATCAAGAAAATAGAGAAAAATATGGACAAGGTAACATGCAATCTTTTAACACAATTAAAATCTATAAAAAGATTCAGATGGGCATTTTAGAACTGCAAAATTCAGTATCTGAAGTTAAGAATTTATTAGATGGGTTTAAAAGCAGACTGAACACATTAATCCTATTATAGAATTAATAAGTGCAAAGACAGACCAATAGAAAACATATAAATTGAAGCACAGGAAAAAATGTAAAAAAAGAAAACAGAGCATGAGAAAGACAGGAATAAAAAAAGTTCCAACAGTAAATCTAACTGGAGTGCTGGAAGCAGAGGCAAGAATAAGAAAAAGCAGTATTTGAAGAAATAATGACCAACAATTTTCCAAGTCTGTGTAAGGACATTAACCAATAGACTAGAGGATGTCAGAAAACCTTAGGTGGCATAAAGAAGAAATTCACAACTTAGAAATTATAGTCAAATGCATGGAAATCAAAGATAAAAAACATACTAAAAGCATGTGATCTTACCTCTTAGGACTCTCTCTCTTAATCACTTTCTTCCTTGCTGTTCCTTAAACACACTTGGCAAATCTTGTATTAGAGGTCTTGTAGTGGCTGTTTCCTTGGCCTGGAACACTCTCCCCAAAAATGTTTCTCCAGACACCTTATTTAAAAACTAGAGGCCCGGTACACGAATTTGTGTATAGGTGGGGCCTGGCCAGCCTGCCTTGATGGGGGCCATCAAGCTGGGCTCGGAGAGGGGAGGGGATGTGAGAGATCAGCTGGCCCCATCCCAGAGGGGAGGGCCAATTAGGGCTGGGGCTGGTCCCATCCCCAATTGGGGTTAGGGGGCCGAATGGGAGTGGGGCCGGCCAGAGGGAGGGACCCTGGTCAATTGAGGGGGCCAATCGGGGCCCTAATTGGGCTGGTTCGCCGCTGCAGTGTGCATAGCAACCAGTCATCCCAGTTGCTTGGCTTTTATAGAGAGATCACAGCCTACTTCCCACACACCTGTGCACTCTTCTCTCCACCCCATCCGTGCCCTTAGACTTCCAATCACACCACCATGCCTTATTTTTCCTCATAGAACCTTTCACCTTCTAATATATAATTTACTTATGTTTACTGCTTATTGTCTGTCTTTACCCACTGAAAGGTTACCTCTAAAAGGACATTTGTTTTGTACCCCAAGTATCTCGAACAGTGTTTTGCACACATAGGTGCTCAAAGATTATTTGTTGAATGAATGAATGTTAACCATTATATTGTTACCATTATTAATCCAAGCCTTCTTAGCCACCAAATAACTTGCTTGTGTCACATCCTCCCTTATAATATAGCTTTCTCTACTTACCTTTAGAAATGCTTTTGACATGTGACACAATGGTACTAGGGGGCAGTAGTTAAATAGAAAAAACAAACACAGACTCTGAAACCAGATTGTTATTTAGCAAGAAAGGAGAAAACGGGAAGGCTAGATATAGACAGGCCATTTATAGAGTTTTGCAAAAAAGCACTCTCCAAGTCTATTCTCTGCTGATCAGATGCATGCCCAATAAGGCCTGAGTAACACAAGAAAACACTTGCCTGTCAATTACACCTGGAAACAGAAAACTGGTCAGCATAGACATGGCCACTACATGTGCATGAAATCTAAATATATTTATTTCTAGACAAAGAAGGCTCCAGGTCTCTGGCTCCTGGAACTCCTGCTGTAGGGGGCCGAGCCTCCTGCACCTGCATGGCACATAGCCATGTTGGGCTCCATTCATGGACTAGTGAACTTTAATTAGCCTGAATGCTGAACCACACCCAGCTACAACATGGAACAGGAGCTCTGGACACTGACCTTGTTTCTGACTTTGCTGGACTCCCAGCTACACCTTTTCCAGGACCAGCTTAAGGAGCAGGGGACTTTGGAACCCAAGAAATATAACTCCATGCCAATAAAGCCTGTTTCCACATCCCATCCTCCAGTGGGGTCTTCTAAAAATGCTTCTTTCAAAGGCGCCCCAAAAACCAAGTCTGGCCTTTAAATTCCTCTGGCATCAATAGAATACCTATATATATTTTATACATATGTTTATATATATATATATATGTGTGTGTGTGTGTATATATGTATATGTATTCTATTGATACCAGAGGAATCTATATATATATATATACATTCTGCATTCCAGATACACGTCTTCTTTCGTAGAATATAGGCAAACAACCAAACTGATGCTCATTGCTAATTAATTTATACACACACACTCATAGTAAAAATAATAGCATTTGTGTAGTGGTTTTACAGGTTCTAAGTATTTTACATATTAATGCATTTAATCCTTCTAACAACCTCTTAGAAACCAAGGCACAGAAAAATTGATTTGTATCAAGTCCTATAGCTATTGACTGAGCCAGGATTTACACACACAAACACACACACACATACACACACACACACACACACACACACACACACACACACCTTTTTAGATCAGAAAGGATAATTCCTAAAAAAAAAAAAGAATGAACTAAATAGCCCTAGCTGGTGTGGCTCAGTTGATTGGGTTTCATCCCATGCACAGAAGCGTTGCTAGTTCGATTCTCGGTCAGGGCACAGGTTGTGGGGTCAATCCTTGGTAGAGGGCATTCAGGAGGCAGCCAGCCACTCTCACATTGATGTTTATTCTTTCTCCCTTTCTTTCTCTCTAAAAATCAATAAAGATAATTTTTAAATGATCTACATATAACAATTAAATTGAAGTCTGTTAAAAGAAAACAAAAACATTTGTTAGCACTAAAGAACAAAATGCAGATATTAGTAGATGTCACTAGGTGATGCTGTTTGTTAAATTTTCCTCCTGGTAATCTGAGGAATTATTACTCAGATGGGAAAGAATTTATTCTAGGCCTAATAAAAATTTAGTCGTCTCTTTGGCCACAAAAGTTATACAGTCCAGAAAATAAATTTATATACAAACAGGTAAGCCACACAAAGAAACTTTTAGTAAGACTGTAAGCTTAGAATATTGAGACTTCCACATAATAACATGTTATCTCTCTCTATTTATTCTATCTTTCTCTATTTTTGTCTTCATTTTCTTTAATGTCTTGATAAGATTTTGTCGACAGAGTTCTTGAGTATTTTTAAAATTTATTTCTGGTTAACATATCTTTGATGCCACTGTAATGTTATCTGTCTTTTTTTATGTCAAAATTTTTCAAAACTTTTTTTTTACTGATTAATTTTCAGAGAGGGAGACAGAGACAAAGAGAGAGAAAAACATTGATTTGTTGTTCCACTTATTGATGCATTCATTGGTTACTTTTTTTATGTGCCCTGAATGGGGATATAACTCACGGTCTTGGTTTATCAGGACAACATTCCAGCCAACTGTGCTACCCAGGCAGGGACTACGTTGAAATATTTTAAATTGACATTACACTCTTAATGCGGCAAAATGTATGTTGCACACATATCAAACTGACAGAAATTCAACAATCTGATATCGAATGTTGGAAATGATGCAGAGCCCTTGAACTCTGATACACTGCTGAGGGGAAGGGAGATGGCAGTCCTTCCGGAAAGACAGCTGGCACTTAGCATTACTGATGCTCTCGACCACTGCTAGATTCATATATACAAAAATGTGTGCCCAGAAATAAGATGAGTACCAAAGACATGTATAACAATGCTCCAAGCAGTACTGTTTATAATACTGGAAAATTGAGATAACTCAAACATCCGTCAACATGATAGAGTATAAAATAAATCGTGGTGCATAAATACAATAGAATAAATCAGAGACATCTGTATGAATTAGTAACAGCTTTTGCAACAACCTGAATCAATCTCACAATTTCATATTAATAAAATAGAGGTACAAAATAACGTGCATAAGTGTATTCAAAACTAATGCCTGCCACTTATTTTTAAATGTTTCAGCAAATAAAATATATATCCATATCCACCTATTCTGATACAAACAAAATGGGCAAACAAACTGCTAACAAATATGAATCTAGGTAGAATTATACAAAGGTTCATTGCATTATCTTGCTACTTTTCTTTATGTTTGAGATTTTTAATAATAAAACATTAAGTAAGGAGGCTTTTATTTATAGATAATTTACTTGAGATAAATTTATCATAATGTAGCCGAAGCCAGTTTGGCTCACTGGATAGAGTGTTGGCCTGCGGACTGGAGGGTCTCAGGTTCGATTCCAGTCAAGGACATGTACCTTGGTTGCGGGTACATCCCCAGTGGGGGGTGTGCAGGAGGCAGCTGATTGATGTTTTTCTGTCATTGATGTTTCTGACTTTCTATCCCTCTCCCTTCCTCTCTGTAAAAAAACCCAATAAAATATATATATTTTTAAAACTATCAAAAGGTACATACCTAAAAACCAATTTTTGAGGCTAGCAATAATGTCTATGAGATAGTTCTTACAAAACCATCAATTCTGAATCTTGTTACGTTGATATTCTTCTATATAATTCCCATGAACTGCATTATGATACCCCAATGCTCTCTTGGCAGATCTTTTAGCATACACTACTTGGAAATTTATTGTAAAGAAAACTCTGCATAAGTTTTATAATTGTTCAAATATTACACACAATTTATATCCATGTCTAAATGTTATCATTTTCTAAAGGCCATTCTAAATTCTTTATTAGAATTTCACAGTATTTTTCTGTAAAACCCTCAAAGTCTAAAATTGTTCAGAATTTCATGTTTTCATAGATTTTTAATATATTAATTTATTTGATTGTCATCTTCTTCTGAGTCATCTAAAACAATATTAAAATCTAAATCATCACTTTCTTCTTTATTTCTTCTGCAGCTTCTTCTACAATTGGAATGCGGATTATTTTCAATGTTTTCTGTCTTTTCTGGTTCTTTATGAAACCTAAAGATGGAAGGAAAAACCTTTTTATTTTCCAGGCTTTCACTATTTTCTTGTGTACATTGAAAATAAGTTTACACTACATTGCCTGATTAACAGAAGCCTACTGAAATAAGAGAAAACAATCCTTGAAGACTAGGTTAAAACCCAACAAATTATATTATTATAATTCTTTGATGTATTTTTCAATATATAGTTATTGACTGTTATAAAACAAAATAGGCTCAAAAAAATTAATGCATGATGTCCAGTAAAGATAAATAGTTATATAATAAGGAACTTTTTAATTATGAGTAATAAATATGAACATCACAGATAAATATTTTAATTTCCTGAAAATATAAAGTTTCACTACAATCTGTAATGATAAATTAAGATTTTTTTCTATTAGGCAGAAAAAGTCTACATTAGTGTAATACACTAAAACTTATCAAGACCCTCAGAGCTAATGAACATTTCCTTAAATAAAATTCACTTACCAATTACTAAAACAGTAAAACCCAAACATAAAAGAAATACTCACGGAGTAACAATGTCTTCTTTCTTTCCACATTTTGCACAAACTTCAAGTTCACAAGCACATGGTCTACACATTATGTGATAAGAATCCTTCACTGTGTTTTGTAAACATTTAACACTAAAAGTAGAAGATGAAATCAAACATTAATTTTTACAAATTACCTAACATGTACAATATTTGATAAAATGAGAAAGTAAAGCTAAATAGCCCAAAAATCAAAACTCCTAAATTCCAATCTCAGAAAAAGGAGGCATATATAAAACCTAAGATGATAATAAAAAGAAAAAATTCCAATCTCAGGTATTTATCTTATATAACTTTACATTAAATAAAGCATTTCTAGATAACAGGTTACAGATGTACGTGAGATTTATCTGCTTTCATAATGCCTTAAAAAATATCATCTGTAAACAGTGATAGTTTTACTTCTCTCTTTCCAACTTAGATGCCCTTTATTTCTTTTTCTTGCCTAATTACTCTGGCCAGGACTTACAATACTTTGTTGAATGAAAGTAGTAAGAGTGGGCATTCTGTCTTGTTCTGATCTTACAGGAAAAGCTTTCAGCTTTCTACTGATGAATATGATGTCAGCTGTGGGCTGACATCTATTAAGATGGTCATATGATTTTTATCTTTCATTCTGTTAATGTGGTGTATCACAATGATTGATTTGTAGATGATAAACTACTAGTGTCCTTGCATTCCTGGAACAAATCCCACTTGATTATGGCATATGATCCTTTTAATGTACTGTTGAATTTGATTTGCTAATATTCTGTTGAGGATTTTTGCTTATATATTAGTCAGGAATATTGGCCTGCAATTTTCTTGTGGTATCGTTGTCTAGTTTTAATATCAGTGATGCAGGCTTTATAAAATAGGTTTGGAAGTGTTCCCTCCTCTTCTATTTTTTGGAAGAGTTAAGAAGAGTTGGTATTAATTTTCTTAGAATATTTGGCAGAAATCAGCAGTGAAGCTGTCTGATCTTACACTTTTGTTTGTTGGAAATTTTTGATAATTGATTCAATCTCTTTACTAGTAATCTATTGAGATTTTCTCTTCCTTAATGATTCAGTCTTGGCAGATTGTATGTCTAGGAATTTATCTGTTTTTTCCTAGGTTGTCAAATTTATTGTTGTACAATTGTTCATAGTAGTCTGTTGTGAATCTTTGTATTTTTGTGATATCAGTTACAACATCTCTTTCATTCTGGATTTTATTTATTTGAGTCCTCTCTTTCTAGCTAAAGATTTTCAATTTTGTTTATGTTTTTAACTAATCAACTCATTCATATTTTCTATTGTTTTTTCAGTTCTTGTTTCATTTATTTCAGCTCTGATTTATGTTAACTCCTTCTAATTGTTTTGTACTTTTTCTTCTTTCTCTAGGTCCTTGAGGTGTAAAGTTAGGTTGTTTATTGTTATAAGCAGTTATTGCTGTGAATTTCTCTCTGAGAACAATTACTGTTGCATCCCAATGTTTTGGTATGTTCTATTTCCATTTTCACTTATCTCAGGGTATTTTTAAAAAATTTCCCTCAGATTTCTTCTTTGATCCATTGATTGTTTAATAGCATGTTGCTTATTCTCCACAAATTAGCAAATTTATGGTTTTCTTCTTGTAAATTGACTTCGAGTTTCATACTATTGTGGTTGCAAAAGATGCTTGATACAATTTTAGTCTTCTTAAATTTTTACCACTTGTTTTGAGTATAACATGATTTATCCTCAACAATATTCGATGTGCACTTGAGAATACTGTATATTCTATCGCTTTAAGATAGGATGTTCTGCATATTTGTAATAATAAAAGCATAATATGCTAATTAGATTGGACAGCCAAACGACCTTCCTGATGAAGCTGGGGCTGCGAGGGCTGAGGCAAGCTGCCATGGCTACGAGGGCCAAGCCCCTAGCATGAATTTTGTATATCGTGTTTCTAGTATCTGTATAATATTCTTAAAATGTCCATACTACTTAAAGCAATATACAGATTCATTCAATGCAATCCCTATCAGCCCCTCACCCAGGCTGGCCACGCCCTCCAGTGGGGACCATCACCCCATGGGGGCATGGCCAGCCTGAAAACCACTACAGGCCCCTTGCCCAGGCCACAGCACACCCCAAGGGAACCCCTACCCTGATGCAGGACAACCTTCAGGGCAAACCAGCCAGCCCCCACCCATGCACCAGGCCTCTATCTGTACTAATAAAAGGGTAATATGCTAATTAGACTGGAGACCTTCCAGGAGACCTTCCGGACTTTCTTCTGGACAAAGCCATGGTGGTGGGGCCGAGGTAGAGGAGGGGAGGACAGTTATAGGTGATCAGGCCAGGATGGGATGGCAGTTTTGGGTGATTAGGCTGGTGGAGGAGGGGACCACTGGGGGTGATCTGGCTTGCAGGGGGTGGACGGAGGCAGTTAGTGTGAGCAGACCAGCAGGGGGGCCAGTTGGGAGTGAGCAGGCTATCAGTGAGGATCAGTTGGGGGTGATCAGGACAGTGGGGGGGGTCAGTTTGGAGTGAGCAGGCCAACAGGGGGAAGTTGGGGGCAAGCAGGCCAGCAGGGGAGGCAGTTGGGGGCGAGCACACTGGCACGGGGGACAGTTGGAGGTGATCAGGCTGGTGGGGGGACATTTAGGGGTGATCACACTGGCAACGGGGGCAGTTGGGGGCAAGTAGGCTGGTATGCAGAGTGGTTAGGGGCAATCAGGCAGGCAGACAGTTGAGCAGTTAGGAGCTAGCAGTCCGGGATTGCGAGAGGATGTCTGACTGCCAGTTTAGGCCCATTCCCTATAAACCGGCAGTAGGACATCCTTCGTGGGGTCCCAGCTTAGACAGGGTGCAGGACAGGCTGAGGGACACTCCCACCCCTCTGTGCATGAATTTCATGTACCAGGCCACTAGTTTAATAAATAACACTGATTTTATACAAAACCTTCCAAAAAACAAAATAGAAAGAAACAGTTCCCAACTTATTTGATGAGGCTCTAATAGCAAAACAAAGTGAAGATAAAATTACAGATTAGTAATTCTAATAAACATAGACATAAAAAATCTATGGCAAAATGTTAGCAAATCAAAGCTAACAAAATATAAAAAGGATATATAGAATGACTAAGGGGTTTACCCAAGGGCATGCAAGACTAATTCAATATTAATAACTGAAAGATGAAACAGAAGGAGCAGAGAGAGAGAGAGAAGGGTACCAGGACACAGACTTTATTGAGGAGACCCTTCTCAAGGGAGAAAGAGCTCATGTGTGGGGTGAAGGCAGAGAAACCAGGGGAGGGGAGAAGTGGACCCAGCCAGACCGCCTCCCGGACTGCCTGGGAGAACAGTCCGGGAGAAAAGGTGCCATGTGGCGCACCGAGACACCCTTTTTAAGGCAGGGGTTGGGCCCAGGGCGGAATGGGAAGGGGTGGGACACAGGGCACTCTGGTATGTGATTGATTGGTGGCTCAATGTCTCTGAGGCAGATGTCAATTACATCATAACTGCGCCCACCAGTTGGGGAGGGGGATACCTATCAATAGCAATAAATGTAATTCACCAAATGAGTGTTCTAAGGAAGACAACCATATGATAGTCTCAATAGATGCAGAAAAAGCATTTGACAAACTTTAATAACCATTCAGAATAAAAAGCCTCAGTAAACTATGAATTGGAGGAAAATTCTTCAACCTCATAAAGAGCAGCTACAAAGAATCTATAACCAATATCATACTTAATGATAAAAGACTGAATACCTTCCCCATAAAATCAGAAGCAAGGCAAGAGTATCTGCCCTCATCACTCCCAGACAGCACAAGATCAAATGAAATAAAAGCCATACAGACTGGAAAGCAAGAAACAAAACTGTGTTCATATAGAAAATCCCAAAGAATCTATTTTTAAAAGTATTAGAAATAAAATGTGAGTTTATTAAAGTCACAATATTTAGGGTCAATAAACAAAAATAAACTGTATTTTTATATTGTAGCAATGACCAGTGATTTTCTATAAAAATTGGCAAGCTGATTCTAAAAGTTATTTTATTTATTTATTTATTTATTTATTTTAATTTAATTTAAAAAAAAAAAAAGCTAATGAACTATAATAGTCAAAATCACTTTCAAAAAAAAAAAAATAGAGGTTGGAAGATTCTCTTGACTGGATTTCAAGATTTACCATAAAGCCCCAGTAATCAAGATAGTGTGGTTGGATCAATGAGATAGAATGGAATCCAAAAATAAACCCCTACATAAGTCAACTAATTTCCAATATAGGGCAACAGGAATCCAAGGAAGAAAGGGTAGCTTTTTCAACAAATGATGCTGGAATAATTGAAGAGCCATAAAATCAACAGGAAATAAGTTATAAATCCAAACACAAAAGCAGAAAATATTTGCAAAACATATATTCGATTAAATAGTTATACTCAAGATATAAGAAAAACTTTCAAAACTCAGTAATAAGTAAACAAAACAATTCAATAAAAAAATTAGCTAATGAATAGAAAGAACTACCCCAAAGAAGAAATAGGAATGCCAAATGAGCATATGAAAAGGTGCTTAGCACCAGTGGTATCAGAGATATGCAAATTTTAATCACAATGAGATTCAGTTTATGACTAAAATATCTGTTGATGGGAATGTAAGTGGTATAGCCACTGTGGAAAAGTTAGACAATTCAATATAAAAACAACCTTACCATAGAATCCAGCAATCTCACTGCTACATATTTACCACCCCCCCCCCAAAAAAATGAAAACATATTCACACAAAACCTGTACATAAATGTTTATAGCAGTGTAATTCATAACTACCAAAAACTAGCAAAACCTAAATGTCCATCAGCTGGTAGAATGGATGAACAATTGGTAGTTGAATCAGTGGAAAAGTAAGTTTGGATTTAGAAAATTTGCAGTGTTGTATTGTTTTTTTGCTTTTTTTTTTTAAGTTTTAAAATAATTTTAAAGAAATTCTATTTTGGCTAGGTTCATGTCAGGATTTAAGAAAATTATAATGTTTTCATTTCTCTATGTTGTTTCACACCAGGGACTTCATGGGTAAAGCAATCCTTAAGTATCCAAATAGCTAATTCAGGGATAAAACTATTTCCTGAATTGTCAAAGTTAGAATTTACAGGTAAACTAGGCATAAAAATCTGATCTCCTGTTTTGAAATCTGAAGTCAAAAGATCACAGATACAGTGCCTCAAACACTGGCTCAATCACCTGCAGTTTATTCAAATGCAGATTAAAGGCCACACACATTATTTACAACAGAATCTTGGGAATGGGTCCCAATCTGCCAGTTAAACTCTTTAAGACATTCTTATGCACACTGCCACAAGTAAAACCTGGACTGGATCAAAGAAATACTTCCTCGATGTGGGGGCTTTCCAGTGTTCCCACTGCAGGCTGAGTCTGAAATGGCCAAATTGGAGAAAAGAAGGAATTCTATTGCTGAAATAATTATTCTCTTTTCAAATTTAAGTTCCTTCTGAAAATTGGTTAGATTATATTAAGCTAGTACTTCTATGACTATAAATATAGCTATTTAGAAGGAGATAGATACACACATATTTCATAACTGACATGTTTCCTCATGTTTGTGAAAATGTAAATTATATACATTTTTAGATGTTTACCATCTTCCCAGTTTCTGTCACAGAAGTGGGACCTTGAAGTGGGACCTTCAAAATTCTTAATCCATGCTTGACATCCTCACCGGAAGTAGAGTGAGAGAAGGTCTGAAAGTAATTGAGTTTCTGGACTTTTTTTAAAAACCACAATAGTATATTTGCCTAGCCATAGAATCTTGATCTTAATAATTAAATGGTTTAGGTATTATTTTAATGATACATGATATGAATTCCAAATTGTAATAAAACTCATGAAACACACTGAAACATCTTTAAAATAACTGCAAATTATTTAACCACTCCTGAGAGTATGTTTTTCATATAAAACACATAGTAAGGAGGGACTTTAAAATCACCTAATGTAAGTTTTACCCAATTTTCCTTAAAAATAGCTATATTTAGAAAATTTTGTGAGTATATTGCAAAGAGAACTTCAGATATTAAAATAATGATGGTTTTGCCTTCTTTCCATTTCTCCATAGCATACAATTCCTAGGAATAATCAATCTTGACCATTCATATACCACAAGTAATTATTTTAATAAAAACTGTGATCAAATGAAAACACAGTCATTCCTATAAACCAGGGTTTACTAACAAAGGAGATAGCAATACCCTTTTTTTTAGAATGTTATTTTAAAAGTAAAAAGACATTTACCTTTTTATAATGAAAAACACACAAAAAAGTAATTAAAAGTTAAAAAATGTTCATTACATATTTAAGGATGAAAATCAGAGACAAAATTTGAAATTTTCAATGGACCACTTAATATTTTTATTTTAAAAATTATTTTTCATAGGAAAGTGATTTACGTATATAAACCAAGTTCTCTGTGGTCCTCAGTCATTTTTAAGAATATAAAATGTGCCCTTGCTGGTTTGGCTCAGTGGATAGAGCATTGGCCTCCAGCCTGATAGGTCCCAGGTTCAATTCCAGTCAAGGGCATGTACCTTGGTTGTGGGCACATCCCCAGTATGGGGTGTGCAGGAGGCAGCTGATGGATGTTTTTCTCTCTCATCAATGTTCCTAACTCTCTATCTATCTCCCTTCCTCTCTATAAAAAATCAATAAAATACATTTTTAAAAGAAGAATATAAAATTGGTCCTGAGAACACAAGCATGAGAATCAGTGATATCTATATATACAAAAGCCTAACATGCAAAGTGCTCTCCCTCAACAGGAGTTAGACCAACTGAGTTCAATATGATGTGTGCTGACCACCAGGGAGTGGTGCGGAACAAAGGAAGGCCCAGTGAAGGGAGGCCCCAGCCAGCAGCCACTAGGGACTCTAGCCTTGTACGAATTTCGTGCACTGAGCCTCTAGTATACAATAAATACCAACGGGGAAAAGAATTGATCTTATATTTCTAGTACTTACTAGAAATAAAAGGCTTACTTTACTCTGCCTCAATTTTTCTAGCACTGCCTCCAGTTCTTGGTTATATTATTACACTTTAACCTTTATCATACTTAAGCTCCACTTGTATACTCTCACATATTCAATGACTAAGTGCTTTCATAAACAGTGAGCTGTGCTACTCCACCCTTACTATGCAAATAATAGAAACCTAACATTGACAGAATTCCACAACACATTTCCTCCAAGGGCTCTAAGTAATCTGTGCTAACAGAGAAAGATTCTGAAACTATATTAAGGAATTACATCATATACTACTTAAAAAAATGTTTTTAAGAAAACAATATGCCCAAATTCTAAGAATTTTGAGAAGTTATAATTCACTTTCCTTTGTCCCTAAATAAGGTGTTTGAAAATAAGTAGAAAGATCAAACCAACTTTCCCCTTTCTTTCTTTTTAATTGACTTGAGAGAGAAAGGAAGAGGGATAGAGAGAGAGAGCCAGAGACATATCCATGTGAGAGGGAAACATTAATCAGTTGTCTCCTGTGCATACCTGACTAGAGACCAAACCCATAACCTGGGCAAGTGCCCTGACTGGGAATGGGACTGATGACCTTATGGTACACAGGCCACTCAACCAACTAAGCTGCACTGGCCAGGGCTAGACCAACTTTTCTTGTTGCAGTACTAGATTTGATTAGAATAATTCTTAAGAGTACATAATAATTCACCCCTGACCAAGAGTAGTTTAGGAAAAAAAGAGAAAATCAAAATCATTACACTTTAGGTAGGCAATTTTAAATCAAACCTTGCTGTATCAATATTAATGTCAAAAATTAGGCTTCATACACAGGTGAGTGATTGATGACAGTAATGAAAACAACACTTTTACCTTTAATTAATATATTCAAAGCAGACAGAAAATCTTTGTAACAGACAGCACTGATTAATGTTCATGGATCAACATCCTATATAATAAAAGCCTAATATGCTAAGTGTCTGGTCATCTGGTCAACTGTTCCACCAATCAAAGCGTAATATGCTAATGATATGTTAAGACTGCTCAACTGCTTGCTATAACGTGCACTAACAATTAAGGGGCAGAGAGTCGACTGGTTGACCAGTTGCTATGACGTGCACTGACCACCAGAGGCAGATGCTCCGACTGGTAGGTTAGCTTGCTGCTGTGATCTGGCTGATCAGGTCTGGCCAACCTCCCATGATCCCCACCCCCTCCAGTCCTGATCGTGCACCGGTGGGGTCCTTCAGCTTGACCTGCACCCTCTCAAAATCCAGGACACCTCGGGGGATGTCAGAGAGCTGGTTTTGGCCCAACCGTGGAATGACTGGTTGCTATGACACTCACTGACCACCATAAAAAGATGCTCAATGCAGGAGCAGCCCCGACAGAGGGAGCGCCGCTCAGCAAGAAGCGCTGGCAAGCACAGCGGCAGTGGCAGGATCCTCTCCTACTTCCACGGTAGTGCTAAGGATATCCTCTGGGGATCGGGCCTAAGCCAGCAGTCAGACATCCCCTGAGGGCTCCCAGTCTGCAAGAGGGCACAACACTGGGCTGAGGGACAAATTTCGTGCACCGAGCCTTTAGTTACATAAGAGGAAATATAAATAAATAAATGACAATTTATATGGAATCCCCAGCTCAAGATTAACTGCATGTAAAGAAAACAGGGTTCTTGATTATTTTTTCCGCCATTCTCTGGTACCTTCCTCAAAATGTTTTCTATAAACATTGTTTATAGGAAGTGCTCTTCCACTTTTAATTTATAACTTAAAAAATTGATTTTAGAAAGAGAAAGGGGAGGGAGGAAGGGAAAGAGAGAAAGAGATAGAAACACAGAGAGAGAAACAATGATTTTTGTTGTCCCATTTATTTATGCATTTTTTGGTTGATTCTTGTATGTACCCTGAATCCATAACCTTGGTGTATCTTATCATTCTAATCAACTCAGTTGCCCAGCCAGGGCTTGATTTATAACTTTTCTAAATCTATCTCTCCTGATTTCACTTCATCAATAGTCTGCAATCTTACCTTGTGTCCTAAAAACAAGTAATTAATGCCAATTGATGGACAAAGACTCTAGTGCCAAAGAATGAGTGCAAGGTACTGCCATAAATATGACTCAAGCTGGCGAATATATCTGGTGCTCTCTGTGTATTAATTTGCTTTTTTTGATAAATGAGTGCAGTGGTCTTCTTTATTAAGCAGAATTTTAGGAGTACTAGCTTCATTCCTTTAAAAATAAGGGGTTAAAGAATGCTGGCAAGGGTGTGGAGAAACTAGAATCCCTGTGCACTGTGGGTGGGATTGTAAAATGATACAATCACTATGGAAAAAGTATGGAGAGTCCTCAAAAACTTAAAAATAGAACTACTGTATGATTCAGCAAGAGTCTTAAAGAGATATTTACACAATGTTCATAGCAATATTCATAATAGGCAACCAACAAATTATAAAGTGAAAACAGAGAAATAGATTTAGCAAAAAAGTTATAATTTACGTCTTTTTAAGAAGCTTAGTTGGTTAGAGTGTCCTCCCAAAACACAATTGTGAAAGCAACACAAATGTCCATCAGGGGATGAATAAACAAACTGTGCTGTACAGACAAACACACATACACACACACACACACACACACACACACACACACACAGAAATATTATTCATCCTTAAAAAGTAAGGGAATTATATCACATGCTACAACACAGAAGATCCTTTAAGACATTATGCTTAGTGAAATACACCAGTCACAGAAAGACAAACACTGTATAAATTTCATTTATATAAGGTCTTTAAAGTAGTTAAATTTATAGCAATACAAAGTAGAATGGTGGTTGCCAGGTGATGGAAGGAGCAGACCATGAAATTGTTGTTTAATGTGAATAGTTTCAAACTTGCAAGATGAAAAAGTCCTGGAGATGCGTTGCACAGCAATGTTATTCTTAACATTACTAAACTACCTATCCTTAAAAATGCTTAAAATGGTAAATTTTATGTTGTATGTTTTTACTACCACCAGAAAAGTAGATAAATAGTTAACTTTAAAAAGAACAAGGCTGATCTAAAAAAGATTATCTTGAAGATCAGAGTTTGGCTAATTTGACTGAAAAACTTTTGTAGTAAAGAGGGAGCCAGCATATTGTTAGAGAGGTAAATCACGGAATGGCATGACTTGTTAGCAACATCTCATCCCCCTCTATCTCATTTTCTCCCCAATAGAATTAATTTTGTTTTTCCAGGCTCAACTGTCTCCTACACTATAGTAAACATATAAAAGCAGGACTTCTCTGGGAACAAAGCTCCGCTCCTGCTGCTAGAAACCCAACTCTTCCCCATAGGAGGCCTTAAAACATTAATGTGCAACAAGCCTTTTAAAAACATTCATTTAGTAAAACTCCAGACCAATGGAGGTATCTATAATGACACTATCTAATAAAAGAGTAATATGCAAATTGACTGTACCTCCAAACAAGCCATGCCCACAAGCCAATCAGGAGCAAATAAACCCCAACCAAGATGGTTGCGGTGATTGAGAGCAGGAAGGAGGCTTGGATTTCCCCGGCAATGGAAGAAGCCAAGCTTTCCGCCTGCTGTTGCCCACCTAGGCCTCCACTCAATGCTACAAAGTTTCAATTACAGAAGATATATCCCAACAGAAATGGCAGCAGCCATGGAGCTGCAGAGAGCAGAGGCATTGCTCCTCCCAGGTGATGGAGGAAGCCAAGCTTCTGCAGCCCTAGTGCCTAGGCCTCCACTCCAGGCTACAAAGTTTCAATTATAGAATTTAAATAAGCCCAAACAGAAATGGTTGTCACCACAGAGCGAGCAGAAGGCTTAGCTCCACTCCAGGCTATGAAGTTTCAATTGTAGAACATAAATTAATCCCAGATCCCAGGGCCTCTACTTGGGTCACTGGGGGGCGTGGCTGGCCTGCAAACAACCACAGGCCCCTCGCCCAGGCTGCCCCATGCCCCAAGGTAACACCCACTCTGATCCTGGACACTATTCAGGGTAAACCAGCTGGCCCCCACCCATGCAACAGGCTTCTATCCTATCTAATAAAAGAGTAATTTGCAGATTGACCATCATTCCAATACACAAGAGGGCTGACCCCATGTGATCAAAGATACTGCCCCCGTGTGGATACAAGATGGCCAGCAGGGGAGGGCCTTTGGGAGGTTCCAGGACTGCAAGGGAGGACAGTTGTGGGCCATCAGGCCAGCAGGGAGGGCAGTTAGGGGTGACCAGGCTGGCAGAGGAGGGAAGTTGGGGGCAAACAGGCTGGCAGGGGAACAGTTAGACATCAATTAGGCTGGCAGGATAGTGATTAGGGTGTGATCAGGATGGCAAGCAGAAGTGGTTAGGGGCAATCAAGAAGGCAGGCAAGTGAGCAATTTGGAGCCAGCAATCCTGGATTGTGAGAAGGACCTAAATGGACAGTCAGACATCCCTCGAGGGGGATCAGATTGGAGAGGGTGCAGGCTGGGCTGAGGGACATCCCCTGCCTGCCATGCACGAATTTAATGCACCGGGCCTCTAGTAAAAGCATAATATGCAAATCGACCAAACAGTTGAATAGCAGAACAACTGTCCGGACCACTACGCTATGACACACACTGGTGCCAGGCCAGCCAAGGCAGGTGCAATGCAATTGGTCTGGAGGGGGGCAGGGGGCTTGCCATCAGCCCAGGATCACCCTGCAGAGGGAAGTTCAGGCTACTGGCTAGTGGGGAACTCCACAACTGCCCTACAGAGGGAGATCCAAGCTATTCAGCTAGTGGCGCTGCAATGGAGCCTCCTTCTGCAGGGCGATCAATCAAGGGGCTCCCGGTCTGTGAGAGGGCACAGGCCGGGCTTAGGTATCCCCTCCCCACTCCTGAGAGCCCAAATTTCGTACACGAACTCATATACATGGGGCCTCTAGCTTGAGTATAACTGAGATAGAAGATTATTTATTTAATGCAATTATGAAGCGATAAGGGCTGCCTTGGGCAGTCAATGGGAATAAAAACTAAAAGGCAATACATTTAAAAACTATTAGTTAGAAAGGGCTAAACACCTGGATGCGAAGATCAGGTCCTCAGGAGGAGTGCCTGATGAAAAGATGTAATGAAAAGCAATGTGTTAGGAATAAAGCACCTATATATTGTGAACATGGTGGGCTAGATATTCTTAGAGCAATGTTAGTTCCAAGGCACGTTCTTCCCTTCGTCACCTGAATTACTTTTAGGATGAAATCTACTTTCAACCACATTCTTCTTGTGGCATTTAATCTCCCTTCTCCCCATTCAGGACAGTTTTGTTTTAGCCTGCTGTATTTAATGAACTCCTTGGCAAGCTTTTGTTTTATTCAAGAATTCTATAGCTGCAAAGTCTGAAAAACACTGACTTAAGATATTGAAGGGACCAAAGTTTTGCCACCCTGAAGCTGCCTTTTTGGCATTTTGATTTTAAACTGTTTATTAAGAAACAAAAGACTCAGAAAGAACCTTTGGCCCTGCCCCCGTTCCTGCCCTGGAGATACAGACAGAAACCTGCTTCGGGAAGGGAGCCTTGGCTTAATCACCTTAAGAATCTTCACCCTCGAGAGGAACCAAGATGGCAGCATAGGTAAACACCTATTGTGCTTCCCCACTCAACAATTCCAAAACTACAACATAATAACAAAACAAACATCATCCAGAATCACCGGAAAGCTGGCTGAGTGAAAATTCCACAAATAAAAGGAAAGATGGGACACTGAGACTCAGAAGAGCAGCGGAGCGCAACCTTGAAGATACGCCCAGAAAGAGCAATTGGCCTGGAGGTCAAACACTCCTAGGGCTAACAACAACAAGCTGGGCTTAAATTCAAAAATACTGTACAACCCATAAAGGATTGCAGTAAGAGTGTCCACCTCAGGCAACTGGGGAGGCTGAGCCACTGTCCCTTAGAGGACATCTACCACACAAAGCTAATTGACCAGCTCAGGAAAGCAGCCACAATGCAGAGAAATGGAAAGAAATCAGGTGTGAAAGAAATGGAGGAAAAATGACGATTGGACATAGAGTTCAAAACCACAGTAATAAGGTTTTTCAAGAGGCTCCTAGAAAAGGCCGATGAACTTAATGAGAACTACGAGGAAATGAATGAGACCTACAAGGAAATGAATGAGATCTACAGGAAATGAACAAGACCTATGAGGATATGAACGAGACCCTTAAGGATATGAAAAAGGACCAACTAGAAATCAAGCATACAATGACTGAAATAAAAAATATTACACAAAGCCCTAAAAGCAGTCCAGAGGGCCACAAGAACCAAGTCAAAGATTTGAAATACAAAGAGGCAAAATCCACTCGGCTGGAAAAGCAAGAAACAAAAAGAATCCAGATAATTGAAGATAGTGTAAGGGGCCCTGGGACAACCTCAAGCATGCTAACATTCGAATTATGGGGGTGCCAGAAAAAGAGAGAGAGCAAGGTAATGAAAACCTAAGTGAAGAAATAGTGACTGAAAACTTCCCCCATCTGGTGAAAGAAACTGACTTAAAAGCCCAAGTAGTACACAGAACCCCAAAATATAGGAATCTAAAGAGGACCACACCAAGACACATCATAATTAAAATGCCAAGAGCAAAAGATAAAGAGAGAATATTAAAAGCAGCAAGAGAAAAACAGTTAGTTACCTATAAGGGAGTACCCATACGATTGTCAGTGGATTTCTCAACAGAAACGATGCAGGCCAGATGCGAGTGGCAAGAAATATTCAAAGTGATGAATAGCAAGAATCTACAACCAAGATTACTCTACCCAGCAAAGCTATCATTCAGAATTGAAGGTCAGATAAAGTGCTTTGCAGATAGGAAAAAGCTAAAGGAGTTCATCATCACCAAACCAATATTATATGAAATGCTGAAAGATATTCTTTAAGAAGAGGAAGAAGAAAAAGGTAAAAATATAAATTATGAACAACAAATACATATCTATCAACAAATGAATCTAAAAATCAAGTGAATTAAAAGTCTGATGAACAGGATAAACTGGTGACTATAACAGAATCATGGGCATAGAGAGGGAATGGACTGACAATTCTTGGGAGAAAAGGGGGGTGAGAAGTGCAGCAAGAGACTGGACAAAAATCTTGCAACAATGGGAGAGGACAGTTGGGGGGGTGAGGGCAGAGGGTGGGATGGGTACAGGGTGGAGGGGAGCTATAGGGGGATAAAAAAGGGGGAACAATGTAATTAATAAACTGAAAAATAAAGATTAAAAAAGAAAAAAAAAGAATCTTCACCCTAGACTTAGTCAGGAAGACTCCAGTTTGATAGCAAGAATATTCCTGCCACTCATGTTCTGCTTTCCCTCAACAACCTGTAAATTGCCCATTCTCACTGCTGAAATCTAAGATTCCACTACCCCCTTGCTTCCCTACCACCACCCCCCGCCTTTTCCCCTTTGTCCCAAAAAATCTTATATACCCAATGTTGCCTCACTGTCTTTGGAATTTTCATGACAATGTAAATTCCCCATGAACATGTATTAATTTTATTAGTCCAGCCTAGAAAAACTTAGTTGAAGAGTGTTAATATTTTTTTAGTCTCCACAGTATACTACTATATGACACTTCAATGGCTTGACCCTATAAATATCCATTTATTCTGTACATAGCAATTTCTCATCTAAGACACTACTGACATGTTGGGTTGGATAGGTCTTTGTTGTGGGGGCTGTACTGTGTGGTGTTGAAAAGGCTTAATTTGAATTAAGTAGGGTAAACAAGAGAACTTCAGGCAGGCTTGTTAGCTAGATACCCACTGTGCCCCATTCCAATATAACCCTGATATTTGAGGCTAGTGATCTTCCAAGCCAGCAAGCTCTGTGTACATTCCTGATAACCTATAATTAAGTCCCTATCTCCTTTCTAGATACCTCTCATGCAGAACCTGTTACTGTGAACAATGCACTGCCTGGAGGGAGGGTTATTAACACTGGCTCCAGGCCAGACCATCAGATATGGCCTGGAGACCCCCAACACCTGAGGGCCTTCTTGCAAGGCCCTGGAAAAGGATAGGAAGCATATTCCATGTTTGTGGAACAAGGACCACAGGGAGATATAAGGGAGGGCCCATGCATATTACTTCACTCAGATTTGGAAGGCTGTTCCCTAAGTCTGCCGATGTATTAAACAGTGTCCCTCCTTTTCTTTGAAGCATCCTTGGTCTTCTTTGGTCTTCTGCAACAGCGTAGGATGTTTGGTAGCATCCCTGGCCTCTACCCAGTATATGCCAGTAGCATCCCTCCCAGATTCTATAGTCATGAGAATAAAAAATTTCTCCAGACATTCCCAAATGTCCCTGGGGTCAAAATCCCCTTTCCTGTTGAGAACTACTGAGACAGAGGACTTACGGATCCAAGTCTAAACTCAGACCCCAATCTGTTTTGGGCCTGTTGCTGTGTTATTCCAGCTTCTCCTTTCTTTTCCACTCCTATGGCCATGTTAAACACTAGCTAGTATTTTTCTTTTATGGGTAGGAAGAGAAAAGAAGCAGCTAGAGATTCTAACACAAGTTTAGGTATTTGCCTACCACATTTGTAAATTAATAGGAGAAAAGGATTGCTTAATTACCTGAAATACAAGGCAGAAGAAGTCTATAGGTACCAGTTTAGGCATTTCAGTATCTGAATGTAAATTTTGTTTCTCTATATACATGTTTGTTTTTTTAAAGGTAGGATTTAATAAGTATAAATCCTAATAAAAGAAAAGTTTAATTTGTAAGTGATTATGCTTGGTCAAAGCTTCAGTGGGGGGGGGTCTAAAATACATATAAATACTTTTCCTCCCACTTTCTAAATTCTTTTGGTTTGGCTAATAACCAAATTAAAAAGACATAGATTAACAGGAGAAAATAAAGTTTAACACATGCACATGGGGAATTCACATAGACATGATAAATCCATAAAAATTCCAAAGACAGTGAGGCAACATTGGGTATGTAAGACATTTCTGGACAAGGAAAAAAGGGGCATAATAGATTTCAGAAGTGAGAATGGGCAATTTACAGGTAGTTGAGGATGACAAAACATACCTGGCAGGAAATTCCCTGCTAGGTGACACAATGGGGCACAGTGGGTATCTAGCTAACAGGCACCTGCTTGAAGTTCTCTTGTTTACCCTACTTAATTCAAATTGGCCTAAGGGGAATATCCTAAGATCTCCTTCCAGAGCTAGGTTCTTTGAAATTCTTGGGCAGGGAAGAAGGGAGGGTCAAAGGTTCTTTCTGGGTCTTTTGTTTCTTAATAAACTGCTTAAAAATCAACATCCCAAAAAGCAGCTTCAGGGTGACAGAATTTTGATCCCTTCATATCTCATCAAGTATCTTTCATCATTGCATTTAAATCCCTTACCATGTTGGTCAAGTCTTAATATGCAGAGAAAGCAATGTGGATATAGATGAGTTATCCTTTCTACAAGATTCTCAATGCTGGATTAGAGTTTGAAAGCTGGGCTTTCTAAAATGCCTCATGTGTCACACATTCAGTGTAATCTGAAATTCAGAATGTTCTAGGCCAGACAGGTGACCTCTTTAGTAACACGTTTGGACCATGTTTGGACTAGTAGTTTCTTAGTCTCTCATTAGCCATCATTTGTTTTGCAATACTTAAGGCTTCTTTATTTCTGGAGACCTTCCTTTAGGCCTCAATGTCATGTTATCTGTATTTTGGTACTTATACAATATATTTTATTTCCCTCATTTTACACTCATCACCAGCTGTTCTATGGCTAACCTCATCTGCCTCAGGGTGAAGTGCTCCTGAGGTCCTCATCGCCTGGACCTAACCGCGGTCTCTCAAAGGGCTCTGAGTTACACTGTACTGCCCAGGCACTGGCAACATCATCATGAACTTCCCTGACCCCAAGTTATATATTCACAAAATGTCTGACAGAACTTTTCAATAAAAATAAACAGCAAAGGTGATATCATGTTTATTTTTTAGACTAACCTTCCAAACTTTAAGTAAAACTCCTCCCATGAAGGAAGAGAGAATACATTTTTTTTTAGTTTTAAATTTTAAATTTTATTTTTATGTTACTCTACTATTCATCAATTAAATGATCTTAGATGAATCCTTACAATTTCCCTTACTTTTTTTTCTCATTCTTTTTTAAAATTTTTTTTTGTTTAAAGTATTACATATAGTAGTACATATATCTCCTTTTTCTCCCCCTATTGACCTTCCTCCAGCCTCCCCTACTCCCTGTCACATGTCCTCATCCCATCTCCCCAGTGTGTTGTGTCCATTGGTTGTGCTTATATGCATGCATACAAGTAAAAAGTTGTCACTACTACTCAAAAACTAAAAGGAAAATAAAGCAACGATGCATAAATAGCTACTACAGAGACTACCAAACTAAAACTCAGAATGTAAAAATACGATTACCTTAATGCTAACCTTTATATTTCAAATTATCACTTTTCTCTTTTGGGCAGAAATTACCTTCCAATGTGGCCCTTGTTCAGCTGAGCTAAAGGATATAAGGGAACAACACTAGGATGCACACAAGGCTGATAAAACAAAATCCAAGAATTAAAGAAAAAGGCTGAAGGACAGAGGAATGAGAAACAAAGTCCAGTGGGTTTTTTGTTTTTGTTTTTGTTTTTTTTTTGCTTTTTTCATTTAAACCCAAATACTCAAAGGAATGAAATTATAAGTTATCAATTTAGTAGTTTATTTATGATACTCCAGCTCAGCCATCTCAGGGTAATCTTCATGGGTTGCATAAAAAAGTCAGAGCTGTTTTAAGGTCCCCTTGGTACAGATGATCCATAGTAAATACTGATACTTCAGTGAGAGACTTGTAAAACAAATATTCCCCTCTCTGCCCTAACCCACCTTTTATGCAACAAGAGTCTATAAAAATGGTGCATTATTACTTATGGAAGAGTGGGTCAGGGAATGATCAATTCAGTTTTTCAATCTATTTGCCTTCACAAAGCAGCACATAAGATAAAATTCTACATGGGAGAATGGAATTTTTTTCTATTTATTTGAATATAATTTTGATAATTGGGGAATGAAATTATAAACTATATGATACTGGCAAGGTAATTAATAAACTTAACTCACCATTTTTTAGGCTTTGACAATGGTTTGTATTTGCTGTATTTTACACGCCATTCAAGAACTTCTTTACAGCGCTGACATACTCCATCATGAAGTTTTGTATTAATTTTCTAAAAAACAAAACAAAACAAAGAGAAAAGCAAGTGAGAATTTCATCTGTGAGCTAGCATTACAAACCCCATGAAAAAGGCACACAAGAAAGTTAAGTTTTTTAAAAACGGCAACCTAACTATAATCTATCTGTGTTAATGATTTACATGTATTTTTATGTACATTCCTCAATTTGCTTCTTTACAAAAGCAAAGATTCTTAACTGGTGTTCCTCAGAATCATCTAAGAAACTTTTTAACCTGCAGGAGTATTTTGAGAAAGTCCTCACCATTGATTCTGATGTGTACATATGTTAAAACTCAAACTGTACAGTTAAGGTATGTGCATTTTATTGTATGTAAGTTACACCTCAATAAAAATGTAATAGTAGAGAAAACCTAATTCATATTTTAAGACTCTTTTGACAATTCACACTTTACCACTGAAAAATGAGAAATTAGATTTAGAAATGAGATAGTCCTAAACTGTCAGTCTATACGGAGAGTATGAAACTTGAGAAAGGAGTAGCAGGGAGAAGCAGTTGCAAGCAAGAAGACACTGAATTACTCAATTGAATTCTTTTGTGTGCTCTTGTAAAGAAAAATGTTTTAGAAAAGTTATCTTGCTTGCCCTGACCGATTTGGCTCAGTAGATAGAGCGTTGGCCTGAGGACTCAGGCATCCCAGGTTCAATTCCGGCCAAGGGCATGTGCCTTGGTTGCGGGCACAAACCCGATAGGGAGTGTGCAGGAGGCAGTTGATAGATGTTTCTCTCTCATTGATGTTTCTAACTCTATCCCTCTACCTTCCTCTCTGTAAAAAATCAATAAAATATGTTTTTAAAAAAGAAAAGTTATCTTGCTAATCTTGTTTCTTCAAGACAAAATAAATACTCATGTGCAGTAAATATCAGTGTAGGGAAACGGGCTTTAGGAGGGGGGAAAACACCATTTTTATTATAATTTTCTTTTCAAAGTGTGCTGGTAATTAAGGAGGATGAAAGATTTTTAAATGTGTTGTATTCTCCATAATAGTTTTATATTTGATAACATGTTCATCTGACTTAGAACCTAGATTATATATTTCCACTAAGTACTCTGAGAATTCTCTACTTTACTTGTGGTGGAAGCCTGGTCTTTGCCTATTGCTGGAATAATGAGTGGAGAACACTTTATGTTTTCTTTGCTTTTATTTCCTTTTTGTGTTTCTCAAGAGGAAAAAAAAAAGCATCACAAAAAAAGCAGATTTCTAGAAGGTTATTTTTATTTGATACTGAGTTAAAAGTACAACATTTAGTAATCATCTGAAACAAAACTTCTGAACAGGGCTTGCTATTCTTCAAAGTTCTAAACAAGAAGGCAAAGTAATTTTACAAAACATTTATCCAAAAAGAAAGTATTTCATAGGATAGTTTCGAACACCATAAATTAAGCTATGAATATACTGTTTCAATTTAACTCTGTGATGAAAAACGAAATTCTGTTACATATGAATTATGTATGAGTATTCCTTTCTTCCTGACCTAGATGGAGAGTCCCTAAGAAAATAAATTCTGCATGCCAGTATATTTTTTCTTACTGTGATCTGCTAATTGTTGCCCAAAAGAAAGAAATCTGTGCTTGATATCAAACTCCTCTTCTGAGCAACCTGATACTTAGTTATCGTCTATAAGGCTTGCTAAGAAATCCCCAGAACCAAAGTTCACATTTCATCATTTATTCTCCCTGCCTTCTGTTGCCTACACTATCTTACTAAAAGCATTAATTACATTTTCAAAACTCTAACAATGAGAACAAGATAATGACTTGACTGTGATTACAATATGAATATGGTATAAACTTTTTAATTAGAATATGCTTAGAATGCAGTGTTTCATTACCTGAAATTTGATTATATATAACACTCTGCTTGTTAACCAGGAAGCATTACTTTGTTTCTTGTTTGTTTCAGTATCCAATTTCTGACCAGTTCATCTTGATTTACAAAGCTGTGCATAGTTTTAAACTGGTTTCTTTAGGTGGATTGACAGTAGAACAACACAGGTCTTTGTGGGAACTTGTCCTGTGAGCGATGTGTGAAGCAGTATAAATGGAGACGCTGCACAGAGCTCACATAGCTAACAGGCACTGCTACAAAATTAAACTTGATTTCCATGGGTTAAGAAATGAATGGAAGTAAGAATGAGAATAGTACTTTCACTTAAAAATAGCTGCAGAAAGAGAGAGAACTGAACACCTTGTTTCCTGAATTTTGGCAAACTAGAGAAAGTTGATTCCAGAGATGTGAGCAATGAACGCTAAGTCTCAGCTTTAGGAATCATTCTGCCTGGGGCAAATCGTACTCACACCTGTGATGTTTACAGTTAACCCTGTTAGGGCGATTAATTTTAGCATATCCCTCTTGGTAGAAAATTCACTGGAAATGGATTTTCAACAGCAATTAGAATTGGAATTTTTCTTGAGAATTTCATTTTTAACCCAATATTTTTAATTAATGAAGGGAGGTATAATATGCCACTGTTTTAGCATTCATGAAATAATTATGGTGTTCAAAAAAATCTTAATGAATGATTATATTAGTTACTCTTGAACGATATTCAAATTCTTTCCCCCCCACAACAGTATCATCTTTCTGTAAAGGATACTTTATATTAAGATTATTAAGGTTAAGATTTAAGCATCTATACTAATAAAAGGGTAATATGCTAATTAAGATGGACGTCTTCCAGCCATCCATCTGGATGTCCATGTGGCTCACGGCAGCTGTGGGCTCACAGCAGCCACAGGCTCATAGCAGTCATGACCTTGGGCAGCCGTGATCCCCGGTGGCTGCAAGGCATGGGGCACCATGGCCAGCAGTGGCAGCAGCAGTGGGGTAATAGGGGTGGCACTTTCCCCTGATCAGCCTAATTGCCTCCCACAGAGGGAGGCTCCCCAGAGCGAGCGGGCCTAAGCCGCCAGAAGGACATCCCCTGAGGGCTCTGGGACTGTGAGATGGGGCAAGCTGGGCTGAGGAACACCCCCACCCCGTGCACAAATTTTTGTGCACCAGGCCTCTAGTATATCTATAAAATCGAAATATAAAATCAAAACTTAGTTTTCTAAATACAAAAGCCTTGAAAGATTATTTAATTTAACAAGGCTACTTTCAAGATCTTTAAAGGAAAAAGATCTTCTGTGGGAGATTCCACTGAATTTAGGAATCTTAAAGAAGAAACCTTATCTATCAAGTGAATACTTTTAAAAAAAAGGTTAGAATAAACTTAAGGTGCATCAAAAGACACTACTACTTAACATATACATAAAGTCTTAGCCATCACTAATTCATACAGCATATTTTATAGTAAATGTTATCCCTGCTCTAAATATTCTGCTGTCAGACAATGCACTTTGTTAATACAACACAGCAACCCCCAAATGAAATTGGGTGAGGACTTCAAAACCCAAGGAGATAGCAAGAATAAATTGTAAATATAATATCTGTATCAACATGCTGATGCTGAAAAATCTTTTACAAAATATAAAGTATCCTTTAACAGATGATGAAACTGTGTGTGTGTGTATGTGTGTGTGTGTGTGTGTGTGTGTGTGTGTAGGGGGATTTGAACACCATTCAAGAATAATATAATTTTTCATTATGATTTTTTTGTACATCATAATTCAGAAATGCTAAAAGTGAAACAATGGCATATTTCACTTCCTTCATTAATTGGGGAAAGACAGGCTTTAAAAAAATGAAAATTTAAGGAAAATCCCAATTATAACTGCTGCTGAAAATCCATTTCCATGGAATCTCCTGCAATTAAACCTCCCACAAAATAGGGCAGTTTATCTTACTTAATCATATTTAAATATATATATTTTAAGTTTTCTGGTAATAGTCCCTTAGTCTTAATTTTATTAGAGGATAAAAGATCCCTGGATTTGGGAGCAAGAACTTACTAGAACTAGTATATGACTGTCTTTTAGGCTTTGGATTTCAAATCATAAGCTACATTTTAAATCCTCTTAATATGGCTAGCACATTATGGGGTATCAAGTATCTTATAAAATAAATACAAGAAATAAATATAGATGAGGGAGTCAGATTGGGGGGGATGAGGGTAGGCAGGGAAAATTAGGAAGCAGTCAGGAGTGCTGCTGGGAAGTGTACCTGTTAGCGATGAACTACAAGGGGGATTTGAACCTTCTAGCAGCCAGTAAGACATAAGCTCTGCTCTTACCTAACTCAATTTTTGTAACATGCCAAAATTCTCAGAAATCTTGTTATTCAAACCCAAAGTTTCATCTTTCCTAAAGAGAACACAATACAGTAAGCAACGGTCTCTAAAACATCCTTACAATACAAAGCATTTCACAGAGCTGCTTTCTACCCCAGTTCTCAAAGTGCATGTTATATAATGCTAAGCACAGTATGGAAAAAGAATTCTCAGGGGTGCAATGCAGGTACAGCTAGCTGCCTGATATTCGTAGAATCTACAGCAACGCATATCATAATGACATCATGAATAGTACTCAACTGAGTCTAAAAACACTCTTCTCTATAATAGAAATTTCCAAACATGCAGAAAAGTTAAAGAAGTAATATTGATACATGGCCATACATACACTGTATAGAGACAGCTGTTGGCATTTTACCCATTTGCTTCTTATGTGTGTGTACATTTAAAATAAGGTGCAGATATCAACTCACTTCACCTGTTAATCATATCTATCCTAGAAATATTTTCTCCTACGTAACCACAATACTGTTACCTATACTTCAGAAAAAAAAATAACTCCATGTTATTGAATGTAGCTGTCTACACTGACATTTCCTCAACTGCCCCACCTTGTTTATCTCTCTTTTGATCTAGAAGGGTTTCCTCTATTACACTGTTTTTGAAAATACTAGGCAAGTTGTTTTCAAGAATATTCCACATTATGGACTTATCTGATTGTTTTCTAATGGTGTAATTTAACTCACTGTTTTCTCTCCTATATTTCTATAAAGTGAAAGTTCAGTTTAAAGTCTTGATTGGATTCAGGTTTAATACTGTTTATAATAGTTCATATAGGCTACTGCTATGAACTTCATATTAGTCTAAGTCACGAAGCATAAAGTATCCCATTCTTGCCTAGTTAACAATGAAAAGTTTGACAGATCACTTGGTTAAGCTGGTGACAGCATTGATCTCTTCAAAGCATAAAGATTAGCAATAATCTGCGGGGGTCATTTCAATACACTGTTCTACAATAGCATTTCATTTCATGATTTTAACATCCATTCAATATCCCCTGCCTGAATAAATCATTTTAAATGTTAACTTTATCATTCTTTCCAAATTAATTAATTTCTTAAAAAGGTCACAGCTAATGTTAGTTTTGAGGCATAATCTCTATACAGTAAAACTATGGTTCTATGAATCTGACAATCAAAATATAGAACACTTTCATCACTCTAAAAAGTTCCTTTATGCCCCTCCGTGGTCAACGCTGCCCAGACAACACTAATTTTTTAATATGTGCCTATAGTTTTGCCTTTCTCAAATGTCATAAAAATGGAATGATAAAGTATATAACTATCTGAGGAGCTCATTCCATATATATATATATATATATATATATATGTATGTTATGGGGTTTTTTTCTTTTACTGATTTTAGAGAGAGAGAGGAAGAGCTAGAAACATCAATGATAAGACAGAATCATTGATCAGGAGCTCATTCCTCTTTATTGGTGAATGGAATTCAACTGTATGGATGTACTATAATGTTTATTCATTCACCATCTGAAGGACATTCTGAGTTGTTTCTAGATTAGAATGCTAATAAATATTTGCATACAATAACTATTACCTTAACAATATTATATACAAAGATGTTTATTTCTCTTGAGCTAATTATCTTAAAAATGGTATTTAGGGTTATATGATTATACTAGTGACCCAATGTATAGATTCACGCACATTGAAAGGAAATTAATTAGAAGGTAGCCGGCAGGGTAAGAAGAGCCAGACACGCTCTGCAGCCAACCTCTCTTGGTCCCTCCCCAGCCAGCCGAACCTGGGGTGGCACAAACCTGGGGTGGTGCCACAGCTTGAAGGGCATCTGTGGAGTGAGGGGGGTCCCTCGGGCTGGTGGGGTCCCTCCACCTGGTCTGTGGGAATTTAGCCAAAACCAGCTCTCTGACATCCCCCAAAGGGTCCTGGAGCACAAGGAATCAGGCTCCTTCCTCTCTGGTTCTGGGGTGCGTCACCACCACTGCTAGGTCACTGCAGCTTGGCAGCTCCTGCATTGAGCATCTGCTCCTTGGTGGTCAGTGCGTGTCATATCCACCAGCCAGTCTGCCTGTCAGCTGGTCGCTTAGCCTTTTATATATACAGATTATGCTTAATTTTATAAGAAACAGATTTTCAATATGGCTGTACCATTTTGACTTACCACTAACAATGTATGGGGGTCATTTTTCTGCATCCTTTCCAGTGCTTAAAATTGTAAAAACTTAATTTAGTCATTTAAATGAATGTAGTGTAGTTTTAATCTGAATCTCCTTGATAACTAATACTGTTGAACATCTTTTCATGTGCTTACTTGCCATTAAAATCTTTTGCCCATTTTTCAATTGGGTTATCCCTTTTCTTATTATTGACATGTGAGGGCTAAGTATATATTCTGGATATCAAACCTTTATTGATAAGTGCTTTGCAAATATATTCCCTCAACCTGTACTTTTATTTTCATTATCTTAACAGTGTTTTTCTAAGAGAACTTTTAGTTTCAATAAAAAACAATTTTTCAATTAATTCTTTAATGCACCATGCTTTTTGTTTCAAATCTAAGGAGTCTTTAAAGAATCATGAAAATTATCACCTATGTTCCTTAATTTTCGGTTTTACATTTAGTCTATAATCCACTTTGAGTTAATTTTTGTACATGGTGCAAATACTAATAGAGGTTCTTTTAAAATTATATATGTATGTCAAAGTTCTAGTGCCACTGAGTTGCATTTGTATATATGTATATTTTAATCCTCACTTGAGGATATGCTTTTTATTGATTTGAGAGAGAGAGAGAGAGAGAGAGAGGGGAGAGGGGGGAGAGAAGAAGGGAGGGAAGGAGGTAGAGAGAGAAACATTGATGAAAGAGAGAAACATCACTGACCAGGTATCTACCATATGTGCCCCAACTAGAGATTAAATCTGCAACTTTCCCCTAATGGGGAATCAAACCCACAACCTTTTTGGTGTATGAGATGACACTACAACCAACTGAATCACTCAGACTGGGCTTACTGCAATATTCCAGCACATTAATCTATGCATCTAGTCTTTTATTAGTACCACCTCATCTAGATGATTGTAGCTTTAATGTTTTGAAATCAGTATTGTGCATCTTCCAACTCTATTCTTTTTTTAACTATTCTAATTCTTTTGCTTTTCCATACACATTTTGGAATCAGTTTGTTTATTTCAACAACAAAAAGCCTACTATAATTGTAATTTGGATTATATTGGAATTATAAGTAAATTTGGGGGAGAATTGCCATCTTAACAATATTGAGTATTCCAATCCATGAACACTGAATTCCTGTGATAAACTCCACTTGTCTGTTATGTATTGTCCTTTATATTTATTAGTGAATATAATGTTGATTATTTTTGTGTCTAAGTCCAATGAGGAATATTGTTCTATAATTGTACTGGCTTTTTTTTCCCTCAGAAAAAAAAGGTTTTGGTGTCTAGCTCAGTTGTTAAAGAAATTCACCCAACTGGAGAGGCTCAGTGATTGAGTATCGACCTATTTACCAGGAGGTTATGGTTCGATTCCTGATCAGGGCACAAGAAGGGTTGCAGGCATGATCCCTAGTAGGAGGTGTATAGGAGGCAGCCGATCAATGATTCTCTCTCATCATTGGTATTTCTATCTTTCTCTCCCTCTCCCTTTTTAAAAATGAAGAAATTCACATGCATGCATTAAAAGGACTTAAAACAGAAATAAAAATATTATATATCTTAGAACACTAGAATATTAAAAATCTTGTAGATGCCCTAACTGGTTTGGCTCAGTGGATAGAGCGTCGGCCTGCGAACTCAAGGGTCCCAGTTTCAATTCCGGTCAAGGGCATGTACCATATTTTCCGGTGTATAAGACGACTTTTTAACTCAGGAAAATCTCAAAAATTACCATATGGAAATCAAATCTTATGTTTTTTAAATTTTTATTTGGTGTGCGTTGGAAGAGGGGTAGTCTTATACAGCGAGTATATCCCAAACTCTATATTTTAACTGGAAAAGTTGGGGGTCGTCTTATATGCCCAATCATCTTATATGCCAGAAAATACGATACCTTGGTTACGATACCTTGGTTGCGGGCACATCCCCAGTAGGGGGTGTGCAGGAGGCAGCTGACTGATGTTTCTCTCTCATTGATGCTTCTGACTCTCTCTCCCTCTCCCTTCCTCTCTATAAAAAAATCAATAAAATATATTTTTAAAAAAATCTTGAAATGTAAACTCAAATCCATATTTTTTAAAAATATGAGTGTTTACATATAAGTGTTTATGTTATAGAAATTTTATAAAAATTATATTTCATCACTGAGATTCTATACTTTCTAGCATTATAAGCACATATATAACAGAAACTTGCATTTTTTCTGTAAATATGTTCTTAATTTTCTTCATACTAATATATACACTTTTACATTATGGTGTTTTTTTAAAAAATATATTTCTTTATTGATTTCAGAAAGGAAGGGAGGAGAGACAGAAACATCAATGATGAGAGAGAATCATTGATCAGCTGCCTCCTGCACACCTCCACTGGGTTTCGAGTCCGCAACCCAGGCATGTGCCCTTGGCCAGAATTGAACCTGGGACCCTTCAGTCCGCAGGCTGATGCTCTATCCATTGAACCAAGTTGGCTAGGGCTTACATTATGTTTTTATTGGCTGCATTATAGGCTGTAATCTACTTAGCCTACTCCTTATTACTGGTCAGTTTTGCGGTTTCCAATTTCCAACTGAATATATTTTTAAAACATATTATAAGCATCAGAAAACTTCTAATGAACCTGCAAATTTTCATCACATTATATTTGCACATAAAAAGTTCTGATCCTATTTCAACAAGATAGCAAAAATAGGAATTTATCAGAGGCAAGGAATAATTGCCTCTGACAAATTCCATTCCTTTTTTTAAAATATATTTTTATTGATTTCAGAGAGGAAGGAAGAGGGAGAGATAGAAACATCAATGATGAGAAAGAATCATTGATTAGCTGTCTCCTGCACACCCATTGTTGGGGATCAAGTCCATAATCCAGGCATGTGCCCTTGACTGGAATCAAACCCAGGAACCTTCAGTCTGCAGGTCAACATTCTATTCACTGAGCCAAACCGCCTAGGGGCTAATTGTCCCATTCTTGAATCAATTATTTGGATATTGAAAAAGCACATGTTTCCTAATATTGTTTATAAAAATTTGCCTTTTTTATCCAGTCAGTTAAAATATTAAAAGTACAAGACATTTCCCTTTTTAAAAATGGAATTTTAAAAATTATTGCTATCATCAACTTAATATCACATTTACTACAGATAGAATACCACTATTATACAATCTAGAATATCAATACTGAGTTCTATTTACTTAAAACTTTCAAACTTACAAACTCTTTTTTTTACAATGATAAAAAAATAATAGCTTGAATATCTACTATTTACTTGTATAAGAAATACTTTATTTGGATAAGTTACTGAGTCTGACTATTTTTATGTATTTTATTATTTCACAAAAAGAACTAGTAATATTAATAGCTCAGAAATATTTTTAGAGTGAGTTCTAGTAGTAAAGTTGGCTTTATTGTCATTTAAGGAAAAATACAAAGCTAAAGTTAATATAGGCTTATTTCTTTTTAGGAAAGAATATCTGTTCAGTGTAGTTAATTAGAGATTATAAGATTTTTTTTTACAAAAAATTCCAGCCCATTCTCCTTTAAGTAAAATATTATCCTAGTTTTCTAAAATTCTTGGTATCTTGATATATATGTATATATTATATAATATATACATTTTATCAATATTTTATTTTTACCATGTAAAAGTTTAATGAAAAGATACCAAAGGCATTAAGAATGATATATATTTCTACTATAAGCTAAAATAATTAATTTTCTTCCTTGAAGTCTAGTCTCTCTTCCTCCCATTAACTCTATATTCATAAGTCCATAAAACACCAATATCAAACTGAGAGAAGAGAAAATATATACTAGAAATACTCAAAATGTTCTTCTTGTTCAATATACATGCAACGTAGCTTTTTTCTAGTCAAGAAATAATATTTCGTTCCCTCATTTTTTTTGTTATTGCTGGAATCTTTAATAAGCAACATCTGCAAAAATAAACAATTGCATTTTTATCTAAAGGCTGAATATAAAATGAGTTCTGATCATTCCAAACAGAGAACTATTCTTTCAATAAGAGGGTAGAGCTATTGTTAGTTGCAATTATACAGAGAGGGTTTATGTGGAATCTACCCAAAGTACCTACTGATTTATTTCAGCAGCCAAGCAAACTACTCAGATTTTCACTGGGAAAGAATGCAAAAGGGACAAAGCTTCAATATCTTCTTCTGGCAGCAGAGAAAGCTATTAAGAAAGTAAATTCTTTTTTCCTAACATTCCATTTCACTCATTTATTTTTAAGGAAAAGTTAAAATAAGTTGGTGCTGTGTATTTAACAAGCAAATATTCTGTAGTATTTTAATAACTGAAACAATGAAGGTATGAACAGCCCCAACTGGTGTAATTCAGTTGGTTGGAGCATTATTCAGTGCACTGGAAGTTCGCAGGTTCGATTTTCAGTCAGGGCACATACCTCGGTTGCAGATTCAACTAGAGCAGTGTTTGGCAAACTCATTAGTCAACAAAGCCAAATATCAGCAGTACAACTATTGAAATTTCTTTTGAAAGACAAATTTTTTAAAGTTAAACTTCTTCTAATGCAAATAGACTTGCCCAGGCCGTGGTATTTTGTGGAAGAGCCACAATCAAGGAGCCAAAGAGTCAAATGTGGCTCGGAGTCGCAGTTTGCTGACCACTGGCCTAGGGCATTCACATATTGATGTTTCTCTCTCAATGAATGAATGAATGAATGAATGAATGAATCCTATATAATAAAACCCTAATGTGCAAATCGACCAAATGGCAGAAAGACCATCGTTATGACAGGTCGTTATGACTTGCACTGACCACTAGGGGGCAGACGCTCAACTCAGGAGTTGCCCCATGGTGGTCAATGTGTTCCCATTGAGGGGAGCAATGCCCGCAGTTGCAGGCGGGTGGTAAGGAGTGAGGGATCCCAGACTGCTAGAGCGCCCACCCCCCAAGACATTAATATTGTGCACTGGGCCTCTAGTAGATATATAAAAACTGTGGGCAGTTGAAACAAAGAGTATTCTGGTATAAAGATTTTTAATTCTCCTCATTTTGTTCTATAAGGTACAATTCAAAAAGTATATTATGAATGTTCAAGAATATTTTTATGCAAGGACCCACAATGAAATGCTAAAAACATTATAAGCAGAGAATATTTTTATGCAAGGACCCACAATGAAATGCTAAAAACATTATAAGCAGAATATGGAAGAAGTAATCTGACAAAAAAAATTTGCCTTTCAACAATTAAAACATGGGTACTTAGTATTTTAAGATAATGTGCCTTCAATTACTTTTGAACAACCTTCATTATTACCTATAAGACATTTTAACTTATGTATTTTTTAAAATGTTTTTATTAATTTTAGAGAGAAAAGAAGGAAGAGGGAGAAAAACACTAATCGGCTGCCTCCTGCATGCCCCCTACTGGGGATCAAGCCCACAACCCAGTCATGTGCCCATGACGAGGAATCCAACTTAAGACCTCTCTGTGCATAGGACAATCCTCAACCAACTTAGCCATACCAGCCAGGCACTATATTTTTAGTAAGTGAATAACTCAAGAACAAGTTCCCTAAATGGACATAAACAGTTTTATCATCAGAGCAGTTCTATGGGAAGTAAGCCTTTTCTTCCCCAGAATTCTGCTATAAATGACCAAACTGTTAATGGTTTTATCAAGGAATATTTTTTTTCTTTCCTCAAAAAAAAGACTGACCGTACAAAGTAGGATTGTAACCCCAACTCCATTTGATTCTTTTCAAGAGCCTTTGCTAATACTTCTTCCTCTGTTTACCCCTTAAAAATATCTATTTCTCAATATTTTTATGTTTCATAAATGATTTTTGGGTGGGGAGTGGGAAGAAGGGAGAGGGATAGGGATAATAGAAATATCGATGAGAGAGAAAAACATCATCAATCAGCTGCCTCCAGCACACCCCCTACTGGGGATGGAGCCTGCAACCTGGGCATTTGCCAACCAGGAATAGAACTGTGACCTCCTGGTTACTGGATCAGTGCTCAACTCTGAGCCACACCAGCTGGGCCATTTCCTATGTATTTAATCATCAATTCACTTCACTCACTCACTCTTTGTCTCCGTCTCAGTACTCCTTTCTATTTAGACTATTGTTTCTCTTGGTCAAATGAACCTATAACTATAGCCTCAGTAATGAGCTCAAAGAGGATTATATCCAAACTATGTCCCCAGTCCTAACGTCTCTCTGAAAGCATGTGGGATACCCATTTTCCCCTTAAAGAAAATCCTTGAAACATGTTCTAGGAACTTAGTGAGAACATCAATAGCGCAAAAGAATGACATAGAAACCACAACAAATAGCCAGTCAGAAGTGAAGAATGCAATAATTGAAATAAAGAATATGCTAGAAGGAATCAGATTACATGAAGCAGAGGATCAAATCAATGATTTGGAAAACCGGGTAGTAGAAAATATCCAATCAGAGCAGCATAAAAATTTTTTTTTTAAAAAAATGAGGGAAGTCTAAGGGACTTTTGGAACAACATCAAGCATAACAGCATCTGCATCCTAGGGGTACCAGAAGATGACAGAAAGGGTTTGTATATCAACTGTAATTATAAAATAAAAATTAGTCTTCTGTTTAAAAATTAATATTCACAGTTAATTATATCAGTTCCTCACAACTACCCTGGTAGATAATATTCCTTTTTCACAGATGAAAAAACAAATCCAGACAGTTTTAATAATCTCCCTATGATTATACACGTACAAAGAAATACAACCGAGGCTCAAGACCATGCCCCAACTCCAAATTCCACCACTCTGCCCCGCTATTCTATATTGCCTCGATTTCAGAAACGAACCTCAGTCTGATTTCTAGTTTCACCATTCAGAGCATCATTTCTTAAGAAAAATTAGACTGTTTGCATGCTAATTTAAGAAACTTTGCCAAATTTTTATATCAAGAGACATCACTCCAAAAATGTAACTTCCCCTAATTTCTTACTCTGTACTTCCAAAGTCCCTTAATTCAGACATGGTAGACACAGTATAGAAACCATCTGCTTTCTATTCTCACTTCCTTATGGTCAGTTTCTGGTCTTTATTCCTTTTCCTGGAATTTAAGCCAAATCTAAACACATGGGAAAGTTATTTTTTCTTTGCTCTTTCCTATGTTTTAAACCTGCCTTAGTTATAAAATCAAATATCAGACCACAACCAAAGGACTTGTAGGCATACATATAAGCATAACCAATGGACAGAGACGGGGAGGGGTGGGGGGGGCGCGAGGCGGGGAAGAGAGAATGAGGAGATATGAACACATATGCAATACCTTAATCAATTTTTAAAAATGGAAAAAAAATGTCAGACCAAATCTCAATTACCTAGGCAACCTAAAATTAGAAACATGCTTAGAAATTTGGGTAGTTTCTAGATCAGTAATTCCCAACCTTTGTTATTACTTCCACTGTTCACATTCCCATGTTACCCTTATCAAATATAGAAAATAGTATATCTGAATTAACAGGAGAGTAATAAGTATTTTGGGGAAGGACAGGAAAGAGAGATCCTAATACATTATCCCCCAACAGAGAATGCCTCTATCAAAACTAAGGGAGACAGAGGTAAATAATGTGTGTGCTTCTATCTTCTCAAGAGATTTTAATACTATCCTTATCATTTAACTCCCTGCTTGGTTGTTTACAGTTTCTGGTCAATGATCTTTTGCTTACTCATGTCCTTGAGTGATTTCACATACATGGGGCATGTCTGTACTTTGGCCAGGTATCTAGACAAAAGCATGCATAGGAAAGATTTGTTTAAATGGTTTATTTGAAAAAACAGGTCTTTTTGGTTTTAATTATAAATCTAAAACAAACTAAATAATTTTTACACAAAATACTACTATCATAAATCTATAAACCACATGCCTAATCCTTTATAAAAATTCTCTCTGCTGCTATTCTTAGAACATTCCTCTGGCTAGGGCCAGGCATAATTATCTTCATTTTCAGATGAGAAACCTGGGGCTCAGAGAATTAAGAGATTTGCTTGAGGTCACACAATTAATCAGGAGCAGCAAAGGCAGGACCCATAAAAAGATGCCTTTTAGTTTAGGGCATTCTGTTAAAGTGACAAGTAGAAAGTGTTTCCCCACAGCTTTCAAGGTTTTCTAAATAGTGAAAGAAAAAAACAGCTGAAATTTTTGCAGAGTACACATTTCAATTTGTACTGTGTTTTTAACTTAAATTCTGACACTGGTATATTGTTTTTGCATAGAGGGCAAAACTGCTAGCTTGTTCCTAAGGAAACATTGCTGTATTATCCATTAGTTTTTTTTTTTTTAAGCAGAAGACAAAATTCCAAAGTTAGAAAAATTATGTTTGCTAAGCAATGTTCTAAAAGAGGAGGATTTACTTTTTTTTATCATGTTTCGCACAGATTTTTCAATACAGAGACCTAAACAATAAAGGGGAACTAAGTGGTAAGCCACATATGCTAGCTATGTCCAATTCAACTGGAACGCAAAAAGCTCAGCAGCAATTGCGTAGTGTCATGAGGCAACACACATGTTTTTATTAGCACTCATTCAAAGTTAGTCACATTGTGAGATCTTGTCCAACCAGAATGGTCTGCCCCAAGTTATTGATCTTAAAAGAGACAAAAGTACTGAATGGCCATTGTTTCACAATGTTAAACAAAAAAAGAGAGTCATAATATTAATTTCCTGCTAATAGTATATGAGGAATTTATGGATTTAACTCTTTCAAGCAGAATAACTGGTAATGTCCACAAACCAAATGATTTTATCCTTTTTTTTTTTTGAATTGAATTTATTGGGGGTGATTTTATCTTTTAAAATAAATCTGCATTGTAAGTCATTTGCTTGGGGCAGGCATATAGAATAATTACCATACTAAAGCTAGTTAACTTCTTCAAAGATAGTTGCCTTGTTTTGGTCATATTAATATGTCATACGAATAACCTATGTAAGCTGACAATTGATTCAGGAGTCCAATCACATCAGGAAAAAATTAGGCTGTGCCATGATTCATTTTGTCTAAAGCTCAGTATTCACATGTGACTTCCTTAACTTCAGTTGACAGTATTTCCTCATTCTTTAAAGGAAAACAAAGATGTTTTTGATGACAAAAATACAAAGAGCTAAGGGATAAAATTAAGGTATATTTTGAATAGCAAATGCAAGACACCTATAACAAAATATTACTACATTTTATTTTTTATAGGTTTTTCAAAAATATTATTTTGTCCTATAATGCTTCTTGCTTTATTCTCACATCATCCTTGTGTGGAAGAAAGTGTTATTGTTATTTATTTTTATTCTAACTTGTAGAGTTGATATAACTTAACCTGTGGTTATAGAGTGAGTCAGTAGCAACACCAGGAGCCTGAAGAGTCTATTCCTGTTGCTGCCCTGACTCCAAGCTTAGGGCTCCTTCCAACGTGTCAAGTTATACAATGTGTCATAGGTTAGACTTAAATACTGCACATAGCATGGCTATCTCTCTGCTGTCTACAGGAACAATTTGAAAAAGTATGAGTTAGCATGTACTCAGCATTATCCTAGGCATCTCAAGAATTCAAAAGATTTATGTACTTTAGTTGGAGAGATGAAAGTAATGGTCATGAAGTAAAATTGGAAAGCAATATTTGCTGGAATTTAAAGGGTGTTTAAAATCAGAGATTAACTGGCTGGCTTTTTCAAACAGGACTTTCATAAGTATTTGGATTGAAAGGGGGTCACCAGAGATCCAGGGCTGATTGGCAGCCTTACAGATTTAAACACTGTCTTTTCATTCAGCCCCAATCCAACGGGACAAAGTGAGGGAGTCACGTATCTCTACTACTTATGGCAAATTTGCAAAGGTGTCTCAGAATGGGAAACGCATTTTATGTTTCAAAGACCATTGCTAAATCTTAAGCAAGCAGGTCCTCAAAAGGTCAAAGCCTAAAGTGATACACAAGTTTAATTTAGAACATCAGCAACTCATCTTCCTTCATACATTCCTGGTACCTCTTCCGGTCACATATTAAAACTAGAAACTGGTTTCACCCACAAACAGAAGCAAGAGAGATTATGTTCGCTATTCACAGAGGCCACTGTGTTTCAGCCTTTCTTGAAATGTCTATAACTTGATAATGAACAGAGGACAAGATGACTTAGATAACCATTTCTACAGAGAGGAGAAATTCCATGTTTTTTAATGTTAGATTATATGAGTAGTATTGTATGTAGTTCAACTTTTAACTTTACTAACTGAACTAAAACTACATTTCAAAGCTTTAATTCAGCTATTTTAAATCAAAAGACTTTTTATATTATAAGGTCTTGATAAAAGGACTAATTTGCTCACTGTTGCTTCTTGTATACTGGCCTTATCTCCCCAGCTAGACTATCAACAGCATGGAGACTAGAACAAGGTCTTATTTTCATCTCGGTATTGCCTACCACAGATACCAAGCAAACACTAGGAATTCAAAGATTTTAAAACTGACAATGACACTGATTTTTCTTCCCTATGGCTTTTCCAGCACCAAAACAAGGCAGGATCTTTAGCTTGCTCTTACTTTTGTGTGTGTGTGTGTTTTTATGTCCCATCTTCACTTTTACTGTCTCATCTGATGATAACAAAAAACAAAAACAAAAACAAAAAAGAGCTTGCTTTTAGTCTCAATACCAAGGTTTGGCTGAAATCTGACACTGCGGGTATAGATTTTACCTCCCAAAAAGTTGGCCTCTTCTATTTGATAATTGGCATATAACAACAGCATTACCTTTTACCACCATATTATCAGTAATTATTTAAAGTTAACTCAGATTAACGAGGTTCTTCGTTCACCACTGTTTCTTCTACCACTTGCTTCTTATATTCGGGAGTATATCTCTAAATACAGGAATGGGAAAAAATAGGTTTACAGATGTATGTGAAAGAGAGTTAACAAAGTTATTATAATAATCAAAACCTGCATGTCTATTTTCCTACCTTTGCCCACCCCTGTATTTTTTAAATAAATTTTTAGTAAGGATGATTCTTTTGCCCTACCAAGAACTCTAAATTAAAAGTACTTTCCTTACAGCACATTAAAGAACTTGCTCTATTTTTTACAAGTAGCAGATGAGAAGTCAGATATCTATAGCATTATAGTTGCTTTATGACTAACCTCTTTTTTCCCCTTCTCTGAAAGTTGGTAGGAATTTCTATCATTGGAGTTAAAAAATATCACCATATGTCTAATATCCTTCTATCTGAAAGCCCAAGATTTTCTTAAACTTTATGAAGTTGGGCTTTTTTCTTCTTTACTTTTCATCATTTCTTCTGAACTCTCCTAGCCTTCTGGAATTTCCTAGCTCAATCTTCCATATCTCAAATCTCACTTCATCATTTTTATCACTTTGGCCTTTTAAACCAATCCATTGGCTTGATCTTCCAAATTACTAATTCAGTCTATTCTTTTCCACCCTGCTGTTCATCCTACTAAGATGCTTGCTTTACATTTCTACAGCCACAGTTGCAGTTTTAAAGAAATGTCACAGATTTCTTTTTTAAAAAACAGCAGCCTATCCTTGTTTTACGGATATTGAAAATTTTTTGAATTATTGATGGATACCAATTACACCTTTTAAAAGTTACTTTCTTCATCTTGTATTGCCTCTGTTAAATGGGTGTAGGAGGTAGGGTTTCCAGTCAGTCTCACATCTCATGGTTTTGATTTTCCTAAAAAGTGTAGTACTTCTCAGTTTGCTAATATATATAAACTAGAGGCCCAGTGCACAATATCCGTGCACTGGGGGGTGGGGAGGTCCCTCAGCCCGGCCTGTGCCCTCTCACAGTCCAGGGGATGTTCTCTGTCTGCTCCCTGCCACCAAAGCTGTGCTTGCCAGCTGTGAGCCTACCTTCTGGAGGAGCAACAGTCCCCCTGTGGGAGCGCACTGAGCACCAGGGGCCAGCTCCTGCATTGAGCATCTGCCCCATAGTGTTCAGTGTGCGTCATAGTGACTGGTCATTCTGCCATTTGGTCTATTTGCACATTGGGGTTTTATTATATAGGATGAGAGCCTAGGTCTCATGATAGCCACATGTGCCTGTTTAAGTTGAAATAAATTAAAATTCAGTTCTTTAGTTTCATAAGCCACATTTCAAATACTCAGCTGGTACATGTGGCTAGTGGCTGCCATACCAGATAGAAATGATATGACATATTTCCATCTTCATAGAAAATTACTCTGGTTAGTACTGGTATAAAATAAGCCATATTCAATATAGAATGAATTACTAAAGCAGAATTGAGAATCACTACTGCTTTGGAAGTGAATTCAGATACCAACTATATAATCCTTATCTCTGGTTGAAAGGATAAAAAATAATAATTTGATAGCTTTTGCTTTAGCAGGCATAGGAAGCATGTTGAACACTTTCATGTATAAAAGATTCCTTCTTGAGCTCTGAGACCAACAATGATCAGGAATATTGCTCTGCATTTGGCCTGCATGTCATTTCCCCACTTTGGAGAGCTGTTCTTCTGACTTTATCTTGAGGGCAATTGTTAGATAACCATTGGAGTGATACAGAGCTTGTTAATTTTGATTTTGGCATTATTTTAGAGTTTCACTGAAAAAATCTTAACTTCCAACAATCTATATAATAAAAGCCTAAGCAACTGTTACAGTGGAACAACCAGAACAACCGGTCACTGATGTGCATTGACTACCAGGGGGCAGACGCTCAATACAGGAGCTGCCCCCTGGTGGTCAGTGCACTCCCATAGGAGCAGCACTGCTGAGCCAGAAGCCAGGCTCAGGGCTAGCCCGCGCAGTGGTGGTGGTGGGAGCCTCTCCTGCAGCCTCCGTGGCAGTGTTAAGAAGCAGCTAGCCAAGCAGTAAGGAGCAGCAAGCAGGCAGGCAGTAAGGAGCAAGGGGTCCTGGATTGCAGGGGGGCAGCTGGGCTGAACTCCCACCACCCAGTACACAAATTTCATGCACTGGGCCTCTAGTAATGTATAACAGATTCTTAAGCTGTTTAGCTGCATTTATTTTTTAGCTGTATCCTATTTTATATCTTAAATTTACTTAATGTTCTTTTCTGCTTTTTTTCAGTTTTTTAATATTGCAGTTTTATTTTTTCTTCTGTCATTTCATTGAAATTTAGGGAAAACGAAAAGATAAGTACAAGTTTTTAGTCAGCCATTTTGAATTAGAAACCTCAGTAACAATGGACTTATTTTTCTTACGAGGTAGCTCAAAGAAGGCCTTAATAAAGGTGTCCCTAGAGAAGCCTTAAGATTAGAGTTAATTGCCACTGTAAACCAGGGAGTTTTTAATTTAAATTTACTAGGGAATAGCTGACCTTGCAGTCTTTATATGAGGGTCAAAGAACTGTCCATGGTTCAGTAATAAAGAGTTTAAATTAAAGCAACAGCATCACATGTGTAAAAGCAACAATATTTTGATATAGATGATAATAATTTATTCCACATGACTATTTTAACTTTATTAAAAACTAAATCTAAACTAGCCAGTATGGCTGAGTGGATGAGTATCAATCCCTGAACCAGAAGGTCACAGTTGGATACTGATCAGAACTCGTGCCCGAATTGGGGCTTGATCCTGAGTATGAGGCAGCAGACCGATGACTTTCTCTCATCATTGATGTTTCTACTTCTCCCTTTCCCTTCCTCTCTGAAATCAATAAAAACATATTTTAAAAAAACTAGATCTAGCATCATGTCCTATAAGCTTTCAAGTTTACAGGAAACATAAGAATCAAATTACTACAATGTCTTCTGATAAAGGCTCATGATGGAACATAGAACATTCACATATATAAGTATATACTATGATGTCAAATATATTACTCAAATTGATGACTTCAGTGACATGAGTAATTTTAAAACAAACAAGTCAGCCACCTGGTAATAGAAGGCTGAGACCTAGTAACATATAATTCTTCACAGAACAAAAAGCATTTAAAATAATCCCTAGCTTAGTTTGGCATTTCATATCCATGATGTTGTAAATGGCCTACATCACGAAATGACCTTCAAAACCAGATCTGATTAATATAAAGTTACCACAGAATTCTTACTACTAACAGTATAAATTTACTGGAAATTATTATACATATACAGCTCCATCACCTACAAGAATACTTCCTTGTTAATGGTATATGTTTGGATATCCACTGCCTAAGCAAAAACAAACAAAAAGAAAAACAGAACAACAACAACAAAAAGAAATATATATATAATTTAGTTCCAAAAAAAACCCCCCAATTTGAATAATTATATTAACTTTAGAATGTAAAGCCAACTATTCCAACTAGAAATAAACTGATAAGATAGCCAATAAAATGTCTACCATAAAGTTCTAAAAAAAAGTCACTCAACCTTATGAATAAGCAGATAAAGTAGAAAACAATTAAGATCGAGGTTGAAATAATCAGCTCCAAAGCTATGGGGAAATTCAAATTTATCCTTGATACTTTTCAAAGCCAAAAATCCTGTAGGTACCAAATTAATCACTGTTGGGGAATCAAATCATAACAATTTCTTTCAGCCAAAGAAGTATTACATGAAGCATTAGGATGCTTATCTATACCCACTAACACCATTTCTGAAGAGAGAAACGACAGGTCACCCAGGTACTTACCCTCAAAAGTTGTGACTTTAAGGTTCTTTTAAAATACTTCATATTCATCAAGACGATGATTACATATGAGGAGGAGAGTGGTAGTGACTAGGAGAGGCCAGCAACAGTCTCTTGGCTACATGACTGTGTACAATTTGTGAAAATCCACTGAACTCTTATGGCTTTGGCACTTTTCTATGTTTATGTTATACCTCAACAAAAGTTTATTAAATGAAAACATTTCATATTTATCTTTTTTCTACTTTTTGAAGTAGTTACTAGTCTAAGATTCCTGAATAAAGGATTTGTATCATTTCAATGCTTGGGACCCAACAAATACAGGAGAATTAACATAGATTAGTACTCTATTGTGCAATGGCAGTAAGAACTACTTGATTTCTATTTCTTCATCCCACAGGACAGAACTGCTGCTACAGGTGCATATTATATTCCATGAATAGTTCAAAATTGCTTGAGTCCCTGTCCTCTAAGAGATAGATGATATTTGTGTATGTATATGTGAGAGAAAAAAGCCAAGACATATAAACTACTAATATCACATGTACCATATGTATGCGGAGGGCAATAAATGCCACAGGGAAGGAAAGACATTCCAACAGGATTCATCAGGTAATCACTTCCTGAGGGAGTAGCATGTGAGCATGATGAACATCTTAGGATGAAGGAATGGGCTAGCATTTATACTTAATACCAGGTACCATGTCAGCATTTTCATAAACCTTATTAAACTCTCACAATACAGCTAAACCTACTCCAACCCTGACAAGTTAAGAAACTTGTTGACGATCATATAGCCAATATATAACAGAGAATTTGACCTAAATCTTTTTATTCCAAGATCAATTTCTTTGTACCATGCCATACGGCCACTGTTTTAAACAAGAGCTTGTTACCTTTAGGCAAAAATCCAAAAAAAACATCTGAAATCTGACAAGTGACAAGGAATTTTCCTAACCACTTTGAAATATTTTTACTCTTAAAAGTAACCCGACCAAAACCAAAATAAAACACACTATATCTACTTAGAGAAAAGACCGATGTGAGAGAGAAACATTGATCAGTAGCCTGGTAACCTCCTGCGTGCACCCCAACTAAGGACTGAAGTTGCGACTTGGGTAAATGTCCTGACTGGGAACTGAACCACCACCTTCTGGTGTAGCCGATGCCGCTCCAACCAACTGAGCCACACTAGGCAGGGCTGTCAGTAACGGGGTTTTAATTCACAGCATAAGATCAATCCATTTGGCAAAAAGGTTTTAGTCAACTATACTCTTCTAACCAGCACATAAGAGAGGCTTTCAGTTTATGCTTTTGTAATCATATAACATAATGTGTTCATTTTGAAAATAAGCATAAATACCTATTTGCAATCTTGTTTTGGAAAAGAGCCTTCACTGACCCTTAGCCTTTTTGGCCTCTCTTTTAAGGTGACCTTTATTCATTCAAACATTGAGGAGACTTCAGTGTGTCACAAAATCTTCCCTCAAAAATAAATAAACAAAAAGTCTTATTTACAAAAGATTTCCCAGTGCAACAACAATTTTACCCGATCCTTTTCACAACCTACAAACTCACCAGCACTCAGTCTTCTTTCTGCCTTATTCATCTGATTCCATTCAACTTTTCCTTGACCCTTTCATCCCCAAAATGTACTATCTCTTTGAGGATAATACTATTTAATTATTCCCTCTTTCCCTTTATTCCTGAATTATTGCGGTACTCCTGTGTACTACCTTCATCACAGCATTCAAAACACTGTTAGAAAATCTTTGGCTTCACAAAGGTCATAATCTATGAGTGGGCTATAAATAAGACAAAATGCCAAAAAGTGATGAGGTTATAAAAATAAAGTAAAAACTTATAGTTTTGATAAATTGAAACAGGATGTGAGAAAAGGCCAAGAATCAAGAGTGACTTCTAAATTTTTGATTTGAGAAACTAAGTAAATGGTGGAATTGTTTACAGAGTTGGAGAACACTAGAGAAAGAAAGGTTTGAGAGAGAAAAATGAAGAGTTCTTTCGTTTCCATGTAAAGAAGACTTTTTGATATTCAAGAATAGAGGTCAAGTAGGTAGTTAAACAACCTTACAGTTCAGGAGCAAGGTTAGTCTCAAAGGTATTTAAAATTGTGAATGAAGAAATTATTTCAGGAGACAAGAGGCAAATGCTACTGAGCAAATTGAGTGAGATGAGGACCGAGCATTATTAATCAGGGATTTGGAAACAAATCAATAACCTTGACAAGAGTGGTTTTGATGAAATGATGGATACAAAACTATTTGGATAGGGACAGAAACAATGAGAAGTAAAAAAGTAGAGAATCAGGAGCTTTTCTATAAGGAAGGAAGGAAGGAAGGAAGGAAGGAAGGAAGGAAGGAAGGAAGGAAGGAAGGAAGGAAGGAAGGAAAAAAGGGAGGGAGGGAGGGAGGGAGGGAGGGAGGGAGGGAGGGAGGAAAGAAAATAGGGTAGAGCTTCAAAAGAACATGGATTCCATCTGAAATAAGCCATTAGTGATGGAAAGACTGATAATGCAAGAGAACATGGACCACAAATAAAAAGCCTTAAACCCTTAAGTCATTTAGGAAAACAGGTCAAGGATCAAGTGGAAAAATAGGCCTTTCAGGCTCTGTAATAGAAAGGCAATACATATAGGTAGTTTGGTAGATGTGATGATGGAATAGCAGAAAGCTGGATCTAAGATCAGAATTCTGTCAGACAAGTACCACAGAGGGAAAGAAGACAAGGGAACTGAGATATACGCAAAAAAGCAAATGTATTCATGAAGCATGGAATCCAAGCTAGACAAGGAGGGGGGAGAAGGACATAAGTGAATACAGTGAAAATGGAAGGATTAATAGACAGAAGGAGCGAATGGAGTAAAAAAAAAAAAAAGTATATGTATTTATTTATATATATATATATTTATATGTATAAATGTACATATATTTATATGGGGGGGGAGAGAGAGAGAGAGAGAGAGAGAGAGAGAGGAATAAGCAAACCAGGTAAGAGGAATAAGCAAACCAGGTAAGCAGATAGTAGCCAGTATCCTATCTAATAAAAGAGTAAATTGACCGTACCTTCGCTACACCCACCAGCCACACTCACCAGCAAATCAGTGCTGGGGGGGCGGGGCCGAGGCGGCCAGGGTCATGGGGGGGCAGGGCCGAGGCAGCCGGGGCTGGGGGGGGGGGGGCAGGGTTGAGGCGGCCAGCGCGTGCTGGCCAGGGAGAAGGCCTGCGTGGGGGGTCGGGGCTGAGGCCTGTGCTATCTGGGCTCGAGCTGGCTGGGGCGAAGGCCTGGGCTGTGGGAGGACGGGATATGTGGCTAGGAGAGAGCCAGCCATCAGCCCCACTGCAGAGCGATGGCTGGGTGCCCAAGACCTAAAGCCTCTAATGAAGGCTGGCTTGGGCAGGCTGGTGTGAGTGGTCAGTAGGACATCCCCTGAAGGCTCCCAGGATGTGTGATGGAGCAAGTTGGGCTGAGAGATTACCCACCCCCAGTGCACAAATTTCGTGCACCAGGCCCCTAGTTTACAAATAAAAAACATTGTAAGTGGAGCAATTCTATGCAGAAGAAAGTTTAAGGTTTGACTATGGGAGGAGATTCCCAATATTGGAGGGGGGAAAGTGAGTCTAAAAGCTGAAGGATTCAATGCTGGATTATCCATGTGAATATCCTAAATATGATGACAGGAATTATGGAAGAGCAGTGAGCCAGGTACAAATGAGGAGGTATAACTAGAAGGTAAGGACAGATTGGGAGGGGATAACAATCTGATGGTATGTATTTCAGAAGAGCTGGGGTTTTGAGTGAGGTAGAAATGGACTAAAGCAGCAAATGGGAGAAAGGGTTCTAACTGGGAGGTTGAATAAAGATCATTATTTATGGACTATAAGGAACAGTCTGGTATGGCAAGAAAGTGAACAAAATTTTATTTTCAACACTCTGATTCTATTTGATGCTAATAAAGTATCAACTCCAGGAGGCAAATTGGAAGGGTTAGGGCAGGCGGCATTGAATGTTTGGAAGATTGCATGAAGTTGGATATACACAAGTGAAATGAGAATAAAATTTCCCAGTAGTAATGCCAACCTGGTACTTTTGAATACAAAAACAAATAAGCAAACACCTTGTATAAGCTTCATGTGATCAGTTCAGTATCTTTCCAATAATTTCCCTTTCTGCTTAAGTTAGCAACTAAGAAATTCTAATGATAATAGAAGGCATTGCATGACTAAATAAAAAGTGTACGTGAAGAGGAATTGTGCTGGGAAAGGATACTTTCACTTTTTACTTTATTCATTTCTCTTTTATTTCAAATATTCTTCAACAAGTATGCATTTCTTTTTTTTTTTCTTTTTTTTTTATAATATACTAGAGGCCCAGTGCATGAAAATTCATGCACTGGCAGGGGTAGGGGAGAGTTCCCTCAGCCCAGCCTGCCCACTCTCAGTCCGGGAGGCCTCAGGGGATGTCCTATTGGCAGCTTAGGCCTGCTCCCCACAGTCTGGCCTTCCTCTCTGAGAGGTGACTGAGCTGATCAGGGGAAGGCACCACCCCCATTACCTCACTGCTGCTGCCACTGCCGGCCACCACAGCCACCAAGGTGTTTTCATCAACACAGAGTCCACTCCCTTCTGACAAAATTTTGGCTTTAGATAGCGGCATTTAACTGGCTCAACTATTTACTATAAATGCAGCCAATTATTAGTCCTCAGCTAAGACAGATGAACAATCAACCTAATGATCTTGCCTCAGTAAAATATTTCTTGCTGTTTTTGCCAGTATCTCCAATAACAAAACACCTGATGTTTCTACCAATGGACAAATCAGGCTTCTTCACAATTAAAAAAATTTTTTTAAATAAATATTTTCATTGATTTTTAGAGAGGGAGTGAGAGGGAGACAAACATCTCCTGCACACCCCCTACTGGAATCGAACCCGAAACCTGGGCATGTGCCTTAACCAGAAATCAAACCAGCAACCTTTTGGTGCACAGGTAGATGTCCAATAAACTGAGCCACACGAGCCAGGGCAGTTCCTCACAATTTAAAAGAAGCAAAGGAATCCTCTTATCTAATAAAAGAGTAATATGCAAATTGACCATCACTCCACACACAAGATGAATGGCCCCATGTGGACACAAAATGGCCACCACAAGATGGCCAACCAGGGAAGACATTTGGGAGGGACCAGGCCTGCAAAGAGGGCAATTGTGGATGATCAGAACAGCAGGGAAAGGCAGTTGGGAGGGACCAGGCCTGCAAGGGAGGGCAGATGGGGGCAATCAAGCCTGCAGGGGAGGATAGTTAGGGGTAACAAGGCAGGCAGAGGAGGGAAGTTGGGGGCAATTGGGCCTGCAGGAAAGAGCAGTTGAGGGGGACCCAGACCTGCAAGGGAGAGCATCTGGGAGTGACCAGGCCTATAGGGGATGGCAGTTGGGGGTGACCAGGCCTGCAGGGAAGGGCAGTTGAGGGAGACCCAGGCCTGCAGGGGAGAGCAGTTAGGGCAATCAGGCTGGCAGGGGAGCAGTTAGGCATCAATCAAGCTGGCAGGTGATTGGTTAGAGGGTGATCAGGCTAGCAGGTAGAAGCAGTTAGGGGCAATCAGGAAGGCAGGCAGGTGAGCATTTGGGAGCCAGCAGTCCTGGATTCTAAGAGAGATGTCCAACTGTCCGTTTAGGCCAGGGTTGGGCTTAAACGGGCAGTCGGACATCCCTCAAGGGGTCCCAGATTGGAGAGGGTGCAGGCTGGACTGAGGGACACACCCCCTTGTGCACGAATTTCGTACACTGGGCCTCTAGTGAATAATAAAAATGATAAACAAAAATAAAACTTAGTGATTAAACTTGAGGTTCATGTAAAGGTTTAAGACCATAATGCCACAGCTGTTAGATAACACCAAGAAAATGGACAATGAGAAGATAGGAAGTCTACAAAGACCTAATAGCATAAGAAGTACAAGTTCAAGATGTCTTATAAGAACAAGAAGCACAGAAGTGTACATTATGGCTAAATACTTATTAAAACTGCATTATCATTTCATGAAAAACAATCAGAATTGCTTGTGCCAAGACTTACAGTAAGAATACAGTCACTTATGAGGAATAACACAGCTTTTTATATAGGTTTACCTAATGATAAGACACACACTTGAGAAAATCTTCCCAAATGTTACTTCAGCTTTTTTTTTCTTTCCTGAATCTGAACCTAAGGAAAAGAGGAGGTCCCTTGAGTACCTAACTTAAAATATCCCTCTTCATTCTTCTTTATTGAACTGTCTTCCCCCTCATCAGAATGTATAATTCATAACTACATATCTTTGCGCTTGCTTATTGTCCAATGACCCAGGAAACTATAAGCAAAATGAAGTATAAGCAAAATCAAGGCAAAATCAACTCTTTTTAACATTGTATGCACTGAAGCACAGGGCCTTGTTCATGGAATGTACTCATTAAATATTTGTAGTTAATGAAGGCAGAAAGAGAAAAAGGAAAGGAGACCCCAAGTTACTATAATCAATTTGCTTCCAACATTAATTTCAATGTTGAGAAATGAATCACTTGTTGGGACATTTATGATCTAGACCTTTTATATACATCATTTAATTTAGTCTCAAAACAATCCTGCCAGGTTTCTCATTTGAAACTAAAGTAAGGCTCAGAGAAACTAAATACTAAAATAATTTACATAAAATGCACAACTATGAAATTTGAACTCCAGATTATGTGAATATCAGATTTATCCAATGTGAAGATGGCCCCCAAGATGTCCTTGTTTCCAATTATCTCTCCTCATCATACAGCTATGGAGAAGTTGGAGGGGGAGACACCTACAGCAAATTAGTAGCTTTATAAAATCCAAGACCTGTGGCTATGTAGACAGTCTTAATTTTCTTTCAGGTTGCAGAAATCCTGCTAAAGAAGTAAATGATTTTTACATTAATCAATTTGATCCCCAAAATACCTTTATAAAAGAGCCATTATGTTAGTGAAAGCACTGGGGGAAGAAGATTTAATCCTTCACATTCCCCCCTACAAACATGTGGACGTGGGGTTTCCCCAAAACAAACAGTTGCTGCATGAAGTTGGCACAAAATTTTAGAAACACTCGTGCCACATAATCCTCATTTTCCTACTGTAAACATGTGATCCAGATGGGAGCGTTCAACAACACAATTTATCCATTTGCATTTTAAGTTTGATGAGGGGCCCATCCACTCTTTGTACAATTAGTTTAAGGGTTGACTGCCAAATGCATTCATGAGGAGACAACACATCCAGGTCAAAGAAAGGGTGTGGGAACATCATTTCAGAAAGTGTTGCACTGCAGCCAAAACTAACTCTGGGCTGCGGTCCACACTCGCCCTCGCCAGCTCCTCTCATTTCCTCTTTCCCCTCCACTGAACCGTTCCTTCCGGGAGTCCGATTGAATGCTACAGGCAGGTTCCTACCTTGGTCTGAACAGTCTTATCAAACTTGTCGTTTTTGAAGCTAAACGTATTTTGATGTCTCTGAGGCCTGGAACGGGTCACGTTCCCTCTCTGGGAGCTCATCGCCGAAATCACAATCACCAAACGCTGGGACTAGGAAGACTCAAGAAGCCAGAAACTACTTCTTGGAGGAGACGCCTGTCACTGACCCGGAAGAAACTGATCTAGCTTTCTCGCCCCGCCCCCGTCAGTCCACGTGACACCGCGCTGAGAGGTCAAAGGATATCCTCGGTCCCTCAGCTACTTGAAGGTTCTTCTTCGAGGCCAAGACTCGATCCCTCCGCTCATCCTCACTCCAACTCCGCCTATAAATCCCGCTTTCTTCGAAGCGAGAATTCCCCCATTGGTCCGAACATGGATGTCCATCAAGGCGAAGGGGCGGGGAACCTTTACTTCTATTGGCCCTTCTTTTCCGCAGTCCCCGCCTCCTGCCGACTCAGCTCAGCCTCTCCTGGCACCCGACTCCACTGGGCGGCTTGTGATTGGTGGAAATCGGGTTAAACCGGACTGCGTCCCTCCCCCTGCCTGCTCGGAGGCTGGAGCCGGGTCAGTTTTGGCATCTTCCTCCAGTCAGTGACCAAGTCCTGGCTTAGCGAGTCTTCTGCTGGTCCCCTCCGGTTCCCTTCCAGGCTCCCTCCCGCCACGAGGGCGAGCCCAGCGACTGGCCGGCAGAACAGGAGCAAGAAGGGAGGATCAAAGAGAAGAAACACCTGGCTGGCTCTGGGTGGTGTCTGCAGTGTGCCATAAAGGGCGGTGGTGGTGGCGGCGGCGGCGGCGGCGGCAGCAGCAGCTGCTGCGACCACGGCTGCTCGGGACCCGAGGGCCGACCGAGAGCCACCGGCGGCGGCGGCAGCTCCAGCGCTTCGCGCCGGGGCCGTTAGTCAGCAGAGCGCGAGCCCGTGTGGAGGAGCAGGGCCGGCGCGAGGAGGCGAGGAGGGAGCGCGAGTGGGCCCTCTCGGGCGCTGCCGCCTTTCTTCGTCCCGTCGCCGGCACAGCAGTCCTCGTCCCTTCTGCTCGGCCGGTCCCGCCCGCAGGCCGGGAGAGTCCGGCGGCGGCGGCGGCAGCGCGGAGCGCGCCCCGAGGAGGACAGCGCGTCGGCAGAGGTTCTCTCCCAGCCCTTTCAGCCCGACACCTTGACTGCGATCCCTCCGGTGCAGGTGCGTGAGGTGGCGGGGCGGGGCGGGGGGGGGGGGGGCGGCGGCTGGGCCGCTGCGGCCGGGCGTGGGGAAGGGGCGCTAGGCCCGGAGCCGCAGCGCGGGCGGGTCGAGGCGAGCCGTGGCCCGGCAGGGGGAGGGGAGCGAGATGCGTCTTTGTTGTTGGAAACCAGGATCCCACTCAGCGCGGGGAAAGGCGGCGGAGCCCCTCCCCATTTTGGAGACGGTTCTCGGGGGGGGGGGGGGGGGGCGGGAAAGGGAGAGAGGTAGAGTAGGGTCCGGGTGGTGGGCGAGGCGGCGGGGATCTGGGGGCCTGGGAGAGGCTGACCGACGGGTGGGGGGTCTTAGGTCCTCCTTGCCCAGAAGGTCTCTCACTTCCTTTGCCTTTCTAGCCGCGGACGGAGAGAGGAGGTCAGGTTCACGGTGAGATCCGCGGCGCCTGAACGCTTTCTCCCGAATGCCCTCGTGTGTCAGCCTCGATGTGCGATCGAATCTGCCGGGTCCTTAGTGATTTGCGAATTCCGGTCGGGCCGTAGGGTTCCTTTTCTCTAGATGGGTGAACTGTAATCTCACCTATTTTTCCAACTCTTTTTTGAGGGGTGAGGAATTTTGAACCGGAAAAATTGGGAGTTTTATGTTTGGGTGTTTTCTTTTTTTAATTCTGAAACGAAAGTTCTTTCAAGTTGTATTGTTGTGAAGGGCTTTTGTAAAGATAATGCAATCCGGCTTCTTGTTGAAAACAAAAATGTTCATGATGATCTATGGCGAAATGTCTGGCAATGCCAGAGCATAATTTGTTTTAAACGATGTTTTGTTTTAAGTCAGTGTGAGGTGGATTTGGTAAGCAAAGGGATGAATAACGGAATACAGAGAGGATGATGTTTAAATTTTGGATGTTAATAAAAAGATATTACTGTTTAATACTGGATCCACAAGATGAATCATTGATTTTTTTAAGGCTCCAATTAATAAAATGAATTTTGGATATCTTCTGCCAGCATTTGAAACTACCTAGTGGATCTTAGTAAAAATCAGGTACCTGTTGTAATAGTATTCATCTGTTTACTAGTACATTAACAGGAAGACTTAAAAGAAAATGAACTCTTCTCCTTAAAGAGTTTGTCTCTATGTATTTATAACAGAAATTCACTTGGGTGCTATGTCTAATATCTAATAATTAACAGTTGTTTGATAGTTATCATAATTGCAGTGTTCTAATTGGGTACTGCCAACTCTTTGCTTGTTGGTAAATTTCTGTTTTTGGAGTAGGGGTAGTGGGTTACTTGAACAGTGGAGATAGCCACGTTTCCACTAATAAAAAATATAAAATCCCTGTTGTGTAATAATTGCTATGTTTTTTTGAGATTGGGGGGAGGGAGATGAATAGCACCCTCATCCATATTGTCTTACCATAGTATTAATAAGGTTAATTGGCAAGAATGGGATTAGATTTTTACCAGGCAAGGCAGTTTTAATTTTGTCTCTCACTGTATGGTACTGTAGGTGAGTGATTTGTTTTCTTGAGTATTCTTGCCCATTTTGAAATGTGTGTGAAATAACATCTGACAGAGAATTTTCTAATCCCTGTGACAAAAGAATGTTTTGGTTGCTCAATGGACACAGGAGAACTAGGCAATTAATGTCTGTTCCAAGTTCGGTCATTGAATTGGTCTTCAGGCCAGCTATCCCACATCTGAGTCAGTTTCTTCATTTATAATATAGAGCTCATAAAACCTGCCACCTGCTCACTTTATAGTAAGGGCAATAAGAATCAGCAGTTACTCTGGTATGTGACAGATGGTTTCAGTTAAATAAGAGTACTTTTTAGTGCAGTTCTCTTATTTTGTTTTGATGTTACGAATTTCAATTTCTTGGTGAAGAATTAGCATAAAGTAGTTATAATAGGGAGAATGCCTATCTATATGCATTTAGGAATTTATACTAGTAGACATAACGTTTCTTCCAAGCTAAGATTGGTTGTATCTTTAGAATCAGTGATGACAAGAAAAGAGATTGACAAATTAACCTGGTTGGTTTATTTACTGATAGATTTTATTTGTAATATATCCAAAGATTTGCTCTTACTGCTCAAAAATTATGCCTGCCTTTCCTACCCTGTTAAAAATTTTTCACATACATTGCTCTATTATATGCCTCTCAACCAGTTTTGTGAGTTACAGGGGAAAAGTGATGTCATATACAGGTGGAATAAAGCCCAGAGAATTTAATTATTCAAATTGCCTAAAGCTACACAATTTGTAAGATGTAGAATTGAGACTTGAAGCTGAGTTTTCTGGCATCTATTCCTAAATCCTTTCCTCAGGAGCAGTGTTTTTCAGACATTTGACTGGGCCCATCAGGTTTTGCCAGTTCAGGTGAAATGACAAATAATATAGCAATATAAGTATTGGCAACACACAATTTAATGAACATCCATACATCCATTACTAATTTAAAGAAATAAAACTACAAAACAAAATGGAGCTTTCTCATAGTACTTTACATACCCCTCTATACCCTTTTCTCATTCCTCACCACTGACCCCAAATTGATACGCATCCATCCTATCCTTGTTTATACTTCCTACCTTTACATCCATTAACATTATATAATTTTTCTTTGTTTTAAGACTATTTAAATATGATAATTGTATCTGTAGCTTTCTTCACTCAATTTGTTAATTTATTTGTGTTTAGTCAGGTAGTTTTAGTTTCTTTATTTTTCTGCAATATGGTATGTGTTCCATTGTGTGATTATATAATTTTTTGTTGTTTATTTTAGTTTTTTCACTTGTTTGCTTATTAAACAGTCTTGTGGGGAATATCCTTTTATATGTTTACTTAGGGCAGTGGTTCTTGACCCTATATCTCATTTTTATAAACATGTTTTGCAACTTCCCCAATACTGTCCTAAAAAGAAATTGATAACAATAAATTTACATTCATATTTTAAGAAAAGTAATGCCCTTACTAAAATATAAAAAGTATCTTATAACAAAGTAATACATTTTGTTCTATAAATGCTGGGGCTCAACCACACTCTAAATCTTTCTACCAAGTGTGACAATAGACTGATACGATCAGAATTCTGGGAGCTTGTTAGAAATCAGAAGTTCAGGCCCTACTCTACCAACTTAGATGCTGAATTTGAACAAGATTTCCAGGTGATTTGTGTGCACATTAAAGTATAGGAAGCACTGCTAGGAGAAATGTAGTTGTTAGCTACTTTGCACCAATGGGTAGTATCACCATGAATAAATAGGACAGCTACTAATGCAGCTTAAAACAGGTGTTGAATTGGCCATTCAAACACCAGTGGTGGTATTAATGATGAAAAATAAGTTTCCGAAATAACAAACTATTTTCATTAAAGTTTGAACAAAAATCAAAGTGCAGTCTTATCTCTTTAAATAGTGGTTGCATTCTTTATAACCTATATCTATATTAAAACAAAACTATATTTTGTGTTAATTCCTGTTTATAAATATCTGATCTTAGTGTCCAACAGAATGTTCCTGAGATATGGGACGTGGGGCAGCATTATCTCCACGCACCAAGAATGCTTGGCACCACGGCCTCTGTTCAGCAGTGCGCACCATTCATTATAACAACTAAAAGCCAACATTGAACAAGATTGCCCTGGGATACAAATCTAGTAGTAGATTCTAGAACACAGAGTAGATGCTACTTCTTCAACTTTAAACTGCCAGTTTTCTCTCCAAAGTGATTCTATAATGAATGAGGAAGTTTACTTATTTTCCCTCTTTCCAAATACTTTAGGCTTCTTAAGTTTCTTCATTCTGAGTATGAAGTAGTACCTCGTTGTAGTTTTCATTTGCATCTCCCCAATTAGATGACCTGTAATTGAGAACTCTTATTAGTCATTCACATTCCTTTTTCTATACATTTACTTACGTGTGTGTGTGTGTGTGTGTGTGTGTGTGTGTGTGTGTTATGGGATTGCTCATTTTAAATGATTTGTAAACGCTTTTTATATACTCTGGTAAAAATACTTGGTAGACTTTACAAATACCTGGTTTTTAGCATGCCTTTTCACTTTAAATATATTGTTAATGTTTATGTCAAGTTTATTCTTCTATGGTTGTGCTTTTTCTCTTTAAAGGTTTTCTTTATCCTGAGGTTATGGATTCTATTACAGCTTATTTTAAAAGTTTAACTTTTTCACATTTAGATCCTAAATTTACATAGAACTATTTTTATGTAATGATGTATTTATGAATCTAGATTTGCTTAATAAAAATGACTAACCCTTAGCCCAGTAGGTGTGGCACAGTGGTTGAGCATTGACCTATGAACCAGGAGGTCATGATTAGATTCCTGGTCAGGGCACACGCATGCCCTGGTTTAGGGCTCAGTTCCTGGTAAGGGATGTGCAGGAGGAAGCCAATTAATGTTTCTCTCTCATCGATGTTTCCATCTCTGTCATCCCAACTTTTCTTTTTAATTTAACTGGTATTTGAAATCTGTAAGGTTTGAGAACCACTACTTCAAAATATTCTGATTCCTGTGTTTCATCTTTGACTCACATTCACTCTTTAAAACATCATAGAAAGTAAGCAGGTACTCTTAAGTACTGATCTAGCAATTTTATGCTCCACATTCCACAGTTTATTTTACATGTTTTTCATCACTTTTTTATTCTGGCTAAATTTTTTTTAAATGGTTCTTATGACCCTACTTTTTTAAACATAATTTCAGAGTAAATATAAATAATACTTTAATGTTAATTTGGCTTAGATATAGGCCCTGATTGTTTCCCCAAGAATTAAAAGCAAGGATGGTTAACAAGCTCTTGCATACAGGTAAAGATGAAAAGTGGAAAGGAAATAATGGGCCAGACTACTATGAATTGATCACTATTCTAGGTTTGGGAAGATAGATATATAAACATAAGAAGCAAAGGTTCCTAACTTCCTAGAACTTATTACATAGCAGAGGGCCACAGAGAATATGCACAATAAATAAAATAACATGTATTAGATTAAAATATATATATTAGAAGTGGTAAACACTTCTAAAGAAAAAGAGAGAAGGGTACAGGGAATTAAATAGGATGATTAGGGTAGGTCTCATTGAGAAAAGGAGAATGAACTGAGATGTGCATTGAGGGCATTAGCTATACATGAAGAAGACAGCAGAATCTTGGAAGAGTGGAGAGAATGTAAAGTTAAGTTAAACCTGTGTTCCTGGCTCTCCCACTTAAGTTGTGTGAACTTAGACAAATTAATTGACTTAACCTGAAGCCTTGATTACCTCATGTGTAAAAGGATGATAAGCTCAGAAAGTATTATTAAGATAAAGAAGATGATAAGTGAAAGCATCTACCTCCCACCCCCACTTGGTTCTCATGTAGCCCTCTATATTTTCATAGCATTTATCATCCTGTATAATAATCTGTGTCTAGTTGTAAGTTTTACCCCACCCATTCACAAATATGAATGAGAAGAACCAGTCAGTGTGGTAATATATTTCATTAACACAGTAATTTATAAACTACCTTTGTACCTGTTTTTATTTGAGAATCATCTCATGCAGATCTGTTGAGAAAAGGTTTTTTTATTTATAGAGTCTTTATGGTAGAACTCCACATTGTATTATTATTATTATTATTATTATTATAGGCATTAATTCATTATTCACCACACATCATTTTTGTGATGGAGACAGTAGATATGTATGTATCATCTTGCACTTGAAGAAATTGAAGCTAAAAAATAACATAAAGGTGACACAAGTAGAATTTGGATCAAATCTGATTACATTTGGCTATATTTTCACTCTGTTCCCCCTTTTTTTCTTTCTGCAGTATTGCTAAAATTGACTAAATTATAAAAGGGAAACTATATGGCTTATGTTATATTGTCAAATCATGGCCTTTGGAAAATCATTAAGACACAAGACAATATTTAAGTTATGGCTTTCTTTTCAGTTTTCCCTTATTAAGTTTCTCACATTGTCTCCGGAGGTGACATTAGGATTGGCAATAGTTAGAGGTCTTTACCCGTGAAAATACATAGTGCTAAAGAAATTCTTTTCATTATGACTGTCTTGGAGTATTTAAGATTTATTTTTAGGATGTAGTCCTAAAAAATAAATATATGCTTAATGTAGGTCTGGATGAATAAGAAAGGAGTTGAAATAACCTCATTAGCTTGGTGTGGGCAATTCTCCCACACCAAGTAGAAGACATCATCAGTTTATCAATTTCAGTAAACTTGCACTAGCAGGTTTGGCTTAGTGGATAGAGAATCCACCTGAGGACTGAGGAGTCACAGATTCAATTCGGATCAAGGGCACATGCCAGGGTTGCGAATTGGATACAAGTGGGGTGTGTGTAGGAGGCAGCTGATCAATGTTTCCCTCTCAGCGTTGATGTTTCTATCTCTTTCTCCCTTCTTCTCTGAAATCAATAAAAATGTATTTTTAAAAATTCAATAAACTTGTTTGATTTCTGAATTTAGAAGATTGATCTTTAAATACATTTAAATACATTTAAAAAATCAAAATCAATTGAAATAATTCCTATAATACTTTTCCCAGAAATGCCATCCAGAGACCTGTGACCTAGATATTTTGTTTCTAATTAGTATCCTGCTTGGTGCACTGATGATTTTTTACTTCTTAGCTTGACCATTCCTACCCTCAAATGTAAAAATTCTTCTCTGCACATCAATTATCAATAGGAAAACAATGCTGATCAGTAACTTAATTTAGCAAGCTTATATCTGAAACACAACAGGCTACGTTTTGTTCTTTTATTACTAAAGATTTAGGGCAGTCAAGGTAATAAGTGTGAGGGTTTTTTTAAAATTATACGTTAAGGATATTCTGATATAATACCCAAGGGTAAAATGGTTTTACATTTTTTGGTTAGAATCCAGGTAAGAACATTTTGGTTCATGAGCTAATACATGCATAAGAAAACAGAAGAAATTATCTATATGGTCAGTGTGAGCATGGTTCAGGATAAATTTTTTTACCCCTGGAGAAAGAAGTAAAAATCTTTTATTTAAAAAAAAAACTAGCAAAAGTTGTTTTACTTATTTATAGAAAGGAGTATAAGTTGGGTAGAATTTGACATTGGGAGGATTTTACCTACATAGATGGGGACAGTGTACAAAGGCGTAGAAGCAAGAAACAATTTTTCTTAATGAGGAACAGTATGGGGAAATGTTCAAAAAGCATAGAGTCCAGGAAGCAGAGAGGGTGAGGAAATCATGTATGACATGCTAAAGCATTTAGATTTATTCAAGAGGGCTTATACATTTCATTGAAAGATTTAAATTAAGATAGAAAAATGACATTACCTGGCAACAGTGTTACGTAGATTTAGAGGGGTATGATATATTAGTGAGTGATTTTATAACAGTGAATGAAAAGTGGCTGAGTTGGATCGGCTGCCTCCTGCACACCTCCTGCTGGGGATGTGCCCGCAACCAACGTACATGCCTTTACCCAGAATTGAACCTGGGACCCTTCAGTCCATAGGCTGATGCTCTTTCCACTGGGCTAAACCAGTTAGGTCCACCTCTTACTACTTGAATAACTGGGTAAATTACAACAATCTCTGAGCCTCGGTTTTCTTCATTGCAAAATGGGGAGAATAAGAATAGATTGTGATATAATGTTTGGAGAAAAGGGAAAAAATGCTGCTAGAATATTTAAATAAAGTAAAAGAACATGAAAAAAAAAAAGAAAAGTGGCTGAGCTAATAAGATGTGACTGGCAGGAAAGGAGGAGTACATAGGATTAAATAAGAAGAGGGAGGAGGAGGGAAATACTGAGATTTTTCTGGGTCTATAACCTTAAAGATCTGTGCTAGAGATTTAAGTTTTTAGATTTAGTCATCATTATTGTATAAGTAATAGTTAAAGCCATAGGTGTGGTTGAGATAAAAAAACAAAAGATGACCAAAGTAGTCAAGTCTTGGATTAGAAACAAAAGATAAGAAGACAAAAGATGGCCAATCTTTGTGTTGTTTTTTTTTTAATTAATTAAATAAGCAAATAAAACCTTTGAAGGAGCTCACCAGAAAATGAAATATTTTCTTCATTACAAGAAGGAAGGAAAGGCCCTAACTGCTTTGGCTCAGTGGATAGAGCATCGGCTTGGGGACTGAAAGATCCCAGTTTCTATTCTGATCAAGGGCATATACCTTGGTTGCAGGCACATCTCCAGTAGGGGGTGTGCAGGAGACAGCTGATCGATGTTTCTAACTCTCCCTCTCTCATCCTTTCTGTAAAAAATAAAATATATATTTTTAAAAAGAAGGCAGGAAAGGACAAATAGTGTTTAATATCACAGAACAATCTTGTAAATAAGACTGAGAAATACCCAGTGCACTTTGAAATAATAATAAGTCATTCATCAGTGATCCTAAATGGGTTAACAATTCGATGATAGATATTAGATCACAATTCATTTGGGGCCCATTGGGGAATAGTGAGAAGTTTGATTTTGGAGGATACTCAGAGATAGTGGTTAGAGTGTAGGTATACACACTTTTTATAAACTTTTAATTTTTGAGTCTTGATTTCAGAGAAGGGAGAGGGAGAAAGAGAAGAAACATCAATGATGAGAGAGAAACATTGATCAGCTGCCTCCTGCACACTCCCCACTTGGATCCAACTCGCAACCCTGGCATGTGCCCTTGACCCGAATTGAATCTGTGACCCCTCAGTCCTCAGGCAATGCTCTATCCACTAAGCCAAACCTGCTAGTGCAAGTTTATTGAAATTGATAAACTGATGATGTCTTCTACTTTTATTCTTGGAGACAATGGTTTGTTGGGACTGGAATGGAGAATTGCCGACACCAAGCTAATGAGGTTATTTCAACTCCTTTCTTATTCATCCTGACCTACATTAAGCATATATTTATTTTCTTAACCTTGTGTGATACTTCTCAGGAAGTAAAGATAATCAAGATTTGATTAATACTAATTGATTTATGGGGTCTGAAAAGAAATTATCAAATGTATGTCTGACTGTTCCAAGTAAAAGAACAAACTAATATAATATCATACATCAACTGTAATCTATTATCCTACTCACACATTTTGAGTTTTCCTTCTGTTGTCTTATTCTACATAACCCTTTTGTTTGTAAAAGCTGGAAACTACTATGAAATGGTAGAAACTGTAACCACAGTAAATCAAGAGAATTATGTGTTCATTTACAATTAAAGATGACAGAAATTGAATGATTTCCCAATTGAACTCTTTTTTTTTTTTGTATTTAGACTTTAAGAAATTGAGGTCAATGAAAACTATTTTTTACTGTTTTGACTTGTTCTTAATAATGTTCCCACAAGTTTTAATTTTTTCCTTTAGAAATATCTCTTTTAGATTATGATTTTAATAAAATATACAATAAGATTTCTCTTTCTGCAGAGGCAAGGAGAGCAAGAGAACCATATCTAATTGTACAAATAAAGATAATGTGTGAATAGAAGATATAAGAGGTCCAAAAAATCCAGGCAGATTAGGAGAGGGAGGATTTGGTATCTATAATAATAAAAGCATAATATGCTAATTAGACCGGATTAAGCCGTGGCTGTGAGGGAAGCCTGGGTCCCAGGTGTCAGAGGGAAGCTGGTGCTGGAAGCTGGGGGAAGGAAGGCCTACTCTTGCATGAATTTTGTGCATTGGACCTCTAGTCCTATATAATAAAAGGCTAATATTAATATGCAAATTGATCAAACAGTGGAACAACCACTTGCTATGATGCACACTGATCACCAGGGGACGCTTAATGCAGGAGCTGCCCCGTGGTGGTCAGTGCGCTCCCACAGGTGAAATGCTGCTCAGCCAGAAGCCCTGAGCTGGGCTCATGGCTGGCAAGTGCAGCAGTGGTGGCAGGAGCCTCTCCCGCCCCCGTAGCAGAGCTAAGGATGTTTGACTGCTGACCTAGGCTTGCTCCCCCAAGGACATCCCCTGAGGGATCCTGGACTGTGAGAAGGCATAGGCCAGGCTGAGGGACCCCAGCCATATGAACATCGGGGGTGACCAGGCGGGCAGGCAAAGGCAGGCAGGGGAGCAGTTAGGGGCATTAGGCAGGCAGGCAGTTGAGAGGTTAGAAGCCAGCAGTCCAGGATTGTGAGAGGGATGTCTGGACATCCCCCTAGGGGTCCCAGACTGGAGAGGGTGCAGGCTGGGCTAAGAGACCCTCCCCCTACCCCCCCCCATCCCCCGCATGAATTTCGTGCACCAGGCTTCTAGTAATAAAATATTCTTGCTGGATAAAAGTTCTAGATGCTATAGTTCAGTCTTCTCACATTATAATGGATTCAGTTAAGGTCTTAAGAACACTTTAAATAAAATTATAACCAGAACTTGAGTTTCCTTGGCTGGTACAGATTCTACTATTCCTTTATTCTATTAAAATGAGATATGTATAATGTGAAACAGGGCTTCATAAGTTGAAAATTATATGCAAAAACATTTGAGTTTAATATTTCATGCATAACATGGTATGTAGCATGATATTTAGTAACCCAGTTGATGAAATATGGACGGATGATCTTTAATACTTGCTTTCTTCCTCATTCCAAACAAATATTTACATCAGAGATACACTAGACATATAGATTACCAAAAACTAGCGGTAACATTCTTCTCAAATCAGGTATTAAGGATTTGCCTCAACCATTTTTTGGATTTGTTGTTTGTTTGTTTTTGTTTTTGGTAGCTTTGTGGTTTTGTTTGTTTTGTTTTGTTTTTTTCACAATCTCTGTTTGCCTTTTTTCATCCTTCTCCCTGTGCATTACTTAGCATATAGTGTCAGTGTATTAGTCTGTCAGTTTCACCTAAAATACTTCCTTTTCAGACCTACTTTAGAAAATGTCTCTAAAAGAGAACAAAAGTCTACCAAAAAAAGAGTCTACAATATTTACTTGTTTGTTACTTGTGTCTTTAAACTATAAGACAACATTTTTATTAACTGAAATACCTGGTAAATCAACAATAACTTTATTTTGCATAGTAGAAAGTTAAGTATGTTACCAAACTGGAAAAAATTACTTTTAAGTATAGTCAAGTATTGATATTTAACTAAAAGTGTGGTTTACACATTTTGCAGTATAAATCAGTATTCATTTCTTAATTTTTTTCCTCTCCACCATGTACTCTTTTTGTCTTTTTCTCGTTGTCATCCTTTTATTAAAAAACTTTTTGTTGCTTTCAGAGAGGAAGAGAGAGATAGAAACATCAATGATGAGACAGAATCATTGATCAGATGCCTCCTGCACACCCCCTAATGGGGATTGAGCCTGCAACCCAGCATGTGCCTGACTGGGAATCAAACACTGAGCTCCACTGGCCAGACCATTGTCAACACTTTACACAAATTATCCACCTAACCTGGAGGGTTTTCCCTCTGCTTTGGAAATCATATCTAACTCTAAAATTCTAAATCCTTCCCAAAGTCTTTCCTAATTATTGATAACTACTTTTGTCTGATAATCTGAAGCTTAAAGTTTACTCCACATTACATAACACTTAATTTTCTATAAGTTGAAAAAACCCTCTTAGAACATTAACTTATTAATAATAAATTATATATTCATTCATTATAACACATTTAAAATATTGAGTACCAATTTACAAAAAGCTCATGAATTTAGAATTAAAAGAGACTTTAACAAGCATTGGGTCAGTTACCTTATGAAGAAACAGAAACTCAGTAGTTAAGTAAGTGATTTATCCCAAGTCTTAAAGAATTCTGTTAAATATGTTGTTATTTTCTTAGGTATTTACACATTCTTCAAAATATTCTATTTTGTTATGTACCATACAAAAAGTAAAATTTCAGTATTCTAAGAAACCTTGGCAAATATTGGTTTGTTGAGTCCAGGAAAGGAATTAAGCACAACTTAGAGTAACTAGTGGTTGTTACACATTTTTTAAGAGTGCATAGTGGTATTTCTTCAAACCTTGACTTGCAGATGAGTATAAATAACTAAAAGGAGGCAACTGGCAACCAGAGGAAAAGGAAGTGGGTAGAGGTGGCAGTTTATGTAGATAGTTACAGTGTTGGTAGATAAACTAATCATAATACAATCTATGTAAAGAAAGATAATGCAACTTGTACTGATGTTGCATAAATGTCACAATTCCTGCATCCCTACTAAAAAGAAGGTCCGGTGTGCCCTCTTCCTCCCAGGAGCACACCTGAACCTCTCCCTTCACTTCTTTCCCCACAGACATGCATTTCCTAAACTCTAAGGGACCCCACGGGGCTTGCAGCCAGGGTAGCTGCAGTTCACCTGTGGCAACCCCCCTGAACCTGCCTCCAAGGCCTCCTTTTCTCTGATTTCTTAAGTGAGCCAAAGCAGCAAGCCTAGGTTCATTTCCCCAGCCCTTCCAGGCCCTTTCAGGGCCAGCTCCCCTTTCTGGTAACAAAAGAAGAAAGCCTAAGAATCCAAAGAACATTTTAAAAGAATTAAATTATTACTTTGTTTAATTCTATTCAGACACTCACTCTTAGTTATTTACTACTTTATACTTATATTCAAAATTAAGAAGCCTATATGCTTAGAGTCTAATTTAAGTGCTGTTGAACTCAAACCTTTATATAAGAAGTAAAGAAACAAGTTCAAGGAAGGAAGGAAAGTGATTTCCCTAATGCCTCAGAACTGGAGTGTGGACTAGAATCCAGTTAGTCTTAGAGTATGGATTAGAATCCAGCCTTCCTGAGTCATGGACTAAGGTTCTTCATACTATACCACAGGCTAATTATTAAAAATTGGGGAAGGGGGTAGCAGATATGGCCAGACCTTACACATTGTTAAATTTAGACAATAGTTCTTCTGATTTTTAAAATAAATAATAGTTGACATTTCTTCCTCACTTATGACAAGGGGCACCCTTGAAATTGTTACAGCCTTGGTTTTATAGCTTAGGAAGTAATTTATTCCTTGCTGGGTGACTTCATATCTCATGTATAACAGGGTTGCAAGAAGATAATAAAATAGAGTTGTTGAACCAACTATTATTAATTCACTAGAGGCCCAGTGCACAAAATTCATTCACAGTTGTGGTCCGTAGGCCTGGCCAGTGATGGAAGCGTGAGCTTCTGGCATGGAAGAGCAGGTCCCAGCTGACCTCTGGGCCCTGGGCAGCACCTGGGCCCCCAGAACCCCACGCAACCCCTCCACCTAAGTCACAGCACTTGAGTCCCCATGCGGAGATGTGGTGATTGTGGTTGGATACTGCAGGCTGGGGCACAGCATGGGCCTCTGGGCTGCCCAGCAGTGCTGCACAGAAGCCGAGCAGGCAGCACGCTTGCTCCTGGCTGACCTTGCAGACTGGCTTCTACACAGACCCATAGGGGGCCCGACCGGCCCCTGCAGTCCCGGCAGCTGTGGCCTGGCTCACTCGGAAGAGGTTGCATGGGTGTGGATACCTGGTACCTGAGTGTGGGGGCTTCTCTGGAGCGCAAGCCCTGGTGTCCTGGGGGAGGGTAGCAGGAAGAGTGAGAGCAAGCTTAGTGAACACCCCACATTTTCATCGTAACTCTGTCCCCATCACCCCCATCCCCAGGTACGTGGCGAAAGGTCGTAGCCCCCTGCCCAGGTGCCTCTGGAGGTTGGTTATCGCCACCCACCTCCATTTCCCCATCCCAGCTTGGTCAGGGCCTGCTAGCAGCTGGTCGCCATCTGCAGGGCGATCATTCCAGGCTGGGCTCCCTGCCCGGCTCCCTCAGCACCTGGGAGTCGAATGGCGGCCCTTCCCCCTGCCACCGCTGCTGGTCGCTGTCTGTGGGAGGATTGGTGGGGCGATTGGGCCCCCACTCAGACCTGCCTTGTCTGGGCACCACCTGCTCATCTCCACAATCCCACCGCAGTCTCACTCTCGGGGTCCAGTGGGACCCGCAGCAGGCAGCACCTCCACTGTCGCCCTCTGCTAGCGCTGCCTCGCTGATGCTGCCATGTTCCATGCTGCCCCCTGGTGGTCAACACATGTCATAGTGAGCAGTCAAACTCCTGGTTGAACGATGGCCCAAGGAGACAATTTGCATATCAGACTTCAGTATATAGGACTAGAGGCCAGGTGCACAAATTCGAAGCTGATTGGGGAACCAGCTGGCTGTGGGAGGGACAGTAGGAGGTTGGGCCCTGTCTGGGTCTGGGGTACAGGTGAACCAGATTCGGGGCTTGTCAGGGCCCCAGCAGCAAGCTAACCAGTGGCCCATTCCTCAAGGAATCGGCCCCCCTCCTCCCTCCTCCCTCCTGTCTGGATCCTGGAGTACAGGTGAACCAGATTTGTGGCTGTCAGGGCCCGGCAGCAAGGTCTGGGTCAGTGCACATCATAAAGACCGGCCAGTTGTCTGGTTGTTCTGGTAATTCCAGTTCTTCAGTCGCTTAAGCTTTCATACACATACGCGCGCGCGCACACACACACACACACACACACACACTAGTGGCCCGGTGGACAAAATTTGTGCAAGGAGGTAGAGGTTCCCTCAGCCCAGCCTGCACCCTCTCCAATCAAGGACCCCTTGGAGGATGTCTGACTGCCAGTGGGATTGGGCCTAAACCAGCAGCTAGACATCCATCTTGCAATCTGGGACCGCTGGCTCCTAACAGCTCACCTGCCTGCCTGCCTGCCTGCCTGCCTGATTGTCCCTAAATACCCTCCCCTACAGGTCTGATCTCGCCCTCAACTGTCCTCACCCCCAATTTCCCTCACCTGCTGGCCAAATTGATTCTAATTGGCCGGTTTCTATGCCAGTCAGGGTCAGAAGCTCCATCTCCTAGGCATCCATTGGCTCCTCACAGTTCACCCAGATTTGGTTCTGATTGGTCAGTTTCTATGCCGGTCAGCATCTCCAGGCCTGATCAGAGAGGCAGGGCTGATCAGCAGCCCTGCGGAGGCCTGGAGAGAAACAGAGGTGCAGCTGCTAGCGAAGCATGGCGAGAAAGAGGAGGCAACAGCTGATCAACAGCTGCCATGGAGGCTGTGGATCAGACCCTGCCTCTCTCCAGGCCTGATCCACAGCCCCCTCTGCAGTCAGTGCTGGGTCACTGCTCTCGCACCAGCGGCAGTCAGTACTGGGTCGCCACGGCAACCCAGCATTGACTGCAGCAGGACTGACTTCCAGTGTTCAGTAGAGCCTTCTGTCAGTAATTCCGGACCCTGGGTTTTTATATATTAGGACAGATAGGCTAGTACCTTTTTTACAGGTCGTCTACTAGGAAATTCTGTCAGACTTACCAAAAATCCAGCATCTCATTATATTCACAGATGAAAATTCCTCAGTATCTATAAATCTTCCTTCAATAAAGATTTAAGGTCTTTTTTAAAAAAAAATTATGATGTATCTTGACTAAGTTCTCTGAAACCTCCACTGGATAGGTAACAAACCTAGGAATAATCCTTACTGCCCAGTCAAGGCATACCAGGCCAGTATAAGTCTGCTACCAGAATTGTAATCTGGATTGTGCCTAAAGGAAAACAAATAAATTGAAATTGGAGAGTAAAGTGGAAATTCCTGTCTAGAATCTAGAATATTAATTATATAGAAGTTAGGAACAGAACAAGAATTACAGAATCGGGTGTAGATAAGTTAAGATCCAGATTCATTCCTTTTGTGAAAAATGCTTCAGTGTAACATTGAAGACATTCATCTTAACCACAAATGAAGTGAAAAATGGAAGTATTATTTTATTTTTCCAAATACCTCTGAAGAAATAGATGCTGCTGCTGTTCTAGGTTGTGTATGTGGTAACATTTGAGAAACATAAAATGAATATGTAACAAATCTTAAATCATAACCTCTTCTTTATAAGAGTTTTCAGGTCATTAATATTGGCTGTTTTGGTCCTTTGCATTTGGTTGTAGGGGTCATAGAATTACATATCCCCATAGTAGTGCCTTTGCTGTCCAAATAAGGTACTTTCCAGATTTGACCCCAAGCTGGTATCACATTAACTGATTTTACATGGAGTTTATTAAATAACTAGGGGCCCAGTGCATGAAATTTGTGCACTGGTGGGGAGTGGTCTGTAGAAATCCTTTTCACGTCCCGCGTGTCCAGGTTTCCAATGTCAGGGTTCAGCATCTGGAGGAGGCCGCACACAATGAATAGAGACTTAGAAAAGCATAAATTTGGGAAATGGGGGCCAGGCGGTAGCCAATCTCTAGTGGAAAGACTGCCCTTGCTCTGGCCTGGCCATCCCTTTTATTAAGGCTATGGGATCCACCCATAGCCCCCAGGCAGGAAATTCCAACAACAGAAATACACAAAGAACAAACAGAGGTGTTTCAGTTAACAATGTTTTTAGCTCTGACCTTTCAGAGCAACTAAGGTTGTTTACCAGCCTCCTGGACTTCCTGTCCACATCTTTCTATTAGTGAGAGAAGATTGGTTTCCTACAGTGGTCCCTCAACCCAACCTGCGCCCTCTCACATACTGGGAGCTCTCAGGGTATGTCCAACTGATGGCTCACCCCCAGCCTGCCCAAGGCCTAAAGCCTCACAAGGGATGACCGGGCCAGAAGGGGAGGGCAGTTGGGGGTGACCAGGCCAGCAGGGGAGCGCAGTTAGGGATGCCCAGGCCTGCACGGGAGGACAGTTAGGAGTGTTCAGGCCTACAGGGGAGGGAAGTTGAGAGAGGGGAGAACAAGGCCTGCAGGGGAAGGTAGTTGATGACGATTAGGCCAGCAGGGGAGGGCAGTTAGAGGCAACCAGGCTGGCAAGGGAGGTCAGTAAGGGGTGACTGGGCCATCAGGGGAGGGCAGTTGGGAGAGACCAGGCCTTCAGGGGAGGGCAGTTAGTGGCAATTGGGCTGGCAGGGGAGCAGTTAGGCATCGATTGGGCTGGCATCGATCAGTCTGACAGGGGAGTGGTTACGGGGCAATCAGCAGGCAGGCCAGTGAGTGGTTGGGAGCCAGCAGTCCTGGATTGTAAGAGGGATTTCCCAGATTGGAAAGGGTACAGGCTGGGCTGAGGGATACACACCTGTGTGCAAAAATTTCATACACCAGGCTTCTAGTTTAAGATATTGGGCTGAGACCTTCTGAGCTGTCTCCACCTCTCTTTGTTTAGAGGAATCTTTCTGGAAAATGCTGTCAGCCAAATGCACAGCTCTCATACCTTCTCCCCACCCCCCTCATTCTGTTTGCTCTGGGGAAATTAAGTAACTGGCCACATGCTGTTTCTTTTCTATGAAGATGAATCAGAGGCATGTTTCTTACAGAATAGAAGTATTTTCGATAGCCTGTCCTTGTTTCAATGGCCTGTCTCCCTGAAGCAGAATTATCATTTTTCTTACTTCCAGTAAGCCCAATAAGCATATATTTATTTGACTTCAATTTTTTTTTCAATTATAGGCCACCTAGGGTCCCCCAAATGGACCCAGTGGCTCTCAGACTGGTAACTAATCTCCCCCTCTAACAAGGTACACAGTAACCAGTTTGCCTGGCCCTATTCAGTGCCCTCATTGTATCACTCTTTTTTCCTCTATCCAAGTAGAAGCTTTAGTATAGGAGATCTGGTGGCTGATTTATGTGCTTCTAAGCACTGGGCTGAGGGTGACTTAAAAGTGAAATAAAACTTTAACCAAAGCCCTCAAGATTGAAGGGAGAACCTATGTATCAGGTATATGGACAGAAACTAAAAATTCAGACAGAGGGTAATAGAACAAGACACAGAAAAATCAGGCTTGAATAAGAGCATTCGAAAAGAAGGATGAAATGTAAAATCCTGAGATGCAACCATATTAGCCATAAGTTCCTTTATGTCCCCAGGTGGGGAAGGAGCTGTTCAAGGGCTCTAAGCTGCTCATATTCCAAGTGGTTTCTGTACCACCAACACCACTCCCATTCCCTTGTCCATGCTAACAGGGAGTCTGCCAAGTTTTCACAGAAACTAATTCAAAGCCAGATTTAAAGATTGGAGACAGAATTCTGTTACTAATAATGGCACCTCTTACTCATTTTTGCAACAAACAACCTCAGTTTAATTTTAGATTTGTGTTAGGTCTTCTTATTTCACTAATTTTTCAAAGCTGCTCTGAGAGAAGGGTAGTAGTCCATTTATACTTTATTGTAGGGACAGGCCTCTTCATTTGTCCTCCAGTAGTTGACACTGAATGTTAAATCTATAAACTCTAAAAGTCTACTGTATATCAGGTATTGTTCAGTTAATATTCATTATATTGCCCTTGCTGGTTTGTCTCAGTGGATAGAGCATCTGCCTGTGTGTGGATTGATGGATCCTGGGTTCAATTCCAGTGAAGGGCACATGCCTGGGTTGCAGGCTCGATCCCCAGTAGGGGGTGTACAGGAGGCAGCCAGTCAATGATTTTCTCTCATTATTGGTGTTTCTTTCTCCCTCTCCTTTCCTCTCTAAAAACAAAAATGTTTTTATATATTTTAAAAGACTTATTATATTAGTTTCTGTGCATTCAGCACTGTTGTTTTGTGAGATACCGTTTATTCATTGGAACAGCCATTACTAGAGAAATGTTTTTAATAATAATTAATGTAACACTGAGGGAAAGAATAGCAAGAAACAACAGAGAACACAGAAAATATTAGGGGAAAAATGTCATAATAAACTAATTATTGGCTACAAGATGTAACTAGTTTTTCTTTAGCGTAGAAAGAGAGAACACTCCCCAATTAAATTGTTTTAGGTTAGTATAATCTTAATACAGAAATCTGAGATGTATGAAAGGGGACAATTAAAGACCGTTCTCATTGAAAAAGTTTTTTTTAATTAATTTCAGAGAGGAAGAGAAAAGGAAAAAGAGACAAACATCAATGAGAATCATTGATTGGCTGGCTGCCTCCTGCATGCCCCCTACTAGGAATCAAGCCCGCAACCTGCACACATGCCATGTCTGGGAATCAAACCATGACCTCCTGGTTCATAAGTCGATGCTCAGCCACTAAGCCATATCTGCCAAGCCAAGGAAACTTTCTTAATCTCTGAAGAATAGCCATAAAAATTCTACAGGAAACGTTATGATGGTTATACTACCATCATTGTTTCACCATTGAAGACTAGAAGCTTACTTGACAGTGTACTGGAATCCCAGCCAGTGCAATAAAGCAAAAAACAGTAATGAGAGAATAACAATTTGCAAACTTGTTGTATATTAAATCAGCACACCAAAATGTATTGCATTTCTATAAATCAACAAACAATTAGAAAATGGGTTATTTTAAAATATGTAAAAGATAGAGACACATTGTCAGGAATACTAACACTACAAGTTCTTCCCAAATTGATTTCTAGATTCAGTGCTACTCATCAATATCCCAACAGAGTGTGTCACTTAAAAGTATTAAGATGTCAATTAATCCAAATAACAAATCTACCTGGGGTGGTTTTATAGGTGTTACTGCAAACTGATGATGCCTACTCTCAAAGGTACATTTTATGAAATAGAATTTTTACAATATTGAAGCTTTTACGTCCAAACACTTCCTAGAAATCTTACATACATAAAGACCACTGAAGTATATCACTTTCTAGTATTTAACTAATAAAATTTGGCTTTTTTAAAGTAACTTCAGAATCTCAGAAGAAAACAAAGTTGTGAATTTATTAGTATAGATGCTAGTCCAGATTTTACTTTTTCTTTTGCCATCTGGTGGCCAAGACCATTTCCTTCCTCTTTCCCCAGATAGATATTTTCACATTCTGAACAATTACTTCACCTTTCTGTTTTTCATCAAATCTTTGATTTTTTTAAAAGAATATATATTTATTTGGTTGCATTTGTTTTGGTGTGGAATGGGAAGTTCTTTTATTTTCATTTTTGTTTCTCCACTGGACTCATTACGTTCTCTGTTGTTCAAACTATAGCAAAACATGTTTGTTTTTATTGCCCCATACTAATCTAACTCAATGAGTGAAAGCATGGGTTCTGAACCCAAACTGAAGCCTGACTTCATTGTATTCTTAGGAAATTTAAATTCTGTTTCCTTACCTGTAAATTGGGGGTTGAGGGGCCGGTAATGGTATCTAATAGGGTTGTAATGAGGATTTTAAAAGGTTATTATTTATGGAATTTATCAGTCACTGTTTTTATGAATGCTGTTTTTAATTCATGTTTTTGTTTTATATCATAACTTTGTTGTTGTTATATCATGTTGTTATTGTATATTATTCGATTTATATATTATTTTCATATACATTTTAATAATTTTCTTTCATCTCTGACACTTCTATATATAAAGGGCGAATAGCAATAGTAAACTATTTCTTCTAGTTAATTGCCTTTCAGTGTGCATGAATCTGTGCACTAGGCCATTAGTTAACATATATATAAAAATCTTAAAAATGCAGCTTATTTAATAATTATTTGAATGTAGTAGTGTTATTGCCATTTACATTTGTCTTTTGACTGGCTCCAGTTTATCTTAGAGCAATTTTTATTGCTTGAGAACAAAAGCAGCTTTTGTTCGATAATTTTTATTTTTTTGGAACAGCTTATTTTCTTTATTACTTGTTAAGGAATGACTGGAAAATTGTTCATATGCAGTGTTGACTGTACATGGTTCTATAATCTTGTTTATAACTCATAGAAAGTCAAGCCAGGATACCAGAAATATGAGCCCTATGTTTAAAAATTATCCTATATAATAAAAGAGTGATATGCAAATGGGCCCTAATGTCAGAACGACTGCTGGACCAGTCACTGTGAGGTGCACTGACTACCTCTTGGTCCTTTTCCCCAGCCGGCAGGCTCCGATAGCCTGATGGTCACCTGCGCGGGGGCGGGACCAGTGAGTGGGTGGGAACAGCCAACCTCTCAGCCCCTTCCCCTGTCCATCAGGCACTAATTACACAATGGCAAATGGGGAACTGGGGGTTGGTGGCATTGGGAAGTGGGGCCAGCTGCGGGCAACTGAGGAAATGGCCCTGATCACAGGCCAGGCCTAGGGACCATACCTGCGCATGAAATTCATGCGTGGTGCCTCTAGTTTAAAATAATCCTTAAACCTTTAAAAAGTTATGGCTACTTTGATTAGATTATATCAGTGACTTCTTTCCCCATCTTTTTTCATCTGATGGCACACATAAAATAATTACTAAAATTCTGCAGCACACCAAAAAAAAATTTTTTTTGCCAGTATGGCAAAAAAAGAGTTATCGTTTTGATTCATTCACTCCAGACTATTGTTTCTTGGCTATTGACATTTTTTTATTTGACAGTCTAATGGGAAAGAGGTCAGTGCCCCTCTAATAGTCAGGTATTACATGTTTTTAAAATTCCTGTGGCACACCATTGCCACTGCACACCAGTTAAAATCACTCAATTATATTGTGCTATAGACTGGTTCTGTGTCCATGGAGTTAACCAACTAGGGATTGAAAATATTCAGAGAAATTTTACATTGTTGCTGAGGTGCACTATGTAGTTATGCCTACAATGGTTGCATCTGTACTGAACATGAACAGAGTTTGTTTTTCCTGTCATTATTTCCTTAACAATACAATATAACAACTATTTAGATGGCATTCATATTGTACAAGGTACTATATAGTAAGTAGAGATAATTTAAGGATACAAAAGGATATACATGTTATATGCAAATATGGTGCTATCCTATATAATAAATAGGTAATATGCAAATTGATTGTCATACCCTCACAAGATGGCTGCCCCAATATGGTCACAAGATGGTCTGCAGGGGAGGGCAATTAGGGTGACCAAGCCAGCAGGGGAAGGCAGTTAGGGGTGACCGAACCAGCAGGGGAGGGCAGTTGGGGGCAATCGGGGTGTCAAGGAGCAGTTAGGCATCAATCAGACTGGCAGGGGAGTGGTTAGGGGGTGATCAGGCTGACAGGCAGAGGTGGTTAGGGGCAGGCAGGCAGGCAGGCAAGTGAGAGGGATATTTGAGAGGTCCCAGATTGGACAGAGTGCAGGCTGGGCTGAGGGAGACCCCCCCCCCCCAGTGCACAAATTTTGTGCACCGGGCCTCTAGTTTTATATAAGAGACTTGAGTGTAGGCAGATTTTGGTATCCTTGGGAGTCCTGGAACCAATCCCCACTCAGATATGAGGAGATGATTGTATGTGTTGTGGAATGTATTGAATAAGTATTCACCTGAAAAGCTTCCCAGAAACAGGTTTATTTATAAACTAGTGGCCCAGTGCATGGATTTGTGTGCATTGAAAGGAAATTAATCAAAAGGTGGCCATAGGAGCAGGACCTGGTGAGACGGGCTCGGCACACGCTAGAGCCAACTTCCTGTGGTCCCTTCCCAACCAGCTGCATCTGGGGTGGCACTGTGGCTCAAAGGGTGTCTGCAGAGTGAGCAGGGTCTCTCTGGCAGATCAGGGCCTCAGCGTGACCTGCAGGGATCCGGCTGAAACTAGCTCTCCTACATCCCCTGAGGGGTCCCTCTCTGGTTCCGGTTGCATCACCCAAAAACTGCTGCTGCCAAAGCACGCCAGCTCTGCAGCTTCTGTGTTGAGTGTCTGCCCCCTGGTGGTCAGTGCACATCATACCTACCTGATGGTTGGATGGTCACTTAGCCTTTTATATATATAGTATATAGACGAGGAGGGAATAATAGGGAATGTCTCTACCAATGTACTGTGATAGCTCTTCTGTGAACTTTGAGGATAAGCATGTGTTGGAAATCCTTTCCACAGAGGTGCCAAAAACTGATGAAAGAGGGTAGGATATGTGTCCATGATTTAGCTATGCTTGGCATATATATATATAGGTGTGACTTTGAATGATGAGCTAGTTACACTTTCCAGGCACCAAAAGCTTGACAGGAATCTGTGGTATTAGCATGTGCAAAAGTTGACAACTTGTCCTGCTAAATATGGAATACTTGATTCACTTGTCAGAGCATTGGTTAAGTGGATCATCAGGATTGTTAAGTGTTTAGAATACTATATGAACTATGTTCAGAAATTAGTTGGCTAATAGTCTCAAATGTTTTTATATTTTCTTATGGTTTACTTACAACTCTAGCTTACCAGGGGACCTTTCAAGAATGTGAAACCTATGACTATGCATTAAAATATTCAGATATCCCAATTAATTTGAATTGCTCATTTTTGAAAAAATGTCTTTTACGATAGAGTTCACTGTTGTAATATTTTTGTCAAGGTAACATTCTTCTAAAACAGTATAGTGTGGGTATCTCATTTCATTTTATGTGGTTTACAGTGTTCAATAGGATCTATAAAAATTGCCTACATTAATTTTAATGGGGAGATCAGTAAGGCTCCAACATTTCAAGGTAGTATGGATCTGAAACATGTAAGCTCTGGTCCTGGGTTGCCTCTGTTTTAATGGTCTAGTTCAACACTGCCTAATAGGACTTTCTGCAATGACGGAAATGTTAATTCTGCACTCTGCCAATTTGGTATCCACTAGTCATATGTGGCTAGGTGACTAAGGAACTGAATATGTAATATTCATTAAATTTAAATATCAATATGTAGTGGTTTCTGTATTGGACAGTGCAGTGAGAATAAAGAAACTGAGGTAGGTTCTAGCTGGTTTGGCTCTGTGGTTAGACTGTTGGCCATGGACTGAAGGGTCACAGGTTCAATTCGTGTCAAGGGCATGTACCTCAGTTGTAGGCTCCATCCCCAGCTCAGGTTGGGGCTCCTGCAGAATGATGTGTCTCTCACATCAATATTTCTCTCTCTGTCTCTCCCACTCCCATCCACTCTGAAAAAACACTAATGAAACAAATATCCTCTGGTGAGGATTCATAAAATAAAAAAGAAAGAAAGAAACTGAGTGTGCCCAGCTAGTGTGGTTCAGTTGGTTGAGTGTCATCCCATGCACCAAGAGGTTTGCCAATTCGATTCCTTGTCAGAACACATGTCCAGGTTTTGGGCTATCACCAGTAGGGAGCATGCCAGAGGCAGCTGATCACTGTTTCTCACCAATGCTTCTGTCTTTCTCTCCCTCTCCCTTTCTCTGTCTCTAAAAAATCCATAAGAGCATTAAAAAAAAAAAAAACTGAGAGAAAACAGAAATATAGAAATGGCTACATTGACCTATGTAAAACTTAAGTTTTTAAGTTGGTATTCCCATGTACACAGATAATGCAGTCTGTGTCTTTAGAATTTTAATTCTAGCAAAGTCACTCAGTCATGTCCCATGATCTCTCAGACAGTAGAGTGCTTCTGCTGCTGATTCCTATAATGTTCTAAAGAAGGAAAGAAATACAGTCTACCTCAAAGAGACCTAAGTGTTTTATAAGCTACCTATAATAATAAAAGCATAATATGCTAATTAGACCAGACAAGCAAACGACCTTCTGGATACCTTTCGGACAAAGCTGGAGCTGTGAGGGTCAAGCAAGCCCCTTGCACGAATCTCATGATTAGGCCTCTAGTATTTCTATATAATGCATACACAAATAAGATAGAAAATGTGTTAAAACAACATTGTACTAAACACCTAGTTTCTAAGTTACACTTGATCATTTTAAATCTTTTGGATACTCCATCTTGATTAAAAAAACATATTATTAAACTTATTATGAGGTGAATATTCAGCTTCTCTGTATACAGTAAGCTCGAATCAATGGTCAGCAAACCACAGCTCATGAGCTACATGTGGCTTGCGAGCCGTGGTTTGCTGCTTTGTTGACTAATGAGTTTGCCGACCACTGCTCTAATGTATAAGGATCTCTAAAGACTATAACATTCATGATTTTTACTTAATCACTGTAGTTTGATAAATGTTGCTACGGATTACATACTGAATCTTAGGGCGGCAGTGTCTAACTTGCTTGGAACTCACAAAAAATACTGAAGTTAGTTTAATTTTATTCGTTTTGGTACTTGCTTTAAGTTACTGAGCTGTTATATAATTGACCACTTTTATATAATACTAGGGGCCCGGTGCACGGAATTCGTGCACTGAGGGTGGCTGATCCCTCAGCCCAGCCTGCCCCCTCACACATACTGGGAGCCCTCAGGGGATGTCCTACTGGCCACTCACCCCCGGCCTGCCCAAGGCCTAAAGCCTCTGGCCAAGGCTTTAGGCCTTGGGCACCCAGCCACCTCGGCCCCACCCCCTGCCTTACGCACTCGTGGGCTGCTTCGCGCATGCTTCGGCCCCACCTTGTTTGCTCACTGGCCGCCTCGATCCCACCTCTCCCCTCCCCTGGCCCAGGCCTTAGCCCCAGCCACAGGCGACCACCCAGCCCCGGGGGCCATGCGCTGGCTGGCTGGCTGGCTGGCTGGCTCCGCCCCAGCTCCTGATTAGCTGGTGGGCATGGCTTGATTGGAGGTATGGTAAATTTGCATGTTATTCTTTTATTAGATAGGATATTATAGTGATTTCTTTGGGTTTATTGGATGTGTTGGGCTCCTGGTCCCCTTGTGCAGAACTGATCTAAAATCTGTTTCTTTTTCATAGTTGAATATGTATCTTCTCTACTGTCACCTCTGACTTTAGTCCATTCTGATCTTTGCTATCTCTTGCTATTAATAATCAAACCCACCTTATCTTTCTATTTCTTGTGTGAGGCTCTGCTATAAATCTATCTATCTATCTATCTATCTATCTATCTATCTTTAATCCTCACCCAAGGGTATATTTTTCATTGCTTTTAGAGAAAGGAAGAAGAGAGAGATAGAAAAATCAATGTAAGAGAGAAACATGGTAGCAAATGGACCAGTCTTCACATTTCTATTCAGTCTTAACATTTTCAATTATTTTTTGTGTTTAAATGTTCAGAGACTTGTTATAACTTTAGAATATCGTGTCCGGGAAATGTTGCTGAATCATTTGGGACCTCTAAAAGCCTGATTTCTAAATAAATGGGCCTCTAACTAATTGGAAGGAGTTTCAGATTCTCTATCTGACATGATAAACTCTGATATTCTACAGAATAGAATATATTAAATTATTTTTCCAGATTTATTCATGAATGAAGTCAAATTCAAAGTAATTCCATTGGACTTTAGAATATAGTTCTTAGCATGAAATTTAATATATCACAATTTAAATGGCTTATCATATACTATCTACACTTCAGATTGGATAGAGCTTTAGTTGTCAAAATATCACAAAATGAAGAAAAGATGTAAGCATTTTTAAATGTTTTCTCTGAAACCTCTTTAAGAGTCTATTGAGTACTAGCTCATTATAACAACATCTTGAACCTTAAAAGAATCAATTGTCCTTTGTAGATGTAGTAATTTGAGTCTACCTACATTACCAAGAAACTGTTAAAAAGTAGATTGAAGGGAGATTTTTTCCTCCAATAAGTTATTTCCTTAGGAATTGACAGGAGTCATTTCAGTAATTTTTTTCTATCAGAAGAGAGGAAGGAGATATAGTAGGTCATTCTATTTTGGGACTTTTTTTTTTTTTTAAGCGCTATTCTTCCTGTTTTGCTGAGAAAGAATTCAGGTGTGTGTGTGTGTGTGTGTGTGTGTGTGTGATTGAGAAGAAAAAGTTAACAGGAGTTAAATTAATTCACAGTTTTAGGAAATTCTTCCTGCTGTAAGTGAAGTAACTCTGAGTCTCCTGCCAAAAGAAAAACTTTAATTTTCACAATGGGCCATCTGTTTAAGATTGAATTGACATTTCGTTTTGTGAATTGATTCTGAGAGAGGCAACATTTCCTTCTCCCTGGAAGACTATCCTGTTCTAAGTTTAATAACCCACTAAATGATTTTAGTGCCTACCAGTTTTTTCACCACATACACCCACACTCCAGACTTATGTTCATAGTTTTTATTTGACTGCTTCTATTTTATCCCCATACAAGAAACATAAGTAGTTATCACAAAACATATTTGCTTTCTTTGTTAATGTGATTTGGTAAACTTTTTCCTTTTGTGGGGACTTCTTACATGCAGTGCTGAATTAATCTTATTCATTTACTAATTCATTCGCTCAAAAAATTTTAGAAACCCTATTATTCGTCAGGTACTCTGCTTGGCACTAGATGTCCAGTGGTACACAAGCAGTTATGAGTTTGCCCCATGTGGCATATTTTCATCATCAATGAACATGGGTCCTGCTCTTGTTTTATTTAATTTTTATTTTTTCCCCTTCAACCTCCTTCCTCACTCCATAAATATCCACTCAAGTATGCATGTCTTTAGATAATCTGTCCTTGAAGATATATAACATTTAAGTATTTTTAATTCACAGTAATGATAGCATAGATATGTTCATTTCTTTTTTTCACCTAGTACTGTATTTTTAATTTCTACCCATCAAAACAAAGTACTATCTTTCTTATTCTGCAAAAATATTCCATAATCTGTATCCAACATTTTTATATTCATTTCCCCCATAATGGAATCTATGTTGCTTTCTACACCTGACACAAGCATTGCTGCAGTGAGTACCTTTGTACATGTTACCTTAAGGTCTGTGCAAGTTTCTGGGTCATAGGCAAACAAAATGGCTTACCAAGATGGTCACGACCTTTCCTCTTTTTTCCCCATTCTCTCCAGTACTTGATAGTACTTAGGTTTTTTTTTAATCTTTATTGTTCAGTTTATTAATTACATTGTTACCCTTTTTTTATCCCCCTATAACTCCTCTCCACCCTGTACCCATCCCACCCTTCACCCTCCGCTCGCCCTCCCCACTGTCCTTTCCCATTGTGGCAAGATTTTTGTCTAGTCTCTTGCTGCATTTCCCACACCCCCTTTTCTCCCCAAAAATTGTCAGTCCATTTCCTCTCTATGTCCATGATTCTGTTATATTCACCAGTTTATCCTGTTCATCAGATTATTAATTCACTTGGTTTTTAGGTTCATTTGTTGATAGATGTGTATTTGTTGTTCATAATTTATATTTTTACCTTTTTCTTCTTCCTCTTCTTTTTTTATTTTTTTTTATTTTTTAATCTTTATTGTTCAGTTTATTAATTACATTGTTCCCTTTTTTTTTTTTGCACCCTATAGTTCCTCTCCACCTGGTACCCATCCCACCCTCCACCCTCACCCCCCTCCACTGTCCTCTCCCATAGTTGCATGATTTTTGTCCAGTCTCTTGCTGCACTTCCCACACCCCCTTTCTCCCCAAGAGTTGTCAGTCCATTCCCTCTCTATGTCCGGGATTCTGTTACACTCACCAGTTTATCCTCTTCATCAGATTATTAATTCACTTGATTTTTAGATTCATTTCTTGATAGATATGTATTTGTTCTTCCGAATTTACACTTTTATCTTTTTCTTCTTCCTCTTCTTAAAGAATATCTTTCAGCATTTCATATAATATTGGTTTGGTGGTGATGAACTCCTTTAGCTTTTTCTTGTCTGCGAAGCACTTTATCTGACCTTCAATTCTGCATGATAGCTTTGCTGGATAGAGTAATCTTGGTTGTAGATTCTTGCTGTTCATCACTTTGAATATTTCTTGCCACTCCCATCTGGCCTGCATAGTTTCTGTTGAGAAATCCCCTGACAATCGTATGGGGGCTCCCTTATAGGTAACCATCTGTTTTTCTCTTGCTTCTTTTAATATTCTCTCTTTGTCTTTTGCCTTTGGCATTTTAATTATGATGTGCCTTGGTGTGGTCCTCTTAGGGTTCCTATATATTGGGGTTCGGTACGCTTCTTGGACTCCTAAGTCAATTTATTTCACCAGGTGTGGGAAGTTTTCAGTCACTGTTTCTTTGAATAGGTTTTCATTGTCTTGCTCTCTCTCTTTTTCTGGCACCCCTATAATTCGGATGTTGGTATGCTTGAGGTTGTCCCAGATGCCCCTTACACTATCTTCAACTTTTTGGATTCTTTTGGTTTCTTGCTTTTTCAGCTGAGTGGATTTTCCCTCTTTGTATTTCAAATCTTGAACTTGGTTCTTGGGGTGCTCCAGAGCACTTTTAGATCTTTGTATAATATTTTTTATTTCAGTCAGTGTATGCTTAATTTCTGGTTGGTCCTTTTTCATATCCTTGAGAGTCTCCTTTATATCCTTGAGGGTCTCCTTCATTTCCTTGTAGGACTCATTCATTTCCTTTGCGGTCTTGCTTATTTCCTTATAGGCCTCGACCTTTTGTTGGAGCCTCTTGAAAAACCCTATAACCGTGGTTTTGAATTCCATGTCCAGTCGTTTTTTTTCCTCCATTTCTTTCACATCTGATTTCTTTCCATGTCTCTGCATGGTGGCTGCTTCCCTGAGTTAGTCAATTAGCTTTGTGTGGTAGACTTCCTACTAGGGACAGTGGCTCAGCCTCCCCAGTTACCTGAGGTGGATATGGGTTGCACAGTCTTGCTGAGGTTAAGCTCAGGTTAATCGTTGTTAGCACTTGGAGGGGTTGACCTCCAGGCCAATTGTCTGGGAAGTTCAGCTGTGCTCAGGTTGGATGGGCGGAGTCTCCGGGCCAAGCAGACAGCGTTAGCTCCGCCCTATGCGGCCCCAGGGACTCTGTGTCGGTGGCAATGGCGGCCAGCACCTCTGAGAGAGAGCCGCTGCCGAGCTCCACAGGCTGCCGGGGAATTCAGACTCTCCCCAAATGAATCTGCACACCCAACGTCTCACCCAGGGTCATAAAACAAAGCAGTCTGACGGTTTCCCGAATGAGAGGGTGAGTCGCAGAGCGCTCTCTGCGCGGTCACGCAGCTGCGCTGTTCCCAAGGTCACGCGCAAGCTGCCTTCTCAACAAGCCAGGAGACCCTGCAGCACCAAGCTTCGGCGTGCCCTCCCATTGTCCAGTTTTCACCCTGTATGATAGTGGGTTCCCTGGACTTCGCCCAGAGCTGGAGAATCAGTCCAGTGGGACGTCTTTGTCTCCCCGTTCGAGAAAACTGGCCCGTTTTCAGCCGCCCGCCCTCTCTGCTGGCGCGCGCTCCAAACCTCTCTCGGCGTGAATCTTTCAACGCTGTTCGCCGCCGCTCCTCCGAGTCACAGTGTCTTATTTTCACTTTTATTTGTGGAATTTTCACTCGGTCAGCTTTCTGGTGATTCTGGAAGGTGTTTGTTCTTTCGTTAAGTTGTAGTATTAAAATTGCTGAGTATGATGGCAAGATAGGTGTTTTACCTCTGCCGCCATCTTGGTTCTCTCCTCTTCTTCCTGTTCTTAAAGAATATCTTTCAGCATTTCATATATTGGTTTGGTGGTGATGAACTCCTTTAGCTTTTTCTTATCTGCGAAGCACTTTATCTGATCTTTAATTCTGAATGATAGCTTTGCTGGAGAGAATAATCTTGGTTGTAGAATCTTGCTATTCATCACTTTGAATATCTCTTGCTACTCCCATCTGACCTGCATCGTTTCTGTTGAGAAATCCACTGACAATCGTATGGGTGCTCCCTTATAGGTAACTAACTTTTTTTCTCTTGCTGCTTTTAATATTCTCTCTGTCTTTTGCTCTTGGCATTTTAATTATGATATGTCTTGGTGTGGTTCTCTATAGATTCCTATATTTTGAGGTTCTGTGTACTTCAAGGAAACTGACTTTAAGTCAGTTTCTTTCACCAGATGGGGGAAGTTTTCAGTCACTATTTCTTCACGTAGGTTTTCATTACCTTGCTCTCTCTCTTTATCTGGCACCCCCATAATTTGGATGTTGGCATGCTTGAGGTTGTCCCATAGGCCCCTTACACTATCTTCAATTGTCTGGATTCTTTTTGTTTCTTGCTTTTCCAGCCGAGTGGATTTTACCTCTTTGTATTTCAAATCTTTGACTTGGTTCTTGCGGCCCTCTAGACTGCTTTTAGAACTTTGTGTATTGTTTTTTATTTCAGTCAGTGTATGCTTAATTTTTAGTTGGTCCTTTTTCATATCCTTGAGGGTCTCTCTCGTTCATATCCTCGTAGGTCTTGTTCATTTCCTTGTAGGTCTCATTCATATCCTTGTAGGTCTCGTTCATGTTCATTTCCTTGTAGGTCCCATTCATTTCCTTGTAGGTCTTGTTCATTTTTCCTCGTTGGTCTTACTCATTTCCTCATAGGTCTTGTTCATTTCCTCGTAGTTCTCCTTAAGTTCATCAGTCTTTTCTAGGAGCCTCTTGAAAAGCCCTATAACCGTGGTTTTGAACTCTATGTCTAGTCATCTTTTTTCCTCCATTTCTTTCACACCTGATTTCTTTCCATGTCTCTTCATGGTGGCTGCTTTCCTGAGTTGGTCGATTAGCTTTATGTGGTAGATGACCTCTAAGGGACAGTGGCTCAGTCTCCCCAGTTACTTGAGGTGGACACTCTTACTGCAATCCTTTATGGGTTGTACAGTATTTTTTAATTTAAGCCCAGGTTGTTGTTAGCCCTAGGAGAGTTTGACCTCCAGGCCAACTGGCTGTGCAGGGAAATTGTTCAGGTTGGATGGGCGGAGTCTCTGAGCTGAGCAGGCAGCATCAGCCAAGCCCTATGCTGCGTGTGGGTCTCCGTGTTGGGTGTTAATGCCTGCAGGCACCTCCAAGAGAAAGCTGCCGCTGGTCTTCACCGGTTGCTAGACAACTCTGCTTCTCCCCAAATGAGTCTGCACCCCCAAAGTCTCGCCCAGGATTGTAAAACAGAGCAGTCCACTGATCTCCCAGACCAGGGAGCAAGTCGCCAGGGAGCAAGTCGTGCGTTTGTGCTGTCAAACACTTTACGCACAAAACTGCTGTTCCAAGCTACTCCTCAAACTCGGAGGCCTCTGCTGCGCCTGGCTTTTAGGGTGCCCACTCTCCTCAAACTTGGAGGCCTCTGCCACACCCGGCTTTTAGGGTGTACACTCTCCTCAAACTCGGAGACCTCTGCTGCGCCAGACTTTTAGAGTGCGTTCCCTGGACCTCGGACCTCGCCTGGCACTGGGGAATCTGTGAAGTGGGATGTCTCTGCCCTCCCCGTTGGAGAAATCCAGCTGGGATTGCTGCTGCCAGCCCTACAGCCCGCGCGCGCCCCACAGCTCCAAACCTCTGGCTCCGTGCGTATCTTCAAGGCTGCGCTCTGCCGCTCTTCTGAGTCTCAGTGTCCCACCTTTACTTTTATTTGTGCAATTTTCACTCAGCCAGCTGTCTGGTGATTCTGGATGATGTTTGTTTTGTTATGTTGTAGTTTTGGAATTGTTATGCGGGTCAGCACAATAGGTGTTTACCTATGCCGCCATCTTAGTTCTCTCTTCAACATTTATTTTTTTTAATAGTACTTAGTTTTTTAATTTTCATTTTTCTTATAGTGTCAAAATTTCTTACATTTCTTTGTCAGTTGGGTGAGAGTGACCTTTCTTCATACACTTGTTAGCCTTGTTTATCCCTCTGTAAATTCGCCATTCATATATTTTGTCCATTTGTTCTCTTAAGTTACGTGTGTGTGTGTGTTTTTCCTAGTTTTTGCTGAAGTTCCTTGCTTTATTTTTATGACGTTATATCCCTAGGTTTACAAGTCCCATTTCCCTTAGTCCAGTCATAAAAGAAATATAGCTGGGGTTTCAGTAAAGCTAAAAGCAAAGCCAGCATCCAGAGTTTCCTTTCCATGTTGGAACTGGGTCAGTTACAGTCTATTAGTCCATTGTATATGGGTTTCACTTGGCCACGAGGGCAAATGCAGGGAAGCTGGAGCAAAAGAGCCCCACTCGCCCAGAGTTGCTCAAGTCAAGAGAGTGAACTTTGTTTAGGGAGTTTTGTGTCCCAAATCTTCTTCATGCTCATGCAATGGCCTCACCCATTCTGCACCAACTGTCCTTGTCCCCAGGTGTATCTCCCCTCTTCCCCCCACCCCCACCCCAACTTTACTGGAAATGCATCTATCTTCTCTTGCTCTGGGCCTCTCGAGGGTAAAGTTGTAGCCTCCAGGTAAAGCTGTCCAAATGACATGCCTACAATATCTGGCCTTCCCTTTGCTCCTTTCCAATAATAACTAGTTAATTACAATGCTGTCATTAAGTCTGTGCCAGCACCAATTGTCTTTATTACTTTATTTTGTATAGTCTTGTCTTAATACATAAAATGAAAAATTCCAAGCCACCCAACAAATACATAGGTATTTTTGCTCTTTCTTTGCAAGTTACCTTAGCTTTACAAACACCTTTCTTGTTTTTCTAACAGCTGTATTAAAATATAATTCATATGCTCTATAATTTGTTCATTTAAAATGCACAGTTGATTGGTTTTTAATATACTATTAAGAGTTGTGCAACCACTACCCAAATTAATTTTAGAATATTTTTCTTATCCCCAGAAGAAACCTCATACCCTTTGGCCATTATTCCCCAATTCTCCTAGCTGCCATAGCCATAGATCTAGTAATCTATTTCTGTCTGTATAAATTTGCATATTCTAGACATTGCATACAAATAAAATAATATAATAAACGATCTTTTGTGACTAGCTTCTTTCACTTAGCATAATTTTTTCAATATTCATCCAGTTTAGAGCATACATCAATATTTGCTCTTTTTATGGCTGAATAATACTTCATTGCATATTTATTCATTGATTGGTGGGCATTTTATGGTTATTTTGGCTATTATGAATTATAGTGCTGTGAGCATTTATATATGTTAGCATTTTCTTAGATTTATTTTTCTCCTTGCTGAAGTTTTAGAGTGTCTTGGTTTGGTAAACCTTCTAAGCTTCTACATGTCTACAGATATTTTTATTTTATCCTCACTAAAATGGTCAAATTCTAAGTTTGATATTTATTTTTTTCTTTAATATTATCCATCCACTGTCTTTTGGTTTCTAATGTTACTATTGAAAAGTCAGATGTTCATCTGATTCTTATTCCTTTGTAGTTCATCTGTTCTTAAGTATCTGTTTGGTACTAGGTATTTCAATCTGAATTTACTTTAATTCTGAGAAATCCTTAGCTTAGCTTATCTCTATTTTCTCCTATTTTCCTGGAACTTCTATAGTATTGATAATGGTATTTCTATTTCTATCCTTCTTAAATTTTCTTTTATCTTTTCATCCCTTTCCCCCTGAAAAATAGCATATTTAGGAGTTCCTGAACCTGAACTTTCAACCTACTAATACGTTCAAGTGTTATCAATTCTCATACCCGACCAATGTGTTAAATTTCAGATTTTTTTTTTTTCCATTCCAGCTGGATGGATTTTTCTGGCACACTTTTTCACTTCAGCCTTAAGTAGTCCTCTCCCCCGCCGCCCCCACCTCCCCCCCGCACACACACACACAACTTTATTATAGCTTGTTTTAAATCCTTGTTTGTCTGGCTCCCAAATTCTATAAGTCATTCAATTTGTTGCCTGTCCTTTATGGCTTTTTAAAAAATTCAACAAATATTTATTGAGCATCTATTATGAGCTAGATATTGTTCCAGATACTTGGGACACAGCAGAGAACAAAATGAAGGTTTCTGCCCTCATGGAGCTTACATTCTAGTGTCTGTGACCACTTTGCCTGAATGCTGTCTGTGCCCCTGGGCGAATCTCTCCTTAGCTGTCCAATGCAGGAAGAAGCAGGCCTGGCCCAGACATGGGTAACATGTCTGATGCACTCTAGATGCTAAACAGACATCACCTCCAACCCACTACCCAGGGAGTTAGTAGATCAGGCTGGAAGTTGACTTCTGTCTATACTAATAAAAGAGAAACATGCAAATTGACCATCACTTTGCTACGTCTACCAGCCAATCAGGAGGGAATATGCAAATTAGAGGGACAAAGATGGCGGCTGCTCCAGGTGAGAAGTGGCCAGATGGGGCAGGACGCCTACTATGAGAGGGAGGGCGAGGGGTGAAGGGATCTACAGGAACAGAGTGCTGCAGTGAAGACAAGATTGCAGACTCGGGAGTCTACAGCGAAGAGGAAGATGGCAGAATCTGGTCGGAGCAAAGGCCTGGGTTCCAGGTGCCAGAGGAAAACCAGTGCTGGAAGCCAAGGGGAGGAAGGCCTATTGCACAAATCTCTTTGTGCAATAGGCCTCTAGTTTAATAATAAAATACATGGGGGAGGGCAGAGGGAGTATAGCAGGTGGTGTAGTGTGCTGCCGCACCAGGGTCTGCGCTGGCTACAAACCTGCTGCTGCTGCTACTGCTGCTGCTGCTGCTTCTTAAAGGCTGCCAGGCTGACAAGGTCTGTGACCTTCTCTGTAGCTTCCAGTGCTGTCTCCTTTGCCTTCTCTTTGACTTCTTTGGCTGTCTCAACAAGGGTTTGGAAGGAGCCTCACCTTGCAGCTTGGCCAAGATGTATTCAAAACCCTTCACTGACTTGGTCACATTGATTTTGAACCAGGCAAGACCAAATTCCTGGACAGCTCTGGAGATCCCAAATAAACTAGAGGAGACCCAAGCTTCCTGGTGGATTTCAGTCTAGCTGCTGTTATCAGAGTTCACACAATAATTCCACCAGCATCAACGAGGTACGGTTGATGTTCCAATGAAGATGATCATGGTCTTGTTCTTTGGGTCCAGAATAGAAACCTCCAGGCTGTACACTGAGGGGGCATCCTGTTGATCTTGGTGAGTCTCCAGGACAAGAGCTTCTGGTCAGGGGTCACCTCCCGATGCACTATGTCTTTCGTCAAGACGTGTGCTATAAGGATTTGGGTACCGCTGCCAGAAGGCAGCAACCTAACACTTGGTCCCGGGAACTCCGGAGCACGCTGTGGCCCAGGAAATACTTCACTGTTGTGGCCAGATGGGGTCAGCACCTGAGCAGCATCAGGGATACAGAGCCCCAGGGGGCACACAGAGGCCAGGCTGGGGCTGGGCGCACACCCACCAGGCACCAGTCACCACCCCAATGCACCCACCAGCAGCTGCCACCATGAGAAGTTGTCAGGCCACCTGCCTCTATGGCTTTTGTGTACTCGAGTTGTATAATACTTTCCCTCTAGGATTATTCACTGCCATATCTCTTCAAGATTTTGTTGCCAAGAAATGATTAGTAAATGGCATTTTTATTCAATTGTGTCTTATATAAAACAAACAAGACAATCTAACTTTATCAAGATATTTTAATGATTCTTAAATTTTTAATTAAGAATAAAATGGTTTTCCTCAGTAACTACTCAGCTCTGATTATTTGATTTATTTATACTTCTATTGTGAAATTTTTTACACAGAAAAGGAGAAAATAACTTTTAAGCAAATCCATGTTTGCCGCTCTATACCAGGCTTATTATTATTAGGAAGGTGCTAATTTGAAAGTTTTTGTTACTAAGTGGACATCAGTTATCGGGATTTGAGGCAGTGGTGACGGGAATCCTTTCCTCTCCCACCCTGAAGAAGGTCAGGTTGACTTTTCATTAAATCAGCCCTAGCTGCAGCTTTCCTGTGTGCTGCTCACCTTTGGTATTCATCCCCAGAGGTATTTCTGAAGCATTGTGTTCATCCAGCCATGTTTAATTCAAAATTACTTTCTTAGAGTATATAAAAATATTCATGTTCAAGAGGAAAATCATAGGAACATAGTCTAGCTATGTACATTTTACTAATTAATCAAGCTTTTAATTAGCTATTGTGGGTCAGCAGTTGATGGCATATACTAGTAAGACAGTGAGGTCAAGAAATAACACAGCATTGCTATATTGTACCTTCCACCTCACCTTTTTTCCAAGTCATTCCTTTCTCTGGAACTCACCCTTTGAACTCCCCTCCCTTTACTTCCATTTTCTTCACCAGGTCTTTTATCCTCCTGACCAGAATAATACATTTGTAGCCAAATTCTGTCATAAACATTGCTAATTTATCGCACATTCTTTGCTTGCCAAGCCCTGGGTATGCCCTCGGAATCCTTTTTAGCACATAACACTTTAGGGAGTTTGCCACTGGAGACAATACCCAATTGTCATTTTTGTTATAGCTCTTGTTCCAGTCAGACTAAGATATTAACATATTCAGGCTATATTTGCTTTGAAGACTGAAGAGGAATAAAGGTAAAATAAGTAAAATTGTTTCCCAGTATCCAAGAGACATTTTCTTTTAAAGCCATTTATGTTGCTCCAATTCTTTTTTCTATCTGTGCTGTTTCTGCTTCTTTTTTACCTAATTAGCTCAAAGTAGGAAATAAACACATTTGTATTGATCAATACAAACTAGATTTTAATTCAGTAGTAAGTGAAAAGAGCATTCCTTTCTTTCCAAATATTTTCACCTTTTTAGTGCTCTTGAGTTAACTTCTCATTTTTGGTATACATTTTTTCCTGTCCTTGTATTTAGATTTTTTTGTGTGTGTGTGAAAATTTAGGAACTAAGCAAAGGTCTTTTATTGATAAAATAACATAGGAATTTGAGAAAATACTAGAAGGAAATGCTGATAGCATTTATTTTTGTTCCTGAGTTAATATGAGGTAGATATTTTTTAAAATATTAATAAAAAAGACAGAAGAAAGTGGAGCATTTCTAAGTGAGACAACTATCTGGCCATTATTCTATTGTGTGCCTAAACTATATTATTGTACTTGTTCTTCACAACCACTCTGTTCAGTATAGGTATTGGCCTCACTTATAAAAACAAGGAGAGTAAAAAAAGGTAAATAATTTGCCCAAAGACATATAGCTAGTAAGTGGTAGAGTTGGGATTCTACCCCCATCTCTGGCTACAAATATTTTTGTTCTTTCTCACCTAACCATTTAAGAAATGTTACGCTTACAAGGTTTTACTTTTTTTCCATAATTGACTTTATATTACAGCCTTTTTCTTATTGGCACTGATTATGCACCTACATACATTTAAAGTTTTATAAATTATTTGGGCCTCTGGCACTGTCGCTAAAATGACAAGAGTCTGATACAATAGTGTCCAGAGTGCTTGACAGTGTAGCCCAGTGATATATAGTGATTGAGCCAGATGTCAAATTCTGACTCCACTACTGCCTCACGTTGGGAGAGACCAATATACAAGGTTGTTTCTACAATTAAAATGGAAATATGGCCGAATCCGGTTTGCCTCAGTGGATAGAGCATCAGCCTGTGGACTAAAGGGTCCCGGGTTTGATTCCAGTCAAGGGGCATGTGCCTTGGCTGCGGACACATCCTCAATAGGGGGTGTGCAAGAGGCGGCTGATCAATGTTTCTGATTTTCTGTCCCTCTCCCGTCCTCTCTGTAAAAAAATCAATAAAATATATATTTTTTAATAAATAAATAAAATGGAAATATGCATAGAATACCTAGCACAAATAGTAAATGTTTCGTAACTCTATTACATATTTACTATATTATGTTAAATCCCTAGCTTCTCCATGAGATTCTGAGAATTTTCACAGAACTTACAAACTATGCTAAAGATATAGATTTTATACTTACTGAGTTGATATTTGTAAGGAAATAAACATTGCTTTTACTCTTGTATTTTTCATATTTTGGGTAAATACTTTAAAATATAATCATTACTATTTGAAACATATAATCTCTCTCCTGATCAGGAACATTTGCCTCATCCAGGAATTACAATATTTCTAGAAAGATTCCCAAAATATGTTTTGGTTGAAGATACTTGAAATAATAGTAGTAGACACTGACTGCTGATGTCTTTGTTTTAACCTTCTATTGTATGAGAATGCAGAATGCACAGTTCAGCAATTAAAACATTTGCTATCTTTTCTTTTTCAGAAGATGAATAATCTTTCATTTAGTGAGCTATGTTGCCTCTTCTGCTGTCCACCTTGTCCAGGGAAAATTGCTTCAAAATTAGCATTTTTGCCACCTGATCCAACTTACACACTAATGTGTGATGAAAGTGGAAGCCGCTGGACTTTACATCTATCAGAACGAGCTGACTGGCAGTACTCTTCTAGAGAAAAAGATGCTATGGAGTGTTTCATGACTAGAACCAGTAAAGGCAACAGAATTTCCTGCATGTTTGTGCGTTGCTCACCCAATGCCAAATACACCTTACTCTTCTCACATGGAAATGCTGTTGATCTTGGTCAGATGAGCAGCTTTTACATAGGATTGGGATCACGGATTAACTGTAATATATTCTCATATGATTATTCTGGATATGGTGCAAGTTCTGGGAAACCATCGGAGAAGAACCTCTATGCAGACATAGAAGCTGCTTGGCTTGCTCTTAGGACAAGGTAAATGGTGATTGGGAATTATTTTCCATACTTGAGAAAATTATCTTGTATTAGAATAGAATAAAGACTTTTTATAACACATTTTAAAGTGCTAAGTAGAGACTATATTTACCATTAAATACCTATGAAGAGTTGAGATTATAATTGAACTTATTAAAGTGTAATATAAAAATGTATTTTCAAAATTACAGCATTTCACGAGATTGAGAGAAAATGTGATTTAGTTAATTACTCATTTACTTGACCTGTCATTAACAGTGTAAGAGGATGCATTGTTTTTTGTCAAAATCCTGAGCCAGGGTTTGCATTATTTTATATAATTATTTCCTAGAAGATGTGGCTTAAAGATATCTTAATGGAACTATTTTTAAAGATTTCATTCTATAAAACATTTTGCTTTCATTCTGGACTCAAAATTTGGAGAGGCTCTCAAGTGAAGAAAAGTTAATGCTATGATAAATCATTTACATAATTTCTATTACTATGTCAGTTATTCTTTGTTTATAACTACATTTTTTTGGAAACTAGAAATTGTGTTAGTCTTATTTAGTCAGCAGGATACTTACAAATCTTTTTAAAAAATAATGCAATTTTTTTAAACTTCAGTGTATTATCTCATCATTTAGCACAAAGTAAGTAGATATCTTAATATAAGTTATTCTTCCTATTAGATATTGATAAGCTGCCTGATTTCCACAGTATTTTACTTAGAAGCTAAGGGCATAAAAGAAAAAGAACATATATGCATAACACATGGACACAGACCAACAGTGTGGTGATGGCCAGAGAGAAGGAGCTGGTGGGGACTGGGTAGAGGTAGGCAATGGCAGTGGGGAGGAGGAGGGTAATGAGGACATCTGTAATAGTATCGACAATCAAAAATAGTATCTTTTTAGGATAATTGATAACCCCAAGTTTCTGAACTTCTGATCTATCAAGAGAAAATAAGGGACTAATTTTTTTAAAAAAGAACTAGAGATATGAAAGAATATAAAGAAAAAGAAAACAATGTTTCTAATTTGATGTTTAAATATGAATGATTTCCGTTAGTTAAGAACACTTCAACTTTGTTAGTAGGCATAGCCTTTTTTGAAAAATGTCTCTAGAACCATTTACCCCTCCAAGATATATAATAAAATTCAACTCTCATAGGAAAGCTCTATATAGAGGGAATTCTTAAATCAGTTGAAATGGTATGAAAATGTATTTGATGAATAAGAAAAAAAAAGATGGTAAGTAATATAAGTAGCAGGAAAGGAGTTCAGGGGGTAGAAGAACAGAATGTTAAAAACCACTTAAATGACAAAATTGTTTTTTAGAGAGAGAGAAAGGGAGAAGAGAGAAACATTGATGTTAGAGGGAACATCGATCAGCTGTCTCTACGTCCCCACTAGGGATTGAGTGCCCTGACTGAGAATTGAACCATTAACCCTCTACTGCACAGGATAATGCCCAACCAACAGCCACACCAGCCAGGGCAGTAATATGTATTCTTTTTTTTTTAATTTAACAAATCTTTATTGTTCAGATTATTAATTACAATGATCCTCTTTTTTTCCCCCACATAGCTCTCCTCCACCCGTTACCCATCCCACCCTCTGCCCTTACCTCCCCACTACTGTCCTCATCCATAGGTGTATGATTTTTGTCCATTCTCTTCCTGCATCTCCCACACCCCATTCCCCCCAAGAATTGTCAGTCCATTTCCTCTCTATGCCCCTGATTCTATTATATTCACCAGTTTATTCTGTTCATCAGATTTCTAATTCACTTGATTTTTAGATTCACTTGTTGATAGATATGTATTTGTTGTTCATATGTATTCTTTAATAACAGATTTATTGAGATATAATTTGTATACCATAATTCACTATTTTAAAGGGTAACTGCAGTGGAATAGTATGTTTCTTAAAGATGCTAAGTTAAAGCAGACAGTCTTTATTGTTAGTGCTTCTTAACTAATCAGGAAGAAAAAAGTAAACAATGAACTTAAGTGGTTATTACTTGAATGGTCTGGTCTTCTTTTTAGGATAATTGATAATAACCTTAGGTTTCTGAACTTCTGATCTATCAAGAGAAAATAGGGGACTAATATTCATTATGGAGACTTCACCTACAAATTTTGAAATCATTATCTTTGTGTTGTAATAGAAAAAAACACTAGACTGGCAGTCAGGATTCCTGGGTTCAAATTATAGGTCTGTCACTAACTTACTCTGACTTTGAACTTCTGCTCAGTAAGCAGCTGAACCAGAGTAGATAGCCTCTAAAGTCTTTTCTAACTTTTATTCTGAAATTCTGTTACTGCTTGGAGTCTTCTGATGTGACATTGGCAGCTCCCTCTGCTGCTCTGGAACCTTGCCCATCACTAACTTTAGCCTAAAACCCATAGTTGCCGCCAACAATGCTGCTACTCAGCTAACAGCAACTGTGCATGCAGCCTTAAGAGTTAAGCTGATGCTATAAAGTATCCACAGCCAGGGCTGTTGTAAAGAAAACTTTTCTGAGTTTACCTGCATTTAGAGTCAGTCTGGAGTAGATGGAGCCCAAACTCTGGAAATATCCAAATGCTTGAGTGTAGGACTAATTGGAAGAAATTATGGGAGGGGGTGTCATTAGCTGGATAGTTCAAATAGGTGTATGCCCCTGGAAAGGACCATAAGGAGCATACAGGGCTTGTCTTGCTCTTTCCTGGTGAATGCTCAGATAATTTGGAAAGCTCTATTACCTTTTCAAAAGATTAGAAGCTGTTGATCAAATTGCCCTTAGCAGCCAGAAGTGATTACTGAAGTGGAAAAGCATATTTGATGTCACTTAATCCTTAAACCCACATTCATTAACTCCTGTAGCATCTCACTTGCACTTGCAGTAGTTTATAGTTGGGACAATTACACTGTAGACAGGTAATAGTGCCTGGAATATAGTATGTACCCAATATTTACTGAGTTCAGTGAGTTTATGTATTTAAATTCAAACCCTTTTAAAGGGAGTAAAGCAATACTCTTGAGATTTTAGCATGAAGTCTATTCATAATTAACTGAATTGTATGTCATTGGAATTTTCATTCGTCTATCTTTTTTATCACTAATCCATTTCTATGGTAATTAAATGCAGATTTCAAGAAATATAGTGTACATTCATTCTATACTTAACTATATGTCACATTTCACCAATATGACCAACTTTAGAAAAGGAAACAATCTACTTTTGATGTCTAGAAAAGTAATGTTTCTTACATTTAATGGAAGGTAAATACTATCTATTAAATATCAATCATTAGAATATTAGTGATAATAATGTGTTCCAAATTTAGTCAATATGCTGAATTATATAAATGATTTAACAAATAAATTTTTAAGATTGAAATTTTAAAGACTTCAGCAATTTTTCCAAAAGATGAAATTGAAAAATGAAATAAGCTAGTAGATTTTACTACAGCATTAAATATAATAGTGATGACTAAGAAACTTAAAGTTTAAATGTAAATTTGTTGACATTGTTTAAGTCATTTGATTACAAAGTTAAGTTGTTAGGGATGATTGAACATTTCCATACCAGTCCAACTTTTTTTTTTCCAATTTCTGAACTTTGTAGATATGGTATTCGCCCTGAAAATGTGATTATATATGGCCAAAGTATAGGGACAGTACCATCTGTGGATCTTGCTGCTCGATATGAGAGTGCTGCTGTTATTCTTCATTCTCCTTTGACCTCAGGAATGCGAGTTGCTTTTCCTGATACCAAGAAAACCTACTGTTTTGATGCATTCCCAAAGTAAGTATCAATATTCAAAATACTTGACTTCAAAGAAACTTTTGGGGGGAATTTTATTCCATCACTTAAGGTATTCATGATACAAGTCATTCATCCATGAGCTACTATTTTTCATATCTTACAGAAAATGTGAAAAATTAACTTAAGCAGGTAGTAATAGACACCAGTCAGGAAACTGAAATGTTTGAGCAGTAGTGATCCAGGTGCAAAGTACTGAGGTCCTTTTAACCAGACAATAGCATTAGTATTAGAGATAAAATTATTTGAGAACAAAATTGATAGAACTAAATGTCAGGCTGGATATAGGATGCTAAGTAAAAGAACTTGAATATAATTCCCTGGGTGATAGTTCCATTCATTGAGACACAATACTGAAGGAAAGGAACAAGAAGAGGGAAAATGAGACAGGTGTGCATAAAAATGAGTGAATGATAATGTATTAGTATGCAATTGACAAAAGTAGTGAATTGCAAAAAAAAAAAGTTGAGTCTTAAATGAACTAGGGTAAGTATTGCTGCCACAAAGTCTACAAACATAAGGTGTTAGACAAACTTGAAAGAAGGGCTACTTCTACTGCTTCTTGAGACAAGATGGTAATTCCCACCAACTCAAAAAGTGAGAAGCTGGCAAATATAAGTTTTATTTTCTTTGCCTAATTGGCAGCAATAAAGAGGATGTTATTTGTGAATGATAGGTGGACCAAAGGCCAACTCATCACTTGGTTCTTTTGTTTAAAAATTTTTTTATTAATTTTTAGAGAGGGGGAGAGAGAAACATCAATGATGAAAGGCCAAGTCATCACTTAGTTCTTTTATTATTATTTTTTATTGATTTCAGAGAGGAAGAGAGAGAAACAAAAGTGATAAGAATCATTGATTGGCTGCCTCCTACATGGCCGCTGCTGGGGGTCAAGCCTGCAACCTGACCGTGTGGCCTTGACCGGAATCGAACCGGGGACTCTTCAGTCCAGAGGCCAACACTCTATCCACTGAGCCAAACCAGCTAGAGTATCACTTGATTATAAGAACATCAAGGGCCATTTTAAAAACTTTTTTCCCCTCATTAGTAAGTCAGGAGTCGCTTTTGAAGGGATGCTTATGATACATGTGATCTTATCACCAGAACAAGCTATTGGAGGGAAATTTGATTTTTATTTTCGGTTTGTTTTTGTTTTAGATATTAGTAGGTTGGAAGCTATGTGCATTACATTGCTTTTGGGTAGCTGAATCATAGCGATGATAGGAATTAATGCTATTGCCATAAAACTTATATCTCTTGTCCAACTCCCTCTTTCATTATTGCATCAACAGAGAGGACAGCACTAACAGTTAACTGTTAGAAAAAGACCTCTAGTATTGAATACCTGACAGCAAATAACATACACAAACATTCTCTCCTTAACCAAATGCAGCCTTGAATAATTTCATTGATAATGTTTTTACTTTTTATTATTCTATCCTCGTTTTATGATTACAATGCCCCCATGTCTCCTCCCTCTCCTTCTCTCTCTGAATTTTTTGTTTTTTTTTTATGTATAATCTCTGTAGTTTATGTCTCCTTTGCATTGCCTTTTAAATTCTTATTATTTCGATCTCTGTCTTATGTTAGTATAATCCTCCGATGTCTGGTAATTCTTGGTTGTCTGCTCATAGTAAGGCAGAGGAACTAAAGTGCTGATCTGATGCGAATGATTAAGATTTATTGACTATGAATTTCACTGTAGAGTGATCTGGTCAAGCCAATTAATTGGGGATCCCACCTGAACCCCCATATCAATATTTATATATTTTTCCTTTTAAAGTGGGTATAGTCTCCAAAGAAGACTTTCTAAAACCCCCCTTGGTGGATGAAGTCCTGGATGCCAGTTCTGGAAGCCCAGTAGGGAGAAAGGGTTCACAGCAGCCAGTATGTATATGCTCGCTTGGCCTCTGATACCTCTGCCCTAAACTGTGTCTGGCAATCCCTTAGTCTACAAACCCCACAGTTTTGGGTGGAGTACAGTTACCCTGCTGCAGAAAGGAGGGGAAAGATGCAGACAGAGAGGGACCTAAATTATTTCTTTGAACAAATTGTAAATATTTCAATCACCCACCTTCATCCCCCTGTCATTTCCTAGTTTTCTCCTGTATTCCAGGTATAAATTGGGTTGGTTCTTCACTTTACTTTCTATCCTCTTAAAAATTGTTTTCTCCTATCTACTATTCAACTCCAAAAGTTTTTATGTTTAATTATATTTGCTCTATTTTTGTGAGTTAATACCGTAAAACAAAAAATTCTGCCATATAGGAGTACAGAAAGGTATGAAATAAGCACATATTGAAATGGTCCTTAGTTTCCTTACAACCTTAGTTTTTCTGTGCAAGACATGAACATTGCATGTAGAGGTGCTGTAGGGTTTGAATCATATTTTAAATTCCTTCTGGGTAGATTCTGGTTTTTGAATTATCTCTCTGATATAGCACAAGAAAGTTTGTTTTACATTCCTTTTCATAGTTAATTCATTGACTTTCCCCCCCTCCTTTTTCTCTACAGTATTGACAAAATCTCTAAAATAACCTCTCCAGTATTAATAATTCATGGGACTGAAGATGAAGTCATTGACTTTTCACATGGCCTTGCATTGTTTGAGCGTTGCCAAAGACCTGTGGAGCCTCTGTGGGTTGAAGGGGCAGGTCACAATGATGTGGAACTTTATGGACAGTACCTTGAAAGGTTGAAACAGTTTGTGTCACAGGAATTGGTAAATTTGTAAAATATTCTGTAAATTTGCATACCGGGTTTCTTTTCTTTTTTTTTTTTTTTTCTGAACTGCACTCTTTGGTAAAGAACATAAAACCTGAAGGTTTTGTTTGCAAATCATGTCAGTTGCCTTCATAAATGTACAGGTAATGATTTGTTAACAGACTTAATGAAGGTTTTAATTACCAGAACTATAACTGGAAATAACAGTATCATGCAGTCAGGCTGTGTAATTTATATTTTTTTCTGTGAATTTTTTTTTAACATCAAGATATAAGTACTGTATGAAATTTTAATTCTATGAAATCAAATGCTGTAAAAGTATTGCCAAATGCTTTTGCATATGAGAAACAAATTTATAAATATTTTTAAAACATCTCAATGCACCAAATCTTATCCTGGTATACAAATGTAATATTCTTTCAATAAAAAGCTGTGTATCTGAAACAATTCAAATACTAAAAAACAAAACAAAACACAAATTCACTAGAGATTACCTAAACCCTGTTGTACAGGAATAGAGATGTAAACGGTTATTCTATTGTAAAGTACATTGGATTTTCTGTATTCCCTGATTATCATACATTTTCTCCTCTTAAAAAAATGATTTAAGTCTTAATTTTTATGCCATCTGTTAATTTACCAACTAGTTACCTTGTAAATGAGAAGTCATGATAGCACTGAATTTTAACTAGTTTTGATTTATAAGTTTGGTACTGTGAGGCAACTACTTAAAATTTTTATTTTAGTTATTTAAAAAGCATTTAGAGCTTCAAGAATGACTTTTGTATGTAATGTTGTTTTAATTTTGCAGTATTCTTCGTTATAAGACAACTTGGAAGTCTATTGGATGTTCTTCAAGACCACAGACTGGCTTTGGTCCCTTTTCACTTTGGCTATTTTTAACAATAGATTTATTGATTTGGATTATTATCTAAGAATCTCATGGATTCACTCGTGATGTAGAAGATCAGGAAACATTTAATTCATAACTTTTATATTAACCAATGTAGTGAAAAATAAAACTCACAAACAAAAACTAAGTTGCCTTTCCTTGAATGAATCATTCCTGAATTTAAAAAATGAAAGAAAAATAAAAAATAAATTAATGGTATGTAGTCTAACTTGTAAATGAATGATATTGAAATAATACACACTGTGGATATTTTTAAGGCCTTATGTAGTTTTAATTGTTCTGCTTGTTCTGCGGTTATGTCTAAGACTATAGTATATGATTCTCTTCAAAGTATATCAAGTATTGTGAATGCTTTGGATCAGATGTGTCAAATTAACAGTAAAACAACAAATATACCACTCAGCTGTGCTTGTTTGCCTTTTTCCATATTCTCTACCTCCTATAAAGGGTGAAGAAAAGTTACTGTTCATCTTAATAGTTGTATAGTTTTCTAAATTTTATTACTTCTTTCCTTTGGAGAGGTTTTTCTTTCTCAAGATTATCTTGGAACCTATACAATTCCTTCTTTGTACAACATACACCCCAGAGTTTAGCTGAGTGTTTTCTTTGATTAATCCCTTATTCATGCAATGAATATTTATTGCATGTTTAAAGCTTGCAAAACTTTATGCCTAATAAAGATAGACATTGGCCATGTCCTCATAGACTTCACAGTATAGCTGAGGAGACATACCTTATTACACAAGTATTACTATTTAAATAAAGACTGAAGGAGATTAGTAGGGTATTATAATAGGTAAAAGGTACTCTTGGAAGGGGAGGGTGTAGAAGGGACAGTCCCATAAAGTAGTTTTTCAACTGAGCTTTAACAAATGACTAAACCTACATGGCCCAGGTGAAACATTACTGGCTGAGGGGAATAGTATGTGGAAGCCTGGAAGAAGAATGGTGTATTTGAAATTAAGATTGGCCAGAGGTCAAATGGCAAAGGATGGCATGAGGTTGGCAAGCTAGTTAGGGGCAAAATCATATGTGGTATCATGGACCCTGATGACTGTCTTTGAAATAATAGAAAGCCATTGATGGAAATATGAAACTGCATTTGTCAAAAGTTCGCAGACAAAATCTGGAGATTTTAGCTTAACTAGAAATAATATGGAAGCCAGCTTCAGAAACTGATTTATTCTTTTGACAGAGTAGAATAAAGTGAAAATGGCAGATTAGAATTCAGCATAAAAAATAATTATGGGCCTGGCCAGTATGGCTCAGTGGTTGAGAGTCGACCTGTGAATCAAGAGGTCATGGTTCAGTTCCAGGTCAGGGCACATGCCCAGGTTGCAGGCTCAATCCGCAGTGTGGGACATGCAGGAGACAGCCAATTAATGATTCTCATCATTAATGTTTCTATCTCTCCCTCTCCCTTCCTCTCTGAAATAAAATATATTTTTTTAAAAGAGAAAAGCAATCCTATAAAAACAAAAAGAAATAAAGCATAGTTTTTGAATGTCAATGAGCTAAAAGCTGTTAAACTTTTTTTTTTTTTCTTTTCATTAAAGCCAAATAAGGCCGAAACCAGTTTGGCTCAGTGGATAGAGCGTCAGCCTTTGAACTGAAAGGTCCCAGGTTTGATTCCGGTCAAGGCATGTACCTTGGCTGTGGGCACATCCCCAGTAGGGGGTGTGCAAGAGGCAGCTGATGTTTCTCATTGATGTTTCTGACTTCCTATCCCTCTCCCTTCCTTTCTGTAATACACCAATAAAATATTTTTTAAAAAGCCAGATAAGACTTAAAATTATTTTATACCCTCTATTTCCTCCTTTAGGCCATGTACTAAACTTGCAAAATACAATTATAACATCTATTTAAAAGTTTTAGTAGTATGCTTTAAGAAATGAGATTCTCACGTTAGGAAAATAGAAGATATGCTGTTTTAAATCTGATATTTTGTATCTAGTGATAAAATGTAGATTTCAGCTATTGTACTAAATGAACTAGAGCTGTTATTTCTAAAATTACTATGTAAGGCAGCTAATTAAAAAGGTAAGAAGGGTAGCCGGTAGTTGAAAAATTTTAAATGTACCTGCCAACATGGTGGATTCATAGACTTTAAATCAAAACTTCTAATTAGCCTTTTACATTATAAACCTTTTCAGGTGATATTTATAAATGTTTGTATTTAAATAACAAACATTTACATTTCAAATTATGTAAATACAAGTTTAAAACTTTGGTCAAGTCAGACCATTTGTATTGGTGTATGGTGTTTTCTTCTGACATATTCTGGTTTGTCTTTGAGTCTGGGAGTCTAGGCTCCAAGTCTCCTACTTCTACCACTACAAAATGGAATGGGCAGGTGGGATGGACACAGAAAATACTTAAATAACCCTGAATGTATCTAATGCTGTCAAGAATGATAATGAAATTTGCTAATATCCAGTGTAATACCAAATACAAAAATATAGGTAAGTGGTTACACCTCCATAAAATCAAATGTGAATGCCTATGGAATAAAACCAGATGGGAATAAATAAAATCAGGTATTTTGTCAAAGTGACAGAGGGGAAGGGTATGTAATAAGAATGGAGCCACCTTTGTTTAATAATGATTCTCCTTATTAACTATAGATAAGTTTTCTTATTCTGGAAAACTGGAGGATGAAACAGAAAAGGTAAAATTCCTCGATAGGTCCATTGATCAGAATAAAAGTATAAATATTGAGAACAGACCAAGGACAGGACATGCTTTGATTTGGTTGCTGTGCCCAGACCCTGACCCCCTCCAGGAGTTTGCCTCGACAACACTGACGATTCTGCGTCCCAAGAACAGGCTGAATCATTTGTAACGTTATAGTAGATTAGCCACCTTGTTATCGGACTTTGAGCTCTGAAGGCCAGACTGCAGACCCTGCCCTCCCTTTCCATGTTACACTTGCAGCTCGCAGCTGCACATAAATATCTTCTCCCCCGTGTGTATATAATCAGCCACCTGGTGGGCGGGCGAGGGGGGAGGCGGATGTGTAGGGGTCCAGCTTCAAAAGTTATATTTTACGTTGCTATGTTATTTTTTTAATATATTTTTATTGATTTTTTTTGCAGTATAACTTATAATTAATAGTAGTACATATTTTCCTTTCCCCCTCCCCCGTATTCTCCCCCCAGCCTCCCCTACCCCCCAGCACATATCCCCACCCTCCACCCTCCCTGCCCCAGTGTCTTTCATTCGTTGGTTATGCTCATATGCATGCGTATAAGTCCTTCAGTTGATCTCCCCCAGCATCCACCTCCCATCCACCCAAGCCTTCCCCCTGTAGCTTGACAGCCTGTGCTATGTTATTTTTTTTTATGATTATAAAAGAAGGGGGGGATTTTTCTTTTTTTTTTTTTTTTTTAATTTCAGGCCTTTTAAATCAGGACCCCAGTATAAACAAAGGAGAAGTAGCTTGCGGACATATTTTTAGCCTGGTTGTCAGAGCAGCAAATAGGAGTAGCCAAAAGAAGCGATTCCTTATATTTGGGTGGTTTTGCTTTTAGTATTTTTTTGCTTTTAGTGTTTTTGTTTGTTTGCTTTTAGTGTTTTTGTTTTGGTAAGGAATATAACAAATTGTACCATATAATATCTAAACTCTCATATAGTGTTACATGTAATGAAAGTATTTTCTAGGCAATGCCTACATATTACAACTATTCATGTTACAAATCCAACAATGCATTGTTGCAACTGTTCACCATCTGCAGTAATTCAGGCTAATATAGTTTTGCTCACATTCACCTCATTTGTGCTATTGTTGGCAATTATATTACGTTCTAGAGGCCCGGTGCATGAAATTGGTGCATGGGGAGGGGGGTGGTGTCTCTTAGCCCAACCTGCACCCTCTCCAATCTGGGACCCCTCAAGGGATGTCTGACTGCCTGATAGGATCGGGCCTAAATGGGCAGTCAGACATCCTCAAAATCCAGGACTGCTGGCTCCAAACTTCTCACCTGCCTGCCTCCCTGATTGCCCCTAACCGCTTCTGCCTGCCAGTCTGATCACCCCCTAACTACTACCTTGCCAGAATAACTGATGTCTAACTGCTCCCCTGCCAGCCTGTTTGCCCCCAACTTCCCTCCTCTGCCGGCCTGGTCACCCCTAACTGCCCTCCCTTGCAGACCTGGTCCCTCCCCTGCTGGCCTGATGGCCCACAACTGCCCTTCCTTACAGGCCTGGAACCTCCCAACAGCCCTCCCCTGCTGGCCATCTTGTGGTGGCCATCTTATGTCCACATGGGGACAGCCCTCTTGTGTGTTGGAGTGATGGTCAATCTGCAAATTACTCTTTTATTAGATAGGATAGAGGCCTGGTGCATGGGTGGGTGCCAGGTGGTTTGCTCTGAAGAGTATCCCAGATCAGGGTGGGGATTCCCTTGGGCCAAGGGGCGGCCTGGGCGAGGGGCCTGTGGAGGTTTGCAGGCCAGCCACGTGCCTCCCCCCCCCCCCCCCAGCTACCCAAGTGGAGGCCCTGGTATCTGGAATTAATCTATGTCTACAATTGAAACTCTGTAGCCTGGAGCACAGCCAAGCCTTCTGCTCGCTCTGTGGTGGCAGCCATTTCTGTTTGAAACATTGTAGCCTAGAGTGGAGGACTAGGCCAGCAATGGCAGGTGGAAAGCTTGGCTTCCTTCATTGCCGGGGAAACCCAAGCCTCTGTTCTCTCCAGCTCAGTGGCTGCCACCATTTCTGTATCTTTTATAATTGAAACTTTGTAACATTGAGTGGAGGCTTAGGCAGGCAATGGTAAGCAGAAAGCTTGACTTCCTCTGTTGCCGAGGAAACCCAAGCCTCCCTCTTGCTCTCAGTGGCAGCAGCCATCTTGGTTGGGGTTTATTTGCATAATCTGCTCCTGATTGGCTGGTGGGCATGCCAAAGGTACAGTCAAATTTGCATAATACTCTTTTATTAGATAGGATATATTACATTTCTATATGTATGGGCCCAACAATAAGGTACATGCATATCCTATATAATAAAGAGCTAAAATGCTAATTAGACCAGACAGTGGAACAACCTTCCAGAAGGCCTTCCAGAATGAACAGGAGGCAAGGCCATGGGGGGAGCTCCATGCACGAATTTTGTGATTCTAGTTATTTTATAAAAATGCTTTTTAAATCTGACCCCCTGCTCAAAAATTCCCACATTCTTTTTTGTTGTTAATCCTCACCCTAGGAAATTTTTTCCATTGATGTTTTTTTTTCTGAGAGAATAGAAAAGAAGGGGGAGAGAGATAGTGAAACATGGATGTGAGAGAGCTATAGCAATTAGTTTCCTCCTGCACCCACCCCAACCAGGGCCATCAAACCTGCAACTCGGGTAGGTGTCCTTGACTGGGGATTGAACCCAAGACCCTTCCATGCACAGGCCAATGCTATACCCAACTTAACTCCCCAAAATTTATGGTTGGCCCTTTGCCAACTATATTTAACCCAAAACTTATACAATCCACAGACAGATACAACGAGAGTTTGGAATCTACAGTTGGGAATGTGAAGATACTGTTTTCTATCCACAGTTGGTTGAATCTGCAGGTAGGAAATCTGGGAGAGGGAGGGCTGGCTGTATTTAAAAACAAAAAACAAAAAAAAACAAAACCCAGATTTAAGAGGCAGTTCAAATCTCTGTTCGAGGTCTACTGTGTGTGCACCCTTCCCTTAACAACTAACTGAAAGTTTCCTGGCAACTGAATTTGTACTGTGTGAGGAGAAAATGTTCCCGAGAGGTAAGACTTCATTTTTGTTCCTTTCAAGGTGCACAAATTCATGCACTGGGCCCCTTGTTGATGAATAAAAGTCTTTATTCAAACATTATTTTCTTTAATCCTCACAGCAAGCCCACAGGAAGAACAAAGATTCAGAAGATTAAGGTTGGTGCCGGATCCCTCCCTAGTAGTGACTAGTGACGCAAATGACACAAATCTGATATCCTTTCCACTAGCCACTTCAACGAGAGGCCCAAGATCTGACTCTCATCTCTTGGGGAGTTCAGAGAGATTGTGTTCCATGGCATGGTGGAAAGAACCTGAGCCTTGTGAGGATTAGAGGGAAACTAATATTTAGTGAGTGTTTACTATATGCCATGTATGTCCACTCTGTGGTGTGCTAGATAGAGCCAGCCTGTTCCAGCTTATATGAGCTTGTGAGAAGCAACTGTTAAATTTTAAACAATTTTGCCAGCCATTTTTAAACCGCTGGGAACTTGAAATTGACAGCAGAAAAAAACAGTTATACCATGAAAATAACCAAATGCTACAAATTATGTCTCTTCTATCAGCTCTAAGGGCTGATTGCTAACCACTTACTAGCCCATGACCGCAATCAGTTTTTTCCATTATGTTATGTTATCCTCCAAATAACTCTGTAAGGTATTTGTTTCTCAGGTCTCAGGATTTCACTTTCTACCCCCAAAGCAGCATCGCGGAGTATATTCCTAAAAATACAATTTTTAAAAACATGGTGGGCTTGGGAGTGCACCCCTTTCATCTCCCTCCAGAGAGCTTGCTATAGAACCATAGGTAACAAACACCCTACAGCTGACCAACGTTGCCTCCACTGTCACAGCCAATGACATATACAGTGAGGCTCTGAGAGTGGGCCGGCATTCTTGCCTGACATGGAGCTTTGCTCAGGAACTCCCCATTGACCTGGCAAGACTTTCTCAGACCTGTGCTAATGGTCGAAGGTTCAGTCTATGAATTCTTCTGATCTCCTTTCACAATCTGAAGGTTCTCCTTTCCTACTCTGTCCTCTCCACCCTTTATCCTTTACATCTTTCTCCCCAGTAAATCTATTGTATATATAATTCCATCTGCTTCTTGGAAGACCTGAGTTGAAATACTACTCCCAAGGAAGTATGATGATGCCAGCATTTAAGATCATTTCCCCGGACTCTGTTATACAAATAGAATCATGGAATCTCTTTGTTGATGGTGTTGCATATTATAAATTATAGGTATTTGTAGATAACAGATATGTATCTCCCCCATGATAACCAGATTAAGCTTGGTCTAATGTCTCATCATCAAATTCAAATGGCCACACTTCAGAACTCTTCTTTCCTAAACTAAATACAGAGATCCTGGTTCTGCCTGGCTTCAGAAATTACTTCTCAGTCCATGCTAAGACTAGTGGTTGTGCTAGAAGCTCTACGGGTGCCTCATTATTAGTAACTTTGCTGGGGCCTTAAGGGCAGGGCATTTAGTGCCTGGTCCATATAGGCAAACCTGCAACCTTTCCCAGAACTAACTCATAAACAGCCTAAACCTTACAAACTCACAATTTCTCTCCCGTCTTTAGTAACATATCCATTTCTGAAAATGGGTTATTCTCCTCTTCTGTCTTTGAACCACTCTTCCCTCATTTTTAATCTCCTTGCGGAATCCTTTGAAAGCAAAGATCTACATAGTTGTCCTTAGGGGTGAACCCATCAATGATACAAGGATTTGGTTAGTCTTCTGGGCTAGAAGGTGCTAGTGGGTAACTTTCAGTCAAAGGCTGTGAAAAACCAAACAGCCTGACCTGGAATCAAACCAGAGCCTGGTATGCTGGACGATGCCCAACCGACTGAGCCACACTGACCAGGCTCGCCCTTCTTCTTCCCTGCCTTCTTTCCTTCCTTTCTTTCTCCCTCTCCCTTCCTCCCTTCCCTCTCTCCCTTCCTCCTTCTTCCCTCTATCTTTCTCTTCCTCTTTCTCTTTTTTTCTTTCTACTGTGACCCACCTGACTGTGTAGTTGACTTCTGTTTTAGGGCTCCTTCCAAAGACAAGGCTTGGCACTAGATTGTCCTTTTGGGGAATTGCCAAATTCCTTAAATCTGTAAGTTTGTCTTTTTTGGGGTTTTTTTTTTTTTTTTGGCCAAATTTATTTCTTTGAATAACTTTTCACCCCTGCACTTTCTCCTCTCCTCTGGGACTCTGAAGACACAAATATGTTATCTTTTGTTATAGTCCCACAAGTCCCTAAATCTCTGTTCACTTTTCTTTTTTTCGATTCTGTTTTCTTTCTGTTGTTCAGATTGGGCAATTTCTGTTGTTCTCTCTTCATGTTCATTGATCCATTCCTCTGACCTTTCCATTCTATTAATCCAGTTGAGTTTTTTTTTCTTATTTATTGCATTTTCCAGCCCTAAAATTCTTATTTGGCTCTTTGTATTTTCTATTTCTTTGATGAAGTTTTTAACTTTTTCATTTGTTTAAAGTGTGGTTGGAATTCTTGCTGAAGCATTTTGGTTTTTATGATGGCTGCTTTAAAATCCTTGTTAGAGGATTCCAGCATCCTCATAATCTTGTAATCTTAGCATCTATTCATTGTCTCTTCTCACTAAGTTGAGGTTTTCCTGTTCCTGATATGAGTGATTTTCAGTTGCATCTTGGACATTTCTGCCATTCTGTTACGCGATTCTGGATCACATTTAAACCTCTTTTAGCACCATACTGGGGGAGGAAGGGTAGTGATGTCTGGTAATATTACTGTCACATGCGGACATCCAGAATCCCCACTTGGCCTCCATTGAGCCCTGGGAAGCAGAACATCTCATTCTTGCTGGGCGGGGGCTGGGAGTTTGGGCTTCTGCTGACACTACAGGGGCTGGAAAACATAGTGCATAAAACAGGCATCCCAAACAATCCTCAAGGACAGGGAATAGATGAACGAGCTCATCAAACTTTAAACAGACAAATAGGAAAAATAAATAAGGGGGAATGTGTGTCGATACCCCTGCTAACGTACTTAACAGAGCTCGTTATTCCCTTACTTTTTAAAATGGTGATGCTCAGGGCAAAACTGCTGCGGAGCGACAGTGGTCCTCACTGTCCAGTTCCCACCCTCGGGCACAGTGGAAGGACTTCCTTACAGGACAGTGGCATGGCCCGACCCTGTTCTGATATGGGCTCGGGGCTCTGTTTGTGTATTTCCTGAGGGGGACTCTGAGCCCCCGTTGGACCCCCAGCCGCTATGTCCGGCCCTTCCAAGGTCAAGTTGGAGGACGAAGTGGAACAAGAACTCACTCCACCATCCAAGAGACTACGGATCGGTCCCCTAGCGCCCGTGCGGCCACCACCGCCGCCGCCACCACGGAGAGCACGGACGCCCCGGAGGACGTCTCCGCCAACTTGAGGACAATTCAAGAAGCCGACAGCGGAGGCCGAGCCATGGTCGTTCACCAAGGAGCACCATGAACCGCTGAGACTTTGTTTCTTGCCGTGCTGAGTTTGATTGGATTTGTGTCGCCCCTAAAATACATAATGGTACTAGGTGGCATTGGGATGGAGTCCTCAACCACCTGTCAGGAATTTGGGATCAGACTAACTTTACTTTAGATGTGAGTAGATGACACAGAGATTCAAGCTATTAAGGAAGCAGGTTCTGCTCTGTTACCTCCTAGCGAAGGAGCACAGAATATTTTTAATGAAATTCAAAGCCTTATGTCTTTTCATGGGTTGCAGTCTTTTATCTGGTCTAGGTTAATTGTTATTATCCTTGCTTTCATTATTCTGTTTACTTCCAGTCTGCTTCCGAACCATCGGATCCAGCCTCGACCCCTGCAAGTAGGACTACATGAACTTCGCCTTATAAACAGAGAAAGGAGAGATGTTGGAGACCGGGTGTACGCTGACACAGGTCCTTGCACCTGAAGGGACTAGCAAGGCTCAGTCCCCCACCCACACAGTTTTCCCAGACTTGTTTAGATGGCGTTTATCAGTATAATGAGAGCAACCCCTGCCTACACAGCCTTCCCAGGCTTGTTCAGATGGCTGTTATCGATAGGATAAGAGCTGCCTTTCATGGCCTGTTTAAGATATATGTACCCAGTTAGTGAGATTTGTTGTACCAAGAATCTATCCTTCAACCCTGTCTTGTGATTTTAGAAGAAAAAAGAATGTTTTTCTCTTGACTGATCTCCTGCTCAGTGTTTGTGCATAAAAGGCATCACGCAGTTAATAAACTTGCTGCCGTCTGACAAAGGGCTTGTGGACCTCCGATCTCGTTTTCCTGTCGTTCTTTCTTCTCAATTCCCACCTCCCTACCTCAGCCAGTTTCAACCGTCAGGCTGGCCCTGACACCCTCATTACTGCCAGGTGAGAATAAGAGTTCCAACCTCAGGATTCCCTTCCCACACCCCCTCTCCCCACCTCACCACCACTCCCAAGTTCCAGTCAGTCTTGGTCCTAACCCTCACCCCACCATCACTCCCAAGTTCCATTCCATTTTGGTGGATATAAAGGGTTTTAGCTCCACCCTGGCCAGTTCTGCTCAGTGGATAGAGCATTGGCCTACGGACTCAAAGTTCCTGGGTTCGATTCTAGTCCAGGGCACTTGCCTGGATTGTGGGCTCGGTCCTTAGCACGGGGGGTGCAGGAGGCAGCCAAACAAAGATTCCCTCTCATCATTGATGTCTCTATCGCTCTCTTCCTTTCTTTTCCCGCTCCAAAAAAAGGGGTGTTAGCTTCACACCCAACACAACACAGTTTTCCCCTTCCCAGGACATTGCAGCAGGTGGCAAAAAAGGCAGCTCTGGAGCTGGAAATCCAAATGTCTTAGGTGTTGGGCTGTTTACTTCTGCTTTGGCAAGTAAGGCTCCACCAGCTTATCTTCTTCAGGAAACATACCTGCCAGATAAGACCTCTGTTCTCTATCGTGCAGGCTCCATCTGCTTTTAGGGCATGTTGGAGCTGAACTAACTTTTAAGGATAGATAACCTCTGAGTTGAGATTAGAGAAGGAGCTGTCTCATTTCTGTGACAGTTCATACTCTCGCACTCTCTAACAACCAACCCAGGCACTCCAGGCCTTGAAACCCTTTCTGCTGGCACACATTTCAGATAGCAACTGGGCTGCCACTTCGGGAGGTGCCATTTGTGCATTACACAAAAGCACCCAGCTAATGGGACAGAAGAGAGCTACGCTGCAGGCCAGGCTCTGCTTGCCAAACCATGTACCCACAGGGCTGCATCACCCAGAGGGAGTGCCTCTCTCACATTTGCACAAAGGCTCCCTATAAGCAATCAGCTGGGCTCTGAACCTAACAATAGCAGTATTGCAGCATCTCAAAAGAAATGTTCTCTTGTATCCCATAAACCCATTATGCTTGAATGCTCAATTGATACTCATACATAATTTATATCATCCCTTCAAAATAATTTCTTTTCAGAGACCCAGGCCTATTACCATGGGCTCCAAGTCATGGAAGGTAGGACACAGGACAAATTTTGGCTGGGGTCTCAAATTGGCTTTTTAAAGGGATTTTTCATTATCTCCCTGGGACTGCACCTTTCCATTAGAGCAGATAAGATAAGTTTCCTGATGTGCACAATCCCCTGTCCCTCAGCTGTGAACAAATCCCTCTTCACTCTCCCACAGATCTGTGATATCAGGATGTCTGTCCATGGCCACTGAAAACCCCTGCTGTCTTGGAATGGCTGCATCACAGATTAAATCTGGGCCCTGAGGTTGAAACAGGTAACTAAAGAGTTGGGAGAAGAGGACCAGTATTTGTCCGCTTAGTCAGCTAGGGTCCACTTAGTGAATATATCTCTTCTCAGAATAAGAGTTTTAACTTGTATGGATCAGCCCTGGATGGGTAGCTCAGTTGGTTAGAGTATGATCCCCATAAGCCAAAGTTTTGGGTTTGATTGCCAGCAGAGGCACATACAGGAATCAGCCAATGAGTATATGAGTGGGTGGGGCAGCAGATCAATAATTCTCTCTCTCTCTATCTCTCTCTCTCTCTCTCTCTCTCTCTCTCTCAATCAATCAATCAATCAATCAACAATTAAAAAAATGATTAGGTACTGCACACACACATTTAAAAATAAATAAATTCATTGGATCATGTAAATGTTATAAAATATACCACTGGGCTTGGTCTTACTATAAACCAAGTGGTGATCTTGCTGTAAACAGTGGGCTCACATCAAGACAAATAACAGGGAGAACCAAAACCTATGCTGGTTTCTTTTTCTTTTTATACTAGAGGCCCAGTGCACAAAATTCACACACAGGGGGCAGGGGATGTCCCTTAGCCCAGCCTGCACCCTCTCCAATCTGGCAACCCTCTTACAATCCAGGACTGCTGGCTCCAAACTACTCACCTGCCTGCCTCCCTGATTGCCCCTAACTGCTTCTGCCTGCCAGCCTGATCACCCACTAACCACTACCCTGCCAGCCTAACTGCTCCCCTGCTGGCCTATTTTCCCCCAACTTCCCTCCTCTGCTGGCCTGGTCACCGCTAACTGCCCTCCCCTGCAGGCTTGATCACCCCAACTGCCCTCCCTTGCAGGTCCTGGAACCTCCAACGGTCCTCCCCTGCTGGCCATCTTTTGGTGGCCATCTTGTGTCCGCATGGGGGCAGAAACTTTGACCACATGGAGGCAGCCCTCTTGTATGTTGGAGTGATGGTCAACTTTTTTATTAGATAGGATAGAGGCTTGGTGCATGGATGGGGGCCAGCTGGTTTGCCCTAAAGAGTATCCCAGATCAGGGTGAGGGTTCCCTTGTGGTGAGAGGCGGCCTGGGCGAGAGGCCTGTGGAGGTTTGCAGTCCGGCCACACACCCCAGCTACCAAAGCGGAGGCCCTGGGATCTGGGATTAATCTATGTCTACAACTGAAATTTGTAGCCTGGAGCGGAACCAAGCCTTCTACTCGCTACAGGGTGACAACCATTTCTGTTTGAAACATTGTAACTTAGAGTGGAGGCCTAGGCCGGCAACAGCAGACTGGAAGCTTGGCTTCCTCCATTGCCGGGGAAACCCAAGCCTCTGTTCTCTTCAGCTCAGTGGCTGCCACCATTTCTGTATCTTTTATAATTGAAACTTTGTAACATTGAGTGGAGGCCTAGGCAGGCAATGGCAGGCTGAAAGCTTGGCTTCCTCTCTTGCCAGAAAAACCCAAGCCTTCCTCCTGCTCTCAGTGGTGGCAGCCATCTTGGTTGGGGTTTATTTGCATAATCTGCTCCTGATTGGCTGGTGGGAGTGGCTGTGGGGCATGGCTTGTGGGTGTGGTGAAGGTATGGTCAAATTTGCATATTACTCCTTTATTAGATAGGATGTTTTATTATTATTATTATTATTATTATTATTATTATTATTATTGCAAGAGAAGAAGAGGGATCGAGAGATAGAAACATTAATGAGAGAAAAACATTGATCAGCTGTTCCCTGCATCCTCCAATAGGCATGTGCCCCAACTGGGAATCAAATCAATGCCCTCTTGTTTCATGGATCAACACTCAACCACCAAGCCACACAAACTGGGCATGCAATGCTGGTTTCTTTTAAAATATATAGTTTTTTTGATTTTAGAGAGAAAGGGAGAGGGAGAAAGAGATAGAAACATCAATGATAAGAGAGAATCATTGATCAGTTGACTCCTACATGCCCCTTTTGGGGACCAAAACTGAAACCCAAGCATGTGCCCTTGGCTGGAATCAAACGCAAGACCCTTTAGTCTGCAGATCGATGCTCTATCTACTGAGCCAAATCGGCTAAGGCCTATGTGGGTTTCTTAATCCACAACACTGACCCATTATTCTTGGCTTCATTAAAATGTTAACTAGTGTTTTACAAAATAATAATATTTTCAAAAGTGAAAATGATGACGAGCTGGTCACAGTGCCAAAGCACTGGCTTCACTAATGCCATTGACTCAATTCAGCAAATGTCAATACCACTGCACCCCAGGATTGTATACTAGAGGAGGAGTTTTAGCTAACTAGCACACTCGTCAACAAGCACAGCTTGAGTGAGTAATGTCCTTTGAGTTGCATTTTGTTTTCTCTTAAACGTTTACTATATAATGCATTTAAAATCTTTACTTCCTTTATATGGAAACTGATTTCCCAGCTACTAAACTCTTCTTTTCCAAATGTACTCATTTTTCACAGCAAAGACAAGAAATCTATAAATAGTTACAACCCTTTTTGCAAAACACTATTATGCCACAAAAAAGTTCTTTTTGAAAATCCCCAGTAAGGAAAAATAAAAATCAATGTGGGACACTTGCTATATGCTTTCTTTTAATAGTTAAGGGTGAGCAGACTAAGTTCTTTATTACCTTCCCATATTTTGAGTTCTATTGCATAACTGAAATGTGGAACATTGTATAAAAAACCCAGTATTTTAAAAAGCAAATTAAATCACAGAACTTGGTGAATATGGTTCACTAAAGTGCTTGTCATAGTCCGAATCTTGCCATATGAATGGTCTTCTGCTATAAAAGTGTTTTTAAAGTGTGTTGTTTGGAAGTATTCATCCAATGTGAAGGATTTAAACACAACAAAGTGCATTAAAAGATCAGGATTCTGAGGAGGAACCAAGATGGCGGCATAGGTAAACACCTATCTTGCTGCCCCACACAGCAATTTCAAAACTACAACTTAGCTGAGACCGGTTTGGCTCAATGGATAGAGCATTGGACTGTGGACTGAAAGGTTCTAGGTTCGATTCCGGCAAGGGCATGTACCTTGGCTGCAGGCACATCCCCAGTAAGGGGCATGCAAGAGGCAGCTGATCGATGTCTCTCTCATCGATGTTTCTGACTTTCTATCCCTCTCCCTTCCGCTCTGTAAAAAATCAATAAAATATATTAAAAGCAAAACAAAACAAAATAACTACAACTTAATGACAGAGCAAACATCATCCAGAATCTCCAGAAAGCTGGCTGAGTGAAAATTCCACAAATAAAAGTAAAGATAAGATAGGACACTGTGACTCAGAGGAGTGGTCGAGGGCAGCGTTGAAAATATGCACAGAGTCAGAGGTTTGGAGGCCTGCGTGTGCGCGAGGGAGTGGAGAGGGCAGGCAGCTGCAAAGACAAAAGCATCCCACTGCACTGATTCCCCAGTTCCGGGCAAGGTCCGGGGGACCCACACTCATATGGAGTAAAACTGGAAAGTAGGGAAGCACACTGAAACTTGGGCGCTGCAAAGGTCTGCGAACTTGTTGAGAGGGCAAGCTTGTAAACTTGGGAACAGCAGAGTTGCTCAAGCGCACAGAGAGGACTCATGACTTGCTCTCTTGTTTGGGAAACCACTGGACTGCATTGTTTTACAACCCTGGATGAGACTTTGGGTGTGCAGACTCATCTGGGGAGAGGCTGAATTGTCCAGCAGCAGGTACAGCAAGGCGGCAGTTTTCTCTCAGAGGTGCATGCAGCCACCACCATCAGGCACAGAGACCAAGGTGCCACATAGGGCGGAGCGGATGCTGCCTGCTCAGCCCAGAGACTCCGCCCATCCAACCTGAGCACAGCTGACCCTCACAGCCAATTGGCCTGGAGGTCAAACCCTTCTAGTGCTAACAACAATAATCTAGGCCTTAACTTCAACAAGACTCTGAACCCATTAAGGGCTGCACCAAGAGTGTCCACCTCAGGTAACTGGGGAGGCTGAACCACTGTCCCTTAGAGGACATCTACCACACAAAGCTAATCAACCAACTCAGGAAAGCAGCCATCATGAAGAGACATGAAGAGAAATCAGATGTGAAAAAAATGGAGGAAAAAAATGACTGGATATAGAGTTCAAAACCACAGTTATAAGGTTTCTCAGGAGGCTCCTAGAAAAGGCCGAGACCTACAAGGAAATGAACAAGACCTACGAGGATATGAAAAAGGACCAACTAGAAATTAAGCATACACTGACTGAAATAAAAAATATTATACAAAGACCTAAAAACAATCTAGAGGACCGCAAGAACCAAGTCAAAGATTTGAAATACAAAGAGGCAAAAGCCACTCAGCCGGAAAAGCAAAAAGCAAAAAAAAAAAAAAAATCAAAAAAATTGAAGATAGTGTAAGAGGCCTCTGGGGTAACCTCAAGAATACCAACATCCGAATTATAGGGGTGCCAGAAAAAGAGAGCAAGATAATGAAAACGTATTTGAAGAAATAGTGATTGAAAACTTTCCCAACCTGGTGAAAGAAATTGACTTAAAAGTCCAAGAAGCGAACTGAACCCCAAACTATAGGAATCCAAAGAGGACCACACCAAGACACATCATAATTAAAATGCCAAGAACAAAAGACAAAGAGAGAATATTAAAAGCAGCAAGAGAAAAACAGTTAGTTACCTATAAGGGAGCACCCATATAATTGTCAGTAGATTTCTCAACAGAAACTATGCAGGCCAGACGGGAGTGGCAAGAAATATTCAAAGTGATGAACAGCAAGAATCTACAACCAAGATTACTCTACCCAGCAAAGCTATCATGCAGAATTGAAGGTCAGATAAAGTGCTTTGCAGATAAGAAAAAGCTAGGAGTTCATCACTGCCAAACCAATTCTATATGAAATGCTGAAAGATATTCTTTAAGAAGAGGAAGAAGAGGAGACCGTGGCCAGCTGATGCCCCCTCAGGAGCCACCATGTTGGTGATACCCCCCCGGACTGAGCGAGGAGGAGGAAGCTCTGCAGAAGAAATTCGACAAACTGAAGAAAAAGAAAAAGGCATTGCTGGCTCTGAAGAAGCAAAGTAGCAGCAGCATAGCCAGCCAAGGCTGTGTGAAACGCTCTCTGTCAGAGTGGCCCGTGGTGGACACGGCCACCGCAACAGAGCAGGTGAAGCAGCTGGCGAAGTCAGGAGCCATCAGTGCCATCAAGGCTGAGACCAAGAACTCGGGCTTCAAGCGTTCTCGAACCCTAGAGGGAAAGTTAAAAAACCCTGAGAAGGGGCCAGTCCCCACTTTCCAGCCTTTCCAGAGGAGCATCTCTGCTGCTGATGATCTGCAGGAGTCATCCAGACGTCCTCAGAGGAAATCTCTGTATGAGAGCTTTGTGTCTTCCAGTGACCGGCTTCAGGACCTGGGGCCAGATGGGGAGGAGGCAGAGGGCCCAGGGCTGGTGATGGCCCTCCTCGAAGCTTTGAATGGGGCTACGAAGAACGTGGTAACACCCGCTCCTCAGTGTCCCCTCCCCGAAGCGGCAGCCGGGACCGCAGTCGTTAGCGGAACCAGGACAGAGATTGGGACCCCGACAGAGAACGGGACCGGGACAGAGAATGAGACCCGGGACCGAGAGGGCCTTTTCCGCAGGTCGGACTCGTTCCCTGAACGCCGAGCCCCTCGGAAAGGGAACACTCTCTACGGGTATGGGGAAGACATGACGCCCACCCTCCTCCGAGGGGCTTCTCCCCCTTTGGAAACATCATTGACCTCTCCATGGACCCACCCAGACACTGTGCCTTCGTCACCTAAGAGAAGATGGAGTCAGCAGATCAGGCCGTTGCTGAGCTCCACGGGACCCAGGTGGAGTCTGTGCAGCTCAAGGTCAGCATTGCCCGCAAACAGCCCATGCCGCCACCGGCAAGTCTGCGGGGGGCTCCCTCGCCGTCCAGAACGGTCCTAAGGGTTGCCATCGGGACAAAAGGACCCAGATTGTCTACAACGACGGTGTCTACAAGGAAAACCTGGTGGATGGCTTCTAGGTGGCGGAGCTGAACTGCTTGTGGCCCGCCTGTCCCGACACTGGTCTCAGTAAAGCACTGAGGTGGGAGCTCACACGTCTTCCTCAGCCTCTGGTTTCTCAGCACTTGGGATTGGGTTGAGCCTTTTATAATGGCTGTTAGATTTTACCTTGTTTATAGCAAGACGGCCAGTACACCTTCCCCACTCCCTTAGCCCCGAGGATGTTGAACACAGATGTTGTCACAACTGTTTTAAAAAAAGAAAGAAAGAAAAGGAAGAAGAAAAAGGTAAAAATAAAAATTATGAACAACAAATACACAACTATCAACAAATGAATCTAAAAATCAAGTGAATTAAAAATCTGATGAACAAGATAAACTGGTGAATATAACAGAATCATGGGCATAGAGAGGGAATGGACTGACAATTCTTGGGTAGAAAGGGGGTGTGGGAGGTGCAGCAAGAGACTGGACAAAAATCATACAACAATGGGAGAGAACAGTGGGGGGAGGTGAGGGCGGAGGGTGGGATGGGCGCTGGGTGGAGGGGAATTACAGGGGTGGGAAAGAAAGGGGGAACAATGTAATTAATAAACTGAACAATAAAGATTAAATTTTAAAAAATAAAAACCAGGATTCTGTTCCTCTTTCTGCCCTGTGCTATGCGATCTCAGATAAGACACTTTCCCTGCATGTGTTTCCATATCTAAAAAGTGAAGAAGCTAAACTAAATACTTATTAATGGCTTACAGTCCTCAAAACTCTGTCATTTGTTGAATTTTTCTTCGGAAGTCTCAAGTCATTAGAACTAATAATTCCTAGTTTACAGATGAATATGCTGGGATTCAAATAAGCTAAGTAATCTGTTCAAAGTCACAAAGCTAAACTATCTGACTCTAAAGCTCACAAGTTTAGCTCTACCTCCAAAGCAATCTCCCCTTTCAGGAGGAGACTGTGGATTCCGTAACTTTAGCATAAACCTGTGGCCTGTCGAAGAGCCACCTTGGACTGCTTGAGGTTTGGTCTCTCTCTCTACCTTGTCCTTCAATAAACTACTAGTAAGACAGGGGTTTTCATACTGTCATCCCTCGGCCAGAAGCATCAGTAACATCTAGCATCTTGCCGGAAATGTGTATTCTCAGGCCACATCCCATACACCCTGAGTCAGAAACGCGGAGCATAGGGGCCAACAATCTGTCGTTTACCAATCCCTCCCGCTGACTCCATCGCACACTGCAGTTTGAGAGGCCCCACACTAAGATCATGACCTTGGAAATGGATGCAGGATCTCCGAGCTCCAGCTTCCGGCTCTGAAATCCTGTGGTCCTTCTCTGACCTCATCTGAATTATTAATAGAAGGATAGCTCAGATTCATATCCCTAATTTTGAGAACTGACACCCAGTAAAGTGAAGAAGGAGGCGGACAAGGACGGGGCGGACAGCCTTTCATCAAGCCCCCAATTAGTCTGAGCAGCAGTTTTGTTTGTGATGATTTATGGCAGCGATGGCGGTGACATCCCAAATTAGAATGTGTTTTCTGGAGTCACTCTGAATGCAACCAGCTCTTTGGGAACTTAAAAATTTATTAGGCTACTTGAAGCTGCTCAAAGAAAGACAGAATCAATTAAAAATATGCATTCTGTTTCCTTAGCCCTGCTTTAAGTCATTCGGGAGACAGTTTCTGGGAATGGAGTCTAATAGGTCTTTTTTGCAAACAGGAACAAAATAATAGCTCACTTCCAGCAGTTAAAACCTCTCCCCCCACCCCCCCCCCCCAGGGGATGACATACATTTCGGGATCCATTTCAACCAGAGATGACATAACCAGCTTTCAGGTAGCTTCAGGAACTCATGTTTCCCCAGCTTCACAATGACTCAGCCGGTGGCAGGGAGTATGAATGGCCTTAAGTACCACACTGGCGCCGAGGGTCATATTTTCATTATTTATTAAACATTTTACTTGCCCGCAGCCGAAGTCTCTGTAATTCCATCCTTGTGTTATGCACAGCTTGGGTTAGAAATCTCTTCATTAGGTCTACCCCTGAGATTAGAAAGGATGCCATTTTTTACTTGGAAGGTTGAAACTACAGATCCATCATCAGAATGTCTGGTGCACAGTAACCATTGAACACCTGACTGTTGAGTGAAATAATGAATTGACTCCAGTAATGCCCAGGCTTAAACTTAGCTTGTAAATAGCAATAATAGTTGTACACCATTTTGAACACACACTCACTCTTACCTATTTCTTTTATGCTGGGAAAGGAACTGACCACTTACTATCCACATAGCACTTCGTGCATCTTTGTCTCATTAAACCTGCACAGCAAACCTATGAGGATGGAGTGGTTAGTCCCATTTTGTAGGCAAGAAAACTGAGGCTGAGATTCCAAAAATTATACAACTGATAAATGGTGGAGCCAGACTAAGAACATACTTCTTATTCTTCTGTTTTCCCTGCTGTCTGATACCAAATTTAGTTTGTAGGCAAAATGGCTCCTCAGAATTGAACTCAGATTGTGGCCTTGAAACAGGTCGATGTTCAAGAAATCCAGGATCTACCTTGAAATAACAGAGGCAACTGGTTATGGCAAATAAAGGGAGAAATAAGTGCCCTGTACTTTCTGTTTGTTTTATCCAATATTTTGTAAATATAAAATCATTGATAGATATGTCATTTATATCTATACCAAAGGCCCGATGCATGGATTCGTGCACTGGTGGGGTCCTTTGGCCTGGCCTGTGGGGATCATTGGACCTCCCTGCCACCACCACAGCCTGGCTTTACCCGCAGTTTGTCTGCTCTAGCTTGCCATCCACCTTGATCCCACTCATCCCAGCCCTGCTGCACCTGCCTCCGCACTGCTCCGGTGCACAGGGGGAGTGTCCACAGGAGAGGCTTGCAACCTCCAGCCACGAGCCCTGCATCTGGTGCTCGTCTGTCAGCTCAGCAGCACTCCTGATGTGGGAGTACACTGACCACCAGGGGACAGCTCCTGCATTAAGCATCTGCCCCCTAGTGGTTAGTGCACACCATAGCTACCGGCCAGTTGTCTGATCATTTGGTCATCTGGTCATTTAGGCTTTTATATATATATATAAATAATACAGATAGAATTTAGATAAATTTAAAGAATATAATAAATACATGTACTTATCACCCAGCTTTGTGTATTATTTTTTTCATTGTATCTCTCTTTTTCTTAAGAAAAATGTTTTTATTGATTTGAGAGAGAGAGGAAGGGAGAGGGAGAGAGAGAAAAATAATGGTTTCCTCCTGCATGCCCCTTACTGGGGATTGAGACCACCCCCTACTGGGGATTCAGCCCACAACCTGGGCATGTGCCCTGACCAGGAATTGAACCTGCGACCTTTTGGTTCATGGGACAATGCCCAATCAACTGAGCCACACCATCCAGGGACTTCACTGTATCTTTGACCCAGAAGTAACCACAAGGCATGGCCAATAAAGCTCAGTGGTTGAGTTTCAACCCATGAACCAAAAGTCCCTGGATTAATTTCCAATCAGGGCTCAGGCCCCTGTTGCAGGCTCAATCCCCAGTATGGGGCATTTAGGAGGCAGCAGGTTACTGTTTCTCTCTCTCTCTCCTCTCCTTTCCTCTCTCTCTCTCAAATCAATAAAAACATACATATTGAAGTAATCAATAACCTGAGTTTTGATTATTTTTCCTTTTCTTTATGGTTTTATTACATCTTTGTATAGGTAATATACAAAGGAAAATATATTATTAATTTTGTTTTAAAACTTTATATATATTCTACTATTCAACTTTCTTAGATTGTGAGATTTATCCATTTTGTTGCATATGGCTCATTCATCTTCACTGCTATACAGTATCTCATTGTAAGAGCATACCGTGCTCTATTGACCATTCTGTCTGCATGGTTCTTGAGGTAAATGCTACCTAGAAATAAATTGCTGAGTGGTAGGAGATGCATATGTTCACCTTGATAAAGTAATGCAAATTGTTTTCTAAAGATTTTGGACCAGTTTACACTGCTTCTACGTGGTAGAAAATGAGAAGATCGGACCATGTCCCACCCCCTTCCTCCGTAAGTGTCCTGCACACATTGAGCTCTAGCATGCAGAGGGACATTTAATTTTAAATCAATTGTGATGTGGTATGAGACTAGATGTTTTGAAATTTTGAACTGATAATGTGCTAGACACTGGAAGTGACCATAATATTTTCAATTACCCCAGAGGCAACCAAAAAGTTATTAAAGCTGTTGGCATTTTCATCCAAGATGAGAGAAGAGACAGTCACATGAAAGATTAAAGGGACAGTGGGAGACAGATGTTGTTTCCTGATAACGTTCCAGAAGTACTGAGTTTTATTTTATTTTTAAAAAAATTTTTTTTAAAATCTTTTCAAAGGTTTAAAAAAATCTTTATTGTTGAAAGTATTACTTATGCCCCCATTTCCCCCCATGGACCCCCTCTAGCCTGTCCCTGCTCTCTGCCCCAGGAAGAGAAGCAAGAGAAGATGTTACCAGAAAGGGGACCTGGCCATAAGGGGTCTGCATAGGCAGGAAGTGTTGGTTCTTGACTTTGTGCAGGAAAAATTTTACAACAGGAGTCTAGGTGAATTTTTGAGGATTTTATTAAAGCTGGGGACAATGAAATAAGGAAGGGCTGGGGAAAGGAGCCTAGGCTGGCTGCTTTATCTCATCAAAAAGTCAGAGAAAAGGGGGCCTTCGGGATAGACTCAAGGGGTTTTCCCTGAATGGACTGCTGCTGCCCGTTGCTGCAGGTTTGCGAGCCACATGGGGTCCTTTAGAGTTTAGGATGCCTGGGAGGAAAGACAAGAGGGACGATGAGGGGAAATGGGAGGATGTGCTTCCAGGGTGGGGAGAGCTCAGGGTTCTTTTAAGGATGGAAATCTTAGAGGAAGTCTCAGGGGAGGAACTCAATAGAATATTCATCAGCTTTCCGGCAGGGACCTTCCAGGGTCATGGTCTCCACTGATTGGTCAGTGTCTGTGCAGGGGTCATTAATCAGTGCAGCTGTCCTGACCACAACTGAGGCCTAGATGTTCTCTCTAGGGAGGTGACCTTCTGTCTCTGGTTGTAATTGTTCAGCCAGTTTGTTCAGTTCTCTGCCTCAGTTTCCCTATGCCACTTGCCAAGGAATTTTCCTAGCTTCTTACTATCCTACCTCTAAGAGGTCAGAGAGAAGGTGGCAAGGGCCAGATCTCAAGGCAGAATGAGTCATGTGAGTATTTGAAACTTCCCCCTAATGGCCTTGAAAGTCATTGAAGAGTTCTAAGTAGGGGAATTTTGTGATTGAAATTGTGCCTTGAAAAAAAATGTTTTTATTGATTTAAAAGAGAGAGAGACATCAATCAGCTGCCTCCCTAAGGCCTCTTCCCCCTCCCCCCATACACACACTGGGGATCGAGCCTATAAACCAGGAATTGAAGCTGCGACCTGGGATAAGGCTCAATCAACTGAGCCTGGGCTCAGAATGTGCCTTTAAACAGAACACCCTCTAGTTTCGGGATGTATGATGATTGGAAGGGTAGCAGAGCCAGGGGTCACTGGTTAAAGCGGTTTGATCCAGACTTGTGGCAGTGGGGATGAAAGAAAGGGAAGGTTCTGAAGTAAGCCTGGAAGGAAATGCTGGTGAGAAAGGTCTTGGGTGGCTCCTACACTTCTGTTTGGATCCACTAAGTAACTAGCAGTGCTGCTTCCAGAGACCGGCCATTCTTTTGCTTCTTTACTAATCTTGGGAGACAGAGCAGACAGTAGTGTCTTCGTGTTACTGATATAGTGATAAGGAAAACCAAGTCATTTGCAGCAGCCCACATATTTCATTACAGGCAGAGCTTTGGCATCTTACATTTTCTGCTTCGAAGGACAATGCTTGAAATAGTTCTCTTTGGTCGAATTTAGAAACAAATGCCCCACCACAGGGGAAGTTAAGAATGCAATATAAAGGGGAGAGAAAGAAACTGAGTTCTGCGTTAGTCCTCAAGCTGAAAATATCTATATATTCAACAATGTTAGCAAAACATAATTAAGCTTCTTGTAACCATGGAAACTTTCCATAAAACCCTAGCTTGTAATGCAGTGGAGAAAAGTCTGAGCTGGCCTCAGTAACCTTTTGTTTCTCTCACAGCCACAGGGTTCTGCAATTTCTTTATTTTTTTGTCTCCCTGCCCATCCTCCCCCACCTATTTATTTTATTATTATTATTTTAATATTTTTGTTGTTGCTGCTGACAGTGCACAACAGTGGAAAATAGCAGTGTGTGAGAAAGACGCTGGGTAGTATATGAGTGCAGCTGCCTCCGCTGACTCCATGCTCAGTTCTGCCTTTTCTCCACTCCCCTACCCCCTCACTCCCCCCTCCCCCCCCCGCCCCCCAAACCAGCTCTGGCGCAATTTATTTTTTAGAGCAATAGTTCTCACACCTTAATGTGCGCACGAATCACTTGGGGTTCTTGTTAAAATGTCAATTCTGCTTCAGGAGGCTTGGGGTGTGACCTAAGGTTCTGCATTTTAGCTCCCAGGGGATGTCCAGACTGCTAGTGTGACTTTTGAAAAAAAGCCCAGAACTTTTCAAAGTGGCTATGGGCACTGAGAGAGATCAGAGTGAACAGACCCAGAAACGGAATTATGTTGGGGACGAACAGAATTAAACCTTGCGACATGATGAGGCAAACAAACTTTGTCAGCCTCCCCTCCCCACTCTCCCCCCCAAATTCCCTTCCTCATTTGCCTCTGCAGATTAACAAACTAGTCCTCCCCTAGGGGCAGACTGGAAGGTGGTTTTTCTTGTTCCCCTTCCGGGGAAGCTGCATTTTTTCAACTTCACCTTCCGATTTCAAGACCCAAAGAAGGAAAACTTGAATTCGGATTGACCGGCCATATTTGCGGGAAGGGTCCCTGCTTAGTGCACACCTTCAGTATGAGACAGAGACAAACCCTGGTGACTGCTTGTTCAAGAGGCTTGTTTTGCAGGGAATCGTTCATCCTGCTTAATTCCTGGTGCTTTTTTTGAAACCAATCTTTAAGACATGCCAAATGTTAAAAAGGAGAGGTTCTCTCTTTCCAAAAAATATCTGTTGGCAACTCTGTCTGTGCTCTCTTTAGAAGCCATGCGGAGCTTAGGGACACTGTAGGACTCTCTGTGAGTTGAAGGATAAACATGTGGGGATGGTTTGGGTAAGACAGAATTATTCCAACTAATCACGCTGAATTCAGAGCTGGGAGATGTTAGGTTCTGCTCTGGATTTTGCCATTTACACTCGCTGTGACCTTGAGCAAGTTATTTCAATCTTTGGTTTCGGCCTTTTCATGGTCTTTGTTTTACAATTAAAGAACGGGACAAAATCATCTTTAAATTTCCTCCTGGTACTAAAAATTTGGTTTTGGAAGTTGTTTCAGGTGAACAACAACCAAAAAGAAAATTTACGTTGCTGATATTGACAACGACTGTCAGCATCATTTGGAGAGTTTTTTTATAAACACAGACCTCCTCCTATCCTGTTCTAATTGCAGATGCAGCCTGGAAAAGTTCTCCAGGTAAATTACGTCCATCGGATAAATTTGGGGATCAATTAACTGCGCCACAAGGGGGCGCCTAGGAGATGCTGATTTCCATCTCAGTGCTACAAACCCATTTTAAATATTAACCTAAAAATTAAATTGACTTGCTGTTTCCGTACCTAATTTTACTTTATATAACTTGAAGGGAATCTTTGGTTAGAAGCACCTCTTACTCTTTGATATTTTGGGTTTAATTTTCTTTTCTGTGAGCTAAAATTATATTAATGTGATAAGGGCATTATTAGTAATTAACTAGTTATTAATAATAGGAAGGAGCAAAGGGAAGGCATGTCATTTGGGCAGCTTCACCAGGAAGCGCTCCTCAGGGATTTACCAAACAATTCCTCATAGAACACTGGGAGTAGGGATCCAACAAAGGGGACATAGAGGCATGCCCGGGAAAGTTGGGGGTGACACAGGGGAGGTACTTGTCTGTCAGCCACACCAGAGAGGGCATGGCCACTGCAAGCGCACAACAATTTGGGGCTACATAACCTCCTAAACAAAGTAACTCTCTCTTCTGACTCTTGGTTCCTCTTGGCTCGAGGGGGGCTCTCTTAGTCCTACTTCCCTGCACTCGCCCACATGGCCCACAGCCATGCAGACCCCATGTGCCATAGAACGACGGACTGAAGCTGGGAACACAAGCTCAGCTAGCCTGACGCTGGACTGGCGTGTGCAAATATGGAATGGAAATTCTGAATACTGGCCCTGATTTTAGCCCCGCTAAAGGCAAAATGGGACTTCTTCTTAGGTGCGACCAGGGAAACAAAACTTTGGAAACTCAGGGGTATCATTCCACAGAAATAAAGTTCCCCACAATATCACATCCTCCCCTGTCTCAGAAAACTCCTTTTCTCGAGATATCCCAAGAATTCCACCCCATCCCCCATGTAATTTCTGGCGTTACACACATATAAAATTAATGTGATTTTCAGCATTCAGGATAAGGTTGGAGGTTTGGAGAGTGGCAAGCCATTTCCTGAAGTGAATGAAATTTTCCAAATTTTCTAAGACAATCCCTTGACCCCTGGCCCTGACATTTCTCTCGCCTTTTTCTTAGACACTTCTAGAAAGACTGCTTTTCTTGGCATTATGTTACTACTCAGAAACTGACTCCATCATCTTTTCTTTCAAGGTATTTTTTTCCTCATCTGTAAAATGAAGTTAATAAGGACTAACCTTATAGGGTTGTTGTGAAGATTTAGTAAGTTAATACACGTAGCATTTGGGACAGTGCCTAGCATCTGATGAGCATATAAAATACGTAAATTATTCATATTGTTGTGCTGTTACCATTAATTTGTCTTGGCAGGGCCTCTACCTCTCAGTAACCCTGACCCCAAACCCAGATTCCCTTTTCTTCCTTGTTCTTCAGAGAGAGATAAAATGGTAAAGTAAATGGGACAAAATGTTAACAATAGGGGAATTCGGGTAAATGATAGGCAGGGCTTCTTTGTACTTTTTTTTATTGTTACAACTTTCCTGAAAGTTTGAAATGATTGTAACAAGTGAAGTTAAACAAACAGAACATTACTAGACTAACAGGGCTCATTTGCCCATGTGTTTTAAAACCTGATCAAACTTGAATAGGAGTTTGCAGCCAAGAAAGTAAGAGTTTATTTATTTGGGGAAATGGTGCCAAGCTCAGAGTCACAGGTGAGCTCCTGCTCACAGACTTCGCCCCCACTGGCTTCCAAGGAATGAGTTGTAGAGGGGGAAAATCATTACTGGGGGTGGCTAAAGGAGTTGGGTCATGGGCTCTACGGATTGGTTGGGACCAGGCTAGGGACCAGTTGATCACAGCATTAGGTCCTATGTCAGCCAAGGTATTGCTCTGTCTGGTTTCCTGCAGGTATGGTCCGAAGGGTCAGGTTGTTCATGGGCCTGCTACTGTAACACAAGTTTGGCTCAGTGGATGGAGCGTCAGTCTGCGGACTTAAAGGTCCCTGGTTCAATTCCGGTCAAGGGCATGTACCTTGGTTGTGGGCACATCCCCTTGGGTGTGCAGGAGGCAGCTTATCAATGTTTCTCTCTCATCAATGTTTCTGACTTTCTATCCCTCTCCCTTCCTCTCTGTGAAAAATCAATAAAATATATTTTTTAAAAAGATATTATCTTTTGCTCTCTTTTTAAAATTCTCATCCAAGAACACCCTTCAACTTTTTCTTTCTTTCTTTCTTTCTTTCTTTCTTTCTTTCTTTCTTTCTTTCTTCCTTTCTTTCTTTCTTTCTTTCTTTCTTTCTTTCTTTCTTTCTTTCTTTCTTTCTTTCTTTCTCCCTTCCTTCCTTCCTTCCTTCCTTCCTTCCTTCCTTCCTTCCTTCCTTCCTTCTGCTTTCTTTCTTTCTTTCTTTCTATTTTTCTTTCTTCTTTCTTTCTTCCTTTCTTTCTTTCTTTCTCTCTCTCTCTCTCTCTCTCTCTCTCTCTCTCTCTCTCTCTCTTTCTTTCTTTCTTTCTTTCTTTCTTTCTTTCTTTCTTTCTTTCTTTCTTTCTTTCTTTCTTCCTAGAGGAAGAGAGAGGGGGAGAAAGGTAGAAACATTAATGATGAGAGAATCATTGATCTGCTGACTCCTGCACGCCTCCTACTGGGGATCAAGCCCGTGATCCAGGCACATGCCCTTTATCAGACTCCAACCTGGGACCTTTCAGTCCACAGGCTGACACTCTATCTACTGAGCCAAACTGGCTAAGGCCACTTCACTGACTCCCTTCTCGCCCTCCCACCACACACATACAAACTGACTTTTAGAGAGAAAGAGAGCACACAATCTAGGAATATGCCCCCAGCATGAATTGAATCTTTGACCCTTTGGTGCACAGGGTGACCTTCCAACCAACCAACTGTGCTACCTGGCCAGGGCTCAGGCTCTGGCCTTAAAACAGTTTGACACTGACCTGATGTCCTAAGGGCTTAGTGATTAAAAAAGGGAGTGGAAAGACAGACAGGAGAAAGGGTCCTGTTGAAGACACGGAGTTTCTGCATAGTTACAAAAACACTTCACTGACTTCCTCAGTGTAACACCTTTGCCTCCTTCTTCAGACACATCTCCTACTGTTCCCCCCCACCCCCTTGGTGTTTAAGCTTCAGCAATAATATGTGATTTTAGTTTAGTATTTTGCACTTGCTCCTCTCTAAGTTGGAATGCTATGGTCTCTACCAACTGACCTACCTGGAAAACTATTTATACTTCAACTAGAAGCCTGGTGCATGAAATTAGGTGTGGCCGGAAATCAGGGCCAATCTATGGGGTGATTGTCCCCCCCGCTTGCTGGCACCTGACTTGGCTGGCCTGGCGCCTGTAGGCTGGGGGCAGCTCCTGCACTGATCATCTGCCCCCTGGTGGTCAGTGTGTCTCATAGCAACCAGTCATTCTGCTGTTTAGTTGATTTTCATATTAGGCTTTTATTATATAGGACTAGAGGCCTGGTGCACGAAATTTGTGCATGGGAGGTGGGGGATGTCTGTCAGCCCAGCCTGCACTCTCTCCAATCTGAGGGCTGTCCAACTGCCCATTTAGGCCCGATCCTACCGGGACATCCTTCTCACAATCCAGGACTACAGGCTTCAAACTGCTTACCTGCCTGCCTCCCTGATTGCCCCTAACCACTTCTGCCTGCCAGCCTGATCACCCCCTAACCACTCCCCTGCCAGCCTAATTGATGTCTAACTGCTCCCCTGCCAGCCTGGTCACCCTTAACTGCCCACCCTTAACTGCCCTGGTCACCCCCAACTTCCTTCCTCTGCCAGCCTGGTCACCCTTAACTGCCCACCCCTGCAGGATTGATTGCCCCCAACTGCCCTCCCTTGCAGGCCTGGAACCTCCCAATGGCCCTAACCTGCTGGCCATCTTGTGGTGGCCATCTTGTGTCCACATGAGGGCAGAATCTTTGACCACATGGGGGCAGCCATCTTGTGTGTTGGAGTGATGGTCAATCTGCAAATTACTCTTTTATTTGATAGGATAGAGGCCTGGTGCATGGATAGGGGCCTGCTGGTTTGCCCTGAAGGGTGTCCCTGATTAGGGTGGGGGTTTCCATGGGGCATGGGGCAACCTGGGCAAGGGGCCTGTGGTGGTTTGCAGGCTGGCCATGCCCCCCAGCAACCCAAGCAGAGGGCCTGGGTTCTGGGATTAATTTATGTTCTACAATTGAAACTTTGAAGTCTGGAGCGGGGCCAAGCCTTCTGCTCACTCTGTGGTGACAGCCATTTCTATTTGGGTTTATTTAAATTCTATAATTGAAACTTTGTAGCCTGGGGTGGAGGCCTAGGTGCTAGGGCTGCAGAAGCTCGGCTTCTTCCATCGCCTGGGCAACCCTAGCCTCTGCTCTCTCCAGCTCCGAGGTTGCTGCCATTTCTGTTGGGATATATCTTCTATAATTGAAACTTTGTAGCATTGAGTGGAGGCCTAGGCAGGCAACCATAGGTGAAAAGCTTGGCTTTCTCCATTGCAGGGGAAACCTAAGCCTCCTTCCTGCTCTCAGTGGCCACAGCCATCTTGGTTGGGGCTTATTTGCTCCTGATTGGCTGGTGGGCATGGCTTGATCAGAGGTATGGTCAATTTGCATATTACTCTTTTATTAGATAGGTTACCCAGGATATAATCCCTCCTGTGCAATGCCTATGCTATTTGGTGGAATTAATCACCAGACTCCCCTGAACTGACTGTGTTTCTCATTTTGACTCCTGTGCCCTTTTCTCATGTAGTATAATGAGACTGTTTTCTCTAATAAACTCAGAGTTCTTGGAGAACAGTCCCCCATTTCTTATTCATTACTGCCTCCCAGAATTAGAGATCCCGATTTAGGTCCTCTTCTGCCCAAGACATCTTTATTTGCCAGGCCATGCTAGTTTGTCACCTTTTGCCATTTGAAGTGGCCACAATGACTTTTTTATTTGCTGCTGCTTCCTGTTGCTCCCAGCTGAAGCTTGGCTCCTGGCCATTCTTCCTAATTTGTTTTTGAAAACTATTTCCCCATAGGAGGAAGTGAACCTTTCCTGATGAGGGGGAGGACTGAAATCTGGTGGTCATTATTGTTACTTACCGAGTTTCCTCCAACCCAGTGACCTTCTTTCTTTACTCCACGGCTGTGTTTTAAAGCCAGTAACTTATCCTCACGGAAGTCTCCATTTCCTCACCTATAAAAAGGGTCCACTTCAGTCCAACATCCCTTGTAAGATAGTTAAGTAGAGGAGGAAAACTATTTTCCCTCTGCTCTGCTCTGCTTTTGGCTGAGACTCCTGAAGCAGAATTTGCCACCCCAAAGTATGCCTTTGGAATAAGGATTATCTTGAGCTACTTATTTTAAAGAAACAGCAGACACAGGAGAAACTCTGAAAAGAGAAGTTTCTATTTTGTAAGAGACATTTACATCTATAAGGGAAATCTCTATTTAAAAAAAATTTAAATTCTTTATTGTTTAAAGTATTACATAAGTCTCCTTTTTCCCTCATTGACCTCTCCCTGGCAGCTCCCACCCCAGCACATGCCCGAACCTCCCCCACACACCCACCCACCCCATCTGTGTCCGTTACTTATGGTCATATGCATGCATACAAGTCCTTTGGTTGATCTCTTGTCCCTTTACCCCCCTCCTCACCTTTCTTCATAGGTTGGACAGTGTTCAATGCTTATATGACTCTGGTTCTATTTTTGTTCATTGGTTTATGTTGTTCATTATATTCCACAAATGAGTGAGATCATGTGATATCTATCTTTCTCCAACTGGCTTATTTCACTTAGCATAATGCTCTTCATTTCCATCCATGCTGTTGCAAACGGTAAGAATTCCTTCTTTTTTACAGCAGCGTGGTATTCCATTTTGTAGATGTACCAGAAATTTTCAGTTTCAAGGGCGTCTCTCTAGCAGGAAGAGAAGGATGAGACTAAATCTCCTGAACTCTATCATTGGAGAAGGTCTGATTTAAATAGGAGGGGCCACCTTACCCTTGTTTGTCATGCTTTTCCTGGTAACCTTCCATAACTGCCCCCACCCCCATCTTTCTTTCTTTCTTTCTTTCTTTCTTTCTTTCTTTCTTTCTTTCTTTCTTTCTTTCTTTCTTTTCTTCCTTCCTTCCTTCCTTCCTTTCTTTCTTTCTTTCTTTCTTTCTTTCTTTCTTTCTTTCGCTTAAACATGGTATTTAAGGTGGGGGTTTCAGCTAAGTACAATGGAAAAAGTAAAATTACTTTTCTTTTCCTACACCCACCTATAATAAAAAAAAAAAGATTAACAAGAAAAAAAAAAAACAGCAACCCAAAAGTTGAATAGCATTTATACATCCTATATACATGGTGTAGATACACAGGAAAACCGATAACTCCCTGAAATGGCCCAGCTACCACCTTAAATACCATCTTTAGCTAATGACAGGGGGAAAGAGAGAGGAGAGAGGGAGAAAGAGAGGGAGAGAGATAGAAGGAGAAGGAGAAAAGGAAGAGGAGGAAAGGAAGGAAGAAAAGTAAGAGAGAAAACACATTGGGGTGGGTATAGTTATGGGAGATTATCAGGAAAAGCAGGGTAAAGAAGGGTAAGGTTGTGATGCAGATTTAGTTTGACCTTCTCTAAAGTGATGGTTTCTAGAGAAAAAACTGCTGGAGATAGGGAGACACCTTTGCATATGGAGATTTTCTTTGTAAACGCCCTCAAAAAGGAGCCTTTACTCTGTTTTCCGACTTCTCCTGTGTCTGCAACTTCTGAAACTGAATCAGTCCAGGATAGTCCTTATGCCACATTTCCTCTAATTAATCCCCTTTTAATGTGCACGAACTTCATGCACTGAGTCACTAGTGAGAAAATAAAATGATGGCAAATTCTGTTACCCTTGAGTTACATTTTATTTTCTGTTCCATTTGGTTAGGTTTCCTGTTAAGACTGTTAGTTTCATTTAATTCTTCATGTTTACTTGTCAAAATTAATCAAGTGTTAATAGAACAAATAATTTTTTGAGAGGTATGTAAATCAAAGACCAATGTGCCCCAATAGTGAAGGTGTGTCCCCTTTGAGTTCTTATGTTTTCATTCTATGCAAATTTTTAGGATAGGGCAAGCTTAGCACAGTTGAGAGCAATAAATGATCCTTCTAAAACTTCCAAGTTTTCATTGTCCTTTTAAAAATATATATTTTTTCATTGATTTCAGAGAGGACGGGAGAGGGATAGAGAGCTAGAAACATCAATGATTAGAGAGAATCCTTGGTTAGCTGCCTTCTGCACGCCCTCTACTGGGGATGGAGCCTGCCACGAGGCATGTGCCCTTGACCAGAATTGAACCTGGGACCCTTCAGTCTGCAGACCGATGCTCTATCCACTGAGCCAAACCAGCTATGGCTCATTGCTTGTTTTTACTACCATTCAAAACAATACATTTTCTGGCTAAAAAAAAGGGGGGGAGGGGGAGAGCGGGAGGGATCTCTCAAAAGATAAAAAATCTTGGCATTGGCAGTAATATACATTTAGTTTGAAATACCGTTTGTGAGGGCTGAGTATTTTCTTCACTGACGAAATAGATCACATGTTTAAAATTATGCCTGCTGGGGACACTCTGGAATGAACGCTTCATGTTATAGCAGGGATCTTGTCTTTCTTATTCATTATCGATTCCAGTGCCTGTTCCTAGTAGGAGCTCAGCAAATATTTGATGAATAATTAAATAAATGAGGTCCACACGCCCTTTTGCGGGGTGAGCTCGTGTCTAAATAAATATATTGAAGCAGGTGAGAAAGAGGACCCTGAAGAGACAGGCTCCTTGATGCCCCGATTTGCCATCAGGATACTCCTTGGTGCCTCTGCTTGGTCTGTAGTGATGTCAGCTGCACCTTGCTGAGGCCTTTCTTTCTTCTTTTTTTTTTTTTTAAAGTCACCTATTTGGTGTTGTGGTGGTGCTTTCTTTCTTTTTTTTTTTCTTTTTTTTTTTAAACATATTTTATTGATTTTTTACAGAGCAGAAGGGAGAGGGATAGAAAGTCAGAAACATCGATGAGAGAGAGACATCGATCAGCTGCCTCTTGCACGCCCCCTACTGGGGATGTGCCCGCAGCCAAGGTACATGCCCTTGCCGGAATCGAACCCGGGACCCTTCAGTCCGCAGTCCAACGCTCTATCCACTGAGCCACACCGGTCTCAGCGCTGAGGCCTTTCCATGGTGAATATTATCCAGATGTTTCTGGAATTAAAGGTGGTAGCAATATTTTTTGGTCCCTTTGAGTTCCTGCTGTTTGTTGCATGATATAGGTTTTTGAGCCTGGGTTCTCTGGAATAGTTATGCCGTCATAAAGGACTGAATTACTGACAGCCCTTCCCTTGCTCATCTGCTCTTCATCAACACAGTACAGTTTCCTGTACTTATCAGTGATGGGAAAATGATTCAGCTGACGTTAGAACAGTGAGTAACCCAGAGTTACATTGTACTAATCTTCCGGGTCAGATACTCTAACTTACTCACATTTTACGTGACTTGCAGTTATTTTCTTAAGGAATCATTTTATTTTCTCACTAGTGACTCAGTGCATGAAGTTCGTGCACATTAAAAGGGGATTAATTAGAGGAAATAATTTAATATTGTTATTTGCCCTTTCTCTACTATGGAAGTGTCAGAGATGAAAGAAAACTAGTAAAATGTATATGAAAACCTTCCTCCTGTCTGAGTCTGGGGCTCACCACGGGACTGAGAGTCAAGTTCCTGCCCACACACATGCACCTCAAAATCAATGTACCTCAAAATTGCATGAGACCCACACCCAGCTGCTCCCCCCACACCTTTGGGCTAGATCCAGACCCAGCCAGTTCCAACCTTGTCAAGCCCTGCTGGGCGGGGGTCGTAGACTCAGGTTCCCTGGCCTGGCACCAGGGCAGGGGGCATGGCCAGAGGTCCCACAGTCGAGACCCGGGTGGGGGGCATGCCTTGAGGTGGGAACCATGGTCTGAGATCTGCTGTCAAGCCCTGCCAGGCGGAGGGCGGGGGGCACAGCCTCAGGTCCCTGTCAAGCCCTGCTGGGCTGGTGCGCAGCCTGAGTTACCCTGACCCAGCATTGGGGGTGCACCTTGAGGTTCTCCATCAAGCCTGACTAGGTGGGGGGCATGGCCTGGAGGTCCCCTGTCAAGCCGAGCCAGGCGGGGGTGGGAGCGCAGCTTGAGGTCCCCTGGCCTGGCCCTGGGGCAGGGGGAGCAGCCTGAGGTCCCCTAGCCCAGCACCAGGATGGGAAGCACACCTTGAGGTCCCCTGGCAAGCCCTGCCAAGTTGGGGGAACGGCCTGAGGTCCCCTTTCAAGCCCCATGGGGGCAGGGGAGGGTGTAGCCTCAGGTCACTGCTGATTGCTCATTAAGGCTCCTTATGGGAACTTGGCCTCAGCTGTGGGTGCAGCCATCTTTGTGATGGAGTTATGGTCAATTAGCATATTCCCTCTTTATTAGATAGGATTGAGTTCCTGTTGGTCTGCTTGCTTCAGATTTTCTGAAGACTTTGCTCTTTCTGCTGCTCTTCCAGTCAGGGGAATTGACAAGTAACAATGTTTTGGGCAGTAGGCAAGAGAGAGGACTTCAGATGTATGCTATAAGTCATCAAAATGTGATGTGCTCTACCTCTTTGGCATGAACTGAAAATGAAAAAGAAGTACTGCAAATAGAATTGATTCCTTTGGGCTTAAGTTGAACTGGCAGCAGCACAGATTCTGCTGTGGGTTGAAGTCATTTTCTACTTTGGCATTACTCAGTCCAGGGGGAGTGGAGGAGTCATGATTTAGCAACAAGATTTTGGGAGCCGGCCAGCATCTACATCTGTGCTAAACTGTAAGTGGACTGGAAAAACGCTCTGAAAAAAAGCCAGAGGAGGGAGGTGAAGAACAAGAACCTTCAAAAAGGCCACAAAAATGACTCGATCAATTATAAGGAGATTGGATGTAAGTAAAAGTTTTTTATAATAAAATATATGTTGGGGAAGTAGGTGAGAGAGGCCTTAAGACGTACTCTATAAATCATCAAAATATGAACGTTTTTTGTCTTAATCCATTAATTTTCTCTCTCTTTTCTTATGATAGAAGAATCATAATACACCCACCAGGAAAATCTTATTATGATGGCCTGCAGCATCATGTACTGTATTTGGGATGAGTCTTCATGATTGAAATGCAATACCGTGATAGCAACTTCTAGACATCCAACACACTTTCAGTGAATTGCATAAATGGGTTTCTTTTCTCCAAACACGTGACTACGATGGCATTGTAATAACCTGGTTATTATTTACAGGAAAGAGGGAAAGGGAAGGCTAGATAATATAGGTATGCTGTTTATACAGCTTTGCCAAAAACCTGCATGTAACATTCCGATTGCGGGGGGAAGGGACTGGAAAAGGCAGTTTAGACAGATGGCCAGTAAGGTCTGGGAGACGTGGGAAGGTGCTTATCTATCAGTCACACCTGGGAGCATGTCAGTGGCCAGAGTAGGCATGGCCACTGCAGCAGCAAAACCTGAATTCTTAAAACTTCCAGACAAAGAAGCGTGCTCTCTTGGCTCCAAGCATCAGGGTCCTGGGACTCCTGTTGCAGGGGGCTGGGCTTTTCTGCATCCACAAGGCTGAGGGCCACGTGAGACCCCCCCACAATGGACTAACGGAATTTAATTAGCTGGGCTGCTGAGCCACACCCTGCTCCAACATGAGATGGAAGCTCTGGACACTGGCCTTGCTTTTGGCTCTGCTGGAACCCCAGCTGCCCCCTTTTTCAGGACTGGCTTAAGGGGCAGGGGCTTTGCATCCCAAGAACTGTAACGTTACACAAATAAAGCCTTTTCCACATTTCATTCTCCTGTGTGAACTTTAGAAAGTTCATTTTTTTTAAGGATATCGCAAGAACCTTGCTCTCTGACGAGCGATGGTGAAGTTTGATTCTCTGGTAATGACTACACCATCTTGTAGAAATAATTTATTTTTACTTTATTTATTTATCTATTTGTTTATTTTTGCATTAGGAAGTACACTATCAATTGAATGTCATGAAGACCATGGCTGAGAGAGAACATGGATGATTTTCAATTTGGAAACATACTGATCTGGATTCAAGTTCCAGCTCCATCATTTCCTGGCTGTGTGACTTCAGGCAAGTTGCTCCTGATCTTCAGCTTTTTCACCTACAATGGGGATAGTAATATTTAATCCATAGGGTTGTTGTGAGGCGTAACTGAGTCCCTGGGCATGTGGAAAGCATAGGACAAATGTGAGTTTGCTTGGTTAGTATTTTTTAAAATATGATTATGTTTTTATTGATTTTTGAGAGTGAGAAAGAAGGGAGAAGGAGAGAGAGGGAGAGAGAGAGAGAGAGAGAGAGAGAGAGAGAGAGAGAGAGAAACAGCCATCGATTGCCTCACACATGCGCCCTAGCCAAGGGTCGAACCAGCGACCTTTCTGTGCATGGGATAATGCTCAGCCAAGTAAGCCACACAGACCAGGGTTGCTTGGTTACTCTTTATCATCTATGAGTTGCCTTTCTTTTGACCTTATTGCTCTGAAGACACTGTTGCATAACCAGGGAAGGTATTTGGTCTGATTGGAGTCAATGAAGCACACTTGGCTTGTCTCAACTTGAAATTATTTTTCTAACTAGCCAGAGTGGCTAGAAAAACTAAGGGGAAAAGCAGGCTGCATGGCATATACTACGAGTACACACAGTGAAGGCGATTCGAAGTCTACGTGGAGCAGTCATAATGGATGTTGTGAAGGTGCTGGGGCAAGATCAAGCAGGCTATTTTTTGCCAAATGTCAGATTCTTTTTGAAAAGACATTCTGAAGTAGCAGTCAAATTTCAGAAAGCAGCAAAGAGAAGATTCAAAATAATAGAAACCATAGATATAATGTCTACATGAAGGTAAAGCACAAGTTTCTCAGGAATGTACATTATATTTTCTAATTAATTTCTAGGATTATAAAGAGAATAAAATAGCTCTTAGGGGGTACCGGGGCCCTATTCAACCTTTTTGAGTCAGAGTTTCCTTAAGTTAAATGGGACGATGAAAACAAAATTATTTGTAAAGTCCCCTTTAATATAAATTTTTAAGATTTTGAGTTTTGTTTAAACTGATATTAAAATTATTTTTCTGCTTTCTGTGGTAAAAACAAATAACAATGAGTTACTGAGAGGTTACTTGGCATGTTTCAGTCATTTAGTCCCTGTAATTGCTCTAGGAAGTAGGTGCTATTTTGAGTCCCATTTATAGATGAGGAAACTGAAGCTGAGAGAATTTAAGGTCATCCAGTTGGCAACAGAAAAAAACTCAATCTTGGTGAGAAACATTCTCTTAAATAAATGGGAGAGTGAATAAAATCCTATACAATAAAAGGCTAAAAAACAAATCGACCGACCAGTGGAACGACTGGTCACTATGATGCACACTGACCACCAGGGGGCAGACACTCAATGCAGGAGCTGCCTCCTCGTGGTCAATGCGCTCCCACAGGAGAAGTGCCCCTCAGCCAGAAGCTGGGCTCACGGCTGGCGTGCACAGGGGCAATGGTGGCAGTGTTAAGGACCCCTGGGGGTGGGGAATGTCCACCTGCTGGCTTAGGCCCACTCCTCCGGGGCCTAAGCTAGCAGATAGACATCACCTTGAAGGTCCCCAACTGCGAGAGGGCACAGGACAGGCTAAGGCACCTCGCCCCAAACCCAGTGCATGAATGTCATCCACTGGGCCTCTAGTAATTATATATACATCAGAACTCTGAAATCTGCTAATGCTTTGGACTGTTAATCCTATGAGTGGGCAAGTGACGTTTTGTATGTTTGTTTTTACCTTGGCTCCTGCTTGCCAGGTACAATAGGAATTGAATAAATTTTTTCAATGAAATGTATATTACATGACTTCATTATACATCAGCATAAAGGTTTTGTAAGCTAGAAGCAAACTTTACAATTCATTGGATCTATCCACTTCCCACCCCACTATTTTAAAGAAGAAGGAACTGAAATTCAAAGATGGGAGAGATATAACTAGCACCCAGGCTGCTAATTCACAAGCCAGATCTCATTCTGCTTTGCTGTCACATGGAATTCTTTGCTTCCCGACACCATATGCACAGGGCTCAAAGCCCATCTCCAGGTCTCCAGTTTACGGCCTCGACTCTTTTGGCCATTATCTGCCCTTGAGACAGGCAGAGGGCATTGCAGGAAATGCCAGCTGGCAGGGCACAACTCTCTCATGTCAGAGGACTCATTTTTCCTGACTTTGCAGAACTCGCTTGCCTTTTTTCAGTTGTGTCTGCTCCAATATGGTTTGATTTACAAGAGCCAAGAGGATGTTTCACCATCTGCCTGTTAGTGAGGAATTGCCCTTTCTGCTCCTCTAACAGGGTTTTAGACAGCGGGGTGGCTCCGGGCCAGCCCGCGGAGGAGCTCCTCCTTGGATTGCAAGCTGCTGAAGGAAAGGCGACTCTACTGAGCCCCAGAGCCAAGGATGACAAATGGCTTGCTCACATCTGCAGCAGCAAGTGTGATCTGAACACAAGTGCAACACTGTTGCCCTAAAAATATTTCATTATGCATCAAACTTTCTCGTAAATACTTGTCATTATCTCATTTGGTCAGTGACCTGAGACATGTCTGGCTTCAAAAAAAATAAAATAAAATAAATTATTTTTAAATTTACAAAAGTACTACATGTTTATTGTAGAAAATTTAGAAAGTGCAGAAAAATACAGAGAAGAAAATAAACGCCATTGATTATGTTATGCCCAGATTTCATGATCCCCCAAAACCACCAGGGAGCCCAAATCGGCTGCAATAGCATAGAACCTTTATTCAAACCCGGGTTTGGCCCTCAACCTTCATCTGGCACAGCAGCGAGGCGAGAGAGCGAGCCCAGCAAGAACAATAGGTTATAAAGGGTTGGTCATTTGGGTGGTCTTAGGGAAGTGACGTGGGTTACAGAGATAGCCTTATTAGGTCAGGGTTTTTCAGCGGGGGTCTCACAGTACAAGGATCAGGGAGTGACCAGTACTTTGCTTATGCCTTATTAGGACCTAAGCTATGTCCCTGGGCAAGCATTGGTCCGCTCAGGCAGTGGCTGGGGGAGTCAGGACATTCCTGGCACCCCTGTGGCCACTCCCAGCAGGGGGAAAGGGGAGATAGGCTGACCAGCCCCTCAAGATGGAGGATAGTCCTTTGTCCTTTCAATCAGACTATCATTCTGGGGAAACCATCAAGATGTCTTTTTATAGATTTTTTTTTTAAAGAGAGGGAAGGCTAATACTTTGGACCGAAGAGAAAGATAGAAACACTGATGAGAGAGAACATCAATTGGCTGTCTCCTGCATGCCCCTCACCAGGGATCTAATCCACAACGCAAGCACATGTTCTGACTGGGAACTGAACCGGTGACCTCTGGATGCTTTTGTTGATGGTCTAACCACTGATCCACACCAGATGGGCTCTTTACAGCTTTTAAAACATACGTATATAAATTCTACGAAATTTTCTTAAAATACATCATAAACATTTTTATACGCTGTTAAATCTTATTTAACATTATCTTAAGCAGCCGCATAGTATTCCATTCTATTTTTACACCATAGTCTTGTGTATGGCCCTCTTGCTGAATATTTAAGTGCTCTTCAGCATTTTTTAAAATTTTATTTTAAGTAATGGATGAGAAACCTCCTTTTGCCTAACTGATTGTTTTCACAATCAGGTTCTTCAAAGCAAATTGTTGCGTCCAAGCCATGACTAGTCCCTAGTTTTGAACCTTTGATATCCACTGCAAAATTGCCTCCAGCAAGTTGAGGCCAATTTCCATTCCCACCAATGACGCGTTAGCACATTTCACTGTCCTTAAGGAACTACCCAAGGTAAGAATATATGAGGAGCAGGAAAATGAGGAGGCTGAAATGGTGAGTGCTTTAAGGAAATGGCTATAGAAGAGCAGCTGACCTTGGAGAAAAGGAAAGGAAAGGTGGATGTTCACAAAGGAAGATGCTTATGAAGGTTTGCTGTGTTATGCAGTGCAATTCCTTTTTTGCTGCCTCCTCAGTAGATTCCGAGTTAAGATCCTTGACACCCTTCGCTGCTTTTTGGAGCAGGATTTGTCTTCCTTAGAGACAGGACAATGTAATGAATGTGGACATGAGATGGCCCTGTTGCTTTCAGCTTAAGTTTAGGAGCTAGAGAGAGCTTCTTCAGCTGCAGCCTTCATTTATAAGATAATGTTATTTAAAAATGGTCCATTTACATTGAACAGGCTGTTAAGCTACAGAGAGGGGGAAGGCTGGGGTGGATGGGAAGCGGATGCTGGGGGAAATCAACCGAAGGACTTGTATGCATGCATATGAGCATAACAAACGAATGAAAGACACTGGGGCGGGGAGGGGAGTAGATGGGGACATGTGCTGGGGGCTAGGGGAGGCTGGGGGGAAGAAAATGGGGGGGGGGAAAGGAAAACATATGTACTACTAATAAATATAAGTTATACTGCAAAAAATAATAAAAAATTAATTAAAAAAATAAAAATGGGCCATTTAGTATGCATCTGCCCATTCACATATATTTTCCCTGGTATTTTGAATAATTCAGCAATTGTTCAGTAGATATCTCTCCACCCCCCAAATAAAATTCTGCTTCTGGTAAGGTTGTCATTTTTAACTTGAGACGTTGCAGGTCTGCTTTTTTTAAAAAAAACCTGAAAGAAATATTAAATCAAATGTGCAAAATTTTGCAAATTTCTACAATAAGCTTAGCCATTGCTATAATTTTCCAGATTAAAAATGGATACATCTGCTGAAACCGGTTTGGCTCAGTGGATAGAGCGTTGGCCTGTGGACTGAAGGGTCTCGGGTTCGAGTCCGGTCAAGGGCTTGTACCTTGGCTGCAGGCACATCCCCATTGAAGGGTGTGCAAGAGGCAGCTGATCAATCTTTCTCTCTCATCAATGTTTCTGACTTTCTATCCCTCTCCCATCCTAGTAAAAAATCAATAAAATATATTTAAAAAATGGATACATCTAAATTATGTTAGCATTGCATTGTTAAATACTAAGGGACTTAAATCTCTACACATACTATGCATAAAAAGTATAAATGTAGCTTGGCTGTGTGTCTCAGTGGTTGAGGGTTGACCTATGAACAAAGAGTTAATGGTTTAATTTTTGGTCAGAGCACATGTCTGGGTTGTGGGCTCACTCCTCAGTGGGGAGTGTGCAGGAGGCATCTGATCAATGATTCTCCCTCATCATTGATGTTTCTCTCTCCCTTCCTCTCTGAAATTAATTTAAAAAATATTTTAAAAAAGTATGAATGTGCCCTAACTGGTTTGACTCAGTGATAGAGCATCAGCCTGTGGACTGAAGGGTTCTGGGTTCGATTCTAGTCAAGGGCACATGTCCAGGTTGTGACCTAAATTCCCAGAGGGGGGTGTGCAGGAGGCAGCCAATCAGTGATTTTTCTGTCATCATTGATGTTTCTATCTCTCCCTTCCTCTCTGAAATTAATAAAAATATATTTAAAAATAAATAAATAAAAAGTATGAATGTACTCTTTCAACCAAATGCTTAATGAATATTTAAATGATAAAGTGTAATTTTTCATAATTATACAGCAAAAAGAAAGAAATATGAATCCTCCTTAAATTGAACATGCATAACAAAAACCAAAGCAAAGCTTGGAAAATGTACATGGAACTTGGTTCCCCCTCTCAGTTTGTAGGAAGTTACTCAGTAATTGGGAAAGCTGAGAACAGAACCAGGTGAAGGGAACCAAGTGTTGCCACCTGCAGCTGCTTGTTAGCATATTGATTTTAAGCTGTTTATAAAAAACAAAAGACCCAGAAAGGACCTTTGACCCTCCTGCCTTTCCCGCCCAACAGATTCAGAAAGAGAAACCTGCTTCAGAAAGATTTTAGGATGTTGGCTTAGCCAAGTTTAAATTAAGTGTGGTGAACAGAGGGCTTCAAGCAAGACTCCAAGCCTGTGAGCTAGATAGTCCGTCCCCTTGTTTCTGAATTGCCTACTAAGAATTTTCTGCCTCATACAGTCCCCTCTCGTTCAACTGTTTGTTCATCTCCCATTCTCACTTCTGAAATCGAAGCCTCCAGCCCTCTCCCCGCGACTCCCTTGTCCAAAACTGTCTTATATACCTGATGTTGCTTCACTGTCTTCGGAATTTTCATGCCTCTGAGAATTCCCCATGCGCATGTATTAAAACTTTGATTTCTCTGTTAATCTGTCTCTATTGATTTGACGATTAGCCCAGCCTAGAAGAACTCAGAAGGTTGGAGGAAAGGTATTATTACTTTTTTAGCGCTCTCTATAATCTCCTGAGCCCAGGCTTGGTCTGACTTGTTACACTGATTGCCTCAAACACAAGTCTTCAACTTTCACTCTGTCCCTTTTGCCTCTAAAAACAGTCCTTCAATCACAGCACACTCTGTGTTCCCAACTGGGCTGAGGCTGCTCTCAGGCTCTTCTGGCGCTGAAATAAGGGGCATCACAAAAAAGCTTGACGTTCCACACAAGTACTGTGGCAACTAACCCCCAGCTCTGCTCTCCACTCACACTCAACACTGGCTGAAACCTGGAGCAAGAGGCAGGCTACTTAATAATAAAACCCTCAGCTCTCTCTGCCCAGTATGCACATGGTGCCCTCTACTGGCAGAGGGGAGCATTTCCAGAAAGGGCTGGGGAATGATTTCTGATGGCTTGGGAAATTCAATGAAATCATTCTGTAACACACACCTGATTGAGACCGGAAGGCTCCAATTATCATGCCACTGGAGTCAGGTTTTGAATGGTACTTGATGTACAGAATGTCCACCCTCAATGATCTTTACAAATGTCTACACAGGCAGATTTCATCTCTGTGCTGTTTGTTGTTTTTAAGTTAGAGTTAGCTTTATTTTTTTATTTATTTTTTATTAAATATTTTTAATGTTGACATGATTGCAAGGGCTCCCTTCCTTCCCTCCTCCTTTGCCCATCTCCAACTACTCCCACCTTCCCCTTATTTCTGTGCTGTTTTATAGGCTGGCTACGGATAGAAGTCTATTTATACATAAGATGTTTATTTATAACTAGGGGCCCAACCTACCCCCTCACTCATACTGGGAGCTCTCAGGGGATGTCCTACTGACCACTCACCCCCAGCCTGCCTAAGGCCTAAAGCTTTAGGCCTTGGGTACCCAGCCATCGTCCTGCTTGGCTCAGTCTTGGCCTTAGCCCCTGCTGCCTGCGACCAGCTGGCCCTGGGGGCCAGGTGCTCCCTGCAGCCGCCGCTTCGTCTCTAGCCCCAGGGGCCAGGCCAGGCATTCCCCACTGCTGCCACTGCCGCAGCTCCCACTCAGCTCCGGGGGCTGGGCAGTTGCCGCTGCGACTGCTACCACTTCGTCACCACCCCCAGGGCCAGGCACTCATGCCGCTCGGCCCCACCCCCTGCTCATGATTGGCTGGTAGCATAGCGAAGGTACAGTCAATTTGCATGATTCTTTTATTAGATAGGATTACCAGGTGATCATTTGTGAGAGTCAATGACTGCTAAACCCTAGAGTAAAACAGACACATACTGAATAAGGAATGTTTCACCTGTAGTTATTGGACCTTTAAAAAAATGGCACTCTTAAAAATCCCCCATGTTTCATCATACTGCGTGCCTAAAATTCATCTACTTCATATGAAAATTTTCTATTCATTCAAGCAGAATTTTGCTCTAATCTCCAATTTCTTTCCGTCATCCTGTACAGTGGATCCACAAGTTTATGGTGTGTATGCATTAAATCTTTAAGCAGCTCACAGCTTGAACTCTTAGTCCTAAAGTACCAGTAACATCTTCATTATGTGCAAGAATAGTTCTGGCTGCTGCTGGGAAGGTGAAACATCACACAGTGGGGGACTCCTCCCTCCACTGCTTTGTACCAGGTGCAGGTCTTGTGTGTGCCTCCTATGGGGACCATGACCTCCAACAAACTGATCTATTTCTCCAGCTTTTTTCTTTTTAAACGCGTCACATTCTGTTTGTAAATCTGCAGTATTCCCATTGTAGATATTCACATTCTTAGAATCTGTATCAATATACTTTAAAAAATTATTCCACGCATAAAAATGGTAGCTTTCAAGACAATTTCTGGGAAATTCCTCCATGCTACATGTCTTCATATATTTAAAAGGAAGACTCCAGCCCTGACTGGCTTGGCTCAGTGGATAGAGCATCAAGCTGTGGACTGAAAGGTCCCAGGTTCGATTCCAGTCAAGGGCATGTACCTTGGTTGCAGGCTCAATCCCCAAATAGGGGGCATGTAGGAGGCAGCTGATAAATGTTTCATCTGGCAGGAAATATCCCTCTCCCTTCCTCTCTGTAAAACGTCAATAAAATATTAGAAAAAAAAGAAGAAAGCCTCCATTATTGTGATATGCTGTTAGTGTTATAGGTGAGACGATGAGACCTCGGTTCTTGTCTTGAAGGAAAGATTTTAATCAAGAGACAAAGTGCAGCAAAGCAAACAAGAATGTATTGGCTGCAGCAAAAGCAGACTTAGGGCAGTGAAACGAGGAAGGGCATGGAAGAAATCACAGGTTGGGCTGCTTTGGCTCACTGAGAAGTCAAAGAAAAGGTTTAGGGCATTCGCCTGGGACAAGCTGCCGCTGCCCACTGCTCCTCTGGTTGCAAGTCTCCGGGGGGTCCCTTAGAGGGAAGAAGGGGAAAGGAAAAGCTGTTGCTGAGCATCCCTGGGGGAGAGGCTACTGGGCCTTTAACCCTGAATATATTTGTTTTTCTCTTGTAGGTGGAAATCTTGGGGGATGTCACTGGGAGGGTCTCTATAGGACATGCATCAGCTTTCCAGGTGTGCTCTTTTAGGGTCCTGGTCCCCGCTCATTGGGGCCAGAGAAGGAGGGCATTAGTCAAAGCAGCTTGTCCTGAGACAGCCACAGTGTCACTTGTCTGATTTTGCTGATTTTCTTGGCCTGGAGCTGAAATACAACTGAAACCAGATGATATCTTTAGGGAGGAAAAGATCTAAAAAATCACTAGAAAACATTTTTTTTTAAAAAAAGAACAAATCTGTGTAATTAAACCTGGCAAGTTGTTATCTTGCCTAATATGTTAGAAATCTGCACCCCATTGGGGCAGGGTTACAAATAGTTCATTTTTTTCTAGGTCAGTGGTGGGCAAACTCATTAGTCAACAGAGCCAAATATCAACAGTACAAGGATTGAAATTTCTTTTGAGAGCCAAATTTTTAAAACTTAAACTTCTTTTAACGCCACTTCTTCAAAATAGACTCACCCAGGCCGTCGTATATTGTGGAAGAGCCACACTCAAGGGGCAAAAGAGCCGCATGTGGCTCGAAGGCCCGGGTGTTTGCCGACCACGGTTCTAGGTCATTCAGGTTTTCATGTGGTGTATTTCCCTTTCCCATTGTTGCTGACTCTACCGAGCTGTCAGCAAGTTTCTCTTCCCTCTTGCCTGTTCTTCACTCATTTAATGGCAAAGTTCACAGAAGTTGAGGACTTGGGAAATGCTTTGGAAACACTGTCACAGGGGCTCTGCGGAAAGGATTCACAGGAAGAGTGGTCAGTTGGAAGAAAAGACCCTAAGAGGAATACACTGGTTTTCAACAACAGGCTGAAAGAACTTCTGAACTGGGTTGGAGGTCAACCTGGTGGACTCAGTGTTTTCAATTATTATTTTTTTAAAGTTTATGTGGTGATGGTGTGGCTTTCCAGAATGAGTTCTCTCCTGCTGGAAATTTGGGGTGGGAATGGGGAATTAGGGACACAACATACGTCATTTCTTAGATTACTACAGGCATTGCTGTCTAGTTTCCTGGGAAAGATGAATAAGGGTGGGCAGATTTTCTTGCGATCAGCCTTTGTTCGTGAGGGTATGGACTGTGCAGGGGAAATGAGCCGACATCAGGATGCCCAGGCTGGGCTGGCTGCATTCTCACTTCCTGCCACCTTTCCTTTGCCGAGTTCATGCAAAAAGCTAGTGCAGATAACGGGATTGTTTCATCATTTCCTGCTGCTGAGAATAATAAATGTCTAGTTACAAATGTGACAACAGTTACTTTTAGGTGCCATGGATTGATGTCAGGGCGGTCAACTCAGGACTAAACCGTCCACCTTCAATTTATATAGCAGTATTGATACATAGGGCTATAATCTTTACTGTTCAAGTGTTCTATGCTGAAAGTTGTGTTTAATTTCTAAAGATTAAGAAGAGCAAAACAGTTGGTGCTAAAATTTTACCCCTGAGCATGCTCAATGAAACTGGTCATGCAAGCATGTACAGTGCCATACTCTTTAAGCCCCCCTCCCCGCCCCGCTTTTTTTGTAGAAATGTTGCCCTATTTGTTATCCATACTGAATAGTATTTTTGTTGTTGTTGCTATTTACAGTAATAAACAGAAACCCTGGCCAATGGCTAGTGGGTTGGAGCATCATTAATACACCAAAAGGTTGTGGGTTCAATTCCCAGTCAGGGCACATACCTAGGTTTTGGTTCCTTACCCACGTGGGGCACATGTGGGAGGCAACCACTCAATGTTTCTCTGTCACATCAATGTTTCTCTCTCTCAAGTCAGTAAAAACATATCCTCAGATGAAGATCTAAAAAAAGAGAGAGAGAATATCTCCCTGGCTAGGTAGCTCAGTTGGTTAGAGTGTTGATCTGGTACACCAAGATTTAGAGTTCAATCCCCAGTCAGGGTACATTTATCTCTCTCTCTCTTTCTCTTTTTCTCTGCCTTCCTCTCTAAAAATCAATCAATAAACATTAAAAAAAAAGAGAGAGAGAGAATGTTTTTGATCACTAGAATTTGTTGGTGTTGGATTGTTTCCACTGTGAGGGTCTTAATAATTAATATTAAATAATTACTATTAAAGCTTCATAATTCAAATTAATGCAATTTATGTTAGATGCTCTTTCAACATAAAATGCATGTAATTAAGACATAACTTAGCCCTGACCAGTTTGGCTCAGTAGATAGAGTGTTGGCTTGTGGACTCAGGGGTCCTGGGTTCAATTCAGGTTGGGGGCATATGCCTTGGTTGTGGGCACATCCCCTGTGGGGAGTGTGCAGGAGGCAGCTGATCTATGTTTCTCTTTTGTCGATGTTTCTGACTCTCTGCCCCTCTCCCTTCCTCTCTGTGAAAAATCAATAAAACATATAAAAAATATTTATGAGAAAAAAGATATAACATACATTTTACTGTTTATAATAAAAATTATCTATACAAAAAGAGTTAAACTATTTGCTCTTTTGAATCATCATGATTTCCTAGCTCTTTTGTGCTGTATAGACATGCATTGGCATAAAGTCACAGATGATAAGTTATTTGACAGTGAACTAGCTTTGGAGAGGCAGTTGGCATGATATTTATTAATAGAGAATGCAGCAAAATGACAATACTTTGTATTTTCCTTTCATGATGTCTTTGCCAATGACAGGTCTGGAATGGTCACCTGACGGCCAGCTGCTGAAGACCACTGTGTCTGGGGACATGAAGAATTTGGCACAAGCAGCCTGACGTCACACTGTGGTATGAGTTGCCTCCATTTCATTTTTACTTCTCATACATATTATGAAACACTCGCTTTAAAAAGAAATTAAAGGACTGTTTTTTGAAAAGGCTCTTTAAATCCATGTAAAATAGTCTAAGGAAAGGGCCTAACAACCACACATAGAAGATGGCCTAGAATGCAAGTTTAATTTCAAACACTTGAAACTGGGGCAAGGAGGGCCTCCTTTTCTCTCTGTTGGCACCCCTGCCAACCTTGCTAAAACACCATATTGAATTTCCTCAAAGCAAGGGAAAACCAAAGTCCATTTATGTTGCCATGTATTTCTAAACCAATAGCCCCTTTTGCATAGTTCCATTTATTGCATGATTAAGAAGGAAAAAGACTGTGCTTTATAGGAAAATTCTCTTTAAAATGTTGTTGCAAAATTTGTAAGATACAATACATTATGAAAACAATTAGTTTTTTAATTAAAAGAAAATATGATTAAATGTTAATATTAGACATAAATAGATTATTCTATGTGAAATCTATGTTCTAAGTTTCAATAAAGTAAAAAATATTCACAGAGATGGAAGTATGTCTCATTTTAGATTTTATTCATGCTCTTTACAAAAGATGTAACATCTTTGAATTAGAACAGATTAAAAAATAAAAGCAAATGTTAAAAAATAATCTTAGGCAATTATAACTATTACATATGCTGGAAATTGGCTTGCTCTGTCTTTGCTAAAGGGCTTAGGCAAATTAAAGCTCTCACAACATTCATATATCCCACACATGTAGAAAAATATTCAAAGATAGAAAATGAGAAATGGTAAGAAAAATTAAAGGTCTTCTGTCTTAATTTCCTCATTTAAAGTAATCTCCTCAAAGCTAGAGGATGGGGAAATATTTCATTTATGAAATTTATAGTCTCACTGTGAAATACATACAAAGCAAGTGCTTAAAAACTAGAGGCCCAGTGCATGAAAATTCATGTACTGGGTGGGGGGTCCCTCAGCCCAGCCTGCCCCCTTTCACAGTCTGGGAGCCCTTAGGCAACCACTCCTTAGGGGAGCAGGCCTAAGCCACAGTCTGGCCTCCTTCTATGGGAGGCAACTGGGCGATCAAGGAAAGGTGCCACCCCCATCATCCCGCAGCTGCTGCCACTGCCGGCTGTAGTGGCTGCTGGCCCTCCTTGGCCCTCGCAGTCTTTGTGGTTTTATCTGGAAGATGTTCAGTCTCTCTGGTCTAATTAGCATATTACCCTTTTATTAGTATAGATTGTAACCCCAAGTACAGAAATATTGAGCTTTGGCTGGTAACAACAGTTGCAGAATACCTACTATATGGAAACTGAGGGATGGCCTGTCAAACCTTTTAAAAATCAACTTGATACTTAGCAATCGTGCCCATACTTGCTAATGTCATTTTTCAGACAGGCACTAACGAGGCTTGCACTTTTCTGAACATTTTCCAATGTGGATTTTCTTAAGATAATCATGAATAAGTTTTTATTTACAGTGGAACAGTTAGGATATTATCTTACTGCTTGGCCCCTTCTGGTAGACTTGAGTCAATGAAAACTTGACACATACCAGCCAGATATATTCTCAGATATTGTGTACGTGTGTGTGTGTGTGTGTGTGTGTGTGTGTGTGTGTGTTTGTGTGTGTTGAGAGTGGGGAAACATTGTACCATTCTGAGCTATTGAGAAAATAATCTGCCCTAGTCACTTCCTGTGTTTAAAGAATTGCAATGTATTAATATCTGACAAAAGCCCATTTACGATAAAGACATGAGGACAACAGGATGCACTATTTTTCTTGTCAAGATAGGATTCTCATGCCTGACTGATCAACTAGAAAGTTTGATTTTTGCATGCCTCCAAAATTAAAGACTTGGGGGGTTGTGTTCTAGTTGTTACTCACTCTGGCTGGGTCCCAACATATAAATTGAAGTACTTCTGCTGAGTCCTCCAGCTTTCAACCATGTCCACTGTCATGTTTATAAAAAACAGATAAAAGCTTGAAGGAATATGGATGCTTCCTTGCTGCTTCAACTCATATACTCAGTGACATGAAAGACTGTCATGGGGCCTTGCACAGGTAAGCACTCCACAGCAGGTCCAGACTGAGGTATGAGTAGCCCTGTCATTTGGGCCATAGGATACTGCCCATAGGTGTTAGAAGTATCCATAGTGGAAGAAGATGCTGGATCGATTTTGTAGCAGGCCCTATGGGAGAATCACAATTCAGGGCCTTGGGAACTATGAGGATGATCATGCTATCTGCAATAGAGAATCATATGTCTTTAAAAAACTACTTCTGCCCTGCTGTGAGGCTCTGTAGAGACAGAAAGCCGCCCATCGGTGGTCACCAAATGACCATGCAGTGAAGTTTCTTGTCATGAGCTGGGGCAGATTAACCAAGTCATAAGGTAAGGGGTCCCAGCTTCAACTCATCATAAAATGAAGGTGCTACATCCCCGAATGAGCATAAGCAGGACCGGGAGATACAAGTAAGCTGCATGATTAGCAGCCCAGAACTCCTACAGTACCGATCACTGCTGCCCAGTGCCCCTCCTCAGCTTACACCCTTAGCTGTATGGGAGATTCTGCATGAGCAATTGAAAGAGGAGAAAATAGTTTGAGTTAGTTTTGTAGGTGGGTGCATCCTTTGTGTGAGTGCAAGCTGGAAATGGATGGTAACTTCTACGGTCCCCTCAGTAGCAGCCTTGAAAGGCAATTGCAAGGCATGCCCTGCCAGTGTGGCTCAGTGGTTGAGCATTGACCTATGAACCAGGAAGTCATGGTTCAATTCCCAGTCAGCCCAGGTTTCAGCTCAATCCCCAGCAGGGAGCATGCATGAGGCAGCCAATTAAGGATTCTCATCAATGATGTTTCTATCTCTCTCTTCCTCTCTGAAATCAACAAATTTTTCTATTTTAAAGAAAGACAATGACAAGACAAAGTGTTCCCAGTGTGTAGAGCTTTGAATGGTACATTTGGACATCCATTTTGTATAGAAAAAGAAGTAGCCTGAGGTTATAAGATATACAAACTCATGGGCAGTGGCACATAGTTTGGTCAGTTGGCCAGAAGCCTAAAAGGAAAAATGAATGCAAGATTATATACATAGAGGTTTGGGTAGGATCATGTGGATATTCTTGTAGGAGTGGGTGTGAACTACATCAAATGTTAACATCTACCGGAGAATAGCTACTAAAGAGACACTAAACAACCAGATAGAAAAAATTAGCAGGCCAGTAAACTGACAGCCAGCCCCTGTCATCAGCCAACCCAAGTGCTGGCATGATAGACACATGAATCAAGTGGCCATAGCAGTGGGGATGTAGACTAGGCCAGGAACAAGCATTATTGATTCCTACTGACCACAACTGCCACTGCTGAATGTCCAACTGCCAGCAGCAGAAACTAGGGAAGAAGTTGACTCTACTGGGTCCCTTTTTTCCTGGAAGGGCCAACAGTTCCTTCTCAGGAATAGCCACATATTCTGGGTATGATGGATTTGCCTTTTCCTGCATTCTGGCACTCAGCCAGAACCACTCTGGGGGGCTTACATAGTGTTTAATGCCCTTGTAACTTTGTGTCAGTCCAGGGACTCTACAGCGAAGGAGCTGTGGGAGTGGGTCTCTGACCATTGTCCCATCACATACCATGCCAGCCAGGTGCTGCCATGCTGAGGGAGAGTTGGAACAGCCTGCTGAAGGACCAGCTCAGAGGCAGTACTCTGAGAGGGCAGCCTGCGCTGGGGTTCTCCATGGGGCAGTGCTGTACACCCCACAGCATATCTCTGACACTACAGGGCCTGACAGATCACACAGCTCATTGGCAGGGCTGCTAGCACATTAACTTGGATTTGATGCAAAGCTGCCTTCTGCTCTGGCCACACTCAAGTATAAAAGCAAAAGCAATACTTTGAGGTGGGAAATGTGTTGTCAGAAGGCAGAGAGGCCCGGCAGGCATTGTGCTTCCTCCTCCTTTGTGGTAGGAGATACAAGATACAATAACTAACCTTCTGCTTTGGAGGGTGGCCTGTCACACCTTACTATCAGGCCCCTTGAAATTGGCAAGGGGCCTGATAGTAAGGCCCCTTGATCTGGCAAGCCCTGAATCTTCACAGGATTATCTCTCTCATCCTCAGGAGCACATGTATCTTACCAAGGCCTCCGATGTACTAGCTGTTTCTTGCTCACCCAGGCTAATCAATACAATATCACCAGTGTAATGGATCGATGTAATGTCCTGTGTGATGTCCAGAGGTCCAGATCTCCTTGGACTATATTGTGACAGAAAGAGGGAGAGTTGATATATATTGCTGTCTATTACTAGTACATGTGAATTCCAACTGTTTCTGGTCCTTTGCTGATTGGGACAGACAAGACACATTTGCAAAATCAAAGTCAATTTCTGTTTTGCCATTGTCCCAACCGTGGAAAAAGATTACAATAATTTGGATAGACATGTTTTCAAAGTGATTAGAAATAGTGATTGTTCTCTGGAATATTTACAGATGCCCTACATAATATATAGGGTGTCCCAAAAATGTATACACTCTTTGAATAATTACAAAGTCAGTGTTTATTAACAGTTCATTTTCAAAATTTAAAAGAATCTACAGAAATGAATAATTTCTTTTGTCAATGCCTATTTTTAAACTGATAACTGTTCTGGTCCAGGCACAGCTGATAATGGGAAACAATGGAATGGCAAACATCAGGAATCATTTTGTTCAGTATTTGTGCACCCTGTATTTGCCAACTATTGCTGGTTTTGTAACATAAACTTTATCTTTTATGTATACCCATAAAAAAGTCTATAATTTTTATTTGTTCAAAGCTTAGTCTGGCTCTTCCCATTATTTCAAATCAGTTAAATGTGAAAAGGGGTGAAAATTAAGTGAGTTATCAGCTGTTAAATTGTGTATACATTGAATAATTATAAAGGCAGTGTTTGCACTTTCAAACTTCCAATAGCATTTTAGGATGAATTTCCTTCGTTTAAAGCTTAGTCTGGCTGAAAAGAAACATCAGTTGAGCTCTCAGCTGTTACAGTATATATACATGTTTTGGGGACACCCAGGTGATACACACAAGTTTCATTGCTGAAATAGGGCTTTCCAGGGAAAGTGAATATTTGGCCAGAAGTGGTAATACTGTCAAAAAATTCAAGGCTAACAGATACTTGGTAACCATATCCAAAACTGAAGTACATTGTGGACAGGAATATTGACAAAAATAATGTTAAAATGATCAAGTATAAAGTTTGATCCATGCAAGGATATCTTGGTATTCTGGAGTAACAGACTGGAGGAAGAAAGAGACTTCAGCTGCTGGTTTAGTTACCATTCCAGCTGGGATATTATTGGTTTAGACCACAACTGTGGAGACTTGTTTCAAAAGTTAAGCTACATCATCATCTGTGTTTACGACTGATATTGTTGGGCACGTGTGTCCAAGAGAAGCACTGTATCTACCAATGTCTATGGACGAGTCCTCTTAAGTCTATGTTTTTGAGACCATATTATTCTTCTCCATCCAAAAATACCTCATGTGACCTGGCAACTGTGATTAGGCTCCGATGTGGTTGAGTTTGCAGTAGTTTCCAATCATTCTAACAGACCCATTTTGAAGGTGTCAGACTGGTGAATTAATGGAGATATAATGGGAGACAATTTCTAAATCTGTTAGATCAACTAGGGTACAGTATTATTTGTTTCTTAATAAGGATGTATGGACCACGCCTTCAGCCTCAGAAAGTCCGAAAAACCTAGGGTGTCTGCCAAGATGTCCCTTCCCATGTGTCCCTAGTTCCCCAAACAGGGCCTTGACCTTAGGATAACAGAGCTTCCTGGGGTCAGCTTTTAATCATCTTTGTAGTTCAGCCATTCTGTTAACACCTGGGCTTAGACCTTGACTTTCTCCACCCCCTAGTTGTAGGAGATGAGAACTTCTTTGTATGCAACCAAAGAGGCCCTTTATCCTTTACACGTGGCTTTTAATTTCCTGTTTCTTACTCTCAGTTCTTCTCTACCTTTTTGTAGCACATCAACGATACTTAGCAACTATCCAATACTGTTATCCTTGTAGCTACTATTTCTTTCATATGTCTCAAATGTTTGATTCATTACACCTGCTAGTGCATGACCCTACCCAGACCTCTATGTATATAACCTTTCATTCCTTTTCACAAGTCCACCTTCTCAATTCAGCGCCAGATTGTCTGTGCTTCAGCGAAGGTATCAGTCTAGACAGCAAGTGATCCAGCTCCAAACCTCATCTTACCACCTGCTCTTCCAGACCTCTGCTGGGCCAGCCCAATTTCTCTGGAAGTAGATGTGAGACAGAGGTTGGGTTGCAAGATATTTGTTGGGGTGGTGATGGGGGGATCAACACTTTTTTAAGAAAAAGAAAGCAGAGGAAAAAGTGTGATATAGAACTGACAAGAGTTTCCAGTAACTCCAGGGAGAGGGTTACAATGAATTTGCCTGTCAGAGTTGTGCATTTTTGAGCCAAAATAGCTAGGCCTTTAGATCCCTCTTCTATCACTCACTAGCTGCAAGGTTCCCTGGCAGCCAACTTTGGATGAGGTGGCTCTCTGCTGCATGAGGTGGCTCTCTGCAGTTAAAGCAGCCTGTGAAGGGTCTGATAGTTGGAGGCTGTCTGCTGATTGCAAGCCTCACAGAAAGCTGTGGACAGTGCTTCTCTGTTTGCTACACAGACACCTTTTTTCATGCACTTCTCCCCCTCTAGCCTCCCACCCCCAAGTACTCTGTCTCTCTTCCATTCACTTTTACTGTTTTCTTCTCTGTTTATTCCTACTCTGCAAAACCCTAGCCTGCCCTCCAATCAACCATCTCCAGGGCTGAGTACAAGACAGTAATGGGAGAACAATTTCTTTGTTTTTGTCACCTCACTTCTTTTAGTGGATGCCAGCTCTGAACTGAATTGACATGTTTTTGCATCAAGTTCACAAAACCCTTTCAAATACCTTTTTGAATTTTACTTCTCAGAACTGCTCTGTGAAGACGCCGAGATCACTTCTCATTTTGCAGATGAAGAATCTGAGGTCTAAAGAAGTTAGGTGACTTCCCCAATCTATTCAGTTCCTGTAAAGTGTCAGACCCAGGACTTGACCCAGGTCTTCCGATCCCAAGTCCAAGACTGCTATGTCCCAGCTACTATGCCTACCTTGTAATGGGAAGACTAAGGGCAACACAAGCAAATATTTGCATTAAAGAAGAAAAAAGCTAATAATATTCTGGTACCAATTCTGGAAACCAATGGGAGGGAGCAGTATCCCATATACCACCAAGCAATTTTCAGATACCAGTTTGGTGTCCTACAATTCAACTCAATTCTGACATATCTACCTGGAGACAGTGTCATACTCCATAGGGTAAAAGCTCAATCTTACAAGATTGTACCCTGCCCCTCCTACTTCCAATGACAATCACAAGTCCAGTTTGTCACCTGGGCTTTTGCTAGACCAGCTACAGATCAGAGGTTCCCATGACCTTCTCCTTAGCTTAAATTAATTTGCAACAGGGGCTCAGTACAGTAAAAAAACATTGTATTTACTAGATTACCAGTTTATTGTAAAAGGATATAACTCAGGAATAGCCAGATAGAATTGATGCCTAGGGAAAGGAATGGGGAAAAGGTGAGAAGCTTCCAAGTTCTTTGTAGAACTTGCCACTCCTCCAAATATCCATGTGTTCACCAACCTGGAAGCTCCCTGAACCCTGTCCTTTGGTTTTTTATTTTTTTTAAATATTTTTAAAATTAATTTCAGGGAGGAAGAGAGAAAGAAAGAGAGATAGAAACATCAATGATGAGAGAATCATTGATCAACTGCCTCCTACACGCCTGCTACTGTGGATTGAGCCTGCAACCCAGGAATGTGCCCTTGACTGGAATTGAACCTGGGACCCTTCAGTCCACAGGCTGATGCTCTATCCACTGAGCCAAACCAGCTAGGGCTGTCCTTTTGGATTTTTATGGAGACTTCATTACATAGACATGACTGATTAAACCATTGGCCATTGGGGATAGTTTCAACCTCCAGGCCCTATCTTCTCCCAGGAGATTAGGGGTTGGGACTGAAAGTTCCAATCCTCTAATCACATGGTTGGTTTTCCTGGCAACCAGTCCCCATCCTTAGGTGCAGTCCAAAAGTCCCCTCATTAATATAACAAAAGATACTGTTGTCACTCTCATCACTTAGGAAATTCCAAGGGTTTTAAAAACTCTGTGCCAGAAACAGTGACAAAGACAAAATATGTATTTCTTATTATAAATCCTGGAATTACAGCTAACAGTAGGTGGGTGATTGCGATCTGGGACCCACCAGCTAGATGCTGGTGACATACTGGGCAGAATGAACTGGTCTAAAGGATGCATTTAGATCCTGGTAATCTTTGATTCTAAGTTGTTTCCCCCCAGGGCCATCAAAAAAAAAAAAATCTCTGGTTACCATGTGGAAATGGAAAATAACCCTTCTCTTTCCTCGTCTCTGTTTTCACACTCACCCTCTACTGTCCCTTTTCCACACAACAGCTAGAGTGACCTGTCATAAAATATAAGTCGGATCACAATACTGCCCTCCTGTAAACCTTCCCGGGGCTTCCCACAACTCCGAGAACACAATCCAAAGTCCCTCCCAGGGCCTCCAGGCCTTTACATGGTTTGATTCCAGGATACTTCCCATCATTTTCGCCCTGGTTCACCTCCCTCCAGCCACAGTGGCCTCCTAGCTATTTCTCAAACACATGGAGTACATTTCCTCTTCTGTTTTCCTGGAAAATTCTTTCCCCAGACGCTTGTGTAGCTCACTTCTTCATTCCATTCTGGCATCTGTTCAAGGATCTCTTTCTCAGCCAGGCCTACCCTAACTGCCCTCTGTCATACACTCTCCCCATTAACTCTCTCTTCTCTTTCTCCTGTTGTATTTTTCTTTCTGGTGCTTATTATCATGTGACATTATGTCATATAATTGTCTGTTTACTTGTTTATTGTTTCCCTCCCTCCACTTCAACAGAAAACAGGTTCCATGTGGCAGGCAATTCGTCTATTTTGTTCTTTGTCTTCAGCTCCTGGAACAAGGCCTAGTGTGCGTTGGGACCTCAATATAGATTTGTTGAATAAATAAATGCATCCTCAGTTTTCTTTCTTTCTTTCTCTTTGTGAGGAATTGTGGACTCTTGTCCTTAATTTACCACTTGGAACTATGGTGGAGTATTTATTGTAAAAGATGTTGTTTTAACTCGAAGAATTAGCCAGAAAAAATTCACTAACTTCCATTCTCTTCCTTTTCTAATTTTAAGTGCCTGATTACTTCAGCTACATTCAAGGTAGTTAAGATTCCCTTTGTCAAGTAGAAATATCTGTGCTTGACCTTCACAGCTTTTATGATCAATTGTGCCTGTTATTACCAGTTCCAGTAAACTCCTGTTACAGTTTAGCTTAGGAGTTCTTAACATGGACTTCGGGAACCTACATGAAGTTAATGGTTGGAATTGTGGAGATTCAGGAAGCTCCTGAACTTGAGCCAGAATCGTGTGTGCATTTTTCTGGATTTTAAAGGAGACCCAGTATCTCCTATGAAGATTAGGAACGCCTCAAATAGTGGGAATTATCACCATTCACCATGCCTTCTTCCACAATTTGTTGTTAATATAGGACTATTGATCAGGTAGAGTTTTCCTGCATAGCACAAGTCTGAAGCTTCCCCTTCCCTTCCTTAAGAGGGAGTAAAAACATTAAAAAGGTCTGGTCAGCGGAGACCGGTTTGGCTCAGTGGATAGAGCGTCGGACTGTGGACTGAAGGGTCCCGGGTTCGATTCCGGCAAGGGCATGTACCTTGGCTGCGGGCACATCCCCAGTAGGGGGCGTGCAAGAGGCAGCTGATCCATGTCTCTCTCTCATCGATGTTTCTGACTTTCTATCCCTCTCCCTTCTGCTCTGTAAAAAAATCAATAAAATATATTAAAAAAATAAAATAAAAAGGTCTGGTCATTGTGACAGTTAACTGTAAAATACTGAAGGAGGAAAACTGCTAGGAAAACCCAGCAGTCCATCTCTCCTCCCAGTCACTCCAGTTCCTTTATGTAGTGATATGACATATTTAAGTTCATCCATCTGTCATCCACGTATCCATAATCTTACCCATCCACCCAAAAAATTCCCCACGGTATGTTATTCTCAAATGAGTGAAAAACATTCTGTTTTTTTCTTCAGATTCTAACCCCAGTGACATAATTCTATTTTAAAATACAGTGTTGGCATGGCTTTCTTCCCTGCTATGCTTAATAATTTTCTGATCTTGGACATTAAGAATAATGTCCGAGTTTGGTTCAGTGGATGGAGCATCAGCCTGTGGACTGAAGGGTCTCAGGTTCGTTTCTCATCAAGGGTATGTGCCTGGTTTCAGGCTTGATCCCTGGCCCTGGTCAGGGTGCATGCACGAAGCAATCAGTTGATGTGTCTGACTCTTACATTGATGTTTCTCTCTCTGTCTCTCCCCCTCCCTTCTACTCTCTCTTAAAAAAAAAAAAAAAGAATAATGTCTCTAATCTGGACAATGTGGCTCAGTGGTTGAGTGTCCACCCATGAACCAAGAGATCAGGGCACATGTACAGATTGAGGGCTCAGTATCCAGTGGGGGACATGCAAGAGGCAGCCTACTGATGTTTCTCTCTCATCAATGTGTCTATCTCTCTATTCCTCTCCCTTCTTTTCTCTCTCTAAAAACATCCTATCACCAGCATATAAATAGGGACACTCACTAATAGAATCCCTTCATATTTTGTCATGAATCTACAAGCATGTACTATTTGGTGCAATTTAGAATTTATAAACAATTTCCAAGTAAAAAATAAAATAAAATAAATAAAAACATCCTATCTAATAAAAGAGTAACATGCAAATTAACCGTTACTCCAACACACAAGATGGCTGCCCCCATGTGGTCAAAGATGGCTGACTGCATGTAGACACAAGATGGCTGCCACAAGATGATCAGTAGGGAAGGGTAGCTAGGGGTGACCAGGCTGGCAGAAGAGGGAAGTTGGAGGCCACCAGGCCTGCAGGGAAGGGCAGTTAGGGGTGACCAGGCCTGAAGGGAAAGGCAGTTATGGGTGACCAAGCCTGCAAGAGAGGGCAGTTAGGGGCAATCAGACTGGCAGGGGAGCAGGTAGGCATCAATCAGGCTGGCAGGGGAATAGTTAGGGGATGATCGGGCTGGCAGGCAGATGCAGTTAGGGGAAATCAGGAAGGCAGGCAGGAGAGCAGTTGGGAGCCAGCAGTCCTGGATTGTGAGAGGGATGTCCGACTGGGAGCAGGCCTAAATGGGCAGTTGGACATCCCTCGAGGGATCCCAAATTGGAGAGGTTGCAGGCTAGGTTGAGGGACAAGCCTCCTCCCCCCGCCCTGTGCACAAATTTCATGCACCAGGCCTCTAACATCTAAATAAATAAATAAATAAATAAATGATAGTCTTAGCCCTAAAACACACACATAAAGATGTTCAAGAGTAAAAGGAAGAATGAATCACTCTTTTAAAACTTGTTATGAAAAATTTAAACTTACAAATAGAATAGTAAGACAAATACTACATATCCTAACATAGAGTTAACAATTGTCAATATATTGTCACATATATTTCATTATTACTATTTGCAAATGTATTTTAAAGATGTAATGACATTTTACCCCTAATCCTTCAGTGAAAAAATAAGAAAATTTTTCTTTATATCTACAATACCCCCATTATCACACCTAACAAGATTAACAATAATTCCTTAATGTCACCTAATTCATAGTCCATCTTCAAAATTTCCCATTTGATCCCAAATGTAACTTTCACTGATTCATTCAAATCAGAGTTCAGTCAAGGATCACACATGGTTTAAGGTTATTGTGTATTTTAAGCCTCTTTTGATCTAGAACGCTCTCCCTCCTTGCTCTGCTATACCTTTTGCCCTCTTGTGATCAGCAAATACAATCCCTGTGTGTGTGTGCACCTGTGCATGTGTGTGCTTGTGAGTGTGTTCTGGGTTTGGGTGGGGGGAAGTGACTAAGGCTGAGTCTTGATTTATAACATGGGCTAATCATGCGAAAGTATTTAAATACTGGGGATTTTTTTTTTATTTATCAAAGACAAACTGAATACTGTTTTGAATAGTATATACCATGTCTTGAACCTCATTTTTCTCATCTACATAAGGAGAATTTTGCTCCTTGTCTGTCTATTCCATAGGTGTGTCATGTTCACTCGTATGCACCTATAAGTCAGCATTCTTTTTGTTATTTCCTCCAGCAAATAACGTTGTACCTGAAAATTAGCGTAAGATCTATGAAAGCAGAGGGGAACAAAGGAAGAAAAGTTCTCATAAACTACCAATCTGCTTGTTTCTCTTTCCCCTCAAAATCCAAACCCCCAACCTCCATCCATGGTAGTAATTTTTCTTTAAATCAACTTTATTCGGGTGGCATTGGTTAATCAGATTATATCGGTTTGATATAACAGTACAATTCTATGATACATCATCTGTATATTGCATGGTGTGCCTACCATCCAAACTCAAATCTTCTCTTACCTTATATTTGACCCCCTTTACCCTTTATTACCCGCCACCTCCTACCTTAGTAACTTTTAAAACCAAAGTTTCAAATCTGTAATGTGGCTTCCCTCCACTTCCCTCCAAACAACCTGAGCCTAGTAGAAGCAGCTGCCAGACGTGGCCAGGGGCAGGGAAGAGAGAGGCAGCCGGCGGAGCTGCAGGACCAGCTGTAACCTGTTGGCACAAACAGCCCTGTCCTCCCCAACATCCCCCCGTTTCCGCCCTCCGTGCGTCAGCGCCCCGCAGCGCGCGCCCGAGCCGCCGCGCTGCAGACGGTGTGATTTCCTGTGCGAACGAAAGTGCAAAAGGCTGAGCGGATGAAAGGATGACTGGTCATCTTGTCACACTGGTGACACCTAGGGTTTGGCTTTAGGAAACGCCTTGGGTTCGCCGCCTGCCCTGAAATGGCAGGTTTCCTCTGAGAGCTGCTTCCCCCCCAGCGTGGGAGACACTGCGCCTTTGGCTGCAGCAGGTGTGGGCGCCTACGGTTTTACATTGTAAAGGGACCTCTTCCGCCTATTGAATCCCCTTTAGCTGTTTACAGTATAATGAGATGATGGGCCCCTGGGATCTCTGCGCTGGAAGAAAGGTCAAGGTTATTGACGCCAGCACCCACCCAAAAATAGTCAAACATGCCCTTCACACTGGCGTTTGGGCAGTTAGTGAAGTGGTTAAGAGCAAGACTTTCTGGGTTCACACTGCACCTACGAGCTGTGCATTCTCACTCATATTGCTTAGCCGTTCTGTCTTAGTTCCCTCACATGTTACATGTGGGTAACTGTAGTATCTACCTCACAGGGATGTGTGGAGACCAGCAGACTTTATCTATATATCTATTTACATCTGAATCTACATCTGTAAAGCTGAGGCTTTGGGAAACTTGCTCAAACAACGATTAAATAGTTAAGTCGGAATTTGAGCTTGGGCCTCCTAAGCTCTTATATCTTAAAGAATTGGAAAATAACTCATTTTTTCCCATTGAGACTTTGGTTTTCACAGTGGTTGGCACATAAATTCTCAAATGATAGCAATTTTTTTTTAACTCCTTGTGCCTTCTTTTTTAATTTTTGAAAAATCTTTATTGTTCAGTTTATTAATTACATTGTTCCCTTTTTTCCCCCTATAGCTCCCCTCTACAAGGTACCCATCCCACCCTCTGCCCTCACCCTCCCCACTGTCCTCTCCCATAGTTGCATGATTTTTGTTCAGTATCTTGCTGCACCTCCCACACCCCTTTCCTCCCCAAGAATTGTCAGTCCATTCCCTCTCTATGTCTGTGATTCTGTTACATTCACCAGTTTATCCTGTTCATCAGATTATTAATTCACTTGAATTTTAGATTCATTTGTTGATAGATGTGTATTTGTCATTCATAGTTTGCACTTTTATCTTTTTCTTCTTCCTCTTCTTAAAGAATATCTTTCAGCATTTCATATAATATTGGTTTGGTGGTGATAAACTCCTTTAGCTTTTTCTTATCTGCGAAGCACTTTATCTGACCTTCAATTCTGAATGTTAGCTTTGCTGGATAGAGTAATCTTGGTTGTAGATTCTTGCTATTCATCACTTTGAATATTTCTTGCCACTCCCCTCTGGCCTGTATCATTTCTGTTGAGAAATCCACTGACAATCATATGGGTGCTCCCTTATAGGTAACCAACTGTTTTTCTCTTGCTGCTTTTAATGTTCTCTTTGTCTTTTGCTCTTGGTATTTCAATTATGATGTGCCTTGGTGTGGTCCTCTTAGGGTTCCTATATATTGGGGTTCGGTGCGCTTCTTGGACTCCTAAGTCAATTTCTTTCACCAGGTGTGGGAAGTTTTTGGTCACTATTTCTTCAAATAGGTTTTCATTGTCTTGCACTCTCTCTTTTTCTGGTACCCCTATAATTCGGATGTTGGTATGCTTGAGGTTGTCCCAGAGGCCCCTTACACTATCTTCAATTTTTTGGATTCTTTTGGTTTCTTGCTTTTTCAGCTGAGTGGATTTTACCTGCTTGTATTTCAAATCTTTAACTTGGTTCTTGGGGTGCTCCAGAGCATTTTTAGGTCTTTGTATAATATTTTTTATTTCAGTCAGTGTATGCTTAATTTCTGGTTGGTCCTTTTTCATATCCTTGAGAGTCTACTTTATATCCTTGAGGGTCTCCTTCATTTCCTTGTAGGACTCATTCATTTCCACGTTGGTCCTGATCATTTCCACGTTGGTCTTGATCATTTCCTTGCAGGTCTCATTCATATCCTTGAGGGTCTCATTCATTTCCTTGTAGAACTCATTCATTTCCTTTGCAGTCTTGCTTATTTCCTTATAGGCCTCGACCTTTTGTTGGAGCCTCTTGAAAAGCCCTATAACCGTGGTTTTGAATTCCATGTCCAGTCGTTTTTTTCCCTCCATTTCTTTCACATCTGATTTCTTTCCATGTCTCTGCATGGTGGCTGCTTCCCTGAGTTGGTCAATTAGCTTTGTGTGGTAGATGTCCTACTAGGGACAGTGGCTCAGCCTCCCCAGTTACCTGAGGTGGATATGGGTGGCACGGTCTTGCTGAAGTTAAGCTCAGTTAATCGTTGTTAGCACTTGGAGGGGTTGACCTCCAGGCCAATTGTCTGATGTTCAGTTGTGCTCAGGTTGGATGGGCAGAGTCTCTGGGCCAAGCAGACAGTGTTAGCTCCACCTTATGTGGCACCAGGGACTCTGTGCCAGGGGCAATGGCCGCCAGCACCTCTGAGAGAGAGCCGCTGCTGAGCTCCACCAGCTGTCGGGGAATTCAGACTCTCCCCAAATGAGTCTGCACACCCAACGTCTCACCCAGGGTTGTAAAACAAAGCAGTCTGACGGTTTTCTGAATGAGAGAGTGAGTCGCAGAGCGCTCTCTGCACGGTCACGCTGCTGAGCTGTTCGCGCAAGCTGCCTTCTCCACAAGCCGGGAGACCCCTGCAGCACCCGAGCTTCGGCGTGCCCTCCCACTGTCCAGTTTTCACCCCGTGTGATAGTGGGTTCCCTGGACTTTACCCAGAGCTGGAGAATCAGTCCAGTGGGATGTCTTTGTCTCCCCGTTCAAGAAAACTGGCTGGTTTTCAGCCGCCCGCCCTATCCGCTGGTGCACGCTCCAAACCTCTCCACGCGAATCTTTCAACGCTGTCCGCCGCCGCTCCTCCGAGTCACAGTGTCTTCTTTTCACTTTTATTTGTGGAATTTTTACTCGGCCAGCTTTCTGGTGATTCTGGAAGGTGATTCGTTAAGTTGTAATATTAAAATTGCTGAGTATGACGGCAAGATAGGTGTTTCACCTATGCCGCCATCTTGGTTCCTCTGGGTTTTCTTTTCTAGAGCCTGATTTGATCTGTTTTATTTTATTTAAAAAAATATTTTTTACTGTTTCAGAGAAGAAGTGAGAAGGAGATATAGAAACATCAATGATGAGAGAGAATCATTGATCTGTTGCCTCTGCAAGCCTCCTACTGGGGATCTAGACTTCAACCCCTGGCATGTGCTCTTGACCAGAAATTGAACCTGGGACCCTTCAGTTCACAGGCCTGTGCTTTATCCACTACACAAAATGGGTTAGAGCTCATCTACTGTTTTAATTTGTCTTCAGTTTGAAATTTAGTCTCTCCTGTTCACAGTCTGGCCTCAGAGGGGGCTTCCTTCTTCCCTGATTGCAGCTTCCAGCTGACTCAGCTCCCTACTCACACATGCTGGTTCTCTCTATACCTCATTGTGTGGTTCTTGGCAACAAATATTCATTTTCTTTCCTCAACACATCATTTGTTAGTTTCTTAGATTGATTCAACTTACAAACATATTTTTTTAACTTAAGTGTGGTTTTCTTGATATTGAAAGGGCAGAGCGGGACTGCAAAGAACAATTTAGACAGCCGCCATTTTGGACTGTGTGACTTGGCAGCCACCATGTTGGCCGTGTGATATGTAAACTTACCTGGGGGCTGCTATCTTGAAATCACAAAGACCAACCCCTTCCGTTGAATTAGCCAATTGCAAAAGACTGTGCGCTTGAGCTCCAATCAAGAGCAAAGGACAGGACAGGTCAAGTGTGTTAGGGATTATTTGCATCACTAGCCCCAGCCATCACCCAACCAATTGGAATCGGCCAACTCATTGGTTCGAGTCTGGCCCCACCTCCCTATAAAATCATCATGCTCAGGAAATTCACTGTCTTTTGTTTCCTGCTGCTGCCACGGGCAGAGGGCCAAGCCCGGGCTTGTAATAAAGGTTCTATGCTATTGCATTGGGTTTGGCTCCCTGGTGGTCTTTGGGAATCATGAAATCTGGGCATAACAGATATAATTTGGTTTCTAGCCATTTATTTCTCCAAATCAGTCTGCTAACCTGGAAAATCACGGTTTCAACTCAAATCACAAACAAGGAGATAATTGCCTTAATACATATAGAGCTTTTACACATCAATGAGAATAAGAACAGTCTAGGAGAGAAATACACGAAAAGATACTCATCCTCAATTATTATTAGAGAAATATACGTTAAAGTTATGATGTTTTTCCCTAAGGCAAAGATAGGTACATATCTCTTCATCTGTATTTATACCTATGGTTATAAGTTCTGCTGGTGAGACTGTAGGAAAATAGGTATTCTCATATGTTGCTCTTGGTAAAATATATTGGCATAGCCTCTATGAAAGTCAAAATCGTGAATGCATACACGATTTGCATTTGTTTAGGTCAAAGTTTCTCAACCTGAGCACTAGCGACATTTTGGGCCAGATACTTTTTTGTCCAGTGCATTGCAGGATGTTTAGCAGCATGCCTGATGCCGGCAATACCTACACTCTCTAGGACAACTGAAGTGGCTTCTAGACATTGCCAAATATCCCCCCCTGGGGAGGTGGGGGGTGGTTGTCTCTAGTCAGGAACCACTGGTCGAGGTTTGTTTATTTATTTATTTATTTATTTATTTATTTATATCTTTATTGTTCAGTTTATTAATTACATTGTTTCCCCTTTCTATCCCCCTATAGCTCCCCTCCACCCTGTACCTATCCCACCTTCCACCCTCCCCTCCCCCTCCCCACTGTCCTCTCCCATAGTTGCATGATTTTTGTCCAGTCTCTTGCTGCACTTCCCACACCCCCTTTCTCCCCAAGAGTTGTCAGTCCATTCCCTCTCTATGTCCATGTCTCTGTTATATTCACCAGTCTATCCTGTTCAACAGCCTATCAATTCACTTGATTTTTATGTTCATTTGTTGATAGATGTGTATTTGTTGTTCATAATTTTCATCTTTACCTTTTTCTTCTTCCTCTTCTTAAAGAATATCTTTCAGCATTTCATATAATGTTGGTTTGGCGGTGATGAACTCCTTTAGCTTTTTCTCTTCTGCGAAGCACTTCATCTGACCTTCAATTCTGAATGATAGCTTTGCTGGATAGAGTAATCTTGGTTGTAGATTCTTGCTGTTCATCACTTTGAATATTTCTTGCCACTCCCGTCTGGCCTGCATCGTTTCTGTTGAGAAATCCGCTGACAATCGTATGGGTGCTCCCTTATAGGTAACCAACTGTTTCTCTCTTGCTGCTTTTAATATTCTCTCTTTGTCTTTTGCTCTTGGCATTTTAATTATGATGTGCCTTGGTGTGGTCCTCTTAGGGTTCCTATATATTGGGGTTCGGTGCACTTCTTGGACTCCTAAGTCAATTTCTTTCACCAGGTGTGGGAAGTTTTCAGTCACTATTTCTTCAAATAGGTTTTCTGGTCGAGGTTTTTTTTTTATTGCTGCAGAACATCTACCCCAATCTTAGTGGCTTAAAATAACAATGACTTTATTTACTCAGGATTCTAACATCCAGCTTGGACTCAGCCGGGCATTTTCTCCACTATTCTTGCCAGTGGTCCCTCATGTGGCTGCATTTATTTGGTGGCACTGGCTGAACTCCACAGGGACACTGAGGTGGCTAGGGTTTCTCTCTCTCTGCAGTGAATCCCGTCCTCCTTCCCCAGACATGGTCTCTCAGGATCAGAAGAAAGTGAGGGCACGACACTCTCTTCGTTAGTTTTCCAGCAGGGTAAACAGACTTTTCATATGGCAACTCAGGGCTTCCAAGCACAGGGACGTGAGAGCTGACTGGCCTCTCTGAAATGGTTGCTTATTTTCAGCCAAGCAATTTTTCTACATTTCTATGCAAAGTGAAGAATATGTCCAGAAAGCCACCTCTGTGATTTTATCTTATTGATTTACTTGGTATCTGGATAAAACTAGTTCAAGCAGAAATTATGCAAAAATGTTTGCCATTGGCCTATGCTGGGTCCACAGTATTCCAAGCCTGGATTCCCCTGGTCCTCAAGACTTAACCTGGCCTGGCCCTTCCCTTTCCGCCATCTTTCTTCTCAAATTTCTGTCCTTGGGGTTAACATCCTTTAGATCCTAGCTTAACTCTCACTTCTCCTGTATTCTCTGATATTATCCAGAACACCCCTTCCCCATCCCCATCCCCACTCCGACAGGCGGCCAGGATCACCTATGAAGTGCTTGGAAGCTTCTGCTTACATCACTGCCATTGTTGCCTTGGTCAAAGCAGGTCATATGGCAACATCCTGAGTGATTGTGGGAGGGGGCCTCACAAGAACACCGATACTGTATTACCACTTGCTAATTGGTTTTCTTGTCATTTCCCTTGCTAATTGGTTCATTTGTCACTTCCCTTCCATTAGAGAGAGGAATCCCTGCTGAAATACATGGGCATGTGCTGTCTTATTTACATCCAGAATCTATCAGTGTTTGGCATGCAGGGCAACAATAAGTGTTTGATGAATAATCAAGCTCAGAGTTTTTAAGCTGTGTTCAGCTCATTTACAGTGACCACGGAGAGGGTTTAAATTCCTCCCTTGGTTTTGAAGCACCTTGTACATTTTGACAGTCGTTTTCTGAAGGAAAAAAAAAGCTTCAGTTTAAAGGTGTGGTAAATTCTTACATCCAAATGGAACATAAAATCAGATTTTCCTACTTTTGTCATTTTCAACATTTTTACATTGTATTCCTAGAAACTTGGGAAATATTTGATGACTTTTGTTAGTTATGATATTTCAAGTAATCTTGATAATCTTTGATGTTCTTTTTTTTGGCGGGGGGGATGTAGAAAAGGATTAGTGGAATTCAGATGGACTGCTGGTAACTTCTAAGAAGTTAACTGTGGATTTTTGAATCAATGGTGATCTCAAGTTCCCTGGAGACTTCTTTTGTTGCCCTGATATTTTGTTGCAGAAATATATTATTATTTTCTTGGTTTTTCGTTTTTAAAAATAACTATGGAAAATGCAGAAAGCTTTTTATACAATATATTTTGGGGAAATTTGACAGCTATGAAATTATGCAAATAAGGTACTCCTACTCTTGCTTTTCCTTCCTAATTATTCTCCTTTGAAGAGCACACACAGGATCATTAATCCTTCAAGGTAAAGTGGATTTATGCTTCTTTGCTGGTTATCCAAAAAGAAGGAGTAGTAAGGAAGGGATAAAAACTTGGAGATAATGGATGATTTTAGGATATTGCTATCACTTTAAATTAAAGTCTATATACATCCCAGCTTTCTCAATTTCTATACAAATTCACTATTTAAAATCATTTGGTACACATCTATATGTGGACATGATGAAAAGAAGTTACATTCCTCAGATGTATTTCTTCAGCTTATTTATATCATGTAGTCCTCATGCAGCAAACATAAGATAGTGGTGGCAATATTGCATAAACCTTAGGCACCATAAAAGCAAATCTTAATAAAAAATAGCAGCTTTGGAGGAGAACCAAGATGGTGGCATAGGTAAACACCTATTGTTCTGCCCTGCGCAACGATTCAAAAACTACAACAAAACAACAAAACAAACATCACCCAGAATCACCAGAAAGCTGGCTGAGTGAAAACTCCACAAATAAAAGTAAAGGTGGGACACTGAGACTCAGAAGAGCGGCGGGAGCGCAGCCTTGAAGATGGAACCAGGTTAGGAGCCATCCTGGTCGCGCACGCAGGCTGTAGGGCTGGAGCAACAACCCCGGCTGGATTTCTCTAATGGGAAGGGCGGAGACATCCCACTGCACGGATTCCCCAGCACCAGGCGAGGTCCGAGATCCGGGGTACATGGAGACGTCCCACTGCACAGACTCCCCAGTGCCAGGCGAGGTCCGAGGTCCGGGGGACGCACCCTGGAAGCCGGGCTTGGCAGAGGTCTCCTAGTCTGCAAAGAAACCGGGTGCTGGGAAAAGAAGTTTGCGTGAAAGTAAACTGTGCGACAGCACAGATGTGTGACTTGCTCCCTGGAAACTTGTCTCCTGGTCCCGTAAACCACCTGTTTTTCAACCCTGGGCGAGACTTTGGGTGTGCAGACTCATTTGGGGAGAGGCAGAATTGTCTGGCAAGGGGAAGAGACTAGTGGCTTTCTCTTGGAGGTGCCTGCAGCCATCCCCATCCAACAGAGACCTGCGCGCGGGCGAGCGCTGCATAGGACGTAGCTGACACTGAGGCTGCCTGCGCAGCTCAGAGACTCCGCCCATCCAACCTGAACACAGTCTCCCTTCACAGCCAATTGGCCTGGAGGTCAAACCCTCCTAGGGCTAACAACAACAAGCTGGGTTTAAATTCAAAAATACTGTACAACCCATAAAGGATTGCAGTAAGAGTACCCACCTCAGGTAACTGGGGAGGCTGTGCCACTGACCCTTAGAGGACATCTACTACATAAAGCAGCCACCATGCAGAGATATGGAAAGAAACCAGGTGTGAAAGAAATGGAGGAGAAAAGACGACAAGACATAGAGTTCAAAACCATGGTTATAAGGCTTTTCAAGAGGCTCCTAGAAAAGGCCGATGAACTTAATGAGAACTACGAGGAAATAAACAAGACCAACCAGGAAATGAATGAGACTTACAAGGAAATGAATAAGACCCTCAAGGAAATGAACAGGACCTCTGAGGATATGAACGAGACCCTCATGGATATGAAAAAGGACCAACTAGAAATCAAGCATACACACACTGAAATAAAAAAATATTACACAAAGTCCTAAAAGCAGTCCAGAGGGCCACAAGAACCAAGTCAAAGATTTGAAATACAAAGAGGTAAAATCCACTCGGCTGGAAAAGCAAGAAACAAAAAGAATTCAGATAATTGAAGATAGTGTAAGGGGCCTCTGGGACAACATCAAGCATGCCAACAACTGAATTATTGGGGTGCCAGAAAAAGAGAGAGAGCAAGTTAATGAAAAGCTACTTGAAGAAATAGTGGCTGAAAATTTCCCCCACCTGGTGAAAGAAACTGACTTAAAAGCCCAAGAAGTACACAGAACCCCAAAATATAGGAATCTAAAGAGGACCACACCAAGACATATCATAATTAAAATGCCAAAAGCAAAAGATAAAGAGAGAATATTAAAAGCAGCAAGAGAAAAACAGTTGGTTACCTACAGGGGAGCACCCATACGATTGTCAGCGGATTTCTCAACAGAAACTATGCAGGCCAGACACGAGTGGCAAGAAAGCAGCAAGAGAAAAACAGTTGGTTACCTACAGGGGAGCACCCATACGATTGTCAGCTGATTTCTCAACAGAAACTATGCAGGCCAGACACGAATGGCAAGAAATATTCAAAATAATGAATAGCAAGAATCTACAACCAAGATTACTTTACTCAGCAAAGCTATCATTCTGAATTGAAGGTCAGATGAAGTGCTTCGCAGATAAGAAAAAGCTAAAGGAGTTCATCACCACCAAACCAACATTATATGAAATGCTGAAAGATATTCTTTAAGAAGAGGAAGAAGAAAAAGGTAAAGATGAAAATTATGAACAACAAATACACATCTATCAACAAATGAACATAAAAATCAAGTGAATTGATAGGCTGTTGAACAGGATAGACTGGTGAATATAACAGAGACATGGACATAGAGAGGGAATGGACTGACAATTTTTGGGGAGAAAAGGGTTGTGGGAAGTGCAGCAAGAGACTGGACAAAAATCTTGCAACAATGGGAGAGGACAGTGGGGAGGGCGAGGTGAGGGTGGAGGGTGGGATAGGTACAGGGTGGAGGGGAGATATAGGGGGATAAAAAAGGGGAAACAATGTAATTAATAAACTGAACAATAAAGATAAAAAATATTTTAAAAAATAGCAGCTTTGTTCTAGTTGAGTGACCCCAGGCTATTCATTTCCTTTCTCAAGGACAGTGTCCTCAACTGTGAGATGAGGCAATTGGGGAAATGTCCCTTCTAGGTCTTGGGTCTGGGTGCCAGCAGCAAAGCAAAACCCAGTTTAGGCTCTTAAAATAGAAAAATACTAAGGATACTTAACAAATAAGGGTATTTGTGCAAATTTTGAAGATGTCAGATGGGAATCAGGATGGAATTCGGAATCACCTTTTTCAGGTCATGTTTTTGAATGAGAAAAAAACAAAAGAGATTTAATTCCTATTTACCTAACAGAACTTAGAGGCCTAAAAGAAATAAATAATATTTTCCCTCTCTCTGAAAAGACCGTGTCAGAGTTTTAGCTGTAGTAGAATTGCTTACATCGCTCTTTAAAGCAAGTGTCCAGAGAGTTTAACTGGAAATATGTGGTCTTCCTGACAAGCTGATGAAGTGTGAAAATGAGTTAGTTGGATGGAAGGACATACAGAAAGAAGAGATGGTTCTGTAGCTACTCAGCTGAGCCAGAGCAGAGAAAGGTCACACTAACATTCTGTAATGTTACTGCACCAGGTCAATGGGGGAAATATTCTTCTAAGTCTTTTAATAAAGGTGAGGGTGGCAAACAGCATATCAACACCTTCCTAGTGAAACATTAGTCACCTGGAGAATCATTTCCACACCCACACACCAAGTGTAACAGGGAACAAGTATGAACAGGACACCATGATTTAAAAGCAATCTGTTCAGACCCTCATGGAATGAAACATGGCTTGTTGGAATTAGAAAGTTCTAGAGTCTGAGAGAAAACAAAGGTGAGGAGTGGGTGAGAGTCAAGTGAGGTTTTATCTTAAAAGGATTTAAGCTGGAAAACTTAAGCAAGCAGAGGTACTGTACGTGCTAAACACAGAGGTGCACAAACTCTTTCCCAACCTTGGTATTGGTTCCTTTCTGCTTTCCTGAAGGCTCTGTAAACTCCTTTGTCATCCACTCTGTAAGAAGTGTCACTGTGCAGAGTGAATCTCTGAATCCTCAGGTGTCCAGTCTAGCAGTTGTGAGGAAATGGGCAGGACAGGAATGTCTGTGATAAGACCTGATTAATAATCACAGCACAATGTGCAGTTGTAGCTGACGTGTATACAGGACCACGTGAGCTGAGGGGAGGCCCAAACTGACCCTAGAATGTTTATGAGGGGGTGACATTTAATGTAGTTTTCAGGAGATGAAAAGGACAGTGGCAAGTATGGCATAGGTTGGGCCCGCCAGGGTAAAGGATGGAAGAACTGCATTTTAGAGAGATGAGGAAAGGGAAACACCAACAGAGCCAGAAAGGTTTGAAAGAATAAGACATGTTTGGAGTGAGGCTGCTTTTTCCCACCATCAAAAAGTTTCAGTCCTTGAGGTAATGCTCACGATATGTTTCTCATCGCCTTTCCCTACAACTGGATCCCTGGAGCCCTCGGTTTCCTATGACCCCCTCACCCCCACACACAAAATCATTGTGAGAGAAAGATTCCAATTTAGCCCATCCTGGAGGTGACCAGAGGCACCCATAACAATTTGCTGAGCACGTGTGGGCTGTGTAGCTAAGCCCTTTACAGAATTACCAGATTTAATTGTCATAATGACTGCATGTGCTAACTACTATCATTATTCCATATTAAAATGAAAAAAACTGAAGCAGAGAGAGGCTAGGCATCTTGTCTGAAGCTCTATAGCTAGAGGTTTGGATCCTGCTTCTAACCTAGGCAATCTGACTGAAGGGTGTCAACTCTGTGCCAGTGTGTTCTGCTTCAAGAATGAGTACTGCCATCACTAGAAAACAAAACAAAACATCGTATGAGCGTCCCACTCATCCTGGGGCTTCTCTCCTCCAATGGAGAGGACAGCATGACACCAAGGGTGTCACATACTGTGTAAATGGATGACATGGAGATGTGTTGACCAGATCTGCCTTCAAGGGAGAACATGCTGCCCAGCTCTGAGTGTTGCCAACAGCTGGCCCTTGTAGGGACTACTTCAGCAGCTGAGTCCCCTTGCCCAAGATCATGCCACTCCTCAATAACTGATTCAGGAGGGTATATGAAGGTTTAACCATGTGGACCCAATACTTCTGCAGGGCCATGCTAGCTCCAGGGTCTTCAGGGGGTTGGGTGAGCCTGTTGTAGGGCCCACACTGCAGCTTAATTTCTCTGTCCTATCCTGCTTCCTCAGGTGTCTGCCCCTTGAATATCCCTTAATGAACATACTGCCACTGGATCTCCCAGCCTGCTTCCCTGGGAACCCAATTGGTGACATTAATTCCACTGACCAGAGAAATCTCTGGACTCTCACTTTGTGCTGCCTCCTCTGCAACTTGCTTTCACATTAATTTCCTTTGATTTTTTTTCATGTTCCTGACAAATATATAAGAACAAGAGTCTGTAAATTATCAAAGGTAGGCTACCAAAGATTAACCCGCTTTTTTGGGGGTTAATATACTTTATTCATAGCAGCGTTAGGTTCACAACTAAAGTGAGTAGAAGGTACAGAGATTTCCCTCTACCCTTTGCACTCCTTCCCCTGCACAGCTAAATGCATCTGTTTTCCTTGGTTTTGGCAGTAGATGTAGAATAAAGAAGTAAGATCTCTTTAAAACCAAAAACTTTCACTAAAATAATGTATACAAACTTGTTATTTTCAATGTTTGAGGGATTCACAGGCTGGATTTCACTAGGTTCTTGCTGTGTGACCTTGGGCCAGCTCCTTAAACTTTTCAGTCCTAGTGTCCTCATCTCTAAAATTGGAATAATAATTATTGGGAGGATTAGATAACATATCCAAGCAAAGTGGCTGGCACTTCATAAAGATTCATAAAATGGGCATTTTTCTGTAAATTTGGTACTGCACAGGCCACAGGGTGTATTTGTTTGCTGTGGCTGTTGTAACACATTACCACAGACTTGGTGGCTTAAAACAGTAGGCATTCATTCCCTCATGCCAGAGGTCCGGATTCAGTGTCACTAAGCTGAAATCAAGGTGTCACCAGGCCTATTCTCTCTGGAGGCTCTAGGGAGAACCCCTCCTTGCTTCTCTTCCAGCTTCTGATGGCTGCTGGTTTTCCTTGACTTGTGGCTGTATTGCCCCAATCTCTGCCTCCGTGGTCATGTTATCTTCTCATCTCTGTGTGTCAAATCTCCTCTCTGACTTCCTTTTATAAGGATACATGTGATTGCAACTAGGGCCCACTTTGATAACCCAGGATAATCTCCCCAAATGACGATTCTTAATTAAATCCCATCTTCAAGACCCTGCTTCCATATAAGGGAATATTGCCAGGTGGTAGGATTAGGACCTGTTATCTTTGGAGGGTTATTTTTCAGCCTACCATCCACGGTGACACTATTCCTTTCCTGTCTTTCTAAGGCATGGACCTAAACATTCCACCTTTGAACCACTAAAATAATCCTCTGTTCCTTCCAGTTTGTCATTCAAAACCATCTGCCTTATTTTTTTTAAAAAAATTATTACTATTTTTTAACCTCTACCCTAGGATTATGTTTATTGATTTTAGGAAGAGGGAAAGGAAGAGGGTGAGAGAGAAAACATCAATGTGAGAGAGAAACATGGATTGGCTGCCTCTGATCAGGATCTAATCCATAACCTAGGTATGTGCCTTGACTGGGAACCCACCACCTTTTGGTGTTCAGGACGGCCCAACCAACTGAGCCAAACAGCCAGGGCCCATCTCTATTGTTTTTTGAGAACTTTCCTCCCTCTTCCAGAAGGAACAGTGGCTCCAAAGTTGGGTGTCTTTTTAAGGTCTCCGCAGTGAACCGCATCGCCATTTTGCAAGGCTTTAATTAATTCAAGAATGCTTTCTAGCTCTGTTTCTCAAACTTACGTATTCCAGGCCCCTGTGATTCAGTAGGTGTAAGGTCTGGGAATCCAACATTTTCAAATTCCACAGGGAAATCTTATCATCAGCTAAGATTTAGAAACATTGATTCCTACAAAGTCCTGAACCAAAATGTTTGAAATAGGAAATTCTCCTTCCCGCCTGCTGGGTGTGTCATAGTTACATGACTGAGTTTTTAGAGAAAGAAAGAAAGAAAAAAAAAAAAGGAAAGGAAAGAAAGGAAGAAAGCCCACAGAACAGAAAACCGAAGAAAGAAAGAAAGAAAGAGAAAGAAAGAAAGAAAGACAGAAAGAAAGAAAGAAAGAAAGAAAGAGAGCCCAGAGAACAGAAAAGTGAACAATCCTATTGGGACTGTACTCACTGAAAGAGTTCCCTAATGGGAACGCTTCCAATTCCGAATTAAACAGGGGATGACGACGATCCAGATTTGGCAATTCTGTTGCTGTCACTTGCTCGGAACCTCGTGGGTCTGACATCCAGCCCGGGCCGCGCCCAAGGCTGGAGCCCAGGGTTTTCCTCCGTGACAGCAGCTCCAGCGAGGGGCGTGGTGGTGGCGGCTGGGCTACCCCGGCCCTGGTCGGGGAGGCGTACAGGGGCACTCAGACACTGGGGTGGGCTGGGGAGTGGCTTTCAGCGCCACCCCTGCAAGCGGCAGCCATTCCAGAGAGGCTCGGGCAGGGGGCGTGGGGAGCCGGCGATATATTTATTCTGCCTTCGGAACGGGGAGCCGGGGCCATTCAGAGCTGCCAGAGAAAGGGCTGACCTGGCCCGAGAGCTGGCTGGGTCTTCGGAAGAGAACGAAGAACCCAGCGTCGGTGGCTGGCCAGGTGGGGGCGGCAGTGGTGCGGGGACCGGGCGACCCGAACTTCTGCGGGAATTGTGGCATTCCCTTTGGGGATGATGGGGCGCAGAGTTCGGTTCAGCCGGGAGCCATGAAGGCGCGGTGTCCGACTCGTTCATGGAGTGGCGGGGACGCAGTGGGAGGCTCGGCTGCAGGTGATGGGGTGCAGAGCCCGGCTCAGCCGAGAGGTGAAGGGGGCGGAGGGTCAGAGTCAACCCGGCGGGTGCGCGCGGCGCGGCAGGGTAGGAGCTCGCCGCTGCAGCGGGGGGCGCGGGCTGGGGGAGCCTTCCCCGGCGGCCGTGCCCGGGGGAGCGGTTCCCGGGCGCCGCAGAGACCGGCTCTAAGCGCCCGCGTCCCCGGCTCGCGCGGAGCCGGTGTGGCGGGAGGAGCCCTGCGCAGCCACCGCCCCCTCCGGCCGCAGGCTCCTCCTCTCCCTCCGCCGCCCTCGTCTCGCCGCCCGCCCGCCCAATCCGCAGCCCCGGGCCCTGGAGAGCTGGGTCGCTGGTCTGGCCGGCGGAGGCAGAGCGCGACCCCAGCGAGCCGCGGCGCCCGCCGACTAGGGGCCAGCGCGACTCCCGGGACCCCGCTCTGCCCGCGGCGGCCGCCTCCTCTCCATTGTCGCGGGGACGCTCCGGCCCGCGCCGCCCCGGCCGCGATTCTCCTCCTCTTCCTCCCGGAAAGTCGAGCGCCTGGCTGCGGGAGAGAGGAGCCGAGGCCCCCTGCCCCGCGGCTCGGGGCTGGAGGAGGCGGCGGCGGCGGAGGCGGAGGGACGTGCGCGTCACCCCCGGGAGGAGAGTTGCACCTCCAGGCTGAGGCTGTGGCTGCCAGTTGCCTAAAAGCAGCGGCGGCGGCGGCGGAAGGCGCTGGGGCTCGGGGGCTCCCTGGCCATGGAGAGGAGAGCCGGACCCGGGGACGCCCAGAACTCGGCCCCGTCTCCTTGGACCTCCGTGTAGGCACCTGAATTAACCGACAGTAAGCGGGGGAGGGAAAGGTAAGAGAGGGGATCACCCGTCCCCCGCCCCGCCTCCCTTGCTGCCCTTTGGGGGCCACTGTGAGAGCGAGGACTGCGGTCCCCCAGCACCTTCCCTGCTCCCGGCGGTTTGGCATTTGGGCATTTCTGCTGAAATGGAAAACAGCCCCCTCCCCCTTATCCACTATCCCTGCGTACCTCTTTCCCCCCTCTGGATTGGGAGGGACAAGACACCCCGGAGTAAATCCTCCCCATAAGAAAGGGTCTTTGGGAACCTTTGGTCTGTGATTTCGTTCGCTCCCTCTCTCTTTTCATTAGGTTTTACGGGGAAGGAAACAATGGACCTTTGAAAGTCTGTGTGAACGGCCTCAGAAACTTTCTGGAGAGGTCTGGACTGGGGGAATAAACCCCACAGGAAGCCGACTACAGGGAAAGGTTGATGGAATGCGTGTTGCAGCGTCTCGGCTTCAGTGCGCGCGCGGCTGCCTTTGGGGGTGATCTTTGTCTCTTTACTCTTCCCCGCGGTTGGTGGCCCCCCGCCCCCGCCCCCGCCCCCACCGCGCTTTCTGTGAGTGAAAGTAAGGCGAGGCTTTAAAAATCCGTGCAGCGCAGCCTGGCTTTCCGTTGCAGAGTTGTGAGAGGTCTTGGCAAACGAGGGGGAGTCGTGAGGACCCCAACATGCTGCAGTAAATGCTAGTTGCTACTATTCCCTAGCAGTGCAACGTAGGGCCTGACATCCCTGGATGCTCTCAGCTGGGGGTTGAAGAGTGTCACTAGACCTCGCTGTGGAGCAGACACCCCTCAAATTCTCCACGTGAGGTTAGGAAAACAGACTTTGCTGTCTGTCTCCTTGATATCAGCACTAGGGTTTCAGAAATAGAATGCCTACTAACTTGAAGAACTTTCATTCCGAATAGGAGCCACTCACTGGCCTGTGTTCCCTCTCCTTGCTTCAGCGTGACAATGCATTTTGATAATTGCACGTGCTGAGCTTGTGCAGATGTTGTCTTCCTGAGCGTTCCCCAGAGAACAAAGTGAAGAGAATGTGAAGAAGGGATAGAGAGGAGGAAGGTTTCACCTGAGCTGAGGGAGGCCTGCATCCTTAGGGCATTCGGGCATGCCTGTTGGAAATGGCTTGTGTTAGAAACCAGCACATTTAAGATATGGAGCCCTAAGGTTCTTTGGTTGGCCAGAAAGGAGCTCTGACTGTTTGTGTGACCCTTCAAAGGAGCTTGTAGTTTTCCAAGTTCTGGCATCTCACTCCGGTTGTGTGCCTTTGATTGGCTATTCAAAGGGCTCTTTGGAGTTTGCATTTCTGGGCAAACTGAAGAAAGTGCAGCACTTCCTCTGCTTAGTAAACATTGGGTAGCACCTTTTGGGGCGTGATGTTTCAGTCCTCTCCCCTTTCTGTGAATCTGCACAAAAGGATGGGTCAGAGTGTGTGGGAGTGGAACCGGGAAGTCTGTCTTTTGGCTTTCAAGTCAGGCCCCCCCACCCCCATGTTTTTTTATCTGATGAATGTGTGTTTATAGCCTCAGAAAATTGAGGTGAGAAGTGAATTCTGAGTCATCACCTGTTCTACTGGAACAGCCTGTGCCTGAGCAGCAAGCTGAGGATTGGTCACTGTGTGTGTGGACAGGAAGTCGAATCAGCAACTTCTTACATGATTTCCTTTGTGACAGCTAATAGAGTGAAGTCTCCCTTCTTGATCTAGCCTGTAACTCACAGATTTTCAGAAGTCTGAGGTTGCACAACTGGAAAGCAGAATGGGACAACACCTCTCTCTTGTTGCAGCTGACCAAGTCAAGCCTGTTCTCTAACAGCCTGCTTTGGAAATAGAAGACAGAAGCAAGGGGGTGAAGTAGTTGTGGGCCACACTGAAATAGAAACACTGTCACTTACTAGCTGTGCACCTCTGGGCAAGTTTCTGAAATTGAGAATGATGATGTGATGAACTACGCTAAAGAGGATTTTTATTTATTTATTTTAAAAATATATTTTATTGACTTTTTTTTACAGAGAGGAAGGCAGAGGGATAGAGAGTTGGAATTATCAGTGAGAGAAAAACATTGATCAGCTGCCTCCTGCACATCCCCCTCTGGGGATTTGCCCGCAACCAAGGTTCATGCCTTTGACCAGAATCCAACCCTCAGTCTGCAGGTGACTCTGTCCACTGAGCCAAATCAGGGCTAAAGAGGATTTTTAAATGATCACTATGAAATTCACAGTTTAAGACTCGCATGGGATGCTGTATGTAAATGTGTACCTTGTAAAGTGCTGTGGAATATGAGTAGTGCATCATCCACCCTCCCACCCACTATGCATTTACCAGGGGCTAACATTTATTCATCACCTATTTATTGTGTGACAGGCCCTCTGGAAGCAAACCAAATGCCTGCCAGCTCTGGGGTGTTCTTGCTGTTTGGGAAGGGGAGTTAGAGGGAGTGGTTGAAGCTTGGGAGCTCACTGGGAGTGACCATAGTGGCTTATCTGTAAAGGAAGATGAGGCGATCTCTGCTGTAGAAGAAAGGAGTCTAGCCCAGGAGAAAAGGAAATGAACAGCAAGAAGGCCCAGGAAGTGTGTGTTTATGCACTGAATGCTTTAAGAACCCAAAGGAGGAGCAGAGATTTTTTTTGGGGGGAGGGCATAGCAATTTAGTGAAATATAACATTTCCTAAATCAGACAAAGTAGTAAGAGACTGAAAAAAAAAAAAACACCAATCAAAAGTACCATTTTTTGAAATGTAAAGATTGGAGGACTCAAAATCAGAATCGAGTTTAAAACAAGGCTCTGACAATTGCTAACCATTTGCTCCTGGGCAAATCCCCTAATTCTTCACACTTTGCTTCTTCATCTATAAAATGAGTTTAAAATATTCTATGGATTCTTCGAGGTTTAACTTAGATTTAATATGCTGTCTATACAAGCTAGTGTCTTTAGGTATTAAAAGGTACTTTCAATATATGTTCTTTTTAAAGCTATATGTATACAAATTGTAATTTAGTTGAATGGATCTTAGTCATTGGTTTCTGTTTTGTTCTGAATAGTGCAGTTCTTCAGACTTGAGGTTAGCTATTGTTACATGGCATTCCTCACTTGTTCAGGCTTCCCAGACACTGGGAATCTTTTCATGGCGTTTGAGTCATGAGCAGTAATTGGAAGGATGGGCTATCTAGTATAGTACATCAGTTGCGAGGGTCTTGTCTGGGTCAGTTCTGTCTTTACCCGGCCTCAAAGCAAACTAGACTTTCTGCTTTAGTCTAACTCTGGGGTCGGCAAACAGGCTCACAAGCCACGTGCGGTTCTTTGGCCCCTTGAGTGTGGCTCTTCCACAAAATACCACGGCTTGGGCGAGTCTATTTTGAAGAAGTGGCATTAGAAGAAGTTTAAGTTTAAAACATTTGGCTCTCAATCGTTGTACTGTTGATATTTGGCTCTGTTGACTAATGAGTTTGCCCACTACTGGTCTTAACCTAACTAAATGAATAAAAGGAAGACAAAGCTATGCATTTGTATTGTTGAGACCATAAAAACCACCCCTGCCAGCTGGGTGATCGCTTCATAAGGTATGTGAATATCTAGTCGCTGTGTTGTGCACCTGAAATCAACATGATATTGTATGTCACCTGTAATTGAAAAATAAATTTTAAAAATTACCCTAGTTTTCTCCATTTGTAAAGAGATGTAATTTTCAACTACACAGTTAAAGAAAGGCTATTCTCAGCAGCAGCTGCTGTCGGTGAAACTTGAATATTGAAGCACTACTTGCTTTAGTATACTTGCTTTAGTATACTTGCCTTGATTCTTGCCTTGAAATGAACTGAAGCTCATCTGACATTTTAATAAATGACCATTGATAGAAACCTATACTCAGACATTTAAAACTGTCATGTGAAATGTGACTTTTTCTTTGGCGGGGGGAGGGAGGAAGGAGAGCAGTATGAATGTAAATCAGTTTGGAAATCAGTGCTACACATGCTGAATCTTAGCATGTATTTTAAAGGGCCCTAAAAGTAATACTAAAATGAGGAAGCTGAGACCCAGAGAGGCTAACTAATTAGGAAAGGTCACATAGTAAATTAATGGTTGAGCAGGGACAAGAACCCCTTTGTCTCTATTTCTAGTCAGCATTTCCCCCCCTCCAATATATTCTGACTTGTTACTGTTTGGTTTTGTTAGCAGTTTGGTGATTTTAATGGTGAAATGATTTGCATTTGAGCTTAGAAACCCATTGCATCCAAGTTTAAGGCAGATACTCTAACTTCTTTTTTGGTTGGGAGAATTTACAGGTGATATGGTGCATGTCTGGGGTGATGTTACTTGTAATACATTGTGTCAAAAAAGAAACAAAGCGTAAAAATAATGCTAGCTTTACTTGCATATTCTATAAATAGTAAAGACATTTCAAATGTTGTAGAAGTGCACTTTTTATTTTTTTTAAAGAAGCAAGTTCCTGGATACGTTATTCAGATTTGTGCTATGAGTGCTAGTGTAAAAGCATACAACAATATGTTTGCACCGTCTTTTCTTTTCCTTATACTTGCGTTGGATCGCCTTTAATGTTGGCTGTCACGAACTGTATTTAGCAAATATTTTATTGCATTCCTAAGGCATGCAAGGCAGTATGCTGATTGCTGTGAGCAATACAAAGATGAATGAGGCATAGGATCTTTATTAAAACAACTCTTAAAAAAATGTGAAGCAGTCTCAGAAGCTATGTAAAGACTTAAAACACAGAACTGCTGTCTCAAACAAATCAGTCCTTTGGTCTAATAAGCAAGTCTGCTTTGAAATTGTTATTATTAGACTAACCTTTTAACTAGATTTGTAATAAGACTTGTTTTTAAAACATAAAAACAAGTGGGTAAACATTTTATATTTATCAGGACTCCCTCTTAGTTTGAATAAGAAGTAAAAATTGGGCAATATTTGATAGAATTTTATGTTATGAAAAGTTTGCCTCAGAGAGCTGTGATAGTCTTAGCTTTAATATATATATTTTTAAATGGCTTTAATGCTGCAATTGGAACATTGTTTCCTGAAAGGGTTGCAATTTAAGACAATCCATATTTATCCACTGAGAAAAGAATTGTCCTTGTTGACTCTGAGTTTGATATGTATCTTACAACATATGAACATCCACCGCAAATGAGATGCCCTGGTCATGTTGAAGTACCAAATTTCTCCAAAGAGTGAAATTGTTACTGATTTGGGGGCTCTTACTTAATTATTGGGTTGTACTTGGAGACTATAAACTTTCTGTTGTCACAATGGACTCTACTAATAGTGACTCACTTTCCTGAAGAGAGAATAGCTAGTTTCTTCATGTTCAATGAGGTTGGGAATGAATCATTAACCTTTTAGGGTTGTAAAGATTAAGGTAACACAAAGATAAATGCCTGATTTCTGTTTCAGAAGGAATGAGAAAATGAGTCATTGTTTGGTTTTCTTATTGTGGTTAAAAAATAAACAACCACATGATATTGTTGTTTAATACCGTCAGTGCCACCAATATAAAAAATAAACTTTATGAGGATTTAAAAAATACTGCACTTCATTAATGTAAAAGATGTGGCTTTGTGTTTTTTAAAAAATCCTCACCTGAGGATATTTTTTCCGTTGATTACTAGAGAGTGGAAGGAAAGGAGGAAGTAGGGGAGAGAAAAAAGAGGGAGGGAGAGAGGGAGAGGAGGAGGAGAGAGAGAGAAAAAGAGAGAGAGAGAGAGGAGGAAGAAAAAGAAAGAGAAACATTAACATGAAAAGGACACATCCATTTGTTGCCTCCTGCGTGTGCTCCAATGGAGCTGGCAAACCTGCAACTGAGGCATGTGCTCTTGACCAGGAATTGAACCCGTGACCCTTTGGTCTGCAGGCTGATGCTTAATCGCTGGGCAAAACTGGCCAAGATGCTTTAATTGTTTAATAGGTGTGTCATAATAGCCATTTCCCAGCCATCCTTGGCGTACACACAGACAGAATCTGGTAAGAAGTAGGGTGTGTATGAAGGTATAGCTGAAAAGGTCAAATGAGAGAGGAATCGTCTTTTCAGCCTGGTTAATGACATCTTTCGATTACTGTCATTGCTGCTTTTGCAAGTGCCTGCGCTGATTTAGACACCCCTGTTCTTACCATGTGGCCGGCCTTCACAGTGTATGGTTAACTGATGGATATCTTTTTCCATCTGCCTCGGTTCCATGTCCTCTGAGCGTAGCTTTAACCGTAAAGCACTTCTTGCTTCCTGTTTGTGCTTGTGGCATTTGAGCTCATCACGCAGCCCCTCTTCGCCTGTTCTGCTGACCATACTTTCTTCCTGTTCAGCCATGGAAAGTCCAACCACCGCTTTAGTGTGAGAATCAAATGCCCTGGAAGGACAGGGGCTCTGACGGACTGTTTTGTTTTCTGGCGTGGAGCTCAATGGCAGGTGCCTCTGCCTGCCAGCCTTCAGGAAGCTGTTGTTTTCCCCCACATTGGTCATTGCTGGACAGTCTGGTGTCATTTTAGTGGCAGAGTTCAGTGGTAGATTTCAGTTCACATGCACAAAGTAAGGAATCTGTTATCAGCAGCAGTCTGTTTATATACATTTGGGTAAGTTTGCCAGGGCTCTTAAAACTTCAAACTCTCTTCCATCCGTAGGGATTTAATAAATGCTGGTGAGTACCTCTTTGGACTCACTAGCCAGTGCCTTTGCCCCAACATGCAAAGGTAATTATTTGCTCGGGTCATCTCCTGACCCATCAACACTGGCCTTCCAGCTCCTTGAGGGGAGAGATCATGCACATATTTTTGCACCATTGAGTCTCCCCATCATCTAGCAGAGTCCCTGTCTCATAGGAGATGCTCAAGCCTGAATGTGTTCTCCCTTTGGCAAGACTTTACCGTTGGTGGTTAATGTTCTGTTGAAATAGGTAGGCTGTGTGTCCTAGATATGAGAAATAGTACCCTCGAGTTCTGATTCTGGCCCTGCCACGAATGGAAACTTTGCTTTGATCCTGGATTGGGTAGTTCTGGATCCCTTCAGTCTGCACATCTCATTATTCATCTGAAGTATTTCTTAGTTTGGAAGGTATGTGGAAACATACTCATTAAAGTTTCCTATTGTCACTGCATTTTGATGTTCGTGTCTCAGTGGATCATGAACTTTTGGTACGTCTGTACCTAATTATCACACATCTCTGTTCCCTCTCCTTACCTTTTAGCATCCTATCAACATAACTGTCTTGGATCTTTCTTCTTGAGAAGTATTTAAAAGCTTTGTCCCTGGCGCTTGGCAGAGAATTCAGCACTCAGGCAGCTCTGCCCTTTGCTGTGACCTTAATTAAATCAGCCTCCCTCAGATCAGACTTTGGTTTGGGTTCTTTCTTTGGAAGGCCAGCTGCAAGGCTGCTGGCTTGCCTGCGCCTGCCATTGTGTGTGTGCCTATGCACAGCCATCCGTCACTGTCAGCAGGTCCTCCCGGCAGCCGGTGGGGCATTGGGAGGGAGAAGAGGGAACAACAGCTTGCCAAAGGAAAGAATTAAGGAGAAAAAGGAATCTGAGGAATAAACTTGGGAAAAAAAGCAAAACAAGTGAAAAACAGAAGACAGGTAAGTAAAGGACCTTTTTCTTCAATTTTTCAAGTTGAAAACAGTCTTTCTCCAGGTTTGTTTATCCTTTAATTATTTTACCCAGACACCTACATACTTTAATTTTTTTGGGGGGGAGGGGGTCGGCAGGCTGGGCAAAGAGTGTTAGATGTTCTACATGGTCATCCTCTCTGTACATTGTCACCCTGTTGGTGTGTCGATCTGTATTTTCCCCTCCTGCTTCTCTTTTGTTGCCCATGATAATGTTCTCCGGCCTTTTTGCTCTATCAGCCATTTTGGCCTTAAGGGTCAAGATTGCTTTGCATGGACATACTTAACAGATTTGAAAAAAAGAGACAGGATTAATGAGTTATTTGGTGGCAGAAAAATTAGACGTCTGCCTCATGTACCTTGGGTAAATGAGAAATAAATGGATTAAAAGTATTTAAGTTCACTTAAAGTATTTATTTAACTTTAAAAACAGGAAAGTGTTTACTTTGGGCATTAGATATTATAAATAAACACTCTTTGTTTTGAGGAATCCACATTTTAACAGATTCCAATATCATTTGCTGAGGATATATTCACTTTTGTGATTGTTAACTAATTTGCTAATCTGAATTCCTTAAATACAGATCCATTAACATTTGTTTTATAGCTTAACTGAAAAGTGAATTTCTAAATAGGAAAAAACTAATATCTTCTGATTTTAAATAATACTTATGCCAATTCACATACTTAGTCCAGCTCAAAGGCTTAGTGGCCCTCAATTTTTAAATTTTTTTTAGTAAGTTTAGTGTTTTTAGGATTCTGTGTTTGAAATATTCCTTCTGAGTTCTCTCTATTACATTCTAATAGAGTTAGTATATATTAGGAAATTTTCCTTTTGAAGGAGGAGATAATGCAAACAATACATGGTACCAAATTAGAAGTCTGGAGTAAACTGGTGTTTGTATATAATAGTAGCTTAATTTTGGGGAATATTATTTGTCAAAAAGTCTATATTCACCAAGTGGAGAAAGAAGGTAGGGGAATGGGATTAAAATTTCTCAGCCCCTTATCCTGTCACTTCACTGAGAGAGGCTTATAATGAAAGGTTGGTGCATTCCTCTTCGACCTCTAAGCATTGGCCTGGGTATGATCAGCTTAGTAACAGTGAGCCAAGATCAAAGTAAGTAAACTAACTGTGCAAAGTGTCTTATTTCTTGGGGACATGCCAGATAGTTGCAGGTGATATGACTCATCAGGATTTTTAAGAGTTGAAAGAAAAAGACAAGAGCTAAGCCAAATACGAATGCATGGTAATAGTGGAGAATGTCTTGTGCAACGTCTGTGACTGTCCTATCTAGAGATTTGGGACTGTGCTTACCCCAAACCAGGCGCATCTCTGAATGAAAGTAAACTTAATCTCTCCCCCATCTGTCTATTTTCTCCCAAATAGCTACCTACCATTTATGCTGAATTCCTGTGCAGGCAAGGATTTGACTGATGTAAGCTCTTTTAAATCCTGCCTACACTTGTTATGAGAACATATTTTTGAATGGAAATAGCCAGGCTTATAAGAGTAGTCAGGATGCTGGCATAATCTCAAGTGTTTTTTCTTCTACGATCAAGGACATAATTTTTAAAACAGTATTCAACCTGTAATTCTACAGGTTACTGTCAAAACTATTGCCTTTCCTTAGGTGTTCAGTATGGTGGGGCCAGTGTGCCTGGCACGGCACTGAGCAGTGGGACCCTCTCTGCGTTGGGTTGGAGGAGCTGGATGATTTGAGGGACTGAGCGTTACCATATTGCCTAGAGGGCAAGTGTCCTCGACCACTGTCAGTGCTAAGCATGCATGGAAGTGAATTTGTCTTCTATATTAGCATCTCAGCAGTTAGAAAGAACATGAAAACTTAGATCTTAAAAGCACCCTTATTAGTGTTGAGTTACTGCTGCTATCTCGTATTGAGAAGATTTTCCAGACTTTCCCTTTGATGACAGCATTTATTGGATGTCAACCTAATGATGAAGTGGAATGGAACATTTTCCTTTTTCCTGTGTGCCTACTGCATTTCATGGTGGTGTTAAACTATTACAAAACATCGTGAAAGGTTGAGCCTGTCTAGGTAGCTTGCTGCTCTTTATCTTTAGAATTCCTGTCTGGGGTTGTTAATGATACCTTTTACCCACTAGATTGTAAACTGGGATTGAGTTTTGTAAAAATTAACCCGTTGACTTTTTGCTTGAAGTAATAAATGTTCTCAGTTTTTCCCAGATCTGAGCAACTGATATAGAGAGGTTAGACATATTTTTTAGGGGATCTAAGAAATGTTGAAGAAAGATTAGATGCAAAATTTCAGTGTGTGTGTGTAAGAGAGATAGAGATCTAAGTTCAACAAGCATTTATTGAGTACCTACTATGTGTTAAGACTCTGTGGGAAGACTAAAGTAAGACATTCCTGCTCTTAAGAAGCTTGTAGTCAATGTAAAAGATTGACAGGTACATGGATAATTGAAACATAAGGCAGAAAGCAAGATGATCTAATAAGAGTTTTAAACAGAGGACAGGAAAATACAAGCGGGGAAGTTGTGGAATCCTGAGAAGGCTTCATGGTTGAAATAGCACCATGTTTGAACATTTTAAATGAGAATATCTCAATTTTCTTAAAATCACTTCCATTTTAGAGTTCACCCCCTCCCAAACAATCAAGCTCTCCTTTACTGTTTTTGAAATTTAAAAGTAATTACTTTCAGTGATTACTTATTGTAATGTATTATCTAATAAATTAATTGAATGCTCCTGCCAGCTCTATAAGTCCCTCCCACCCTGAGTTACTATTGAAAGTTATACACTCTTTATCCGAGAATAATTTTATTTAAAACGATAGCAAGTTTTTAAGGTGTTTTTTTTTTTGTAAGGGAAACTGAGAATTAGACAAAAGTATTAGGTTTTAAATGCTTCCCCTTTTTCAGCATTTGCATTTATACCTTGTAAGTTGGTATGATACTTTCATATTCTTAGTTCTTTCATTATCTACTTTATTTATTTTTGCCTAAATTCCCCGTGCCTAAATCAAATCATGCAAGTTAACTGCATGATTTAATTTTTTAAAATTAATTATTACCAAGCCTTTTGGGCTACTGCTTTTTACCATCCAGAGTAAATAAATACAAGATAACTCTTTCACGGAGCATCTACATACCAAATATTACGCTTTAAAACTTTTGTGGATTTAATTTTCAAATTCAATATGAATGACTTGGGTTATCTCCCATTTTGGATTGTGTTTAGGGATTTAGCAGCGGCTGTAATAGCTCCTAAAATATGTCATTAAATATAGATGTGTTCCTTCTGTGTGGTATGTGCTTTCCACTAGAAATGACGGGCAATGTAAATAAATTTACAGTGTATTAAGTAAAAACATTGGCCTGTAACAAAATTTTTTAAATGACACCTAATAGTACTTACTCCCCCTGAAGTCTTGAAAGTCAAAGGAAACACTTTATCATCTTTCCTCTATCAGGTTCTTGCTTTGTTCTCAAACTCAAGCAAGTGCCACAAGTATTAAGAACCTTATGGAGTAGCCATTGTTGAGAAAGCCTGGGATCCTGACCACACTATTTCCACAGTATTTCCGTGGTTATTTTCTGCCAAAAATCAAGTGATTTCAAATTGCATTTAGGAATTGTATTTCTTGGGAATGCTGTAAATCTTTTATTTATCCTCCTTAGTTTCTACCATAATTCTCTAATGACAGCAAGATCTCATGATTGCTTATTGAATGAGGGAAATGTCATTTCCCCTCATGAATAATTAAAATCTATAACTAGCGATCAATATATTTTGAAGTAATTGATTCATAATACTATGCCTAATGTAAACTCATAAATATAAGGTGAAATTCTAAAGCACTTTAAGTGTATCTTATATCTTTAAAAATCGTAATAAGTTGAGTAAATTAGCATACATATGATTTTTTTAAATAATAAATGTATACTTAGAAAAAGAATGACTTTGCTGCTTATGCATTTATATGGTTTTCAGTAAAATAGAGCTAATGGGTTTAGAACACATATGTAGGAAAACATAGTTTTGCAGAAGGGTTATGGGGCAAACACAACCGTGATTATTTTTTATTTCGTGACCATTTTAATTTGGGGTGGACACCATCTGAATTTTCATGGTAGGATACCCTTTTGTTTGTATGAAGACAGAAATTATTCCCAGGGGGAGGGTGACTTCATTTTGCCTCTCTGCCTTTTATTGAATTGCCAGTACATCTGGTGACACATTATCTCCCACAAAAGGCCTCTCCAGCCTTTTAAGGATCAACCTTTCTCACCCTGGAACAATGAAGTATCAGATGATTGCAGGCTCAAACAAAAGCTTTCTGCTCGCTTTAGAGCATATTACAGTCCTGATTCCCTCCCACCCTGGCCAGGCTGGCACTCTAGAATTTCTGGTTTAGTCTTTTCTTTGTTAATAGACCATCATAAAGGGGCCTTTGTTATCCTCTCTCATTTGTTCCAGCAGGATGTATCCTTTATTTCATTCTGTTTCTTGGCACAAGCAGTAGTTTCTTCAATAGCACCTTAAATCCCATTGCTTTCCCTTTGTCATGGAGCTTAAGCTTCATAAATAATTACTTTCATTCAGAAATCACACCGCACAAACCCAGTGTTTTGGACAGGCACACTGACTCTCAGAATGTCCTTTGCCCTGTTTGTGTAAAGTCAGCATCAATTCCTGATTAGATTTCCTTTCTGTCCCCATTAATTTCCAGGTCATTTGGGTCCTGGGAATGCTTGTTTGTGGCTTCTCTAATGACTACATTTTTTGTTAATGGATTTGCTGTAGTTCAGAGCCATTTGGAGGTACCCTTAGGATTAGGATCTTACTCATTGTTTTGGCAGAATTGAGGAAGATTAATTTTAAGGGTATTGAATGAAGTCAGGTGACTCTGAGACACTCTAGTTGTTGAGGAAGAGAAATAATGGAAGAGGTTGAATATCACGTTTCTGAAGCCATTGAGCATTTTTTAATTATCCACAGTCATTGCAATAAGAACAGTATGTGGCATGGCACCTCTTTCCTCCCTCCCTTCCACTTCCCTCCCTTCCACTTCCCTCCCTTCCACTTCCCTCCCTTCCCTTCCCTTCCCTTCCCTTCCCTTCCCTTCCCTTCCCTTCCCTTCCCTTCCCTTCCCTTCCCTTCCCTTCTCTTCTCTTCTCTCTCTCTCTCTCTCTCTCTCTCTCTCTCTCTCTCTCTCTCTCTCTCTCTCTCTCTCGTCTCAGCAAAGAATCAGTAAAATTTCACTTACAGCTTACTCTTTCATTAAAAAACATCCTAGCCGAAACTGGTTTGGCTCAGTGGATAGAGCATCAGCCTGCGGACTGAAAGGTCCCAGGTTCGATTCCAGTCAAGGGCATATACCTTGGTTGTGGGCACATCCCCAGTAGGGGGTGTGCAAGAGGCAGCTGATCGATGTTTCTCTTTCATCGATGTTTCTGACTTTCTATCCCTCTCCCTTCCTCTCTGTAAAAAAATCAAATATATTTAAAAAAAATCCTATCTAATAAAAGAGTAATATGCAAACTGGCCATACTTCTGATCAAATCATGCCCACAACCACGCCCACCAGCCAATCAGGAGCAGATTATGCAAATAAACCCAACCAAGATGGCTGCTGCTGCAGAGAACAGGAGGGAGGCGTGGGTTTCCCTAACAATGGAGGAAGCTAAGCTTTCCCCCTGCCCTTGCTGGCCTAGGCCTCCACTCAATGCTACAAAGTTTCAATTATAGAAGATACATTCCAAAATAAATGGCAGCTGCCACGGAGCTGGAGAGAGAAGAGGCTAGGGTTGCTGGGGTGATCAAGGAAGCCAAACTTCTGCAGCCCTAGCCTAGGCCTCCACTCTAGGCTACAAAGTTTCAAACAGAAATGGCTGTTGCCATGGAGTGAGCAGAAGGCTTGGCTCCACTCCAGGCTACAAAGTTTCAATTGTAGAAATAAATTAATCCCAGAACCCAGGGCCTCCGCTTGAGTCACTGGGGGGCGTGGCCGGTCTGCAAACCACCATAGGCTCCTCACCCAGGCCGTCCCATGCCCAAAGGGAACCCCAACCCTGATCTGGGACACCCTTCAGGGCAAACCAGCTGGTCCCCACCCATGTACCAGGCCTCTATCCTATCTAATAAAAGAGTAATATGCAGATTGACCATCACTCCAACACACAAGAGGGCTGCCCCCATGTGGTCAAAGATCCTGCCCCCATGTGGACACAAGATGGCCATCACAAGATAGCCAGCAGGGGAGGACAGTGGAAGGTTCCAGGCCTGCAAGGGTGGGCAGTTGTGGGCCATCAGACCAGCAGGGGAGGGCAGTTGGGAGGGACCAGGCCTGCAAGGGAGGGCAGTTGGGGGGATCAAGCCTGCAGGGGAGGGCAGTTAGGGGTGACCAGGCCAGAGAGAAGGGAAGTTGGGGGCAAACAAGCTGGCAAGGGAGCAGTTAGACATCAATTAGGCTGGCAGGGTAGTGGTTAGGGGGTGATCAGGCTGGCAGGCATAAGCAGTTAGGGGCAATCAGGGAGGCAGGCAGGCAGGCGAGCAGTTCGGAGCTAGCAGTTCTGGATTGTGAGAAGGATGTCCGACTTCCCATTTAGGCCTGATCCTACTGGGCAGCCAGATATTCCTCGAGGGATCCCAGATTGGAGAGGGTACAGGCTGGGCTGAGGGACACCCCCCTCTACCCCCTCTACCCGTGCACTGGGCCTCTAGTATGAAAATAAAATCTATAAAAAGTAAAAAGGAGTGTCTTTTGTTTGTCAGCATCTCTTGGATAGGAAAAAAACCATGTATACTAGTAGTCTACTGAACTTTTGCATGAAGAATTTCTGAAATAGTATTGTGCCCTCTCAGCTCAGTTCTAGTCACATCCTTACAGAACAGATTCTTTGAAATTACTGCCCCTCAATTGCTTTGAAAGACACATTAGTTAACTCTTCAGAGCCTGAACTCCAGAGTGAAAAACTTGGGCTTGGGACCTGGTTCTCCTGTATACTAGCTGGTAAACATTCTAGCTCTCAGTTTCTCATGGGTAACATAGGGATAATGGCATCTACTTATATATTTGTTGTATTAAATGTATTAAATGAGTTAATATACATAAGGTATTTGGAGCAAGACCTGGCAGTAAGTGCCCTATGAGTGTTAGCTATTTTTTTAAATCATCTTAACCATAAGCTCTCATATATATATATATATATATATATATATATATATATATATATATACACACACACACACACATACCATAATATTTGAATGCCTACTATTTTAAACCAAAATGTGAGGATTTAAAGAGATAATATAGACTTTAGACTTCCTCCTTAAATGAATTTACAGTGTCTAGTTAAGAGATAATACAGGTAGCCCAGCCAGCATGGCTCAGTGGTTGAGCGTCTACCTAAGAACCAGCAGGTCACAGTTCGATTCCCAGTCCAGGCACATGTCCAGGTTGCTGGCTTGATCTCCAGTGTGGGGCGTGCAGGAGGCAGCTGATCAATGATTCCCTCTCATCTCCCTTTCCCTTTATCTCTCTTGTTGCTATCTCTCCTTTCCTCTCCCTTCCTAAAATTATACATATATAGAAGAGATAATACAAGTAAAAATACGTAAGTTGCTCCACTATAAGATAAATATAGTGGGGGAAATGGAATACTAAATACCAGTGTTTGTCTATTGGGAACTTGTAAGGGCCTCCTTGTGGCCCTCATGACATGAACTTCAAAGTTCCGTTTAAAAAACTTAGAATAATGATACTCAACGTATGGCCACCGGCTTTTGTGTCACCAGGGGATTGTTATAAAAATGTAAAACCCAGGGCTCTCTTTGCACCAACTGAGCCAGAATCACTGGGGTGGAGAGTCCAGGAATCTACATTTTTAACAAGCGTCCCTGGTGATTCTGAAGCACACAGTGAAAACTGAGAACATTTGCCATAGAACAGTTACTCTCAACCTAGGTGCTCATTAGAAACGTGGGGAGGGCACATTTAAAAGATAACAATGCTTGGACACTGACTTAATTGTTTGAAGTGTGGGCATTGATATTAGGGGGTAGTTATGTGCAGTCCAATTGAGAAGCAGTGATATTAGAAGGTGATTAGTGAAGGTGATTGTCAACATATGTTAGGTGTTGGCATGAGAATGTAGAGAATTTTTATAAAAATATATTTGAACCAAACAGGATACACCTGGAAGCAAGATCACCACAGACAAAAATATTAAAAATGTTTCCTAGAATAGTAGTTTGCAGCTTCTTTTATGCTGGGAATTTAAAGAAGATTACAAGAAGGTGGGAGGAAGCAAGGTTGGGATTAGAGTACAGGAAAGTTAACAATTATGTGCTCACTTGAAGGTGGCTTTGCCTGAAGGGTCTGAAAAGGGGCCTTTCAAAGGGGTGTTAACCTAGATGCACAGGAACAATGGTAAGGAATTGCTTAAGTCAAAAAGGTTGATATGCCCGACCTGCCTGGTTAGGAATTTATGATCAGGTCACCCTGAAAGGTTACTTTTCATAGAACCCCTTTTTCTGCCATTCAGGGATGTAAGTGGACTTGGTATTTTCAAACAGTCACTCCAGTGTTTACCAGGGCATGGGGGAAAGGTAGAAATAGGGAATTATTGCTTAAAGGCTATAGAGTGTGTTTGGACAGAGTTCTGGAAATGGATGTTTATGATGGTTGTGCACATTCTGAATGTACGTGATGCAACTGAACTATACACTTTAAAATGGTTTAAATGGTGAGTTTGATGACTGCAATAAAATAACACTTTTTAAAAAGCCATTCTAATTCTCACATTTCTTATTTTTTTCCCCCTTTCTTTTTGCAGTGACAGCGTATCATGCATGCCACTAATTCCAGGGGACGCTCCCCTGCTTTCCTGCAACCTCAGAATGGAAATGGCCATCGCTCATCAGGCTATGTTCCAGGGAAGGTTGTCCCACTGCGTCCCCCTCCTCCTCCAAAGAGCCAAGCTTCAGCCAAATGTCCCTCCATCAGACAGGAAGCCCAGACCAGCTTTGCTTTCTCACCTGAAGAGCAGCAAGCCCAGGGAGGAAGCCAAAAGCAGAAGAGGCACAAAAATACTTTCATTTGCTTTGCTATCACTAGCTTCTCATTTTTTGTTGCACTTGCAGTCATTTTAGGAATATCCTCAAAATACGCTCCAGACGGTGAGTGCCTGTGTGTGTGTGTGTGTGTGAGTGTGTGTGTGTGTATGCGCATGTGCATGTGTGCGTATAGAACATATCCTAGAAGAAGAAAGAAGAAAACAGTTAAGATTAAAATGCTCTTTTATCTTAAGTTGGCTCTAGCTAACTAATATGCAATTAGCTAATGTAACAGAATCCCGTCCATCCATGTGAAAATCGGAGGGCTCTGAGGGAGAAGAAGCATATGTAGCAGCCTGGATGGGGCACCATAGTTATCCTCATTTTTTAGTCTGCAACATATTTTTGTCAAACTAGATGGCTATAACATTTGAGAAGCATTTTACCACTTAAGAGACTTACAAATATTTTGTTTACTGTCCATGGGTGATAGAGAGGTTTATAGATTTTTAAGGTCCTGGGGAGACCTGAGTAAGAGAGATGTTCATATCAACATTTTTGTAGACCACACCCTTAGTCCGACCACATTATGAACTTGAAATATTGCTTTTCATTGCACATGGCATTGACTTTCCCTTTTCTCCAGCAGAATAACCAAGCTCACTGCTGTTGATTTATTCTTTCTAAGTGATTTGCAATAAAGGGATGTTAGGTTAGTGGAAAATAAGCTGAAATCTGTGGCTTTAACTGATGTTTTCATATTCCATTTTAGACAGTGAATTGCTGATGTGGTTGCTTGAATCAACATTCTCTAGTTTCATATGTTGGCAGAATATCAGTGGAAAGATCTGGTACGCTGAAGTATTTCAGCGTCAGCCTCACTGTGGTTGTTGCTCTTACATAACTTTGATAATGCACCCACTGCTCAACAAGTGGGTAGCCAAGAAGATGGAGCAGGCCGAGCTATTTTTCAGTGCTTTCTGCAGACCACACACTTTCTCGTTAAATAAATGTTATTGGAAGGAAACAGCCTGGAGTTTTTGTTGATGGTTCCAATGAAACGTTCTCTCCTGAGGAATAATTATAAACAATTAAGGAGACTTATTTAACGATTGTAGTAGCCTCTAGATATCAAAAGACTGGATTTCCTTCTCCAGAGCTGGGTACAGTGTTGTTACATGGGTCATACATTCACGTCTGATATAACATCTTGGAGAATTCCAGTGAGATGTTCTATGGCAAGAGAGAGAGGTAGAAGAAAAGTTGGAGAGATCTTCAATATTAAGTTAGAACACATTAAAAAAATTTCTTGTTTCCTCCATGGGAAGGAAAGTTTAAGGATTATTCTTAGTATAATAGTGATGATCACTGATTTACCAGAATTAAATATCAGTGATTATGAAGCTGCTATGAGAAACATTAATTCCATGAAATAATTGTCAAGGTCTTAACTAGCAGGACTAATAATAGCTTCGAGGGCTGAGAGCTCATTGTGTGTGTGTGTGTGTGTGTGTGTGTGTGTGTGTGTGTGTGTCTATATATAAATTTTCAGTATTTAGTATAGAGTGGACAAATGGATCCTCAATAAATATGGTCATTAGGTAATCCAAATTGGTAATTCTTTCAAATTATAGTGGAAAGTAAAGGTCTCATGCATTAAATACCCGTGGCATTACAGAATACTTTTATGTTTTCATAATCACCTATTCAAGAGGGAAATTCTCATTTAGTAAGGGCTACAGGAAGTAAAGTAAACCTCATTTCTTAAAGGGGAACTTTCCTATCACTCAACGTGCTGAGTAATCTTGGGTTTGGCTTCTCTAATCTGTGGTTTTCTCTCCTCTGAAAATGAGAAGTCAGGCCTTTGGCCATTTGCCTCTTGCAGCTTTCTTGGGAAAGAGTGGTACATGTCTAAAGATAGCTATACTTATCAGCTACTGACTTGGGAATGGAAGAAGTGCTATTATCACCTGACTCACTGTGCACAGGACAAAACTTGGGAAGACCTAATATATATATATTGCTTAGCAGTTTCCTTTTTTATTTACTAGTATGTTTGTTGTGAAAATATTTTCTTTTCTAAAATATGCGGGTCCAAGGACAATTCAGTTTTGCCACTTCCTGTTGATGGTATTTCCAGAGTAGATGATTCAGGAGAATGCCATTTTGACTTTGTGGAGTTTGACCCAAACTAGATGGTAGAAAGTTAGCTTTGTGATGAAACCTTTTTCCTGTGTGGAGGAAGTAAAGGATTTGCTGTATCTCTGCTGGGTGAGGTCTCCATCCTATGGCAAGATTGTTAGCCCATTAATTTCAGATCGAAATACATGATGGTAGTGCTTTGATTTGGCTAAAGGTATCTTTCCATTTTGTTGAGTTGATGGGATATTGATGTTGCATTGTCTTACAGAGAATTGCCCAGATCAAAACCCTCGTCTCAGGAACTGGGATCCTGGACAAGATTCTGCAAAGCAAGTTGTTATCAAAGAGGGAGATATGTTCCGTCTGACCTCAGATGCCACAGTGAATTCTATAGTCATTCAGGATGGAGGTGAATAATGGTTCTTGTCTGTGGGAACAGCTTGCTGTTTACTATGGGCACATTTGATGTCTTCTTATACAAATTGTAGCCTTTAGGACATGGTGTTACTCTAACCACGGAGACATGCAAAGTTCCTAGGGTAGAACCATAGAATTCAAAAGCTAGAAGGGAAGGGCCTTAGAAATCATTCAAGTCAACACCCTTGATTTATAGAAAAGGAAACAGCTCCAGAAGGTGAATTCTTATAGCCCAGTGGTTGGCAAACCGCGGTTCGCGAGGTACATGCGGCTGTTTGGCCCCTTGAGTGTGGCTCTTCCACAAAATACCACGGCCTGGGCGAGTCTATTTTGAAGAAGTGGCGTTAGAAGAAGTTTAAGTTTAAAAAATTTGGCTCTCAAAAGAAATTTCAATCATTGTACTGTTGATATTTGCCTCTGTTGACTAATGAGTTTGCCGACCACTGTCATAGCCAAATCCTTGTTACAGCTGTGGAGAGTAATGAGAAAATTAACATGGAAAAATGAGATTCAGATTTGTCGGCTCTTCGATACTATTCTGGAAAAGATTTACCTCTAAAGGGAATGGATTGAAATTCCTAAGCATGGGCATTTTTAGTGCGCCGAGATATGAGCACTTTATTTCTTCTTGGACTGTTTTGAAAGCAGCTTTAATTTTCTAATGAGACTTTTAGTGAATTCTTTTTAAACCCAACTTAATTGTGGAAGAGTCCGACCCCCTTTCACCCCCCACCCCAAGTAAAATCTGTTTCTCTGTATGTCAGAAAGATATTTTGGAAGTGGGCTGACACCAGTGTTGTTCTCTGCAGGGCTGCTTGTATTTGGGGACCATAAAGATGGATCCAGAAATATTACTTTGAGGACTCGTTATATCCTGATCAAGGATGGTGGGGCGCTTCATATTGGAGCAGAAAAATGCCGCTATACATCCAAAGCGACAATTGCCTTGTATGGCAAGTCCGATGAAGGTGAAAGTATGCCAAAATTTGGCAAAAAATTTATTGGTGTGGAAGCTGGCGGGACACTGGAGTTACACGGAGCACAGAAGGCAGCGTGGACGTTGCTGGCGAGAACTCTGCACGCCTCAGGCCTGACCTATGGCGTCTATGCCTTTGAAAAGAACTTTTCCAGGGGCCTCAATGTGAGGGTCATTGACCAAGACACAGCCAAGATTTTAGAAAGCGAGAGGTTTGATACCCACGAATACCACAACGAGAGCAGGCGTCTTCAGGAGTTCCTGAGGGTCCAGGACCCAGGACGGATTGTTGCCATAGCTGTTGGAGATTCAGCAGCAAAGAGCCTCTTACAGGGAACCATACAAATGATCCAGGACCGGCTGGGAAGCAAGCTGATCCAAGGACTGGGCTACAGGTGGGCATACTTTGTACTTGCTTCTCCAGTTCTGGGTGAGACTCTACATGTGACAGGAGAGTGAGGGTGGACACAGGCACACAACACACCACGGCCTGCCTCCAGGTCAGCATGGCCACTGCCATCTGGAGGACTGGTTGCCTCTTGCTTTGAAACATGGGCCTGGAGGACAGGATACTGGTTACAAAAGCTCCTTTCTTGGCGTTGGCTTCTGAAGCACTTTCTGAACGGTAGCATCAGGCTTGTGAAAAGAAGAGAAACGTGGCCCGGCCGGCGTGGCTCAGGGATTGAGCTTAACTTATGAACCCAGAGGTCAGGGTTCAATTCCCGGGCAGGGCACATGCCTGGGCTGTGGGCTCGATCCCCAGTGTGGGGCACGCAGAAGGCAGCCCATCAGTTGTTCTCTCTTACATTCGTGTTTCTATCTCCCTCTCTGAAACCAATTAAAAAAAAAAAAAAAAAGAACAGAAATGTGGTACAAAAAAAAAAAGAAAAGAAAGAAAAGAAAAAATTATGCAGTGTAAGGACAATTTACTCTTCTCTTTCATTACCTTCTAAAGTGTGTCCCATGAGACTCAAGCTAATCAAGTCATCTTAGGAGTTAAAAGGTTAGTGCCCAGGTTTGCGCTAAAAAGTCTGAGGGGTGGAACACACACAGTTTTCTCTTTTGGAATCCTTTGCTTGATGCAAGTCCGGGAAGGCCTGGCATATACGTGAGTCCGAGCTGGAGAGCTAGGAAGTTCATCCAGAGAGTAGGGATCGTTTGTACTATTTGGGGTTCTTGTGCCATATTCTAGTTGACCATGATTTCCTAACGCATCCCTGAGCTGGCTCAACATTTAACTCAAAACACAGAAGTTTCAATTCTGCTTACTGTTCTTAGTTAAGTCAAGGAATATCTGCAGTGAAAGGTAAGAAGATTTCAAAACTCACATATTAAAACGATCTAGTTATTTTGTTGATGGCTGGTTGATCTAGTTATTATTTTTTCCTTGTAAATCTGGTTGTTGGAATGAAATATTACCTACAGAAATTCTGGAGAAAGTTAAGACAAAGTGAGTAAAGAAAAGGGGTCTGTAATGTTTTAAATATGCTTTCCGTTCACCCAGGGAATATATAAAAGTCACTAAGAGCTGGGTACCCATAGATCTTTGATGAAACAACACCCTCTCAGCCTTCCTTTAATCTAGTGGATACACAGAGACCTGAGTAGATGAGGATCGAACAATAAGACACTTGCTGCATCTACAGGCTACAATGGGAGTGTAGTAGAAGGAACTCCAAAATTGGCCTGGATTAGGTGGTGGAGGCTCTCCAAGGGCGAGAATGTTTAGGAGTGTGTTGTCTGTGTGGTGGAATGGAGGTCTTTGCAGACAGAGAAGAATGTGCAAAACTTCAGAAGTGTTTTCAACATTTTTTAATTAAATATTAGAGGCCTGGTGCACGAATTCATGCATGACTGGGATCCCTCCTGGCCGATAGGGGCTGCCTCACCCAGTCCCAATCAGGGCTGGCCAGAGGGAAGGGCCTTGGGAGGTTGGCCAGATGTGGGAGTTTGGCCACATGGGGAAGGTTGGCCAGATGTGGGAGGTTGGCTGTGGGAGCCCACTGACCACCAGGGTGGACCTCCTGTGTTGAGCATCTGCTCCTTGGTGGTCAGTTCACATCATAGCTACCAGCTGGTCATCTGGTCATAATGGTTGCTTAGGCTTTTATATATATAGGTAATATACATACAGAAAAGTGCTCAAAATAAGAAAGTAGAGTGTAATGACTTAGCACAATGTGATACCCGGGTCACTACCACCCAGTTCGTGAAATAGAACACTGCCGGTGGCCCATCCTATTCCCGGATCACTCCTTCCCCTTGCCAAAGGGCACCAACTGCCCTGAGTGGGTGGAGAACACTAAAGTGTTTGAACTTCATATAAGTGAGGGAAAATAATATATCATATTTTATGTCTGGCTGCTTTGTTCAACTCTGTTATTGAGGGTCATCTGTGTTGTTGCATGTAATTCTGGCTCCTTGTCATTGCTGTTTATCTTCCGTTGGGTGTTTATGCCACAAGGTCTTCACGGCCGGCTCTCTGGGTGGCTTTCCAATTTGGACCTCTGTTATCATAGGTGCTTCACTGAGTGATATTTTGCCCACCTCCTGATGCACATGTGTACGTGTTTCTATAGCTCCTAGGCCGAGGAGTGGAGCACCTTTTCAAAGTTAGACCCCTCCTTTGTTTTCTTATCCGGTAATGCCAGGGGTTACAACTTTTGTTTCTTTATGCCATCATTGTTCTAGGTCTGTGCGATCATTAGCCATGAATATTTTGTTTGACCTTTTTATTTTATTTATTTATTTTTTAAATTCTCCCCACTGGTTTCTAAATTCCCTTAAAATATAGCTGCTGGTTTGGCGGAGGAATCAATGTTGTGATCCTTTGCCAATGTTCCATGCTTTGACATTATCTCCAGTGTACATAAACATGCCCCTTTGAAGATAATGTTCTGGTGCACTGGCATTTTCCTCTAGTGGAGGAGGGAAGTAGGAGTGTTTTGGAGATAGGGTCAATAGGAGACAACATTGTTTTATAGTTGCTGAGGCAGTCCTGGGAAATAAAGGAAGCCTCTGCTATTTTTCCTCTCTTTCCCTCTCACACAGGAGATAGTACATTGAGACATTCTTCGTTTGATTCTTTCTGCTGTGTCAAGGGATATAAATAGAGCTATAAAGCGTTGTCAGCCAAAGAGGAGCTAAATCCAGGCAGGGGTGGGTGTGGAATTTATAAGGATGTAGGCATACTTTGGTTAACTTTTATCTGTGACTATCCGGCCATCTGTCTAGCATAGATTACATTTGGTGTATTTTTTTTCCTAGAGAAGGAAGTTGACATTTTTCTTTTCATGTTTTAAACCAGAAGTCTTAAGGCAGTTTTTTTTTTTTTTTGATTGATTGATTTTTGGCAACAATCTTAAGCAAGTCCTGGACGGTATATCCCAATATCACAGAAATAAAATGGTGTTTTCTAGAATACATTGCTTTTAACAAGTAGACATGTAGTATGTGCAGTCTGTTGGCTAGTAATTGCACAGCTTTAAGAATGCTAAGAAACGATTCACTGAGTGGTGCTCAGCCTTCCTTGTACACCTGAGATTTAAAAAATTCCCGATGCCCAGGCCCACCCTTGGTCACTTACTTCAGGATCTGCAGAGGTTAGGACCCCAGGCAGCTGATGTGCAGTCGGGGTTGATAACTACTGCTCTGTGCTCTAATCTCCAACTCACGGGTTCTCGGTGTGGTCCCTGGAGCAGAAGCCACAGCGTCACCCAGGAACCTGTTAGAAATGCAAGTTCTTAGGCTCCATTTCAAATAGGGTGTATCCGAGCCATCTGATTGAACAAGCCTTCCAAGTAATTTGTGGGACTGCCGACGCCAGAGAACCAGCAGTGTAACTCAGTGGTTCTCCAGTGTGGCTGCACTTGCAAATCACCTGGGAAACTTCGACAATTTACTAATGTGGGTCCCATCCGTTGAGATGATGACGCCTTGGTCTGTGCTGGGTCTGAGCAGAGATGTGTTCCGAAAGCTCCCCATGTGATCCTATTATGCAGCTAGATTGGAGAACATTGCAGAGTTGAAAAGAGCAGGTTTTATTTATTTATGTAATTTTATTCATTTCAGAGAAGAAGAGAAACATTAATGACGAGAGAGACTCATCGATCAGCTGCCTCCTGCACGCCTCCTACTGGGGATTAAGCCTGCAACCCGAGCATGTGCCCTTGACCAAAATCAAACCTGGGACCCTTCAGTCCACAGACTGATGCTCTACCCACTGAGCCAAACTGGCTAGGGCGACAAGAACAGGTTTTAAAAGAAGGAAAAATAAATGGGTTCGTGGCCAGAGGGGTGGGTAGTTAATGACATGGGTGTGTATTGAAGATGGAAGTCAGTCATTAATTCAAGTCACTGTCGGCCGTGTTTCACCTGTTACAGAGCTGGGTAAACAGGGTTTTAAAATTCACGTGCATTTGCTTCTCTGATACCATTTATTTCACAGTCAGCGTTTGTACTTGCAACCTCCTATAGAGAAAAAGGTATAGGGGCTGGCAGAGAATGAAATGTGAGCATCAGAGGACACCTGGTCTAACATCTGTGCCAGGGATCTAGGTGAGGACCTGACAAATAAACAAACGCATACCTCTTTTTCGTTCCAGGCAAGCTTGGGCTTTGGTTGGTGTCGTCAACGGTGGAAGCACTTCTTGCAATGAATCTGTGAGAAACTATGAAAATCATAGCAGTGGAGGAAAGGCTCTTGCCCAGAGGGAATTTTATACTGTGGATGGCCAGAAGTTTGCTGTGACAGCTTATAGTGAATGGATTGAAGGTAGGCAAGCACATTGTATACTTTTGTAAGACATGGGTAAAGTATTGTGACAGATTTCATTTTTTTTAGAGTGATAGTGTATTCAAATGACATTCCAGTAAGATTTCTCAGCCCATTGAGAGTAAAACCAATAGTTTCCCTGCTGTACTTGATCTTTTAGACGCCAGGGTTCTTTTATGGATTAAACAACGATCTGTTCTAGATTGGGCACCACCAGCTGGACTTTGTGTGTGGCTCTCGAGTCGTTTAGTGTGGCTAACTAGTGAAAATAGATTTGTTTCCTGGATGTGATATGGTAAGCTGTCTTTGTTTATGCTCGGAGACAGTGAACATGATCTTGTACCTTAAATCTTCTCTTTCTGTACATATGTCAGCAAAATTACCTTTGAATACATGCTATACAAAGTAAAAATTAATCTTTAGCACCTGATTCAGAGATAATTATTTTGGTGCAAATAATCTAGTATTCTTTTTCTTATGTTCCATCTCTTGGTGTTCATTTTGTTTTAACCTGTTTTCTTCTCTTTAAATAACATATTGCAAAGGGACCTCATGTCTTTAAATTTTCTTCATTATACTTTTAATGATAATCCATCTTTCAGAAGAGCTATAATTTGTTTGAATAATACCTAGTACTGGCTATTTAGGGTGCTTCTGACTTTTTTCTCTTAGTGATGTTCACTGTATAATTTTTTTTATTACCCAAGTTGCTGCCAGATTTTGGCTTTAGGTATACATTGGCAGCTCTGAGCTTGCCCATCACCTTTTTTCCCTCCAACCAAATATTATACCCAAACAAATGTGAAATGAGTAAGAGGTGTTTCATTATACCTTTAATTATCCAGAAAGGCTTAGTTTAGACTGGGCTCATTCCTGTTTGTAGAAGCAGAGTAACGAACGGTTTCACTAAAATCGCTTTCTGGAGACAGAATGCCTGGAGTCATACCCCAGGCCTTTCACTTACTCTGTGATGGTGGGCATGTGACTTTAACTTCCCAACCCGCAGTTTCCTAATCTGAAAGAATGGGGATAATAGGGATGCCGTTTAGGGCTGTTATGAGTATCAAATGTGAAGAATATGAAGTTTTTAGCACGGCATGTATAATTAGCACTCAATAAATGTTACCTATTTTTTTTCCTATGAAATATTTCATCCTTGGTGGCCTTATGCCTAAACATTTTCTAAATATGTTTTTTAATTTGATTTTAGAGAGAGGAAGAGAAAGAGAGATGGGTAGAGAAAGAGAAACATCTATGTGAGAGAAAAACACCAATTGGCTGCCTCCTTCACGCACCCGACCAGGGATCTAACCCGATATCTGGGCATGTGCCCTGACTGGGAATTGAACTGGCAACTTTTGGTGCACAGGACAATACTCAACCAACTGAGCCACACCAGCCAGGGCAATATTACCTATTTTAATGATGATGCAAACATGACTTGGGTTATAAATGGTGTATTCTGTATGGTCATTAAAGAGAGTCTTTTGCTTTAAAACAGAGTTCGTGGTATGAAACGGGTTTTCACACATTGCCTCAAAACAACCTTCTGGGTTTGGGGAGATGGTATTACTATGGACGAGGAAGCTGGAATTAAGCTCAGCTTTCTGCCTCCAAGAAAAAGCAGCTTTCTGGCAAAAGCATGGGTGGGTGAGAAGCATTTCTTAGTAGGAATTTGTGTGAAAAGATCAGTACAACTGTCTCCAGTAAGATTCCAGGCAAAAGATAATTGCTGACAAACCTCAGTCAACACTTCCTGTGTGGGAAATTTTGTTTTCATTTCCACGTTACTGATGACTGCTCGCTTCTGGAGAAGGGTACATGCTAGCTTTCTGTCCCAGATTGTTGTTTGTGTCTCATCGGCTCCTACTTTCTGGAAGAGGGGCCATTTCTCTTCAGGAAGCCGGGGAGGCACTTGCTTCCTTTCACGCCTCCAGTTCCATAGTGCTGATAGGAGATCATCTTTTCTCCTAAAGCCAGAAAAAAAGTGAGAAATACTACAGATCTTCCCCACCCAACCTTCTGGATTCAAAAACAGAACAGAAATACAGAAACAAATTCTAATGACCACTTAAGTCAAAACATATTTACCTGGTTTTTACAATTTTGTGTTGATTTGTTTTTTTTAGAGAGAAGGAGAGAGGGAGATAGAAGGAGAGAGAGAGGGAGAAACATCGATACGAGAGAGAAACCGTAATCAGTGCCTCTGTGCATGTCCCCCTTTAGGGATCGAACCTACAACCTGGGTATGTGCCCTGAACCTGTTGCCTTTTGGTAAACAGGACAATGCTCAAACCAACTGAGCCATACTGGCCAGGATAATCTAGTTTTCTTAAAAGCATTTTTGCTTAAAATCATCCTTGTCATTTTTAAAAAGTATTATTGAAATTTACATAAAACTTTTATGAAAAAGTAAATATTTAGTTGCCTTTTTAAGATAATCTTTTTGGGTAAGAATATGAAATTTCAGGTAAGGATTGTTGCTGCCATGAAGTTTTTATGACCTTTGTTCTTTACCTGTCTGTTTTGATTCTTGGGAAGGCAGAATAATATGGAGGTTAAGAAATTGGGCTCTGCCATTTTTGGGCTGTTATTCAAACTCCCTGACCTTTGGTTTCTTCATCTATACATATAATAGTGCCTATCTCTCATAGTTGCTTTCATGAAAGGTTATTATGTTTGTGAAGTTCCCAAAATTGTAGCTATTGTTATTGTAAGTTATTATTTGGACAACATTCCATGATGAGCTTTAGTATCTGGACACAATAAACATATTAAAGTGCACTTTACATTTATAAGGTATCTTTTTTGGTGCTTGGTAGACACAGAAAAGCAGGGTACATCACAGTCTAAAGCAGTGGATCTCAACCTTTCTAATGCCGCGACCTTTTAATACATACAGTTCCTCATGTTGTGGTGACCCCCGACCATAAAATTATTTTCGTTGCTAGTTCATAACTGTAATTTTGCTTCTGTTAATGAATCGTAATGTAGATATCTGTGTTTTCCGAAGGTCTTAGGCTCTACAGCAGTGGTTCTCAACCTGTGGGGTGTAACCCCACAGGTTGAAAACCACTAGCAGGGTCGCCTAAGACATGATCTAGCAACGAAAATAATTTTATGCTCAGGGGTCACCACAACATGAGGAACTGTGTGTATTAAAGGGTCGCGGCATTAGAAAGGTTGAGAACCACTGGTCTAAAGGAACAGAATCTGAGACTTGCTCAGATTAGATTTTATCAGAGTAGGTGGCTCAAGACTATAAGGAAAACTGTGTTATTCCTTGTGCCATGTTTGAATTTCCATCTTTTTGATTCCCCCGCCATAGTAGAGGTGTTTTTTCACTGTCTTTTAGAGCAGCAGTCGCCAGCTGGTGGTCCGGACCACTGGTGGTCCATGAGGTCCGAAAGGTTGGCGACCGCTCTTTAGAGTCTGTCTTAAAGGAGCACTCGATCAGCATGTTACATTCTGGTCAGGAGTGGATGGGCTTTCTCCTCATGGCAGGGATATGTGTTTGCATCTTTAATCATTAATATCTACAGAGTGACTTCCACATGGTGATCATTAATAAGAATGTGCTGTGTTTATCTTGACTGTTGATTTGTTCATCATTGAGAAGGTCCACATTAGGAGGGAAAAAAAACAAGCTCCTGCTAATGCATCGCTTTCTTTCTTTTTGGTTTAGGCGTTTCTCTTTCAGGTTTCCGAGTGGAAGTCGTGGATGGTGTGAAGCTTCATCTGCTAGATGATGTCAGTAGCTGGAAACCTGGGGACCAGATTGTGGTTGCAAGCACAGACTACTCCATGTACCAGGCCGAGGAGTTCACGCTGCTCCCCTGTCCCGAATGCAGCCGGTTCCAGGTCAAAGTCAAAGGTATCTGGCTGAGCAGAATGCTTTTTTTGGGAAACACTCTTTTCTTGGGATTTCAGTCACCATCATCACCACCATCAACATGTTTCATGCCTGTTCCTTTTTAAATAAAAGATGAAGACGTGGTGGATCCATTGTTTTCCAACGTCCTTTCCAACTTCTTTCTAAACTGTCAAGTAATGGTAAACCCAGCCATTCGAATAGATTTATTTTTCAATGGAAATTAATCTTCTTAATAATAATAATAAAAATCTATGATTTTTGAGTGCCTATTTCCTTCACAAAAAGTAGATCTTATTAATGTTTAAAATGGAACCAAAAAGGTATTTTAAGAAGACTGTATTCCCTATCATAATCTTCATTTGCACATCTTTTGAGGGAGAGCAGTACCCAATGAGATTGTCGCTGTAAACCGTTTAGAAAGAATGGCTAACTTTGTCGGTTACTTATTCTGATCTGACAGTCGGCAAAGCTTCTTCCTGCATTGCCTCAATTATGGGCTTCCTTGTGTATTTCCCTCGTTATATTACTTTCCTTGCTTCTGTGCTCAAGAGCTTACAGTAACTATTACTCAGTGAGTAATTTAGAGCTTTGAAGTTTCAGGGAAACTTTTTTTTGCTTTAAAATAAAACAGGCTAATTGGCTCACTGGGCACTTGTCCTCTGTGTTTCAGTGTTGTGCTTTTCCTTCTCGATAACACAGGGCGTAAGCAGAAAACAGGAAAACGCAGAAAACTGTGATACCATCTGGCATTGATTTTGTTTGGAAATTCCCACTGTTGTTAACAAGTCTACATGATAATGAATCTCCATGATCTCAACTCCTTGATTTACTTTTATTTTCTCCCTTGAGTTTATATAATAAAAACATCAGAGAGGAGCTCATTATTAAAGAGTTTCTAAATTTCCCATCAACGTGGGAACTTAAAAGAATGCATAGTATTAAAATAGGAAGAGGGAGGAAAGAAAAGGTGGTTGTTTTTGTGCTGTTGATGTGCAAATGCAGACTACTTCAATTCTGAAGTAGAACCAAAAACAACTCACCCTGCTGTCCACAGGGATAACACCATTAGTTTTTCTGGACTCGCCACACATTTGGTTTTTCATGTGTCCTCAGGGAGGTAGAACAAAAGCATATGGGCAGGGAGAGAGAATATGGATTCTTGAGTAGATTCCAGATTATTGATTCCAGATTAAGGGAGGATTGAGCTACTTCAGAGAGGTGCAAGCTCTTTGTGTGGATTTGATAGTTGGTCAAATTGGGTAGGTGGTTCAACCAGATAATCACTAATACCCGTACTTTTTGGGATTCCGTGGTTCTGAGGTATTAAAGGATGGAAGCGGACAGTAACGTTTGATAATGTCTTGGGGTTACAGAATAACCTGTCTTTTTGACATAAGTTCCATGTTTTCTTTGTTCTAATATTATTTTTCCCTTGCCTACATCAACCAGAAACCCCGCAGTTCCTGCACATGGGTGAGATCATAGATGGTGTGGACATGAGAGCTGAAGTTGGAATTCTCACCCGGAATGTTGCAATCCAAGGAGAAATGGAAGATTCGTGCTATGGTGAAAACCAGTGCCAGTTCTTTGATTATGATACCTTTGGAGGACATGTCATGGTAGGCAGAAGGATTTGATGCGTTCTTTGAAACCTTGGTTGCTAAATATATTTGAAAAACTTTAAAGTTTCAGAATGAAATCTATAAGGATATTAAGAAGAAATCATATTTCTCTATTGAATGACAAAGAGCGGATTTTAGGAAATTCAAAGAAAGTTTATATCTTCATGTAGTTGACCTGGACCTGAGGTTAAGCTGTTTAAGAATTGCCTTATGAAGAATTAAATCAGTACATTGGGAAGAATTATATAGAGACAAAAAATAAATCTTGGTATGAAAGGATCAATTGGTTCTTTATAAAACATGATTAAGCAATATACACATACAAACTTATGTTTCTGAAAAACTATTTTTTATATGCAGATTTTTATTCTGTAAAAGTGTTGAGCACTTACTATGTGGTAAGCTTGCTCTATATCCTAATTTATTGAATTTCTGGGCTGCATTTTGGCTACAGGTGTTTTAAAATCAGTGTTTATGCAGTAAGTGGGCTTCGCTTATTAGTAGCATTTCTGTCACACCAATTTCTGAAATGTTTGTCAGTATTATTTCTTCGTTTTTAGTAGTATGATTGAAAATCCAGTGTTTAAAAATATCGAATGCTCTAGTTATGGATTACAGGAATTTTTAAAAAGAACTGAAATTAACACTCTTATATGCTAACAAAAATTATTGAGGGCCAATTTAGAACTACCTTTTTCAAACTATTGTGGAAGTTATGGAAATAAAATAACAAGATGAGACTGGAAATGACCAAAATATTTGAACAAATCAAATCACACATACAGAAATCATCTGCAGCTCTCCTGGTTACATTTCCTTTTATTGTTAATGTAAGATACTATTAGTCTGTAGCCCTTTAATTAAAAGCAATCACTTAAGCAAAGGAGGAGCATTTGCTAAATTATTAACTGGGGACCCCATAAAATAGGATGTGAAAGATAATAAATGTTTTAATATGTATGTAATCGCCTTCAGACATTTCCTATGAAACAATATATTTTGCTACTTTCCTGTAATGAAATGTATCATTTCATTTCGGTTACCATGTCTTCCAGATAAGGAAAAATTTCACTTCAGTCCATCTTTCTTATGTGGAGTTGAAACACATGGGCCAGCAGCAGCAGCGGGGACGGTACCCAGTTCATTTTCACCTGTGTGGGGACGTGGACCACAGGGGAGGTTACAGACACAGAACATCTGTGGACGGAGTGTCTATTCATCACAGCTTTTCCCGCTGCGTCACTGTGCATGGGACAGACGGCTTGCTGGTGAGCAGGCTCACAGTACGGGGTGCATATTATTGAAGTAGTTACCTCTCCTTAAATCTCATGACTTCTCAATTTTATGGACGTGAGCTCTGCACCACATGTCTTCACTGTATTTTGCTTTTACAGAGAATTCTGTTTTCCCGTGGAAAGGAGGCTTCCCTTTTTAGCTACCCAAATTATTCTCTTCAGAGATCAGTAAAACCTGACATCTGACTTTGCCCCTTCAGATAAGATGAGAAGTTCTTTTTGCATTTGTGCCCAGCAGGTTACACTGAATAGCACTTGTTACTTAAACCACAATCAATCTTGCTGCCAATGACATTATACACTTATGTTTCTGCAGATAAAGGACACCATTGGGTTTGACACACTGGGTCATTGTTTCTTCTTGGAAGATGGCGTTGAACAGAGAAATACTTTGTTCCACAATCTGGGACTCCTCACCAAGCCAGGCACCCTCCTCCCCACTGACAGGAACAACTCCATGTGCACCACAATGCGAGAAAAAGTGTTTGGGAATTACATCCCTGTGCCCACCACTGACTGCATGTGAGTAACTGGCAGAGAGAAAAACTCATAAGTCATGGTCAAGGTCTTTGGCTGTTGAGGAAGAAATTTTGGGGAGAGTTTTTAGTGGGCAGAATATTTCATGATGATTATTTAAATCACCTTAAAAAATGCCTTGCAGGGCTGTTTCGACTTTCTGGATTGCTCATCCCAACAACAATCTGATTAATAACGCAGCTGCAGGCTCACAGGTAAGTTAAGACCGAAGTGTTTTCAAGTTTTTCTATTCATGTTTACAAAGTTCTTGTATATGGATGTGACGTAATGGATGTAACTCCACGTGTGGCAATCTCTCTCCTGCATCCTATTGGTTTCTGGTGCTACTTGTCTAGTTGAGAGCAGATGTGACTGAGATGCTTCTTCCATTTCTTCTAAATCAATTATGCAGCTTGTATCATCCTGCAATGACCTTTTGAAGCCCCTGTATCATCTCAGCTCATCCCTATCTCAGGATGACTTACATTTTTCAGTTCCTTTAACATCTTGGACCATCCCCTCCATGTGGAGTCTTAGACTCACTCCTGTATGCAAGTTCCCATACACATGTATTAAATTTGGTTATTTTTTCTTGATAATCTGTGTCATGTTTACCTTGAGAGTAGAGAAAAGTTTGTTCCTCCCCTCCAATAGCTACTGGTCATAATTAAAACTATACATAATAAAGTATATATTAAAATATTTTTATTGATTTCAGAGAGGAAGGGACAGAGAGAGATAGAAACATCATTGATGACAGAGAACCATTGGTCATCTGCCTCCTGCACACCCCACACTGGGGATCGAGCCCACATACGCAGGCATGTGCCCCGATTGGGAATCCAGCCGTGACTCCCTAGTTCATGGGTTGCTGCTCCACCATTTAGCCACATTAGCCAGACTTCATTTTATTTTTTATCAGTGAAGCCATCAAGCGTTTAAAAGAGACTTTAGATTTCACTGAAATATTTGTAATAAAAAAATTGAAGTTAGTTCGAAATGCTCAGTAATTTCTACATCATGAATTTTTATCGTCATGTCATTTAAATTTAGCTCAGCTTGCCATTTTTGAGTTTTCACCTTGTTTATTTGTGCCCACCAAATAAATAATAGAAACGATGTCAATGTTAAGTACCACATTGTAAAGATGAAAAAAAGACATGGCCATAATAAAAATTAAATAAAGAATTCTGCAACTGTCCCAATAAAATTATCTTGTTAAGGAAACAAAGAAATCAGTTATGCCAGTTAGTATCTCTGTGTAGAGGAAGACAGATGCCAAATGGAGGAGAAGCAGTCAGCTAGTCCCCAGGGTTATCAAGTCATCTCCAGAGTATAATTTTAGTGTGTGATACATAGTTTTTCTGCGTTATCATAATTAAGTCAGGTGTGGCCCTGGTCATTTCAGTGTTGATGCAGAAGGAAAGCTTTAGCTTTTCTTCATGGGAATGGATTATTCTGTAGAAGAGACAGTGGTCTCTGATGAAGGGGCTCATCCTTTTGTTAATCGTATGCACTTGGGGATTTCATCTTCTTGGTAAAGCAGCTAAACTCAGCTGTGTGCTTTGAATTGTTTCACAAACATAAGAACAACTTAAAAAGAACAAATGAACTATTTTCGGATGGCAGAAATGTCTCCTGGGTAAGGTTGGAGAAATTTACATTTATAATTGAGTCTGATTTAAAACTGGTAATTTATAATATAAAAATTAATGTTTAGGACATTATACTATTACAGTTATAACGTGCTGAAAACTACAGTACAAAAAAACAGCTTTACAGCAATACCTAAATATTCATATATTTTTTGGCTATTAAAATTTTAAACGGAAAGAAATGCCTAGCATTGTTTTTAAGGCATCTTTATGTGATGGTAAAATTCACATCAGTGATTTCTCCTAAAAACATAAAATTCTTATTTGACAGGCCAGATGCCTGGACATTTAATCATTTCAGGTTTTCATTCATTCATTTTTTATCAAATATTTGTCAAGTCCCAGAGGGAGTTTGCATTGAGAGTTTCTCATTGGAAGACGAGATTTTGAGTAAAGATGACTAATAGATTGATAAGCAGTCTCACCCCAGGATCTTTACAGATGAACAGCCAAGCAGAGATTCCTTTCAACTGTTTTCAGAAGTTGTGGGTTGAAGATTAAAACACATTGCAAATAGCCTGTGAAAGGTGAGGTTGCCAGAAACCTTCATCGAGGCTCATGTTGAGAAAATAACAAAGGCCCTTTCCTGTACGTTCTTATTCTCTTTTCATTTTAGGAATTCTTTCTTTTCCCCGCTAGAAAAACTGCTCCAGGGAAGCTCATGTCTTGGCAAGGGTTTTCCTCCCACAGTCAACCAAACCCTTTCTACTTGTACCTTTCCACTGTCTTTTACAAAGCTCCCTTTACCTGTTTTGACACCACAGTGTTTAACAGGAAACAGCTACTATTTCCTTGTTCTTTCCTCCACCTCCCAATCCCTAAACTCCATTGTACCCTAGAGGGTTTGCTGTGCCCTCAGTTTATAGGGCTATGTATGGTATGAAGAAGACAACCCTCCATGTCTTCTTCAAAGGTCTGTTTTGTACCCCAAGGAGTAGAGGTGGTAAATACATTTTTCAAAGCAGTTTTTCCTTTAAAAATAAAATCCTCACCTGAGGATGTGTGCGGTTTTTAAAATGTATTTTAGAGAGAGAGGAAGGGTGGGAGGAGAAAGAGATAGATAGATAGATAGATAGATAGATAGATAGATAGATAGATAGATAGATAGAAAGAAACATTAATGGACCGATTGCCTCTCCTACCTTCTGCCCTTCTGCATGCACCTGCCTGGGGATTGAACCCGCAACATTTGGTGTACAGGACAATGCTCCAGTTAACTCAGCCACCAGGCTAGGGCAGAACAGTTTGCTTTAAGACCCATCTATAAACTTGGGGGAAAACGTTAACTATTGCTTTCATTTTGGTGCATAAGTTCATATGCTTTTCACAATTCATCTCCTCTGTGTTCCCAAAGGACTTTTTATTATAGCTAATATAGTACTTACTACATATATTTTAGTTCTGTCTGTATTTCCCATTAAACTATGAATTCCTTGTGAATAGTCTTCTACACCTGGCATAGAGTGGGCACTAAATAAATGTTTTCCATATTTGAATCAGTGCCATACTTTTTGGACTATAAATTTAAGTTTCCATAGCCTGTTTAATCAAAGTTCCATCATAAGAAGATGTCTTTCACGTTGGGCTGGTTTTCAATTGTCACAGGTATTAGGAACATTTCATTTTAATTTTTATATTTCATTTTGAGTGTCACAATATTTCAAACTGCTCTGCTCCCTGTAAGGTCAGGAATACTGAAATTGAATAGACAGGGTCTAGACTGAGACAGCATCCTGATTCATTCGTGTGGTGTGGTGTGTTTTTTTTTTTTTTTTCTGGCAAAAATTCGCCTCGGGATAGGAAGGGCATTGGAGTTGTTTGAAAGAAGTCAGTGAGCCCTGCATGTTGGCAGATAGTTGTTTAATAGGTATGACTCATCTATTGATCAGGTTTGAAGGTAAACAGAAAAACCCATATTTCTAAAAGGCTGTGCTGTCCTGGTCACATGGAAGGAAGGAAGGAAAGCTTGTTTGCTTCTAATTCTGCACAACTTTTTAAAGTAGATAATAATGGGAAACTTACTTTGAAAAGAAATTTTGCTGTCAGCCAGTTATCTCTATTTTTTGTCCAAACCTGCAAGCAAAATTAAATTTGCTTCCCCCCCCTCAAAGTATGATAACATGCTTTGAAGGTGAGTGTACACCTTTTTATAGTTAATTCCTAACCTGAAACAATGAATAGTGTTAAAAAGATGAAACTTGCCCGAGAAGTGCTTAGTTTATGAGGGTTTTCACAGAGTGGCTTTATAAAAGGAGCTTTTAATGATTTTACCCTTTTAATTATAGGATGCTGGAATATGGTATTTATTTCACAAGGAACCTACTGGGGAATCCAGTGGATTGAAGCTGTTAACGAAACCAGAACTTACTCCGTTGGGTGTATTTTATAACAACAGGGTCCATTCAAGTTTTAAGGTAGGTTCCTAAGTTTTAACAGTTAGTACCTATGATTTACAGGGTAAAGGATAGACTACTGTGGTTACAACTGAGAAATGTCCGTTTTAGATAGACCTTGACATCAGAGATTAAAAAAGCAGACTTCTAACTCTTCCATATGAAGGCTATACAGTTTTCTGTGTATACACAGAGGAATATACCCTAACATACACATGCTGGTGCACTCTGAAGAACACACAGGAATCTATGCTAACACACACATGCTCATGCAGTCGGAAGTCATAATAATGGACTTGATTCATGAGTCCTCGTTCTCTTCCTCCCTCCTTCTTCCCAGGCTTTAATGTCATTGTATGTGTCTAGGGATGCATGCGTTCAGCGGTCGCCAACCGGTGGTCTGTGGACCGCTGGTGGCCCGTGAGGTCTGAAAGGTTGGCGACTGCTGCTTAGAGAATGTGCTTCCAAGGATTAAAAAACGTGTTTTCTCTCTCAGTGCTGATGAAGTGTCCTGTGGGTATTTAATAGGAATTATGTAAATAGTGAAGTACTGTTGGAGAATGTTTGACCTAATTTAAAATGATACAGGGCAAGTAAAGTAAAGGCCATTTAGGAGCTCCAGTTTCCATGGTATTTGGCACTCATCCCTCACCAGCTGGTGATAAATACATCTGGCTCATTTTGTGCTCACAGGCACTTTGATATTTTCGTTGTATGATATGGTGCCCAGATTCTTTATCCTGGTGTAGTCCACATCACAGTTCAATGGATACTTTCCCTTTATAGTACTCAGAGGAGGATCTTTTTTTTTTTTTAAGTCTTTAGTGTTGAAAGTATTACATACTCCGCCCCCCCCCCCCCCCCCCCCCGCATTGACCTCTTCTAGCCCACCCCCACTCTCCACCCCAGGCCTTCACCACTCTATTGTCTGTGCCTATAGGTTATGTGTGTGTGTGTGTGTGTGTGTGTGTGTGTGTGTGTGTGTGTGTGTGTATGAAATATATATATAGATATTTCATTGATTACTCTCTTCCCAGCCACAGAGGTTCCTTCTTTCTCTATATATTTCATTGATTACTCTCTTCCCAGCCACAGAAGTTCCTTGAAAAACCTGAGTGTGTTATAATTTGAAGAGCTTAGAATCACTTGATGAAGACTTGAGAGAGGAAAAAAACTTTATACAGAGTTATGATTTTTGTGAGCTGACTTGATTAATGATAATAATTTTTGGTGAAAGTAACATTTCAAGGTAGAAATCTGCAAAATTTTCTGATTATAGGTGATACATAAAAACACATCATTCCAATTTTTTAACATCATGTACCATGAGGCCATATAGTTTTCTAGTTTATTAGTTACTAGGGGCCCAGTGCACGAATTTCGGTGGTCCCTCAGCCCAACCTGCCCCCGATCACATACTGGGAGCCCTCAAGAAATGTCCTATTGATGGCTCACCACCAGCCCAAGGCTGAAAGCCTCTGGCCGAGGCTTTTGTCCTTGGTCAGGGGACCTCGGCCAGGGGACCGCAGCCAGCCATCGCCTTGGGGTCGATCACTGGCTGGCTCCACCCCGGCCCCCAGGCTCGCCCAAGGCTGGAAGAAGCCTCTTGGCGAAGCTTTTTCCGGCCTTCGGAACCCAGTGATCGCCCTGCCATGTGGCCGATCTTGCTGGCTGGCTCTGCCTCGGCCCCCAACTGCCCAAGGCCATCTTGGTTGGGTGTTAATTTGCATATCGCTCCTGATTAGCTTATGGGTGTGGCTTGTGGGCATGACTTATTGGACATAGTGAATGCATGGTCAATTTGCATATTACACTTTCATTAGATAGGCTATCTAAATACTTATATCTAAATAATGAGTGTATGATTAGGTTTTAATTTGTTAAATTTGGGACTGACTATCCCAAATCTAGTCCAGGTCAATCACATCTATGTGACTGCTTATTGAGTATGATTTGGGTATTTTAGGGACACATAAATAAAATGTGTTTAAAACCAAAGTCCTTACTTTTATCAGCAGACCTATTCCCATGTGTGTTTCTGTGAATGAAACCACTAGCCACCTACCTGCCCAGGCTAAAAACACATAAACTTTAATTACTTCTTCCTCCTCCCGCTTGGACATTTTATTCATTACTAAATGGTGTCAATACTACTTAGTAAAGAATTTGCACTCTATCCATTTTTCCCTGTTACTATTGCCAGAGTCTAGGTCAATGGTTGGCAAACTCATTAGTCAACAGAGCCAAATGTCAATAGTACAACAATTAAAATATCTTTTGAGAGCCAAATTTTTTAATGTCACTTCTTCAAAATAGACTCACCCAGGCCGTGGTATTTTGTGGAAGAGCCATACTCCAGGGGCCAAAGAACTGCATGTGGCTCGCGAGCCGCAGTTTGCCGACCACGGGTCTAGGTCATTGTTGTTTCTCTTCTGGGTCACTGGGTTACCGCCAGTGTCTTCTGCCTTATCTCTTACCTCCTTTCTTGGCTCTTTCCAATCTTATCTGTCTTGCAGTTGGGGTATTCTTTCTTAAAATGCAGTTGATGATATTGCTTTTATTAAAAAGTCCCATTGTCTTGACTCTTTGCCGCATCAACTCTGCATCATCTGGCATTTGCGTCTTTCCTCTTCCTTACCTTTCCTCTCTCCATACAATTCCTGTCAGCCCATCTAAGATTTCTTTGTTGTTGTTGCTCTCGGATGTCCTGTGCCCTCTCTCATCTTCAGACTTTTTGTACAAATTACTCCATTGAATACTTGCCTCTGGGTTCTTTAGCTTCTTCTCATCCACTCCCTGCTCTTCATCTTCAACTTATCCTTTGGCATGGTTAATTCCTCCCCATCCTTCAAGTGCAGCTGTAGGACTCCACCACTTCCTTCCTTATATGCTGCCAAACACTTCCATTATCATGGTCTTCTCATATTGGTTTGTAATTGTTCTTAATGCCAAGTCTTGCTTGTGTCAGTAGTTTTGTAGTTAATGTGTAATATAATGCTTGGTGCCTACCACAAAGTAGGCACTATGTAAATATTTGCAAATGACCAAATGAGTTCAATTATTAAAATATCCATGAAAGTAGCTATTTTCATGAGAACCTGTGATTTACTGTTTATTCCTTTCCGCAATTTTTTGTCATTGATGCAATAATCTAAACTTTATTTTTATGAATCATTATATACTACATAGTTATAACTTGGGATTCATATTTATTTCGGTCCGTTATTATATTTTCCAGGCTGGCTTATTTATTGACAAAGGTGTCAAAACAACCATTGCTAGTGCTGCTGACCCCCGGGAATACCTCTGCTTGGATAACAATGCAAGGTAAAGTGGTCACTTTAAATCGCCCTCAAGCTTATTTTGCCAAAGCAAACATTTCTGAGTGAAGCCATTGTGTTCCTTTCTCCAGTAACACATTGAAAATGATGTTCTCAAGATTTGTAGCAGGGTTTTGGAAAAATATTTAGAATAAAGTCCTGTGGCCGGACTTCTTAATGCTGTCTCCTTTTCACAGTTTTAAGTTGATGTTAGAGTTGCAGAAAGAGCAAGAAAAAAAGAGAGATGTTGAAAAAATGGGTCCAGATTTGGCCTAAAGTAGAACATGATTCATTGAAATACAAGTTAAACTTAAATGTCTTATTGTAATCCCTGAAAATCAAGGCATACCGAATTTATGGTCAGTGGTCAAAATAGAACATTGATTGAGTCTGTTTCAAAGGGAAAGGTCTCAGACGTGATGATCGAGCTCGTTCTGGTTTAGTCGTTTGTAGTCTCAGATACACCGCATAGCCGGGCTCTATGTTGTTCTCTTTTATAACCACAGAACGTGGTTGGGATAGGGATCAGCCTTTCACCCAAGTTCTTTTCCATGCTGTATATGAGAGCCAAAATAAATAAAATGTCTCCAATAGGAATACGGTTTTCTGACCTGGAGATTATTATGCTAAGCAAAATAAGCCCGTCAGAGAAAGACAAATACCGTATGATCCCATATATATATGTGGAATCGAGTGAACAAAATAAACTGATGAATAAAATAGAGCCAGAGGCATAGGTACATGGAGCAGACTGACAGGTTAGACGGGAGAGTGAGGGGGGACGAGATAAAAGAAAGGGAAGAAAGTAGCCAAAGAACATGTATGCACAGCCCCTGTACACACATGGCAGAGTGGTGAAGGCCGGGGGAGGGGCTGCAGGGGTGGTGGAGGTGGACAATGGGGGTGGGAGAAGGGGAGAGATCTGTAATAGTGTCAAAATAAAAATAACAAAACCTTTTCTAGCTCTCTGGGAAAGATGGCAACATAAAGTCATATTCAGTAGGAACAGTGTGGATGTTACTTCAAGTTGATTGACCAACTTAAGACGTTGAAAGGGTGCTAGGGTCTGTTGCTAGACATTTAAGAAAAGCACACCAGGCTTATTATTAGAAGCCACATTGTAGGTCAGAGAGGAGGCAAGAGGTCAGTGAGGCAGTTTAGGTGTGAGGCAGGATGCTTCTGATACAGTGATGAGGCATGAATGAGGTCAGGAGAAACCTGGGGAAAGTATACTTAGAAAATTACTTATCGTTTCTTTTTTTTTTTTTAAAATATATTTTATTGATTTTTTACAGAGCGGAAGGGTGAGGGATAGAAAGTCAGAAACATCGATGAGAGAGACATCGATCAGCTGCCTCTTGCACGCCCCCTACTGGGGATGTGCCCGCAGCCAAGGTACACGTCCTTGACCGGAATCGAACCCGGGACCCTTCAGTCCGCAGTCCGACGCTCTATCCACTGAGCCAAACCGGTCTCGGCTACTTATCGTTTCTTAAAGGTCAGGTTGAGCCTGAAGTATTTTAAAGCAATGATTAGCATTTGAGAAGCTGCAAAACTAAGGGCATTATTAAATTAAACGTAAGGACCTTATAGCTGAACAAGATGTGAAACTGAAGACGAGAAGAAATAAACTGAAGATGAAAAAGGAGCCCTATTGGCATAGCTGGGTAGTTGAGTGTCCACCTGTGAACTGGGAGGTCACTGTTTGATTCCCAGTTTGATTCCCAGTTGGGGCACATGCCTGGGTTTTGGGCTTAATCCCCAGTATGGGGTGTGCAGGAGGCAGCTGATCAATGATTCTCTCTCAATCATGGATGTTTCTATCTTCATCTCCCTCCTTTTTCCTTTCTGAAATCAATAAACATACATTAAAAAAAGAAAAAGGAGCAAAGAGATGATGACAAGTTATGAAATAAGAAGGGAATATTGCTCAGCTGGTGTGACTCATTGATTGAATGTTGACCTATGAAGCAGGAGGTCAAAGTTTGATTCCTGATCAGAGTCCAGGCCTGGGTTGTGGATTAATCCCCAGTAGGGGGTGTGTAGGAGGCAGCTGATCAATGTTTCTATCTCTCTCCTTCTCTGAAATAAATAAAAATATATTTTAAAAAGAGAGAGAAGGGAATATTATTTGACAAAACAAATCTTTGCTAGGTGGTCAAATGCTACTTTTTTAGTTTGAAGAGTTTATTGTAACTGGTGTGTGTTTATTGCTAAGTTAGTATTAATAGAAAAATTCTAAAAAATTGACTCCCTTCCCTGCCTTAAAAAAAATCTGTGTATGGGAATGAATGGATGGATGTGGAAATATATTTTAGAATTCATTGGTGTTTTAATTTGGTTCAACAATAAAACAATCTATTCTTTTTTTTTTTTTTTTTTTTTTTTAGGTCAGGAAACTTTTATTTATTTTTTTTTTTTAATTTTATTTACAATATAACTTATATTTAATAGTAGTACATATGTTTTCCTCCCCCCAATATCCTCCCCCCAGCCTCCCCTAGCCCCCCACACATGTCCCCACCTGCCTCCCTCCCCACCCCAGAGTCTTTCATTCATTGGTTATGCTCATATGTATGCTTACAGGTCTTTCGGTTGATCTCCCCCAGCATCTGCCTCCCCTCCACTCCAGCCTTCCCCCTGTAGCTTGACAGTCTGTTCGAGGCCACCCTGCCTCTATATTAATCACTCTCCCCTGTTTCTTTTCTTCAAAAATACCTTGCCTCTGCATACTGAAAACAAACGTATAAGAGCAAAAAAAGTTTGAGTGTCAGTTTCGATGTCCAACTGTTCTGAGTCCCAGTTTCAATGTCAAATAGTTCTTCATGTGTACATGTCAGCAATGGTATCCAGATGGTGGACACATCGTGGCAATGCAAGATCCATCCTCTCTGGTATGTTCCTGGGCCGCCTACAGCCCCACACAGCTGCCGACTGCTAGCATGGCACGGTGTTGTCAGCATCCGCCATCTCTGGACCGTCCTCGTTGATGGAACAGGCCCGTCAGTTCCTCATTGTCGCAGGAACCCGCATGGTCTTGGAGTTGTTCTCCCGTCTACCCCGGGACACAAATGATTACGCGTCCTTCTGACCCGCCGCCATCTTTTCCTCTCTCTCAAAACAATCTATTCTTAATAGCCAAGAAGTTTTTTATAGGGTATGTGTATATGATACGATAATGGTACTTTTTTCTCTGTTGTCTATTAGTTCTCTTACCAGTTTTTAAATGCATACTTTTTTCCTTATTTTTATTGTTGACACAATTACAGATCTCCCCATTCCTCCCCATGCCTTTGCCCGCCTCCACCCAGCCCCTGCTCCCCCCTTCCGTCTCGCTGTTACCACACTGTTATCTGTATCTATTGGTTTGCATACATCTTGGTAAGCAATTAGGCTCCATTTGAAAGTTGTTATGGAAAAGAATTGATTATAGAAGAGTGTAATAAGACATTTGGCAGCTGGTGTGTGCATTTAATTTTGTTTAAGCTAATGTAAAGAATATGCCCAACTGCATTCATGAAGTCCAGACATGAGTAAAAATGATAAAACTCTAATGCAAGTGAGTAATAAGCCACCCAGTGAATTAGACATCAGGCCCATGGAATCCAGAAAATACTCAGTCTGTTCATCACAGGGGAAGTTGACTCAACAGTTAATCAGATGAGCCTTTTCCTTATGTTTTCAAAATGTGAAATTATAGGAATCCAAAGATGGGAAATTTTAACTCAAGAAAATTCTTGGTTAGAGATTGGGAAATTTCATCGAAAAGTGTAATAGCATGAGAGCCAACAAGTACATTTAAAGCAGAGGACAATTAAGGGAGAAGGTTGGGAAGGGTGCTGAAAGTTCATAAATGAGGATGATGAGAAATTGGGAAAGCTGACCATTTTTTTACACACCAAGTTGGGTAGAGGATGAAAAGAAAGGCTTTCCAAGGAAATGGTCAACAATTGATTTATATCGATAGGAATTTCAGAAAAAATGAGATGGCTGCAGCCGAGATTCAGATGTTTTATTGGTACTTTTTTTTTTTTTTGGCTTTCTTTTTAGAACATTGCGTAGTTTTCTTTCCACAACTCTTCCATCTGCTTGACATTATGTAATGACTACAAAGCTGTTTGGCAGCAACTACAATGCCAGAAGAGTGGGTGATGGCTCCGAGTCAGATTTTTTACCCCTTAGGTTAGAGCTGTTTAGTGTTAGGGTCATATACACAATCTAAGGTGGATGCAATGCTTTCCAGACTGGTCTATCATCCATTCTCTACACTTCTTACTCCAAGTAGCAGCTAGTGACCAGTTTAAAAAAAAAAAAAGAAATCTGGTCATATTACTTTCCTGATTGCACGTTTCTGATGACACTTTTCATCACATCTATCTATATATGTTTCTATCTACTTACTTTATTGAGGTGTGGTTAACATGTACAAAAAGTTGTGCATATTGAATGGATGTAACTTGCTGAGTTTGGGCATAAGTACACTCCCATGAAATCATTAACACCATCAAGGCCATAAACCTATCTTTTATCTCCCAAAATTTCTAATTTCTTCCTACCTCATTTATTATTATTATTATTATTATTATTATTATTTCTTTTAAAATATATATCTTTGTTGATTTCAGAGAGAAAGGGAGAGGGAGATAGAAACATCAATGACGAGAGAAAAATCATTCATCAGCTGCCTCCTGTACCCCTCCTAGTGGGGGGGTCGAGCCCACAACCCGGATTTGTGCCTTTGTCCAGGATCCTTCAGACCTCAGGTCAATGCTCTATCCATTGAGCCAAACCAGCTAGGACTGTTATTATTATTTCTTTAATCTAAAAATATTTTTTGTAATAACATTACTTATCATAATATATAGTCTCAGCAAATTTTATGGGATACAATATAGAATTTTTAGCTATAAGTATTATTCTGTTCGGTAAATTTCTAGAGTTTATCTATCTTGCATAACTAAAACTTAGTACCCTTTGACCATCACCTTCCTATTTCCTCCTCACCCATTCACCATTCTACTCTGGCAATCACCATTCTACTCTCTGCTTTTCCAGTTGCATTTAGAATGAAGAACTGCATCCTTGCCTGGTGCATGCCCACCTTTATGTCCTCTCCTCCTTGCTTCTTACTCTCCAGCCAAAGTGTTAGTTCCCTAAAAATGCCAAGTTCACTCATTCTAAAGGCCTTTGTACTCGTTCTTCTCTATGCATAGCTCTTCTCCCATCATAACATTTAGTGAGTACCTACTGTGTGCTGGCAACTGTTAGTAGCATTTGTACAAATGATGTTTCTTGATCATATGAAAAGCTCAACTTGCTAAATTAATTGGTTTTGAAAAGCTGTTCAAGGCTCTGCTGTCTGCCCTCCCACCCCCTTCTTGCAGCTTTGTAAAATTTAGAAATGATTTTCTAAAAAATATGTGACCTTATGGTATTATTTATTTGAATTGTTATAGAGGACCAGAGGCCCAGTGCATGAATTTGTGCACCAGTGGGGTCCCTCAGCCTGGCCTGTGGGATCAGGCCGAAATCAGCCCTCTGACATCCCTCAAGGGGTCCCATATGGTGAGAGGACACAGGCCAGGCTGAGGGACCTCACAATCAGGGCAAGGAGGGATGTGGGAGGTTGGCCAGCAAGGGAAGGACCATGGGAGGGCTCCAGGGCATGTCTGGCCCATCTCACTGAGTCCCAATTGGCCGGACCCCAGCAACAAGCTAATCCACCAGCCAGAGTGTCTGCCCCCTGATGGTCAGTGCCTGTCATAGCAAGCAGCTGAGCATCTTTAGCATATCATTAGCATATTACACTTTAATTGGTTGAACGGATGACTGGATGACTAGACACTTAGCATATTAGGCTTTTATTATATAGGATAGTTTTGACACCATTTTTTTTAACCTTTTCATTAAGGTCTCAACAAGTGTTTTAGAAAGGAGAAAAAGCAAAGTTAAATTTTAGTCTTTATAATTAGTCAATTAAATACAATGTATTTTAAACTTAGGCCTTTGTAGGATAGTAAATACAGTTTTATCTTTATATCTAAGACATATTACCAGCATACAACTAAAATAATAATTTAAGAATTCATGAAAACTTGCAAGTTTTCCTGATCCAAGGTTTGTTTGTTTTGTTTCATTCTTTACTGGTTTTGGTGTTTATAATGTTCTGCAATAGCCAGTCCAGAAATGCTTATTTAAAAAATAGGAAGATATGAAAGCAAATTTTATTTACATAAACATATATAAATAAATGTAATTATTTTTCCTAGTATTTGGAATACAAGTATTTAAGTTGTATCTTAAGAGATTTTTGGTATTTTATTTATTTATTTTTTACTTCTTTGGTTTTGGTCAAATTTAAATCTTTTTGACACTTAAGTGTACAGTTGTAAATAGCTGATAGCCATTACCTTTTCTAAAAAGTCATTTTTCTTCAATCCCAAGGTTTCGGCCTCATCAGGATGGTGACCCTGAAAAGCCACGTGTTGCTGCTTTAATTGACAGGCTCATTGCTTTTAAAAATAATGACCATGGAGCTTGGGTCAGAGGGGGAGACATTATCGTCCAGAATTCAGCGTGGGTATTCGCTACAAAGTTTTTATCTGGTGGCACTGGTGTATTTATTTATTTTGCAAAAGCCAGTAGACTGAAAATACAGTGATAGTTTCTGGAACCATATTATTGTTATTAAAAGACAGGACAAGCTCTGAGGAAGTTTGCTAGCATTAACAGACTGCAAATGTCTGGAATCGTCTCATTTGGCTGCTTTTATTGGACTTGAACTTGTTTGATGACATGAACATTTTCTGATGAGATTGAACAGAAACCGGGAATTTAACTTTATATAACAAACAGGGCCTGTGTCAGTGAGCTAAATAAAGATTTTGAAACCAGCTGGATTTTTTCCCTTCCTCTTGAAAATTCCATGTTTTCTGATGCTCTTACTGCCATTCAAAACAAAAGTTGTAAATTTCACCTTAGTAAGTGTGCTGACTTATGTCTTAACATGACTTGAGGCAGTAAGCATCTCGCTTTTTTCCATTTGTATAATTTTGGAAGTCTGATGTATGTAGAGCTAAGATTTGGTGTTCAAGAGTCTAGAAAAACATTGTTTTCTGGCTGGCAGTGACATTAACTTCTTGGCATTTTATCATCTCCGCCTGTTATCATGCAAAGAATGATATATTAAATCTGTAGAAATAGCTTGGGTATTAATGTTGAAAGTTTAGAAGAGACTGCCATGATCTAATTGTTTTTAAAAGTAATTATAAAAATAACAGTTCCAGCTAAAACTTATATGCTCCTTGCTATATGCCAGCCATTGTTCTCTGGGAGGGGGAGGGGGAGTGGGTGAGGATGGCCCATGAAGTCATTTGGTCTGGCCTTGCCAGCGCATTAGGGGTGAGTCAATTAAATGTTTGACCAAATATAGCAGGCTCATTTTTAAGCTGATAATTTTTGTATGGCCCGTGAATGATCTTATAAATATCCAAATGGGCCTTGGGAGAAAACAGGTTTCTCAGCCCTGTATCTTAATGGTTGAAATTAATTAGTATGTGTAATGCTCTTAAGTGTCCTATGAAGAAGGTTGTTAAAGTATTTTTTTAACATATAGTTGAGAAAACTGAGGGAGAGTCCAGTTGAGAAATATGCCCAAGCTCCCACAGCTAGTCATTGACAAAGCTGACATTTAAACCAGGTGCCTTCACTGTGGAGTCTCTGCTTTCAGTTATTGGGAGGTGAAACTTATTTTTGTGGTCTGGAAGAGTAAACATTGGAACCTCTTCTTACATGATGTGGTAAGTTCATGTCTTACGTTATCTCTGTTTTCTTACAGATTTGCAGATAATGGAATAGGACTAACCTTTGCCAGGTTTGTAATGACTTTAAAAATACTTCTCTGATTAATTAATTAATTACTTCTGATTATTTTAAAGATAAAGTAACCTTTGATTTTTAAATTTTATTTAATTTTTTATGGATAAAATACCATAATGTTATACATTTATCATCATTAAAATAAGTTAGCACCTGCTTCCTGTTAACACTTGAGGGTTAAAAAAATATTTTTAATGATCAATTGAATTCATGCCAAAGTAGTAGGTTAATATAGCTGGAATTCCTAAGAAGGGTAGACTCATATATATGTACACATTTTTTTTTTTTTGGTGTAGAAGAAAACACTTGAGCATTACATTAAAGATCTTAAAAATTATGGGAATAAAAAGGAAAGAATTAAAAGTTGGGAGCATATGAAATATTTTCTTTCTTCGAAGTTGGTCAGATTTCTCAGTGGCCTTTAAGAACTGGACTTTTTGTGTTAAGTATTATTCTCCAGGTCAGTTACTCTCAATGCCATCTTAAACATCTTAAAACATTAGATTCTAATTGTTGTGTTCAGGCCAAGTTTATTCTCCCTGTTCACAGTACTGTTGCTTGAGAATAAAATAATCAGTTGTTGCTGCTAAATTAACTTTCACTTATTTCAACCTAATTTGAAAATCACTCATTTACAATACAGTTAATTTATATTAATTTGTAAGAGATATGTTCACAGTTTAGAGGTACTTTCTGGTGACTCAGTATGTATTAGTAAAAGCTACTGGCTGCTTTGAAAATTTTTAGCTATTTGAGTTATACTTTGCCTTTATTTGAGGGTCAGCATGCACTTTCTAGGACTGTGTGGTTAATGGTTATTTTCATTTTAACAGTGATGGAAGCTTTCCAAGTGATGAAGGTTCTAGCCAGGAGGTATCTGAATCTCTCTTCGTTGGAGAAAGTAGGAATCATGGCTTTCAGGGTGGTCAGAACAAGTATGTAGGCATGGGAGGAATAGACCAGAAGCCTCGGACATTACCCAGGAATAGGTAAGCATTGCCTTGGCAGTGGAGAGTTAAATTGAAATAATAAATGAAAACCTAATCCTTCTGGAAATTTCTGTAATAATTCTGCATGATTGCTTCCCACTCTGGTATTTTCCCCATATTATTATTATTATTATTATTATTATTATTATTATTATAACTGTTATTGTTATTATCACTTAGTACTTGTGTATTACCCTCTAAAATTCTGAAGCATTAATAATAATTCTGGATTTCATGAATAATTTTATAATGAAGAAACCTATCTTTTTAAATTTATTTTTCATTCCTTATTTGAGGCTTTATATAAGCTGGTGACTTTTTTCCCCTTTCTTAAGCCACAGAAAGTTGCCAAACCATTAACTATGACATTAGGTCAGTTTTCCCTCAAATTGCGATGTTGGTTTTTAGAAATAGCCACTGGAAAAAGGAAATTACCTATTGAAAAGAGTCCTAGGAAATAAGGGTGGATAGATGCCAAAGCTGACTCCAAACCTCACCACTGCTGCATAATTCAGTGTTTCAGATGTTGAAGGGGGGGCAGGGGTAGACTTTTGGCATGCTTTCTGTCAAAATAATCTGAGTCATTAAAAAAGCACTGAGCACTAGAAAGATTCTTCAGGGCTTTTAGGGAACTATGAACTAATTAACCCATCCTCCATTCTGAGACACAGTTTATAGTTGTCCTCATCTTACTGGTGAGAAAATGCATTGGAGAAAAACAAGTGTCAGGCTTTGGGAAGCCTCCGTTCCCTTGCGGACATTGGGCTGGGGTGGGTTGGGGGCATGGGGAGAAGTGGGGGTTGGTGGAAGGGCTTTACCAACAGAGGATGACCTGTGCTTGGCTCCTCTCTCCGTGTGCTTGTCATTAGAGAAAGACCTCATTGAATGCCACGCTCTAGGTAGAACTCCTGTGAATAAGACCCACGGAAGCTACTAGGAAAGGAACTTCATGGAATTTTAATAGCTACCATTTATTAAATGCTTAGGATGTATCAGGCCCTCTTCTGGATACTTTATTATTCACTTAATCTTCAAAGAGCCCAATGGAATAGGTATTGTTATCATCCCTCTTTATAAATAACTTAATAAAAGTAGCTGAGGTGGGATTTCAACCCTGTTACTTGGGCTTCAGTGCTGTGCTTTTAACATTTAGGCTATAGCTGCCTCTTTGAAGTGTAGATAAAAGAAAGAAGAGCTGTATTGGTTGGGTATGGGCTGCAGTATGATGACAGTCGAGTCAATTTCATTCTTTTTATTTTACAAGTTGGCCTCCAGTTTTATTTCATAATGCTTATTGCTTCCTTGTAAGGAAGATTCTCTAGAACAGATTCCTCATTGGTCAATGTGTCCAGGTTTTATGTTACTGTATATACACAGCCTTTCTAGGGAAGAGGACCATTTTAGGATATATCTTTAGAGATACGTGCAGATGCATAGACTTTTAGGAAGGCCCTTTGATTTTGTTGCTAGCATATATTGTAAAGCACTGCCAAGTTGTAATCTAATTCGTTGCTATAGAAATACTCTGCAATGCCATCAAAGAATTTAATAGGGGAGAAAGCTAAGGGATACAGAATATTATGGGTTTTGTACATTAATTATGGTTAATAATATATGATTAAGGAGTTTGTGTTTGAACAAAAAGGAGGACAATGAATAAAACCAATTTCTCAATCTAGCTAGCCTTTTTGACATCAAAAGCCTTCAGGAATTATACTTACATATTTTTAAGTATATCATCTCACCTTGTTATTGTCATTTAGAGGCTTGAGAGGAGATTCTTTCTGTTTAAGCACAGATTCATTTTTGTTCTCGCATTAGAGATTTTGAAACCAAAACTAAAGGATATAAGTTACCACATAACAAGTCTTAACTGGTGGACTCAAGGAAGCAAAAGTCACCTCTTCAGAGAGGCCTCCATTCTCTCTAAAATAGCTTCTCTCCTACCCAACTTAACGTATTACTATTTGTTGCTTCATCTGTAATTATCCTTTGTTTTTCTTTTTGCCTTTCCTGCTACTGTGTACATTTCAGGTGATTGGGTATCTTGTCTTGGTTACCACTGTATTCTAGAATTATGTTTTGTGTCTACAGAATAGTCACCTGTCTTTATAAAACAGGTACGTCAGTGAAGTGCTGCTATGGGGACGGGTCCCTGTTCATTAAACAAACTCTTGTTTTTCAACAGGACATTCCCAATTAGAGGCTTTCAGATTTATGATGGGCCCATTCATCTTACCAGATGCACTTTCAAAAAGTATGTACCAACTCCAGATAGGTATACCAGTGCTATTGGCTTCCTCATGAAGAATTCCTGGCAGATAACTCCCAGAAATAACCTCTCACTTGTGAAGTTTGGTCCACATGTAAGTGTGTTCTTTTGATTCCTATATAGTTACTGTGGTGGGAGGAGAAGGGGTAGCACATCCCCAAAGATAAAGAGAGAAACAAAGGATTCATACCAAGTCTTTATGACTGGGGGCAGAAATATATGCAAAAGAAAGTTTTAAAATTTGTTATTCTTTCTGTCCCATTGAGTTCAAGATGAGAATAGAAGTCCCAGGTGATCTGGGGTATTTTTTAATATTCAAGTGATATCTTGGAAAGGAAAATAATCTTAAATTGATGGCAGGGATTGTAGCATTTCATAAGAACAAGAGGATATGGTTTGGGGAAATTCAGTATAATGATCCGAGAAGAGATTTGGGGGTCTATCTGGAATTGTACTTGTCTGAGGTCTACGCTGGGGAACTACAGGAGAAACATGGGGAAAGAAGAAGAATACTGGGTGGTATGAAACAAATTGTTTTATCCAGAGGCTTTCCGAGGGCTTGGCTCCTTTGTCCTGTGCCTGTTGTTGGGAAATATTGAATGTCATTCTGTGCTAGGCTCGGTGTAGGACTCCTGTAAGACCATAGAAGCTACTGGGAAAGGCACTTCATGGAATTTTAATAGCTGACATTTATTAAATGCCTAGGACATAGCAGACCCTGTTCTAAATACTTTATTATTCACACTAAGGAAATAACTAAACTGTGTTTTAATTGGGAACTAGGAGAAGACATATGGACAAGTAACTAAAGCACTTAAAGAAAAATAAAATGATTAACTAGTTTTGAAGTTAGAACTTAGATTTTTATTTAATTAAGATATAATTTATATACAGAAAAACGAACAGATCTAAGTATAACATTTATAATTTAAAAAAATCTTTATTGTTAGTATTGCAGATATTCCTTCTCCCCTCCCCCCTGTCCCCCCTGCCCCATCCCAGGCCTTTACCACTCTAATGTCTGTGTTCATGGGCAATGTATATATGCATATGAGTTATTTGATTAATCTCCACCCCCTAAAGTTTATAATTTTTAACAAATGTGTATGACTGCTTAATTCCCTGTCCCACAGTTCTAATTTCTCTTATTGCAGATTAGTTTTGTCTGGACAGCAGGTAATAGTTTTAACTGGAAGAAAGGGGAACCATCAAAGATGAAGTTTAACATTTGCTACTTGAACTCCACAAGGCTTTGGAAAAATTCCTCTCCTCCCCCCTCCCATCCCCCAGGCATATCATAACTAATGGACATCTTTGATTGACTGGGTGCCTTGATTGACAACTATAAACTGTCACTCAGGACTGTTTTAATCTCCAAGCAGTTGGAATGGATATGCAGTAGGATTCTTGCAGGAGGTGCTAAGATAGCAGGAGCCCTCATTTTGTGATGACCTTGTTTTTTACCACCCTCAGGTCTCTCTGAATGTCTTCTTTGGAAAGCCTGGCCCCTGGTTTGAAGATTGTGAGCTGGATGGTGACAAGAACTCCATATTCCACGACATTGATGGCTCTGTGACAGGATACAAGGATGCTTACGTGGGAAGAATTGACAACTATCTGATCCGCCATCCTAGCTGTGTGAACGTTACCAAATGGAATGCAGTGATCTGCAGTGGGAGCTATGCCCAGGTAGGCCAGGATGCGATAGGATGCCTGCTTCCTTGCCAGCTCCTGGCATCACTGCTTCTGTGAAAAGTGCTCTTCAGCTTTTCAGCATGATTGACCCTCTCGAAAGCATGATTTTCTCTAGAAATAAAAAGGCGAAAGAGCCAGTTGGTGTTGTTCAGTGGTTGAGCTTCAACTTATGAACCAGGAGGTAATGGTTTGATTCCCAGTCAGGGCACATGTCCAGGTCACCACCTCGGTCTCCAGAAGGGGTGTGCAGGAGGCAGGATCAGTGATTTTTATAGTATGTTTGTATCTCCCCCCGCCTTTCTCTCTGAAATCAAGAAAAAAAAAATTTTTTTAAAAGTGAAAGAAAAAAATTCAGTAGGAGCCATGGGCTCATTAGAATTTTATTTCAAGCTCCCCCACTTCAAACTAATATGGAAATACTATGAGTCCAAGAGGGGTGAGGTGATTTGCCCTTGGATAAATATAATTGGGATGTAGTTGGGGCGAGAACCTATGTTTTCCAAGTCTTAGGCCAGGTTTTCTGCTATGCTACAGCTCTGCCCCAGAGAGAGAGCTTTACTTCCTTTCAGGGTTATTATCACTAATAAATATGGGAATCTGACTTGTGGGGCAAGAAGATCAGTATCAAAGGGAAAGTGAGATGTTTCCAGAGACAGAGCTAGGAATTGGAAATGAGTGGACAAGGAGACATTCAAGGAGATTCTTTGAATTATATTACAATATAATATTTATGAAAATATGAAAGGGATGACATAGACTGTAAAACACTTGGAAATACTAAGCTAGTGTGCATGTGTTAACTGGGTGCCCAGTAGAAGAGGGTGGATTAATTTGGGAGGTAGTACGTTAAGAGCACAGATACTTGAGCCAGACTGCCTGGATTTGAATCCTGCCTTTATTTTTCCTTAAATATGAGTTGAGCAATTTAATAACCACTCTGTTCCTTTGCACAATGAGGGTAAGGCTGGTGAGAAGATAGAAGGCATGAATATTTGTAAAGCATTTAGCCCATGGCTTGGCACATGGTATAGTGTTTGCTGCAATGAGTGTTATTTGAGGAACAGAGTTCTGTGTTGCAACATTTCTTTTAATAGTGATGTTTGGATAGATAGGTTACAGATGGGGGTATCAGTTGCCCAGAATTTTGAAGGAAGCAGCTTTGTTTACATATTTTATGTAATTAAATGGTAAGATTTAACACTAGACAGTCGAGGGAGATAAAACATAAAGGAAAAGGAGAATTAAGAGCATAGACAGGAGAATTAGGGAAGAGCGAGGGATCTTCCAGGGGGAATTGGGCTCTGATAGTCCCAGAGCAGGAAATAAGCCTGCCTGTTGGTTTGCTGCTAAATGCTCTTATTTATAGGGAGGGATCTTCTTGGGGAAGGTCCAGCCTATGATGAAGGCCCTTCCCGAACTCTGGCTATTCTGCCTGTCAAGGGTATGTTCATGGGTTCCTGCATTTCAACTTCTTGAGGCTATTGTGGTTTCTACCACGAAAACCTGGAGTGGAAGCTTCTTGGAGCAGAATTCTTCATTGCTCTTCTGATTTTGAATCATGACTGCTAAAGAACGCCATGACTCTTAAGTTAAAAAAACACTTTACAAAGATTTTTATCAATAGATAAGACACAAGGACTTAAGGATAAAGATTGGAGAGATTTTTCTGGTTTATTTTAATGTAATATTAGCTTCATTGTTGTGGGCTTTCTTATTCCCATTCATTTTAGTCATCATCCTCTAAGATTAAGTTAATTCATCAATACCCAGGAAATGATAGAAATTCTAGAATTAAAATAAAACTAAAACAAAAAGATTTTAATTCTTTTGTAGCTGCAGTTTTAAATTTCTTGCAAGCCATGTGTATGCAAAGTTGCATTTGTGTGTCTGCCTTAAAATGGGGTGTGCTTACTAATAAAAACTTTGTATTTTAAAATTATTATAAATGGGTCTATAAACTCTTTGGTTTATGATGTAGTTGAGACTTGGACCTGATCCTTCTGTCTTACAAACCAGGGTAGTAATTCTATTTCATTTGGAGATGAAGAAAGAAACAAGTCACCTAATACTTCCCAGGAGGCTCTGGGATGATAGGACTACAGGTTAGAAATTTTCTCCTGAGAATTTGGAATTTGAGCTGGGAGCTCAGGTCTGTAGCCATTTGTTGTTGTTACTAAGCTGATGGATAGTACTATGTGTTTATAGGCAAAAGACAGAAGCACCTTCTCCTCAAGGCAAAACAAACATTATTTAGCTATTTGTAATTTGGTGTTAATTGAATATCTGTTCTCTGCTGACCCAAGGGGTAAAGGTGCTCAGGACGAAAGATGATAACATAAGGAGAATTGAGGTTATATGTGCTATCTCAAATCCTTATTGGATTTGGTAGAAGGCAGGATATATATGTATTTATGTAGTCTAACATTTATATAACCTATTCTATGTAAACTATATTTATATTTAACATATTTTATTGATTTTTAAAAAATATATTTTATTGATTTTTTACAGAGAGGAAGGGAGAGGGATAGAAAGCTAGAAACATCGATGAGAGAGAAACATCGATCAGCTGCCTTCTGCACACCCTCTACTGGGGATGTGCCCGCAACCAAGGTACATACCCTTGACCAGAATCGAACCTGGGACCTTTCAGTCCAACGCTCTATCCACTGAGCCAAACTAGTTTCAGCTAAACTATATTTAATTATATATAATATAAACATTTTAGTAATATATAACAAATTTAAATAAATAACACGTACAATATATTAAATATATTGAAGACACTAGTCTCAAAATATATATTTCCTATCTCTTTATTCTAAACTTTTAAGTAGTATTAGTAGACAAGAGGACTATATTGAAGTAGTCAAACATAAAGGAGAGTTGAGAAGATTTGCTGTTTCAAAGATGTATAATTGAGGAATCAATTATGGACAAAACTGTAGGAATGACCAAAAGAGAAAAACAGAGAGAAGTATTATGGATTAAATATAATATTCTGCAGATGTTTTAATACTTCTGAAGAAATCTGTTTCAAGATACTCATTTTTGTTTTTGTTTCTTTTTTTAAGAGAGAGAGTAAGGGAGAGGGAGAGAGAGAGAGAGAGATAGATCATGTGAAAGTGGAACATCTATCAGCTGCTTCCTGCACATCCCCTACCAGGAATGGAGACCAAAACCCGGGCATGTGCTCTGATTGGGGATCAAGCTAGCAACTTCTTGGTGCACAGGACAATTGCCCAATCAACAACCACACTGGCCGGAGCAATATTCATTTGTTTTAGGAAACTGTTCTGAGGTTTGTTTTGAGGGAAGGCTTTGTTTTGGCACAGCAAGAAGCTCATGCCACTGGAACAAATTCAGGACTTTCAAATTTGCCTTGGTTTAATATGTTTTTCCAGTTTTTGCAGAGTGCTTTATAACCCTTTTTCTTTTGAAAAATGACTTCTTGGGCTCATGTAGGTCATGGAAAATTGCAAGCCCAAATTCTAAAGTATTTACATTTTCCCTCTCTTGCGTTCGAGGAAAGTCTCTTGGATTTAAGTAGAGGGTATCCACTTTCACATTAATTTACTAATTTCTTATATGTGCATTCTTCAGATTGAAGGATTTTTTGGACAGACTGCATAAGCCACAAAGGTTTTATATTCTGATGAATAAGCTGGCCTGTTATGGTGGAAGAGATGATGACGGTCTTGGCTAGCAGAAGGCATGGTCTGTTTTTACCATTCCAGTTTAAGCAAGCTTCATTGTATGTGTGGCTTAGGATGAAGTTGGCCACTCCTCATTTAGTCTGTGGCACAGATCACAGAATCTCTCTCTCGAAACCACAGACACTTGACTTTGTGCTGTAAATGCTTGTTTGGCTCTCTTAAGTGTTCATGCTCTTCCCGTGATTCTTAATTTATTTTTCGAAGGTCTATGTGCAGACGTGGAGCACTCAGAATCTGTCAATGACCATCACACGAGATGAGTACCCATCCTACCCAATGGTGCTTCGGGGCATTAACCAGAAGGCTGCCTTTCCCCAGTACCAGCCAGTGATCATGCTGGAGAAGGGCTACACCATCCACTGGAATGGGCCAGCGCCGAAGACTGTATTTCTATACCTCATAAATTTCAACAAGTATGTTGCCAAGACTATTATTTTACATAGCTGAATAAGTAGGAATCTAGTGGAGAAAAATAATAACACACCATCTTTGTAGCAAGTAAGGATGCCTATTTCTTATATTTATTTCTCTTATGGGGAGGCTGTGTATATATATTTGTTTTATTTTTAGAGAGAGGAATAGAGAGTTTGAAATATCGATAAGATCTGGCCTGATTTCTATCGCTTCTTGATTTCCCAGTTGTCTGTCCTAATAATACTATTTACAGTCGAAGGTTCTATTTGTACATTAATTTACTGTGTACAAGCATTTACTGTGTACCAGAAAATGATGAGGGAGAAAAGTACTCGCCCCTCCAGGAGCTCACAGTATACAGGTGGAAAAAAACAACTCAAGAAAATCAATAAGCCAATACTGTTTTTAAGTGGACAAAGAATAGAGCACCTAATTCTAGCCCTGGGGGCTTGGGCCTGGCTGTGCTGAGAAAAAAAAAAAAGCGATACTAAATGATCTCTCTTGTTACAAAAGCAACAGAATTGGGGAAGGGCTAGTTCTGTTTGGGGACTGATGGATGCAGTGCCATTAAAGCGTAGAGTGTGACAGGAGATGAAACCAGGAAGGAGTGATGGGCCTGGTAGGGCAGAGTTATATCAGTCTAGACATGTATGGTGGTTAATCTGTGGGACTCCATGAACGGTTTGGATATGTACCTGAAAAACTGAAATGGCTTATTCACCTGACTGGCCATAAAGTGTTGACTTTTCTGAGCACTCTTAAAACACACAACTGAAATAAAGAGGTGGACATAGGACATGCAGTTCTAAGTAGGTCACTTTCAAGGATTGGTGAACCTGGTGGATGCTCTTATACTGAGCTGTGATGTTTTGGCACAAGCTCCACACAGAACCATTCCTGTTTTTCCTGTGACACTTGCTGCTTCTCTATGTCCTTACTGGAGAGAGGCACCTCTACTTATTGAGTCATCCAAGCCGAAAGTCCTAGGACTCATCCTTAGCTCTTCCTTTTCCTTTATTTCTTCATCTCGTCAGTGACCAAACCCTAGCCTTTCTGTCTTGAATGCTGTTGCTATCGCTCCACTTTTTTCTACCTCCACTGTTGGTGGTTGAGTTTAGGCCACTATTATCTCTTGTCTGGGTCCTACTGGGTCTCCCCCACCTCCAGTCCTTAATCCACATTGTGTCCAGGATGAGGTTTCTGAAAGCCAATCTGGTATTACCACTCCCATCTGTGAGCTGCAGAGCAGTCAAAGAAACAAATGAGGTTGGAGAGGACTTACAAGAAATATAAAAAACTTATATCTGGCAGGTTATGAATTTTAGGCGAGATACTACAATCAAATGCTATGTAAGGTTCTGGTCAGTGTCATGTGTAACTTTTAAACAAATACCAAGTGAAAATGTTATAAAGTGAAAAAAAGGCTGAACCCAGAAGTTATAAAAATCCACATGGGCTTGAAGTTCAGTCAGACTTGTCTTGTTTAATTAGCTGAAAGTTTGCAAAAGAAGAAGAAGAGATGGACCATCTTATTTTCCAAATTTAATATAATTATAAAAAAGGTCACAGTTTTTTTCACTTTAAAAGTTATAAAAGCTAGACTTTTCATTAAACAAAATATGGAAGATACAGAAAAACAGAAAGAAAATTGAAATAACCTATAATTTTCTTAAACAGGGTGAGGCATTATAAACATTTATAGTGTTCTCCGCCCTCAAGTATTTTCTGAGCATATAGAGATAACAAAATTTATTTAACTACTCTTTCCCCATAGATATTTAGGTTGTTTTTCTCCTGCCCACTCCTCCTTTGTTATTATAAATATACCACAGAGAACGTGTTTTAATGCATTTTGGTCTGCATTTCTAATTATTCTTTAGTTGTTTTAGTGGGTGAAACCTTTGTGAACAATTTTAAGGCCCGGTTACTTATTGCTTAAAAATACTTCTAAATGATTGAAAAGTTCTGGAAATGGGTAGTGGTGATGGTTGCACAACTTTTGAGTATATTTAATGCCACTGAACTGTAGAGTTAAAATAGCTAAAATAATAAATTTTATATGGTACATATTTTACCACAATTAGAAAATTATCCCCCCTCCGAAAGCAAATGATAAAAAATATTAATTTTATGTCTAGGAATTTTTAGGTAAGAAAAAAACGCAGTGGCAATTTGGTCATATACATCAAAGGTTTAAAAATATACATACTTTTGCCCTGGCTGATGTGGATCATTTGGTTGGAACATTATCAGGGCACATGCCCAGGTTTTGGTTCAGTCCCTGGTTGGGATGTATGTGGGAGGCAGCTGATTGATGTTTCTCTCTCTCTCTCTCTCTCCTCCTCTCTCTCTAAAGTCAATAAAAACATATCCTCAGGTGAGAATAAAAAAAAAAGAGATACACATACTTTTATATTCAAAAATTTCATCACTAAGTACTTAATCCTAATGTAGTAATAAAAGATAAAAATGGATTTATGGACAAAAATAAATTCTTTGGAAAGATTTTACAAGTGTGTACTTCTACTGTCAGGCTAGTTGTGTTTCATCCAGCTTACTACATATCCAACCATCTCAATTTTATCATCCACTCACAGTGTCAAAATCCATCTTCTCCAACTTCTGTTCATATTCCTGTAAGTGTCGAAACCAAGAAGTTTCTATAAGCCATGTGATTGTTGTAAAAATATTGATAGGAGAAACTGGGGAAACCTTTCCAGATCAGGGCTCAGGACTTCCATCGTTAGTGGCTCAATGAAGAGCATTAATTTAAGGAGGAAAAAAACACGGCTAGTGTTTATATAAGCTGTAATGCCCCCGATATATTGGCTCAAATGTGAATTCATGTTTTAATTTTCTTTTCTTGATAGGAATGACTGGATTCAAGTTGGCCTCTGCTATCCATCAAACACAATTTTTCAGATTACTTTTGGCTTTTTACAGCGGCATAATGGCTCGTTATCCAAAATGGAAGATTATGAGCCTGTGAATTCACTGGCTGAATTGCAGAGGAAGCAGTCTGAGAGGAAATTCTATTTTGACTCCGGCACGGGGTAATTCAGTGAGACCAGCAAATGAGAATTATTGCTGTTTTTCTTTAATGGAGAAATTACTGGTTCTTCAGTCTAACTAAGAATAGACTATGATGTGATGGCTCTCTAGACAACAGCTGATGTGGGTAATTCTCTGCTCATCGCTATTAGAGGCTTAGAGAACTAGAATGACTCATAATTATAGTTGGCAGTAGGAATTGAGTGAAGATGTTTGTTGTATACCTATTAAGGCAATTTAGAAAGAGAAATTATTCTTGTCAATAAAGAACCAGTAGGCCCAATAGAAACTTAAACTAATTTCTTTCCTATAACAAATCTTTTAAGATGATTATTTATATATGATAATAGTTCATATTTCAGTGAAAGCTCATTTTTCTATTCCTTAAAGTTCTCTCTCTCAAGTTGACCTTGAGTTTCTAAAAATCACTGTATAACCGTGGCATATTTGCTTTCAACTTTCTCTAGGCTGCATCTTTCCACTTTTTAATTCTAATCCTGTTCACCTGGGGTCCTGTTGGCTTTGTCTGCTCTTATCCAGTTACAGTCTCTCAGCCTTTGGGTGATGGTAGGCTCGATCTCCTGTACTCTTCCAACAACTAGCATGCTCCTTAGCCATTCCTTAAGCTGATATTCTTCCTATGCCATTGTCTAGGCACCTTAGTAAAGACACTAACGTAAATAAGATGCATTTCTTCTGTGAATGTGTAGTCCATTGAAGGATATGGGCATGTAAAGCAGGTGACTGGAGAGTGAAGAAATTAAGCGCTAAAAGCCCTATTGTGTGATATTCAGTATGCCTATTGCGGTAACCCAGAAGTTTGGCCTAAGGTAACCAGTGACATCCCAAGAGCGTAACACTGGGACAGACTCTTGAATGAGTAGGAAGAGACGAAAAAGAGATGGGTGAAGAACAATGTGGATGGATGCATGGAGGCATGGAAGAATGTGGCATGGCATGTTTGGGGGAAGACAAAAGTTCAAATTGGGATGAGGGTGGCAAGATTGATTTGGGGGAACAAGGTTGGGGGTTCAGGCAAGTGCCTTGTTAGCCTTTGAAGGAGATGCAACTTATTTGCCCTCCAGCAGTCAGTGTGGTCAGCTTAAATCTTTTTTTTTTTTTTAAATCATAGTTGTCTTTAATTTTCAATTTTTAATTAGACTTAACTTGCTTGGGCTTTTACTCTATACATGATGGAACTTCTACATTCCCAGTTGATTTTTCACAAAAATAAACAGAACAACCAAATTTGTAAGGACATTCTGGTGATTACAAATTAATGATTAAATGTGTAAAAAGATGGGAAATGTGTCATCATCTGGGTATTTTTGAAATCCCTCGGCCTTTGGGGTTTTATTTTTTAAATTACATTTATTTTGATGATTTTAATTGTCAGAAGGTCCATGCTAACCAGGCTTGTATCATTCCTTACATACATATGCTAAAATTACTGGATGATTACTGGATGTTGGGACAGTGGCTGATCTTTACCTCATAATTGCTACTTGACCTCATATTAAAATGTGAATTTTTGACTTCAGTAATGGATTACATTTGATCAAACCTTTAGAACATTGACTTCCTTTGCCCTAAAAGGACTAGGTTTGCTGACAGATGTGGGACTGCTGCCTAGAAGTTACTTTTCCATTCATCTTGGCAGTAGGAGCATAATTCAGCGTCTGTGGACTGCTCATTTCATTTGATTTTGGCCAAAGTACAGACAGAAGGACCTCAGGCCCATCTGCTCTTAGTAAATGTCACAGGAATTGATTTGAAACCATTGCTTTTTGAATTGACTTGAAGCCAAACGAAACACAGTTGCTGTTCTTATTCAGATTTTGTGCCATGAACCAAAATGAATTATAAACCAAAAAAAAAAAAAAGAAAGAAAGAAAAGAAAAACATGCTGATTTATCAAAGTATAAACTCAATGCAAGTATAAAGTTTTCCAAGGAATTCTTGCGCCAATCCAAATTCCATCCTCCCAAATCACCTGTTGAACTTAATTCAAACCAGAAATCAACTTTCATATCTTCTACAACGATTGAATCAGGCTATCAGAATATTTTCTGAAGGAGTATTGAATATGACTTAGGGGCCTAGAAGGATAGAAAGGAAAGAGAAACAACTTTATTAGTTTTATAATGTAGTTTTCTTTTAGGGAGAATTTACCTTATTAGAGGAATATACTTTTTGGCCATGACTTAATTTGAGGAATTTTTGTAAGTTTTCTGGAGGCAGTCTAACACCCAATGGATTGCTTGCTGTTTTGTGCAGGTTGCTGTTTTTGTATCTGAAAGCCCAAGGCCACAGGGATGGTCACAGTTACTGTTCATCTCAGGGATGTGAAAGAGTCAGGATCCAGGCGGCAACAGACTCAAAAGAGACCAGTAACTGCATGGCCAAAGCATATCCCCAGTATTACCGGAAGCCGTCAGCCCTCAAGCGGATGCCAGCCATGCTCACGAAACCCTGTCAAGGCTGCGGGACCCGCCAGGTAAAGGAGTGGGCTGCGGCCTGAAAAAAGGTTGGAAGGTTCTTTGCAGTGGGCACTTTTTTTGGGGGAAACATCTATATTGCCAGTTTGTAAATGTTGCATGGTTTCTCCTGAACTTTGGCCCATTATAGAATGTGATGCTCATAAGAAGCAACCTTGTCCAAATTATAATAAAGATACCTTCCTTCTCTGATACATCAGTTTACCTGAGTGACTGGATTTATTGGCTATCATCTTTTCTTTCTCAGATGGGATTCTGCTGCGCTGTTGTTTCTGGGTTTACATGTCAGGGATGTAGAAAATACTCCGTTTTATTGGCAGTGTGAAATTTCTCTTCTGAAAATGCAACTCTTGGGCATTGTTTTCTTTCTTAAGGTGGAGAGCCCCCACTTGATTTTGAAGCAAATGCTATTTATTTACCTGTAATTAAAAGGACAAGCTGGATTCAGTTAGTTAGAAGTGAAATATTTTTAATTAGCTGTTCTTCTTTTTGGATTTTGAAAAAGCATTGCAGTGAAAGGAAACCCAAAAACCAGGCACAGTGTTCCTTCCAAAGGAAGTCAGATCAATTCCAAGTACAAAAGAAGTGTAGCATTCATTAATAGTTAATCTTTAAATGAACAAATATAGGTTAAGGGAAACGGTTCTCAAATTAAGGACCCCCAACCAGCAGCAGCAGAAGCACCAGGGGACTTGTGAGAAATTAGAATTTCTGAGCCCAATTCCAGTCCTGCTCAGCCAGAAATTCCGGGGCTGGGACCCAGCAGTCTGGGTGTTAACAAGCCCAGCAGAGGATTGTGATATGTGTCCACATTTCATTGGACTAGAGAATTTTTTTTAAAAGCGAGAATTGCCACGGAAATATACATACTGCATTTAGACCTGATAATTCACAAGGCTATTAAAGGTTTTCAAACTTTCATCTATACTCTCCTCAGTCCTGGGGTGACTTGAGTGCCAATTAACAATACTGGTCTGAAAAGAATCTTTAAAAAGATTTGTGACAGTGTTTGCATAGCATGTTTACAAAGATGTAAATACAAAACACTTTTATTTAGTCATTTGTAGAATTGACTTTATTAACAAGATTATAATTATTTATTGTTCCAGAAAACAAGGAACAAAAGCTTCTCATATTAAGCCTGTATCAAAAGCTAGAATTCCAGGTTAGAAATAGGTATGAAAGTTCAGGAAAAAAATAGTTTGCCCTGGCTGATGTGGCTCAGTTGGTTGAGTGTCGTCCCTACACCAAAAGGTTGCTGGTTGGATTCCCACTCGGCACGTGCCCGAGTTGTGGGCTCAATTCCCGGGGTGTACAGGAAGCAGCTAATTGATACCATCACTCACATTGATATTTCTCTCCTCTTCCCTTTCTCTCTCAAAATCACTTAAAACAAAACAACTAGTTTGTTATAATTGAGTTTATTTTGAGGCATCCTTTTGGAAGCAGAGGCAATTGACATAAATATGGCACTTTTCCCCTGTTTAGGTGGTGTTTACTAGTGATCCTCATAAAAGCTACCTCCTCGTGCAATTCCAGTCACCCAGTAAAGTGGAGACTCAGCGCGGAGACCCGTCTGTCATCTCTGTAAGTACATCGGGAGTGTCCACTACTTCAGCTTCTCACTTTTATGTTTCACCTCGGTGAGATCAGTTATTTTTGGCAATAGTCATTCGTTTGTGATCACATTTTGGTTACTGGTGGCAAGCGATACAAGAGAGATATACAAGTCTCCTAAACATTAATATTAAATATATTATTTTTTTTGTCTGTTTATCGATAACTTTTAGGTAAATGTTAAACTGTTCACATTACTCTTCATTCATTAATATTGTTACAGGCGACCCAGATTTCATTTTTATAAGAGAAAAGGCATCTTGGGCTAAAAAATAATTGCCACAGGTAATCAAAATGTAGAAAACTGTGTTTAACCTTGGTTTTTGAAACCTAAAAGGAACTTTGAAGATGTTTGTTTAACATGTGGGCAATGAGTTTTAGAATTGGCCTTTTAGTATGAGGTTCGCTGGCTCCCAGTTTTCTGATGAGGAAAGTGAAGATGCAAAGTGTTGGTTGTCTTTCCTAAGTGGGGTAATAGAAGTACAGGCCTGAGCCTCAGTGTTAGCACTAGAATTTGGGCAAAGAACCAAGCCAGCCAGTGCTAACCAGCTCTCGGCAGGTGGCCTGTCCAAAATCCAGCTGACTTGAGTGCCACCATATAAAGAGCTCTTTGGAGAGCAGATATCTAGCCATCCAGCTATTTCCAGCCAGGGGCTGGGCCCAGTCTCACATTGTCTTTTTAGGAGCTCTGTGTGTGTGTGTGTGTGTGTGTGTGTGTGTTTTTAAAGTGGTGGGCAACACAATCACAAATCCACATAAATGTGGAAAAAATTCAGCTTTACTCTTTATTTTGTTCTCAGTTTTTTATCACAGAAATATAGGTGATAAAAATATGCATAACATAAAATTCACCATCTTGATCTTTGTTAAGTGTGCACTTCAGTAGTATGAAATACATTCATATTGTGCTACCATCACTACTCTCCATCTCCAGAACATCAATTTGACTTTTTGACAACTCTGAGTTAAGTATATTTCCACCAAAGGGGAGGGTGAAATGGGGAGTATTTTTTAATCAAGAAGCATAAAGCTTTAGTTGAGTACGATGTGTAAGCTCTCCAGGTCCAGCTTGGTGTCTGGAATGACTCAGTTGTATAAAAGAAGCAAGAGCTGGGTGCCCACTGCAATATTAGATCACTAGATAAAATTTTTTAAGTTACAGTATAGTTGATGTATAACATTATGCTAGTTTTAGCTATACAACATAGTGATTCTACATTTATATACCTTACTAGAGGCCCAGTGCACAAAATTTGTGTATGGGATGGGGGCCTCCTCAGCCCAGCCTGCACTCTCTCCAATCCAGGACTCCTTAGACATCCCTCTCACAATCTGGGACTGCTGGCTCCTAACTGCTCACCTGCCTGCCAGCCTTATCACCCCCAACTGTCCCCACCTGCTGGTCTGGTTGCCCCCAACTTCCCCCCTGCCAGCCTGGTCACCCCACATAGCTGCTGTTCAGTCATCTATCTGGTTGTTTTGGTCATGATGGCCCCTGGCTTTTTATATATTAGGATGATGTGATTACTACAATATATATAGTAATCATGTCACTGAACAATATATTATTGATTATATTCCCTGTGCTATGCACTCACTACATAATTAAATAATACATTGTTTTGCCCAAAAAACCTCATACAGGCTATGCCACAAGTGTCTGAAGATACTGTTTCATTCTATTGCTGTATACATTAGGTGCCTGACACCCTAGAAAAGTCACAGGACATGTGTTTTTTTGTCATATTTACCAGTAGTACTTTTCACATACATTTCCTGAAGAGCATTTGCTAGGACATGGCATTGCTTTATTTGTTTTTTATGGAAAGTGTTATATTTCCTTTAAGTTTTAGGTTTTGAGTATGTTGAAGATCATTTTATATTTTTCCCCAAATGTCTCTCAATTTTAAGTATTTAGATTTTTATTTTTTGAAATAAATAAGAAATGCCTCTTGTACTTTTTAAATTTTAATTTAAAAATTTCCATCACCATTTATACTCTTCATGCCCTCTTCCACCTCCACTTCCCCACCACACACACACAATAACCACACTGTTATCCATGTCAGAGTTTTAAAAATAAGAGAATCACTTCCAGTCTATCCAAATCTAAAATGCTACTTAATTTACTTCAAGCATTTACAGAACCATTCTCTGGATTACATAAATTTAAACATAGCTAAAAGGCCATTCTGCTTCTTGGCAGATCAGATTAGAAATAGTGATTAGAAATGAAATTTAAATATAATTTCTCCCAGCGAGGATAAGTGATAGTGGTGACTGTATTTCTCCTTTATTAGCTTTTGGTATAGTTTATAATTTTGTAAGTTGTAAGCAGAAACAGTGCTTAATTCAGTATTGAATCATTTTCTCAGTCTAGTAAGTTCTTTTTATTCCTTTCTGGCTGAGGAATGAATGAATTTGGATGTGTTTAGAGTTCTTTTTTTTTTTTTTTTTTTTGGAAAAGGTATAAAACCGTTCTTTTAAAGGGGATGACTGGAAATTATACAGTATAGTAATATACTCGTGGCTTAAAAACTGGTAAAATTACCATATTTCCACTTTGATTTCAAATGAGATGAAACGATGGAGATGAGGTAGTCTAGCTCCTCTGATGTTCCAAACCTGAACTCCATTGCAGGAGGAGGTGGGGAGTGTAGATTTTTTCTGAATCAGTGTGACAGTGAGTGAGCTGAGCTGTAGTATAGGGGCTGCCACCTGATTGCTGAGTTAGAAAGCTGTGACCCCGATGAGAGAGTATGTGTGTAAGAATGAAGGTGTGGCCCATGCCTGATCAGGACATGTGCCGGGGTAGCAGGCTTGATTCCCAGTAGGGGGTAATAGGAGGCAGTTGATCAATGGATTTCCCCTCATTGTTGATGTTTTTATCTCTCTCCTCCTTTCCTCTCTGAAATTATATATATATATATAAAAGAAAAAGAATGAAGACCTTGAACCTGCAGAGAGAGTCCCCCTTCTCAGCTGAGTGCAGGCTGCCACGTTGTGCTCAGAGCACCTTATCCAGTCTATAAAGTCCAGTCAAGGCAAAGTCAATGAGCACACAGCACAGTTTCCAATATCGGCAGAGAGAGTAAATGGAACATAGCATCTGAATCCTGGTGCAATTGGATTTGTGGCTAGAAGACAAAGGGATCGGCTGGAGAGATGAGTCCTTCCAGAGATATTGAAATGGTGGTGACAGCAGATGTTTTTGTGTGCTCAGGTCAACGGCACCGACTTTACCTTCCGGAGTGCGGGTGTCCTTCTCCTCATCGTGGATGCCTGCAGCGTTCCCTTCCGGTTGATGGAAAAAAAGTTTTTCTCTCTTGCTGATGTCAGCCTCGTGGGAGTGTATTTAAAAACAGGCATCCCTCCAAGGTAGGTGAGACCTGCTCTACAGAGGGACAGTCACGTGACCGGTGACACCTGGTTCACCCTGAGCTGTGGTTTGTTTATCTGCCCTTATAACTGGGCATTTGGGACTCTTGAAAGGTTTTTATTCCTTTCTCACATCAGATGGATGCCTGTGTAGTCTGAGCTGCTTGTCATTGTAAACCTCGGCTTCTCAATAGCGGGACTTAACCCGCTTGGTGTGGCTCAGTGGTTAAGCGTTGACCTATGACCCAGGAGGTCACAGTTCGATTCCTGGTCCAGGGCACATGCCTGGGTTGCAGGCTCGATTCCCAGTGTGAGGATCTATCATCATTGATGTTCCTATCCTTCTTCCTTCCTCTCTGAAGTAAAAAACAAAAATAATGGGAGCTTGGATGTTAGGAGAGTTTGCAGATGGTGGGAAGGTTCGTATAAGGAGAAAAGCTCAATATTCAGACCATTACTGTCTACGTTTTAGTAATAAATTTATCTACTTTGCATCCAACTCACTCAGAAAGCTCATTATCATTTTAAAACATTGTTTAAAATCCTCACCTGGGGATATTTTTTCTATTGATTTTTAGATAGGGTGGAAGGGAGGGAAGAAGAAGAGAGAGAGAAAAAGAGAGAGGCATTGATATGAAAAAGACACATTGATTGGTTGCCTCCCCCACACACCCCAACTGGGGCCAGGGATCGAACCTGCAACCACGGTAGGTGCCCTTGACTGGGAGTTGAACCCTCGACCCTTGTGTCCAAGGGCAGGTGCTCTAACCACTGAGAAACTGGCCAGAGCTTAAAACAGTTTTATAGACAGTTTTACCCTTGCAGCCCTCTGTGCCTCTGATGGCGCCTCAGACAGCAACGTGTGGTGACTGTGGCAGATGAACTCATCAGCAGGGTCACTTGGAAGTGACTAGAAAAGAGCACTTTGATTTTTCAGTAGATGAGTATGTGGTCTCTCTCCTACTCTAATTAGTTTCTCTTTATTTGATTTCTGAAGAAAGGTGCACAGGAGAGAAACCTTTCTTTTTCTGAGTTGGTCAGACGCTGCCTGGCGGCCGGGAGATGAGTTCAGGCTCCTCCCTGCTCCCTTGGCTTCACTGCAGGCGTTGATTTACTCAGAAGCCTTCATTTAGAGAAGCCGCTGAAGGGAAGCACATTCACTTCCAAGGGATTAAAGGCCCATCCAACTTTAGGCTCAGCCTCTGTTGGTCTAATCAGATGTGCTTTCACACATCACAGAACCGGATCTCAGTAAGTCCCGTAAATCACTGGATAATTTGAGTGTAATTTTCAACGTGTCCATATAGCTCTAGTTTAAGACACTTGTAGGGAATTCCTTTCCCAGGCCTCGGTTTTACTTAAGGATTTAAAATTTTTTCCTAGTGTTGAAAAGACACACACTTATTCCACCTAAAACAATCTTGCACATAAATCTCACCACAAAGATTTCGGACAACATAGTAGGTCCTGTCAGTCACCCTACACATTTATGAGTTACAGCCAACTCAATAAAATGTCACTGGGCTGTTTATTAGGAAGGCTTTTGAGCTACTTGTAGTGCTGTTTCTTGATCTGCTGTTTACACAAGTATGTTTAGTTTGCAAAAGGTGAATGTGCTGCACACTTAGGAATACTATTCTGTGTGTACGTTGTATCTTAACAAAATGTTAGGAAGTTATGGTGCAACTGGCAGTGACTTCTAGAGATTCTGGGTATGTGTGGTGTGCAGGTGGGTGAGAGGACCTGTAGGCGATATCATGGGACCAGCCTGAGTCACTGTGACCATTGAAGAAGGTCAGGCCTCAGGGTTGCTATGGTCAGACCTTTGGTCTGTTTCTGGGTTTAGTCCCTACTGCTGTTAGAAAGGCTTTAACAAAACCCTACACCAATGTAAACTTAGGAATCTTAAGAAAATGAATGCTTTACTATAGGATATAGAAGAGTTGAGTAGAAGGAAGAACATTCCCTTTTTCTGGATGGAAAGTTAATACTATATGGATTCATTCTAACTAAATTAGAGATTTAATACATTCCATTAGTGTCCCAGTTGGTCACTTTTCCATTGTATTTCACATATGACAGCGCGGTTCATCTGGAAGAATCAATGTGGGAGAGTAATAAAATACAAATTTTAAACAAATGATGTTAATACAAGGGGCTTATTTTATATTAAAGTAAACCATGAAGTCATAGTGATTAAACTAGTGTGGTATTGGCAGAGGAGAGATCAGGAGAAGAGAGAGTCCACAAACACATTTGGATATTTGTGTTGATATACTGCATAATAAAGACAAAAATTTAAACCAAACTATGGGGAACAGAATTTATTTTATTTTATTTTTCAGAGTTGGTGTTCATTTATTTACTTAATAAATAGATAAAAAGAGCATCTGAAACAAACAAAACTAACTTCCCCTGTTACAATAGTTTTTTCCATAAAAGGTCTGTGTCCCAAACATCCACTAGGTCAGCTGACCTAAAATAACTTGTTTTCTCTACATTTAGAGACCTCTTGTTATAGCAACACAGGTCCTAGGTGGGGCAGGGAGCTTGTAATAGCAGGAATGAGAAAACATCTGGGTGCTTTCTGTTTTGTTTTGTTTTGTTTTGAGGTCTGCTTTTATCTAGTATTTCTATTCTCTACTGCACTAATTTTCAACTGGTGTGCCGCAAGAATTTTTAAGGTGTGCTTTACTGACTATTGAGTCAGGGACATGACCTCTTTTCCCTTAGATTGTCAAATGCAAAGATGACAACAGCCAACAGAACAATAGCTGTCCTATGTGAATGATCAAAATTATACTATTTTTTTTGCCAGATCAACAAAAGATATATTTTTTGGTGTTTCACAGAATTTTAGTCATTAGTTTACGTATGAGATGAAAAGGTTGGGAATCACTGCTCTACTGTATATTCTTCATAACGAAACCCAGCAAATAACATGTAAGATTATTGAAGTTTGCTCTGATTTTTCCTAACTTTTACATACAGGTCTGTTGTTCTATTGAGCACAAGAGGAGAAATAAAGCAGTTGAATATTTCAGATTCATTAATACCTCTGGGATTAGCCAAACCAGCTCATCTTTCTAACAAAGGTTTGTGTTTGTATTCTTCTACAAGTTAGTAGGAGGCCAGCAACAGTCCCGTTTTTATGGTGAAGCGCAGCTACCAGACTGTTTTCGTGAGCTTATTTTGCTCCTGGATCATGAAGATGCTTTCTAAATAAGGAGGTCGTGTTAGAGGAAGTGCGCTGGGATGTGGTTTGTTATTTGGGACGCGAGGTGGGTGGTAGGAGTTCATTTGCTGAGTGAGGAGATGTAGTTTTTTTGCTTTATAGCCATTTTTGTTTTGCTCACCTCCAACATTATCTTGCCTAGAATGAGGAGTTGCATAAATTGAACTTTTCTGTTTTTTTGTTTGTTTGTTTGTTTTTAGGGAGCACCATATTTTTGGGATTCAGTGGAAACTCTAAACCATCATGGACTAAGCTATTTACCAGTCCTGCTGGACAGGGCCTTGGGCTGCTGGAACAATTCATACCTTTGCAGCTGGAGGAATACGGTTGTCCCAGAATCGGCGCTGTCCGCAGGAGAGACCTGGAGCTGTTAAAGCAAACTTCAAAAGCACATTAGAGACTAACTGTAACTTGAGTGCTGGGGGAAAAATGTGAACTAACTTATTTAATTTATGGCATTTTAAAATGACACTGTTAACCCAACGGAACCATTTTCCTGTTTGATACAGAGAGGGGAGAAAAGAGTTTAAAGTGATTGCTTGAATACCAGCTCATGCACCTTGTAGTTGTACAGAATGTTAAGAATGTATTTGTATTTGTTAGGCTGGTATATTTAGAGGGCAGTTCTCTTATTCCTCACCTTCCACTCCTGTGTTTTATAGTGACCGTAAGCAGTGCTTCACCTTTCGTATAATGGGATGTCGTGGGGTGGGGTGGGGTCGGGTGTGGCGAGGGCTTCGGAGAACAGCCTGAGCCCCTGAGAGGGCCGGCTCTTGTAGCACCTTGGATACTTGAAGTCTAATGCTGAGTTGTGTCATTGACTTTGGGTCAGCAGCTGACTTGGGTGGCTGGCATGTTCAGTGATGCCTTGGGCCCTGGTTCTGGGCAGCCTTTGAGGATTTTATATGATACTGAATGATAGAATTTTAAGTGGCAACTCAGGCCCAGCTCATGCCCATTTTTTGCCTGGACATGTGCTATTTTTATTCAGTTGTATATCGATTCCTCCTAAGGGTGCAACTTTCCAACAGGAAGTAGTATAGTACATTGGGACAAAGGGCTTTTAGGGATTAGACATCCCTTTCATCTGTGACCATTGGGCAAAAATTTGACCTACACCAAGATCTGTTGGGACCATTTTTTGCAGCTTTAATCCTTTAACTGTTTGGACTGTATATTTGTGTTTAAAATGCAGACCTGAGCTGAATATTTACTTACTCTTTTTTTGAAGAAGAAGAAGCAGGCTGTTTTCCTGAACTGTAAACTCAAGTCGTTTCAACTTGCACAAAGGAGGTCTGTTCTTAGAGTTGCTCCTGCCCCTAGGTTTTTTGTTGTTTTTGTCTGTAGATTTTTTTTAAAGCTTTTCTGCTCACCATCCTGCCAAAAAAAGGCAGAAAGCTTAACGATTTAACGATACCCCAAAATACTGTACTCGGGGGTGGGGGGGAGAAAAAGGGAAGAACCTTTTAAGGATCAAATCATAAAGGGGACATTCAGAAATGAATGTAGTCATAGTAAGTCATCTTAATTAAATTGTGAAGAGCCGATTTTAAAAAGGTGCCAGGGCACCCTCTTTGCCTCCCGCTGGTTGCATGCATCTCCCGCCCATGAGGATTGCCTGAGGCAAGAGGTGCGCTCCTGGCCCAGGACACCACCACACCAACAGCAGAGAAGCATCAGAATGCCTTTACCTTCTCCTAAACCCACAATGCATGAAGCGTAGTGGAGGAATGGCCACAGCGAGATAGTAGGAAGTGTGTTCAGGCTGACTTTGGCCACGAGTACAGACATTCACATTCCTCCTCCAAGAGCCTCAGCGGATGGCCCATCTTTTGTGTCCGGGAGAGACTGCAGCGCAGCTCTGTGACTTCTGTTACTTTATGACACATGCTACCTCAAAGTGCTACCGAGAAACCTTTCTAACTGTAAGTGCTCTTCCCGAGGGCACATGTCTTAATCAAAGTGTAGGGGGGTGTTGTTTGTCTGTCTGTTTTGTACATTGATGAATGAGACCTTACCTATTAAATATATTATTGGATCATGGTTCCTGAAGGGGATTAGTTTGAGCGTGTATGTGTGTCTGTGTGTTTTATGACTTAAGTATTTGTGTGTGTGTGTGTGTGTGTGTGTCTTTTAGAGTTTGGCTCTTTAAAGATTTGGAGAGAATATGTAATATAGTTCTAAGGCACTCAGTTTTTCTGATTTATATGCTAATTATCGGGTCCTAAGTTAAATAAATAAAAATATGTGTGCATGTATTTATTTATTTATTTTTGTGTGTGGCTGTATACCAACCAGTCAACCAATCTATCATTTTTAAATGCCATATTTCAGCTGTAAAGAACTTACTGGCAGAAATGAGAAAGGGAAAACTGTCCACTAAGTAGATATTACAAGGCTAAGCTTCAGAAGGATAGGGATTATTCTCCAATGCAGAGGTCCTCAACCTTGGCTGCACATTAGAATCACTCGGGGGCTTTGAAAATGTGGAGCCCTGAGTCTCACCTCCTCCACAACCCCTACATTTAAATTTGATTGGTGTGGGGTGTAGCCTGGACACTGGAATTTTTTTTAAAGCTCCCTGGGTGATTCCACATGCAGCCAGGTTTAGGAACCACTGCACTAATATAATAGGGCCACTGTCTAACTCCACTCAGCAATTTTTGCGTGTGACAAAAACAAAATTCTATTTATCTCTTATTTTTATTTGCAATTATATTACGGAACTCATCATCCTAAACAAAGCATTTTACTGTTCTTTTAATAGAACTTTTCAAATGCAGTTTTTAGTCCTCGATTACCTCAAATCGTTAAATTGGTCATCTAAAGTTATATACACATTTAGGCCACCGGGAGCTAAGCAATCTGTTTTATTTCTACTAAGAAAATATATCCAAAGGTCATTTACAAGTTTATAAGCATTTTCCATCAGGTGAGGCAATTGGTTGAGTTCCAGAAATGTGGCCATCCACCCATCAGCCAGCTGGGCCTCCTCATAAGTCAGCAAACACAGGGCCTCCTCATAAGTCAGCAACCCAGGTTGTATGTCTTTGCTGTGAGATTCCTGTCTCGCCAGTGGAACCAGCGCGCTGTATGTTACGGGCAGAGGCTGGAAGAGTGCTTGTGGGAAGATGAAAGGCAGATACAATCTTACAGAAGATGACTCCAAAGTGACCGCTAAGCTGATGTTTAGACAGGGAGAGGAGGGGTTATTTATGACTCCTCTGTTCTCGGGCACCATCAGGAGAGAACATATCCTCAAGCCATTAAATGGATTAGTTTGTTTGAGGAGGGGTGGGCAAGGAGGTGATGGATCGAGGCTTGAATGTTTCAGATATCTAGGTGTTTATTCCTTAAGAGATGAGGTAATGTTTGGATAAGTCCAGTTGAAAGGCTGTTCAGTGAGCAGGAATGCTCTTAGTTAATGCAAGTGTTCTTTTTTTCCCCAGTTGATCCTAAGTAGTTAAGTACTTAGATTCCATCGTGCCAATATTTGTTGTTTTCATGATGCAGAGTTGGAGTTTATCCTCCAGAATCCTTGTTTGGGTTTCAGATACTTATGGAGCCATGTTTAATAAGGAAAAATTCCCCTAGAGGTGAAGACTGAGTGGGGATAATTGGGGAACAGATTTGCATCATTACTGTTAGTCTTACTTGGTAATAGCCCAGTCTGCTAGAAATGTGAGCCGACAAGCGGGGCTGGAACAAATTTTCAACATAAGGTCAGGGAGAAGAGAAAATCAAGGACAGGCACCCTCGGTCCCTTGTTCAGAAATAAAATGTTCATATCTTACTGGATCACTGGAGTCATTGGGAAGGTAGAGGTTTTTTTGTTTTGTTTTGTTTTGTTTTGTTTTTACCATAATTTATCTTCAAACTGAGAGAAAAGCTTCCAAAAGGGTGCTAATTAGGCCCTGGGATTGTGGGGAAAGGCATTCACATTTTTTTTTTATGTGATAAAATTAGAGAATGACCAAACTATGAAGATTTATAAATGAGGAACTATGCCCCACAGGGCATCCAAAAACATCAGCCAAAGCAAGTAATGAAAATGTTATATCTGAAAATACAACAAAGAGGTTAGAAAATAACTTCATAGATTCTCCCCTCCCCCCAATAGACAATGTGACTACTCTGGCTATGAAAAGCGCTAACAAATTTAAGGTTCATCCTCAAGAAAGCTCAGACCTGATGACAACAGTTGACTCTCAGGGTTTGCCAAACTTACCCATGTAGGCCAGACCTGTCCCCCTACCAGTTCTGAACTAAGAACGGTTTTTACATCTTTAACTACAACATGTTGGAAAAAGTCAAAAGAGGAGGAATTTATGATGTGAAAATTATGTCCATGAATGAAGTCGCATTGGAAGGGAGCCACACTCATTTGCTCACATGTTGACCGACTTACATATTTAATGGCAGATTTGAGCCGTTGCCACAGGGACTATATGTATGGCCTGCAAAGCCAAAAATACTTCCTACGTGTTCCGTTACTGAAAAAGTTGGCTGACCCTTGATCTCCCTGAAGGGTATACTGCTGTTCATTGTACTACTCTTGGGACTTTCCTAAGGTTTGAGAGTTTTTTTTTTAATAGAAGGTTTAGGGAAAAACTTGCATCAGAATCCCCTGAGGTGCTTATTGAAAATGCAGAATCCCAAGCCCTAGTTCAGACTGGAGAATTGGCGTCTCTGAGAGCTGACACTGGCAATATGATTTTATAACAAGCTTCTTCATGGGGTTCAGGAACACTAAAGTTTGAGAGCCCCATAGAGGGGAGCCCCCGTTATTTCTTTCCCTCTTTTCCATAAATAGTGCATCTGAGTAAATCTGAATGTTATGTTTTTAACCCCGATGGCTCCATTCTACACCCTCTTCCCTAGAACTCTTTGTGACTAATGCAGGGCAGGTCTGCTACACAGCACAGTATGTGGCCATTACTGGGGCAAAGGCTAGAGCTCATAGTAAAGTGTGAAATTGTCACTGTTATTATCCCTATAAATAAAATCCCAGCCATCCTTTGTTTTCTGCAAGTTCTTTTTATTATTTTAAAGAGTTTAAAGGGAAATGTACATATAACCACAATCAGGCTGTGCAGACTAAAAAAAAACCACAAGTTTCTTTGCGTTTGAACGGACCTATGTACACCTTAATTATTTCCCATGTATCAAAGCACTGACTGGTAATTCCAGATCTTTTTGTAAGGTAGGATGATTTATTTCATACAAACGGTTTACTTTAGAAGCAAAAGTCTGAATACATGAATCTTCATGGCAGCGGGCGGAGGTGGTTGGATGGTTCTGGAGGACAATAAAATAGGTCTTTACCAGGAAAGAGGGTGGACACTATCTGGGAAGGCCTATCAAGTGTACTTTGTCCCACTAGCTTATATGGATCATAAACACCCAGTTCTTTTTTTTTTTATTTAAATATTCTTTTATTGATTTCAGAGGAAGAAAGAGGGAGAGATAGAAACATCAATGATGAGAGAGAATCATTGACTGGCTGCCTCCTGCACACCCCTTAGGGGGCATTGAGCCAACAACCTGAGCACGTGCCCTGGCTGGGAAACAAACCGTGACCTCTTGGTTCATGGGTCAACACTCAACCATTGTGCCACGCCGGCCAGACAACACCCAGTTCTTGAGGGAGGAAGGCTTAGGTCAGATAGGTTTCTGATGCGGGAGAGTGTAGGACTTAAAATCTCAGGAGGACAGGAGCATCATGAGCTCCTCATGTGGACAGGAGGAGTTCTGACAGGGGAGAGACCATGCCAAAACTTGTCACCTGTTTCCAAACTGTGCATGTGAGTAGTTAGTGGACTGGAGATGGTCTGTTGCTCTATGTATGTATGGTGGATGCTTTGGTCACCAAACTTGGTTTGATGCCAGCTAAGGCTCTTTACCAGTAGTGTTGCTTTGAGCGGTTTCCTCCTGCTGATCCTCTGCTTTCTCATCTATAAAATAGAGCTGCTAATACTTTATAAAGTTTCAAAGGGAATTATATGAGAACTAGAGACCCAGTGCACAAAATTCTTGCATTCGGGGGAGGGGGAGTCCCTCAGCCTGGCCTGTGCCCTCTCACAGTCTGGGAGCCCTTGGGGGTGTCTAACTGATGGCTTAAGCCCGCTCCGCAGCAGTCAGACATCCTTAGCGCTGCTGCAGAGTGGGAGAGGCTCCTGCCACTGCTGCTGGGCTCACCAGCTGTGAGCCCCACTTATGGCTTTGAGCATCTGCCCCCTGGTGGTCAGTGTGCATCATAGCGACCAGGTGTTCCGCTTTTTGATAATCTTGCATATTAGTCTTTTATTATATAGGACTAGGGCCCCGGTGCACAAAATTAATGCACTGATGGTGGGTGGTCCCTCAGCCCAACCTGGCCCCTCTCACATACTGGGAGCCATCAGGGGATGTCCTACTGACGGCTCACTTTCGGCCTTGGGCACAGGACCTCGACCAGGGGACCCCCAGTCCCTGCAATTGAATGATCGCTGGCTCCACCCCTGCCCCCTCAGCTCTGATGGCTTACCTTATAGTGACCCAGATGCCAGGATGTTCCCGGGACACAGACGCTGGGTACCTATCTATGCAAATTAACCACAATCTTTGTTGGATTAATTTGTATACTCACTCTGATTGGCTATAGGCGTAGTGGTGGAATGGTCAATTTGCATATACTCTTTTATTAGATAGGATTATATAAAATAGCCATAGTTCACAGACATGGCTTGTCATCAACAGTACCCAGATGGTTTGTCTTAAAAAAAAAAAAATCAGATTTCCAGACATCTGTGAATTCTAATTTAGTAGATTTTCAAGGGCTAAGGATTAAGAAATACACATTTTTTTATGAGATAATGCCAGATTTGGGAACCATTGAGAACACTCTATGAAAGCCCTTGCCCTACTTTTACCTACTTCCCTTACTCAGTGTATATCTAGACAGCAGGTCCTCGGGACAGATGGTCCTAGTTTAGTGAACTGGTTTGAGAATCTCCATGAAGTTTGCTTTTATGCCCTCAGTAGACCAGCTGTGTACGGAATGGATCTGTGAAATGTGGAAAGACCACTCTGAAATGGAAATGTTGCTGCACCCTCTTCTGCCACTGGTGTGTGCAGTTTCCTGCTGTTCATTCTCATGGGGAGAAACCTCAGTTCAGCTAATGGTTTGTCTCTTCTAATCCTTTTTACTATAAACAAGCACAGAATGAAAACAACTCATTAGTAATGATCTCTCTCTTAGTACTTTAAGCACCCACGTTTTCACTCTTTCTTATCAAGTAGGGAAATGTTAACATGCTGCGTTTATATGACAAGCTGAAGCTGAGGACTTTGAAAAGGAGCGCCTCGGGCAGCAAGCCTTCTCATGTTCCTGTACCCCATTTCTTCCTATTCATGCCTCCACCCCTTCTTACTGCACAGGATCCACTGCTGCAGCCTTATTTTACTGGGGAAGACCACATATTCAGACCTCTCTGTACCTTTCACTCCCCATCCTGCCTTCAGGATCCTTAGTTCTTGCTAAACTCATTCAAAATCAGGTTGGTCCTCTTGTCTGAAACAAATTCCCTCTTAGGCGACAATGCTATTTTAATATCTGCCCACGGTGTCTCTAATGTTAAAAGTAATGTGCTCCTGGAAGTTTTACTTAACTAATTTGGTGGTTGTTATTGTTTTTTTAAAAATTTAAATATATTTTATTGGATTTTTACAGAGAGGAAGGGAGAGGGATAGAGAGTGAGAAACATTGATGAGAAAGAAACATGGATCAGCTGCCTCCTGCATGCTTCCCACTGGGGATGGAGCCCACAACCAAGGTACATGCTCTTGACTAGAATTGAACCCAGGACCCTTCAGTCCGCAGGCCAACGCTCTATCCACTGATCCAAACTAGCTAGGACTGGTTAGTTTGTTTTTAAAGCAATTTGCCTTCCTGCATACTCCACCTACATGAGGTTGATGCCATCCATAGAGGAAGTTACAAGTTTGGAAAACCCACCAACCGGGTAAGCAGTCACTGGGTAATTGAGTCAGTACCATCTATAGGATGTGAGCACTTGCGTTTGAATGGCGTCCCCTCTCCCCCCCCATCATCATCATCAGAAAGGCTATAGTTTCCTCCTAAACACTGAGATGGGATAAGGAATCCTACTTGGCTCGGAAACATAATTCGTTTGGATTCCAGAGCCACAAAAAAGCACTCTTATCCCAACATTTTCCTGGGGCTGTGCTCTGTGAGCCCTGGAGAATCCCCTTCGTTTGTAGTGTCTTGCATTTCTGTAAATCACCTTTTTTAATAGCTGAAAGGAAGAGATTTGGTAATTATAGCTTTCCTTTGTTGCTTTATATAGGAAACATACGCCAGCCAGGCTAAGTAAGGGTCCAAGTGCAGAGAAGATATATAAACAAGATTAAGAATCACAAGGATTAGCAGCTTCCTGTGCAGTGTTATCCAGAGGAAGAAGGTTAATTACAAACACAGTTTGTGTGAGTGTGTGTGAAGGAGTAATTTTATTATATTAATGATCTATGCAGGATGCGGCAAAAAGTAGGTTTACAGTTGTTCCTATGGGAAACCATACAATAGTTAATAAACAATAGTACAAGAATAGGCTGCATTTTTTTTGAGTACTCACAATTGTAAACATATTTTTGCTCCACCCTGTGTTTTCTGGCTCTTGTTTCCAATTCCTTGAAATTAGTTAATTTGTTGATTTCAGTTATACATTTTTAATTTAATATTTAAACTAATTGGATTAAAAATTACTGACAACTATAATTATTAGGTATTTTGGATAGTCAACTTCTGAATTATAAATTTAATTTCTGTATTGCTGCTACATATCTGATTAAAATAACATTTTATTTAATTTTATGTAGTCCTTTATCTGCTTATAACAGGCAAATGAATGATATGAAGCATAAACGTAACCAGTGTGCTGTATTAAATCATCAGTACAACCTTAATTGTGCCTGTAACCTGTGCCAGACCAGGAATCAAACTGGTGACCTTTCAGTGTACTGGATGACGCTCAACCAACAGCCACACTGGTCAGGGCTACCCTCACGTTTCTGATATTGGATACAGAAATCTCTCAGTTTGGATTAAAAAATAAAAATAAAAGAGTAGATCTTAAAAGTTCTTGTGACAAGAAAAAATTTTGTAAGTATGTTTGGTGATGGGTGTTAACTAGACTTATTGGTCAATTATTTCTCAATTTTATAGTTACTTATACCTTAACAAAATAATATGAAATAATTAAAAATGACATGGAAAGGAGAAATTTATATACTAACCCCATAAGTTGATATAATATTGAATATCGATAAAATATTATCAATAGAATACTAGTAGAATATTAAGCAAGAAAGTGCATCGGGAAAAGGAACACTAGGAGACAGGAGGTAGCGTTCGGAGACAGAGGGGACTATCCCTCTCAGAAGCTGGTGGATCACGGAGGCCAAATGAAGGAGTCCGTTACCCTGATGACTGTGAAAGTAGGAAACAGGCACTCTTGTTCTACAATTTAAGATCTAGTTTCAGTCCTTCATTTTATACAACTTTTGACACATATTTCCCCTGTATTTCTTAACACATATTTTCAGTTCTCCAAACTTGCCACGTGTTCTCTCATCTGTGGGCTTCACACATGCTTTTCTCTCTACCCAGATATTTCTCCTCCCCACTCCTTTTCTTGGCAAATGCATGCCTTCCCCCCACCTCCCTCAGTTTCATGTCCTCTGGGAAATGGTCACTGTGCCAGGGGCTCCCATAGCGCCTCACACTTGTCCCACAGTGGCATGTGTATTTCTGATTGTAAATTGCCTCTAGTGCGTTCTCCCCCAGTGCACATAGGCATTCGAGAACGTGGGCTATGCTCTTTCCTGCAGATAGTGTCCAGCACATGATTTGCTTCTTGGGTAAATAACTCAGTGAAGGAATGAGATCTACAAAAATAAAATAAGACCACAGATGGAGGGATTACTTTTGCTTAAGGAGATGGCTTCACAGAGGAGGTGACCTTTAAGGAAAACACTTGGAGAATGAAAAAAGACAAAGGTTCCTCCAGGTAAAGGGAACAGTGTGAACACAGTCCCAGAGGCCAGTGAGAGCCTGGCAGGCAGGAAATTTGGAGCAGCCAAACGGAGTATAGCAGGAGGCAATGAAGGAGGGACAGAGGAAACTGAAAATCAAGTTGGGATTACTATAGAGAGCCTGGAATACCACCCTGAGGAAGGTAGATTTTAATCTGTAGGTGAGATATACCGTTAAAGACATATTAACAGAAGTACATTACCTCAGATTCTTATCAAGGTTTACTTGGTCCTCAGTCATGATGAAGAAGAGGTATTTCATAAACTCTAAGATCCCACTGACTGCAAGGCTCACCACTGTTTTATGTGCTATTAGGTTGCATGTAGCACTAAGACAGGAAAGAACTACAGTTTATTCCTGTGTTTCCAGGACGCTGTCTGCAAGCTCTGGAGAAAGTGGGGGTCCCAGAAAGTGCCACCCCCATCACCAGAAACTGGAGGAGTAATTTTCTTTCTCCCCTGGATTGAGAGTGTTTGGCTGAGACTCCTTTTTCTTCTAGAGCACCTTGTAATGGATGAGCTTGCCTATCCGTGGTCGGCAAACTGCAGCCACATGCGGCTCTTTAGCCTCTTGATTGTGGCTCTTCCACAAAATACCACGGCCTGGGCCAGTCCATTTTGAAGAAGTGGCGTTAGAAGAAGTTTAAGTTTAAAAAATTTGGATCTCAAAAGAAATTTCAATCGTTGTACTGTTGATATTTGGCTCTGCTGACTAATGAGTTTGCCGACCACTGGCCTAGCTGAAACGTTCCCTGCTGTGACCACTAATTTAAGATGACCTCCAGGTAAGGTTATCCTGCGTAGATAGTCTGAAACGTTCTTCACCTGGGGTCTCATAGTGGGGCCAGTTCAGTTTGAATTGGACCCAGTTCCACTGCGGACCCAGTTCAGTGTCTCATTCGGCTTGGTCTGACCCTAGACCCAGTCTTACTATAGCCAGTTTGAGACCCAGCTTGGAGAAAGAAATGCTCATAATGCAAAAACGTGTGGAGCTGGAGTGGGACAGGGACTTGCCCCCATAGCCAGGGGCAGCGAGAGAGCAGGGGGCTACAGCGGCTCGGCTCAACAGGTATGAAGCGTGGCCTCCTGGCTTGTTGCTCCTGGACACCCTCAGGGGAGAAGGAAGGGGTTTCCATCAGTTTCTTCTTCTGACATCAGAGCTGCTAAAAGGTAACCTTGGCATATTAAATGTCCAGAGTCTATTTGAGCAAAAGTCTATTCAAATCAGCGCCAAACTGGCAGACGTTCAGAACACTCCACCACCGGGTTCTAGAGGATAGATAGAGAGGAGGCAGAACCTGCATCAGGAAAGGATGGATTGGCTACAGCTGGAAGCCCTGGTTGCTGTTTAGAATGGGTCGTCTGTAGTGTTTTGATCTTGTAACTGTGAAGCATACACTGTATAAGGTTAGATTTTGTTGTGCTTATGTAGGCCGCCACAGAATGAGAGCCCCATCAGTTTCGAGGTCTCCTTGTTCAGTTTAACAGAAGGCGTGGTTCTAAATGTGTGTCAGGTGCTCTTCACTGTCTATTATATATTCCCCAGATTATAGGGCTTAATCACAAGGAACAATAACAGCCTGCAATTATTGGAATCGAGAGTCTAGGACAGTGGTCAGCAAACTCATTAGTCAACAGAGCGGCAAACCATGGCTTGCAAGCCGCAGTTTGCCGACCTCTGCCCCAGAACACACGTCTCCCGTCTCTATATTCTGCCTTCTGTCAGTCACACTTGTCTCTTGTGGTTTGATTTTGCTTTGTTTTTGTCCTTTATTGGGTCAAAAGGATTGTTTGTTCTGCAGAAATAACAAATGCCGGATTTCACACTCGGAAGCTTTGGGCTGAGTTAAATCTGCAGACATGTGACAATCCCTTCTGGCAGATGTAGTAGGAGGACTTTTGTTTGGGGGCTGGTTATACCAAATGATGCCAGCTGATGGGGAATCCCAGGAATTTGTTTGTATGTAGATCAGACATTTGAACCCATTGAAGAATGGCCCCCACGTTTTTTCAAGCTCCTATAAGCCCTTATGAGGCTCCAAGTTTGCTCATGCAATCTGAGAACCTTGCTTTCATCTGTTGTGGCTGAGTATGGGGGGAGTGGAAGACAATTGTTCTACAGGAAGCTCTTTGTTCATCCTAACTCTTGAATCTGTTTCATAGGAAATTTTCCATTGGAATTCTAGAAAGAGAAAAAACAGAGCAACATTTGCTCTGTGCAACATTCCAGTGGCTGGGTCTGTGGTTAGCAGGGCGGCCAAGCTTAAGGAATTCCAAGGAACACAGCACTTTTAAAAATTGGAGCCCTGTGTCTGGCCACAATGCTAATTGTTTCACATCAGCAACTTGGTGGTATATTGTACTATGGGGATTTCAATGGTGTCTTTGGTCAGAAACAGGCTAACTCCCAGTGCTTATTCAAAAAAGGTTACCCTTGGAAAGGGTAGCAGGACAGAGCTGGAGAAAATAATCGTGGGCATCAGTTTCCCCTTTCAGTGGTAATTGCTTCCTCTTCCCTGCTTCTGCCGCAGTCAAGTGCTAAATGTGTTAGTCTTCTTGGGGTGCATTTTCCTAGGGAAGGACCCAGTGTGACTGGGGCAGCGCCGAAATACTGCCGCATAAACAACGGGCATGGGAAGCAGGCATGGAAGTGGAAGCTGCGGGTGATGTGGAATGTTCTCTCTAACCCCAAATGTGTCTGGGGCTAACTTGATTTACAGGAATCAACAGGACCTGGAAAGAACCCAAGCTGGGAATCTTTTGTCTGGAAAGTTTTGCTGGCTTGCCAGAGATAAATAACGCTTTTCCGTTCGGATTTCAAAACAAACCTTCGAGCAAAACAGAGGGGGCCTCCAACTTTCCGTGCTACCGGCCAGGTTTTGAGTTCATCGAGAAGCCTATTGAATTGGATCTTGAAAACGATGCAATCAGCTTGTTTGAACAACTCAAGTCTCTCCCATCCTAGAACATGTCACAACCACTCTTGAGAGCACAGGAGCACCTGCCTGGGCAGCTTTGTCGGGGGGGCTGGACACAGAGGCTCCCTGGGGTTGCCATGTGCGTCCTCTGACATGGTCACAGCCTGAGTAGTGACACACGGGGCCCGCTTTGCCTTTTGTTTTATTCCTACTCAGAGAAGTCGTTATGTACTTGGATTTGTTTCCAATCCAGGGTTGGATTTATTTCCATTGCCTCAGCAAAAGCTAATTAATTTTTTCTTGTTTTACTTTATTAAATTGTGGTTCAATATTTGTAGGGCTCACTGTAATTTGGGGACAATGTCCAGTTGACACGGGAAGTATAGTGACTTAGAAATGCATACTAAGCGTGGGCCCAGGCACCTGCCATTCCTAGCTGCCATCTGTGTGTGGCCACCAAGGGCAGTTCTAGTCTCAGTGGCCTCCTCTGGGCAGTGGTGATGTTAAAGGTACCGATTTCAAAAAACAAAAAAAGTCGAGCGAAAAACGTTGTAAATGTAAACTGGGATGATTCCAAAACTCTGTAGGGTGTCTATTCCCTAAACTCTATGGTCTTCCTCCCCTCCCCCCCAACACTTATTTATCTATTCATGCTTCCAACACTATTTATGGAGTCAGAACACACTCAATTAGTTTTTGAAAGAAAGGATATTTTGTGGCAAAGCACAATCATTAGCCTCTACAGCAGGGGTTGGCAACCTGTAGCCCACAACTTTTCCTAAGTAACGTTTTGTTGGGATACAGCTACACCCAGTGTTGATGATGGTTTCTTTTTCGGCTACCACAGCAAAGGTGAGTAGTTTCGACAGAACCCATTTGACCTGCAAAGCCCCAAATGTTTACTATCTGGCCTTTTACGGAGAAATTTTTTCACCCCCTGCTCTGCCTCCAAACTTCTCTATCTTCTCCTATATGCTTCTATAAATAGAAAGCAGCATAGAAAGAGAACATGAATATCCAAAGACTTTTCAGAGTTACAGAGAGTCATAAATCCTTACCTTTTACAGAGCGCAGAGAATAATGAAAGGGATAAATAGAAATAAATGCACATATAGACATTAGGTCAGTGGTGGAACCTGAAAATGTGCATTTTTAACAACTATCAAGGGGCTGCTGCTGCTGCTGGTGGTGGTGGCCCAGGTCTATATTTTGAGAATCACTGCTCCAGACAATATACAAGAAAAATGTAGCCCTAGCAGATATGGCTCAGCGAATACACCATCAGCCTATAGACTAAAGGGACCCAGGTTCAGTTCCGGTCAAGGGCCCATGGCTGGGTTGCGGGCTTGATCCTCAATGAGGGGCATGCAGGATGCAGCTGATCAATGATTCTCTCATCATTGATGTTCCTATCTCTCCCTCTCCCTTCCTCTCTCTCTTACATTAATAAAAATATGTTTAAAAAAAGGAAAAATGTTGTAGCTAACTCTCTAGGTTAAAAATTTAGGGTGACCATTAAAATAATACAGTAGATACTATGTATAGCTTTAAAACTACCAAGGAGAAAAGAAATGTACAGTATATAACAATAAATACAACAGAAGGCAAGGAAAAAAACAAGAGAATGAGGAGTAGAAGGAGAAGGGTACACACACATTAAGATGGTAGAACTAAATCCACAGACTGAAAGATAGTTTTTGAAACACATAAAACTAAGAAAGGATTTATAACTAGAATATATTAAAAACATTACAAACCTTTAAAGAATAGACAAAACCTTCAGAAAAAATTGCAAAGGATAAAATTAGGCAAATTCACAAAATGAGAAACTGGCATGGCCAACCAGCATATGAAAAATGTTTGATCTCAGCAGTAACCAATTTGAGGCATGAACTCATACCCAACAGATTGGTGGAACCATAAAAGTCTGACAATTCTAACTGTGAGTGGGGATGTGGAGAAACAAGATGAATGTCTCCCACACAGGTGGTGAGAGGATGTGCTGATATAACTCCTTCAGCAACAATTTGACAATATCTGGCAAGGAGCTGATGCTCATAGCATGTAAAAGTAAAGAGGCACTCTCTCTGCGACCCAGCAGTTCTGTTTCTGAGGAACCTACAGAGACTCTTGCTTGGGTACATGCAGGTGTGTATATTTCTTGTGATAGTGAAAAACTGGAAATAACCTAATTCTTTCACTAGAGAGTGGATAAATATGTGGCATCTTCATAGAATGGAATACTGCAAAGAATAAAAATATGTTGAGGCTATGTGGATTCAGATTCTACCTATACATCCTTTAGTATTTTATAATGCACAACATTATCTACACTAAATATATTGAATCCACGTCAGTGAAAAGTGTAGTTGAGACTGTAAACCACATGATTCAGTATTAAATAAGACACTTCAGTGAAGTTATTGGCGTAAGTTCTTTTGAGAATCCAAAACACTGGGATAGCCATTATTCTTTATTTAGATTAGAAAGATAACACAGAAGATAGGAGAATATTTGCATTCCAGGGACCACAATTTTTAAATTATGCTTTGTTTGGATTTTGTTATCATAAAATTGTCTCTATGTGAGTCTATTTATTTAAAAAGAACAAAGAACTTTCCTATAATATGCAGAAGTTTATTTAATAGCTATTTTCCAGAGATTACTGATTTGCAAATTTGAGACAAAGTCTGTTTGTTTTCAGAAAGTACATTTGGTAAAATATTTGTAATAGTGAATTGTTTTTTACTTAAGAAATAAACTGTTAGTCATTCTGTGCTTTTGTAACTAATATTATCAGTTGACCTGTCTAGATCTTCTACTTATTCTCTTGTGTCCTTGAGGCCAGGGCTGTGTTTTTGTTTCCTGTGACCTCAGGTCCTAGAACAGTGCCTGGCACATAGGCCCAAGTCATGCATTCAACAGATGTGTGGGAGTGAACAAGAGGATCCAGCCTTCCCTGAGAACTCTCCCCATGGCATCACACTGGCACTGGTTTCTTCTCAGTCCACATTATGAAAACAAAGAAAGAAAGGGAATAGAAAAAGAGACAATTTCTCACAAAAGGCAAATACATGTTGAACAAATAAATCTTGAATAAAGTTTTAAAAACCATCAAACCAACACGTAAAGAAAAAAAAAAACACCCACAAAAAAATCCTATCAGGTAAACTGGCATAGAGAATCACAGAAGATAGTTTGAATAAATTAAAAGTAACAAAACAGTAAAATAAGTCCTGAAATGTGAGTTTGACTTTAGGGCACCTGTTTCAAGAAAGTCTTAGGTGAGACTTCTCAAAAAACCAAAAGACGTTTCTAATTAATAAGCGATAGATTCAATAATAATTTTAGCTAACGTTTATGAGAATATTATATGTAATACACTTCAGTGAAGTTATTGGCATAAGGTTAGGGTTAGGGTTAGGGTTACGGTTCTGTGATTCTCTATGCCAGTTTACCTGATAGGATTTTTTTTTTCTTTACATGTTGGTTTGATGGTTTTTAAAACTTTATTCAAGATTCATTTGTTCAACATGTATTTGCCTTTTGTGAGAAATTGTCTCTTTTTCTATTCCCTTTCTTTCTTTATTTTCATAATGTGGACTGAGAAGAAACCAGTGCCAGTAATGAGGCACTCGACTCATTACTTTACACATGAGATCTCAATGAAGAAGTATGTGTAATTAAGAAGTATCTATGTACGCTCACTATGAAGTATGCATAATTAATATGTACAGGTTACTGATGAGAAAACGGAGGCTGTTGTATAAGTTAGGTCAGCTGGTTCCAAACCTCATGTTTTCTGCCTTCAATAAGGGGATTTTTCTTGGGAGGCAAATCCAGGTAATGCACAGGCAGGGTCCACACCAGCCAAGACAGATTTCCATTGTGTTCTCATTATTGCCTTTTGCAGATGTCCCTGTTTGTGAGTCTTTAAGGAGAGAGATTCCCAAAGTCACATCTAAGGACTAGAGGCTATGGAGGAAGATAAATATTTGTATTTAATCCCACCTCCCTCACAGTTTCCCTGTGAGGTCTGTGGGTTTGAGTGCTGATTATAAGCTTCCTCTTCCAAAGGAGGAAGTGGTAGGGCTGAGAGCCAGAATAACTTGTTAGAAGTCCCCAAGGAAGTGAGGACTGCAGCAGGAGGCTGAGTTGTCACCGTGGGTCATTCAGACGGCTTAAAGTGAATGTGTATGGGTATGAGAAAGAGGCCCCAAGAGAAAGAAATGCAGCCTCACAACAGAGTTACACAGAGACCGAGTGCAGAAATCTGGCTGCAGTATTCTGAGGCCCCTCCAAATCTCTGGTTCTGAGCTCAGCTCACAATTGCTCTCCTCCACCCTCTCCCCAATCCCCCACCTCCCTGCCCTGTGTGTGTTCTTCATGAATTAGGAAGCTTTCACGGACTAATCATTATCTGATTTAACCTTCACAAATTTTCATTGGTTAGATATCATTAATTGTCTTATAAAGATGAAAATAGGGAGACTATGAGAATTTAAATAACTTTTTAAAGGCCACTCCAATAATAAGGACTGGAGTGTGGGTTCCAGAGCAGAAACCTGCTTGGTCACAGGCTGAAAGGCTTGTCTTTTGCTATCTCGATATTGGCTCACAGAGCCCATTGTTAAATATTCAGGACTTTCCAAGCGGGTTTCTAAGTTATTAGTAGTTGGAAATGGTGTGTTGTAAGTATGTGCACCGCAGAAATGTGCAAACCCGACACATCAGAGCTTCCCTCCCTCCAGCTGCTGAGAGTCAGTTTACAGAACTGCAGTCTCAGAGGAGCTGCAAAGGGTGTCAGTGAACACTGACTTGTATTTTATCAGAGCAAAAAGAAGTTTTGTTAGATTTGTCTTCCTTAAGCTTGTGTGTGTGTGTGGGGGAAGTCATGGTGCTAGATAGATTAAAGATAGAGGAATAAGAAAGGAAAGAAGGAAGGAGGGAAGTAAGGAAGAAAAGGAAGGAAGGAAGGAAGGAAGGAAGGAAGGAAGGAAGGAAGGAAGGAAGGAAGGAAGGAAGGAAGAGAGAAGGAAGGAAGAATGAGGAAAGAAGGAAGAAAAGTTGAGAATGAAGGAAGGAAGAAAGAAGGAAATACTGGGCAAAACACAGATGATTTGTTCAGTCCACATTTCCATGGATGATTTGGGTCATAAAATAATTATGAGCAGAAATTCCTTATTAACAACAGAAACATAAAAATAAGAATTCAAGGATGGAATTGTAAACAACAGCATGAAATGCGTAAGGCAACTTTAAGGCCAAGGGAACAAATTAAGAACCAAACAACGTCATTACAAAATTTTTACGTAAATTAAAGCAGCAACAAAGAAAAGAGTACACACAGCTGAACATCAAATTATTTACACAGAAAAAAAAAACAAACCCTGAAGATAATCAAAGTGAACAAAGAGGAGAAAAGGCAAGAGTTGAAAACAATTAGAACAAAGAGTGTCACCATCATTGCTGTTCTGGCTTACTCCCATGTTCACACCCTAACAATTCTTCCATTTCATTGGGATCCCAGTCCACTGATCCTACCACTTTTCATTATCATCAAGCTTTCTATCCTCACTCCTTCTGTACCCAGCTTAGACTTACTTCAAAACACACTACTTGGGCTTCCAATCAAGATGGCAGCATAAATAAATGTGGTACTTGCATCCTTCCACAATTACTTCAAAATTAAAACCAAACTATAGAACAACCATCATTCAGAACTGCCTGAAATCTAGCTGAACAGAAGTCTTGTAACAAAGGATATAAAGAAGTCACATGGAAACTGGTAGAAGGGGTGAAGACACAAAGGTATTGATCCCACACCCATGTGGGGTGGATAAAAATTGGGAGGAATATCTCAGCTATGAAAGTTTCCCCTTGAGGAGTGAGCAGGCCTCTTCCCATACCAGGCATCCCAGCCCAGGGTTGAGAGAAGTTCCCATAACTTCTGGCTGTAAAAACCAGTGGTTGTGGCTGAGAGAGACAGAGAGTTGCTGGAGTTGCTGGCACTCTTTTTCAAGGGCCCACACATGAACTTCCTTGGACTGCCTCCCTCTGAGCTCCAACACTGGGGCAGTAGCTGGAAAGGCACCAGGGACATTAAGGTGAGGAACTGAATTGTCTGGCTTCAGGATGAGGGTTGGAGGAGCAACTTTCTCTCAGTGAAAAGTGCTGGCAGAGGCCATTGTTCCTTTGCTGAGCCCTCCCAGCACAGAACTTGCAGGGGGCACCATATCTGAGTCTCTATTAACCTGGAGACTCCTGATTAACTCTTCAATCACAAATTCGCCTCTCCTACTAAGCTCTAGCTACATTGGCCAAACAAGTCACACTTACTTTTGTCTTAGGCATCTTTTGTTCCTTCCATGTAGAATGTTTTCCCTTTGAGACCTTTTCTTGATTGGTTCTTTTGAATCATTCAGGACTCAATGCACATGTCACATCTAAAGAGAGATCTTTCTTAGCTAAAATAACCTTTCTCCCACTTATTTACTATGTATCCTGATGTACCTAACCCTTATACAAAATTTGAACAGGTTCTTGTTTTGCTTGATATATATTTTCTCTACCCCTTTAGAATGTAAGTTCTATGAGTGAAAGGATCTTACCTCTGGTTTTCACTCTCATCTCAGTGCATAGATGCCCCCAATATATTTACTGATAATACTCAGGAAGAGGAAACCTACAATAAAATTATTAGTGTTCAGAATTAGATAGATTTATATAGAGAAGTAGGGCTCAATACGAGGAGGATTAAAATTACAAAACAGGTTTTAAGTGTTAAATATCTTGACCAAGTAAAAATAACAATATAACAAACTAAGAATATGAAGGAAATTGTTCAAAATAAGAAGCCTTTCTTTTAATTTCATTTTCTAAACATTTATTCTGTTCACTTAAAGAACAATTAAATCTTACTTTAAAAAGATAGCTTACAGAATGTCATTCCATTTTACATTTCCTCTCCTACCTATCCATCCTCTTGTGACAGTTATAATTTTTTTTACTTTCTTTCATTCTTTTCCTATTACTTAATTTTTTTAAAAAAAGATTATGCATTAATGAAGTCATTCTGAAAAATAGTAAATGGGTAATGAAAGAGTAGAGAACACACTCTTCCAAGAAGGTAACTGTGAAGGAATAACCTGACATAGGGATCAAACTAGAGAGGTTTCATCTAAAACTTTGTTAGCTTGCTTCTTGTTTAATAAGGGAGGTACCAGAATATATCTGAATACAGATGAAATGGTTCAGAACCAAGGTGTGTGTATGTGGCATGTTTAGGGAAGAAAGATGATTTATGGAGCTATAGAGTAAGGTTTTTTCCAGGGAAGATAAAAGTGAATGAGTCTTGCAGAGCCCATTATGAACTATCCTTTGTTAAAAGGGGTTGATTTATCTATTGTAAAAGAGGAGGGGAGAGAAGATGGGTACAGGTAGGTGAAGGAGGGTGTGTTTATTGAGAATCAGTAGTTTAAAGGGGTTTGATAGCTCATTACTTTTATTACCTCACTGAAGTTAGAGACAAGTCATTAGTTGAGAATGGGTATGGGAAGTTTGAAAAAATTGGCAAAGGTATAAAATGGAAAAGTTTCTAGTAGAGAAAAATAGTAAGATTAATGGGCACTGCCAATGGCTCAGTGGAGGTTTCTGATTATAAATGTAAAGTGATGCAATGTATTCAGTTGAGTGATTTTCCCCCAACTTTGGTCAGCTCTTTGGATGAAGGTATGGAGAAAATGGCTGGTTTACAAATTTGCAGGAAAATTGTAATGGAACCAAGGTGGATGAGGGGAGAAGTGAAAACACTCTGATGGGTAGGAAGAAACTGGTTTGGCCTATAAGTTGAAAGATGATGACAAGCTTGAAGAAATGTTGTTCCTGAGGCATTTGAGCTATATGTCTTCCTTCCATACACAGTGAGAGTAGATTAACTGGAGCAGTCATATAGCTTTGATGTACATAGCTTTGTGGGTTGGCACAAGCTACTTACTTGAGACCAGTTTCTTTATCTGTAAATAGAAGAGTTGAACCAGATCAACATCTCGAACTCTAGAATGCACACAAATTCTTTGAGTATCTTGTTGAAATGCAGATTTAGTAGGTACTGAGTGGAGTCTGAGGTTTTGCATTTGTAATAAGCAATCATGTGATTCCAGGGCTACTAGTTCATGGAACACACTTTGAGTAGCAGGGAACAGATATAATCTATAGATTTCAAATTCTGATTTTGAACCTTGAAATATATTTCCACCTCCTTGTCTTTCATTTCTGAACTTTATCAATTCACCTTGAAACCAAGTCTTTGGACATTTCCATAGTTTTCCCTTAACTGAGGAGGAAGTAAATAGAGAAAGATGCAAATCCTGCAGAATGGCCAACACCCAGCAACGGAAACAGAAAGGGTTCTGATGACGTCCTACAGCTGTGTCTGCCGGGTGGGGTAAATGATACTGTTTTTTCCCAGGCATGGTGCGTCAGACAGGAACATACTATCATGCAGGAAATGGCTCCAGTATAAACAGGGACACCAGAGATCAGGGTTGGATGAGAGGATCACAGCAAATGGCACATGACAGATAGACACTCAGATCAATTTCCTTCCTTTGTTGTCTCAGAAGTTTTAATGTTCTAGTTTCTTTTCCTTAAAAAATATATGTCCCAAATCTAATTTATATATACACAAAGTCACCACAAGTTCTCCTTTGCTGAACCAACTTTAGGTTTCATTTCATCTTAACACTAAAGACTACTGGAAGATCATCTGTTGCTGACACAGAGAAACCCACTTCAACAGTATTCTTTTTATATATTTCCCACATATAACTTTCCCATTTCAAAAAAGGTCTCAACTACAGGGATGTGGTTTTCTGGACCAACATGGTTTTCACAGGCAATAAATTCACATTTTACTTATTAGAAAAAATAATACATATTTAGAAGACTGAATCTGATATATTAGATCCAAAGGGAAAACTTGCTATAAGGAGAAATAGATGAAACGAACACATTTTTGTGACAGTCATAACTGTCTGAGGATACTTAATGAGATGGGTGTTAGTGATGGTAGGAAATGCTGAATATGAGTAATTGAGGGAGGAGTAGGAGTCAATGTTTCCTTTTAAGATCTGTTTTAATGGAAGAGGAAATCATTCCGAGAAGTACTTTTTGGCTTATATTGCACATGAAACTGCCCATAGGCCAAGTTTAGAAAGGATTGGGAAAGACACTCAGGATCTAAATGTCAGCTTCTAGCTTTACATTTTGAGGGACAACCTGTCACCCTTGACAATGAAAAAGGGGTTGATATTATCTAGTGGCTTCTTCTTCATTTCTGGAGGTCCATGGAACCTGAATTTGAGGATGGAAAAATATATAAGAGCAAAAGCCATCTTATCTAAGGTCAATCTGTTGGGTTTTCTTTAAATATGCTGACTCTATTCAAGAAACGTTTTTGGAACATTTTTTACATTGTGCTGAAATCTAAGCCATCTTTATCTCCAGGAAATGATGATTGGGTCTCACAAATGAGAGTAAGAGTGTTTATCAATAGCAGCTATTTGTAGTGGAACAAGTAATCTACTGAACTCTGAAAAGAGCAGTCACAAAAAACCATTTCCACAGGAAAATGAACACAGTGAACTTCCTGCTGCTTCTTCTTCCCAACCTCATACTACCCCTTCACACATACTTTAAATCCACAAGCCATGGAATAGATGACAGCATTGACTACTTATGCTGAAGTACTAGGAGAGGTTACTTTAATTATAAAGCCTGAGCTCGTCAATGGATTGAAAGGAGGAAGAAGAAACAGCAATAACCTGCTTGAATTGCATTAAGCTACCATTTTACAAAGCCAAGAAATCCCAAGGGTCTTCACAATAGGCATTGTGAAGATTTTTTCACAAGGGGCTGAGTGAGGGGTGAGAGTAGATTATGAGAGACTGCAAATTACTTGGAATAAAGAAGATTTTTTTTAATAGAAGGAGTATCTACTACATGAACCAAGTTAAATCCCAGATGTTCATTGCTAAAATTCTCTACCAGATATCTCAACTTGTGGTGTGGCTGGGGATGTTATTCCAAGTAAGGCATTCAGCACCTGTCCAGAGAGACCTACCCCTTACCTTTCATGTGTACTAGCGTGTTAATCATGCAGGAGTGATCAAATATTTAGCTTCACTCCATAATTAGAGGCTAGAAAAAAATTTAAAAGTATTAATTATGTTACTCTAAATGCCAGTTAAGTAAATGACTGTTGTTCTTCCTGGGACAGTTTTTGAAGATTTCTTTATCACACTGTTTCAAAAGAGGGGATTCATTTTGGGAAGCTAATTCAAGGTGAAAGAGCTTCAGATCAAATAATTCAACCCAAAGGAAAGATTTTGACATTTAGCAGCCTTGATGTCGCTATAAGGTAATACATTTGCTGAAGAGTCACTTATTGTAGCTCTTCCACTTTTACAAAGCACATGATTGCTTCTGTCTTGTCTATTGTGTGGAGCAGATAAACATCATGTCCTTAGCACATTGCCAGTCATCGGGGCCCAGTGCTGCCAGGCCGGGTGCTCCCAGGCCATTGGAGGTGGGTCACTTCTCCTTTTGGTGTCATGCTTTAGTCTAAATGTTTGAGTTCCACAGTTCAGGATGTATAATAAAAATAAGAGTTAAGACTTATCATCATTGCTACTTTGGAGTGAATGCTTCTATTTCTACTAACTAGAATTTAAACCACATGTAATGATGGTCACTGTCTCTAAGGGTTGCTGCTTGGGAGGGAGATTAGAAAAGAGGAAAGAAATAAAGTGGCTTTCTTTGAAGCTCACACTACCATATAGAGCCCATCACCTACACATCTTCTCTTCCTATCTATAGCCTTTTCAGATGTTAGGACAAATGACCTTTTAATGAACTTTTGTCTTCTGAGAACTGCCCTTATGATAAATTTAGCTTGAATTAATTTTTTCCTTAAATACACTCTTATTTTTGACAGCAGTATTAGTTTCACTACAAAATTGATCAGAATGTACAGAGTTCCCATATATATTCCCTGCCCCTGCCACCCCTCACAGGGCAACCTCTTCTCTGACTATCAACATCCCCTGGTACTTTTGTTAACAATCAATGCACCTACATTGACAGACTGTTATCACACAACGTCCATAGTGTACATTAGAGTCAGATCCTGGTAGTGTACACTCTCTGGGCTTGGACAAATGTATAATGACATGTACCCACCATTATATTATCGTGTAGAGTAGTTTCACTGACCTAAAAATTCTCTGAGTTCTATTAAACCCTGGTGATCACTGGTCTTTTTACTTTCAAAAAAAGTGACATACAGTTGGAATCATATAGTATGTAGCCTTTTCAAATTGGCTTTTTAAATTTAATAAGTAAAGTTTCCTTTAAGTCTTTCTTGGCTGAACTTCTTTTTATCTATGTAAAACTTTCTTTTTACCCACGATGGGGTGAGGAGAATAAAAATACATGGTAGATTGTTAGAAGTTGAGACTCTAATGTTATTGTCATATTATGAAAAGGTCCAGGCTAATACAGCTTGGATTTTGATAGCCCACTAGTCAACCTAGTAAGTTTATATTTTCGTTAGCCTAAGTCTATTTTGCCATTAGGATGTTCATATCTATTTGATTGATGTTCTTTGGTGCTCCTTTATTGCCTCCCAATGAATAAAAGAATTCAACAAGGCTCTAAAAATTGAGTATTAGTAGGAAAAGAAATTCTTTATTAATTTCTACAAATAAAAGGATATTTACCCTCAACTACCTTTACCCTTTACCCTCAACTACCTCCTCCCACTCCCCTTTTCTTCTGGTAATAACCATATTGCTATCTGAGTCTATGAGTTGTTTTTTTTATTTATTTATTTATTTATTTATTTATTTATTTATTTATTTTACTCCTTTCACCTTTTTCACCCAGCCCCGTAAGCCCTCTCCTCACTGACAGCTATTCTGTCTGTTTTATATCTATGAGTCTGCTTCTATTTTGTTTATTTTATTTTGTCCACTAGATTCCACATATGAGTGAAATCATATGGTACTTGTCTTTCTAATTTGTCTTTGAATTCCAGCTTCCTATTTCAGTAGAGGGCACTCTGACCTTACCTAGAGCCCAGTGTTTTTTCATTTGACCAGTTTTGGGAAGGAGCTAGCTTACCACATCCATCTTTCAGTTTAACAATCAGCAGTGAGCATACATCAAGGTGGAAACCAGACGCATCCTGTCCTGTGTGATGCTGAAGTCCTTCATTGTTCTCCCCCCTAAAGCCCCTACTGTTCTCTATGTAATCCATGCATTTACAGGTAGACTTTCTGATGAGTCTGTGAGCTCATATGTTTCATCCTCAGGGTGTAGCACAATGCCTGGCACAGACTACTCACTCAATAAATATTTATTTAATAAATAATAAAAAAGAGCCAGAGTCTGACTAGACTAACATACAAAGGCAAGACTGTGCATGTATTTGATGTTTCTCCAGAAGCCAGACTTTGCCCTGTGGATTCAATAGTGTTGCTGGGTTAAGATCATGCCCTGTTCCATATTGCTGTATGCCAAAAAGGCAAAAATGGCATCTGCCTTCTATCCAGACTTGAAGAGACTGCTGTGTCACTCCATTCACATGACTTTATGTTTGATGCTCATAAAGGCCTGGTATGGCAAATCATGTAGGTCAATAAATGCTAGTACTCTCAGTGAAATTTGGGCTGGCAAAAGCCCAACACAAATCCAGCTTGCTAATTTGCATGTTCCCTTCCCTGGTCCTAAAATACTCTCCCCCGCTTTATCTTTGAATCTCAAAATCCAATGAAGCATTCAATCACCACCTCAAATGCTACTTCTTTGATCAAATTCTGTTCCAGGCCACCAAGAATCCCTCTGTCTGGCATCTTACAAGTCAAACCTTTGAACAAGCCTCATGGCACTTACTAAGTTATTACCCTGTCTTATAATTTTTCACATGTATATTTGGCTTTTCTGCTAGAGTTTTAGCTACTTTAGTAATGAACTTGATATTTTTTGTGTGTCCACTGCATATGTTATTTAATTTAATCCTTACAACTTTCAGTTGTAGATATTATATACTCTTGTTGCTGGTAAAGATACTGAAGCTCAGATAAATGAAACTTCTTGACTGTTATCACTCAGCTAGCAAATGATGGAGGCAGATTTTAAAATCAGTTTGGCCTAATGTCAAAGTCCATGTTCTTTATATTATAGAGGCCTGGTGCATGAAATTTATGCACAGGGGGTGGGAATCGGTGTGTGTCTCTCAGCCAAGCCTATACCCTCTCCAATCTGGGACCCCTCGATGGGCATCCCTCTCACAATCCAGGACTGCTGGCTCCCAACTGCTCGCCTGCCTGCCTGCCTGATTGCCACTAACTGCTTCTGCCTGCCAGCCTAATCACCCCCTAACCACTTTCCTACCAGTCTGATCAATGCTTAACTGCTCCCTTGCTGGCCCAATCACCCCTAACTGCCCTCCTCTGCTAGCCTGGTTTTCCCCAACTGCCCTCTCCTACAGGCCTCGTCCCCCTTCAACTGCCCTCCCCTGCAGGCCTGGTTGCCCCCACTGTCCTCCCCTGCAGGTCTCATTGCCCCCAAGTGCCCTCCCCTGCAGGCCTGATCACCCCTAACTGCCCTCCCCTACAGTCCTGATAGCCCCCAACTGCCCTCCCTTGCAGGCCTGGTCCCTCCCAACTGTCCTCACCTGCTGGCCTGATAGCCCACAACTGCTCTTCCCTGACGGCCATCTTGTGGTAGCCATCTTGTATCCACATGAGGACGGCCATCTTTGACCAATTGGGTGTGGCCATCTTGTGTGTTGGAGTGATGGTCAATTTGCATATCACTTTTTTTTTTTAGACAGGATTGCAATAGGCTCCTCAGAGTGTTGATTCTTAGCAAATTGGGGAGGTAGAGCCCCTTTACTTTGCCCTGTTTATAAGCCTCCAAACTCATTATGGTTTGCTTGTTTGATGACTCATGACAACCTGCTCACAGAAGAGAATCTGTGGACCTGTCATTCACATTATCTATATTTTTAAGCTTCAAAAATGGATATATAATTTAAGTGCAAGAAAATAGCAAAATACTTTTACTTATTATTTGCTTTATTTTTTATTGAATGTATTGAGGTGACATTGGTTTATAAAATTATATAGGTTTTGGTCATAATTCTATAACAGATCATCTGAATATTTTATTGTGTGTTCACCACCCCAAGTCAAGTCTCCTTCTGTCACCATTTATCCCCAGCCCACCCTTTCCCTCTGGTAATCACCATGCTGTTGTCTGTGTCGATTAATTTTTTGTTTTTTGCTTAATTTATTCACCTTTCACACCCAGCTCTCCAACCCCTCCCCTCTGACAGCTGTCAATCTCTTCTCTGTATCTGTGAGTCTATTTTAATTTTGTTAGTTAATTTTGTTCATTAGATTCCACATATGAGTGAAATCGTATGGTTCTTATTATCTTGCTCTGACTAGCTTATTTCACTTAGCATAATGCTCTCTTGGTCCATTCATGTTAAACAGCAAAATCTTAAATGCACATTTGGTGAAGATGTTTTATGTGTGTGTGTGTGTGTGTGTGTGTTTTGCCATATTTTACAGAGAAGAATGAACATAACTGGCCTTATTACTATCTTTTTAAAAAACCTGCTTGCAAGTTTGGTCCTTTGCTGGCATCTAGAAACTTGAATTTCAGAAAGGTTTGTGTTGTTTTTCTGATAAGAATGGCTCATTGTGTGCTTATGAAGACACTGTGCTTTATGCTAAACACATACTTTCCTTCTGAGGGTCTGAAATTTCATACATGCTGGGCAGAAGCTCACTTTGTGACTGCTGCCAAGAAAACCCCTGGGTCTCTCAAGAGTTTCTCTGGGAGACAACACTTCACACATGTCACAATTTGTTGCTGCAGGAATTGTCTTATGTGAATTCACTGGGACTTGTCTTTTGGAAGCTTGCTCCTAGTTACTCTAAACTTGGCCCCATGTACTTTTGCTCTTTGCTGATTTTACTTTGCATTGTTTTTCATGTAATAAATTATAGTATGACCATATGCTGAATTCGGTATGTCCTTCTCATTGAATTTGGGAGTGGTCTGTGGTCTCCTGGCTCACATATGTATACATCTGTGTAACTATCAAACAGATCAATATATAGAAAATTTCTATCATTCCAGAAAGTTCCCTCATGCTTCTTTCCAGTAAAAACCCTCACTTCTAAAAATAGGTAACCACTATTCTGACTTTTATTGCCATGGATTGTTTTTGCCTGTTCTTAAATTTCAAATCATGGAACTATAACAGTATGTACTCTTGTGTCTGACTTTTTTCAATCAATATATTTTTTGAGATTTATAAAAAATATCTGATACAATATCTATTATATCCCAAATATCCAATATAATATCCATTATAGTGTATATCAGTAATTCATATGAAAACTACATCTTATTCTTTCTATCGTTGATGAACATCTGTGTTGATTTTAGACTTTTGGCTATTACGAATTTTAGCTGTGACCAATAATTGTATATATTAGTCTTGGAAAATATCTAGAAACCAAAATGTTGGCTAATAGCACAGATGTATTTTTACCTATATTAAAAGCTGACAGTTTCTAAAACAGCTGTACAATTTTATATTTCCACCAGCAGTTTATATGAATTGCAGTAGTTCCATATCCTTGCAAGCACTTGATGTTATCAGTGTTTTCAATTTTAGCCATTCTAATGGGTGTTTAATATCTTGTTGTGGTTTAAATGTGAATTTCTGATTACTAGTGACACTGAGTGTTTGTTCACATTCTTAAAACCAGTTTGGCCTAATGCCAAAGTTCATGTTCTTTATATTATGTTACATTGCATTTGGATATCTTCTTTTGTGATGTGATTCAGATTTTTATATTTTGAAATAATTGAAGTTATTATTTTGTCCTTCATTCTTTTACCTCATTTCTGAGTTTTTCTAATTCTGATTTAAGTTGTTCTTTCATATAATTTATCATTTAAAAATTTCCATCAGTTCATTTGCAAAATATTAGTTATTATCTGTTCTTAGGACATTTTTCTGGACTGCTTTCATTATCTATAAAAATGTTGTCCTCTGCCTAATTTTCTATTTTCTTATAAAAATATGTAGAATTTAACTATAATTCTTTTGTTACCCATTTTTACATGAGATTAACTTTTTTAAACTTTAAAAAGAAAGGGATGGATCAGATTGCTGTACAGATTTGTCTTTATTTTCATTTTTGTTCCAGGAAATAGTGTTTGTGGCTTTTTTTTTCTAGCTCCGTTGCTATAGAATTTTGTCTTCCTGTTTTATTGTTTTTGTTCAAAAGTATGGTTTTAGAGATCTCCTGGGTTTGTTCCCCAACCCCACTTTCTTTGGACCTTCTCCTTTTCCCCTTCTCTTGGTCAATTTAGGCTCTGTTCCCAGCAGTTTCTCCTTGGGGTGGAGCTTTGTCCTGGGAGAGCACTTGGGCAAATTAGTTTCCACAGCTTGTAAATCCCAGATTAATCCAGCCTTTTAAAACCTTGGTGCCATGCCATTGTAATCACTTGCAAATAACCTTTCCAATTCAGTTGCAGTCCTCAAATAGGCTGCCCATTTTTTGCCAGTCAACACATGTTGGCAATTTTGGAGTTATCTTATTCTCAGATCTGTTGGATGACCCCCTTACTTTTCTTGGCTTCTTCCAGTATAGATGTTGATACTACATGGGTCTTGGTGACTTGTCCCCACTTACTCCTATTCTGAAATTCATGAGAATAACTTACTAATGTTATAGTTATTGTCTGTGGACTTTTGGTTTGGCTCTGTCTGTCTTTATGGGGTGACTTAGAAAGATTTTAAAAGCTACACAGTCTTGCCACTAGGTTCCCATATTGTATTTTGAATTTAAGCCAATGTGTTTTTCCCTCAGGGAATTCATATTTTAGGTATTGTCTCAAATTGTGGAGCAGGACACATATCCAGGGACTTGGAAGAAAAAGAAATGGCACTTTCACTCCTCTAAAATCATACTACTGCCTTTGTATTTCTCTTTTGAGAGAAGAAGCTTGGGAAGAATATATAACTCTTATTTTTGGCTTTTTTCCTTTTTAAGAAAAACAATCCTCCTGCTTTCTCTTTTTGTTTTCCTTCTGTTTATTTGAATTCCTGAGAGTATACTCCACTGGTTTCTTACATAAGGGATGGCTTAGCAAAAGAAACTCAAACTCTTTCCGACTTCCCCAAACAACTATTGCCTTAAGTATGGACTTCAATTCAAACATGCAGAGCGACTCATGGGACTCTCTGGATCTTTGCATAATGGCATTTCTCCATGGGCTTCTTTCTTTCTTTCCTACCTCATCAAGATTCCTCCTATACTGAATTTAAACAATAAGCTTTCTGGTTAGGGATTTCCTCTTCCCCTAGTCTATGGTTAATGATCAATTTTAGAGTGCTGCAAACTAGGGTAACCACATAATCCAGTAGTTCTCTAACTTCATCTACATAAGAATAACATGGAATTTTGGATATCACACACAGGAGATTCAAATACAGTGTTTTGATGGGTCTAGGAATCTGTACAGAATATAATCCCAGATAATGCTGATGCAGTTGATTGCTCTAGGGACCACAGTTTGAAACATAGTAGAATAAGCCGAAACTATTTGCAGAGACTAAACCACAACTAAATTTGGTGGCTGCACTATCTAAAATAGGCAGTAAGCTTTCTTAAATGCTCTGTATGGACATTCATTCATTCAGGTAATATATATATTTTTAAAAACAAGATGTCCTAATATTTAGTCTTATTTTTTCAAGTTTATTTTTATTGTTGACACTATTACAGATGTGCCATCCTCTCCACCCCATTTGCCCACTTCCACATAGCTTACTTAAATTCTTACTATGTGTCAGGGCCTGTGCTCATCCATTCCCAAATGAAAGAGATGGATCTAGGCTTTATGGCTAATATGAGACAAACATGCAAAGGAATAATTTCAAGGTAATGTTAAAAGGGCAAAAATGTTGACCTTTGTTATTCTCCAGGAAGGTATATGTAATTCCTCCCTCAAAATATATCTGTAATTAGGAGTGGAGAGCAGCAATTTCAGTGAGCTGTAGAGTCTGTGCTGTTATATACCCTTCTTCAGTAAATGACCTCCACAGGAATCTGTTCCAGTTTTATTCAGTGAAATGATAACTCCAAGTCATGAACCTTCTCTTTTGCAAGAGTATTAAATCCACAATTGTCAAAGATGTTCTGAAATTAAACTATTGTAGAATAATGCTCCTTAAAATTAAGCAAGCTTGAACCAAGATGGCGGCATAGGTAAACATCTATGTTGCTGCCATACACAGCAATTTCAAAACTACTACTTAACGAAAGAACAGACACCATCCAGAATCACCAGAAAGCTGGCTGAGTGAAAATTCCACAAATAAAAGTGAGGATAGGACACTGTGACTCAGAGGAGTGGCGGAGGACAGCATTGAAGATACGCGTGGAGAGAAGTTTGGAGCCGTGCGAGCGTAAGCAGATAGGGTGGGCGGCTGCAAACCTGGCTGGTTTTCTCGAACCGGGGAGACAAAGACAAAGTTCTCCAAACTGCACTGATCTCCAGCTCCGGGTGAAGTACGGGGAACCCACAATCATACGGGGTAAAAACTGGACAGTGGGGAGGCACGCTGAAACTCGGGTGCTGTAAGGGTCTGCAAGCTTGTGGAGAGGGTGAGTTTGTACAGAGTGCACGTGAACTTGGGAACAGCAGAGCTGTGTGACCGTGCAGAGAGGACTCGTGACTTACTCTCTTGTTTGGGAAACCACCAGACTGCATTGTTTTATGACCCTGGGTGAGACGTTGGATGTGCAGGCTCATTTGGGGAGAGGCTGAATTTTCCGGCAGTGGGTGGAGCTCAGCAGCAGCTCTCTCTCAGAGGTGCTGGCAGTCATTGCCACCCTGCACAGAGTCCCAGGTGCCACATAGAGCAGAGCTGACGCTGCCTGCTCGGCCCAGAGACTCCGCCCATCCAACCTGAGCATGGCTGAACCTCACAGCCAATTGGCCTGGAGGTCAAACATTCCTAGTGCTAACAACAATAATCTAGACTTAACTTCAACAAGACTGTCCAACCCATATCCACTTCAGGTAACTGGCGAGGCTGAGCCACTCTCCCTTAGAGGACATCTACCACACAAAGCTAATCAACCAACTCAGGGAAGCAGCCACCATGCAGAGACATGGAAAGAAATCAGATGTGAAAAAAATGGAGGAAAAAAAACGACAGGACGTAGAGTTCAAAACCACGGTTATAAGGCTTTTCAAGAGGCTCCTTAGAAAAGGCCTAGACTTACAAGAAAATGAACAAGACCTATGAGGAAATGAATGAGACCTACAAGGAAATGAATGTGACCTACAAGGAAATGAATGAGACCTACAAGGATATGAACAAGACCCTCAAGGATATGAAAAAGGACCAACCAGAAATTAAGCATACACTGACTGAAATAAAAATTATTATACAAAGACCTAAAAGTGCTCTAGAAGACTGCAAGAACCAAGTTAAAGATTTGAAATACAAAGAGGTAAAATCTATTCAGCTGGAAAAGCAAGAAACCAAAAGAATCCAAAAAATTCAAGATAGTGTAAGGGGCCTCTGGGACAACCTCAAGCATACCAACATCTGAATTATAGGGGTGCCAGAAAAAGAGAGAGAGCAAGACGACGAAAACCTATTTGAAGAAATAGTGACCAAAAACTTCCCACACCTGGTGAAAGAAATTGACTTAGGAGTCCAAGAAGCGCACCGAACCCCAATATATAGGAACCCTAAGAGGACCACACCAAGGCACATCATAATTAAAATGCCAAGAGCAAAAGACAAAGTGAGAATATTAAAAGCAGCAAGAGAAAAACAGTTAGTTACTTACAAGGGAGCACCCATATGATTGTCAGCGGATTTCTCAACAGAAACTATGCAGGCCAGATGAGAGTGGCAAGAAATATTCAAAGTGATGAATAACAAGAATCTACAACCAAGATTACTCTACCCAGCAAAGCTATCATTCAGAATTGAAGATCAGATAAAGTGCTTCACAGATAAGAAAAAGCTAAAGGAATTCATCACCACCAAACCAATATTATATGAAATGCTGAAAGGTATTCTTTAAGAAGAGGAAAAAAAAAAGGTAAAAATAAAAATTATGAACAACAAATACACATCTATCAACAAATGAATATAAAAATCAAGTAATTAAAAATCTGATGAACAAGATAAACTGGTGAATATAATAGAATCATGGGCATAGAGAGGGAATGGACTGACAATTCTTGGGGAGAAAAAGGATGTAGGAGGTGCAGCAAGAGTCTGGACAAAAATCATGCACCTATGGGAGAGGACAGTGGGGGGTGGTGAGGGCAGAGGGCGGGATGTGTACCTGGTGGTGGAGAACTATAGGGGGGAAGAAAGGGGGAACAATGTAATTAATAAACTAAATAATAAAAATTAAAATATTTTAAAATAAATAAATAAATAAAATACAAAAAAAAATTAAGTAAGCTTGTTAAAACTTGGATTTCCAGGCCCCACTCCCAGATATATGAATGCTCAGTTTGAATAATCTTCCAACTGATGTTGTTGCTGGTATAAGGACTGCATTTTCAATAGCACAGTTTTGAAAGCCTGTTGGTAGCATCAAGGCACTAGCAATAATTATCCAAGGTTGAGAAGTGGAGATGAGGAGGCTCTTCCCAGACCACTTGGTGTTGGAGATTCAACAGGAATTCCTAATGTGGGAGACGATGAGTCATAGGTAAAGAGAAGATCTCCAGGCAGATGGCACAGAATGTGCAAAGACACAGAGGCATAAAACAGCATAAAGCATGCTGGGATCTGTCTACAGACAGATCTCCTCACAGTCTAAAAGCCCACAGTGACTCTGGAGACAATGGAAAAAACTAAGCTCCTATTTGGGCAGCAGAGGAAATGAATGCGATGGAAAAGCTAAACTCCTGCTTGAGCGGTACAGGAAATGAAGACAATGGTGTTTAAGCCTCAAGGAAGCAAATTGTGCCAAGAGAGAGCAGGATGCACTGGCATATGATGTCCCTTGGAGATATTTCTGAGAAAAGGGTGGGTGGTTTGCTTTCAGAGATTAGTTAGGTAGATTTCTGTCTTTGTGGGACAGGTAACATGTAGAGATCCCATCTGAATCTCTGATTCTGTGATATTGATTCTGTGATATTTAAATTTTGGGGGCATGAGGAGGAAAAATATATGTATTTCAAATTGATTAGACTTGAAATTTGCAAAAAAGTGGAGAGAGGGAAAATCTCCCGAGATCTTCTCACAATGCCCCTGAATATATATATTTGTGGCTGCAAATTCAACTTAAACTATAAGTTCACAACTGTATTCCTGGACAAAGAATCCTGCAATAACCCAGTTTCTCATTAGAATGAACTGCCAGAAAATGTTGTATAACTGGGCAGCAAAGAGCACTGCCCTTGGTTAATAGATGTAATAACTGGCCGTTCTCATTAGTAGCATTGGGAGTTTACAGAAAAGAAAGCACCGCATGAGAAAGAACATTGCTAATTGTGGCCCCAGTGACTTTCATGTTGCTGGGTCTTCATTTCTTTTTCAAAGAGGAATGACAAGTCTTTTGCAGGAAGAAATAATAAGTAAGACCAAAGAAGCTAGTTTTTTTTTTTCCTTCATATTTTCTTAAAGAGAAAGGTAAAATCCACCTTTACCACAATTTTTTTTTCTGATGAGGGTGAATTTTCTTTCTCTCCCGTCTGCCCCTTCTCCCCACAACTGCTATGTTCTTCTGGAGCCTGAAGTACTTTGGCTCTAATAAAAATTTCACCTTAACTCTCAGCAGCAACCAACAGCAGACCCTAGGCAGACATGAATAGCCCAACACACTTTCTCTTTCTTCCATTTAACTGTCCAGATCCACAGACAAAGTGAGCACTGTGGGGTCAGTTGCAGAACAAAAATCAGGGGCTCTTGATTGGCTACTGATGGGCTTGGTCCCAGAAATGCTCTCTGAAAGAAAGTTACCCAAGTCTATTGGCTACTATTATTTACTTTATACTGCTAAGAATTGGGCTCAACTCTAGTTTTTTTGAGTCAGCCCTACATTCATCCATTCAACCATTTACTTATTTATGAACATATGCATATATATATGTACTAGTGTGTGTGTGTATATATATATATATATATATATATATATATATATATATATATATATGTATGTATATATATATAACATCTGCTATGTGCCAAAGCACTGTGCCAAGCATAGGGATAAAAAAGCAGTAAGACTTGCCTTTCGAACTATCTTTGGAATAGGAAACTTAGGTAAGTAAGTAACTTCTTCCATTATTTTGATATATAAAGAGTATGTAAGTGTACTCAGGGAAGCTCCATAATCAGGGCAAAATGTAACTGGACTCCTTGAAGAAGGAGGAGTTTGTATCACAGATAAAGGGTTGATTGGGGTCAGGGTGATGCTCCTGGGAAGCTGAGGAAGACTGTATAGAAGGCACCATTAGCAAAGGCCCAGTGATAGGAACTCTGCAGTCTTTGGAAACTGAAAGGAATTTGGATTATATTTGGATGGAGACAGGTGGTGCAAGAAGTTGAAGATAAGAGATCCAGGAGAGGCCACCCAGTGACAGACTTAATCCAACGGCAAGGGGAAAATCCCTAGGATCGCCTAGGGCCCAAATCTGTGTGAGTGTTATCTCTGTACTGCACAATTTATCTGTGCAGTGGGATAATAGCCCTGCTTACTTATAGGGTTGTGGGGAATATAAAGTGAGATAACGTATGTCAAGGTCTTAGCCTGATCCTTGGCAATTTTTTGCTGTCCACCAGTTGCAGTGATCATAGTGACAGCATGATAGTGGCTGCTCTTGTTGGTTACACCACTTGTGAGATTTCCGCAGTCTTTTCTTTCTGGAATGTGAACAACTGAGGCAAGTCTATGATCATCCCACAGGGACTGAAATGGTGAGGGTATGTTTAAGAAAACTAGAGAATTCTGGGTTTTCTTCATTAGTGGAGGGTCAACAAAACCTTGATCAGGACAGTGAGGATGAAGAGGCAAATTTAATAACAAAGATGTCTTGAAATCTTCACCCCAAATTTAATAACAAAGATGTCTTGAAATCTGCTGACCCTGACTCTGCTCCAAGGGTGCTCTCTAGTGGCCCATAGTAAAAATCTTTTCCTATCCAGAGGAGCAGGGCTGGGTAAATCATACCCAGTTCATGCAGATCATGGAATTCTACGTAGTCATTTAAAAATAACGAATTAGAGCAATCCCAGTCAACTTGAAAGAATTTCCATGAGAAGTTGAAGGGGAAAATCAGGGTGCAGAAAAGCATAAATAATGTTAACTTCCTCTTGTAAAGCAATGACCTCCCCACGCTTGTTCCTATAATGTCTAGATGTATATGTGTATTTATATGGTTAAATAGAATTATGTGAGCATTAATAATATATGAAAGATTTATAAACAAGTTGTAAAAATGGATACCCTTGGTGTGGGAGTAAGGGCCAATATATATATAGAGAAAATAAGAAATTGCAAGAGTTAAACAAGAAAACAGACAAAAAGCTCCACATTTATGCATTTATATAAAATTATGTCTGAATATATATTATAAATAAAAGTTTATGTTTAAGTAAATTAATCCAATTGATGGAATTTATGGAAAAATGTTTCTAAAAAAGTGAAATTGTGTGGAAGATAATCTATTCATTTACTTATAATAATTTATTTAGTGATTTCTTTTTTTGCCAAAGCCTAAAATGACCACTCTTTGAAATTATGGCGTTATCAAAATTCAAGGTACAGTCTGGCTGGTGTGACTCAGTGGTTGAGTGTTGACCTATGAATCAGGAGGTCATAGTTTGATTCTTGGTTAGGGCATATACCTGGGTTGTGGGCTTAGTCTCCAGTGAACTTGGTCTTCTGTGCAGAAGGCAAATGATCAATGATTCTTTGTTATCATTGGTATTTTTATCTTTCTCTACCTCTCCCTTCCTCTCTGAACTCAATAAAAATATATTTAAAAAATTCAATGTGTATAATAGAATTTGTTGAGCTGCTTCTAAAGTTCTTATAGTATAAAATTGCTCTTCTGAATTCTCCAGGTTTTGCTTCTTTCCACAAAATTCTGAAAATAATCTCAAGTTTGTTTTGTATTTTATTTCATTTGTAGCAGCCTTCATATTTTATAAAAATAATGATTGATATTGTTTCCTTGTATTGGATTGACTTATTCTTCACTTTCATGTGAGGGTCAATAAAAATCTGAAGATGCTAATTAAAATGTATAATAATAATATGGGTAGTGAAAAGATACCTGACTTGGATCTCAGCTCTGTCTCTCACTATGTAGGTAAACCTTAGCAAGTTATTATACTTCTGCTCTTCAGTTTCTTCATTTGGAAAATGGGGATAAAAATAGGACATAAGTCATAAGTTTGTTGTGAGGATTGAATAAAATAATTATAGTACAGTGTTTAGCAATACTCCTAGAACATGATATTAATCCATTTATTCATTCAGTAAATATTTACTGAGTGTTCACTATGTATCAGGGTCTGTGCTGGGCACTGGGATATAAAGATCTAGGTAGCCTCAATGAGCTCACATGGTAGCAATGGAGACAGACAAATCTAATGAGTAGTTGAAAACTCTGATACATGCTGAGAGCAATGGCTTACCTGATTTGGTTGGGGGTTGGAGGTCAGGGAAGGTTTTTCTGAGTAAGCAGTCTTTAGGCTGAGATATGAAGGGTGAATAAACAACCATTAGTTGTAACCAACCATAGAGAACATTGGAGGCAGAGGGAAGATCTTGTGAAAGGCTTGAGGCAATGGGGAGAATGATCCACTGTAGGAATGGCATTTTAATAAATGTCTGTTAGTAGTTACTTAACCACCCCCCTCCTCCTTTTCTCATGATACTTATTTCATGGGGCTGTGGAGATAAAATGATATTCACTTTGTAGTGTTGTATGATTAAATAAAAAATGTATGTAGAGATGTACAATAATCCTATCTAATAAAAGAGTAATATGCAAATTGACTGTACCTTTGCTATACCCACCAGCCATGCCCACCAACCAATCAGGATTGATATGCAAATTAACCCCCCCAACCAATATGGCTGTGGCCATAGAGAGCAGGAGGCAGCCTTGGGTTTCCCTGGCAATGGAGGAAGCCAAGCTTTCTGCACACCCTGGCAGGCTAAGACCTCCACACAATGCTACAAAGTTTCAATTATAGAATCCCAAAAGAAATGGCAGCAGCCATGGAGCTGGTGATTGAGGAAGCCAAGCTTTCTGCAGCCCTGCCCTGCCTTGGCCTCTGCTTAAGGCTACAAAGTTTCAATTATAGAAGGTAAATATCCCAAGAGAAATGGCTGCGGCCACAGAGTGAGCAGGAGGCTTGGCTCTGCTCCAGGCTACAAAGTTTCAATTGTAGAACATAAATAAATTCCAGATACCAGGGCCTCCACTTGGGTTGCTGGGGTGTATGGCCTGACTGCAAACCACCACAGGTCCCTCACCCAGGCTGCCCTACATCCCAAGGGAACCCCCACCCTGATCTGGGACAACCTTCAGGGAAAAGTAGCTGACCCCCACTCATGCACCAGGCCTCTATCTATCTAATAAAAGAGTAATATGCAGACCATCACTCCAACACACAAGAGGGCTGCCCCCATGCAGTCAAATATCCTTCCCCCATGTGGTTAAAGAAGGCCACCACAAGATTGCCAGCAGGGGAGGACAGTGGGAGGTTCCAGGCCTGCAAGGGAGGGCAGTTGTGGGCCATAAAGCCAGCAGGGGAGGGCAGTTGGGAGGGACCAAGCCTGCAAGGGAGGGCAGTTGGAGGCAATCAAGCCTGCAGGGGAGGGCAGTTAGGGGTGACCCGACCAGCAAAGGAGGGAAGTTGGGGGCAACCAGGCCTGCAGGGAAGGGCAATTTGGGGGGACCCAGGCCTGTAGGGGAGGGCAGTTAGGGGCAAACATGCTGATAGAGGAGAAGTTAGGCATCAATCAGGCTGGCAGGGTAGTGGTTAGGGAGTGATCAGGCTGTCAGGCAGAAGCAGTTAGGGGAAGTCAGGAAGGCAGGCAGGCCAGCAGTTGGGAGCCAGCAGTCCTGGATTGTGAGAGAGATATCTGACAGCCCATTTAGGCCTGATCCATCCCTCGAGGGTTCCCACATTGGAGAGGGTGCAGGCTGGGCAGAGGGACACCCTGCCCCCTGTGCACAAATTTTGTGCACTGGGCCTCTAGTAAATATATAATATAAAATAAATGTCTATAATAATAAAAGTGTAATATGCAAATCGACCGAACAGCCATCTGGATGTTCTTCCAGACAACTTTCTGGATGAAGTCAGGGCTGTGGCCATGGGATCAAGGCAGCCGCTGTGGCTGCAAAGGCCTACTCTTGGACAAATTTCTTGCATTGGGCCTCTACTATAATACATAATAGACATGCAATAATTGCTTTTTCCTCTAATATCTAGGCTTTTCCATTGAGATGTCTAATTAAATTATTTCATTATTAGTTATAAATGTAAATTAATGATTTTACACATACACACACGCACACACACACACATACACACACACACCCTCTTCACACTACTGCTTCCTCTGAGGTCTGGTTTAGTTTGTAAAAGGTGAAGTTTTAACCTAACAAAATCCGTGCCTCCCATTATTGGAACCTTATTTCAGATCTTTGTGACATTTCCTTGTCAAAGCCCCCAAAGTTGGCTAATATAGGGAAAATAAAGTTGGCATGACCTCTACAACCTTCTTCAGCCTTACACACGTCAGGCAATAGGCTCTTTTATTTAGGATATTAGTGACACACTAATTTCAATGCACTACAATTTAATGTATAACAACTATGTGTTAGGCATTAATTATACTAGCTGGATAATAAAATATTATTAGAAGAGAATCCTTATTCAGAAGAGAAGGGATCCATATAAAATAGTATTTTTTAGTATTCTATTTTCTTGGAGGACAGTAAACCACCTTTGGATGCCGGTAGCTGTGAGCAATGCTGCCTGAAGAAACCTCCATCCTGCCCCAAACCATTCCAGTGCAATTCCCTGGCAATGCTGCTTTCTGCTCAACTCCAGTGATTTCAGGGGCCGCACAGTAAAAACTTCACCATGTCAGCCCTAAGCGAGTCAGACCTTGCTTGTCTGAATACCTAATCTCCTTCCATTGCTGTGCTTCCTTTACTCTTTCCTGCACTCAGGTGTTGAATCAATGTCTTTTCTTGGTGGCACTCAGCTAAAGGGGTTTCTTAGAAATGAAGTGTTGGCTTTTACTCTCTTTTGTACTAAAAAGCATGATAGAAAGGACTGAGGATTAGGAATTGAGTAAGCAAGTTTGTTCCTTCCACAGTTCACCTCTTTAGCTGGGTCCACAAAGACCTATAATCAAACATCAAAATAACAGTGGCAACAAAAACCTTTTCGCATAAAACAAAATGCAACTATTACTTACCATCTCCTCAGAGGGAAGAATCAAAGCCTCACTAGTATCCGAATGCACACTTATTCTTTAGTTTAGGATTTGGCAAACAATAGCTTCCAAGTTAAATCCAGTCCACCACTAATATTCTTTTTGTAAATAAAGTTTTATTGGAACCCAGCCACGCTAATTTTTGTTTGTGTGTGTGTACTGTGTCTGTGGCCTATTTTGTACTCCCATGGCAGAGTTGAATAATTGCTACACTTACAGTATGACTTGCAAAGCCTAAAATATTTACTGTTAGACCCTTTATAAAAAAAGTTTGCTGTCCCCTGTTGTAGATAATTATAATCCTGTCTTGAGAACCCATAACTAAATTGTTAAGTTTATCACCGCCTTACAACATATATGAAATAATAGGGGAAAAGAAAATATTAATCTATTTGAGCAAGGAAGAAAATGTGAGTATATATTATGATCATCATTTCTATAACACATTAGCAATTTCCTTCCCTCACTCTCCATTCTGTTTCTTGTACCCTCAGTCAAGTTGTAATACCCACAACAGGATAACCCAAACTTTTATTTCTTCCGGTCTGAGCCTGGTGGTCTTATCTTTATGTGTTTGCTATTGTTGTCCATTGATTAACGTGATTGAAGATAGGAGAGAATCTAGAGGAATCACTGGCTTCCAGACATGTGCTTCTCTGCTTCCATTATGGAGCAGCAGCCTTTCTTTCCTTTTGATTATTAGGATGTGTAGCCTCAACTACTGAAGTATTTCTCTAGCACTTTCAGGGGTTGAAAAGCTCAGAATGATCAGGTGGCATTCTTACCTTTTAAATAAGCAATTTTCAACCTTTTTCATCTCGTGGCACACATAAAATAATTACCAAAATTCTGAAGCACACCAAAAAAAATTTTTTTTGCCAATATGATAAAAAATAGGAATAATTTTTATTCATTTACACTGGATAGGTATTGTTGTGCTGGTGGCTGTCATTTAAAAAAAAATTCAACATTTGAAAGGAAAAGAAGTCAGTGTCTCTGACTAAATAGTCAGTATTGCATGTTTAAAAATTTTGGGAGCACACCCGTTGAAAACCATTGTTCTAGATCCATGGATCTATTGTTTTGTCAGCTAAAGCTGTTCTTTCTGCCTTATAAATTGGTTTTGTTATAAGATGGTTTGCATCCCCCTCAAAAATGTATATGTTAAAGTCTTAAGCCCTGGTAACTCAGAACATGACCAAATTTGGAAATAGGATATTTACAGAGGAAATCAAGTTAAAAGGAAGTCATTAAGTTGGGACCTAAAAAGAGGAAATTTGGACAAAGACACAATTAGAAAAACAACAACAACGTGAAGACAGAGGGAAAGATGACCATCTACAAGCCAATGAGAGAAGCCTGGGTCCTCTTCTCATGCCCCTCAGAAGGAACCACCCTTCCTGACACCATGATCTCAGACTTTTACCCCCAGAACTGTGAGAAAATAAATTTCTGGGTTTTTTAAAACATGAAGTATGTGGTACTTCACGATGGCAGCCCAAGCAAGCAAACACAGTTCTGGGCCCATAATGTTGGTTATGAGAGAAACAAAACCATATATTATTCATTATTCAGTTGTTTAGAACAAACTTTAGAAGAGCAACCCAAATTCTCAGCTAATGTTATGATTCTTCAGTTGGTTAATTTCACTTTCAATAAAGTCAGCTGTGGTGGAGAACATCATAAGATCAGTGACTCCTGTGAATGGTACCCATTGCTTTAGTTCTTTCGCTATAAGTTTGGATTAGCCAGAAGCAATGTTTTGTGATCTACTTTAATAGAGTTCAAGGGTTGTGATGTTGGCATAAGCATGGCTTGTAGGGAAGGCAAATTCATGTCTAAGATCAATGTCTGTTCCAAAGAAGACAAATTACTTCCTCCATTCCATCAGGTGGCTGTTTGATCTCTCAGAGGTATGATGCTGGCAGTTGGTTTCTGTGGTTGGAAATTTGCGCAATCATTAATACTATTAGCCGGATGAAACTTGGTGCCATTATATGCGTGCATCACTTCCATTCCTGCCACTATTTTTACTTGATAGATGATTCTATTGAGAACTATCTGGGTAAGATGGCAGTCTTGTCTACATGATTATTGTTAAACACTATAAGGAGGGGGCTTTGGATGACTATTGGTATACAAATGTATTCATACTAGGTTCATTCTGAAAGATTATACATATATTTCTTTCCTAATTCCTTGTCATAAATCCAAGTCAATGACCATTCAGAGAAAGCACTAGTTCCTGCCTTCTCTGAATTATTGTAGATCTGAGTTTCCAATCATCTCTCCCCTAGATATTTCCCCCCTGTTATCCTTTAGGACTACCCCTGATTAAAATAATCTATAATAATAAAAGCATAATATGCAAATTGACTGAATGACTGAACAGCAGAATGACCATCTGGACGACCACGCTATGACACACACTGGTGCCAGGCCAGCCAAGGCAGGTGTGATGCAATTGGTTGGGGGTGGGGGCCTGCCATAGCCTGACCATTACCCCCCAGAGGGAGGCCCAGGCCATTGGCCAGTGACACTGTGGTGGGTGTGCAGGCTGGCCAGTTATTGCCCTGCAGAGGGAGGCTCACGCCAGCCAAGCAATAGCACCACAAGCCAGTCACCCACAGAGAGAGGCAACCAGTGGTGGGGGAGGGGTGGAGCAGCACCACATAGATGGCAAGCAGTGGCAGCAGTGGGGGCGGGGCCAGCTGCCTGCAGCTGGGAGGGAGTTGGTGGGGGGAAAGGAGGTGGGAGAAGGAAAGCCCTGATAGGTCCTGATCACAGGCCAGGCCTAGGAACTCTACCTGACAAGTCCCAGATTGCAAGAGGGCAAGGCTGGGTTGAGGAACAGCCCCCATGCATGAATTTTGTGCAACGGATCTCTAGTGTTCACTATTAGTAACAATTCTCTGACTGTGCCGTTGGTCAAGAATTAAAAAATCAAAGTATGTCATTTTCTTTAATAAAACTCTGCAGCACTGTTATATATCTAGCCCACTTCCACCATTATCATTGTATTCCTCATGTTCTTCAGAATAGCTTTTCATAATGGTAACTTTGTCCAACCAAAGCCCTCTAGTAGTTATTTCATTCAAGGTGATCACAGTGACAATTTGACATTGAATTCCATAGAAATCCATTAGCCAACTGGTTTGCCAACCTGTAATGCTAACCAGCACTGACCAACTTCACACCTAATCAGAAGGGATAGCTATTATGGAATAAATGTACTAGTATGTTGAACCACTAATCCCAAAGTGGATAGTATTTGGAGGTAGAGCCTTTTGGGACATAATTAGGTTTAGATGAGGTCACAAAGGTGGTGCCTATGATGGGATTAGCTGTCCTTATAAGAAGAAGAAAGACCAGTTCTCTCTCTCTCTCTCTCTCTCTCTCTCTCACTGTTTTTTGTTTGTTTGTTTGTTTGTTTTTTATGCCACACGGGGACAGTGAGAAGGAACCATATGTAAGCCATGAAGAGGACCCTCTTCAAGGAACCAAATGGGCAGGACCCTAGATCTTGAACCTTCTATAACTATGAGAAAATAAATTTCTGTTGTTTAAACACCCAGTCTTTGGTATTTTATTGTGGCAGTCTGAACAGACTAATCCAGTAAACAACATTAAATTTCCATTTCTAAAAGAGCTCATTTTTGGCAAGTGTTTTTGGTGCAGATTTCTATGTGAGCTAGTATTATTAGTTACAGACCATAGAATCTACTCTAGGTAGTCTAAACAAGAAGTGCTTAATTTCAGAACACTAAGTAGCATGCCATAATTCTAGGATGGCCAGGGAACTAACTTTAGATATTATACAATCAGAAGCAACATAGTGGAGAGAAACTCTAAATCCTTTTGACATGTTTTTTAATGGAAATGTTCCTGTTACTGTTGCATGCTACTTGATATCTGTGATATTAGTGGGATGAGAGTTGAACCTGGATCATACTTGCCCCAGGAGATCTAAATGACTTCTTGTCAGAAGATCTGATCTATCTCTGTGGCTGCCACTGCCCATTGGTTACGCATTGCAACTCTCTAAAGGGTATTTCTATAAGAGAATATGGGTAAGGTAGATACTGACTTTTTAGTATATGAAGGCAAATACTACAAAGAGTCTGAATTTGTTGATTGGATCAATCTGTAGTATCTATTGTAACTTCCATGAAGTCTAATGAGAAATAAATTTGAGGACATAAATACAGAGGATTGCAGTCTGATCTTTTGTTATCTAGTTTTAATACTCAAAAAGACCCTCTATTTTGGGAATATAGTCCACAAATATTAATTGGGTCTCTGTTGAGAAACAGCCCATTATTCTAACTCCATCTATGGGAGACACAAGCAAATATCATCCTTCTGTTTTAATGAGCTGCCCATTAGAACTGTTATAGGAACTGGATGCCTCATTTCCTGACTGAAAGGATAAGCCATTCTTTGTAAGGATGCTTTAGGGAAAACTGTACATGGGGGAGAAAAACTAGGTTGAAACTCCAACTGTTTTTTCTTGTTCAAGCATTACTTACCATTTGAGCTCAGCCTGTGTACATTCCTCAGTTCTCCAAGATCTAGCTGCGTAGTTCAGGGCTTTGTTGTTGCTTTCACAACAAGGAGGAGGTTGACAGATTATAACCCACTGTCTCCCTCTGTGTTCCTCCTGGATTTTATTTTTCTAATGGCATGCCAGTTCCTTTTTACCCATCCAAACAATGAACTGTGTTTAGCAATGAATGCCTTTTTTTCTGGTAATCTTTCATCTTCTGTGAAAAAGCAATTTGTCTTCTCAAATAATAAACTACAGGGACTCTCATTCTCCCACATTCATTTTCTCACATTCTTCTTAGGTCTGAGTGTTGAAAACAGATCTACAATATTTCTACAAAAATACTATTAAAATGCATCTCTGATAATTCTTTAATAGGAGTAATGTGCCTTTGGATAGGAGCAAGAGTTAAGATGATACTGGATGTTTTGATGCCTGAAAGACTTTTTAATTTTTTTGTAGAGAAAAGAACACCCACTCAGGAACCTTGTTCAGACACGGAGGAGAAGCTAGAGACTGTTCCTTAATCAGAAAACTATTCTCCCTGAGAGACAAATATTTAGGCAAAGAACTGCTAAGGCAGTAAGGATGGTCCGGCTTATTGTGTTAAGAAATAGTAAATGTGTTCTTTTTGAAAAAGAAAGCAATGGTTTTTTAGAGGAATTTTACAGCAGGTTTTTGAAGTGGGTCATACTTCAATCCAAATTCTAACTATTCAACTTACTATATGTGTAAGTTTGGGAAAATTATTATGTCTTTGAAATATAAATTTCCACATCAGTAATAATAGGTATAAATATTAACAGCTGTCTATAGGAATATTGTGAGGATTAAATCTAATAATATATAAAGATATTTTATTACCTGGATATAGCCAGTGGTTATTAATATGACTACTGATTTTATATCCTGAACTATGTAAGATTGCATGGAAATATTGAACGAGCCAGCTTTAGGACAAAAAATTTATATATAAAACTTGTATATTTGAATCTGTAGTCTTAATAAAAATATGAGGAAAAATAAAGTTATTATTGATAGGTAAAAAAGTTATATATAAATGTGTAAAATATTAAAAATATATAAACTTTTTTCAGGTATCTTTAACTGATTTCTTAGTTTTATTTGTTTATAAATAAAAATAATTAGCGTATATTGAATCTTTACATGACAGATTATGTTGGTTGTATAATACCTATTTCCTCATTTTCCTAAGAAAGCTCTAATGTGCCATGATTATAAAAACAAAACAAAACAAAACAAAACAAAACAAAACACTAGCATCCTTGCAGCTAGAAGGGTTTATGTGATGCTGTTCTGACAAAGAAAAAGGTAGCAGAAGTCTGTGCATGATTTCTGGAAAAAATTCCATTCCTAATATTGCTTCCTCCTCTTTCTCCTTGTCTCCTCATTGTCTTCTTTGATTGGAAAGTCGAGATGAGGATTAAGTTTCCCTTTTTGAGGACACAAAGAGACTATGAGAATAAGGCCACTCATGAGGCTGGCAGAGCAGACAGAAGGAAGTAATTTGGGACAACCAATGACACTGTGTAGTTCTGCCTTGGACATGATGATTTTTGAGAAATAATAACTTCTTATTTGGTAATTCCTGAAGTGGAGTTTCTGTTGTATGCAGCTGAAGTTAATCCCTAACTGATGGTCCTTTTTATTTGCTGGCAGCACACTCTTTGTTTTCTATGAATTCTCTGACTTAACCACCACAACATTCCTATCTTACGAAGTACAAATTTTACTCCCATTTAAAAAATTAGGAAAGCTTAGAATCATTAAGTGGCTTGTCTATGGTCACACAGCCAATACATGGAAGAGCAAATATATAAACCAAGGCGCTCAGATTTCAAAACCATTGTTTGGCTACTGATGCATTTATTTCATATTAATTTCAATCAGAGATAAAAACCAAGGGGGCAGCTGTAAGGGGGACTAGAACATAGATGCATGGACCACACAGGTACCCTAGGAAAGACCTACAGTCTTTTGGTAGAAACAATATACTAATTCTTCATTGGAAGAATTTTCCTAATAGTAAATTCTACAAGTAATTGTTAACATAGGCTTTCATATGGGACCTAAATGTGCATACGATCCATATTCCTGGACCCCACCCTCAGAGGTTCTGATTTAGTGGTCTGTAAGAGGTCCTGAGAATTTGCATTTATACAGATTCTGCTGGTCTGTGGACATTTTCATGAGCATAGATATAGGACATAGGTCACAAACACATGCCCAGAGGTGCCAGCCAACTACTGTAAGTAAGCCCTATGTAAGACAAGTAGGGAGGGGTTGCAGCTGTGGCAAGTTAGGAAGTGAATGTTTTAAAGGGGCAGCTGCTTCTCACCACCAGACAATTGTTGCCTTGTAAAAATGCAGGCAAATATTGCTAGATTTTCAAATGTTTCAAGAAAAACCCAATGTTTACAAGAGAAAATCATAAAATGGCTAAAAATACTGTTCAGGCCAAATACATCCATCTTTTTTTTTAATATATATTTTATTGATTTTTTTTACAGAGAGGAAGGGAGAAGGTTAGAAAGTCAGAAACATTGATGAGAAAGAGAAACATCAATCAGCTGCCTCTTGCATACCCCCTAATCAAACCTGGGACCTTTGAGACTGCAGGCCGATACTCTATCCACTGAGCCAAACCAGTTTCTGCTATATCTATCTCTTAATAAAGAGAGGTGTGTATGTGTAGTAGGTGGGGGAAGTTAATATATTTTACTTTTGTTGTAATTTTTCTGTATTTTTGCTAGTGCCTCCTGAGATAATGTGTGGTTATGGTTTTATTGTGTCAGTAATTAAAGACTATTCTGTTCCTCAAGGGGGGTTCTTATAAAAAGGGGTAAGTAGGTGGGCATGACTGCAAAAACTCACTTTAATATCTGAAAGCTGAGGTGTTTGCTTCCATTTCCTTGGAGATCGAGGATTAATGTGAAAGGGAAATTTTATTTATTGCAAATGACATTTCTTTTAAGTTTCTGTTCTAGACTCCCTGCTTCCTGCAAGTATGAGCTAGAAGATTTCATATAGTATTTTCTTCGAGGTAAATTTTTCTTCTAATCAGTAGACAGAAGAGAACTAACTGTCTGAAATTTTTAAAGTAATTTCTCTTTGTTAACTGCACATTTATTATTTCTTTGATAATTTCTTCCTTTTTATATCCTATACTCTTCTCCTAGGACTCCTAATATTCAGATATTGACATTTTAGACTTATCCTCTAAATGTTTGCTCTGTGGCTTTTATGTCGATACCTTTTTAAAAAATATATTTTTATTGATTTTAGAGAGGAAGGGAGAGGGAGAGAGAGATAGAGACATCAGTGATGAGAGAGAATCATTTATTGGCTGCCTCCTGCACGCCCTATACTAGGAATCAAGTTCGCAACCCAGGCATGTGCACTGACCAGGAATCCAGCTGTGACCTCCTGGTTTACAGGTTGACTCTCAGCTACCACACTGGCCAGGCTGTGGGCACTTTTTATAAGATGAAGGAAGCTTCCGTTTTGCTAACAGCTTTTTGTTTTAAATCATAAATGAGTTTTTAATGTAATTAAGTGATATTTTATATTGAGATTTTAATGATTTTCCCCTTGTTAATATAATCCCTTAGACTGATTTTATTATTATTTTTTTTCTTAGACTGATTTTAGAATGTTAAATCATCTCCACATTCCTGAAATAAACACTATTTGATTAGGCTTTATGTATTATGGACTTGATTTTCTGAAATTTTAAAATGATGTAGATTTCTTTATAAGAAACTTTAGCCTATCATTTTCTTTCTTATACTTGTCAGATTTTGGTATCAAATTATACTGGGTTTATCAAATGAGGTAGAAGAATTCTTTTATTTTATTTTCTTGAAATAAAGAATATTAAACAATATTACTTATTCCTTAAATATTTGTAGGATCACTAATAAAACCAGATTAAACTACAGATTTTTAAAAAGGTTTTTAGTTAAAACTTCAATTTTTAAACAGACATAGGACTATAAGAAATCCAAATAGTCTTATATCTATTTTAAAAATTGAACCTTTAACTAAAAACCTTTAAAAAAATCTGCAGTTTAAGCTTATTTTAACTTTGTTAATTTTTTTCTGCTGAATAATTTATTATCCTCTTCATTCATTATTTTTTGTAACTTTGTCACTTTCTTAATTCTTTTCTCTTTGGTGTAATTTGCTCTTCTTTTTTTCTAACTTCTAGAGATGTATTTTTAGGTCATTGATTTTTAACCTTCTTTTCTAATATGTGCATTTAAGTTGCTATAATTCTCTATCTGAACTGTTTTAGCAACAAATCACAAGTTTTTTTGTGTTATATTTTTATTATTCAGTTAAATATATCTATTTTCCATTGTGATTTCCTCTCTAACCTGTAGGTTCTTTAGAAATATATTGTTTAATTTCTAAACATTTAGAGTTTTCTTGCTAACTTTGGATGTTGATTTAATGTTTAATTCAACTATGGTCAGAGATTGTCCTCTGTATAACATCTGTCATTTAAAACTGGTTTTATGTTTCAGCATATAGTCAACTTTTTGTGTTTGTTCTATATACACTTGAAAAGAGAAACTATTCCCTAGTTGTCTGCTGAGGATTTTATAGGTGTTAATTAGAACAAGTTAGTAAAAGTGGTACTAAAATCTTCTATAATCTTATCGACTACCTTCTTGTTCTATTTATTACTGAGAAATGAATGTTGAAATTTCCAACTATAACATATTTATGGATTTGTTTATTGCTGCCATTAAGTTGATCAATTTCCTTTGTTAAATGCAAAATTAAAAATTTTGTATTTTCTTCTTGATTGACCCATTATTATTACAAAATATCCAGCTTTATCTCTAGAAACTTTCTGCCTTAAAATTTATTTTGTGTAATATTAGTATAGTTACGAACTCTTATTGATTGATATTTGTATGATTTATTTTTTCCATCATTTTACTTTTTTAAAGATGTGTTCCCCCTAGCTTTATTGAGATATAATTGACATATAACATTGTGTAAGTTTAAAGTGTACAATATGATGATCTGATATATGTATAAGATACAAAATGCCATCACTTTACTTTTTTTCCACTGAATAATTCATTCTATATTGTTACTTTTACTTATTCTATATCCTTATATTTTAAGTGTGTTTGTTGTAAATAATATAATATATATTTAGGTTTTGGATTATAACCAGTCTGGAAAGTTTGACATTTAATTAGGGCATATAGTCCATTTATACTTAATATAATTACTGATATATCTTGATTTAGGTCTACATTCTTCTTATTAGTTTGTGTGTGTGTGTGTGTGTGTGTGTGTGTGTGTATGTGTGTATGTGTGTCACCTATTCTACATTTTTCCTTACCTTCTTGCATTCTCTTTGGTTAATTAAATATTTCTCATTATTCCATTTTCCTCTATTTACTTGTTATTAATATATTGCCCTACATTTATTTTAATAGTTACCTAGAAATGACAATACACATCACATCATCATTTATTAAAGCCCAATATAAATTATTACTTTTAATATATACAGTACAATGTGAGAAACTTACTAGTTTACATTCCATAATTTCCACCAAGTGGTGTGCTGAAGCTGGCTCATACTAGCTCCTGGTACATTAATAAATTTTCAGGAATTTTGCAAGTCGATTGTAGAAACATTGGTAGTTTGAAATTGGCTATGTTAGGGATATATATACCACAGAAACTAAAAGAAGTCCAAGGAGAACTTATTAAACATTTACTACCACATTACTGTTTTTATTCCCATTTATGTTACTATTTCCATATATTTTAATAATATACATATTTATGTATATCCCACAATACATTATTAATATTATTTTGTACTATTAATATTCATATATAAATAGAGTGAGTGAAATCATGAATACCATGCAAAACTTCCTATGTTTTTTACAATCAGCATGTTTTCCATAGCACAAAAGGTTGAAGTACTGATAAATAATGATTTATCCAGGTGAATTGACATGATTTGACTTCCTTTCATGCCAACAACTTGAGGAATGTCATTTGTTTTCTTAGGCATTCAGTCCAGTGTTTATTGAGTGAAAGAGAAAATTAATAATCATGCACATTATAACTTATTAGATAATGTTATTTTGCAACTACTGCTATTATTACTAATCAAATAAAATGAAGGGAATCCCTTCTGCTATATACCTGAAACACACTGTGCATTCATTAAATATTTGTGGAGTTGGTAAATGAATAATAACAAGCATCTCACCAACATAATCTTCCTAAAACTGGGAAAATTCCTGTTTTACTTTGAAAAGTCTACTCATTGGTCAGACTTCAGCCTGCTCTAGAAAGTCTTTCCTGACTTTCCAAGAGCATGTTCGGTGCTCAGTTGTGCTGCTGTACCATCCTAGTCTTCCTCTAGCAAACATCACAATGCATTGTAATTGCTTGTCTAATTATCCATCACTTCTGCCATTCTGTGTATTCTGTGAAGGTAGGGATCATGGCTCTCTTGTCATATGGTAAATGCTAAATACATTTAATACATGTATTTGAATAAATAAATTGTGGATTCTTAAGGTCAGGTGCTAAATCTCAATTCCCAGTTAGTACTACATTGCTACATGGTTTTCGATTAATACTTCTTGTTTGAAATTGCCTCCTATTCAGACTGCTTTTAATATTCACTTGGAAAAAGCATAGAAGGCTAAGCTTGGCTTAAAACAGCCTTGTAATGCTATTTGAAATATTTTCCATTTTAGTGTTCCAGCTTTTGTTCCTCTCCAAAACAGGTGACTAAGCCCTTTTGGCTTTTCTATTAAAAAAAGGGGGGGGGGGGAAGAGGGGAGAAATACAGCCACAGAGCTCATTAATTAGAAGATTTCAAAACATTTAATGGTATTGGATGGTAATATTTAGCAAAACTTCAGCAGGAGTGAGTCAAATATGATACCATATTAGGTCTTTAATTTAATCAGAATTGACTCCAAGCCTTATGGTTAAATAACTGTGTTCCATTTGCTCAGCAGGCAGAGTGCCTTGGGAGCTGTTTGTTGTTTCCCATGTAGCACCATGGTCTATGTCATACACAACAAGTCAGAATTCAAGTGTTTCAATCTAGTCATCATCCTTGGGTTCCATTGAACAAGTGCTTTAACTGACACAACAATAGGCCCTTTGTCTTTCCATTGTAAAAGGTTAGAGTCTAGAATTACATATTTGGCACTGCACAAAGTCGACAAAACTCCCTGAACATGGTCTTCGGCTCAGAACCAGTTGGCAAATCCTACTGGTTGGAAGAGTCAATTACATTTGTAAAGGTTTTAGTTCTTAGAAAATCATACTCTATGAATAATGAGAGGGGAAAAAAACCCTCTCTAACTTGGCTGGGATGAGGCTAGTCAAGTCATCTGTCTTAAATTTGTTGGGAATGGAGAAGACATAAGCTTTATTTTTAATGATTGCAGGTCATGATTTTCATAGACTCACTTCTTTTGGCAACATAATATTGTGTTAAATGGCACACAATTTTGAAACTCAAAACATGAAATTGCCCTCTTTTATTTTCTTTTTATTTGCTAATCACTGCCTGCTTTTCCCAGAACTTCTCTTTTTTAATTGTTATTTTTTAATTTTTTGTCTCTTACTGGTATTATTATTATTATTTTTTCTAGAACTTCTCTTTGGCTCTGTGCTTGTAGAGAATCCTATTCAGAATCTCCTTAGGGCATATTCTTCTTTGTGTTGGTTACTGAACATATTCTTTCTACTTAATAGAGCATTGTTACTGAGTAATTAAGACCAGCAGATATTCTATTGTTTAATTTGGAGAAATGATCCCATTTCTGGTGGCAAAAAGAGTCCAGGGCATTGAATTAAGATGGCACCTGTGTTTGATTCAAGGGAGAAAGATTTGCTGCCAGATTAGCTGCTCTAAGCCACACCCCACAGTATTTAACTAGCTCCTACTTCTCTCATCTCTACTGGGCAAGCGATACCACGCCCCCACCTCACACACACAATTGTATGTTTATTTTTGCATGAGTGGTATGGGGATGTAATGAGGTCCGTATATCTTTTTTTAAATTTTATTTTCCAACAGTGTGTTTAGTTCCTTTGTGATGCCTGTTAAGTAGAGAGAATAACTGAGTGGGAATTCAAGGTTACATAGGAACTTTGCCCTGTGCTGTAGATATTCTCTTTAACCGCTGCAACAAATGGACTCTCCACCTTCTCATCTCTGAGTCATCAGCCCCAAGAGAGAATGACTGCCCAAATCTGCATCCTGTACCTTATTTCCCTTTTTCTTTCTTTAACCATTATAGTAGTCCCCCTTATCTATGGTTTCTCTCTCTGAGGTTTTAGTTTTCTACAGTCAACTGTGGTTGGAAAATTTTAAATGAAAAATTCCAGAAATAAAAAATTTATCAGTTTTGTTTAAATCCTCCCCCAAGGACATGTTTTTATTGACTTTGGAGAGAGAGAGAGAGAGAGAGAGAGAGAGAGAGAGAGAGAGAGAGAGAGAGAGAGAGAGAAACATTGATGGGTTGCCTCCCACACACACCCCAACCAGGGATTGAGCCTGCAACCTAGGTATGTGCCTTGCCTGGCAATTGAACCTGTAACCTTTTGGTGTATGGGACGACACTCCAATCAACTGAACTACCCAGCTAGGACAATCACTCATTTTTTATATTCCCTGCCATTTTGAGTAGCTTGATGAACTCTCATCCATTATGCCCAGGATGTTAATGATTCCTTTGTCCAATTTTTCAAGCCATATATGCTTCTTTTCTGTTAGTCACGTGGTAGCTGTCATCTTGATGATCAGATCAACTGTCATGGTCTGGCAGAGCTTGTGTTCAAGTAACCCTTATTTTATTTAATAATGGCCCCAAAATGCAAGAGTAGTAATGCTGGTGATTCAGAAAGGCTATGAATAAAAAGGCGAAAGTTCTCAACTGAATAAGAAACAAACAAAAACCCCCATAGGCTGAGGTTGCTAATATCTATGGTAAGAATAAAATTTTATCCATGAAATTGTGTAGGAAAAGAAATTTGTGCCCGTTTTGTTGTTGCTCCTCAAACTGCAAGCACATATCATCAGGTAGGTGTTATATCATCTTATGTAAATCACAGGAAGGGTGAGTACAGTGTAATAAGATATTTTGAGAGAGACCACATCCATACAACTTTTATTACAGTATATATATTATTATTATTATTATTGTTGTTGTTGGATTTTATTATTAGTTGTTGTTATTCTTTTAATTTATAAATTAAACTTTAGCATAGGTATAGGAAAGTACATAGTATATATAGGGTTTGGTGCCATCTGATTTCAGACACCCACTGAATTTCCCTGCTGATAAGGGGGGATACTTGTATCCTAGAAGAGGCAGCCTCAGGATGTGGGAGGGGTGTCTCTATGCTAAGGCAGAACCTCTCTGAGGCCAATTGATAGAAATTTTGCTGTTGAAGCCATAGGATGATTTGGAACTATGGATTATTAAGAATGAAAATACATTGGTATAATCCCCCCACCTCAAAAATGAAAACCTGTTACATATTCTAAAAATATGGGGACATAGTATTCAGACTTTTTTTTGTAATCTTCTAATGTTATTATGGACAGCTTTCTGTGTTCTCAAATAAAAATCTGCATTGCAATTCTTATTGACTCCATGCTATCCCAGCATAGTTTACCTGATCTACTTCTGTTAATATAGGAAGTAAAATATTTTATTAATAGAACTCTTTTGTAATGCAGTTCATAGCAGTTGCTATGATTTATTTTAGGCCAAAAAGCTGCCACCTCTATCCTTTGGTATAATCTTTTCTAAGCCATTGGAAAGAAATTCTAAGTCTCTTAAGGATTTCCATAACATTCTAAGAAAACTTAATGCTCATATCAGCTATTAACAGTCAAACAATTGCTAGTGAGGTTTAAGGTCTCAAAGAAGATTAGAATGTATTACAAAAAAATTCCCCAACTTTCTGGACTTACTGATAGACAGATTTTATTTAGATGCCTATATCCAGAGATGGGCCCAGTTCTTCTGGACAGATATTACATGGCACCATTATTAATGTGTTGTCAGAAACAGCCGCTTGCCTCATATGTTTTGCCAATATTTAAATACTCTGAAATCCTACTTATAGTAACCTCACTATTCTACCTTACATTTTTGGTCCCATGGTTATGAAATGCATTTGCTGTTTGTATCATACATACTATGATATAACTGAGTTTCAGAAGCCATGCAGATTTTTTCTCAGATCCTTTTTGAAAAAATATTGAGAGAGGGAAAGAGGATAAGCTTATTTGGTACCTAATATAGGAAGGTGGCCTGACTACAGTGATGGGGTGAGAGAGGTAGATTTCCTGAACTTGGGCTCTGAAATCATTACAGGGCAGTTTAGCCAAATGTAGTTTTGTCCAGGACAATTTCTGATGGGATCATGGATGATGTAAATTTTGGGTCTTATGGGGGAAGGGGCAATTCTCATGTCCCATGGTCTGATCTGTTAAGAAATTTAAAGAAAAAGACTGATTTCACAAACTGGCAATGAAGAGAGATTCTCTTTAACATTTAACAGATGGCAAGCAATTCCTTTTATGTAATACTAGAGGCCTGGTGCACAAAATTCTTGCACAGGGGTGGGGTGGGTTGTCCCTCAGCCCAGCCTGCACCCTCTCCAATCTGGGATCCCTCTCACACTCCAGGACTGCTGGCTCCCAACTGCTTGCCTGCCTACCTTCCTGATTGCTCCTAACCCCTAGTGCCTGAGAGCCTGATCACCCCCTAACCATTCCCCTGCCAGCCTGACTGATGTCTAACTGCTCCGGTGCCAGCCTGTGGGCAAAAGAACCATAGACAAAAGAGCCAGTAGTTGCTATGCAAGTACTGATTTCCTGACCACTGAGTGCCCCCTAGGGGAAGGCAGTCCTGGTTCCTGAATTTTGGCCCCCTATTCACTTTCACAATCTATGGGGCAATGTCTGATGCCAGCTGGGGTAAAAAGAGCCTTGAGGCTCCTAGTCATTCATAGTTCCAGCTCTGTTCATGTCTAGCAGTTGTGAGAATTAAGGTAACAGTACTTGCAATTCACGAGGTGTTCCATAGATGTTAGTTAGTAGTCATTACTGCTATGACCACTCCTAGTGAAGCTGAGACCTTATTTGAAAGAGAATGTAATTTCTTTCTCATTACAACTCTGAAAAGAGGCGAAGAAACTATTTTAAGTTAAAAAAATGAAAATAATCTTATTTTTTTGTCTAATTATGGAAATAATACTTATATAGAGTATCCAGAAAAGAACTATAACAAATTAGAGGCTGGATGCATGAAATTCTTGCAAGAGCAGGCCTTCCTTCCTCTGGCTGCTGGCACCAGCTTCCTTCCGGCACCTGGGACCTGGGCTTCCCTTGCAGCCCCGGTTTCATCTGGAAGGTCATCCTGAAGGATATCCATTTTAATTAGCATATTATGCTTTTATTATTATACATAACAGGGGTATATATTTAAAAATTTGATGCATATCACTACAGAGCCTTTAAAAAGATTCAATCAATCAACATACTTGGCTGACCTGGATAGAAATGCTGGATTTTACCGATCTTTTTTCATTATAGTCAATCTATTGTTTTCTTTGCATTTCTTTGATTACTGGTGAGACTGAACATCTGTTCATATACTTACTGGCCCAATATTTTAGAATTGCTTATTCATATCCTTTACCCATTTTTCTTTTTGCTTTGTGCTGATTTATAAGAACTTGATACACTCTGCATATTTCCTTTTTTCCAGGTACATATGTAGCAATTATTTTCCTCCAGTTGTTGCATTTTATTCTTGATTGAAATGATTGGAATCTATTTGTTATTTTAAAATTTTGTAAATATATTAACATTATTATTTATGGTTTCTGGCTTTGCCCCACATATGGGAGAGGTTTCTTCATTGAAAGATACAAAATTATTCACCCGTATGTTCTTCAAAAACAATATTATTGAATGTGCTAGGAACTGTGTTTGTCTCATAAAATGTATAATTTTATTAAAATTTTACCAAAATCTTATGAGGTAGGGTATTATCGTTATATCCATTTTATAAAAGAATAACTTGCATGTCAGAAAACATGATTTACTTATGGTTGTCCAGTTGAGAAGTGGTACATTTATGATGAGGTCAGATTTCTGACTCCATATAATATAAAAATTTCAAGTATTTTATGTTCCAGAGATGATTCTGCCTGTAGATATTTAATTTGAATAAAGGCATAAGATAAAAAGAAACTCTTACAAATGCTTTCCTCAGAAAAACTCCTAGCTTTGAAAATACTTACTTATTATGCAGACTACATAATAATAATAAAAAGTAGGGAGAATACCAGGACTAGTTTACAGAGTAAAATTTATTAATTTACATAGTGTGGATGGATGGAATATTTTGGTTAAGATAAAATAAAACATTTTAGTTAAAATAAAATGAAGGGCAGTATTGCCATGAGCCAGTAGATGAACATTCTGAGGTCCTTCTCTAACAATCAGGAAGAAATGAATGAAGGCTATGACCCCCTCCACAGCAGCCACTTAGAGGGGCAGCATTTATCTCTACCCCTCTTGTGCATTTTATGTGTTAATTTATTTTTACAATCAAACTTTGGTTTCATACCTGTTCTCTTTCTATTCAATTACTATTTAATGCCGTACCTAATTATTTCTTTTAAATTCTTTGTCATGTTACATATTTGTGAGCCACCTTTCACAAAATCAAACCAGTGAACTATCAGATGCAGGGGAGGGGTGGAGGGGGCAGAGAGGAACAGTGGGGAAGGGAGGGAGGGGGGAAAGGGGTGTCAGCCTTGGGGAAGAACTTCCTGGACACTTCTCCTTGTTGGCTATCTCACACTGGCCTCAGCCTTAAAAACCTGACAGCCAGGCCTTTGTGGCAGCCGATGGAACTCACTCCCATGTGGGGCTGGAAGGGCTGTTTTAAAAACAGTACATGCTTTTAAAATGTAAACTTTAATTAGGTACAGTGAGAAACAGAAAACACACTGATCTAAACTTGGTTGGCACACTTTCTGCAAAGCACCAGGGAGTACTTATCTTTGGCTTTTTGCAGGCCATTCAGTTTCTTTAAAAAAAAATTTAATAAATCTTTATTGTTCAGATTATTACAATTGTTCCTCTTTCCCCCTCATAGCTTCCCTCCACCTGGTTCCCACCCCACCCTCTGCCCTTACCTACCCCTTCTGTCCTCATCCATAGGTGTACAATTTTTGTCCAGTCTCTTCCCACACCCCCCACATTCCTTTCCCCTGAGAATTGTTAGTCCACTCCCTTTCTATGCCCTGATTCTATTATATTCACCAGTTTCTTCTGTTCTTCAGATTTTTAATTCACTTGATTTTTAGATTCACTTGTTGATAGATATGTATTTCTTGTTCATAATTTTTATCTTTACCTTTTTCTTCTTCTTCCTCTTCTTAAAGAATACCTTTCAGAATTTCATATAATACTGGTTTGGTGTTGATGAACTCCTTTAGTGTTTTCTTATCTGTGAAGCTCTTTATCTGACCTTAAATTCTGAATGACAGCTTTGCTGGATAGAGTAATCTTGGTTGTAGGTTTTCCCTATTCATCACTTTGAATATTTCTTGCCACTCCTGTCTGGCCTGCATAGTTTCTGTTGAGAAATCAGCTGACAATCGTATGGGTGCTTCCTTGTAGGTAATTAACTGTTTTTCTATTGCTACTTTTAGTATTCTCTCCTTGTCTTTTGCTCTTGGCATTTTAATTATGATGTGTCATTAAATTATGATTTAATTATGGTATGGTCCTCTTTAGCTTCCTTTTGTTTGGGGTTCTGTGTGCTTCCTGGACTTGTAAGTCTATTTCTTTCAGCATGTGAGGGAAGTTTTCAGTCATTATTTCTTCAAATAGGTTTTTGGTATCTTGCTCTCTCTCTTCTTCTGGCACCCCCATAATCCTGAGGTTGGTATGCTTGAAGTTGTCCTAAAGGCTTTTTACACTATCTTCAAATTTTTGGATTCTTTTTTCCTTTTGCTTTTTTGTTTGAGGTTTTTTTTTTTTTGTTTTTTTTTTTGCTCTTTTGTATTTCAAATCTTTGACTTGATTCTTGTGTTTCTCTAGTCTGCTGCTGGGTCTCTGTATAGTATTTTTTATTTCAGTCAATGTATGTTTAATTTCTAGTTAGTCCTTTTTCATATCCTTGAGGGTCTCGCTAAATTTATCAGCCTTTTCTAGGAAATTCTTGAAAAACCTTGTAACCATGGTTTTGAACTCTATATCCAGTTGTTTGTTTTCCTCCATTTCTTTCATTTGTGACCTGTTTCTTTGTCTCCACATTTTTGCTGCTCCCTGAGTTGGTAGGGTAGCTTTGTGTGCTAGGTGTCCTATATGGCCCAGTGGCTCAGCCTCCCTAGTTACCTGAGGTAAACACTCTTGGTGCACCCCTTTGTGAACTGTGTGTACAGTCTTGTTGTAGTTAAGTCTTGGTTGTTGTTGGTATCCCTGGGAGGAATTGACCTCCAGGCCAATTAGCTGTGAGGATCAGCTATGTCTATACTGGGAGAACTTCTGCACTGGAGACAGCCTTATGAGATGAGACTTACAAAATTACAAAAGCCTCTGTGCTCAGCTTTGATGGGGCGGAGTCTCAGGGCTGAGCAGACAGTCTTGGCTTCCTGTCAGCCCTGCCCTATGAGGCCCCTGGGTCTCAGTGTCCCTTGGTAATCACTGCAAGCATCTCTGAGAGAAAGCCCCCCTCGAGTTTCATCCGCTGCCAGACGGTCCAGTTTCTCCCCCTATGAATCTGGATTCCCAGATTCTCACCCAGAACTGGAGTTGAGCACAGTCAGGAGCTTCTATTTCCCTCCTGCTAGAGAAAGCCAGCAGCACACTCAGCAGTCAGTCCTCTCTGCGCGCACTCGTGTGCGCACCTCCAGACCTCTGCCTTTCACGGCTCTTCTGAGTTTCTGCCTGGTAGCCCAGATTCCCCTATATGAGCCTGGGTTCCCAGGGTCTCTCCCAGAATGGGGGTTCAGTGCAGTTGGGAGCTTTTGTCTCTTTCCCACTAGAGAAAGCCAGCCGTGTCTCCATACCTCAGCCTTTTACAGCTCCTCTGATTCTCTCTGTGCTTTTCTCTTTCCTTCTAGTTGCAGAATTTCCACTCAGCCAGGTTTCCTGTGGTTCTGGATGATGTCCATTTTGCCTTTTAGTTGTATTTTTGAAATTGTTGTGTGAGGCAGCAGTTTAGGTATTTACCTATGCTGCCATCTTGGTTTCTCGGGAAAGAGTTTAACATTAAAGTTAAAATTAAAAAGTATTGTAGAATAATTTTAATTTAAGAAATGAATATATGTAAGAAACAATATCCAAAGAGTTTTTGTTTTTAGGGTAGGGCTGTGGTTGAAAAAAATAGATAAATAATCCGCTTTTGCACATACCCCCTTTTCCCCCCACATCTTAACAATGAGCAGAAAAAATAAGAGGAGAAAGAGCTTAGTAGCATGATTTAAGCAGAAAAAACCCTTAGAAAAATAAAGATGTTAATGGACTCTAAAATACTGCTGTCTATCTATGGTCTCAAGGAAAGAGGTATCTTCCTTCCACCTTGGGCTGTGACGAACCAACCCAGTCCTCAATGGTGTGTACATTATCAGTGTACTGGTTTTCACATGTATGAACCAAATGTGGATTTTGAGAAAATTCATGTTGTGACGAACCATCTGGGGACCATAAAGTCTGAGGCCAGGAAGCACATACCAAGGCTGGGGAAAGTGTGCAAAGGGAGAAAAGAAATCAGATCCAAGGAAGAAATCTATTTGTCCATTAAACACTCACTGTGGGCCTGCTATAGATCAGATTCTATGCACTGTGTTAGGAATACGATGGTCAACATTATTAATGTGGTTTTTATCCTCCCTGACCTTCCACGTCAGTGGGGATACAGGCAGGTAAAAATGAAACTGCAACAGAGTGAAGGTGCTATGATGGGACATAGCTATGGGAACACCTGAAAGCATCTGAGACAGACTTTAGGGGGAGGTGAGGGAGATGGAAGTAGCATTGGTGATGGTGGGAGTGGTGGTGGAGTTGAGCATATAACTGCTGCAGACCTATGCTTTCCCCAGCTCTATCCCTGAAGATTCCTTTCTAGGCAAGAAAGGAACATTGCCTTCAATAACTGTCTACAAAATTGTGATGCTTTCATATGGATGCACTGACGTTTCTGTGACTAATAAAGAAATGACTGTGTATTAATCAACAAAATAGCTAAATGTTATGGGTACTCACCCCAGTAGCTGAATGTGCTTTTTAGTTTTGCTTGAGAAGCCTCATTTACATTAGAAGCTGTTTGGTTTCCATACCCAAACCCAGCTGAAAGGCCCGTTTATGATCAGAGGGTGGCAAATGCCAAGACCTGACAGGCCACTTTGCAGCAGCTAGAGCAGATTATGGCCTGTTAAGTTTTCAAAGACAGATGTCACTGTGCCACACTGCTTGAGGGAAGCCATGTGTTCTGTTTGTCAATGCTTTGGGTCTGAGTTCCCTGAGGGTTTCAGCTCTGTGATGGTGTGTCTCACTGTTGTGTAAGGAGCCAGTGATCTCAGAACTATATCTTCTAGGCTTAAAAAGGAAGAAAATTGCACGAGCAGAGGATTAGAACATAGACTAAGTAACCCTATGGTTTTATTTTCATTGCCATATGGTTCTGAGCCTCTATGATCTGTCAGAAATTTCAGTCTGATTTCTGGTAAGCTTTTGATTAGTTAAAGGTGAGAGTTGGTGCATGTAAAATGGCCAGGCTGACTGTGTGAGGGGTTCAGCTCTGCCTTTTGGGTTTAGAGATGCCTAAAGGTCCATGGGAGAGTGAGAGATGAGACCCTAACCTATGCCAAGTAAGGGATGCTCTGAGAGGCTATGGGCCACTTAAGTTGTGAGGATATAATGAGAGAATGCTCATTAAAGCAATTAGTATATAAAATAAGCACTTAAACATTCTCTTTTCCTTTATGAAATCATATCCCTCCTCACTCTGGCATTTAAATAACCCAACCTCAGGTCCTACCAACTCTTCTGCTAATTTGTTTGGGAAGCAGGACTGTGGTAGCAGGACTGTTTCTGCTTTGGCTTTCAGGGCAAGGGCATTGTTTTCTCAAATTATGGTGGTTTTAGGGTGTCCTTGACTTTGAACAGAAGTATCTCCCAGGGTGGTTCAGTGCCCACATCACATTTGGTCACTCAGTCAGGGCCTGAGGAGGGATGATCAGAATGGTGGATATAAAAGAACAAAGCTCTCACTTATAATAGTGCTCCCTCTCCCTCCTTTCCTCCCTGTCTCCCATCCTCTTCATTCTTCCTTCTGTCTTCTCCAACCAAAAAGAGAAAATAAAGCAAAAACAATTTAGAAGGAATAAGAAGATACCTGAATTAGAAAATTTAGTTCAGCCATTTACTATAGATAAGTACCAAATGTAGCTCCACACTTCCTAACAGCAAAGCAAAACTGCTTAAGCTGTCCAGAGGCCAAAAAATAGCCTTTCTTAGCAACTTGAAAATTATATATTTGTGAATGATCCTAACCCTGTCTTGCTCAGTAGACTGCACTGTTTATGCAAGTAGAGGTTCAGTTCTCATCTTTATTGCTTGGCTCCTTTGCATCAGTGACTACTTATAATTATATAATATTGCACATTTTTCAGTTTCTTATCTTCTTTCCTGTTTAAGTTTGAGGGCAGGAACCATACTCCACTGGTTCAAATTTTGGTGAACATACTAATAAATGAGAGTTTAAAAAGGTGCCTTTTCGGATGGTACACATATGAGTAAATGAAGTCAAAATGATCCCACTGAGAATGAGGCCAAGGGTTAGACTACCTCACATTAAAAAGTGCTAAGACCAATAATAGTGTATCATATCATATCGTATCATATATCAATCTGTTTCAAGATATTGAAGACTGAGTAATTAAGAGGGCATTGCCATATATAACTGGATACCACAATTGTGTTGTCTTTCTGGGAGAGTATTTCATAGACCAGCCTCATAGAACTTCTTCTTTTTGGCTAGACAGGAAAAGCTATATCCTATAAATAATAGAAGAAAGGGGTGATGTGTCCAAATCTAAATGGTGAGTCAGTGACAGAGATCCCAGAAATGCCTAGTGAGCCATGGAAGTATCTCTGAATCATTTAATTCTTCTAAACCTCATCTGGCAGGTGGGAATAGTAATAGATGTCCTATTACTTGTCTCATGGCCTTATTAAAAGAATTAAATCTACTAGATGTGAAAGTCTTTCAGAGATATATAAGTGTAAGATAAGAAAGTGTTATGTTATGTTTTGCCTGCCAGCAAGTAGTTCTGTATCACTCAGGGAAGACTGAACTGCTGAAACAATAGACCTAAAAGTAGTGGCTAAAAAAGAAGTTTCTTTCCTTCTCACATAACAGTCCAGGCTGATAGAGGAGGTAACAGTGGGGGTGGTCCGGTGATGGGAGTAGATTCTTCTCATGCAGCCATTCAAGGACTTAGGCTGACTGTGGCTCTGCCATTCTCATGGTTGCTCTGGGCTGTGCCATTGTCACTCACAGGTATGACAATGAGTTTAATGGGCCAGGCCTGGAAGTGGCACCATTGACTTATACTTGTTAGAGAAAACTTTATCATATGACTATGCCCAACGGCCAAAGAAGTTAGGAAATGCAGTTGGGCAGCTCTGTTCCTTCTTCTATAACAAAAGAATGGATTTTGGTAGGCAGTCAGCAGTCTCTGCCCCTGTCCTTTGATGGGGCTAAATCCTCCCTTTATAGGATCTCATAGCACCATAAGCCTTATATTCTTTGTATTTGGCAAAGATGCAACTTTACATTTTATGATTATTTTATTAATTCTGCCCCACTAAACAAGAGTAAGAGTCATGTCTCCTGTGCATCATGGATCTCTAACACTTGACATAGTACCAGCTGCATAATAGACTTTTAATAAGTATTGTTCCATGGGTAAGAATACACATAAATATGTCAAAGACATTTTTTGAGACTGAAGAACATCAATGAGACTATCTGGATGGGTCTGGTGAAGTGTTGAGGCCTTGCCATCATCAGACATCTTTTTGCAACTTTTGGGGAAAGGAGGTGGGGTAAGCAGGAGTCTAAGGGGACCCCCCAGTGACTCACCCTTGGATGATCTCTTATTGGGAGTGGCTAACAACTATGGCAAAATATTACTCCACAATTAAGTTATGTTATATGGCACAGTTGACTTTAAGAAAGGGAAATTATCCTGGAAAAACCCAACCTACTTAGTGAGCCCTTGAAGGGACTGACTCTCCCTGAAGAGATTGGATGTGTGAGAGGAGTTCAATGCAAGGGAGATTCCTTATTGGTGGCTTTGAGGATGTAGAGGGCCACATAGTCAGGAATATGGGTGGCTTCTAGGAGCTGAGAGTGGTCCCTGACTAACAGCTAGCAAGGAAACAGAGACCTCAGTCCTACAACTACAAAGAACTGAATTTGGCCAACAACCTTAATGAGTTTGTAAGTGGATCCTGCCCCAGAATCACCATATGAGAACTCTGGTTGACTGATATTCACTCCAGAAGACCCAGGGCAGAGAATCTAATCAAGACACACTTGGACTTCTGACTTACAGAATTTATGACTTGATTATAAATAGATGTTATTTTAAACCACTAAGCTCTTGGTAACTTGTTAAGTAACATATAGGAAACTAATACAGTTTATATATTTTTGCTGTGTGCAAAACAGATGGGGTGAGTATAGGGGCATGAAGAGGTTGGAGAAGAGAGAATGATGTTTGTTTTGCTGAGGCTTTATATATCTGGTGTCTGAAATTTAGGACGAATAATTTCTGGTTTGCCTGGGCTTTAGGGTTTTCAGAAATGTGGAATTTTCAAAGCAAACACCAGGATGGTCCTGAGAAAACAAGGGCATTGGTCCCCCTACAAACTGGAGGAGTTGCTTTGTGAAGAGCAGGTGCAATGAAACCTGTTGACATGGCCTACTTCTGCTCAGTAGGCAGCAGAAATACAGTGCTCCTTGGTCCACATAGTTTGTTATTTTAGGAACCCTGACACCAATATGATGGTGGTGGAACCTTCCCTGGAGGCTGTGGCGAGGTCCAGCTCTCAAGTGACTCTGTACATGGCAGACTTAAGTGAGGAATCCCTGAGGGGTTTATATGAATGTCAGATGTAATCACAAGGACACCCCCAGGACTTCTCAGAATTGACCACACACCCTCTTCAATGGATCTGAAGCTCCTGCATGATACACATATGGCATGTGCCACGGAAATTTGCATTCTTTTTGGCAGAGTGGCCTCATTGTCACCACTGCTCATGAAAGTAAAGTGCACACATTCTCAGTGCCAGGTGTTGTATTGTGTTTTTGCACCGGTGAGGTTCCAAAATCTCACAAAATCTTACCTGGTAGATATTTTAAGCTCCATTTTTATTATGAGCAATCTGAAGCTTAGCAAATTTATATAATTTACTTAGGGATGGCCACCTGGGGCTATTCATGCATATGAAATCTCCCGGAAACACTAAACACAGCCTTAAGAAAGCACATAATGCATCTGCAAAACTCAAGGGACTGCTGAGGAGAGCACAGTGATGCTTCTCCTCCCTGTTTGCCTCTGCTGATTTGGCTGGGGAGCTAGAAGTTTTGTGGATTGAGGTAAAGAACACAAATATGAGAGCCATTCTCATAGGATTTCTGTGGCCCAAACCTCTGCATATACCGAGGATAACTTAATTCTATATTTGGCCAGGAATTGACATTATTTAAAAGATATTTGCAGAGAGATTAATTGGAGTAATTGAATTAAATTAAAAAACACACATAAGCATTAGCACATGTCCTACTACCATGTTTCTTCATAAAATAGTGTCTGGCAAAAAGTCAGGACAAGCATCATGATTCTTCCACATTTGTTTCTTGTTTGTACTTCCAGGGCTAATGCTAACCAGAAAGTAAGCATCCCTCCCTTTAGCTCTTGTGTGTGAAGAAAGTAGATCAAGTTTTTTATTTCTTGAGTGAGGGCCACTGTGTACAATAGGGTAGGTTATTTACTGTACAAGAGTTAGGCATAACAGGCATCCCCCCCCCTCCTAATTTACAAAGAAAAAGTGCTCAGCTGCCCTAGCTGGCTTGGCTCAGTGGACAGAGCACCAGCCTGTGGACTGAAGGGTCCCAGGTTCAATTCCAGTCAAGGGCACATACCTGGGTTGCAGGCTTTATCCCTAGTGGGGGTTGTGCTGGAGACAGCCAATCAATGATTCTCTCTCATTATTGATGTTTCTATCTCTCTTTCCCTTTTCTTTCCTTTCTGAAATCAATAAAGATATAATAAAAAAGAAGAAAAAGAAAAAGTGCCCATCTGGGTGGAAGCAGTCCTCCTAACCCCGTAACTTAGTGCCACGCCCCTCTCAGTTCAGGAAGAGCCTATATTCTGAAGAGACATAATGTTTGTTGGCAGGCATAGGCCCTTTCAAATAGCACTGTCCGCTCTGTCTGTTCGGTGGGATGGGTGTGGGAGAGATGGACTGGATCTTGCTAGACCTATTTTTTGAGAGTTAGGATTTTCAGGTCCTGCTTAGTATATCAGAGAACAAAATATGGGGATAACAGGAAGATATCCCTGGGTCACAGAGAGCTGGACCTACTCCAAAACTTATGAGGGTGTCTGAATCTCTAACCAAGTGTGCAAATAGATGCTTTCTTCATTTTTTTCTTGACTACAATTTGACTTTATTATCAGTGCCTGAAGACAGAACACGATTTCAGTATTTGGTTTTGTTTTGCCCATCTCAATTATTTTAGGTTTTAATTCGGACAATTCAGGTCTTCATCTCAACCTCCCAACCATCAAGGGAGAGTTGGTTTTTTTTCTCCTCTTTTCTCAGGTCCAGGGGCTTACATAGCATGATGGTATCACAAAGAGGGGTTTGTCCCCTGTCATTGGCAGCTGTCCCTGTGATAGGTAGGAGAGTTAACTAATCCCACTTGGACTTTGGTTTTTATGAAGCAGCTGAAAACTGTGGAAGCCTATTTTATGATACAAACCAAATAGTAAAGCATGATGTAAACCAAATACTAACGAACAGGCACGAGGAAGTCTAGAATGGTAGAAGTACATGCCATTTAGGTGCCCTTGAGTCATTAGTTTTACAGCCTGGCAGTGAGTAGTCATTCATTATAAATCATTAGAATTTTAATTCAAAAAATTAGTGTAGGGGGCTGAGTTGGGAAGGGCCATGCATATGAGTATTTGGTATTAAGATGAGAGCAGCTCGGCAGGAAACTTCCTAATGGAAATGTCACTGATAGTAATTACCCCTTTCCAGTCAAGCAGCTCTTTGATTTTCTTCCAGCATTCGGGAGCCAGGCAGCCTGACAGACCCAGCAAATCAAGAAGGGTGGTTCAGCAAGCTAGAGGCTCTGGAAAGCTGGCTGGGGAACTGGGAGACAGCAGTGCAACTTGATATTTGCATTACCTGAGCAGTTCATTGGGTTATGCTTTTTAGGCACTAAGCAGAAATTCTATGGGGGCAAACTGGTGTGGAATACTGAGGAGCAAGAATGCCCAGCCTTACCCAGCTAATGTGGCTTAGCAATTGAATGTTGACCCAGGAACCAAAAGATTACTGATTTGATTCTTGATCAGGGCATATGCCCGGGTTTTTGGATTGATTCCCAGTTGGGGCTTGCACAGAGGGCAGCCAGTTGATGACTTCTTCTATATTTCCATCCCTCTCCATCCTCTCACTCTAAAAAATCAATAAAATAAAATAACACACACACACACACACACACACACACACACACACACACACACACCCCAGAATGGCAGATTTATCCTGGTGACCAGAGGGTGAGAGTGGGTAGGAGAACCAGCCAAGGTCTGGGGAAAACTAATAGCAGCCTCTGTTGCACTTCTCCCATGATATCTTTCTATCTCTTTGAGGGCCCCAGAGTGGTATACCAATGTCCCTCAAAGAAGTTTTAGGAAGATGTATTGTCTTTTTTGTAGGCAGCATGTGAGATGTTTGAGGCTTCTGAAATCTTATGTTAATTAAACTGAATGTACAAAAACTCTAAATATAGTACTGTAACCAAATTGGAGATGTTTTTTTTAAAAAAATTAATGCTTGGAATCTTTAAACCTAGCACCAGCAATGTCCTAGTTCCAAAGGAAATGCTTACAAGTCAAAGGATGAAATTTCTGATGATTATACAGCCTCTTGCCAATGGATAAATGCTTGTCCTTTATTCTTTAGTTTTCCAGTGTTATTATTCCCTGTGTTTCTATCATTTTTTCCCTCATAGAAATAGCATTATAATTTACTCAAAATGAAGGGTTTGAATGAGAATACTGGTACTCGATTTTTGTCTTCTTCTTCAATAATGAAAACTTTATAAAGAACAGTAGGGAAATATAACAAGGTGCTTGAATTATCTATATTTGTGTGTGACAAGTTAACAATAAGATTTAGTTCTTTTGTGTGCCTCTGGAAAAAGTCTCATTTCTCTGAAAGTACATAAGACATACAGAGAAATACACACATATGACTGTGTAAACATGAAAAATGTACTTAAGAATTTCCATGGGTGAAATTAGACTGATGCTTTCAATATACAAATTATTGTGTCCCAAGAAAGAAAATAATATAGCTACTGCTCTATAAAGCTAACCCACATCTCTGGGTTAACTGGCTGATCCAATGTTAAAGGCATTTTTGGGTTTATTTCCTAGCAATCTGAGTTAATATGAAGATTCATTGTATTTGGTTTCTGAGGGCTGGTAATTGTTCAAACACATGGGAGTAATTCAAAGCTTTGCTTCTTTGGGTTCAATAATTCCATCTCCACTTAGAAATAAAATGATAGTTAAAAAAACATAACTAAATAATGCATGGTTTGATGGGATGAGGAGAGCATTGCTAAAATTCACATAAAAAAGTATCCTCTATCATACCAGTTAGTTCTCAGAGTTGTTTCATTAGTGTCCCTTTAACATGTACTATTTCCCAATTAAGTGTGTTGGTAAGAATTATTCATTTTAATAATTAAAGAGCTTCCCCAGCTCCCTGAAGAGCGTTACCATGGAGGCCCAGCTACACTGCTGGGAAAAATCACAGCGTGCTAGTGTGAGGAGAGGGTGACAGTTGAATGCTAGTATTGCTATTGGGGGAAACTAACTCAGGCTCATTTCAGTGGTTGGGCTCCAGAACACCCGTGAAGTGACCTTTCACTGTAGCAGGCTGTGAGATGAATTGGTTTTGTGTCTAAAATGGAGTGTAAAGTTTGATAGCGTATGTATTTGAGACATACTAAGATGATGTGAGGCTTTTTGACTGTCTTCGTTCTACTTAACTATTTGGCAGTGATTTCCCCAATTGGTTCTTGTGATGCCTTAGGGCTGCCATGAAATTCTACAAACAAAATCTAATTTTATTTTAATTAAAAAGAAATATATGACCTTTCCTTTTATTTTAATTAAAAAGAAATATATGAGGATTTTAGGAGTGGCTGATGGAAATGAAGCTTTGAGAAGAGTGTTACCAAATGCAACAGTAATCATCAATCTGTTGGCAATGTTGAATCAGCGTTTCTTGGTGGTAGTGAAATACCACCTCCTTGGGTATCAATTACTGGGAAATGTAATCACAACTGACAGCATTAGGGGATTGATGATTCCCAAGCATTTGGGTTTCTATTATAAGAAAGTTATATAGAACAGTAGAGTCAAAGACCCCATCCCATTACTAAAATTGTAAGAATCAAGGCAACCACCATCACTACTGTTTCTGGTGATCACACTAATAAAGTAGCTCAGGCTCGGAGGGTACTTACCAAGAAGCACTGTTGTAAGTGCATTACATAAATGGACTCATTGGACTATGAGATACAAATACCAGGTCCTAAATTTGGATAATTTGCTAAAAATATCAATAGTTATAGCTATAGCTATGAGTATAAATATCAGCACTACCTCTATGATGACAATGCTTTGTGACTACTTAGTACTATGCACCTTTCAAACCACTCTCATATTTATTCATTTGATTCTTTTAATAAGTCATTGAGGTAAATAGAGCTATTTTTATGTTCATTGTACAGAGACTTGGGATTTTCCAAAGTTTCAACAGCTAATCATGGATTCCAAGAATTTTCAAACTGAAAATAGGTTACAGATTTTTGCCTGTGAGACTAACTTACAGAGCTTTGTGGTTCGCTCAGGTTTTAGGTCTTGTCACTGTCATTCTTACGAATTCCCCATGACATCAGAATTTTTGTTTTGATTTTCAAAACTTGAACCATCATTCCTTAGCTTTTCTTGATTTGAGGCAGGCTTGCTTAAGTCATTCGGGAACACTCCAAAAGTGGGAGAAGAGACAAAGTGGTTTCCCAACCTGGTTAATGGGGGAGGGAGCGGCGTGGCAGGGGGATATAAAAGGTGAGGGAAAAGGGTCAGGAGGCTAAGGGAAAGAGCAGATGACCTGTCTGTTTCTGACACCCTCCACGGGAGAGGATAGAACTGAACACTTGCTGTGTTTCTGGGCAATGAGGGGACTGTGGTGCTCTCCCCCACGGGATTCCAAACTGCGGTCCACCCAACTGGGGGTGGCTTGCTCAGAGTTTTTCATCCACATTTGGGAGTGGTCATGATGTAGTTGTGAGATGTGAAGGGATGGCCAGAAGCCATCTGTTATCAGACCTTACCACCATCTTCTCTGCAATCGGGGTCTGTCTTGACAGATGGTTCTTATAACATTATAATTGTTTTTGTTTTGGAGAAGAGCTTTCTCAGCTCTCAACCTATATTTAACATTTTAGATAAATCTCTGTTATCTTCGCCAATTATAGATATGGCCTAGTGATTTTCATATGCACTGAGGTGCATAGGTAACTTACTAAGTAATACGTTTCTACATAACAATACATATATTTGATGTTTGTACCACTCAGGAACTGAAAGTAGAGTCATCTCTAACTGTTATGAGTAGATAGGGAGAGAGGGTCTTCCCATGGCTTGTCTCCAAAGTCCTTGCATGTCCTAGTAATGCTGTTTTGCATATTTCTAGATAATTATGTTTTGCTGCTTATCTGAATGACTTAATAAGAACACATTTGGTGCATCAAAAAATGATTTTTTTGGTAAAATTAATTAATTTTAAACAATGAAGGATTCATAGGCTACAACAGCAAATTTAAGGGCAATCTCACAGGTAGGAAATGAAATAGAGACTGTTTTTTATCAGACTGGGACTCAGAAGTATTAGATCAGGATGCAAACTCTTACTTTTTCTTCCCAAAGCCTGATTGTATTTGGTATCTGTTTTTCTTGAAGCATCTACAGACTATTTTCTGCTACATGTCTGGCCTGTCATGGCCATCTCCAAATGGCAGCTTTAGCTCCCATATTTCCCCTATCTTATGGACTCAAACTCACAGCCAACCGACATGGACTTTGTATGTCAGCCACTATTCTTGGTTTGTGAGCAACAGAAGCCACCATGGGTAACTTTAGCAGTAAAGAAACTTAATGAAGGACATTGGAGAGCACACAAGAATCACTGGGATGGAAAATGGACAGAAAAGAAAGGAGACTTCATAGCCAGAAACACAGACCATGAACATACCAAAGAACTGGTCCTGTGAAGATACCTCTGCTGCTAGGTACCAGACTTGCCTAGTATTTAACCTGCTGAATACTTGACTTGGGCCACTAATGCTGGGTCACTGGATTCAGATACTCCCACTGTACCCATCCTGGTCTCTTTAAAGCAAGATTCTTTAGTGTCCTTACAACTGTGCATCTGTAATTTCCAATTCATGGGCTGCAAAGGGGGCTGGGAGAACAAGTCTGAGATACTTTCTGTATCTGTAGGCTCTGTAAGGGAAGGGGGCTATGCCCCTCACCACATTTAATAAGGTGGGAGATTTCTCAAATCTAAGAAGGATATTTATATTCTGGGCAGGCCAATAAAGAAAAGAAAAAACAAAATAATCAAATGGTCACTGCACTGAGTGTCCCAGTTCCTCACATCTGAATAGATATGAACTATCTATTCGAGTCAGATATTTATCCCCAGACCAATCAACTGAGGCCAATAAGACAAAATGCCTTTAAAATAGTCTGTATTTTCCAGAGTAGATTTTCTCTAAGTGGTGTGTGGAATCATGGAGAGTTCATCATGGCTGTTTTGTTTTCTGCTGCTGGCTCAGGATTAACATTGTGTGGTCCTTATATTCTGCATTACCCATTTCAGGTTACTTGCTAACTTGCCACTGGTTTTATTAATACCCTATATAATAAAGAGGGAATATGCAAATTGATCATAATTCCAACACACAATATGGCCACTCCCATGTGGTCAAAGATGGCCCAATCCTACTGGGACAATCTGACATCTCTCGAGGGGTCCCAGATTGGATAGGGTGCAGGCTGGGCTGAGGGACACACCCCTTCCCACCCTCAATACATGAATTTCATGCACCGGGCCTCTAGTAGTTATGATTTAACTTCTCTAGAACAGAAGTGGTTACTTTGGGGCATTTGGTAACTTCATAGACCCAGGCCTTTTCCAGAAGGTCCAATTTCCTTTCCTGCTTAGGCAATGGACAAATTTGAGCCTACTCTTTGGCCAGACATTTGAAATTGTAGCTTCCAATATTCCCAGACTAATGTATCTAACGAAACAACACTTTGGGGCTTTGAGGAAGATTTGGCAGGTATAATCTTTGAGAACACCTGGCTGGGTATCTCTTAGAAAATGGAAACAGGCTTTGAATAGATATTGTATCACTAAATAATGACTCGGCATAATTACTTGTGCTCATTCAAAACATATATCTTGGGAGCCTATTATATGATGGACACTGGGCCAAATTTTATTAAAGTTAGTTTTTCTTTTCTTATTTTAAGACACAATGTTCACAGTAAATTGAAATACATATTTTTTAGCTCTAGCTAAATGAATAATTTGTAAAAGCCATATCTAGCTTTTCATTTCCATAATTTAATAATTTGCATATCTGGGACTTAATTATGGGAAGACTGGATATCTAGCCTAATATTGCAGTTCCCCCTCAAGAGTGTTTAGATTTTTTTTATTTAACAAAAAATTCTGAAATTCTTTCTAGAGTTTTTGTTTGGAGGCCTGGATTTTAACAAATACAACTGGGTATTTTCTTTAAATTAGGTAAATGGTGCCAAGAGCAATGATTATTGTTAATGTTTACTGTTATTTCAGTTTTGCAAGTAGAAGAAGAAAGCTCCTGGGAAATACCTAAGTAAACAGGTAATAAAAGGAACCTGTAAGAAGCAAAAACACAGGCAAGAATATTATTTGAAAACCCCATCATATTGAAAGGCAAGAGTAGCAGAAAGATTTCAATGATAGGTAGTCAGATTTAAAAAATATAAATCTGTTATATTTAATGTGATGAAGTATGTGGACTTTGGAAGGAAAATGAGGAAGTTGAAACATCATTTAAAGGATATCAGTGATCTACTCCATTGTCACTGATTTTACTAATTCATCTTATGAGTTATGTCCATGCCTGATCTCTTGTTCCAGAGGTCTGTTGCATCCTGAAAAGATGTTGTAGTTGTTTCTCAAAAGTAATGACATAATTATCTCATTAAACAGATTAGTGAGACAGTTTTGTTTGACAACATGGTTATATAAGAGATGTATCAAAATAAGCCATCCTCTTTTGTACCATTTAAAAAAATGCATGATGATATGACAAATGGTAATTTGTATACTCAGTGAATTAAGACAAGTCATTATAAAATAATCTCCTTAGCCTTGGGGGTCTGCATTTTCTTTGAAGGGGCAAATACACATATAGCAGCAGGCATGACGGTAACTTGTACCCACCTGTGATATAGTCTACTGGAATAAGACCCTCCTGCACTCACCTGTATTCAACAAAGCATGGGTGAGGGAAACCCACACTAGTTTAAAGATGAAAAGTATGCATATAAAATCAAGCAAACTTACCATCTGAATGATATAACGTAAGAATTGGCCACCTTTCTAAAGAACCAGATACTGAATACTTGTTGCTTTGTGCATTCTATAGTCTCTATCACAATTACTCAACTCTGCTGTTAAAGCTCAAAAGCATCCATAGGTAATATGTAAATAAACAAGTATTTCTGTGTTCTTATACATTTTTATTTATGGTATTGAAATTTGAAGTTCATTGTCTGGTCTGTGTGGCTTAATAAATACAGCATTGGCCTGCGGACTGAAGGGTCCCAGGTTCAATTCCGGTCAAGGGCATGTACCTTGGTTGCGGGCACATCCCCAGTGGGAAGTGTGCAGGAGGCAGCTGATTGATGTTTTTAACTCTCTATCCCTCTTACTTCCCCTCTGTAAAAAATCAATAAAATATATTAAAAAAGAAAAGTATATATAATTAAAAAAAATTGAAGTTCTTATAATTTCATGTATCACAAAATATATTTTTTTTAAAATGTAAAATCCAATCCTAGGTTTGTGGGCCTATAAGAACAGGTTTGTCCCATGAGCTATAATTTACCAGCCCTGCTTTATTTATTACTGGAGGCCCAGTGCATGACATTTGTGCAGTGGGGGTGTGTGTGGGGTGGGGTGGGGTTGGGGGAGGGTTCCCTTAGCCTGGCCTGCACCCTCTCATAGTCCAGGACCCTTTGGGGGATGTCCAGCTGGGGATCCGGCCTAAGCTGACAGTCAGACATCTCTCACGCAGGCCGGGGCTCTTGCAGTATGGGACCCCTCACTCCTTACCACCCACCTGCAGTGGAGGTAGGAGAGGCTCCCGCCACCACTGTTGCACTTGCCAGCTGTCACCCTGGCTTCTGGTCAGTGGCACTCCTCCTGTGGGCGCGCACTGGCCACCGGGCGGGGGGGGGGTGGGGGCAGTTCCTGTGTTAAGCGTCTACTCCCCGGTGGTCAGTGCACATCATAGCAACCGGTTGTTCTGCAGTTTGGCAAATTTGCACATTAGGGTTTTATTATATAGCATTATTATTATTTTTAAATCCTCACTCATGGATTTTATTAATTAATTAATTAATTAATTTATAGAAACACATCAATTGGTTGCCTCCTGCACTTACCCTGACCAGGGCCTGGGTCAGGATGAAGTCAAACTAGAGACCTTTCAGTCCACAGGCTGACAGTCTGTCCACTGAACTAAACGGGCTAGGAGTACCAGCTTTCCTTTTAAGTGTACTAACCTTTTCCTTCTCTCAGTTTCCAAACTAGTTAGGATTAAGTACATTTTCAAGAGGCACATGACATTCTCTTTTGCATCACAACTTTGTTCTAAAATATTGTGGTCTAACTCTTCACACACTTTTTCCTACCCAGGTGTTGATGTCTTTCATTTATAATATTAGGGATGTGTAATATCAGGAAGCCTGGTCAGAGTTTATAGATTCAATATATAGCTACTCTCTTCCCCATTATTTAATTTATCTTTCCTTTCCCCAATTTCAGAACATAATTCCTAATTCCTTTCCCTTCACTTTTCCCTTCAAATCTAATTTGTATGTGACATCTATAATCTTCTTTGGAAAAGATATTTGTCATGGCTCAAACAAGCCCTCTGTTCACTCTTGGTTTCCTATTCCTAAAATGAGAAAACACATATTTTAGTCCCAGATGAATAAGAGCAAAAAAATGGTAAATGGAGTTGATCAACAGCCAAAAAACAGGCTTTGCATAAGATGTCCAACTAATTTCCCTTAGCTTTGTCTGCTCTATTAATTTTCTGCCAGTTGCTTATTTTCTCAAACGTCTTACACATCCTCTAGATGCAAAAGCAACACCAGTGAAAGCCAATATTTGAGCCAGATAAGCAGAAAGAACTCAGCTGTTCTCACTGTTGTAATAAAAAAATTCTTAATTCAATTTAATCAATAATGAGCATGTGTTTTTCCATATACAGTACTGTGTAGAGTGATTGATGCCAAAAGGCTACATAGTATAGTACAGTGGTCGGCAAACTCATTAGTCAACAGAGCCAAATATCAATAGTACAATGATTGAAATTTCTTTTGAGTGCCAAATTTTTTATTTATTTTATTTTATTTTATTTTTTTGTTTCCGTGTTTTTATTTTTTAAAAAATATTTTAATCTTTATTGTTCAGTTTATTAATTAAATTGTTTCCCTTTTTTCCACCTATATCTCCCATCCACCCAGTACCCATCTCACCTGCTGCTCTTACTTCCCCACACATGTCCTTTCCCATAGGTGTATAATTTTTGTCCAGTCTCTTGTTGTACCTCCCACACCCTTTTTCTCCTCAAGAATTGTCAGTCCATTCCCTCTTTATGCCCATGATTCTGTTATAGTCACCAGTTTATCCTGTTCATCAGATTTTTAATTCACTTGATTTTTACATTCATTTGTTGATAGGTGTGTATTTGTTGTTCATAATTTATATTTTTACCTTTTTCTTCTTCCTCTTCTTAAAGAATATCTTTCAGCATTTCATATAATATTGGTTTGGCAGTGATGAACTCCTTTAGCTTTTTCTTATCTGTGGAGCACTTTATCTGACCTTCAATTCTGAATGATAGCTTTGCTGGGTAGAGTAATCTTGGTTGTAGATTCTTGCTATTCATCATTTTGAATATTTCTTGCCACTCCCATCTGAAGTCAGCTGACAAGCATATGGATGCTCCCTTGTAGGTAATTAAGTGTTTTTCTCTTGCTGCTTTTAATATTCTCTCTTTGTTCTTTGCTCTTGGCGTTTTAATTATGATGTGTCTTGGTGTGGTCTTCTTTGGATTCCTATAGTTTGGGGTTCTATGCGCTTCTTTGACTTTTAAGTCAATTTCTTTCACCAGGTGGGGGAAGTTTTTGGTCACTATTTCTTCAAATAGGTTTTCATTGTCTTGCTCTCTCTCTTTTTCTGGCACCCCTATAATTCAGATGTTGGTATGCTTGAGGTTGTCCCAGAGGCCGCTTACACTATCTTCAATTTTTTGAATTCTTTTTGCTTCTTGCTTTTCCAGCTGAGTGGATTTTGCTTCTTTGTATTTCAAATCTTCGACTTGGTTCTTGCGGTCCTCTAGACCACTTTCAGGTCTTTGTATAATATTTTTTATTTCAGTCAGTGTATGCTTAATTTCTAGTTGGTCCTTTTTCATATCCTCGAGGGTCTCATTCATGTACTCGTAGATCTCGTTCATTTCCTTGTAGGTCTTGTTCATTTCCTCAAAGGTCTCATTAAGTTCATCAGCCTTTTCTAGGAGCCTCTTGAAAAACCTTATAACCGTGGTTTTGAACTCTATGTCCAGTCGTTTTTTCCCCTCCATTTCTTTCACATCTGATTTCTTTTCATGTCTCTGCATGGTGGCTGCTTCCCTGAGTTGGTTGACTAGCGTTGTGTGGTAGATGTCCTCTAAGGGACAGTGGCTCAGTCTCCCCAGTTACCTGGGGTGGATACTCTTGCTGCAGCCCTTTATGGGTTGCACAGTCTTGTTGAAATTAAGCCTAGATTATTGTTGTTAGCACTAGGAGGGTTTGACCTCCAGGCCAATTGGCTGTGAGGATCAGCTGTGCTCAGGTTGGGTGGGCAGAGTCTCTGGGCTGAGCAGGCAGCCTTGGTTTCTGGTCAGCTCCACCCTCTGTGGCACCTGGGACTCTGTGTCTGGTGGTAATGGCTGCAAGCACCTCTGAGAAAAAACTGTCTCTGAGCTCTACCCGCTACAGAACAATTCAGCCTCTCCCCAAATGAGTCTGCACACCCAAAGTCTTACTCAGAGTTGTAAAACAATGCAGTCTGGTGGTTTCCCGAACAAGAGAGCAAGTCACAAGTCCTCTCTGCACAATTGCATGCTTCTGTTGTTGCCAAGTTTACGCACCCTCTCCACAAGCTTGCAGACCTCTGCAGCGCCCGAGTTTCAGTGTGCTTCCTTACTGTCCAGTTTCACCCCTATGAGTGTGGGTTCCCCGGACCTCACCCGGAACTGGGGAATCAGTGCAGTGGGATGCCTTTGTCTTCCTCCCCATTCGAGAAAACCAGACAGGTTTGCAGGTGCCCACCCTCTCTGCTGGCTTGCACGCATGGCTCCAAACCTCTGATTCTGCACGAATTATCAACTCTGCCCTCCGCCGCTCCTCTGCGTCACAGTGTCCTATCTTTACTTTCATTTGTGGAATTTTCACTCAGCCAGCTTTCCAGTGATTCTGGATGATGGTTGTTCTGTTGTTAAGTTGTAGTTTTGAAATTGTTGTGTAGGGTAGCAAGATAGGTGTTTACCTATGCTGTTATCTTGATTCCTTTAGTTTCGAGAGCCAAATTTTAAAAACTTAAACTTCTTCTAATGCCACTTCTTCAAAATAGACTCACCCAAAGCATAGTATTTTGTGGAAGATCCATACTCAAGGGGCCAAAGAGCCACACGAGGCTCATGCTCATGAACTGCAGTTTGCTGACACTGGTCTATTGTATACCCTCAGAGAGCTTGCAATTAAAAATTCTTCTGAATATCTGTCTATATAAAGAGCTAAGCAACTGTCCAACCATCCAACCAGCTGGTACCTATGATGCACACTGACCACCAGAGGGCAGATGCTCAAAGCAGGAGCTACCAAGCTGCAGTGACTTGGCAGCAGGGGAACTCTGCAGAGTGCCCTCTTGCACTCTGGGACCCCTTCAGGGTTGTCAGAGAGCCAGTTTCGGCTGCATCCCCACAGGTCAGGCTGAGAGACCCCACCTGCCAGAGGGACCCTACTCACTCCACAGGCACCCTTTGAATTGTGGCACCGCCCAGGTTCAGCCAACTGGGGAGGGACCATGGGAGGTTAGTTCCAGGGCGTGTCTAGCCCATCTAGCCTGGTCCTGCCCTGGGGCCACTTTATAATTAATTTTCTTTTAATGTGCATGAATCCATGCACCGGGCCACTAGTACTTAAATAAAAAAAGTACAAGACATATGTCACCAACCTGGCCGAGAGGGTAATAGCATTGGAAAACAAAACTACTCTATATCGCTCATTTACCTTCCTTCTCCTCATACTGCACTATTGGAAAGTTTTAGCCCCTTCACAATGCTCCCTTCTGTGGTTCCATCTTAACGTGATGCAAGTTGTGCTAGAACTTGTTGAGCACATCTGAAGTCACAACACTGCAGATTGCTACTAGCCTGAGCTCCGCACCTGTTCAGCGCCCCATACCTGGGAATACCTGGTGGTTAATCCTCTTTTGTTTCTAGCTGACCACTGTGAAAGTCATTTTCCAGGTGTGGGGAAAATGGCTTTTGCCTATTTTTGTTACCCTCTACTGCAAAGCAATGCCATCTGCACTTAAAATCTCTAATCAAATAGAGAGCACAGCTCTAAAATTTTTATGTCATATTTATTATAGCCCTGTTACCCATCTTAGGACCCAAGCACAGATCCTTGTAGACTGTGCTGTGAATAATCTGAGGGTCAGACATCAAGATATGATCATCCCTTCCTTTAGTAAGAACCCAACAACATTAAACCAAATGTATGTACTCCAATTCTCTCTTCTTTTAGCATTAATTTCCCCCAGACCCCATCAGCTTTCTCAAATAGTCTCTGCTCTAGATCCTGGGCTGAGAAAATCCTGTAGCCTCACTAAAATACTCAGTGGCCACACAGCCTGGATTTCCATTCTGGAGTCTTCAAAAACATAGTGAATAGCCAGAGTGACTCACACAAATGGCAGAAGTTGTAGGTAAGTGTTCAGAGAGAACAGAACGCTTGAGCTAGAGTTGTTAGAAGAAGAACCTATTCCAATCTAGGATTTGAACTAGACTTTGAAAAATGTGTCTGGATAGAATACATAGGCAATAGACTGGACAGTCAGTGTCTTTCTCCATGGGGTACGGATTTACATTTTTGGAGTTGAGAGTCAAAGGCCATTTATGTGGATAGATGATGAGGAGACATACAATAGAATAGGTGGATGTAAAAACACGAGGTGAATAAACAAAGGTTGAAAAGAAGAAATCCAGAAACAGGGCATTGCTTATCTTAGTCAGTGCATTTTGGGGCGCCATGCCGGAGTGCATGCTCTACTCTGCAGCACGTTTCAATTACATCTGCATAAGATGCAAATACATTTGTGTACAGGAAGGTTTTATAGGAGAGATGGGATTTCAGAAGTTTCCGAACACTTCCCTGAAGGTTTCAGAGGTTCTGACCAATATTAATTTAAAAGATTTATAGGATAAAATTTCTTGGAATACCACCATGATGAAACTCAAGGTGAAATGTGTGTGGTTTGGTGTTTTTCTTTTTGTTTTGTTTTGTTTTGTTTTGTGTTTTCTTTAACAGCTTTTCTGTCAAATAGAGTTTTTAATCTTTAACAGGTTGATTTTTGATGAAACAGGCACATTGATTACTGTGGTAAATCGACCCAAAGACAGGACAAATAAAAAAGCACAATGAGTTGAATTCTTTGGTTATGGTTTTCATAGTTGTGTTTGTCTTGAGTCAGACTGTGAAGCGAGAATAATTAAATGTGGCATAGGAGAATTACTAGGATTGAAAACTATAAGTTAATTGTGAGTTTGTAGTAGCTCTTAAGAACACTTGACTCAAATTGTTTCTTTTCTTCCTGGATAAGCAGCAGCAAAGGGTACTCCTCACTCACAGGTTTCTAGAAACAGAGTGGATTTGTGTCTTATATAATCTTCTTGTATCATTCCCCCTTTTACTTTTACACTAGCATCTTTATGACAAATGAGGTCAAGGACAGGAAATAGTTGTTACCAAATACTCCAAGAGTTCAAACATGGATACAGTTAAGGGGAAGTTTGAAATGAGTCTGCCAATAGACCCATGGATTTCTTTTGTTCAAGTCATCCAGGAGAAGCAGTGTAGTCAAAAGATTCCAGGGTTAAACATCACAGTGCTGGTTTGGAAGCCCAGCCTTTTAGTGGCTATAGACCTAAGTCAAGTTATTACTCTCATGTAAGTGTTGTCACATGAGTAATTTTGGTAATTAGAATAGCTGTGAGGTTTTTGTAAGATAAGTTTTCTTGAGAGCAGGGACTTGGTTATTTTCTTTCTTGTAAACACCCAACACCTAGAACAATGTCTAGTACATAGTAGGTGCTCAGTTAACATTTGCTAAAACACGAATTCGTGAATTTTAAAGTGAAAGTGACTTGTACATAAAAGGTACCTGTATTAGTGACGGTTCTCCAGGGAGGGACGGAGGGAAGAAAGAGAGAAAGAGAAAAAGAGAGACAAATTGAGATGGATTTTAAAGAATTTGTTCACGTGATTATGAAGGATAGCAAGTCTAAAATTTGCAGTTTGCGTTTGCTAGTATGCTGGAAACCCAGGAATTAGCCAATAGCCAATATTGCAGTTTAAATCTGAAAGGTATAGGCTGGCAGAATTCCCTTTTGCTCAGAGGAGGTCAGTCTTTGATTCTGGCCAGTCCTTCAACTGAGTGGATGAGGCGCACCCACTGTATGGAGAAAATCTGCTCTACTGAAATTCCACCCATTTAAATGTAAATCTCATCCCCATACCTCTCACAGAAACATCCAGAATAATGTTTAATCAAATATCTAGATACTCTGTCTGTCCAAGTAGAGACATAAAGTTAATCATCCCAGTGCTTAATAAGTGTGAATTCACACATTCAAATAATTCCTACTCAGCAGTGAAATGTTAAAAGTCATCATTAGGAGTATAAGCCCTGACTCAATTTGTTAACAGTGACCGTTTTTCTTTTGTAGAAACAGGAAGAGAAACAAAACGAGAGCATTTTTTTATTGATGTCCTAGTGTCTTATTTTTGATTGATATTTTTCTCTCAGCAATGAAAACACAATGGGCCCAATCTCTTGCTACAAGCCAGTTTCTTTCTTTTATCTCCTCTAGAGCCACCCAACCTCTTTGTAACTTCTTTCCATTTTGAATAGATACTAATCATGGAAAACATGCTCATTAGTACTGCTAGACTGGGCAACACAAGCTTGTTTTTTTTGTTGTGTTGCCATTTATGTCCCCTTTAGGTTATTTTGGCTGCAAGAAGCAGAGGCCAACCTGTTCTCATTTTGAAAAGGAAAATTTGTCCTGACCAATCTAGTTAAAACTGTAGTCTTATTTCTCTACTCAGCTGCAGAGCCTAACCCAAGGCTCTCCCGCCAAGACTGACTCGGGTGGAGCTGCGAGGACCCTCAGGGGCCCACCACAGGAGGAGAATATATAGATCAGAGCCTCCCCACAAGTTCAGATCAGGCTTTGGATCCAGAATTCCTCTGGACTAGCAAATCTGCGAAATAAAGGTTAAACTTTCCTCCCTCAATGCTGGCTGATCATTCTTCTATGCATTCTGACACAACAATTTATTTGAAAGCATCCTAATATATAAAAACCCTGGGTCATAATGACCAGTAATGACCAGAGGCTGACCAATCAGAAGTCAGTGCTGGCCCCGCCCCCCACCAAGAGGTTAGGGACAATCAAGCAGACATGCAGAGTGGTTAGGAGTGATCAGGTAGGCAGGCAGGTGGTTAGGGGAGATCAGGTAGGCAGACGGCCCCTCTCTGGGCTGGCCCTGTCCCCAAGCAAAGGGTTAGGGACAATAAGGCAGGCAGGCAAAGTGTTTAGGAGTGATCCGGTAAGCAGACCATCAGTTAGGGGTGATCCGGTAGGTAGGTGAGCAGTTAGGGGCAATCAGATAGACAGACAACCCCTGGCAGGGCTGGCCCCATCCCCCAGCAAAGAAAGAGGAAGGCCCAGGCCAGCCAAGCCATTGCACCCCATCCTGTAACCCACAGAGGGAGGCCACTGGTGGCAGGGGAAGGGGGCCACTGCTGCACAGATGGCAAGCAATGGCAGCAGGGAGGGGCCGTCTGCCTACCTGATCTCCCAACCACTTGCCTGCCTACCTGATCACTCCTAACCATTCTGCATGTCTGCCTGATTGTCCCTAACCCCTTGCTGGGGGGCGGGGCCAGCAATGACTTCTGATTGGTCAGCCTGTAGCCTTGGGAAGGAAAGCCCCAATTGGGCCTCATCTCAGGTCAGGCCTAGGAACCCTACCTAAGGGGTCCCGGATTGTGAGAGGTTGTAGGCAAGGCTGTGGGACCCCCTGAGTGCATGAATTTTCATGCACCAGGCCTCTAGTATTACATATAAACATTCAGGAATCTGTCATAGAAACTTTAGGGCAAGTGGTCACAGCCAGTTTGCATGGGAACTGGAAGGTGCTAAAGGAGAGAAGTTGCTCTTTCCATCTCTTAAGCGTTATCTGGCATAATACGTCCCCAAGGCTGTGTAACAAAGTACTGCAAACTTGGTGGTTTAAAAATTCAGGGTTTATTTTCTCACAGTTCTAGAGACCAGAAATCTGAAATCAAAGTGTAGGCAGGGCTATGCTTTCTCTGAAGGCTCCAGGAAAGAATCTTTCCTTGCTTCTTCTAGTTTCTGATGGTTTCTGGCAAACTTTGGTGTTCCTTGGCTTGTGGCAGCCTCTTTCCAATCCCGCCTTCATCTTCATACAGTCTTCTTCACCATGTTTGTCTGTGTCCAATGTTGCCTCTTCTTATAAGGACACAAGACTATGGGTTAGAACTCATTCTAATCAAGTGTGACTTCTCTCAACTTGATTACATCTGCAAAGACCCAAATCCCAAATAAGGCCACTTTTGGAGGAACTAGGAGTTAGGATTTGAACATATCTTTTTGGGGTATACAATTCAACCTACAATAACTGGTGTCTCTTCCTTGCTTTTCACACCATTACTATTCCGGTTTTCTCATTCTTCTCTACTAAACCATCTCAAATATCACTTGCATGAGTGCTTAATTTCCTGGTCTCCTATGTGTGGAGAGCTTAGTAAGCTTTTGTATGGCTCTCTCATTTTCAGGCTCTCCCTGTTCACTTATGGTTGGTTTCCAACGGGTACTTCAACATTAAGCTAGCAAAACTGTGGATTTTCCCTATTCTGTTTCCACTGGGTTTGCCTTTTTTTTATTGATAACCTCACTGAGTGTGAGTTTTCACCTTCTGTCCCCCATCAAATTAGCCTCTGCTGGCAGAAGCTGCTGGTTTTCATGAGTGGTCCCGTCTTTGTGATGTTTCTGCACTAACAAACTGAGGGCAGGGGGCTGGGAAGTGGGATGGGAGTAACCCTAGGCAAAAAGGCCACAGAATCCTACTCTTTGTACTCAAATCCAGCAAATTTTCATTAATAAATGCTTCTCAATTTGTTGCCTGCTTTTAGTTAATTTCCCAGATTGTTTTACACATTCTCTCCCCCTCACCCCCATTTCATACTTGTTTCTGTGAAGTAGGTGGGATGAGTTTTGATCTCTTTATGCTAATTTTGTGTTTTTAAAATCATAGGGGTTGCGGATCTCTTATTTTATCTACAAATCTAGTTAATGATTGGAAGGGAAAGAACCTGCTTCCTCAGGCCAATATTTCCTTTGTAGAAGTACCACCCCAGAAATATTTTAATGATGCGAAATGCAATCTATTTAAAAATGCCAGTAACTTAGGAATTTAATTTGATTAAAAAAAATCACATGTGGGTAACTTATGTCATGCTAACTATGAGACAATTTGTGTAGGTGGTATAAATTGTTTATTATACATATAAAAATATTGATGAGTGGCATATACATTTTTAACTTTCTTATTTCAAAGGAGATTTAAAGTTTATTCATATTTGCAACTTTCAAACTACATGTATCACAATTATCAGTGTATATAAAGAGCAAAAGTGTGATGGTACAAAATTCATATGCTGCTGCACTATTTTTGTATATCTATTGGAAAATAGTTTTATTTATCATATAAACAACAGTTGTTAACTACCAGAGTTATACACTGCATGTGTATTCTTTAATTGAATCTTGACATTTCCTTGAGGGATTATTGTATTATCATAATTTTACAGATGTGAAAACTGTGGTTGAGAGAAGTTAAGTAACTTGCTCAAGGATATACATATAATAGTTGATGTAATGCAGATTAGAAACCCAGTTGGTCTGACTCCCAAGACTTTATATAGTATGTGGTCACAGGATATGGAAATTCACAGCATTATTATTAACTGGGTATAATATGAATTTTATAAGTGAGAGTTTTTCATTTCCTTCGTCTCCCTTTCTGCTGAACTTTTAGCATTGCTTCTGAAGTTGATAAAAACTTATGGCAATTTTAACCTCTTCTGCCTTGTTGTCCTGACAACTGCCCTGAGGCAAAGTGGCAATTGCTTTCATCTATCTTATTTTATTCTATTCTTGCTTTACTTGAGAACAACAAAATTCATTGAGCACAATTGTGTTATAATCATTTAAATACAGGTAGTCTTCTTGCCTTTCAAGTATTAGAAAAACTTAATGATTTAAAAAAAAATAAGTGTCTTTAAAATTCACAACTCTTTACCCCATGCATTAATCAGAATGGTACTTTAAATCCAACAGGTTTTCTATTTCCTTTATTCTATGCAGAAGACTTGAGGATGGCATAAAGAATATGAAAGCAATGATAATTTTTACCACTAGTGAAAAACTTTGGGATAAATGAAGATTTATCTACTGTCCTTGAGTTTCATCAAACATAAGATCCTCCTTTATTTATTTATTTTTTTAATTTAAAAAAATATATTTTATTGGTTTTTCACAGAGAGGAAGGGAGAGGGATAGAAAGTCAGAAACATCGATAGGAGAGAAACATTGGAAACATTGATCAGCTGCCTCTTGCACACCTCCAACTGGGGATGTGCCCGCAGCCAAGGTACATGCCCTTGACCAGAATCGAACCTGGGACCTTTCAGTCCGCAGGCCGATGCTCTATCCACTGAGCCAAACCGGTTCGGCCATAAGATCCTCCTTTAAAGACAGCACACTTGGGCTTTATATTTGGGAAACATGTTAAATTTGAACGATAGGTGGAGGTGATAATAACGCTGGTGCAGAAGCTAGCAAATCAGGTGGGCTTGGACATAGTCTACATCTGTGAGCCCTTCCAAAGGGAGAGCTAGCAACCTGTTACCCCTTCACCCACAAACCCGCAACGGGGTGGACTGCGCTCTTGAGAGGCCCAGGATCCTGCTCCAGCCCACGTGCAAGTGCTGTGAAGAGTTGCCCCAACTCCAGTCCCAGTGAAGGTGGTTCTTCCTCTTCTGATTCAGGGAATTCCAAGCCCAGCAGACAGAGGGGGCCCACGAAAGGGGACATTGATGCCAAAGCTTGTGCTTTGGGATAAGGAGCTGCCTGTGCCTTTTTGGCGCTCACTGTGAGGGGCAGTGACTTTGTGCCTGTTAATGTAAAAAACTATTTAAACCTGTAAGGAATTTTTGTGAGTTTATTTGAGCCAAACTGTCGACATATGCTGGGAAGCAGAACCTCAACAAATTGAGATAATGCTCCGGAGAACAGTGGGTTACATTTGTATTTATACACTGCAATCAAAGTAGGAACATAGGTGGCTTACATGAAATCCGTTGGTGATAGATTAGAGAAGCGGGAAAAAGCAAATCGGAAGAAACCCCTGGGATTGGATAAAAAGTAAAATGATGGACACATACTTAGGTAGGTGCAGGAACAATTAACGTGATAATGAAGGAATTTGTGTTATCTGTCTCCGCACCCAGCACATTAGGTTGCTTCTGAAGTTGATAAAAACTTATGGCAATTTTAACTTCTTCTGCCTGAGGGGCTCCAGAAAGGGGGTCCAGAAAAAGGGAAGTTACAAGTTATCCAGACATTTCAAGGGTATGTTATTATAGATGCAAGAAGATAGATAGGCTCAGTTAAGGTAAAGGTTGACCTTGTCAGTGAAGATACTGGCCTAGGATGTAACTGCCCACCATGACTGCGTTTAGTTAAAGTTTAATTTCAGACCATCCTCTGTGGTTACTTTAGGTCTCTGAGTTTGCAAGACCACCATGCAGGCCTCCCCTGAGCGTGTCAGGTCAGCATGTGGTCCTTTTGTCCACTTGTCTCTTAATTCTTATCCAGTTGACATCACTGAAACCTGAAAGTCTTCAAAGATTTTATCGTGTCCTCCTTTCTGAAGTCCAAATTGGTAATAGTGACCTCAAACCACAGTGAGGGATTTCAAAGCTCACTTCTGACAATACCTGAGGTCCCATTCCCGCAACCACTAAGCCAGAGAGAGCTAACACCTTCTCTGCTGTGAACCTGGCTTTGGGCACGGCTGTGTGAATGTGTGCGAATTAGAAAACTGAAGTTCATAAACTTGCCCTTGGTCACAAAAGAAAAAAAAGAAAAGAATTAGGTCCTAATGCAAAAATTATGTCTTAGTACATTGGATACTGCTGTAACATGTTGGGCACAGGGTAATTTTTCAGGCTGCCTTTCTTAGAAAATGGGGTTTCAAAACAAGGTACATAAGAAAATTATTTGAAAACCAGCAGAAGTTGAAATATTCTGTGATAGGAAGAAAAAAAAGAGGAGACTTTCTACATGAGGCCTTGTATATATCATACAATATTCACATTTGTAATTAAACTCCCCTGGAGTTAAAACACACAGACTAGAGGTCGGGAAAATGAGCAAGAGGGATTATGGGTAGATGAATGGCCTGCAGAAATATTTCAGGAAGCAATACACTGATGTGCAGTTTCAGAGTGCCCATGCAAACTCCCAAACATGAGGATTCCAAAAAAGAGATAATTTTCCTCAATACCTTTTTAGATAAATGATAAAAATAAAACAATATTTTCCTTCTTAGGTCAAGTCAGTGTGAAGCCTGCTCAATAGAAACAGCTAGTCTAGAAAATGAAAGGGATTCCAGTTGGCACTGAGCTTTAATTTTTTTTTTCATGAAGTGCTTTGGAATGTAGAATCAACATGGTGGAATGTCAGCTATTGTTTCTGACCATACACAGCTGTGGCAGTACATAAATAATAAATGTTTGCTTCATCTTATATCCAAGAGCCTGGGATGCTGGGATGACCTTGTAAATGTTGCCTCTTTCTCACTGACAATTATTTGAAGACTTTTCTGACCAGTCAAGGTAGAAAGCAACATTATTCTCCATGAAACATTACATTCACACCACTGGCTAAAAGAAAAACAACAAAAATAACCTAGGTTGGTTGTGTTCTGATTTATTTGAAGAGTTTATTACATTTCTCAGGTGAAGCTTGCCTTTGCATAAAACAAGTATGGATACTATTTATAAATTATATTATTCCTACACCTCAGAGTATATGATAATTGAGCATAAGTATCAGCCAGGCTCCAAATAGAAATAATTCTGAGTTTAAAGCAGAGGAGATTCAATACCAGGTTGACTACACAGGTGGTAGAAAAGCTGAGAAGCCACGTGAGGGGCAGATAGGTGGTCTAGGCATTAACAGCAGCAGGAATTCATACCAGCATGTATTAGAAATCTATTGTGTTGCAAATTACCTCTAAACTTAGTGGCTTAACACAGGAAAGTATTATCTCACATAGTTTCTGAGGGTCAGGAATATTGGTGTGGCTTAGGTGGTTACATCTGTCTCAGAGTCTCTCATGAGACTGTTGTGCAGTTATTGGCTGGGTGTGTAATCTCACAAGTACTTGACTAGGGTGAGATATCAGCTTCCAAAGTCCCTCAGGTGATGGTCTGATGGCCTTGGTCCTTTGCTGTGTGGGCCTCTCCACACGGTAGCCTTACATCAATGGCAGCAGGCTTCCCCTAGAGTAAGTGGTCCATGAGAGGGAGAGAGAGCACTCAAGATAGAGCATCAGTCTTTTATATCTGAAATGTTATCCCAGAACTTCTACTGTTTCTTATTAGAAGTGAATTACTAAGTTCAGTCCACACTTACAGGGAGATGATTAAATAAGGGTGTGAATACCAGAGAGTAGGTATATTAGTTTTCTAGGGCTGCCATATAAAGTACCACAAACTACATGGTTTAACAGAAATTTATCTTTGCAGTTGCTGTGACTGGAATGGAATTTTTAGTGAATGGAATTCTTAGGTGTATCTATGTCTAGACACTAAGCAGGACATGAACTGAGGAAGTTTGAGAACTTCTGATATTGGGCTTTATTTATATGATTCATCATGGTCATTTCCTGTCCATGATCATCCTATGTTGACCTAAGAATTACCAAACTTAAGGTTGGGTTATGAGAATCATCTATACTAATAAAAGGGCAATATGTTAATTAGACCAGACATCTTCTGGACGCCCTTCTGGACAAAGTCACAGTGGTGGGGGCCAAGGCAGAGGCAGTTAGGGTGATCAGGCCAGCAGGGGAGAGCAGTTAGGGGCGATCAGGCGAGCAGGGGAGCAGTTAGGGGATGATCAGGCTGGCAGGCAGAGGTGGTGAGGGGTGATCAAGCAGGCAGGCAGGCAAGCAGCCATCCCAGATTGTGAGAAGGATGTCCAACTGCTGGTTTAGGCCCCATCCCTGCAGGATCAGGCCTGAACTGGCAGTTGGACATCCCCTAAGGCTGTGGTGGTGAACCTATGATACACGTGTCAGCACTGACATGAGTAGCCATTTTCAATTACACGCGGTCACATGTAGTTGCATACAGAGAAGTATGGGAGCGCATGCCGAGAAAGACGTTTCATCCTTTGCTACTGCAATGGCTATCTCTAAAGTTGTGTCAGTGACGACAGATGGGGCACCAAACATGGTGGGGGAAAAAGTCGGATTTGTCAAATTGTTTACGGAAGCTATTGGATATCCGATTGTGCCTTTTCATTGTATTATCCATCAGGTTTTATGTGCCAAGGCAGGATTCACTGACTTAAACAACTTAATGTCAGTTGTTACAAAAATAGTTAATTTAATAGCTGCTTTCTCCTTCACAAGCGAGAATTTTCTGCACTTTTACTATAGGTTGATTCCACCTATAGTAGACTGCTGATGTACAATAATGTAAGATGGCTGAGCCGAGGCAAAGTTCTTGAGTTCTTTGAGTGCTTTGAAGAAATCAAGGTATTTCTTGAGGATAAGGATCTGGGAAACTTTTCTCAGCTCAATGATGATAATGAGTCAACACCCTGATATTTTTTACAGATCTCTCTGTTCATATTAATGAACTGAACTTAAAGTTATAAGGTTTTGTCAAAATTATTGATGTTGTGTTTGGATACATAAAAGCTTTTGAAAGCAAACTTAAAAATTTCAAGTGAGATGTAGAAATTAAACTTATAAATATTTTCCTCGAATAACAAAGTATTTTGAGAAGGCCAGTGCAGCTATACAAAATGAAATGGGACCCTTGCATATAAAGCACCAGCATGTTTTAGACTCGTTACTTGACCAGTTCAGTGTTAGATTTAATCAATTTAGAAGCCTAGAACAGACCATAAAAATAATTAAATATCCTGGTGTAGTAATCTACAATAGTTTAGAATTAAATGGTTTCCAATGGATGTAAATTGATGATTTGGAGATACAACTTGCAGAATTTCAAGACAGCATCTGGGCCCAGGTGTTTGTCAACTTGAGATCAAAGCTTGAGAATCTGGAAAGATGCCACTTGGAGACTCAAGAGGAGTGCCACTACAAACAGGAAATTTGGAGTGCCTGGAACTGATTACCAGACACTTTTAGCACTCTGAAAAATATAGCAATGGCTTTATTCACAATTTTTTCCTCCACGTACTTTTGTGAGATCTTATTCTCAGCGTTAAATAATATCAAAACCAACAAAAGGAAAAGATTGACAGATGAAGTTAGCAGTGCTTGCTTGGGGTTGCAGTGTACAAAATACCAACCTTCAATTGAAGGTTTAGCCAATGAAATTCAGCAACAAAAAAAAATCACTAATAGGCAGGTTAGTTAAAAAATTCCCCCTCCCCCTCACTTATCTTAGTTCCTGGCACCCCACACAAGTTAAATAATATCAAGACCAACAAAAGAAACCGACTATCAAATGAACAAATAAGTCACTAAGAAGGTAAGTTAAATAATTAGTTTTTGGTTTATTAAATGCAGTAATATATTACAATTATACATTTTTGTTTTTTAAACTATAAATATTGAGAAATTATGGTTTTTTTCTCGAAGTGACACATCACCCAAGTTATGCTTGTTTTTTTTGGTGAATTTTGACACACCAAGCTCAAAAGGTTGCCCATCACTGCCCTAAGGGATCCTGGATTGGAGAGGGTGCAGGCTGGGCTGAGAGACCCCTCTCCCCCCGTGCACAAATCATTGGTCCTCTGGTGTGAAGAGAATAAAATCTTTCCTAAGAAACTCAAAATAACATTTCTGAATTCTGGAGAGTGGAGCTTTCAGATTTTAGTGATTCATCCTGTTTGAAAGAAGGAAAAATCTGGAGAAATACTAGCATATATATATATATGTCTTAGCCAAACTGAATAGCTCTCCATTCCTTACATACAGATTGCATGTTCACGCATACCTCCAGTCCTGGCAACCTGCTGTTTTCACTGCCAGAGCACTCATCTTCCTTTCTCCACCTGTCTTACCTCCCACCAGCTGGCTGATTTTTTCTTGAGGGCTTAGCCAAGTGCTCACTCATTTATTCCAGGAATGTTTCCTTCATCCCTAAGGCTGGCTATATGGCCCTTCTGTGTTCTTCCATAGCTGCTGGTGTCCTTCCCATTATGAGCTGCCACACTGGACCACAAAGCATCTTTATCTTCTTTTCGCATTGTTTGTAACTGCCATGTAGGTGCTCAATAAAGGTTTTAAGTATGATTGTTTTTGAACCAGATTTGAAAAGAGCCATAATAGCTCGCTCTTCATTCTATTGGGATTAAGCAGATGTTTCCGAGGGGAACAAAATTTTTTCTGTTATAGTCCCCAAAAACACTACAACAGGAAATTGGTCTTTAAAAGGAAATCTAGTTTAATAAGATCTACATATTCACAGTATGACTCAAATATGCATAAATGACACTATTTATAGTGTGCTGTTGTGCCCTTACTTATCTTTTCACAGTCCCTTAGCAACTTCCAGTTTATGACATAGTGTCTCCCATGTTAACTCAATCTCTTTGGAGAAATAAGTTTTTTGTGTGTGTTTCCCGCCCCCCCCCCCCCCCATGGAGAAGGGAGTCTAATGTGGGGTGATCTAAATGATACTTGCTATAAGAAATGAGGACTCCTCTGTGGCCACCTTCTGACCCCTGGCTCCCCGTGCAGTGCAGCTCATCCTGCCTGACCATAGTTGTCTTGTTTGGTACCACCAGGTTCTCGGACATCAGCTACTACCCATAATGATGTCTAGGTCCTGCCATGCCTGGCATCTTGAGGGCCTTACATTTTGCATCTCCCTCATCTCCTTGGATCTCTTCTCATTCACACGACATCTTGGCCTCTAGAAAGCTTAAGAAACTTCAGCTGCCTTCTCTGTATTACCTCAGAGGGGGTGTGTCCCTCAGGCTCCCATGGGTCCACCCATACATGCTATTTTTTTGTCACGCTCAGCACCTGGCTTGCATTGCCAGGCCAAACGCCAGACTCCATTGAGGCAGCTTATACTCTTTCCAGGATATTCCCTGGAAAGCCAGGCCCAGCTGACTTTCTCTGTAATTTTGCCAAGCCTCCTTGGGGTCCTATTATTGTACACTCCCTGCAGCTGAGGGCCAGAGAAATAGGGTGTTGGAAGCAGTCTCAGTGACCCAGGTAGCATGTCAACCCTGGTCTCACATCCTCTAAATGGTTCTTTACTTCATGACTTAATTTTATAAACTTTCTAAGCTCAGTCCTCTAAGCTTAGTTCATTTTGCAATTCAAAATATAACCTTCTTTCACCTTAGTGCTTAGCTCTGCCTAGTCAAAAGTATTTTGGTTTTTGGAGGTTTATTTTCTTATCGGTATAAAAACATTCTATTTGAAACTCAAAGCCGAGCAATGCCTTTGTTACAGGAGGTATCTACCTTCCCTTTACCTAGTGAACTTAGACTCATGTTCATGGCTCAAGTTCAGTGGTGGGAAGGATGACAAGTTCAGAAAGTGAGGTGGGTGAGGGCAGGCAGGGAAGAAAATGGAATGTAAAAAAGTTATTCTATTGTATTTGTAGTTTTAAGGCATATTGCATTTGTGTGTTATATTTATACAAAGTTTTATAGTTTTGAAAATGCTTTTATGGATGTTGTCTTGAAGCTGTATAGAATAATGGTTAAAAGCCCAAACCTTAAACCTGGGTCTTGATCATGGTTCAGCCACTCATGAGCAGTGTGATGTTGGATGAGCTAATTTAACTTTCTGTATCCTATTTAATAAAAGAGTAATATGCAAATTGACCATACCTCTGATCAAGCCACTCCCATCAGCCAATCAGGAGCAAATTATGCAAATAAACCCCAACCAAGATGGCTGCCACCACTGAGAGCAGGAGGGAGACTTGGGTTTCCCCGACAATGGAGGAAGCTAAGTTTTCCGCCTGCCCTTACCGGCCTAGGCCTCCACTCAATGCTACAAAGTTTCAGTTATAGAAGATACATAATCCTAACAGAAATGGCGACAGCCACAGAGCTAGAGAGAGAAGAGGCTAGGGTTGCCAGGGTAATGGAGGAAGCCAAACTTCTGCAGCCCTAGCCTAAGCCTCCACTCTAGGCTATAAAGTTTCAAACAGAAATGGCTGTTGTCAGGGAGTGAACAGAAGGCTTGGCTCCGCTCTAGGCTACAAAGTTTCAATTGTAGAACATAAATTAATCCCAGATCCCAGGGCCTCTGCTTGGGTCACTGGGGCACGTGGACAGCCTGAAAACCACCATAGGCTCCTCTCCCAGGCTGACCCACACCTCAAGTGAACCCCCACCCTGATCCAGGACACCCTTCAGGGCAAACCAACTGGCCCCCACCCATGCACCAGGCCTCTATCCTATCTAATAAAAGAGTAATATGCAGATTGACCATCATTCCAACACACAAGTGGGCTGCCACCATGTGGTCAAAGATTCTGCCCCCATGAGGACACAAGATGGCCATCACAAGATGGCCAGCAGGGGAGGGCAGTTTGGAGGTTCCAGATCTGCAAGGGAGGGCAGTTGTGGGCCATTAGGCCAGCAGAGAGGGCAGTTGGGAGGGACCAGGCTTGCAAGGGAGGGCAATTGGGGGCAATCAAGCCTGCAGGGGAGGGCAGTTAAAGGTGACCAGGCCGGCAGAGGAGGGAAGTTGGGAGCAAACAGGCTGGCAGGGGAGCAGTTAGATATCAATTAGGCTGGCAGGGTAGTGGTTAGGGGGTGATCAGGCTGGCAGGCAGAAGGGGTTAGGAGCAATCAGGGATGCAGGCAGGTGAGCAGTTTGTAGCCCGCAGTCCTGGATTGTGAGAAGGATGTCCGACTGCCCGCTTAGGCCCAATCCTAGGATCCCTCAAGGGGTCCCAGATTGGAGAGCGTGTGGGCTGGGCTGAGGAAACCCCCCTCCCCTTGCAAGAATTTCATGCACTGGGCCTCTAGTATGTAAATAAATGGAAAGGGGATAATAACAGTACCATACTCATAAGGCTATCAGCATTGAGTCAGATATCATCTGTGTAAAGAACTTAGCATAGCACTGGGTATACATTATTTATAATTAGCATGACTTCTACTTTGAAAAAGTCAAAAGTATAAATAAGAACCACACTATTGTTTGTACTATTAATCTCTTTGGAGCTTCCTTTTTCTGTCAGATTGTCCAAACTTCAGTCATAATCATGGATTGCCTTCTCTCTGTCTAGAGATGGGTAAAATATAGATGTCTTTAATTTCCACAGTGTTTGCAATTCTTGTGTGCCACTATCGATACGGTCATTTCACAGGACCCTATGCTGCTGCCAGGTGAGGCAGGACTTGGGGACTTTGTTGATGGACTCTGGGAACTTGGGAGTCTCCAGCCCAGCTTCCTACATGGAGGCTGGGGGCAGGGAGAGGTTCCACTCTCACTAAACCTGCAGCCCTGCAGATGTCACCGTGTTTGTCCCCTCCTCACCCAAGGACATGCCTTTCCCACTGTCCTTCTCTGGGCCAACCTAACATCGTCTCGAGAAGTTCATACTTTTGGAACAAAAGCCAGCAAGGGGAATTGATGTCAAAACATTTCTACTTTCTGTGGGTCAGCTCTTGTGTGTAAACAAAGACCTGCTGTAGCAAATCCAAAGCACATGTTATTAGCTCAATAATTTGTCCTCCTGGGCATAGAATAGATGAAAGCAGTGACTATAGTAGTACCATAGCATGATAGAATAAAAAAAATTTAATTACATTTTAATTACTTAACCTAAATCTAATGAAAGAGTTCTAGAAATGAATATTTTGATGATACTGAAAATGAGGATAATAATCAGACTTTGTAAAATTTCTATCAGGCTCATAGAAAGGAGAAAAAAGGAATCAGTCCAACAATGAATATTTGAATGGTTCTAGGAATTTGTCCTCATAATTGGTATGGATGTAGAAATCTGTAATTAGTCTCTATAATGATTAAAGATGAGAATGAAAATATATATATACACAAGTAAACAAAAACTTACAAGAAAACCTAGACTATATACAGGAGTGGGAGAGCAATTCATAACAAAGTCTGGAAACTCAGATCTAAAAAGAACAATATAGGCACATTTATTAAAAGTTAAAAACAATGATGATATGTCATACCATAATCAAAGTATAAATAACGGTTTTAGAACAGTATTGTTAATACAAAGTAAAAGATTTATATACATAATAATATTCACTTAAAACTTGAATAAGGCAAATAGAAAAGGTATATGCTCAATAAACATAATGTATCAATTTACTGATATTAGATCAACAAAATTAAACAAACAAATATGGAAATGTAAAGACCAGTTTTGGAGGACACACACATAAAAGAGTACATTCATGAACCAAAGCTAGGACTCATGACATAATTTTGGAAAGAGACATAGCAATGTCTACTAAAATTAATATAAAAAATGTACATATCTATTGACCTAGCAATTTTGCTTATAGAAATGTATTCCTTGGAACCAAAAAGTCAACCTCAAAAAAGTAAGTACAAGGATCTTTATTGCCACATTGTTCATAATAGTTAAATAAGTTATGAGAAACAGCATGGACAGTTATACATTTATTAAAAAGAATGAACCTGAGCTATATTAATCATTTTGGAAGGATTTCCATGAAATACTATTGACTACACAAACAAATATTTGCAGAAATGTGTATAATGTGATCTAAATCTTATAAACAATAACTTTCATGTAAGTGACTGTGTATGTGCGTGTGTGTGTTTGATTAGAGAGATACACAGATTTTAACATGGATTACCTAGAGTATTATTGATAGGAGTGAGGGCAAATGAAAGATGATGGATGGAAAGCAAGTAAAAGATACTTAGATTAAAAATCAGATGTGCAATCCCCAAATAAAAATAAACACACACACACACACACACACACACACACACACACACTCACACATACATAGAAATAAGGGGGAATAAAAGGATGCATTTAGTTCCATGTATAAATAAATGGTTTATGATATTCTCTCAAGTTCCAATTTACAGATTAATTTGTATAGTATGATTCTATCTTTATAAAACACATACTAATCACCTATGTATGAGTATATATGTTTCTACACATATGTATATTTATGTACACACATATTTGAAGGGATAAATCTAGTGTGAAAAAGTACACACTAGATTTAATATTGCACACTAAGAAGTGGGAATGGAGCAAGAACAAGAGTGCATATTTCATTATGCATTGTTTCACTTTTTATACTAAGCTTGAATGAATTTTGTAATTTAAAACACACCAAATAAATTTACATAATAATCCCTTACATATGTATACATCTATAAATTTGTTGGTTCAATCAAGTAATGCACCAACCCTGCCCTGTGGCCAACATTACCTAAACCAATCTCTGATCTTATCTCAAAGTGAAATTTATTTTTCTTATACTAAGTGATTACCAAGATGCCATTTCCTCATTCAATTTTTCATCTACTTCTCATCAGTAGACTGAGAAGATATTATTATCTCTATATTTATACATATGAAAGAAAGAATCAGAGAGCTTCAGTGACTTGTCAAAGATCACAGACCTAAATAAGGTCTAAATCCATATCACAAATTCCTAGCATTTCCCTCCCCCCACCACTCACACACTGCTTATTACAAATGTTGCTAATGATGTGGTTTCCTAGCTTCTTCCAAAAACCCAACAGTTGTCCAAGCTCTGGTCATGGATCACTGTAAAACTGTTCATGGAACATAATGAAAATTTCTCCTCTGGATATCAAAGCACCATTTATTTTTTCAAGTCTCTGATGCCTATTTTCTTCTTCCTGCTTAGCTAAATTTTATTCATTTGTGAAATCATTTTGGTTTTTTTCCCTAATGTGTTGCATCAAAATAAGACTTGGGACTGTTACCTTTCTTCTCCTTCCAGTAAAATGGTCTGGTCCTTAAGAAAATAAATGATCAAGGTTTTCTTAGTGGAGTGCTAAAGAAATAAGATGAACAACACTAATGAAAAGGGCTCATAGCTTCAGGCTACCACAGTGAAAGAAACAGAAAAAGAAACAATAAATAAACTTGATATAAACTGTTTTTAAATTTTATGTTACTTTTTAAAATTTATTGGGGTGACACTTGTTAATAAAATTACATAGGTCTCAGGTATACAATACTATAATATACTTATTGAAGAGACTTCTCCTTCTCTAATATATTCTTTGCTCTGTCATAAATTAGTTACCTATACATGTGTGGGTTTATTTCTGGACTCTCAATCTGTTTCATTGGTCTGTAAAAGACTCATATAGATGTCTAACAGGCATATGAAAAGATGCTCAACTTCACTAATTATTAGGGAAATAAAAATAAGAAAACAGTGAGATATCACCTCACAACAATTAGAATGGTCGTTATCAAAATGACAGGAAGTAAGTGTTGGAAAGGATGTGGAGAAAAAGGAATCCTTTTTGGTGCAGCCACTGTGGAAAACAGAATGGAGGTTCCTTAAAAAATTAAGAATAGAATTATCACATGATCTAGTCATTCCTTTCCTGGGTATTTATTTGAAGAATGTGAAAACACTAATTTGAAAAGATATATGTACACCTATATTTATTGCAACATTATTTTAAACTAGTGGCCCAGTGCACAAAATTTGTGCACATTAAAAGGGTATTACTTGAGGAAATATTTTAATAGTGCTATTTGCCCTTTCTCTTAATAAAAGTGTGACAGATAAAAGGTAATGAGTACAATGTATATGAAAATAATACATAATTTCATTAATAAATAAATAATAACAAAATGATATAACAACAATAACAAACTCATGATATAAAAACAACATTGATGCAAATAATGACTGATAAGGTGATTAAACTTATTCTAATATCTTGCTGTATACCACATTAACAGTGAAAACACTTTCAGAGCGCTTGACTAATTTCCCTTGAGATAAAGTATTTACAACTTTAACATCACATGCTTTTCAAACTCGAAAGAAAGCAACATAATAACTGACCATGTGTGAAAACGGGTTCAGGTAGGAATATTCCTACTCTGTCTAGAGTTTGTCCTTGTGATTTATTAATAGTCATTGTAATTGCTGGCATCACGGGAAACTGTCATTGAATTAATTTAAATGGGAGTCCAGTGTCAGATGGGGACAAATCAATTCTTGGAATCAGAACAACCTCTCCCTATGCAGATCCTGTTACTACTTCAGCTTTGATAATGTTAGGAAGTAATCTTTTGAGAATAAATCTGGTACCATTACAAAGACCCCATTTACTATTAAGATATCCCAATAGCATGATGATTGCATCCACTTTCAATTTTAATTTATGACATGGCATTCCTGAAGGAGTAATACTGTTAAGAAATTCAATGGGAAAATTTTCCTTTTCAGCATCATCTGTTGAGTTAATGGGCATGGGGGCAGCCCCCTTTCTGGCTGCACCCCATCTCCCAGGATGAAGGGCTCTCCACACTGGACCCTGGTCCCAATGCGCGCGCCGCTGTGGTGGCGAAGCAGTTGGGCGCAGCCCCGGCCCAGCAGGGATGGTGGGGGACTGGCCAACCAAGGCTGCCATGGTGTGCTGCCATATCATTCTGCCTGGGCGGGATTCTGGCCACCACTGGGTGGAGAAAGTTCACAGTGCTCTTGGTTGGTGCAGGGTATCAGGAGCACCAGGAATGCTGGGAAATGTAGTTCTGGTGGCACAGTACTTCAAACTCTCTCCTACAGTGGGTCTGCCACCAGAACTACATTTCCCAGCATTCTTGGTGCTCCTGATAACCTGCACCAACCAAGAGCACTGTGAACTTTCTCTACCCAGTGTTGGCCACCGGAGTCTCTGCACACCTGAGACTGGCAGCAGACCCCCCCCCCCCATTCTCATCATGGGTGCTGGGCTGGGGGGCATGCAGGGAGCCTGGGTGCTCATTTGCATGTGATTCAGTCACCATAACTATAGGAGGGCCGGCCCTTAAGTACCCTGTGGGCAGAGCTTATAGCATGATGGTTGCTTTTACTGCACTGTGGCCATGCCCCTGCTGGCCTCGCCCCTGTATGCTGGCCATGCCCCTGACCATGCCCACTGTTCCTGATTGGCTGGTAGCGTAGCGGAGGTATGTTCAATTTGCATGTTACTCTTTTATTAGATAGGATAGCCAAGATATAGAAACAACCTAAGTGTCCACTGATGAATGAATGGATAAAGATGTGTTGTACACACACACACACACACACACACACACACACACACACACACACACAATAATACTACTCTAGCATAAAAAGATAAAATAGTGCCATTTGTGACAAGATGGGTAGGTCTTGAGGGTATTATGTGAAGTTAAATAAGTCAGACAGAAAAGGACAAAATTATTCCACCAAAAAAAGTCATATATGAACTAGCAGAAAACAAACAAACTCATAGATACAGACTAGTGAACAGTGGTCACCAAGAGGGAAGTGGAGTGGGCTGAAGGCAAATAGGGTAAAGGGGATCAAATATAGGAAAGGGAAGGAAGTTAGTCTTTTTGGTTGTAAGCAATACAGTAGCCAGGTATTGAATCACGATGCTTCATACCTGACATTTCTGTGCAATTAATCAATGTTGCATCAATAATAATAATAAAGGAAAACTGTATGATGATCATTATTACCTTATTTTCTGAAATTTAATTGTAAAATGGAGAAGCAAGACATAACTAAGATCAAGCAGGAGGGAATGGAAATTTGACTTTCTGGGAACTTGTCAGGAATGTGAAAGATGGGTAGAATGTGATCCCTGTCTCTATTTCTGAAGCCCCGCACAATGTAGGAAAACAGAGCAAACTTTTAACATCTCTGGAGGAAACTGCACATTCCCCAGATGAGACTCTTACATTAGAAGGCAACACCTTCGTAGGCTGGTTCCACAGGTTCATCTTCGTTCTGTGCCCTTACTCAGGCATACATGAGAAAGGGGGGGCAAGATAGAGCCACCAACCATTTTATTGTACTTTATCAGTATTAGGAAGCACCAGAGTTCATATTTATATTTATTGTAAATAATGAGCCCTGGAGAGGCAAAGCCCCATGCCTGGCAGGCTAAATGGTCTGTTCCCTCCTGATCCCACAGGACTCTGTAAACAAAGGAGACTTCTGCTATAAATAGGCCCTGGCTTAGGAAACATTTCATGAATAATCAATGCCTACAATGTCAGATGAGGTCCAGCGTAATTACTGTCCAGTTAGGAAAACCAATGAAATCCCGAGGGAACCAAGAAATGACTTCCTTTGCTCTAGGTGGCAGTTGGTGTGATGAAGATGAAGGGATTCTCTATTAATTTAATTTCCCCTCTTTGCTCTGACTTAGCTCCACAGGTGACACAGGGGTACTGGAGCTTGCTCTAGGAGCCTGCCCTTGGATCAAGGGAGTTCGCCTCATTTGCAAACTCCCCACAGGACTGGAAGCAAAGCTGGGAGACTGAGCTGCCGCAAAGCCAATCCCTTTCTCAACCTGTGGCAGGCTCCCCTGGTAGGGCTCTTCCACTGCCCCTGGAGCGGGCTCCCTCTCCCTCAGTCTTCCTCCAAGACGTGAGCCTGGCTGCTGCTCTCCCTGCACCTGTCGCCCTGGCCAGCTTTGGCAGAGTGAAATGAGGAGACAGCTGGAGTGATTATAGTTCCCCTGTTTGAAGGTTGCCCAAATGAAAAACAAACAAACAAATCTGGTGAGTTTCATGTTTCTTTTAAGTGTACAGAAATGCAGCTGCTAAGTGGTGTAGATCAAAGGAGCCTTTTAAATTAGGCACACCAAAGCGTTCTTCCTGGCTTGATCTTTGGTGGAGATTTGTTAGAAAACTTTAGAAGAAGTTGCAGAAGAGGATTAGGTCTATTAAACTGATGTGGATTGTGGAAAGTGCCTTATAAAGCTTATTAAGTATCCTCATTGCTTGCTGATCTCTAGAGAATGTAGTGAGCTCAGAGGTTGTATTTCAGGTGGTAGGAATCAAGAGCATAGTTGAAAAGACTTATTTTATAAAGTGATGAAGTAATGTGATTGATTACCTATTTAATATCCTCAGTTTTGTTTCTCAGAGAGAAAGATATATTCTAAAGCATTCAGTAATTTAAGTACTTTGAGTGAAATGAAGATGAATCTTATACCCCAAGTTTGAAGTTGTGTCTTAAAATATAAAGACATCATTTAGGTAAAATAAATGGAATATTATTCTCAGTGTACATTGCAGTATTTTAAATAGCTTATACTCCAATGATTGAGGCAAACAAAATCTGTATTTATTATTTTCTATTAGTACTTAAGCATTTGTTAATTTTCTTAAAATTTTCATTTGTAAATGAATATAAAATTACTTTTCATTTGTAGCTTGCAGTAGAAAATGTAAGGGATAGTATTTGAAGATGCAAATTTTCTGAACATAAAAATGATATTATTAAAGATACAATTATTATTTTGATTAGAGTTGGTTAAATAGATGGTTTGAACTTTAAAGTGATTTTGCTTTAATTTGATTTTAAATGACTTCTTGATCATGTCACTCTTTTATTTAGCAGCAGATAATTTAAAAATATGCTATGTGGATGGAATTAGCTTAGCAAAATGTCTTATAGCACATTTTAGTTGTTGACTTTTTGTATGTGTAATACAGTCTATCTTGATTATTCTAAGATTTTTTTCTATTTGTTCCCCAAATTCAACCTTTTGCTTTTAGCTAACTTGTTATTCCTGGCTAAAATAATATGTCTATATCTAAAGAATTAATTTTCACCTAGGATTGTGTTAATCTACAAATTTAATTGAGAATGGTTTAGTACATAGTTATTTTGGCTTGGCTTGTGTCTTATTTTGATAGCTTTAAGGGGCTTGTTGAGGAGGGGGGAAGAAAAAGTGAGTGTGGAAGAGGCTCTTGAATTAAATAATGTATAAAGGTTAAACATCAAACACTGTGAGTGTCATCACCATAATTCTAAATCACAGCTGACCATGGATATTGATCTCTTCCGCCAATAAATCCTAACCTCCTTGAAGTATCTTCTTTTCTTCTATTGACCTGATTTTCATTTTCTTAGCCTCGGGATGTAGCTCCGTTAAAGGTAGGTTTGAGGACAGGAGCCCCCAAAGGTAGGTTTTCATTTTGGATTCATACCAGACAGCTTTCCAGAGGAATTTCAAATGACGTCCCGTGTGGGGTATATTCTAGAGGTGGTCTTGTCAAAGTGTTGAGCTATAGTTTTGGTTGGTTTTCCAATGGAAAGCAAGTCAATACTTGTACGCATGTAAGGGCAAGGGAAACTCCAGATTTTCAATGAAGTTTGTAGAACTTCTGGAAATGGAAGTTTTAAAATAGTTTATAGCCATTCAACAACAAGCCATTTTCATTTGTTGCCCCCCACACTTGAGGGTTGATTTTCAAACTACTTAATTTGGTGATTGGAATATGGCTTCACTATGGGAAGGGAGCTATGATCATCATGTTTTGCTTTTTATGGCAAATGCCAGCCTTTTTCTTATTTTGGTACTCCATGTTGTATGTTTAAATTTTCTTTTTTAAATTTAAATGTTCAAAACAAAGCCATCCAATTTCTAAAGTAAAGCCTTTGTAATTTGGAAATTAATTTCAAATAAATTTGACTGGGATATGTATTTCACAAGGTACATGGAGTTGAAAATTTTATCAAGGTGATTGCTTTTTAATTCACAGTAAAATTCATGTTACTTTTGAAAAAAATATTTTTAAAATAGCACATGTTCACTGTAGATAAGTTAGACGATATAGAAAAGTATAGTTATGAAAACCACTCATTAACAAAAGGCAGGGATAGCTATTAAATATCATGGTATATTCATTATAATGATGTATGAATATGTTTAAAAGTGACATTCTACTGTATGAAATATTCTTTTAACTAGATAAACCATAACGCTTTATCATATTCCTTTGTTGACATTAAAGTTTTATTTTATATTAAATGGATACAATGAGATTTGCTTAGCACAGTGCATTTTAGATATTGAAAACAATGGCTCTTCCCTATTCTTAAAATGGGGATGTTTTCATTTCCCCCAAACGGAACACTTCAAATGGAAATGGGTAAAGGAGGCTGTTCATCTATACCATCATTTCTATACCATCATTGTAATTTTAGTGATAAACATTGTAAACACCAATATAGCTTATATTGACTGAGTTCTAGAAAGATTCATTTAAAGACTTAATAGGCCCTTCATATATCCAGGGAACACATCCTAAAGAGTCTCCAGTACAAATCATTCAGAACACTTTTCTTTCCAGAGGGTATCATTATACTGGTAAATACATTTGCAAGCAAATAGAATATTTGGCTTTATTAAAATTCTCAAGGTACTTTCTGTATTACTACCTCTATTATAACAATCGTAGTGTCAGATGAAGTTTATGGTTATAGGAGGGTTGTAAAATCAGGAGGGGGTGATGGATTTTAGGAAACTAATTACCAGCTACTAGCTTAAAATAGCATCTGGCTAGCAGTCTCAGCTCCCCACTTTACACTAACAGTTTTAGGAAGACATTTTAAAAGATAACTTCGTAATACTTCCCAAGACCAGCACTGACAGTCCACCTGTAGTGAGGATGTGGCAGAAATGTCACTGCGCTGGAAAATATCAGGGACTTAAGCTTCAATGTGACCAGACAATAGGAAGCTGCCCACTTTATACCTTTTCTTTTGAAAAATACATTTTATTCATTTTTTACAGAGAGGAAAGGAGAGATATAGAGAGTTAGAAACATCTATCAGCTGCCTCCTGCACACCCCCTAATGGGGATATGCCTGCAACCAAGTTACATGCCCTTGACCTGAATCAAACCTGGGGCCCTTCAGTCCCCAGGTGGACACTCTATCCAGTGAGCCAAACCGGCTGGGGCTATACCTTTTCTTGTGTTTGACTCCTGATTCACAATGTCACCATGCCAAACAGGGAACTGGATTTCAACCTTTCAGTGGTGCTGCTTTTCAGGAGGCCAAAGTACTCTGTCTATTCTTTTCCCAAATATTAGTATTTCTTTCTTTTTTTGGTTAATCCTCACCTGAGGATATTTTTTCCCTTGATTTTGAGACAGAGTGGAAGGGAGGGATGATTAAAAGGAGGGAGGGAGGGAGCAAGGAAGGGAGAGAGAAAGGTTGAGAGAGAGAGAGAGAGAGAGAGAGAGAGAGAGAGAGAGAGAGAGAGAGAGAAAGAGAAAGAGAAAGAGAAAGAGAAAGAGAAAGAGAAAGAGAAAGAGAAAGAGAAAGAGAAAGAGAAAGAGAGAGAGAGATTGGCCTGACCTGGGCTAGGGATGGAAACTTCAACCCAGGTCCATGCCCTTCCCTTGACCAGGAATGGAACCTGAGACCCTTCGGTACACTGGCCAATGCTCTAACCATTTAGAAACACAGTCAAAGGCAGTATTTCTCTGTCTAAAACTGTCTGATGTGGCAGACCACATAGCCAACTGTGGAGAATGAAGATGGAGGTTTACGGGGGTGATGCCTTCTTGCACCCTCGGTGCAGCTCTGCAGGCAGGCAGGGAGATGGAGAAGCCCAGGAGTGCACATGCAGTGGAAGGTTTTCATGGACTGACTCCATCTCTGTAGTCAGGCTACATGAGCAGGGCTGTGCAGTTAGTGCTCTCTCCCAAATGAACAGTGCAGATGGAGACTGTTTCAAAAAGCAACAGTGCCTTTTTGCAAGTTTGAGTGTGTGTGCGTGCATACCCTTCACACAAAGTTCCTGTGTGTCCTAGAGGTGGGCTTGTCTTCAGAGCATCAGAAACCCAGACAGTGTAGGTAAAAGAAATACTCACCAAGGCCAGTGAATGCTACTAGACTTGGGCAGTTGGCCTGGGAGCAGATCTGAGCAGGGATGTGGCCAAGTGCCCCACTAGACCAAGAGTGAGGTCAAGGGAAATTCTTAACACCTCCTTGTGTGTAATTGAATACCTGGCTAGTTTTTTTTTTTGATCAAATGTAATTCTGTTAAAAAATACTGGGAGAGCCCAGCCGGTGTTGCTCAATGGTTGAGGGTGGACCTTTGAACCAAGAGGTCATGGTTCGGGTCCAGGTCAGGGCGCTTGCCCAGGGGTATGCAGGAGTCAGCCTATTGATGATTCTCTCTCATCACTGATGTTTCTATCTCTCTCTCCCTCTCCCTTCCTCTCTGAAATCAATAAAAATATTTTTAAAATACTAGAAGGAAGATAATCTGGCCATCCTCAGATGGTGAAACTTGAGATTTGGAGTGATTTTTATCTTGCTTTAAAAGAATCTGCACACAATATTTTCATGATCAGAAAAATTAACCTTATTCTTAACTTAGAAAACAGCTAAAATAAGTTTATAGTCAATAAGAAGATATCAATACTTCTGTTTTCCTTTTGAAGTCTCAGTGAGGGTTACCTTTTAGGTGGTCACACATAGGTTCATTAGGTATGGAGGTCAGGGGGCGAGGATTGCTTAGTCACCCAGATTTTCTCCCTGTCTGGAGTTGTGACATCACAAACCACACCTGAAACAACTCTTTTAATCTCAACATCTCCCCCTGCCCCCACTCTCCCACCCCTTTGCTTTGGTTAGAGAATGTCAGAGTGTACTGGGCAACCAAGGTTATGTGATCTGGTGGGCCAGATCCGATTAATGTTTTTAATTGTGTTTTCAAGATGTAACACACCCAGGGAGATTTGTTCCAGATGGATGCAGTACAAAATGAAAAATAAAATAAAACCCCCTCCAAACACAATATTGTTCTGAATATTTCTTTGAGGCATCAGCAGGTTTTAAATCATTAGAAGACGGGCAGAAGGCATTCTCTACATCATTGCTCCTTTCCCAGTCATTTGAAGTAATTTTTTGTATTAAAGGCCTCTGGCCTTATTCTCTCCCTGTCATTGGTGATCTCGCCCATTATATTTTTAAAAGTATCAGAAAAAGGTATATGAAGACATAATCTGGATAATTATAACTCAAGAGTATTTTTATATGACATACCAAATATTTTCTCTTAGTGTATAAAAATTTCTACGTGTATTTTTTTTGTGCGTGCATATTTTGAAGGGTCACTGATAGTACTTTGTGTAGAAAATATTCCGCTAAATGTGAAATATATGTGTAATAGAGCAAAACATTCTATAAAAACTATCGAAGCAAATACATTTGACTTTGTTTTGTATAAATACCACAAGTTGTTGGGATATTTAAAAATACCAAATCAGGGAGTTTAATTATTTGGTAATTTTTTATAGTTATTAGATTTCTTATATGACACATATCCTATAAAGTAGAAATAAATAATATTTGAAGTGGCTCTCAGAGTGTGCAAACAAAAGTGAAATTTGGAGGAGGATATTTTTTAAGTTAATTTGGATTTAGGTCAGTAATGCTCTCACAAACAAATTAGTCTCACAAACTGACTAGTTTCATCTTAGTGCTTAGTTTAATAACTAGTTCTTAAAATTTGACAACTAAAGAGTTATCTATGCATATTAAGAAACTACTCCATAACCAAAGCCATTTTTGTGAGTTTTTGTAGTTGGGGAATCACAAGATTTATCTCCAGGGTATTTAAATTATAAAAATAATTCAAAACCTAGGGTTTTACTTCTCTTTGATTTTGTAATAATTTGCCTTTTCACTTTGGATTTAAGTAGCCTTAGAAAAGTAAAAAAAGTCCTTAAAGTTTCTCTGATAATTTAGAGGGAAACCAGAATGTATCATTATCAGAAGCCTGAGGTCTTTGAGAAATGAAACTGTTTAGGAAATCAATTTCACTTTAGTTATGTCAGTCACCCAGAATGGACAAAAGTTACTTTTGTTGAGGATGGACTACTAGATGTGGGCTATGTCCTGGATTAGAGCATGGAAAATTTTGCACATTTATACAAGATGAAAACTTAAGGAACTTATTAACGCGTATATTTAAAATATGCACACCAATCAACCTCAGACAATTTATAACAGGTCTCTGCATTTCTACTTTAAAGCTTTTAGGAGAATCAATGAGGCAATTTGCCATGAAATTCTTTGTACTAGAGATTCCATAATCTCTAAAATTTACACAAGAGATAGTACAAAGTCCTTTTTAAATGCTTAAGCCTTGGTCACTAACATTGAGGCTTTGTTCCCAATTAAGATTTCTGTATGAAGTTAAAATCATATAAACAGGACAAATAGCATGAGCATCTTTGACTAAAAACTGTAATATGTGAGCCTAGTGGGAGTAGTTATCTTAATTTTTTTAAAGCAAATCACATGAGGAGAATGAATTGTTGACAATAGCCTGGGGTTGTGTGGAAAACAGGGGATCTTTGTAACCTGAGCGGGATCACGACTGTTTTGACATAGTCACTCCTCACAGACACAAGTGTCTGGGTGTGCTATTTCTTTACCTTGAAGTTCCAAGGCATCTCTTTGAAAGCAACATTTTCCTATGCGTAGTATCCAAAGGACAGATATTTGGAGGTGATGATTCAGGAAATTAATAGAATCAGAACTGGTTTAAATTGTTCTTTCAATCTGAATACAGTTCCTTAAGTAACAATGTAGTTTGGGTTCAGTACAGTAAAATAAAACATATACCAATGATTTTTTCCCTTTTAAATAAGTCTCAAGTTACTGGAAAACAAAACAAAACAATAACAACAACAAAAATCCCAACTTGCTAGTTAAAAGGATATGAATTGTGGAGAACCTTAGATTATTTATAGATTGTAATTGGAAATTTTGAGTGAAATGGCCAAATTGTTTCTCATTCCCTGTATTCTTTGTAGGTTGATTCCATTTCTGTTAGTGTCTTTGGACTAACATTCACTAGCAAAACCTTCCTTTGTAAACACTGGGAGACCTTGCGAGTTCTAAATTGACAGTTTGGCAAATGTGGAAATCAACATTGTTGCAGGAAGGTTAAAATTTCACAGGCAAAACTGTTTTCTGGATACCATGTGATCTGGTGGCATTGGAAGAGAAAAGCCCTTCGAGATTATTAATTTACAGCAAAAACGATTGAAAAAGTGTTGCATTCTCTGACAAACGATGGTTTCTGTTTTTGTCAAGCCAAACTTGCATTCTCACCTTTGGATAATCATGACTTTTTTCTTTTGCAGACTTTACAGCAAATAGGAGATAAAAATTGAATATGAGGTTGAAACATCCTTTTATTTGTTTTTTGAAGTTACTATTTTAGTTTGTGATTTATGGAAGCCTCTTTTTTGCCCAAATCTTCTTTTGCAGCTTTTCTTTGCTAGTGTTTATCAAAGGGAGAGCAAAATTATAATTGCTGGAAGTGGGTCCTTGGCATCTGCCTATTCAATACTCAGCCTCTAGGTAAGCTTTGAGAGGCATTGCTTTAGGGGTTTCAGATGCTTTGAAAGAGGAGAAAATATACACACCTCCCTCCTACTCCCCATCTCCAACCAGCAGATTTTTTTTTACTTAGCATTTTAATAAAGAGGTTCATGTGGAAGAAATTAGCCTGGATGGTTAAGATCAGTTTGTCTATCTAGGACTTTAGTTTATCCAATGCCCTACAGGTTAAAGAAGAGATGACAGGTAGTATGACTGGTCTAATAATCTTAAATGATGAATGTAGATAAAATAGCCATGGAGAGAAATATTCAAGACATCTCCCGAGTTTTAAAAACCAGAGGCCAGTTCTTCAATATAATTGCCAGTCATTGTCAATACTGTCATCATCAGCAATGACAGTTTAAAGCACTGTGATTTTAAAGTTGAGCTACGAGGTCTAAATGGTTTCCAGACTGTGAAGAAGATCTCAACCCATAGCTGTTAATTTAGAGCAAAGAAATATTCACTTGTAAAGAAGTCAATGCTGAAATGTAATAATAGAAAATTCAGTCATTTGTACCTATGTTGATGTTTTTCAACTGAAAATTTGGCTCTTCACAAGTCAAAAGAATGGTTAAACATATGGACACCCCAAAATAAAATAAAACTCACATTGTCTCAATATGGTCCTGAAAACAATAAAATGAGATAACTAACAGCTAGGAGGAGAGACATAAAAATCTAAATTTATGAATGCGATATGCGAATTAAGTTATATGTATGTAGAGAAGTGAGTGATTTGTGAGGGAAAATATATTTAATAGTGTTCCAGAAAGGCAGACAAATCAAATTTTTGTGACTTTGGGGTTCCTAACAGCAAGTAGCTCACAATTGTTAGTAACTCCACAAATATAATATGATGTAATAAATACCACTGTAGAGATATGAATGTTAGAAAAGAAGATTGGCAGAGTTTTGAACTTTGCCTGGGGAGGTTATGGCAGGTTTGTCAGAAAAGAAGACCCTTGGGCTGCTTAAAGATACTATACCATAAAAAACACACATCATTATGGTTAATCCTTGTGACTACTGATCTCCGAATCAGATATTTTTTAAGATTATTTTTTCACTGTGTTTACAAAGTTTAACTTTATGTCTTTGGATATTTTGATTTTCTCACTTTTTTCCTGGTGTAAATGCAACAGAAGTAGCAGCGAAATCAATTTGAGGCTTTAATAAAATGCCTCTAATAATGCTGTTCAACATGAACTTAACTTTTAGAAATTCAGGGCCTTTATGCAAATGGCTCTGGAAATGGTGTTGCGGGCTGCTGAGTTGGAGGGTGTTGAGTTGAAGGATGCTGAATTGAAGGGTGCTGAGTTGAAGGCTGTTGAGTTGAAGGCTGCTGAGACACAGCTATTGTGAGTGGGGAAGGATGTCACAGAAGTGCATGTATAGTTGACTAGATGATGGGTGTTGTGAGAAGGAAGAGAGTTGATTGAGTACGTTCTTTAATTTTTCCCCTCAAAGCTATTTCTTCTTTAACAGCTAGAAAAGAATTGAAAACAGGGGGAAGGAACTTACTTGGACTTTTAACTGCTAATGAAAGAGAAGAGTGGCTAAGAATGAGAGGCAGTTTGAGGCCAACTTGATGTTAAACTACACGGAAAGTAAGCCTGAATCTCCTGGAAGAGCAATTCCCTACAGCTAAGAAAAGACTGGAGAGTGTGGTTAAAGGAGATCTTCTGTACCAATGAGAAATGAATTTACCTTCCTCATAAATTGCTTTCTAATCAACTGTTAACGTGATGTCCATTTAATGAATATTTTTGTTTTAATTTGTCAATTTTACATTTTAAGAAGCAGAAACGCCTCTTGCTTTTATGAGGAAGCTCTGACTGCAGTCACCCACATTAGTAAGGAGGGCATGTACCATGTGACGTACATTACACAGGGCGGCAGCCTTGCCACCTAATGGTGGTTTATTAAAGTTTCAGTTTTAATTTCAGTTTAAAGTGAAGTTAGGAACTTTCAAAAAGTGGTAAATACTACCCAGCATGGAGAAGTGATGGGAAATATCATCTTCCTTTTCTTTAAAAGATACTTTATAAAGCAGATGGTTTAAAAGATTATAGAAATCTCTGGCAAGCAGAAGCTAGAAATAAATGCTTTAATTGGCAAAATCTCCTTCAGTGATGGACTCTTTCTTACTAACAATAAAACACTGAATACCAAGAAAAAATTAAATATCTTTTTTTAAAAGGTGAGTGAGTAGAACACGGACAGTCAAAGCATTGCATATGACATTTACCAAGCTTCCGAGGGGGAAAGGAGATGTCAATCCCTGTCTGTCAATCATGGGGACAATACTTTCTATATTTAAGAAGTCAATGATATGCAGCACACAGACTCGCAAAGGCAGGCTGATGTTCTCAAGGCAAAAAAAAAAAATCTATGTTAGCAAGAAATAGATGAGCAACTCTGTACTTGCTTTCTATATTTCTTTCCTGGTCCTTTGTGACTGTTACTACTTTTGTGCCCTTTTCTCCTTTACATTATCTTTAGTATTAGGAATGACATTTCTAATCAGCCGGACATGCCATCAGAATCTATAATTATTACTTTGACATTATGCTATTTCTATGAAAAGCCGAGTTTCCTATAATTAACCTCAGGATAGGAAGAACAAAAGCAAAATATATCCTTTTTCAGTATGGTTCTTTGCATAAATCTTCAAGTATTTTAGCCATTGAGTTATAAACTCAAATAATTCTGTTCTCTTATTCATTCATCTCATTATAAGAATTCCCTAATGGAAGAGCTTGATGAGTTGAGTGGCCCATTTAGGCATCTTGTAAAAAATTATCTTTTGAGAGGTGAGCAGTCAAATGTCACCCTGAATTTTGATATGTTATTAGTGATTTCTTGAAAGTGAAACATATATCATCTAGTTTTGTATCTTTCTTGTTTGTGATCCACATATAGACAGTCTCTCCCACCATTTCCTCAACCTACCTTCCTCAAGAAAAGGTGTACTATACAAGGCACTGCCTACATGTGCTGCAACGATGACTTCCAAACTTGTTTGGGGGTCTGAGAACCTAGACACTGGGAATTCATTGTGGTACAGAGTAGTAGCAATAATGCAAACTTAGAATGATTTAATAGACCATATTTGGGAATCGTGCATTATCTTATGCTAGATTTCATGATAAACAGTAGCAGCAACCAATAGAGGAAAAAAACTCATGAGATTGACAGAGCAATGTTTTGCTCATTAGCCTTTTGTTTCCATTGGAAAATTGGAAAAATAAATTATTTTGGGTGAAAGTACTCCACTTCCTCTAGTGTTAACATCATTTGAAAAACACTATGCTAAGCTCAGTGTGTCTCTCTGCTGGATATGTAGCAGAATCACCCAAGTAATTTGAAAAAAAAAATCACAATAATACCCGAGATCCACCCCAGATGAATTTACTGAAAAAAATTCTTGGATATTTTACTTAGGCATTCATAGTTATAAAAGTTTTTTAGGTGATCTCAAATGTAAGCACAAGGCTGCAAATATCATGTTGGGCAAGGCTAGGTTAGGGATAGACATTGAGGGGGGTTGTATTTGGACTTTCTCTGTGATAGGCGGAGCAGCAATTGCTGTTATTCAGATTGTGTGCTCTGATAATAGCAACAACCCAAGCCATTCCATTGCTACAACCTACCCTCACCCCTCCACCACCGATGTGTCTGTTCAGCTTCTATATTACATAGGTCATCCCTGCAAGATATGGTATGCTAGTTTTTCAGTCTCCTGTTGGCTCCTCATGTGCCTTTATTCCTTAAATATCTGCTAAAATTCACTTATCACTGGAATAAGTAGTATTGTCTAGTGAGCAGAGCACAGATAGTGAAGTCAGGCTGACTTAGTTAAACTTCTAACCCAACCATTTACCCACTGATGCTTTCTGAGCATTTGTTTCCTCACCTGCACACTGTGGGTTAAGATTAAGTCAGTCACCACATGTAAATATTGCCTGCTGCTCACTGTGGTTACTATTCACATTTTAGATCCATACCTCCCTTCTGCAGGATATGAATGAATAGTGGTAGTTATGGTTGTATTGAAAATGTGTTTGCCTCATGACTGTAGTTTTTTTTTTTTGGTCAAGGATGTTGTCTTCCCTTTCTTGGTCATTCCCAATCTTCTTTTCATTGCCCCCAACCCCAATCTTGTATATCTCTGTATAGTGGTTGTGTCCTACATGTTAACAACATACTTCTCTCCTAACTTCAAAATGCTTCAGACTTCCTGAAGTAGATGTTGAAAGCAGTTGTAAAGAATCAGATCTTCAGTAGTTCAGTCAATCAACTATGTAGTATTAAAGGCATTTTGAAATATATTTTGAAATATTTGTTCAATCTAAGAAGATATTTGTTCATTTTAAACTAACATGAAGGGATAATGGTATTTTCATGTAAAACACGTTTTTCATTAATAATAAGAGGCTGTATAATTATACGAATGCATGCAGAAAATTAGAAATTCTGCCAAGAATTATCTGTGGCCAATTCACATTTATGACTTCTTTCTAATGTAAAATCAGTTAGTCTGGCCTTTTTACTTTGAGCTCAAATATAGCTTTAATTATATTTAGGGACTATGCCTTAAGTCCTATAAGAATTCACACTGTAATGCTAAGAGTGGATGGAAAATGGTGCTGTAACATTACAATATAATCTTGCAAAGAGGTGCAAGAATTAACCTTCTAAAATTTCATTGATTTCTGTTTCTTCTGATGGCTGCACCTGTGTGGTTGGTACAAATATATTAAAAATGTTTCTAACATTCCTTCTTTGGGATTTATATTTATTTCTTTTAGGATTCAAGTCTGGTTCCATAATGGCATATTTGTGGTCCTGCCCATGAAACTGGGGCAGGCAGGCAGGACAGCTGCCCATAAAACAGAGAGTAGGAAGGGAGAAGAGCTATGGGTTTGAGTCAAAGCTGAAGAAATTGTGTGCATGCTCCAGGCCGAGGATGAGGAGCCGCAATGAATTGGGGAGGAAAGTCAGGAGCACAAAATCGGTTAATTGAGGCAGTAAGCATTTGACTGAATGAATGGAACCCTGACTATGTGCCAGATACCAGCACAGATTTGTAAACCTATAACTTTCCTCCCTGGTAGCTATCTAGATACCTTTCTCCAACTAATGCAGTCTTCAAGGTCCTCAAAGTAGGCTCATTGTTTGAGAATTTTTCCTCATTTCTTATTTCCTCTTATTGATATTCTATAGCTTTGAGCTATCAGTTTGGAAGAAAATTTAAGAATGATATTTTAACTAGTTTTCATAAAAAGTAGTCACTGCAAAATAAGAGTGACACTTTTTTCCTCAGGTTTGAGAAACGTAGAGGTTCTGGGGCACTTCCCTGCTCCATCCAGGGTGGTAGATTGTACAGAGTCTGCACCATACAACTCTAGGGAGACACTGCTATTGTGAAAGTGAATGGTAACTGTTAGAATCGTGCAGTGCATAACTTGGACAACTGTACCTGATGGCCCAGAATATGTGATCTACTCTTTTCAAACAGTTCTTGCAATTGATGATGTATAATTATAATTATAAACATTCACATGAAAACTTACAAAAAATTCAATAACACAAGAGTGGTATATGCATTGCTATTAGGGGTACTACAACTGGACAGCCATCCCCAGTACTTTTCTGGTTAACTATATGTTCGATGACCTCAGACTCTTTACTGAGGACCAGTTGGTAGCCTGACCCTCTTCATCCTGTTCTGCTATCTTACATTAACAAAAATTTCAGTTGTCCACCTGAAGTACAGGTTTCATGGTGACTATCTTAGTTTGTCATTCCCTAGGGCAGTATATTTCCATTTGCTTGGTGTTAGAAATAACAGTGTCTGTAAATCATACAGATTCCTGTCCTCCATTTTATGTTTGTAAAATCAGAAGTTTTAAAGTAGTGCCTGAAGATTTTTGTATCTGCTCTGTGGTATCATTTGTTATGATGTGAAATTTCCTTATCATAAGACATTGCTCTAGCAGAGTATCTCAAACAGAACATCTCCATCACCAAAGCCCATAATTAAAGCCAAAGGTGATGTTTCAGGAGTATCCCAGAAACTCTTACAGGGGCCTCAAGTCTGCACATTCAGTGAAGATCCTCATGTTGGTTTTTGCAAGTTACTCCTTTGCATAATATTCCTAAAGTTGGAGCAGTTATAAAACAAGTAGTCATAGTCCAGCTAATACTAGTAAAGAAGTTCCTAATGAGCTAACAACTGTCTATCACTCATTAAATGTAGAAAGGCATGCTCTGTTGAAGCTGGAGGGGGGGCGGTCATGTGAATACTTAGGAAAAGTCTTTGGAATTCTGCCACCTTGCTCAGGCTGTGGAGTATTTGCCTACAAACCACTTTATGGAAGCCATACAACACCCCACGAAGTGGCATGACTGTGCCCATGCTACTGATGCCTATACCTATGAAATTGAGGCTCACGCAATTTCCCGAAGACACACAGCCAGCAAGAAGCATGGCAAGAGTGTATTTCCATTTCTTGGGGATTTCAGCTTAATAAAGTTTTTTTTTGATAATACCATAGCCCCACTTTATAACAGTGTGTGTGTGTGTGGGGGGGGTAGCCGGGGATATATGTGTTTTGAACTCTAGTAGTTATGGACAGGATAGAAATTCTAGGGTGAGTGTGTGGCTCATGGCAATGTGTGTGCAAGTTGTGCCGAATTCTATGGTCGAATATGACTATTTTGAATCTGAAGTTGCTTTTCTATTATTATCACCTCATCTGGGAAGACCATTTTGCTTTGCAGCAAAAATGAAGAAAACTCAAACAAGATGTGCTAACTTTGGTTTGGATTTGTCAGTATTGCTTTCCTGCCTGCCTCCATTTTGGCACCAATGCTTGGGATACTGAATATTTCTTTACACACAGGGCCTCACAAGTGAGGGGCCTTGATTTCCAGGGAGGTAGATCCATGAGGATTTTGTCAGTGGACTCTTCCTGGAAGCAGTTGAAAAAGGAACATGTGGGGAATGCCTACTTAGTTGTTATAAGTAGCATTGTTGAATGGGTGGTATTTGGATCTTGAACAACCTTATCATCCTTGGGTTCTTACAAAATATTTTGGGATTATTTCACCTCAGGCACAACAGCAGAGTGCCTTCCAAGTGATTCTAAATAAATAATTGACTTCAGCATTTGCTTGGGTTACAGTTGTGCCTTTGAGAAGGCAAATTAAGAGCAAATCCCCCACATCCCCCGCCCAGCCTGGTCCATCATAACCATGCCTCAGGTTCTGTAATCTCGCTTGCTTCTTGCATCAGCTAACTGCCCAAATGACCATGTGTATATAAAGCCCATGAAATACCCAGAAGCTTAGCATTAACATAGAAAGAATGTCTAGAATGTGCATGTATGCCATACATGGGAGACAAAGAACCTAAGGATATATAAGGCAAAACTCCGCTGTGTTCCAGGTTCAGCCTTTGGAGGCAACTCTGCTGGGCCAGCAACCGTGCAGCATAAACAGTCCTTTTCTGAACCTCCGAGTGTGTATGTTTTGTCACTTCCCACCGACCTGACTTTTGCCATAACACTTTGTCTGTAATTTTAACCAAAATTTTAGCAAAAGTTCTGGTCCAGTGAAATAAGGTCCCAAGGCAGCTGTCCGCACATTGGGGTTCACACACAGTGAGGGTGCATGAAGACTTCCCAGGTTCTTAACATTCATATGTACTTTTCTCTAATATTGATGGGCCTGAGGTTTGCTGTTTTCTCCCAACCCCACCCTCCATGACTGCTCTTTCTTTTTAAAAAATTTTTTTCATATATATATATTCATTAAAGTATTATAAATAGTAGTATGTATGTTTCCTCTTTTCCCCCTATTAACCTCCCCCCAGCCTCCCCTACTCTCCAGCACATGCCCTCACCTGCCCCCCATCCCCAGTGTCTTGTATCCATTGGTTATGCTTATATGCCTGCATACAAGTCCTTCGGTTGATCTCCCACAGCCCCCGCTCCTCACACTCCCCTGCGTTCCCACTGTAGTTTGACAGCCATGACTGCCCTTTCTTGGTTACTATATAATTTATCATTCAAACTGAAATAGTTTTGCGAGTGAATGGGGGCTCTATTAGTCATTACGCTATGACACATGGATTATTTTGAATGAAACTGCATTGTATGGTCACCTTGCACTTCTACCATTTTATAAGAGGAAGGCAAACCTCTTCACCCTCCTAATCCTTGCTATGGTAAATGACCCAAGTTGGGTAAACATCTGGAAGACAAAAAAGGGACAATTGAGAATGTATATGGCTCTTTAGGGAATAACTAGTAGCAGCAAGGCAAAGGTTTGCAATGAGAAATAGTGAAGGAGTGGCACTCTGTGTCATCCATGCAGCATACATGGTGAGCCCCTGTGGCTTCTCTCTCTCCCTCTCTATCTTAGAATTGGAAGTAAGACATGAGATAGTTGTCCCAAGCATGTGTAGCAATACTTATTTCAAATAAAAATGAAACCTGACTTTTTAGGATGGAACATAAATCTGATTTGGCTGATGGATTTGATGAGGATCATTGTTTCCTATCAGGTTGTGTGACAGATGTTTTCCCTAAATTAAGTGAAAAATTAAATATTCAGCTCTCAGGTTTTGAAAAAATTTTTTTTCAGCTCATATGCATTTGACCATATGCCATAAAGTACACCTGTATTGACTATTAAACATATAACAATTTTTAAATGTTAACTTTAAAATGAACGAGTGGTATAGAGTAGTTTTCCGTGATTCTTTTAGCAGAAAACTTTGTAGACCATTTGAAGTATTTACATCTGAGCATTCATGATGTTTGCTGTCTGGCCTCTCGTCTCCTTATTAGTGTGTTAACCACAATGGCTGCCACATATTTCCAAATGACCCTCCCTCCCCTATGGAACCACTGTGGGCCCAGTAACTCCTCAAGTGAACAAATCCCATGTTAGAGAAAGTACCTGAAGGAAGACCTTGCTATCTTGTCTGGTCAGGCAACTCTAATGTCCTGGCCTTGACACTTTGATGCTTTATTTGTGATTGGATCTGCCAGGGTCCAAGCATCATATCTCTGGGGAACTTATTATAAAACATACACACTTTCACCCCCTTAGATCCACTTTCCCTCCTTCTCCTATTTGGCAATTTAAAGAAGAAAAGAAAAATTATTCTTCTATCCAAGTTTTTTTCTTGGATGGACTAATAATCAAGTTAATATGAGACAGATCAACAGGGGGAAAGAATAGATTATTCATGTAAGCACTGGGGTTCCATAAAAATGTGGGGCCCTGTCTTGGCCACCACGAATAACAATGCAATGAACAAAGGGATGCATATATCTTGGCAAATAAATGTTTTCAAATTTTGGGGGTAAGATGCACAGAAGAAGTGTTTATGGGTTATATGGTAACTGTATTCTAAATTTTTTAGGCACCCCCATACTGTTTTTTCATAGTGGCTGTACCAGTTTACATTCCCACCAGCAGTAAATAAGGTTTCCTTTTTCTGTACAAACTCTCCAACACTTATTATTATTTGTGAAACAACAGAAGTGTCTCTCAATAGATGTTTAACAGAAGTGTCTCTCAATAGATGTTTAAATAAAGAAGATGTGGTACATACATATAATGGAATACCATTCAGCCAGAAGAAAAGATGAAATACTGCCATTTGTAATAATATGGATGAATTTTGAGAACATCATGCTAAGTGAAATAAAGATAGAGTCAAGAACTATATGATTTTACTCATATGTAAGATATAAAACCAAAAGCAACAAGTAAACAAGAAAAAAAAAGATAAAGCTCATATATATAGACAATAGTATAGAGGTTATCAGAGGTAAGGGGGTTAGTGGGAGATAGTAAAGGGTGAAGGGGGTCAAATATATGGTGATGAAATAAGATTTGACTATGGTGCAAACTCTCCAACACTTTGGTAAAAACACAATGAAATGTACAGATGATGTTCATAGCAATGTACACTTAAAACCTATGTAATTTTATAAAATGCTGTTATCCCAATAAATTTAATAAAAAAAGAATGTGGGGCCCTGAGGACAGATTGGGTAGTTCAGGCTTTTATGTCATCTTGAGCTAAGGAGAAAAGGTGGGGGATGTTGTCTGGGACTTCGCAGGGGAGGAAGGCAATTCACATGGAGAAAGAAGAGCAAATGCTTGGGAAGCAAGTGTTTACTGGGCCATCTTTAACAATGGGACACAAAGAGGACTTGGATATAAGGGGCCTTGCTAGGTTCCTCCTTGTATGTCACACCTAATTCATATTAAACTACCATTACCGATGATGACAGCTCCCTTCTAGGAGCCGGTCCTCTATCCAAATCCCTTTAAGCATTTAGGGGGAAGGTCAAAGTTCTCTTCTGAGTCTTTTTTAAAAATTTAAATAACCAGATTAAAATAATAAATATCCCCCAAATCGTATTTTGAGGCAGAAAATTCTGCTTCTCTTCACAATCATAAGGTAAATTTCTATTCATGGAATTTATTCTCAGGTCATGGTTGTCAATCTCCTTAGCTCTTTATTAGATCGGCAACTTTTTCCTTGTACCTAGCATATTGCTGTTTTATGACTTATTTTGTTCTTCAGTGAATCTTAATAGAACCATAGAGATGGAACCAAAGGGAAAGTAATTGAGAATTTTCCTGAGGAAACTGAACATCAATCATATTGGTCAATGCACAAAGGAACAAATTCAGGTGAATACAGGAAAGAAAACAATGATAAGAGGGATCCCTTTATTCTTCTCTGTAAATGTTAATTCCAAAGTTCTAATTCCTAGTCTACATTTCTAGATAGTTCTGAGATAGTAAATTCTCTCTAAATAGGTCAACAATGCTTATTTACCTTTGGTGTCTGTCTGTTAAGAAGATACACAAAAAATAGCTTATGCGTTTGTAGATTCTTTTTGTTGTTGTTAATCCTCACCCAAGGATATTTTTCCATTGATTTTTAGAGAGAGCAGACAGGAGGGAGGGAGGGAGGGAGGGAGGGAGGGAGGGAGGGAGAGAGAGAGAGAGAGAGAGAGAGAGAGAGAGAGAGAGAGAGAGAGAACATTCATGTGAGAGATACACATCAATTGGTTGCCTCCCAAAAGTGACCTGACAGGGGCCAGAGACTGAACCTGAACCCCAGGTACATACATAACTTTAACTGGGAATTGAACCTGAACATTTCCCATACACAGGATGATGCTCTAACCATCGAGAACACTGTCCAGGGCTGTTTGTAGATTCTTAGTTAGAAAATGGCACACTCTCATATATTATTGTTTAATTTGACAAGAGTAGTTTACCGCATGTGGAAGTGGCATTCGTGCTGAAGAAGGTGATGCTGAGAGCATGTTCACAGGCTGGAAGGTTTAAACATCTTCCGGGGTTGCACTCTGCTTCTTGTATACACTCTCCTCATATCAGCAAATTAGCCTGTGAAGCAGTTAGTTGACTCATGCCTAATTAAAGAATGTCTCTATATCCAAGATGAAAACAATTAAATGAGTAATTTCCAAAATTATTTTTTAAACATTTGACAGAGCTAATTATGCCCACACTGCTACTGTCGGTAACCCAAAACTAACTGCATTGTAATTATAATATACTCCATTGGCACAGATTTAACACACAGCTTCAGGCTTCAGCATTTTTCTTTCTTCTACTCCCAAACTAGTAATTTTTCACAAGCGTCCATCAAACCCTCTAGAATAGTATATTATTAGAAGGCAAGCAGTACCATCAATTCATGTTAGAAGACATAAATTGCCACAATTTGGCATGCCACCCAGGTGGAGGAATGGGTGTAAGTCATGTATTTTTGTTGAAATAGATGGGCCTGCAAGTGAAAAATATGTGTTGACACATTAGATACAAATATTTGTGTAGGTTTTTTTCTTGTCTATTGATTTTCACTTTTTTTTTTGCTTTCAACTTAACACAGTATTAATGGGTAGGATGAAGTTTTAACATCTATTTTTCATAGAAGTCTTAATAAGCCGGAATGATAGTCCAACACATGACAGAGGGGAAATTATACCTAATTATTTTAATCTTGAGTCTTGTTCCAATGTGTGCTGCCACTGAACAGATTCAGACACTTATTTCAGGGTTGGCCTGTGGTAATGGCACATAGAGCAGCCTCTTTTCCCTCGTGTCCCCTTATTCACTGCATTTCATCTCTTTAGATTACTCTTCTTTGAGTGCCACCTTCATCATTTACACCCCTTCAATTGCTCAATGGCTCATTCTACCAATAGCTAATATGTCATCTATTTTGCCTGCCAATCAAAAGCATGTATCATCTATTCAGTATTTACCAGCTACTAAGGGCAGTGTATGTATGTACATTATTCTGTTTAATCCTCACAATAACCCTGTAAGGTAGAGATCATTCCCCGCTTTTATGAAGAAATAAAGAGAAGCTTAGAGAGTGTGAGTAATATTCTCAAGGTCATACAGCTCATAAGCAGGAAAGCTGGGAGTTGAAGCTGAAATACCTGATTCCAAAGATTATGACTTTAATAGCTATCCTAGATTTCCTCCAAAGAGACTCCAAATCTGACCTTCATTTATTCTTTTGCCTTCATGCCACTTACTTCCCCACATCTAATGTTAGTTATTCATTCTAAAATATTTAGTAAGCTCCCACCATATGCCACAAACTGATAAGGAACTGCTGGTCCCTGCCCTCCCATTGCTTATAATATAGTGATGACAAGTCTGTGCTTTAGGCACCAGGTCAGATCATGTTCGCTAAGTGTGCAGCACGCTTTCCTTCCCCATGACATTTTCTAATGCCTTTTTGCCCGATCCTGCTGATCCTCTGAGGGCTGTCTTATGTCCTTTCCCTCCATAGTGTCTGCCCCTAAACCATCAAACTGCTTTCTCCCTCTCAGAAGTTACAGATTACACGCATTCTCTAGGTTTCCAGCACTAGCTCTGCCTCCAATACATCATGTGATCTTGAAAAAGTTATTTAAGTTCTCTGCATCTTAGTTTCCTCATCTGTGAAATGAGGGTAATAGTTTCCCTTGTAGTTATTGTGATGATTAAATAAATTTACTTATGTAAGGTGCTCAAAACAGTGCCTGGCATGTATTAATAATATGCGCTAACAATATTATTAACTAATAAGTTAAATTAAACCTAGACAATTTGAAGATGCAGTAGACAGCATCCATCTAGCAATTAGAAGGGCACTTGCTTTGAAGGGTTCCTCAAAATGGAAGGTTTCTATAAGAAAAGAATTATTTTTAGGCCAGGATATCTTTTTTGGGTGGAAAGGGTGTGTAGCAAGAAAGGGTTTTATCATGATGATTGCCTTTTCTTCCTTTGAGGGAGAAAGAGAGGGCCCATGTAACTTATTAGCTTACTGGAGCTTGGCCAAAAAATTCCAGACTCTTTAAGATTACATTTCTGTTGAAGATCGAAACTGCTATTAAGTCTAGGTTTGGTGTTATGGACTTTAGCATGAGGGACAGCATGTGGGCCTGTAGTTTTCTCTTTCACAATTATTATTTTATGGTTTATTTGTAAGGAATTATGTGGCATTTCTGGTAGATATGTATCTAGTATCACATGCCTCTTTTATTATTTTAAAATGATTAATAGATTTATTTTTATTTTTATGGCACTTACTAGAGTTCTTTGTCCTGCTTTTATTTTGCTCTGATTTTTTTCATTATAAGATAATTTACTGTTAGTAGGAACATTGTTCATACTCATAATTTAAGGGATAATAAGACTATTGTAGTGAGGCTCCAAATTCTAAGTTACCATTGTGATTTAGCCTCATTCTATTTGTGTTCTTATGTTTTACCCAGCAATATAAATAAATCCACTTTTTCTTGTGATTACAAGGATATTTACTTTTATATATTAGACTATGCATACATTAATAAAATCTCTTGTACCAGAGCCTACTAGTTATTATTAAACTCTGAATCCTGAAGCTATCATCACATTTGAGAGTTCTTAACTCATTTGTTTCAGCAGTCACAAAAATGATCAGAAAAATTATTCCTTTTGGGTTAAAACAAATACTTGAAAAGTTTGAAAGGTTAGAAGAAAATGTATGCATAATAGAGATAAAAATGTTGAAGAAACATTTTGTTCCAGGCAAATCAGGTTCTTATCTTTTCCTAATGAAATCTAGGTGCCTTGGATAAACTAAACATGGAGAAATCTTCATGGTCTAAGAAAATACGTATTCTTGGAGAAATTTAGGAATTCATTTCCCAAAATCTTTTTATTTTCACATGCAGAAGAGAGTTCTGAACAAAGAACTAGTTGATGAAAGGACACCTTTGAACTGAAAGAAGAAAAGTAATCAGGATTATCTGAATGGCAGGAAGGAAACTAACAGGGGGCTACTCTGGGCAAGAAACTTTACTAGATTTTGTACATATTTCATATATATACACACATATATATTGATTTCAGAGAGGAAGAGAGAGGGAAAAAGAGAGAGAAACATCAAGATGAGAATCACTGATTGGCTGTCTCCGGCCCTCCTCTTCTTGGGGATTGAGCCTGCAACCTGGGCATATTCCCTGACTAGGAGTGAACCATAACCTCCTGGTTCATAGGTCAACACTCCACCACTGAGCCATGCTGGCCAGTCATGTTTTGCATATTTTACCAGATAATATATGATAGATTTTCTTTTCTGGTAGCAGAAAATAAGAACCCAAAACAAGTTAGCTTAAGCAAAAATCAAATGTACTATATCAATGAGATTTCAATGAAGCACAATTAGATGCAGGGATGAAATGAATACCAATGAGAATTGGTCTTTCTCAGTTTTGCTTTACTCTTTGTTGGCTTTGTGTCCAAGAATATTCTTTCAGTGAAGAGTCGGTCTGGTCAAGGATTACATTTTTTTTTTTCAGATTGGAATTTCAGCTATCTCTAGTGGGAGAACTCAGGTTAGCTATACCTGGATCTTGTGCCCATCCTTGAACAACCACTTTGCTTAGAAGAATGAGATGATCTAATTTGCTTGTCTGGGTTACATATTAACCCTCTCTCTGGTGGAAGTAAGTTTCTAACAGAAAGAGGAAGAGCAGTTTCCAAAATGAGAAAATAAAAAGGAATATTCACTAGTAGGAATAAACAGTAATTATATTCTGGGCTAATAAGAATGAATAAGGCAGATATTTATAAAATAAACAATGGTAAAGCTTTAATGTTTTTCCTGACTCTCTGTTCTTAAAATCTCTATTTATTGAGTTCCTGCTATCTCTCTATGTAAAACCCTAATATGCAAAGAGATCGAACAGCAGAACAACCAACCAACCAATTGCTATGACATGCACTGACCACCAGGGGGCACACGCAGAACATGGTCAGTGTCGGCTGCAGCAGGATGTTGGAGCAGGTGAACAGGGGTGCCAGACCAAGGCAAGGCATTGGTCACTGTCATTAGGGCAAGCTACTGATGGTTACTAAAAATTCTTTGCTTCTGTGAGCTGTGGTTCGACCCAGTGTGGTCTCTTTTAGTGCTCGCACCCTCTGCTGGTGCTAGAGCTGCCACTCCCACCCACTGCCAGCATTGGCCGCACTTGCAACTCACGCCAGAACTGCTGCTCACACCCATGACTGGCTCCTAGCGCCAGTCCCTATCACTTGGTGCCATCAGTGGGTATGAGTTGTGGCTGCCAGCCCTGATCACCCCTGAGGGCTTCTCCACCTACTCCTGCTTCTCAAGGGTGATTGGAGCAGCAGCTGCCACTCACACCCGCTGACAGCACCAGCTCTGCTCTACCAGCTGCTGCCACCTGCCCCAATCGCTTGGCGCTATCAGCAGGTGCAAGTGGAACTAGGGTCGTCAGCACATGGGAGTGGTGGAGGCAGAAATGGGATTGCTGTCAGAGAGAGGTCCAGGGGCCACAGTGGGAAGGGTCGGGCAGGGGTGTGGAGGATGGGCCAAGACCTGCCCCAGTGCCCACCACACCCTTGAAGCCCACAGTTCCTTTCAACGTGCATGAATTCATACACTGGGCCCCTAGTGACTATATATTGTTAACATCACCATGAGTGAATCCTTGTCCTATTCCCTGGGGTGATGTCAACCTGACCATACATAAAACTTCATGACCAATTTCTTTTTACTCCCTTTCTCCAGTTACTGACAACTCCAGTTTTTGCCATGTCATTCTTTGACTGAAACCCTGTTTATCACCCAGCTCTGCCAGGAACTGCATTTTCTTTCTGCAAACTTCTTACCACAGAATTCGGTACAATACTGGTTCCCTAATCCCTATTTTATGTGTTGCTGTCCATCCTGCTGTAGAAACACCATTCATCATCTTGTCCTTTGAATTCAGCTATTTATTTATTTATTTATTTATTTATTTATTTATTTATTTATTATTTTTTGCATTCTTGGAATAAAGGTATGTATTTTTTCTCAATAAATATTATTTGGTCTACTAGGTGTTCATATCTGAATTAAGGGTGGAGAAAACTTGAGGACTGATTTCTACCATCAAGATTTTGAGTTCAGTCAGAAAATACTGCCACATAACCTCCAAATCATCAGAGAGCACTAGGACTGCATATAAAATGGCCAGGCCTGAAAATAAGGCTTTCCTCTTGGGGTCCTTGGTTCTTGAATGTAGTGTTTACCTGGAGTAAGAGATAGGCGTTGCCCAGTGCAGGGAATAATCTGTAAGACTTGGAGTTCTGAGAAAATGGAACAAGTCTAATATGGTGCTCTGTGTGAGATGTGAGAATGAGGGCACATGAGGAAACCAAGGAAGAGAGTGACAAAATCATGAACATTTCCAAGTTATAGGGAGGTGTTTGGTCTTTTTCTTTAAAAAAGGTGTTTCCTGCCTTCCCCTACTTTAGACCACTTTTGCATTGATCTCATATGAGTATTTCGGTGACTGGCAATTGAATTCTGCTTGTCCTCCCTTCTATGTGACAAACATGCAGGTGTCAATTCACAGTAGCATTTAGAGTTTTGTCGGTATGGCTGTCCTTGAGAACTCATCCTGGGTCACATTTCTTGAGATCCTGTCTGAATTTCAGGACTTTGCCAAGGCCTACACTCTTCCAATGTAAAGTTCTGAAAATACTTTAGTGGTGCGTTGATCTTAGAAGTGGTAGAATAGATATTCTCTTCCTGGAGTAATTTGATACTGCAGAAGGACTCTCCTAACCAAAAATACTTTTTCAATCCCTGAGTCTGAGACCATGGTTATAATTATTTCTTAAGGGACTTCTACAATAAGGATGGATATACATTTTTGAAGCAATAGGAGAGAAAATGTCCTAGCTTACTGACACATTAGAAGTACTTTGTTTATTATACATTGAGTGGCCAAATTATTATGATTTCTCAATGCATAATAACCTGGCAATATATACAGTGTGTATATATATTAGAGGCTTAGTGCATGAATATGTGCATGGGTGGGGTCCAGACAGCCCGGCCAGGGGAGGGGACATGAATGGTTGGCTGGCCTGCTTGCTGGTCGAACTCCTGGTCTAGAGGACAATTTGTATATTAGCCTTTTATTATATAGGATATATACTTCGTGGCCAGATTATTATGCATTCAGAGATCATAATAATCTGGACACTCTGTGTATTCTATGGAAGTTTTCATGAAGTTTAAATAAACAAGATCAGGAACCTATGGTGCTTCTCAAGACTGTTAGCCTTCCCTACCACTGACATTTAGAATGGGGGGTCTCGAGCCTATTGAATTCTGATGGTCTTCAAATATCTGGTAAATGGGTGAAGAAGATTAAAGTAATTTTAGCTTGATTCACATCTTTATTAGAGCTAACATAATTTAGAAGATGAGACATACTGGTTGTGGGTGTAAGGGGGAGGAAAGTCTAGCCATAGAACCCAAGAGCTGTAAATATATTCAGAGATTAAAAGGAGTCATGGGCCAAAAGAAAAGTTAGCAGCTACTGAGAGGGAATATCCTCTCGACAGCTAGAATGTTCTCAAGCATAGTAGAAGTGAGCCAAGTGCATTTAATATTTAAATCAGGCAGCGAGTCCATATTTTTATTTTTCTTCATAAATGTTTTGTATTGAAGAGAGTAGGGGAGAGAGGCGGGATAGAGGAAACAGCAAGTTACTTAAAGTCATGACAACGATTTGGCCTAACTATCTTTGTTTTATTAGAGAGGACTCATTTACAAAATTTTATCTTTAAAAATACTTTTATACAAAGAGAAGTGAAGTTTTATGTCTGCATGTTTTTATGGGCACTAGACCATATCCTGTGCTTCAAACCTTTATCTCCGCTTTTACACACATGTGCAGTCAACACAGCTATCTTCTGACACATTACAGTGCTGCTAGACTGCGGCTGGTTTTCTTCCAGGACACGTGGCAGAAGAGAAGTATTATTTGAAACAAATATATAAGAAGTTTGCCTCTTACACTTCCGTGTTTGTTAGCTCATTGTAGTTTCTTTTTATGTAGGTGAATTGAGGGGTTCTGCAAAGCCGAGTTCACCCATGTTTTCTTTTTCATCAGGTGGCTACAGGGCTGAGCTTCTTTGTTCAGAATTGTTTTTGGTTAAATAACTGGTCTCATAAAACAACGTTAAAAGAATGCTATAGAGCTGTAGCATCTAGGAGGAACCACATGGCATAAGGATGATAAATGCATGGTGTGTATGATACTTATCCTCCACTTCTGCCCTGTGACACATATTGCAAATCAACCATGACCAATCAGTTAGGTAGGATCAGCTTGGGATAAAGTTCATTTATTCTCAGTGCATGGATTGAGTAGTTTATCAAACTGATGTAGTGGAGACTAATCATCTAGCAGTGAGTTATTAGAATACTCACCTTTAGGTCAATGGGGGGCATTGAGGAAAGAGGATGTCTCCCTGATTTTAAAAGAATATAGTGTTGAGGAAAAATCAAATACAATTGCCATGTGTGTTGGGACAGACTTCGCAAGATGTCTTTAAATGACCTCTGCTCAGGTGCCTTGTATTCTTTATGCTCTAATAAGAATAGAAAGGAAAGCTGAGAAGTTGTACAGAAACTTCAATTAAAAATATCCACCCCATTAGTTTCCACATCCCGGAGCACGTTTAGGTTCCAGGGAAGTTCTCTGCTGGGCTGACCACTGGTGTGAAAAAATACAATAAAAGAAAATCACACTGGAACCCTATTAGGATTATAATTTCTAAAACTACTTATTGATTAGGAACTTTTTTATATCTTGTCCAATCACTGTTCTTTATAATAATTTCTAGTATATTTTAAAGGACATCACTTTCTATTTTTACCCTCTTCATCAAAGCTTCCGATGGATGGGCTCATAGCATCCAAAGAGATGTTCTAATAGAATCGGTTTTCTGTTTCCTCTCTCTTGGGTCAGGTGTGACAAAGAAAGATAAAATACATCTTATAAATTAAAAGGTTCTTTTTTTCATCTGCATGCACATGTATTTCTAGCTTGTTTGATAGGACAACTCTTTAAAGCAGTTAACTTGGGAAAACTATATTTAGGAGACATTAATAAATGGTGACTGAGTGTCAAATAGATACTGAGAAGATATTCTTTTTTTTTAAATAACTGCTACTTCTGTTTTTTTTATATTCTTATTGATTTTTCACAGAGAGGAAGGGAGAGGGATAGAAAGTCAGAAACATCGATGGAAGAGAAACATCGATCAGCTGCCTCTTGCACACCTTCTACTGGGGATGTACCCGCAGCCAAGGTACATGCCCTTGACCGGAATTGAACCTGGGACCGTTCAGTCCGCAGGCCGACGCTCTATCCACTGAGCCAAACCAATTTGGCCTGAGAAGATATTCTTAAAGGAAGTTTCTGGAATCCAATCCACACAATGTTTCCAGATTGGCCTCTTCTGTTTGGACCAACCTGATTGGGGAGTCTTGGAGAGTTTTTGACTTTTTGTTTTGTTTTGAAATTGTTTGACCTTTCTTTAAAGCTCTATACAGTGGAGTTCATTTATATAGTTCTTCTGAGTAATTTTATCCTGTGCTGTTGTTCATGTTTCTGGGCCTGCCAAAAAGAACATAGGCCTCAAATTAACTTTCCCTACACTTACTATTTTGTATGTGTTCTGTCTTCATTTTTGGTTCTTGTGAGGTCACCAATTTTGTTTTCCCTTTGGTATCCAATATTCGTAGACAATTTTCTGTGGCCTCAGAGAGACTTAGAGGAAACAGATGTTGTATAAACTGTGTCCCCCACATGTTTTCCCACTTATCTTTTCCTTTTGAAAGAAAAGAAAAAAAAGAAGATAGCTCTCTGTGTATGGAGCCTTTAAAAAAAGCATTTAAAAAATGCCCAGAGACTATTTATTTAATCTATCCTATCTCTATTGTGGAAAAGAATACTCCTTTTTTTAATGGAATGACCAGGAAACTGCTCTAGCGGCTCAAAGAGGTTGATAAAGGACATTTTCTAAAGACACCCATCACTCTGGAGAGTATATATAAGCCACTAGTTTACTTATTTTTAATATCCTTATGTGAAAACCTTTAGAAATACATATTAAGTTCCAGCAAAGGTCAGTAAGTCCAGGACCACATGTCAAAAATTTCAGCAGTGATTAACCACCTACTTGGTTGAAAGTCAAAGATAATTTCAGTGTCTGTAAACTTTAATTTGTGGATATTATATCCATGCGCCTGTTCCAATTTGCCAAGTCAAACCAAAATTCCACGTCACAGCTTTCATCCTGTTTCTTTGTGTAAATTTGTGCCCCCTCTTTTGCAATGTGTGGAATAAGCTGAATAAACAGAACACAGTAGGTAACCTGGGGAGTGTTCTAATCAGAAATATTTTCACTCATGGGGGAAAGCTTTATAGGACCCACCAGGAGCTGTGATTTGAACCACCCATTGCAAGCAATAAAGCCCTGAAATGAGGTCGCATTTTAATCAGTTCTCTAGATGCATATTTGTTTATCTTTTTTTCTCAGCTGCTCATGTAAAACTTCATTGTGAATTGTGCAAATGCATAACACCTATTGGGCATATATTCAAATATCAACTGCTATTCTCAGTTAATTTTTTCTGTTATGTTTTCTCTTCTTCTGCCTTCCAAGTGATAGAAGATAATATAACAACACGAATGCATCAAAGAGACAAATGCAAAGTAAAATCTACCCTCATGCATTGCATATTTCAAAACTGGGTAGCTGACTTCCAACACACATTGGAGTCCATGTCTTCTGAATAATAATTTGGTCCTACAGCATGAACACAGTGAGATGGGGGAAAAAGATTTCTCTTTACTTAGCTTTCTAAAAACATATTTTGGTATAAATTGTATCCTAAAAGGGTTGCACAATGTTAATGTATAACATTTAGGTACAGTTTAGACTAAGAATAAATTGAACATCTGTGTATTCATCCATCAGTTTAAGAAACAGAAAATTTTCAGTACCTTCTAAGCCCTTTGAATGACTCTTCCTAATACACCTCTCATCTGTTTACTCAAAGAACCTCTGTGCTAAAAGTTGGTACTATGTTACTTTATCTGCATGACTTCATAATTTTTGAGCGTGGAGATTTGAACTTTATCGTAATGAAACATGTACTTCATGTTTGCTTTCTCAACGTTATTCTTATAACTTCCATTCATGTTAATATGGGTAGTTGATTTATTTTCGCCATTGCATAGCATTTCATTGTATGAAAAAATCCACTATTTATTTAGCTGTTCTCCCATAAGGGACATTTTGAGTTGATCTAGATTTTTTCTTTTCTTTTTTTAAAGTTTAATGTAAATTTTATACAAAGAAAATGTGAAAAAAATACTTCTATATGATTTGCAAATAAAGCCAGCTAGGCTATTTGTTTTTGAAACTGCATTCACAAATGTTCTTTCTGTCCTGTTTTCTTCTAATACTATCTTTTTATTTCTTCTCTAATATCAGCAACTAGTTGAAAACTGTACAATTCACATCCTTCTATCAATAAAAACTGAAAGTGAGTAAGACTAAAATGTGCAACAAAAATGTACTGGAATGATATTGTACAATTAAGTTTCTCATATACATATATTATCTTTTGCTTTGTTCGATTTTTTTTTGTTTTACATGACATACAAAATAGTGCTACAGCATATATAGTGTAACAGCATGTTGGGGGTTAGAATTTTTCTTATTGCAAAGAACATTGCTAGAGAGTGGCCTGATCCATATCACCTTGTGGATATGTGTAAGAGTTTCTCTTCTCTACGCTATATATTTAGGAGTAGAATTACTGAGTCATAGAATATAGGCATATTCAACTTTATTTGTATATTTTTCATTCAGTTAAAATGCATATTAAGGATATAAAAATTTTGAATGAAATTTCAATTTGATGTTAATTTCTGTTTTATTCTCCCCATATGCTAAAACAATGGTCCCTGGCTTAAAGTTATAAACATAGATCTGTGTGAGGCGGCTGTTGGTAACTTTGCTGTGTTTTTATTTCCTGCCCACTCTGATTGTATGCAATTAGTCTAGACAAAGTTCCTTCCATTCCTCTGTGTAACACTGTGGTTCTTGTGTTCACCCATCCCTAAGGACTTTCCCATTAGTAATAGAATGAATAATCTTCCTTCCCACCTGTAACTCTAGTGGTCATGCATTGTCTTATCATCCTGTCCTTCTGGGAATTGGACTTCCTCTTCATTTAATTTTTTTCAAATTTATTTTTTATTTGAAAATATGCTTAATATAAAATTTAACATCTTAACCATATCCAGAACTCTGCCTCTTGCAAAACTAAAACTCTGTACCCATTAAACAGCAACACCCTGTTCCCCCATTCTCAAAGCCTCAGGAAACCAGCATTCTACTTTCTGTTCCCATAAATTAATAGAATCATACAATATTTGTCATTGTTTTTGTGACTGACATATTGTCCTCAAGGTTCATCAATGTTGTAGCATAGTCAGAAAAATATTATCTTATACATATAATCCATATTTGTTTATCCATTTAGCTGTTGATGGACACTGGGCTGCTTTCACCTTGTCAATAATGCTGCTATGAATGTGGGGGTATAAATATCTCTTAAAGACTTGGCTTTCAATTCTTTTGGGTGTATACCCAGAAGTGGATTTGCTGGAGTACTTCCTCTTCTTTAAGGAGTAATGCTCCTACCGCCATTCCAACTATGTGATTCTGTGGAGGCTGCCAATCCAATCATAGCACCATCCTTTCTCTTGCCACAGTTGACTGACTAATGGATGAACACCTGACTGAAGCGAAGCCAATAACTTCCTCCTTGGAAATTTTCAGAGTGGAGCTGGAGGAACAAATCAGTCCACTGTTGCAGAAGTTGTGAAGTTTTGATGCTATCAGTGGTCAGGTGCTCTGTCATATGGAGAAGACACTTTATAAGGGGGAGAAATTAAGCCACCAGGCATAAAGAAGGAAAGATGATAAATGAAAGAGTCTTGGTAGTACTAGCTTTACTGTCCTTTCCACAGTCACGTGAGCCAATAAATCCCTGTCTTTCATTAATCAATATGACTAGGTCTATTTTTTTTTCAGCAAGTGTCCTGACAAATGTAGTGTCATAGTTATGCTCATCTTATACACTAGGCAAGTTCTGCCTTATATTTGCAAAGAGTCAATACTAATTTATATAATTCTGGAAGCTGTTGTGATGAAATGAGCAGAAATAAAATGATATGAGTTAGAGTAAATGGTGCCCTACATTCTTTACTGAAATTCACAGTAGGGACGAATAAGAGAATGAAACTAATAAAAACTAAAAGTAAAAAGGTAAAGAGATAGTGATAAGCTATCAGCAGAAAAGATTTGGGCTCATCACACAAAGAGGTTGACTTAGGTTATAAACTTAGGTAGGGTAGTAATAGATAGATGTCTGGGATTGTGGAATGTGAATAACAAAATTTTCTGTATATTCCCCAGACCCAATTTATACAGCATGCAGACTGACCTTTGAAATTCCTTAGAGTTCTGTTCTCTGATGATAATGTTTTAGTTTCAGTTTTTAATGCTTGCAAAGCCCTCACCATGTACCTTTTTGTTGCCCAGAAGATAAATATACTCCTTACATTAGTGGTAAGGGCATATGGGCTGGAGCCAGAGGACCACGAAAGAGAATTAGTCACTATCGAGTTGAGTGACTTGAGCCATAATTTCCTTAACCATAAAATGGGTAACAATGCATGCCCCACTTACCTTACAAGATGGTTATAGGAGTTGAATGAGATGTTGGGAGTAAAACTGGCATGTTACCTACAAAACCATTCCAAATAAACAGTAACTAGAGCTTTGGAGTTCAACATCTTGTAGATATTTTAGGATATCATCATAATTTGTAAATTATTTTACCCCTTGGTAATTTATTACTAATCACAAAGATTCAATGTTTACGTAGTGCTTTTAAAAATGAAGAATATTTTAAAAGTTATGTCTATAGTTAATGTCACTGTCATTCATTAGCATTCCAAAATTTTCTTTCTGGGAAAAGAATGGGTGGACTTTGGGATAGCATGGTGAGAATTATCTATAATATTAACTCTTCTGGGAGTGTGTGACACATGCATGCTTCTCCACTATGTACTAGTATGTCATGGTGGAATGTGGTTGAGGGATTGGGAATAGTTTAGATGTAAGCTATGTGGGACAGGATCCGTGTTTCCTCATTCCCTACTCTATGCCTGGCCACTAGCACAGTTTCTCAGTTACAGAGGTTCTCAGTAAATATTGGAATGACCAGAAGCAGACCTTCTAAAGGACTACAGTTTTGCTCATTTCATAGATATTAGAATTTCTTTCTTGTACCAAGTAGGGAAGAATAAGTCTTTTCTTCATTTTCATTTAGGAGAAAAATATGAAGCTCAGAGTATTTGTGGTTGATTTAAGGTGTTAGTTAGTCACAGTTGCTGAGTTGTTCCTTTGAGGTTCTAGAGGGAGTTGTGGACAGAGAGACATTTATTTACTACAGAACATGTAATTATGAGGCACTTCCCAATGTGTGTATCGCAAGCCATCATTATTAATGAAAATAATTGATTGAAAAATAGAAAACCTTAGTGTAGAAAGTGGTCTGAGGAACAAAGGTTTAAAGGGGGCACTCCCTTCTTTATTTATTTTTAAAGAAAAAACACTAAATAAAATCTTTATCCTGGTAAAGATTATGAATGAGGAAGAAACTTGAATTTCTCTAAGAATGCGTTATAGAGGATGCACATCAGCTTAGGGATTGGGAAATGAGATAAAAGCCTATAATCAACTACTTTGGTTTTTAAATATTATTTCATTTTTTAAAGTTGGTAATAAGTTATAAAGCAATTTCCTATGGTGTTGGCAGAGTGGGAGTTGGGGAAGAGAACAATTGCTCCTTTGAGAGAGCATGTTGGGTGCTTGCCTCCCACAGTTAGATTTTTCTATTTAGAGGAACCATCTGCTTCATTAAACTTTCCAAGATCAGGCACTATCTACAGGGAGTTCCACAATGTCTTGAAACTGAGAGCTGCAGCCGAGTTTTAAGTTGCTGCCAGAAAACCAGATGTTAACCAGATTGCAAGTTCTCTTTTTTCCCTTCCAGAACCAAAGATTTCAAATGAGGCTGAGGGAATGTAAATGTTGGACAATCTTTATGGTTAGAATTTGGAGCCAACATTGGCTCCAAATTTTGGCCTCCGTTCATGAAGCTCCTCTAAAGTCGGTCAAAAGGAAATCTATTTATGGGTGTGTGTGTGTGTGTGTGTGTGTGTGTGTGTGTGTGTGTGTGTCTGTGTCTTGTGTCTGTGTGTGTGTGTATGCTTTAAGAGTGTGTGGGGAGAAATTCTGGCTTTGCAGAGTCCCTAATGCACATTCCTTACTGAAGAATTATACATGCTAAATGTTGGGGGAATTTAATAGATAGTCTCAGTGCTATTTCTCTATATTTTAGATGGGTTTTTATTTCTGATTGTACCCTGTAGACTGCCTACTGATCTCAAAGAGATTAAATGGAGGAAAAATAAGCAATGAAAACTGCTTCTTTTCATGTACCTCAAGATCTGACATTTGAATATCTGAATTATTTGGACTGGGACTCTCAGTGTAGATTTGCAGGCTTAGTAATAGGTATAGTATTTCTAGAAACAAGTGCTGAGAAAGGCTATGTGGCCAAATGCTCTGGGGGCAGGAAAGCCTGCATTTTTGTTTTTAAATATGTTTTTATTGATTTTAGATAGAGAGGTAAAGGGAAAGAGAGATAAAAACATTGCTGAGAGCAAAACATTGATTGGATGCCTCTTGTACACCTCCTACCGGGAATGGAACCAGTGACCTCCTGGTGCATAGGACGATATTCAACCCACTGATCCACACCTGCCGGGCTTCATTTCTATTTTGACAAGTGCTATTTTATTTGCTGGGGTTAAGGAATCAGGAGTTTACCCTTCACCGACCAAACAAGGCAACTTTCATGAGTTTTCAGTAATTTAAAACTCTTTATATATTCCCTTCTTAAACTCTTTTCAAATTGCACTAAACCAGAACACTAAGCAACTGAACAATAACAATAAAACAAAACAAAACAAAATTTTCTTGTCTCTAATTGAGTCTAACATTTTAAAAATGGAGAGAAAAATTTTCCATTTTATGAGACTAAAGCAAGAAAAAACAATTCTGTTTATAGGTTTTATTTATCTGGCATGGCCTTATACTTTTATTTTATTACTAGAGACCCAGTGCATGAAATTTGTGCATGGGCAGGGGGAGAGTCCCTCAGGATGGCCTGTGCCCTTGGGGGATGTTCACCTGCTGGCTTGGGCCTGCCTTCTTGCTGCCCTTAGCGCTGCCTCAGAGTCAGGAGAGGCTCCCTCAACCGCTGCTGTGCTCGCTGACCATGAGCCAGGCTTCTGTGGGAGCACACTGACCACCACAAGGCAGCTCATGCATGAAGCATCTGCACCTTGGTGGTCAGTATGCATCAAAGTGACCGATTGTTCTGGTTGTTCTGCCGTAATGGTCACTTAGGCTTTTATTATATTGACTAAAGGCCCAGTGTGTGAATTCGTGCACCAGTGGGGTCCCTCAACCTGGTCTTTGGAATTGGGCCAAAACCAACTCTCTGACATTCCCCAGTGGGTCCCAGATTGTAAGAGGGTACAGGCCAGGCTGAGGATCCCCATCAGTGCACAGTCGGGGCCAGGGAGGGGCATGGGAGGTTGGCCAGTCTGGGAGGGGCTGCAGGAGGGCTCCAGAGCATGTCTGGCCCATCTTGCTTAGTCCCAATTGGCCAGACCCCAGCATCAAGCTAATCTACCAGTAGGAGCATCTACCCGCTGGTGGTCAATGCACATCATAGCAAGCAGTTGAGCAGCTTTAGCATATTATTAGCATATTATGCTTTGATTGGTTGAATGGATGACCAAACAACCAAACATTTAGCATATTAGGCTTTTATTATATAGGATAACTGAAGTTGGTCTTAATGTTTGAACTTAATATTAATACCTATCTATTAATGCTGATATAAAAAATACATTTTAAGAGCATTAGGAGGTCTCTAGCCTGAATTCTTGGCATACCAGATGTAAAAGCGTTCCCCAAGTATACCTACATGGCCTGATTCTACTTTTTGACCCATAGATGGATCCTATTGTCATTGCAAACAAGAAGACATGATTTCTCCTTGGTGATAAGGGCATGGTTTTGCTTTCATGACTTGCTGTCATATGTTGAAAACATCCTTTAGCACATATGACTCATGCTTTCCATTGTTTAAAGGTCTTTCAATTCAATTGCTCATTTCCATCACTGGAGTCTAATATTTGGATTCAAATAGTGTTTTCATAATTGACCTTAAAAATCAAAGAAGAAACTGGCTTAATAGCTCTCATAAGACATATAGGGTCAGGGATATTCCATTTCCCAGTATTCTTCATTCTTCACCTTTACCAGTCATACTTCAACTTCTTTGAAAACCCTGATAATTGTATAAAACTGACTCTTCATTGCTAAGGAGGAAAAAGGCTTACATTTCCTACTGGCTTATCATTACAGGTAGATTTTTTTTCACAGAAGAGGATTCTTATTTACCAGTTTTAGAAGATGTAAACTTTTATGTACATACCAATTCTGTAAGATTCTCCATAGCTGATTTTGTGATCATTTATGCTAATTCTCATCTTTAATTTTTAGCAAATATTATTCAATCAAACCAGTGTAGCCTTCTAAAGTCTTAGTTAGCAGTTGCTGCAGGGGAAACTTCCTGCTTCCTGTAGTAACAATAGTTTAAGGTTGCTGGCATCTAATCTTTACTCACCACAGGTGATCAGAACTCTCATTGTCATGGCTGCAGTGCTCTTTCTCCAGCTGTATTTCCATCACCCAAAACAGCAGTGTATTATCCTGTCACTCGCTGGGCACCACTGGATTCCTCCAAGACAGAGCAGCTACACACAGAACAGCTTTCTTATCAAAAGAGCCATGGATTTTAAAACTTCCAATTCAACATGAATTAACATAAAATTTCACTTGACAAATAAAAATATCACTCAAAGAACATTTTTAAAGCCAAAAGCAGTCACATCTTTTAAAAAACATTAATCATCATAATCCCCTTTCAAAACTCTCTTCACCCCTAAGATCTGCAAATAATATACCCCAGATTTTCTTTACAAATCAGAGTAATCTGCCTTTCAGCTTTGCAAATATGAGACAGACTCCTTGGCTATTTGCCTGGGTTCTGCAGCTCCCAAACTACTAAAGTGAGTTTGAATCACCTTTAGACTAATGCTGACATAAGGGGAGGGAAAGGCCCTGCAGGGATCTCAGAAATATACACAACTAACACAGTCTTAGACTGTTCTAAGGCTAGAACTGCATTGTGAGCTCCTTTATGGCAGGGATCATGCCTCATGCTTTCTCTGTGTTTTTTTCCCAATTCTGCCTGACATAGAACTGAGCAGGTGGTAGGTGCTTAATAAATGCTCTGAACAATTATGACTCACCCCTTTCCCCAATCTCCCTCCCCCAGCCCAGTTCAAAAAGCATATTAAACAACTTTAAGAACCTGTAGGAAGAAGAAAAAATTCACTCAATGCCCCACAAGCCAAATAATCAGCATAGTTGACTTAGTAAATGTGTAAAACCGCCTCCGCTGAATATGCTGGTGCCCCACTGTTAGGTCATCAGCCCAGACCACTCTTTCTCAAATCCAATAACCCTGAACATAGTTCTTAAATATCCTTTCATCTGAAGATTCCCATCTGTAATCATGATTACCGCTGGCTGAATAAGACATTACCTTCCTCCTGAATGAGGCATCACATGCCCCTATTGTTGGACTTAAGGGAATTCAGGAATCTACATTCACATTATAACATCAGAGCCTTTTTATCCAACCATCTATCTACCCATCCATTTGCTTAATTCAGCAAATATGTGAATATTGCTTACTATGAACTGGGTCACTATATAGTCTGAGAAAACAAAGCTGAACAAAACAGACCAGTTCCCTTTCATACTAGATCTTCAAGTCTGGTGGGAGAGAAATGAAATAAATAAGCAAGGAAGTGAGTAAACATGGAATTCTGAGAAAATCAGGAAGCCAAGAGAAATAGGAAAGTAGACTAGATGTACTTGCTTTTGATTTCTTATTCAGCTAAGTGCTTTTCTCACTTGGATTTTTTTGAGTATCAGCTCAACTATTCCATGGGCATGCCAATAAGCCATGTGTGGTACAAGGGCAGTCTTTAGTCAAAGTATGTGCAATTGAAGGCCTGCATTCTAGTTTGACTAGAACTAATCTAGTTCTAATATGCAAACACAAAAAAACCACATTAAAATAAAGGACATAAAGCTGTATTAAATTAATAAAAATTAAGATGAGAGTGATGCAGGTGAATAAAGGAGACCTTAGTGCAGTACCTGTGTGTACTCTGTACTTTCAGAGACATAGAACTTTGGACTATTATTTATCCCCTTCACTGCTGCTTCACTGTAACAACCTCTAGTAACTTTTTAAAATATTATTGCCAGAGGAGATTGTTGATAGGGAAATGATGTCTGAATAATATTTATGCTGCTGGAAGGATAGGGAGGCATGGTTAGCTTTTGATTTTTTATTCAGCTATGTGCTTTTCTCTCTTCAGGTTAGCAGTGATATTACGTTGTCATTTTCTTTCTTTGCTAAGGTCACAATTACTGCATTTTGCAGTACAGTTGCAAAGGCACTCACATTGCTAGGGGTTGGATACTGACCTTTCCTTTCTTATTTTTTCTTTTTAAAAAATATTTATTTATTTCAGAGAGGAAGGGAGAGGGAGAGAGAGATAGAAACATCAATTATGAGAAAGAATCATTGATCGGCTGCCTCCTGCATGCCCCTGCTAGGGACTGAGCCTGCAACCTGGGCATGTGCCCTTTACTGAAGTCGAAACCAGGACCCTTCAGTCCACAGGTCAACGCTCTATCCCCTGAGCCAAACTGGCTAAGGCTCTGGTCCTTTTCATACCTCTTTGTTTTCCATTTGAGTAATTTCTTTATGATTTTCTGTTTTTAAATTTATTTTTTTCCAGTCCTATTGAGATACTAGAGGCCCAGTACATGAAATTTGAGCACATAAGGCAGGGGATGTCCCTCAGCCCAGCCTGCACCCTCTCCAATCTGGGACCCCTCAAGGGATGTTCTATTGCCCGTTTAGGCCCGATTCTTTCTCAACGGGCAGCTGGACATCCTTCTCACAATCTAGGACTGTTGGCTCCAAAATGCTCACCTGTCTATATCTCCCTGATTGCCCCTAACCCTTTCTGCCTGCCAGCCTGATCACCCCTAACCACTACTCTGCCAGCCTTATTGATGTCTAACTGCTTCCTTGCCAGCCTATTGACCCCAACTTCCCTCCTCTGCTGGCCTGGTCACCTCTAACTGCCCTCCTGTGCAGGCTTGATCACCCCCAACTGCCCTCCCTTGCAGGTACGTTCCCTCCCAATTGCCCTCCCCTACTGGCCTGATCACCCACAACTGCCCTCCCTTGCAGGCCTGGAATCTCCCAACAGCCCTCCCTTGCTGGCCATCTTGTGGTGGCCATCTTGTGTCCACATGGGGGCAGCCCTCTTGTGTGTTGAAGTCATGGTTAATCTGCAAATTACTCTTTTATTAGATAGGATAGAGGCCTGGTGCATAGGTGGGGGCCAGCTGGTTTGCCCTGAAGAGTGTCCCAGATCAGGGTGGGGGTTCCCTTAGGGTGTGGTGCGGCCTGGACAAGGGGCCTGCGGTGGTTTGCAGGCCAGCCATGCCCCTCAGTGACTCAAGTGGAGGCCCTGGTACCTGGGATTTATGTATCTTCTACAATTGAAACTTTGTAGCCTTGAGTGGAGCCAAGCCTCCTGCTTGCTCCATGGCTGCAGCCATTTCTCTTGGGATATTTACCTTCTATAACTGAAACTTTGTAGCCTTAAGCAGAGGCCAAGGTAGGCCAGGGCTGTGGAAAGGTTGGCTTCCTCCATCACCAGGGGCAACCCTACCCTCCTCCTCTCTCCAGCTCTGTGGCTGCCGCCATTTCTTCTGGGATTATGTATCTTGTATAATTGAAACTTTGTATCATTGAGTGGAGGCCTACGCCAGCAAGAGCAGGTGGAAAGCTTGGCTTCCCCCATTGCCGGGGAAACCCAAGCCTCTCTCCTGCTCTCAGTGGCCACAGCCATCTTGGTTGGGGTTTATTTGCTCCTGATTGGCTGGTAGGTGTGGCTTGATCAGAAGTATGGTCAATTTGCATATTACTCTTTTATTAGATAGAATAATTGACATATAACATTGTTTAAGTTTAAGGTTTACAATGAGATGCCATATTTTTCCATGTATATGATGCTATTTTTTTCTATAATCATTAGACTGAAAATCGAGGGGCGTCTTATACATGGAATTTAGCCAAGGAGGGAGCTGTGCATGTGCCTACCTGCCCATACCTTGTCAAACAGGCTTCCTCCAATCACAAGCCTTATTGTTACTGATTCAGCTGTAATTGGAAGTAGAGGTGGAGAGTACACAGATGCAACAGGGACATGAGCATTTTGAGCCCTTAAAGATGTCAAAAATATTTAAAAAGGCCTTAGGAGGAAAACCAGCAAAATAGGCAAACTTGGAGACGAGGCTTAAGACTTGGATTATGGAGCAGTGCCAGAGTGGCTTGTGTATCAACCAAGCTTATTCAATATCAGGCAAGAATGTTTGCAAGCAAAATGAACATTGCTGATTTTATAGGAAGGCAACAAGTTGCTTCAATTTCATGAGGAGAGAAGGATTGGCATGAGAATACAAACAAAGTTAGCTCAGAAAATGCTACCAGTTTATGAAGATGATCTCATATATAGACAGTGACTCAGAAGACAGCAGTGATACAATAGAAGTTGAAGAAATTGGTATGTCTGGAACTAATAGTGATGAAGAAGAGAGCAGTGATACAACAGAGACTGAATAAAGTTATATGCTGAGTAATATAGTGCTGGTACATAAACATTGCCTGTGGTAATTATTAAATAAAAATGTGTTCAGTTTTATGTTTAAAATATTTATTTATTGATTTTGGGTTGGAAAAGTGGGGGGCTTCTTATATATGATGGCATCTTATAAATAGAAAAATGCAGTAATTTGATATGAACATATATGGTGAAAGGATTACCACAGTAAGTTAGTTAACATACCCATTGCTTGCACAGTTACCACTATACTTTATTTGGGGGGCTAGGGGAGTTAAGAACATTTACAATTTACTCTCAGCAAGATTTTTTAAAATTATTTTTGATGTTATTATAAATAGATCTGTTTTATTTATTCTTTTTCAGATAGTTCCTTGTTAGTGTATAGAAATGCTGCTGTTTTTTGTCTGTTGATTTTGTATCCTGCAACTTTACTGAGTTCATGGATTGTTTCAGTAGTTTTTCATGGAGTCTTTAGGGTTTTCTAAAAAGAAAAACCCATCTGCAAACAGGGACAGTTTTAGTTCTTTCTTTCTGATTTGGATGATAGTTATTTTCTTTTCTTGCCAGTACTATGTTGAATAGAAGCAGTAAAGTGACACTTTTGTCTTATTTCTGATCTTAGGAGAAAACTTTACATTGAATATGATGTTAGCTGTGGGCATGTCATATATGGCTTTTATTATCTTAACATACATTCTTTTTAGAGCCAATTGTTGAGAGTTTTTAATCACAAAGTGAATTGAACTTTGTCAAGTACTATTTCTATATCTATTGAGATGATAATGTAATTTTTATATTTCATTCTGGTTATATGATACTAATGGCCCAGTGCATGGATTTGTGCACATTGAAAGGAAATTAGTTAGAAGAAATATTTTAATATCGCTATTTACCCTTTCTCTATAATAGAAGTGTCAACTAAATTCATGACTGACAATGACAAATCAAAATGTGTGATTGGCACCAGCGAGAGCTTTATATGCATCACACATGCATGAGTCAACTTAGCCTTTTATAGTTATAGAATAAACTTGCTTAATTAGACCTGCTTTCTAATTTAGCTGAATTTTTTCCAGTCCAGTGAAGCACCCCAACTTCTCTTTCAGGTAATTTTCAGCAACACAGCAGTAAATATAAACATGAAGCAGATTATTATTGTAGGTCATGCAGGGAGAACAAAGGGTAAAATATTTTACTGTAGCAGTGTTTGACTATATCCTGTGCAGTAAGAAAACCTGAAGTCATTTTCAAGGTCCACCATTTCTTACTTCTTTTTAGTCAGGTCAAATTTCTAAACTTTCTAAATCTCCATTTTCTGGCTAATAAAAAAAAAAAGGATTCTACCAAGTCTTCTACCTATCTACTTCAGGAATTCTGTGAGGATCAAATGAGATGAGGCACATGAAAACACTTCACCAGACATTTGGTTAAACTGTAAATTTTTTGCACTTGGCTATAAAGCAAGTTGGGTTCCTGGGCTGAAGAAACTCTAAGGAGGCTGGTTGCTAGGGAGAGGAAGCTGGGTGTTGCTATGTGATGTCATTACCCAGGTGCCCACAGCCACCATTTTCAGGCTGGGCTGGGCTGTGGGCCGAATTTTGCCATGGGGTCAGTCTTGGCAGTGTTGGCTGCAATTTGGTGGGGTGTCGCTTCGGGCCTATATTCCACTTGGGGGAAGCCAAATGTTGGTTTGTTGGCACCAGGTCATGGTGCCAGCCAGTGCACGGCAGCTCCTGTGTTGAGTGTCTGCCCTGTGGTGGTCAGTGCATGTCATAGTGATTGGTCTGATGGTCAGACACTTAGCATAGTAGCCTTTTATATATATAGATACCGTGTTTGTTAATTTGTATATGTTGAACCAACTTTGCATCACAGGGATGAATCCCACTTGATTATAGCCTGTGATCCTTTTATTGTACTTTTGAATTAAATTTTATAGTATTTTGTTGAGAGTTTTTGCATCTCTTTTCTTGTAATGTCCTCATCTGGATTTGGTATCAGAGTAATTCTGGCCTTGTCAAATCAGTTTGTGAGTGTTCCCTCATCTTTAGTGTTTTGGGAGTGTTTAAGAAGTATTGGTGTTAATTCTTCTTAAAATGTTTGGGATGGTAAGCTGAGATCTAAGGTTACACAGTGCAACTGATGGTGTGGGCCTAGAGATTATGCTCAACATTGGGCAGTGCTGCTGGCTTGGCTCCCTGCCTGGGTGACCATAGAATGTGCTCAGTGGCTGCCAAGTGTTCATGACAGGCTTCCTAGCAGGCAGGAGTGGAGGTGATACTGAGCACTTGGGTAGTACTGCATATTTTCTCCTGTGCTTGGGTAGAGCCAAAGAATGGGCTTTACAGCTTGTTGACTGGGGATCCAGCCAGACTGTCAACTGAGCTCCTGGCCAGATGGGGCTGCCAGCTCAGTTTGGCAGATGGGCAGAGCCACTAGCTGGGATCTCTGCTTTGGTGGCTCCTTCAAGCAGGAATGTTGTCTACACAACATTGTAGACAACAATGTTGTCTACATTTGAGCAGTAATTGCTCTATGCCCTGACCCCTTCTCTGTCTCTAATTGCCAATGGTCAAGTTCTAAGAATCCTCCAGTGAATTCTGTGATGGAGTCCTGAGTGGGCCTACCTGGAAGCGTTTAGTGATGCTGAGGAATGTGGTTGTCCACCTTGGATTCTCTTTCCTCACTGGATACATTATGGGAAGGGGATCCTCTTGGTGCAGTGCTGTGCTCATCTGGGGAAAGGGCAATATGGTCAAAGTGAAACCTCTCCTCTTACCTTTCTAACGCAGGCTATCTCCATCCTGTGGTCCAGGGGGGGTGCTGCAGCCTGTCCCCACATCCTGGGGCTTTCACAGTGATGTCTTGTCTATGAACAGTTGCTAGTTGACTAAAGTCAAGAGCAATCTATGTCACCATCTTGATGACATCATGCCATTTTTCATCATTTTCTAATTTCTGAAGTTTGTCTTTGGACTTTATCCATGTGCACATAGGAATAAATAGAGCTATGCTGTACATTGAATAGTAGTTAATTTTTACATAATATATAATGCAGAGTTATTTACTCATGTTTTATGAGCTTGAGATTATGATCTGAAAGGATCTGAAAGCAGACTAGCTTTAATTTTCTAAAACTGTGGTTGTGATAAAGGGCATTTCTAATAATAGGTAGCAATTTTCAAGTGACCTGAGTCAAAAATTGCAAGGCTGCTTGATCTGAATCTCACTTGCCTACTTACTAATGGTGTGACCACAGCATGTTACATCTCTTTGAACTTCAATTTGCTTATCCATAAGATGGGGAAAATTCCTGCTTTACGACTTTATTAAAGACATTAGATAAAATACTGTATATGGAGTTTTACTTTGGTATGCCCAAAGCCTGGAACTTAACAGATAGTCAATGAATGTAAGCACTCTCATTTATTATAGATGATTGTAAGAACTTGTGCATTATTCAGTATCTGGAAGTGAAGAAGGATTTGAAAGGCTCACTTTCAGTTCAGATACCACAATAGTTCTTTATAAAAAAAAGATGTTAGGCAGATTTTTAGAAAATAACAGCTTAAATTTCAAAAACATTCAGATTTGTAAATCACACAGATCAATGGAAATACAGGTATAGTATGAAAATAGCAATAACCAAAGAAAAACAAAAATAATGATAGTAGCTATCAGAGAAAGCTTATTCTGTATACAGAGATCTTGATCTCATTTAATCTTTGCAAAAACACTAGGGTGTTTATTATTTCCATTTTATGGAAGTAAATAGTGAGACACATATATTAAATTAATTGTCCATGGCCATGTAACTAGTAAGTAGAAGATCCAGAGCTGGACACTCTAGTAATTATAGATTGTATCCAGCACATTGTGATTATATATTATAGAGACTTTACATTCTGTTGTATTTCTCTGCAGGTCCCCTCCACACCATTTTCTAGAAGGCAGTTGAATGGGCTAAATTGATACTTTCAACTCAGCTTTCCCTGTGTGGGCAGAAGCTAAAATCTCAGGTCAATTTTATTAGTGTTAGTTGAGCTGCTTGGAGTCTGCCCAGCTTATGAGCATTTTATAGGTCAGGTAGAGTTTGTTTACCAAATCTGAGGCTATCATACTTTTGGTTCTTTTTTTTCTCTGGAACTTCTCACTTTCCTACTGCTGTGATTACCCTGAAATTGCTCTTCTTTATCAAGCCAGTAAAATTGCAGGTGATCATCAGCATGATGATAGAAGGGACTGCTTTTAGACAAAAGTCCTCAAAAATCAGGAAATTCAGGGCTGCTCCATTCTTCACAGTATCCACCCCCATCCCAAGCCCCAGAATAGAATCTATCTACTTTTCCTCACAAGTAAATAAAACTAATGAGTTCTTTACTCATATATTTCTATTATTGATTATTTTAGTATATACTTTGTATAACTTGAGCATAAATATTACTTATTTTCAGATCAGCAAATAAAATTTTATTTAAAACTAGAGGCCTGGTGTATGAAATTTGTGCACGGGGGGTGGTTGTCCCTCAGCCCAGCTTGCACCCTGTCCAATCTGGGACCCCTCAAGGGATGTCTGACTGCCCCTTTAGGCCTGATTCAGGTAGGATCAGGCCTAAACAGGCAGCTGGACATCCTTCTCACAATCCAGGACTGCTGGCTCCCAACTGTTCGCCTGCCTACTGATTACCCCTAACCACACCCCTGCCAGCCTGTTTGCCCCTAACTGCCCTTCCCTGCAGGCCTGTGCCCCCCAACTGCTCTCCCCTGCTGGCCATCTTGTGGCAGTCATCTTGTGTCCACATTGGGGCAGCCATCTTTGACCATATGGGGGCAGTCATCGTGTGTTGGAGTGATGGTCAATTTGCATATTACTTTTTATTAAATAGGATTTTCAACTAGAGAAAATGTAATACATAATTAAGCCTTGTGCTCATCTATAAAATGATTGATATATCTTCTATAAAATCATCTATCTTTGGACAGTCCAAGTATATACCTTACTTACAGTGAATGAGTCAAACTCACAAGCAATGTGTACATTATTTAAAGAATGAATCTGATTGTCATAGAAATAAGACTCTATTAGTTGAAGTCAAAACTGCATTGCCTATTTCCACAGTGTTTACATATTGGTACTTGATGTTGAATGACTCACGGGTACTATTTGCCTTACCATTTTCATCCATTGAAAAATATAGTAGCAATACTATTTCCAGGTTATAGAACTTCCAAAATCAATTTTATCATTTTTTTAAGTTAGAGAAAGTTCATTTTGAGCTAAGTACTTGAGACAAAGTACCTAAAGACCAGAAACAGAGATTCAGTATCCAAGGATCTGGCTAATAAAATACAATCCGAAGAGAAAAAATTCTAAAAATATATTATCCTTCATTCGCATGTGCTACTTTTAAGTCTCTTAAGAAGGGCATACAGTTGAATAGAAGATGACTGAACATTTATAAAAAACACTGGGTATTTTTCATTTCAAAGACAGGTTTCAAATGCATATCATCCTTCATAGGAAAGTATACCAATACTGAATAATGAATGAAAGGGATTCGACTCTGAAGGCATTACTGCTGGTTTCTAATGAGTCCATAAGTCAGGGCAGATGAGTGCTCCACACTGGAGTCAGAGGTGATGAATGTTTCAGAGAATATGGCTATGCAGAGAGGTTTTTAACATCACCTTGTATTTAAATCAGTTTGCTATCTTTCCTAAAATCAAGGCGATGATTCAGGACAACCAAAAAGGGAATTATGTAAAAATGCACTGCTTCTGTTGATACTGCTAGATCTCATTTTTCTATCCTCAAGTATATCTTATTCATTAATGTGAAATTTTAGGCATAGCAATTTCTCTCTAAGAGCCACATTTAGAAAATAAGCTCTGGCAATAAATATTGTGATTGGTGCAATATATGTAATGTTTGGCCCCTCTTTGATGATTCAAAAGATAATTCAGTATTTCATTGTACATAGGAGTCATTAAAATGAATCTGGAGTCATAAAAATAATTATCCGTTTGCTTAGATATTGGTTCATATATTACTTTTCTTAATACCTGTTTGTAGAGTGCTTTCTGTGTATAAAATAACATGTTATACATATAAATTGAAATGCTGTTTAAGAGAGTGTCATTTAATTGAATGATGTAAAATTAATAATTTATTGTACTTCGCACAAGTTTCTGTGTTCCTAGCTTATTTTGGTTCAACATCACAATGTATAGTCCTGATGAAATTAAGGAATAATTAAGTGCCCGAAATCTGATAAAATCTGAAACACAAATGTAGCTACCTAAATTTGGGAGCATAAGTCACAGTTCTTTGTGTTTTCCAATAAAAATTTTTTTGACAAGATGAAAAACCAAAACCAAAGATAAATACTGAGTACTCTCTCCTGAGAAATTTTCTGCACTCATATAAGATTGGGCCTGTCCAATCTTGATACCTTTATCTCTGATGGAAGGGGGGTGCATTTCTGTCCCTACTCTCAAATTGTGTTATGTTCCATTTATGTTCCTATTGGGAAAGACCCCTTCATTTCCACATATTACTCCCCCCCCTCATTTTCGCCTCCCCCGACCTTAATCTGTGAGTCAGAGACCCAACAAGAAACATAGAAGACTCAAAGTAAGTAATTGAGTATCCTATCTAATAAAAAGAGTAATATGCAATTGGCCATACCAATCAAGCCACAACCATGCCCACCAGACAATCAGGAGCAAATTATGCAAATAAACCCCAACCAAGATGGCTGCCACCACTGAGAGCAGGAGAGGGGCTTGGGTTTCCTCGGCAATGGAGGCAGACAAGCTTTCCACCTGCCATTGCTGGCTTAGGCCTCCACTCAATGCCACAAAGTTTCAATTATAGAAGATGCATAATCCCAACAGAAATGGCGGCAGCCACAGAGCTGGAGAGAGAAGAGGCTAGGGTTGCCAGGGCGATGGAGGAAACCAAACTTCTGCAGCCCTAGCGTAGGCCTCCACTCTAGGCTACAAAGTTTCAAACAGAAATGGCTGTCACCACAGAGTGAGCAGAAAGCTTGGCTCCACTTCAGGCTATATAGTTTCAGTTGTAGAACATAAATTAATCCCAGATCCCAGGACCTCCACTTTGGTCACTGGGGGGCATGGCCAGCATGCAAACCATAAGCCCCTCACCCAGGATGCCCCACACCCCAAGGGAACCCCCACCCTGATCCAGGACACCCTTCAGGGCAAACCAGCTGGTCCCCACCCATGCACCAGGCCTCTATCCTATCTAATAAAGAGTAATATACAGATTGACCATCACTCCAACACACAAATGGGCTGCCCCCATGTGGATACAAGATGGCCAGCAGGGGAGGGCAGTTGGGAGGTTCCAGGTCTGAAAGGGAGGGCAGTTGTGGGCCATTAGGCCAGCAGGGAGGGCAGCTGAGAGTGACCAGGCCTGCAAGGAAGGGCAGTTGGGGGTAATCAAGCCTACAGGGGAGGGCAGTTAGGGGTGACCAGGCCGGCAGAGGAGGGAAATTGGGGACAAACAGGCTGGCAGGGGAGCAGTTAGACATCAGTTAGGCTGGCAGAGTAGTGGTTAGGGGATGATCAGGCTTGCAGGCAGAAGTGATTAGGGGCAATCAGGGAGGCAGGGAGGCGAGCAGTTTGGAGCTAGCAGTCCTGGATTGTGAGAAGGATGTCCTAATAACCATTTATGCCCGATCCTACTGGGATTGGGCCTAAACAGGCAGTCAGATATCCCTTGAGGGGTCCCAGATTGGAGAGGGTGCAGGCTGGGCTGAGGGACACCCCCTTCTGCCCCCACCTGCCCCCGTGCACAAATTTTATGCATTGGGCCTCTAGTTTATTTAATAAAAGCAAAAGGTTGGCTAGGGCTTAGGGAAACCCTTCCATGTGTTTACTTTCTGTAGGACTGAAGGGGCAGTGGTAGGGAACATTTGTCTGTTACTTAGACAAAGTAGCTTTATAAAAAGGGCCTCCTGATGAGCGCTACATCCTCCAGTGTTAGAAATTCCTTGGCTCACTCTCTACCTACTTTTTCTGGCACTTCTAATAAGCTAAATCCAGCCAGCAGCCAGAGGCAAGGGAGCCTCAAAGGGCTTATGGTAAGTAGAAAAGTGTGGAGATTGGATCTGAAGACACAGATGGAAAATATTTAGCATGTGCTGCCTTGTATATTGTCAACTCAGCATCCCTAACACTTCCTACTAGATTTGAGGAACCATTTTCCCCAGAATTCCCTTCCCCATAGGGCTCATCCTGAGGTCTGCCACTGAAAGCCACTTGTGAAATATTAGAAGAAAGAGACTGAGGAGAGGCCATTATTTCCCTTAGGCAATGGTGCACAGATGTGGGCCTGAATAAGTGGTTCTAAGCAGCTTCTAGGCAAGTCCTGGAGAACTACCCCTTTCATGTTGGAGGCTGAGCTTGCTGGTGAGAGTATCTCAGAAGTTTTGGAGATTCATAGTCACTTTCCAACAAAAGGGCCATGGGTTGAGCGCATCTATGACAACTTTTTAATTTCTCTTCCCTCAACACTTTCAGGGGATATATATGTCTCTACCTCTAAATTTGGCCAATGTACAGTGGCTGCAGATTTCATGACTGGATCCTGAGTGATAAACAATACAGTCTGTTTGGCAAGGTGCCTGAAATTCTCACTTTATTTAAAGGGGAAATATTGGGATAAATGGTTAGCGTGGCGCTGGTAAATGTTTAAGTGGCCACTACAGGGAGCCTTAAGAATGGGGAGACAGCAGGAGGCTCCGGACTTGCATAAAGGTGAAAAAAGAGAAGCATTTGTGCCCAGGAAGGAATATGGTGTCATGCTGTACTAGGAGTTCCCTAGGTAGCTATGAGGAAGAATTCATTTGTAACTATGGAGTTGGGTGGCACTATAGAAGTCCCTAGAAGATATGGGCCAGATATGGTTTTGTAGGCAATAGTCTGGCATTTCCACCATTCTGTTATAATTATCAGGGCTGTTAACCTGTTAGGAAAATGACATAGTGCCTCTTTTGTACACAATCTAGCTCACAGAAATGCCATCTGGTACAGTTTTAATCACAGTCTAAATCAGTGGGGTTTTTTTGTTTGTTTGTTTTTCACTTTGGCTACATATTAAAAAGATGGGAATTTAAAAATTCCCAATTCACAGGGCTCTCCCAATATCAGCTAAATCAGAATCCGTAGGCATGATATGATATTGTGTTTGTTTTGAAGACCCACAGGGGATTACAATGGATAACCACATTGTGAAGTGGTTCTAGAGCCTCAGTACTCCAACTCTGATTCACCAGTAGCAGTTTGGGCATCCATTTATTCATCCATCCATCTGTGCAGCCCTGCCCCAGGCCTAGTGAATCAGAATCTGCATTTCAATAAGACCCCTATGGAAACTGTGTGTATTTTTAAAGACTAAGAAGCACTAGTTCTGGATATTCCAAGTAGGTAGCATTTAATCTTGACCCATCATTCTTTCCTACTAGCAGTTATCTTTTTTACAAATAGCTTTTTGGGAGTATTTTGATATACAGTAAGATTTACCTACTTAGAGTGTACATAAACTTTGTACCATTATGGAAACATTATCATAAGCATGAGAGTGAACATACCCATTATCACCAAAAGTTTTCTTCTGCCCTTTTATAATCATCCCCTTCCCACTTCTCCCCTCAACACTTTTCCCAACTCTGTTCCCATGCAATCATGGATCTACTTCTGTCACTATAGTTTAGTGCATTTTCTAGAGGTTTATATACATGCAGTCATTCAGTATGTACTTTCTTAGATTTGATGTCTTTGATCAAGTGTAATTATTGGGACTCACCTGTGTTGATGTATTTATCTGTAGTCATTCCTTTTCATTGTTGAGTACTATTCTATTATATGTTGTAACACAATTTGTTTATTCATTCACCTGCTTTTGGGTTCTTGGGTTGTTTCCAGTTTTTGGCTTTTACAAATGAAACTACTATAAACTTTCATATACAAGTCTTTGTATGGACATGAACTTTTAATTTTTCTTGGGTAAATTCCTAGGACTGGAATGATTAGGTTATATGGTGGGTATACATTTAACTTTTCATGAAAATACTTTTCATAACAATCCTTTAAGGTAGGTATCATTGGTTATCTCATTTTGTGGTGGGAAAAAGAGGTTCACAGTGTTTAAGTGATTGCATTGCCCATTGTGAGATATTTATAATGCTCCATTTTATTTTTATTTTTAAAAATATGTTTTATTGATTTCTGAGAGAGAAAAAGAGTAGGAGAGTGAGAGAGAGAAATATCAATGAGAGAAATATCGATCAGCTGCCTGCTACATGTCCCCTATTGGGGATTGAGCCCCAAACCCCATGAGCATGTGTCCTGACTGGGAATCAAACCATGACCTCTTGGTTCATAGGTCGATGCTCAACTACTGAACCACACCAGCTGGGCAAGGTAAATGGTATTTAGAATTTTGCATATATTAGTACCTTGCTTTAAAAATAAATATACTTTTATTTAATGTATATGCTTTTCTATACATTATATTACTTAGTTTCACTCTTTATGAGATTTAAAAAATGGCATAATATAATAATCATCTAGAAATTGCTTTTTTTCACCATCCAACCTGTGATTCAAATCTTGGATAAATAAGAGGTCAGCTGATTCCATTTAGCACATCAAATTACACTCCCAATACTACGTTCCACCTTTCTGCTGGAAAAAAAAGCCTGAACACGACCTTGGTAACTTATGATAGATACTCATAAAATTTCAAACTCTAATCTTCCAGACTGATGATCTAGCAGCATGAGAATACGTTTTGCATAGTGGATTACAATGAATTTTTTGGTAGAATGTGCAAAGGCACCCATTGAACTGGCACTGAAAAGGATCATCAACTTGATAACAGTGCAAATGAATTAGTGATTGGCAGATAAGTGTGTTATATGATTCTAAAGTGATAATAGCATTCTTACCCTGAGATATTGCCATTAGCTACAAATGCCCTAAAGATTATTAGATTAAGTCAGCTTGTGACTAAAATAAAAGTTTCACCTTTTCCTCTAATTAATGTTTGTGTCTCTATTTGGGAACAAATAAATATTTTTCTCATTCATGTTACCTGAAAGTTAAGTGAAAATAAAAACATAATTAGTATTAGTATAAATATTTGGGTCTTGGTAGAATGTCTTAGTCTATTAATTATAATTTTAGAAAATTCATTGTCCTCATAAAACAGGTAAGATAAAAACCACTTAGTTTGTATATAATGGCACCATCTATCATCACTGTTAGAACTAATTTGATGTGTCATCATGCAAATGAAACAGGGGCATGGTTCCCTAGGGCTAAAATGCTATTTGGAGACAGGCCAATATTTTTGCACTGTCACTGGTAATGGAAAGGCTAATGTAATACTCTGACTAGGAACAATGCTGTCCTTTGGATTTTTTTTTTTTTTTGGTAAACATGCAGGTGCTCTTCACCTACAGGTTAAAAATGAATGCTTTCAATTTGATAAATTAGTAACACTTGCATTCTTATTAATATCATAACACTGGTTGGAATACAGAATTTGTAGAGGCTGGAGTTTAAACTCATCTAGGACTCCCATGATATTTTGATGGTAAAGCTATGTATGGCATGACCAATTCTCAGGTCCCTAAAGCTAACATTGCTTTAACTTTTTTTCTGGGACATGTTACACAGCAAAGAGGTCTTTACCTTAGATTATTGGGTCTCTAACTTGAATGATAATAAGTATATTCAGGGATACTTACTAAAGCTTAGGTTTCTGGGATCCACCACAAAGTTTCTGATTCGGTATATCTTGGATGAGACTGAAAATCAGCATTTAAAATATATTTATTGATTTCAGAAAGGAAGGGAGAGGGAGAAGGAGATAGAAACATCACTGATGAGAGAGAATCATCCATAGGTTGCCTCCTATATGGACCCCCCCCCCCCCCCCCCCCCGCCGCCCACACTGGGAATTGGGCCTGCAACCTGGGCATGTGTCCTGACTGGGCATTGAGCCATGATTTCCTGGTTCATATGTCAATGCTCAACCACTGAGCCATGCTGGCCAGGCTGCAAAGCAGCATTTGAAAAATAAATACCACAGGAAATTCTTTTGAAGATAGTCATGAGCCCATGCTTTCAGGTACACTTTGTGATAAAGTAGAACTGTTTCAAAAAGATAAGGGGTGACATGTGAACCTCTTAGTGTCTAGATGTATCTCCCATCTTCTTCAGCTTTATTACACAAAAGACTTGAAGTAGAAGTGGCTTACAACGTGTCATAAACAAACAACTAAAACAAAAGTTAAAAACAATTTGAATAGGAAACCAAGATGAAGAGAAAATAGGACAAATTCAGGCTCCACAATATCAATTACCTGCTATCATTAAACTAACAAATTTGTTCAAATTTTCCAGGTAGCCAAAACAATGGGAAGATACACTCAGTTCTACAGTTAGTTTTTTGTTACCAAAATGAGAGGGAAATAGTCCTGCCTTAGTAAAGCCTTTTCTGGCATTGCCCTGAAATAGAAAATCACTGAGTATGGGGCCAGGCCATTTCCTCAGTGCCTTTCATAATTGGCAGGGACATTTCAATCTCCCACTTCACTATTGTCTCCCTATTCATGAAAGATGAGATGTGTATTAATATAGTCTGGATATAAGAGACATTTATCTGATCCCAAATGCCTAGACCTTCTTGTTTACTTCCTTTGAAAACTGAAGATCAACATCCAAATGAGGTGCCTCCAACTTTTATACCTTTTTTCACTTATCTCATCATCATTGTTAGCAGTTGCCTATGACAGTCTGTCTATTCTCTGCCATGGAGTCATATTCTTGCAGCAAGTAGATGGATGTGTGGATGATGGTTGTTCCCAGGATTATTCAACTCTCTCTAAGGGGGAATGCAGTATGGATAATGTCTTGGCAAGTGAAAACATGACATGAGGCACAATCATAACACCTTCCCCATCAAACTCAGATTGCACTCGGCATTTAGGACTGGACAGGGAAGAACAGGTTCTTGACTGTTCTCTTGCTACTGGACTTAGTAGGATGAGAAGAAATAGTGAAAGCTGCTTTAATTCTTGTTTGGAAAGCATGCCCACATTTTGAAACCATTGCTGGTCTTATGTAGAGGTAAAATGAGCAGTCATGTAGCTGATGAGATTTGAGGGACAGAAAGAAAGAAATACCTTTCCAAATAATACCTAGTTTAGGTTTGAAGTTCCACCATTCCCAATTCATTCTTTTGTGTTTAAAACTTTCAACTTTGGTTCTATCCTAAAATATACATATTCATCAATCAGGTCACTCTTTGTAGTGGAAAAGGTGTAAAAGAATAGCAAAAATTAAAGATATTTGTGCACCTCATAATTTTATTTATAGCAATGGTTCTCAGGCTTTCTAATTCCCCTCATGTTGTGGTGACCCTCAATCATAAAATTATTTTTGTTGCTACTTCATAACTGTAATTTTGCTACTGTTAATGAATCGTAATGTAAATATCTGTCTTTTCTGATGGTCTTAGGCTCTATAGCTGGGCCTCCTAAGACCATCGGAAAACATAGATATTTAAACTATGATTCATTAACAGTAGCAAAATTACTGATTTAGAGCTATTCTTGGCCACCACATTGGTGTGGAATAAAATGAAATTAAATTTCTGTATTTGTGAGGTGCCATGTGATCTGCTCATTCTATCTAATAAAAAAGTAATATGTAAATTGACCATCACTTCAACACACAAGATGGCTGATCCAATGTGGTCAAAGATCCTGCTCCCATGTGTATACAAGATGGCCAGCAAGGGACGACAGTTGGGAGGGAACAGGTCTGCAAGGGAGGGTAGTTTTGGGTGATCAGACCAGCAGGGGAGGGCAGTTGGGAGGGACCAGGCCAGCAAGGGAGGGCAGTTGGAGGCAATCAAGCCTGCAGAGGAAGGCAGTTAGGGGTGACCAGGCTGGCAGAGGAGGGAAGTTGGGGGTGACTAGGCCTGCAGGAAAGGATAGTTTGAGAGGGGAGGGCCAGGCCTGTAGGGGAAAGCAGTTTCAGGGGACTAGGCCCTTCAGGGGAGAGCAGTTAGGAGTGACCAGACCTGCAGGGGAGCAGTTAGGCATCAATCAGGCTGGCAGGGGAGTGATTAGGGGGTGATCAGGCCAGCAGGCAGAAGCGGTTAGGAGCAATTAGGATGGCAAGCAGGTGAGAAGTTGGGAGCGAGTGAAAGGGATGTCTGACTACCCAGTTGGATCGGGCCTAAATGAGCAGTCAGACATCCTTCAAGGGGTCCCAGATAGGGGAGGGTGCAGGCTGGGCTAAGGAACACACATACCCCCTCCGGTGCATGAATTTCATGCACTGGGCCTCTAGTCATACTAATAATGAGCGGATATGCTAATGGTTGGGATGCCACAATGGGTAATGACCAGGTTATTAGTATATTAGCTGAGGCATTGCTCCAGAGACGGGGTGGAAGCACGGAGGCGCCTAGAGGAGGCAGGACCATCCCCTGCCTGGAAGGGTAGGGGTGAGAGCCCATAGCATGCCCTTGACCATTCCTTTGCCACCCACCCCTCATACTCTGAATGTTCTGCAGCCCACCTTCCAGGGGAAGAAGCACAGTGCAGCAGGTGGGAGGCTTCCATGCTCTCCTCCAGCGCCAGGATGAGGCAGAGCCAGAGTTGCTCCGGAGACAGAGCAGAAGCAGGGAGGCGCCCAGAGAAAGCATGACCAGCCCAAGGTGACTTGAGGGACTGAGGATGGGGCTTGAAGCGGCAGAGAGGGCCAGAGGGTTTGGGGCCCCGGCCAGGCGGGCTGGAGTGGCGCTGCTCGATTTCACATCCTGGGCTCCTAGTATTAATATAAGAGAAGTAATCTAAAAACAAAGAAAATCCTTTAATGTTAGAAATGCTTTTGTTAAAATTAACACAGGTAGCATTGATGTACTTAAAAGGGGCCAGAGGGGCTATAATTCACAACCTAAGCATGAAAGGGAGAGTGCAGCTGATTCCAAATGAGAACTTGGAATGAACTCCCTCTTCCCCCCGCCCCCCGAAGATGACCCTTATCTTAATTGTACGTAGACAAGACTTAATGCTATTGGGAGAAGTCACAGATCTGGAGTGGGTTTTATCTAGAACATTAGGAGGAGCATTATTAGAGGGTCTTTTAGTCACTGGTCCCTATTTAATATGGCAAGTTTTGTGTTATGACTCCTGGTGCCTAATTTTCTGGTGAAACCTGGGCCAAATAGAATGATTATTCCATTTGAAAATTCATAAAGTACATCTCAAAAGCACAGTAATGGAATGATTATTCCATTTGAAAATTCATAAAGTACATCTCAAAAGCACAGCCGTTGCACGTGAAAATCCGCCAAGTTTTCTCAAGATTAACCTGAGGGAGTGGTACTAATTATAAAAAGAAACTGTCCAATGAAGTGACAGGTCTTGAAAACATTTCAATTACGTATCAGAAAGGAAAATTACATTAGCTCTTCATGGAAGGGAAATGGGAGGAACTCATTATCTTTTACTTTTTAATATATATGTGTGTATATATGCTACTGGTATATTTTTAAAAGCTATTTTGAAAGTAGTTAGAAGATCTTTGTGTTTCCACAGACATCTTAAAAGTCTTTGATGGCTAGAGCCCAACTTTTCTTTATGGGGAACTTATACAACTTAATATCAAAAAACAAACTATTCAATTAAAACCTTGGCAAAGGACCTGAATAGACACTTTTTCCAAAGAGGATATACAAGTGGCAAATAGACATATGAAAAGATACTCAACATTTATAATTATTAGAGAAATACAAATTAAAACCACAATGAGATATCACCTCATAGCTGTCAAATGGGTAACGTCAATAAATCAACAAGAAGTGCTTTTGCGGATATGAGAAAAAGGGAACTATCGTGTGCTGTTGTTGAAAATGACACTGTAAAAAGTAATATGGAGTTTCCTCAAAAAATTAAAAATGGAACTGCCTTATGACTCAGTGATTCAACTTCTGAGAATTTATCAAAAGAAACTTGAAATTCTAATTCAAAAGAATATATGCACCCCTATGTTCATTGCAGTATAGTTTACAATAGCCAAGATTTTGAAGCAGCCTAAGTGTCCATCAGTAGATGAATAGATAAAAAATGCTGTGGTACACTTATCAGTATATGAAAAAGAAGGAAATCTTACCTTTAGCCACAGCATGGACAGAACTGGAGAGTATTATGCTAAATGGAATAAGCCAGTCAGAGAAAAGATGAGTACCATATGATTTCATTTATATGTGGAATCTAATGAACAAAATAAGCTAACAAACAAAATAGAAACAGACCCATAGATACAGAGAACAGACTGACAGCTGTTAGAGGAGAGAGAGTGTGGGTGAAAAAAGGTAAAAGGGTTAAGCAGAATAACCCAACTCATAGACATACACACCAGTATGGTGATTACCAGAGGAAAGAGGGTGGAGGAGGTAGAAGATGGCAAGTGGGGGATAAATGGTGATGAAAGCAAATTTAACTTTGGTGATGAACACACAATACAATATACAAATAATCCTATCTAATAAAAGAGTAATTTGCAAATTGACTGTACCTCCTACTAAGGCCACACACATAGCCACGCCCATCACCCAATCAGGAGCAAATTATGCAAATAAACCCCAACAAAGATGGCTGTGTCCACTGAGAGCAGGAAGGAGGCTTGGGTTTCCCCAGCAATGGAGGAAACCAAGCTTTCTGCCTGCCCTGGCCCGCCTAGGCCTCCACTCAATGCTACAAAGATTCAATTATAGACGATATATCCCAACAGAAATGGCGGCAACCACGGAGCTGAAGAGAGCAGAGGCTACAGTTGCCCAGGCGATGGAGGAAGCCAAGCTTCTAAGCCCTAGTGCCTAGGCCTCCACTCTAGGCTACAAAGTTTCAATTATAGAATTAAAATAAACCCAAACAGAAATGGCTATTGCCATGGAGTTAGCAGAAGGCTTGGCTCCACTCCAGGCTACAAAGTTTCAATTGTAGACATAAATTAATTCCAGATCCCAGGTCCTGGGCTTGAGTCGCTGTGGGGTTTGGCCAGCGTGCAAACCACCATAGGCCCCTTGCTCAGGCTGCCCCATGCCCCAAGGGAACCCCCACCCTGATCTGGGACACCCTTCAGGGCAAATCAGCCAGTCCCCACCCATGCACCAGGCCTCTATCCTATCTAATAAAAGAGTAATTTGCAGATTGACCATCACTCCAACACACAAGACGGCTGCCCCCATGTAGTCAAAGATCCTGCCCCCATGTGGACACAAGATGGCTACCACAAGATGGCCAGCAGGGGAGGGCCGTTGGGAGGTTCCAGGCCTGCAAGGGAGGGCAGTTGTGGGCAATCAGGCCAGCAGGGAAGGGCAGTTGAGAGGGACCAGGCCTGCAGGGGAGGGCAGTTAGTGGTGACCAGGCCAGCATAGAAGGGAAGTTAGGGGCAAACAGGCTGGCAGGGGAGCAGTTAGACATCAATTAGGCTGGCAGTGTAGTGGTTAGGGGGTGATCAGGCTGGCAGGCAGAAGCAGTTAGGGGCAATCAGGGAGGCAGGCAGGTGAGCAGTTTGGAGCCAGCAGTCTTGAATTGTGAGAAGGCCTAAATGGGCGGTTGGACATCCCTCGAGGGGTCCCAGATTGGAGAGGGTGTAGGTTGGGCTGAGGGACACTCCCTGCCTCCCATGCATGAATTTCATGCACCGAACCTTACTATTGAATAAAAGTTGTAAGAGTGGGCATTCTGTCTTGTCCAGTCCTCTGGTCTGCCATTCAACCAATTAAAGCATAATATGCTATTGATATAGTAAGGCCACTCAACCACTCGCTATGATGTGCACTGACCACCAGGTGGCAGTCAACTTGTAGACCAGTCAGTATGACATGCACTGACCACCAGGAGGCAGATGCTTCACCTGGTAGGTTAACTTGCTGCTAGAGTCTGGCCAATGGGCACACATCCTGGAATCCTCCTGTGGTCCCTCCCCTGTTGGCCAACCTCCTGCATCCCTTCCTGTCCCCAATTGTGCACCAGTGGGGTTCCTCAGTCTGCCCTGCACCATCTCACAATCTGGGACCTCTTGGGGGATGTTGGAGAGCTGGTTTTAGCCCAATCCCGCAGGCCAGGCTGAGGCACCCCACTAGTGCATGAATGAATTCATGCACTGGCCTCTAATGTGTTATAGAATTGTATGCTTGAAACCTATATAATTTTATTAACAAATGTCACACCAATAAACCCAATAAAAATTTAAAAAGAGGATTAAAAATCCATTCATGGAGAAAATTAATAAATGAACATACAGAAGCTATAGAATATTAGAGCTGGTATGTTTGTTAAAGGTTATTTGTTCAACTGTGTCATGTGAAACTATGCTCAGAAAAGATGGCTCAAGCTTGCATACCCAGAGGGAGGAATGGGGTGGATTTGAATCCATAATTCTTGAATTTGAAGCAAATCTTTTCCCCCTCCTTTGTCTAAGTTCTCTGCCTCTGGAGCAGTGGTTCTCAAACAAGGCCAAAGTTGCTTCCCAGATGTCCCCTTTGGCAAAATCTGGAGACGTTTTTGCTTGTTACAACTGTGTGTGTGTGTGTGTGTGTGTGTGTGTGTGTGTGTGTGTGTAGATGTTACTTACATCTAGTGAGTAGAGGTCAGAGATGCTATTAAACACTGTACCATGCTCACGAGAGCCTCTATAACAAAGAATGATGTAGCCCTAAATGTCAGTAGTGCTGAGGTTGAGAAAGCTCCTCTAGATTTATAATAAATCATATATTGTCCTGTATTAAGCAAATAGAGTATAGGAAACTCTAGATTAAAAGGCAAATGAGTTCTGTAGAAAGCATTTTCTAAAGGGTTTTATTGATTGATAATATATTCAATTATGAGAAGCTTAAATAAGTTTTAATCAATAACAATAAGACATTTGCCCAAAACACACACCTGCTACAAAAAGCCCAACATTCTTACATGAACAAAATATGAAACAGGTGAGAAACAAACATGTAATACTGTTATTTGCATATATTCTATATAGAACATAAAGCAATTTCTCAGGCTATTCTTTACTATTAGTGACAGCCAAACAAAGTTGGAAGGAGAAGCATTGCTATAAATATAAGAACTAAAGCGTAGAGAGCCCAGAGGCTTACTCCTATCATACAACATCAAAGCTGGCACTGGGGTTTGTCTGTAACAACAATGTTCTCTCTATATTATATGTTTTCTACACAGTATATAAGTATTTATATCCATGTATTTTAGCAAGCCATAGGCTAGAACATGTGAATGTTCTTATGTCTTGTGTTCTGAAAGATTGTGCAAGAAAACCAGTCTTGCATTATTTTCACAGGGAACCATAAAGGAAAATAGCAATATTTTATAGGAACTTCTCTGAGTAAAAGCAGATTAATTTTAAAAGTCACAACTTGTGTAAAGCTTTTCTTCTTCAGATCATTAGGCTTGTGTTAAGATTAGGTGAAGAAAGCCGTAACCAAAAATCCACAGAGGGCTTCAGATAAATGTCACAGTTGATGTTCTTGGCTATTTTTCATGTACTTTTGCCATGTTTCTTTGCTCATAGACTTCAGTGGAGTTATGAAGATGGGGTAAAGGTGCCAGGATGTTATTATGATCTGTAGAAGTCAAAGGGCCACCATCAACAAGAGTGTCAGTTCTGCTACTTTGAAATCAAATGTTCATTTTTCAATTTCTCTCTCAATCTGGATTTCTGTTCTTTTCTGTTCTAAAGATTTCAAAAAGAAAAGCATTTCCACTTGCATAGGTCAGTAACATCACATTTGATATTAATAGGATATCTCTAGTGGTTCTCAATTTTGCTGTATTCTTTTAAAATTGTAAGAAAACTGTTTCTTCTGTTTTAAGAAATTGGAATTTGGAGCCTGTTATTTTTGAATCTTTTAATACCGGTGTTTTTATAACATGTAAATATTGGTTCATATACCAAGAACAAAATCAGATGATTTTTTCTGAATTCACACAGCCCACAAAGGGGTACTCCTAGAGCATCCATGTCAGGTGACTGGGGAGGCTGAACCACTAGGCCCTATAGGACACCAACCACACAAGGCCACTCAATCAATTCAAGGAGACTTAACAGCTACCCAGTACATAGAAACAAACACAGGGAAGCAGCCAAAACACAGACAAAGAAAAAGTTGCAAATGAAAGAAATGGATGAAAGCAAAATAATGGATATTATTCAAAACCATGGTTACAAAGTTACTCAAGAATCTTCTAGAAACCTCAGAGAAATTTAGTGAGACCTTCAAAGATATGAAAAAGGACCAATCAGAAATTAAGCATAAACTGACTGAAATAAAGAATAATATACAGAAATTTAACAGCAGACTAGAAGATCCCCAAGGATCAAGTAAAATATTTGAAATACAAAGAAAAGCAAAAAGAATCCAAAAATATGAAGATAGTGTAAGGAGCCTCTGGGACAACTTCAGCTATACCAACAGCCAAATTATGGGGGTGCTAGAAAAGAAAGAGAGCAAGATATTGAAAACTTATTTGAAGAAATAATGACAGAAAACACCCCTTCCTAGTCCAGGTCGTACAGAGAACCCCAAACAAGAGGAATCTGAAGAGGACCACACCAAGACACATCATAATTAAAATGCCAAGGGCAGAAGACAAAGAGAGAATCTTAAAAACAGCAAGAGAAAAACAGTTACCTACAAGGGAGTATCCATACAACTGTCAGCTAATTTCTCAACAGAAACTATGCAGGCCAGAAGGGAGTGGCAAGAAATATCAAAGTGATGAATAGCAAGAATCTACGACCAAGATTACTTTACTCAGCAAAGCTATCATTTAGAATTGAAGGTCAGATAAAGACCTTCACAGACAAGAAAAAGCTAAAGGAGTTCATCACCACCAAACCAATATTATATAAAATGCTGAAGGGTATTCTCTAAGAAGAGGAAGAAGAAAAAGGTAAAGATAAACAATTATGAACAACAAAGTAACAACAAATACATATCTATCAATAAGTGAACCTAAAAATCAAATGAATTAAAAACCTGATGAACAGAACAGAACAGACTGGTGAATGTAATAGAATCACGGGCATGGAAAGGGAGCAGACTGAATTCTCAGGGGGAAGGAATTGTGGGGGGTGCTGGAAGAGATTGAACAAAGAGTCAGCGTGGAGGGTGCGGGGAGGCCTGCAGTGGGCTGGGAACTGGGTGGAGGGGAGTTATGAGGGGAAAAAGTGGAACATCTGTAATAATCTGAACAATAAAGATTTTTAAAAACATAATACCCAGGACAAGTAACTGAATAAATAAATGGAAAAGACTTGAGAAAGAGATTTATTTTTGTGAGTTTTGCAGGCTGTGATATTAGATCTGGGTAGCTCTGTGTTGGCCAGATATAGGGTGGTGTCATGTTTATAGCTTCAGATCCTTTCAACAGAGCCATCTTCGTATTTATTAAGAGCGTGGAATGCGGGGTGGGACAATAAAACCACAAATTCATCACAGCAAATCTCAACAGGGGAAAATACATGTGTAAGAAGCATCAGGAGAAGTCCATTTAGCAACAGGAAGCTAATTGCTTCATTTTTATTCCACAGCAAAATCAAAACCAGGTGGCTGGCTTGCAGCCCACACGTGAAGATGCTTCTTAGAATTCCTCAGTCTTGCCCATGGAGGCTGTCAGATGAGGTTAGAAGGCTGCAACAGCCATCTGGCGGCTGGTCATGTTGTTGAACGCTGTGGTGTTGGCCCCATCACGGAGCTTTCTAGCTAGGTCATCTCCTGGTGGTCAGCAGATCTTTTATCAAGAATCAATAGAGCGGCAAAAAAGAAAAAAAATCGATAGAGCCGCTAATACTAGCCACATAGATAAGACACCCACTTCTCATTAACTCATGTTAAGGAGATACTCCATTCTTTATAAAAATAGAACTCATCAAGCAGTGTTCTTCAGGGTCACCTAGGGGCTTTTAGAAAAACAGCGTGCTGTGCCTTCTTCCCAGGGTTTCTGATGTGGTAGATCGGGCAGGGGCCTGAGGATCTGCATTTCTAACTTGCATTCCCAGGTTCCCAGTGAAGTTGCTGCTCTGGCTCGTTATCACTGAGGGCACCATTTATTGTGTTAGCTATAAATAAAACAAGAAAAGAGCTACAGCATAATATATTTTTCTCTCTCTAGGCTTGACTTAAAATTTCTGAGTTTTTACTTTTGTTAAAGTTATAGGGCAGGGTTGCCTGGATTAACATTTTCATACAGATTCCTCTTGATTATTGCTTCTAGCTGAAACCCCTATGCCCCTTCTCTTACCTGGAGAAGTGCAAATAAATTAATGATTCTATTTAGAATGACACTTGACTTGGTCAGAAAACAAATTCATATTCAATGTAGGGTGACCAAACTTGCAGTCTAGTTTATATATATAGAGAGAGAGATTAAAAAATATCTATTATATTTTCATACTATCAAGCATTTAATAGGAAGACAGGTTTCTTTCTCTTCACGTCCCTTCCTGGAGAACTACACTGACCTACACATGGCATCTGTGTAATGAACATTTTTAAGAGATTTCAATGATGGAAAGGTAGAGAGCAGAGGTGGGCTGCAGAGACATGGAGAGGTCGAAAGAGTTGCTTTTATCTCTTTTTTATTAAATAATAAAGACAGATTTTGCATGTATAACTTCTGTCTAATTGACTAAAATAGATACCAGTTAGGTGTATCGAAAGAAAGAAAAACATTTTATTACATAAATCTTGAAAAAAAGAGGAACATTTAAATTAATCAGTATAGGCAAACATAGGTGTGATGGTTTGAAAGAAGTATTGTGTTTTTTAGTTTGGTGATTTAATAAAAATCTCACCAATAGCCACTTCCTCCCTTTCAGTTTTCCCTTCTTCTCTCCTTTCTTCTTTTCCCTTCTCCTTCCTTTCCTTCTTATTACTCACTAATTTTATTGGGCCCTAATGGGTGTAAACAGTAGTCAAGATCATAGGGGGTAGAAGATGACTCAAAAGCAGATTCTGTCCTTCAGGAAGCACAGGTTGACAATTGCACCGTGTTTAGATTCACTTATGCTCACACCACAGTATTTTTACTCCAGATCCTCAATATGGGTTTGTATTATGATAGATTATTTGAGGAATGACACAGTGGCCTTCAACACTTCATTATGTTTTGCTTGCCCAGGGTATTTCCTCTTCTCACCCTGGTGTTTCTCTAGTAGCCTCTGTCCTTTAGTTCAAGTTTCTGTTTTCTCTTAGGTTTAAATACATGCAGATTACAGTGAATGGAGCTGAGTGTTCAACACTCAAGGAAACTGAGCTTTCAGGATTAGGAATGTCTACCCTTTTAGCTGTTGATTACAACATGTGCCCCAAATACAGGCAGGATGCTTGTCAATGGAAGCAGCTAATACTAAATTATATTGGCTCGTATAGTGGTTTAATATATGGTCACCAAATTAAATAATTTGCATTGTGGGAATATTTGTTGATCATTTTATTGATCAGCAAGTCTTGAAGAGCAAAGCATGATCATAGCTTGCGTGAGTCTTTTGAGTCACGTTGAGACCTTGACAGCACTAATAGTGGTGACAAAAGGAACTGGTGAGTGAGCAGGAGTGGGATGGGGCAGCCTCGGCTCCTTACTGTTGCACTGACCAACATGGAATGGCAGGAGTACAATAGATAAGGAAACCCAATTTACAGTTGTTATAAAAAAAAAGTGAGATCTGACCAACTCCATCTTTTATTGCCTGTGTTAACCTGTTAAGGCATAATCTATAATAATAAAAGTGTAATATGCAATTCCTTCCAGGTGAAGCCAGGGCTGCAGCCTCAGGATCCAGGCAGTCGCTGTGGCTGCAAGGGAGGGGTTGAGGCAGCCATGCTGCTTAGGTCTACTCTTGCATGAATTTCATCCATAGGGCCACTAGTTTACAATGAACTAGTGAGTGATAGCAGCATAGTTCCATGGAATGGCAAAAATAGCAGAGGCTTCCAGCCATCAGCAAAATGTACTAAAGATGCAATACTCCAAGGAAGGAGGCTGGAGCAAGAGATAGACAGGATGGCAGGCTCTGCTCTATCCATTCTTTCCCCATCCTTGCCAAACCAGCTGGCATTGGGGACAGGGTTCTCATCCCTTGAGGGAGTAGAAATGCAAAGCATAACATACACTGGGGCAAGATAAGCAGAGGGTAAGGGAAATCTGTGATTCTCTGGACATGTAGGTAGCCAAGATTCACTTCCTGGAAGAGCCAAGCTTATCTCTGAGCAAGTGTGGATAGACTCCAGGATTAATTAGGAACTGATGATGAAGATGGACCGTCTTCATTTTTTCCAGCTGAACAAAATTTGTCAAAGTAGGCATGAAGATAGTGGGTAGATTCACACAAACTCTTTGGCAAAGTGTAATCAATTTCAGTTCAAAACACCTCTGATCCTGTCTACTCCATTGGCCTTCCTCTCTTTGCTCCTGGCTGGCAGGTTCACCGGCATCACTGGAATGGATTTTTACTTTGTTTTAGAATTTTTTAAGGCCAGCAACACAAATGCTGTTTGTGTCTGATGGCAGCAGTGTGAAGCCCCTGGGATTGTCCACTTATTTACAGATGGTGTCGGAGTGCCCTGGTTTGGAAATCAGAAATATGCGCTTGTGCGGGTGATCACACTTGGCTACAGGTGATGCTTTCACAGGGATTTGATAGCTGCCTCAAGGAAGGAAACATAACATGATATAACTGGGAGGACCTCTGAGAAATCATTTGGCATTGCCTCCTGTGGAGAGCCCAGGACAGAAAAAACAAGGAAAAGAAAAACAACAACCTGGGTTTTCTCCTATCTTGCTGACACACTGTATAATTCCAGTGCTCCCTCTCATGATAGCAGAAGAAATTGGATCAGGATGCCAGTTGGGGTTTTTCTCTGCCCTCCATCATTTGGGCTTTCACAGTAGGATACTCAAATATGAGCCCCAGTCTGTAAGATAAGGGTTGAAATTCAGCCATACAATAATGATCAGAAATGAAATCAGGTTGAACCAATGAGTGTCACATTGTTATTAAATAGAAATTAAAACATATAAAGGTGAATGAGATCAACAAATATTTAAGCTCCCATTAGGGTAGTTCTCAAATCTCAAACAGAAGAATCACATGAGCAGCTTCCTTAAAATGGTTCCAGAAGTGGTGACCATGATTCAGAGGAGGTATTGTTGTGGAGCAGAGGTGAGTGAAAGACCACTGGAGCCCAGACCAAATTAAAATTTAAGGAGCCTTTATTAGTCGGGCCCAGGGACTGCTCTGCCATCCTCCATGCAGGGAGATCAGGGAGCAATCCCAACCCTTTGTGCAAGACCACTTTTAATCACATTAACTGCATCCTGCTTTTGCACAACAAGCAGCCCAAGATAAAACAGTTTTTTCCAAGCAATGTTAGAGTCATGACATTGACAACCATGTTATTCACAGGGTCATCCTGTTCTTCAGAAAGCTGACAGTGTTCTATTTTGCAAGGCCTACTTTCTGGGAAGGGGCCATGAGACTGTATCTCAAGGCCTGGCCTGGTGTAAGCACTGACAACTCTATCTGGGGCATAGTCTACGGCCTTAGTAGGGCTCAAAAATTCCCATCCCACAACAGTATTATAGAATTGTACACCTGAAACCTGTACAATTTTATTAAATGATGTTACCCCAATAAATTCAAAAGAAAGTAAATTCATTCCAGGACTTGATCCTCAGAATTTCTAATTCATTTGGGTTAAGAATGAGACCAAGAAATCTACATTTTTAATAATCATCCCCCCGTCAGATGATGCTAATACTAGTATGCTACAAAGTGTGCTCTGAGGAACACCAATAGGAAAAAGGGACAAATATATTGTGAGCAGTTACTATAAGTAGACTAAAAGCTTCCTACCAATAGGAACTCTGCTTTTTTATTTACCACCAAACAATTTAGTCTCATGGCTTTAAATACCATTTATATGCTCATAACTCCACATCTGTATCTATCTTAAGCCCAGACAACTTCCAACTCCAGAGCCATATGCCCACTCAATACCTCCATACAGATGTCTAGTCAACATCTGAAGCTTAACATGTTGACACTGAACTTCTGATCATTTCAGTATTTTCATCCCAGCTGATTGGAAATACATCCCTTCAATTGTTCAAATGAAAAACCTTGGGGTTATTTTCAACTCCTTTCTTTCAGAACCTTCATTCAAATTGTTAGATTTACTATTATCCTTATCTTTAAACTCTACCCAGATTCTGCCACTTCCACTTTTACCTCCCTGACTCAAAACTGTATCTAATCTCTCCTGACGTATAGCCAGTTGTCTCCTAAGTGATTTCCATGCTTTTACACAAACCTCTCATCCTTTAATCACATACATTGAATTTTATGGATTTTTATGATTGATTTATAACTTGTTTTATATACAGGTCTCTTATCAGATACATGATTTGAAAATATTTTCTCCCATTTTGTAAGTTGTCTTTTTTGAAGTTTGGATGGTATCTTTTAAAGCATAAATGTTTTAATTATAAGGAAATATAATTTATCTATTTTTTTGTTTGCTTGTGCTTTTGGTGTCATATTTTAAAAAGCATTGTGTAATTTCCGTTCATGAAGGTTACCCCTATGTTTCCTAATCAGAGGTTTATGCCTTTTACATAGGTTTATGATGCATTCTAAGTAGTGTAAGAAGGAGTCCAAACTTCATTCTTTTGTATGTGGATATATAGTTGTCCTAGTACCATTTGTTGAAAGATAATTTTCTCTTGAATTGAATTTTCTTGGTAACTGTTTTGAAAAATTAATTGATTGACAATGTAAGGGTTACCTTCTGGAGTCTCAATTCTATTTCATTCTACTGTCTACTAGTTTTCTCATGCAAGTACCAGACTGTCTTGATTACTGTTACTTTGTAATCAATTTTTAAATCAAGAAATGTGAGTCCCGCCCTTGCTGGTTTGGCTCAGTGGATAGGGCATCAACCTGCAGACTGAAGGGTCCCAGGTTCGATTCTGGTCAGGGACATGTACCTTGGTTGCGGGCACATCCCATCCCTAGTAGGGAGTATGCAGGAGGCGGCTGATCAATGTTTCTCTCTCATTGATGTTTTTGGCTTTCTATCCTTCTCCCTTCCTCTCAATAAAATATATATATTTAAAAAAGAAATGTGAATCCTCCAACTTTGTTTTTCAAGATTGTTTTGTGTATTCAGTGTCTCTTAAATTCCACATAAATTTAGTATTAGCTTTTTCATTTCTGAAAAATAAGGTCATTAAAATTTTGATGATGTTACATCAGATTTAAGGATCAATAGGGGGATATTGCTAGCCTAACAATAATAAATTCTAACAACACTACCAACCCAGGAATGTGAGATTTCTTTCCATTTATTTATGCCTTCTTTGTTTTTTTCAACAGTATTTTGTGGTTTGTTGTTTGCAAGTTTTGATTGTCCTTAACTAAATTTATTCCTAGGTATTGTATTATTTTTGATGCTATTTTAAATGGAAGTGTTCATTTTTTATTATTTCTAGTTTATAGAAGAACAACTGATTTTATAAATTGATCTGTGACCTGTATTCTTGCTGAATATATTTACCAGTTCTAATAGCTTTTTAAATGAGATTACTGAAAATTTTCTACATATAAGATTATGCCATCTGCAGATAGAGTTTACTGCTTTCTTTCTGATTTGTAATATCTTATTTTTTATTGCCTAATTGTCCCAGTTAGAACTTCTAGTACAAGTTGAAGAGTAGAGGTGAGTGGACATTCTTATATTTTTCCTGATCTTAAAGGGAGAGCATCCAGTTTTTCACCATTAGTATAATGTTAATTTTTGGTTTTCTGCAGCTATCTTTTTGTCATATTAAAGAAGTTACCATTTATTCCTAGTTTGTCAAGGGTTTTTAATAATAAAAGGGTATTGATTTTGTCAAATGCTTTTTCTGCATCTATGGCTTTTGTTGTGTCTATCATGAAAAATTTATGATAATATTCACTTCAGAATTTCTAAACCCTTTCTACTCCAAAGGACTACTTTCATATGCCCATAATAATAATTTCTGCCAAGATTTCAGGGTTATGGTTGACTCTCTGTGTATACCATGTCTATAGTGACTCCCCCTGATTCTTGTCTCTTTGTTTGTAAATACAGGTTGTTGCCCCAGAGGTAATAAGAATAATATTATGAATGATAGGAGGGGGATATGGTCATCCACCTAATTAAAATGAAGGCAAGTAGTTTATTAGGATCTTACTCCAAGTGCAAACAAATAAAGCAAATTTCATTTTTATGCATACTCTGAGGACATAATCAACTTTACAGAGAGAAATGTAATATCTTCCCAATCTCATAACCATACACAATCCCTCAGTGGACTACAAACCCAAGCCTACCTTTTTACACCGTGAAAGAAGATGAGAAATATAATAATGTAAAGTAAAAGAACATAAAGATATCTATAGGAAAGGATTAATTATTAATAAAGTCAGTTCTTTTAAAAAAAACAGTCTGGTTTAAACCTTTCCCATTCCCCTTCATCTATGCATGTTATTTTTCAAAAAATGAGATAATCATCTTTTAATTCCAAAAGTATGTTTTGTGAATTCTACAAATAATTGTTACCATGGAGTTCTCAGTATCCCATAGCAAACTAATATGTTTTTGAGGCTAATGCTATTTTGGCATTTAATGTGCTTGTTACTTCAATTGAGAAAGTTAGGAGGGGAAAAACCTGCCTCCATTCCCAATTATTCTCTTTTAAACACATTGGTATTCCTATTTGTTCCACCGAAGTGTGTTAAAAGAAAAGCTCACAGATGAGAAAAAAATTAAGAAATGATTTATTTCTCAGAACCTTTATTGAGATGTATGCTTTGCAAATCTGAGTATGATAAAAATAAAGCAGACATATAACTAAAAAGATGAGTAGTAACTTAGAAGAACTTTCCATTGTATAATTTGTTGTTGAACAGCTCAAGACAAAAACAGTACAACAGAACATACTGTTATTAAATTGCCTCTAACACCTTTCATCTGAAGCTTTTAAGTCATGTTACAAATTTATCTATCCCTCAAATAATCACAGGTGGGAGGATGAAAAAGAGAAAAATACATGCAGATCCTGGACATTTGCCTTTCTTAAAAAATGTTATCATTTCTTCGATGATACAACAGTAACCTGAGCAGCCTCAAGAAAAAACAAACCCAAAAGATTGTCATGTTAAAATGTAAAAGACCACTACAACTATTTTATAATAGGAACTTGAGGACAAAGAACACACGGATTTTTAAGGATATATCAGAAAGTTAACTACTCAGCAAGACTCGGTTTATTATTCACTAGAGGACTGGTGCATGAATTTGTGCACCAGTGGGGTCCGTAGTCCTGGCCACTGATCAGGGCCAATAGGGGCCATCTTGTCCAAGCCTGATCAGGGCTGGGCCAATCAGGGCCAGGCTGATTGGGGCCTTCTGGCTGGGGAAGGGACAGGGGAAGTGACCGTGGGAGGTTGCTGGCCAGGGGGAGGGACTGTGGGAGGTTAGCCAGCTGGCCTGGTGGGAGGGACTGTATAAGGTTGCCCAGCTGTGGGAGATTGGCTGTGGGAGTGCACTGACCACCAGGGGCAACTCTTACATTGAGTGTCTACCCCCTGGTGGTAAGTGCACTTCATAGTCTGATTATTCCAGTCATTCTGATCATTTGGTCATAGTGGTTGCTTAGGCTTTTATATATATAAGGCAATACACACACACACACACACTATAGGCCCGGTGCACAAAATTTGTGCATGGGGGGGGTGGGGAAATCCCTCAGTCCAGCCTGCACCCTGTCCAATCTGGGATCCCTCGATGGATGTCCAACTGCCCGTTTAGGACTGATCCTACCGATCCTAAATGGGCAGTCGGACATCCCTGACACAATCCAGTACTGCTGGCTCCCAACTGCTTGCCTGCCTGCCTTCCTGATTGCCTCTAACCGCTTCTGCCTGCCAGCATGATCACCTTCTAACCACTCCCTTGCCAGCCTGATTGATGTCTAACTACTTGCCTGCCAGGCTATTTGGCCCCAACTTCACTTCTCTGCCAACCTGGTTACCCCAAACTTCCCTCCTCTGCCAGCCTGATTGCCCACAACTGCTCTCCCTTGCAGGCCTGGTCCCTCCCAACTGCCCTCCCCTGCTGGTCATCTTGTGGTGGCCATCTTGTGTCTACATGGGGGCAGGATCTTTGGCCACATGGGGGCAGCCATCTTGTGTGTTGGAGTGATGGTCAATCTTCATATTACTCTTTTATTAGATATGATAGAGGCCTAGTGCACGGGTGGGGGCCAGGTGGATTGCTCTGAAGAGTGTCCTGGATCAGGGTGGGTGTTGTTCCCTTGGGGCATGGGGCAGCCTGAAGGAGGGGCCTGTGGTGGTTTTCAGGTTGGCCACACCCCCCAGCGACCCAAGTGGAGGCCCTGGTATCTGAAATTTATTTATGTTCTACAATTGAAACTTTGTAGACTATAGCAGAGCCAAGCCTTCTGCACCCTCTGAGGCAACAGCCATTTCTGTTGGGTTTATTTACCTTCTATAATTGAAATATTGTAGCCTAGAGTGGTGGCCTAGGCCAGCCAGAGCTGCAGAAACGTGGCTTCCTACATCGCCAGGGCAACCATTTCCTCTGCTCTCTCCAGCTCTGTGGCTACCATCATTATCTTCTATAATTGAAACTTCGTAGCATTGAGGGGAGGTGTAGGCCATCAAGGCCAGGCAGAAAGCTTAGCTTCCTCCATTGCCAGGGAAACCCAAGCCTCCCTCCTGCTCTCAGTGGCTGCAGCCATCTTGGTTGGGGTTTATTTGCATATTTGCTCCTGATTGGCTAGTGGGCATGGATTGTGGGTATAGTGGAGGCATGGTCAATTTGCATAATACTCTTGTATTAGATAGGATAGATACTGTTACTGATAGTATTGTTGTTTTCTTTTTTTTTATTTTATTGATTTTTCACAGAGAGGAAGAGAGAGGGATAGAAAGTCAGAAACATCGATCAGCTGCCTCTTGCACACCCCCCGCTGGGGATGTGCCCGCAGCCACAGTACATGCCCTTGATCGGAATCGAACCTGGGACCTTTCAGTCCGCAGGCCAACGCTCTATCCACTGAGCCAAACCAGCTTCGGCAGTATTGTTGTTTTCAATTATAATACCTTACTCTCCAGTTCAAAAATAATTTTCAAATACATTTTTACTTAGTTTTGAGAACAATTTTATGTAGTATGTTTTCATTACATGGATGGAAAACTGGAGTTTAAAGAAGTTACATCACTTGCCTAGAAGCACACACCTAATACTAAGTGAGAAAATAGAATTTAAACCTAGACAGTAGAGCATAATGGTTGCCCATATAGATTTGGAAGCCAGGTTGCCTGAGTTCAAATCTCAACTCTGCCTCTTGCTGTCTGCATCCACTTGGCCAAGTTACTGAACATCTCTCTGTGCCTCCGTTTCCTCTTATATAAAGTGAGTATAATGATGCTACCTACTTGAAAGGATTATTATTAAGGTTAGATAAATTTAAAGTGTATAAATCAGTATGTAATATGGCAAATACTAAAAGTTAGCTCTTTTTATATTCTAACAACCCACTGTTGAGTCTTCATGCCTACAGTGTTCCAAATCCCTCTTAACAGAAACAGCCTTGCCAGAGTATAAGCACCTCACTCAGTGCCTGGCTAGAGGCTTGGGAGTCTTTAGATATATTCTAAAAAGACAGAGATATGCAGTAAAAGCAGACCACACTCCGGAGAATTATGTGAACAACAGAGCCCTTCCATTTACACACTACAGCAGAAATGAGAAGGATCTTATCAAGTCCATTTAGTTGATGAAGCTAATTTTCCCATCAGCTGGATCTTTTCTTGCTATGCCCAGTTGCCATCGAGTATGCAGAGAGTGAGAGAGATCCTGTGAAAAGAGATCAAGAGATGTGACTCCTTGGCTCCATACTTCCCATTTTATTTGGAATAAAAGTAAATATACTTACAATGGACTTCAAAACCCTGGAAGAAGTGACTTCTCATTGCCTCTCTGTCCTCATCTCTTGCTATTCTCCTCTTTGCTTACTTTGACATCCACACGCTCTCCTGGCCTTTCCTGCAGAACATCTGACATGTTTGCATATAGGCTTTATATTAGCTGTTCACTATTTCCCCATGCATCCACATAGCTCACTTCACATCTTCTTCATGTGTTTGAGTCTTTGCTCAAATTTATCATTGTTTCCTTCGCCATAAGGTCTATATTGGCTGCTCTATTTAATATTGTAATGACTCTAACCCATTCCTAGCATTTCTGAAATCATCTTCTAACATTTATCACCATCTAAAATGCACTTATAGTTATCAATGTCAGGTTCCTGACTTTGATATTGTATTTTAGTTACACAAGATGTAACCATTGATATAAATTGGATGAAGGGTATGTGGGACCACACTGTACTATATTTAAAACCCTATAAATCTACAATTATTTGAATAAAGTTAAAAAAGTAATGATGACTCAATGATGAGATACACTAATGGTATGAGTGTGTGTGTGTGTGTGTGTGTGTGTGTGTGTGTGTGTGTAACATACAGGGAGGGAGGGGTCTGGGGTCTGAAGAGGTAAAGAGAGAGAGAAAGTATATTGAATGTAAAAATGCTAAATGGGAGATGGGCAGATATAAAATTCAAATTTTTACCTACTTCTCTGCTTGGCTTATAGTAGTCTTTACATTTTCCATATAGAATGTTATTTTCCCACAATTAATTTTTGTTATATTTATATCAATGTTTTTAAAAATTCATAGTTGCTAGCTTATTAATCTATTATTGTGGTATAGTAAATCAACATAATTCTTTAGATCCTGTTCTGTTTAAGGACTTCCCCTTCATCCATCCTCGCCCCAAGGTCATAATGCAGTCTTGTGACTTTGTCTCCCACTTAAGTGTCTTTGATATTTACTTGCATCCTTCATGATTTTATTTATTAAAAGACAGACTTAAAAAAATGAGCATGTGTTTACTAAACATAAAAAGTAAAATAAATTTGGAGATTAAACAGAAAAATTTAGAGAATAAATAAAAAATGTTTTGTCATATATTTTAAAACTGTATTTGTAACAAGTTAAAGTCACTATAAGAGATTAAACTATAAATAAAAAACACAATAACCTTGCCAAACAGAGAGAATAATTATAGTTAAATCAGACAGAAGGTGGGATCCCTTGCTGACAAGAAGGAAAAATAAAAGCAATAATTAAGATAGTGGGAAGAGTTGAAATGAAAAACAAATCCATTTATAAATAAGCTTTCTGTCCTTCACAAAAAGTGAATAAAAAGTTTCATTTTTATTCCCTTAGAGGAAGTCAGAGTATATGAAAAATGTAATGTGTAAGTTTAATTATCATCAATAAATATCCACCTGTTATGATGAATGTCAAATGCTTCCTAGAGTTCTGCACTTTTGAGGGAAGTGGCAGATTGATATATCTGAGGGGAAGCAAGTAGGTGTGAAGATAAAAAAATAGCAAGTGTCATGGATTTGCATTGCATTACTTTTAATAAGTAGATAAATCTGGATGTAGATGGGAGTGAAACATTATAAGCAGATTGAGGGTTTATCTCGCCATGAGTATACACAAGGGATACCCAGCACATGTTCCTGAGCTGAAACGATGACTTGTGAAAGGAGCTCCAAGTTTTTGTGTACAAATCCAGGAGTGCTTACAGTTAGATCTAGGAACTTAACCTAATCAGCACATAAGCAATATTTGTTGTATTACCCCTTTGCTTAGGAGAATGTAATGATCTATTTCAAGATGATCAGACCCAGGAAGTAGTGCAATTCAGAGTCCCTGACATTTGCTAGAGAGAGAAGGAAGTAGGGTCAATTTTTTTGCACATACTCCCTTCCTTTCCCCTTTGATATCAGACTGATTGAAAAAATCCAGCTAAAATAAATAAAAAAAACAAATAGTCAAAACACACCTGATGATGTGTACCCCACCACATTGGCCTGGTTGTGATGGAGACAAGGACACTGTGGGTAGAAGGTATAATAAGAGTCTCAGTTATTTTAAAAAATAATCTGCGGTGGGTAGAGCTGCCACCTCTCCAGCAACTGCCTCCGTGACTCACGCCCCATTCTCCCTCAGCCTTGGGAGCAGGGATGGAGGTGGCTGGGTGTTAGACCTTCTGCAGTATTCCATTGTTAGCTGAGAAGTGTGGCTAGAAATCTGGCTGGTGCAAAATGTTTTCCAAAGCACAAAAATGCTTGATGACAGCATCCTGGATTAGGCCCAAACTGAACAGTAGGTAAAGTAGTAGAACGTTATACAACTACATAGAGCATCATTATAATCATTCATAAGCCCTGGCACCATCCCACCACCACATTGGAGAGGAGACATCAAGAACTGGCTTTCTCCATTAAAGATCAAGTAAAGTGTCAGTGTTTGCCTTAGAGCAGTTCAAATATGTATGTTTAAATTTGTTAATACTATTTGTCCCCCATCTCCAAACTCTCACAGGACTAAAATTGATTACTTATGTAAAAAGGGAAACAATATACAAGTGCCAAATATTATTTTAAAATGTGTATTAGTCATATTTTCTCCAACTTGTTCTAAAGGTAATTATCACTATTGGTGACGGCATTTTCAAGTAAAAAAAATAGCTAACATTTTGAAGTGCAAAACTTAATATGTCTTTTCTATTTTTTACTTAACAAAGATTAACTTCATTAAAATAAAATTTAAGAGTACTATATGTTGATAAATTAAGAATAAGGATTTTAAAGCTACTTTTACTAAGAAAACCTACCTTTCTACCCCACTTCCAAAAGAATAACAAGCTTAGTGTTTATTTTTATGTGTAACAGCATGCCTTACATATTGAATATGTTCAATATATTTTTTGGTATAATTTTGTTTTGCTATTAGTGAGCATAATTATGTTAAAAGAATAAAACATTTATTTTCACAAATTATAGGTTCAATTGTTTAAGTAGAAGTGATAAGGATTTTTAAAAAACCGTTTATTTTTAAATAGTTACAGATTTGTAGGCAGATGTAAGGAAATGTAGCACAAAGCTTGCAAAAATTTAAAAGTCTGAGGTTGAGATGACAAATGACTTTAGCCTGGGTGTGGATGAGAACGTAGCGTAGGCCTTTGAGTCTCGTGAGCTTAAGTCATTCTCATTCTACTTTTCCTTTCCCTGAAGGTAAAATAAATAAGAGTTTTAAATCCTTTTTTCTGGTAGACTCTCAAAGGGTGGGGCAAAGTAGGGTTATAGTTCAGAGTATGCGAACCAGAGTTAATTCTTGTATTATTATTATTAATATATCATTTTCTGTTTAAACAACTTTTACCCCACCCTGTATATGTTAACTCCCACCTAAACCTAGCAACCTAAAATCTTAAATGCCACTGATTTTCTCCGTTGTAACACTACTGAGATTGGGTGACAAACTTTGTAATAATATTTTTTATGTATTCGAAGCTTTATGTTATAGCCCTTTGATGTTTTAGATTCCTTGGGTTACTTTTCTAAAAAAAAGTCTAGCTACTTTTTTTATTTATTATTAATGGAGCATGTGTGTGCACACATGTGTGTACACATGCATGTTTGATGTAGCTTTGATCTGTCTTATTTTCTTCAGTTTATATTTGCAGCTACAGTGCTGTGATACAACCAGCATCATTGCAAATACTTCCTTTATAGAAGCAGAGTGCAGAGAGTGGTTTTGTGAGTACCAGGTTATTGTGGTTTCTATTGGAATGTGACTCATTAACTTAGAGAAAGATGCTTTAGATTTTCTGTATCCCAATTCTATGGATTTTTCAGGCCACAAATAATAAAGCACACACATTTCTTGTTAAAATTATGAATCTCTTTAAGAGGAAAAGGGTTTGCTGGTTTGTTTAATTACAGAACAGGAAAAGATTGCCAATAAAATAATTGAGTCAGTTTCAAACAATATTAAAATATATATAAAACTGTGAAAATAGTACACCTTTAATAACTAATTATGGTAAAATTGGGAAATAATAGATATCATTTAGCTACTCTTTACCCAATAGGCATGGCACTCCATGCTTTATCATTACTGCTAGATGTTCTTATGTTCATGCTATATTCCATTCAGTACAGAAAGGACACTATGGGTCAGAAAGATGAAGATATTTGCCCCAAATCACATATATAGCAAGTAAGGGCTGGAATTTGAACTTTGACCTGTCTGAACCTCAACTCTTGGTCTTTAGACTTAATTTTTTTTCTGGAATAGAAACACATTTCCTCTTCTTTTTAAAGACAAGACTGATATAAAGTTCAAAATCTTCTTGGCCTCTCTTGAGTCCAAGGTTTAATTATAAGTAACAGCCTGTTATTATAATTTTTTTTAGAGAGAGAGAGAGGGACATCTATGTGAGAACAAAATATTTATTGGCTGCCTCCTATGCATCCCCTACCAGTGATCGAGTCCACAACACAGGCATGTGCCCTGACCAGGAATCAAATCTGCAACCTTTTGGTGCACAGGATCATGGCCAACTAACCAAGCCACACCAGGCAGGGCCAAACATGTTATTCTTGGGAAAAAATGGTTGTTATGGGAAAGATCACTTAGGAAATTTTTATCATTTCCAAAAGATTAGCTTGTAAAAGAAAACTTGATCAACTGCAGTGTCAGATAACTTGTTACTCTCATGATAGGAGTATTTTCCCTAGAAAATTTCTGGATTTAGGAAATTTAGGAGATTATAAATGTACACTTGTCAACAGGGATTGTCATTCATATATATACATGGTTAATTAGAACTTTCAATTACTATGTAGCATCTAGTAGAATCTTTATCAGTGGGTGAGATGGAAGTAATGAATAGGAGCACCTCATGTGCTTGCCATAACTCCATGTTAGGTCAAATTGAAAAATATTGGTAGAAAGTAAAAAGTGAGGCTGACCAACCAACAAATACTGAGGCATCATATGTTTTAGATTCTAGTAGGAATCCTAAAAATCACTTACATTTTCACCTTTAGGTAAAAGAAGCATTTATCCACAAAGCCTTTTAGAAAATAAGAATCTAGAAGGACTATGACTTTCCCATTTGCCTTCTCTTTTTGTTAAGTTTTAATTTTAACCAGGTTGGCATTGCTTTATACCTTCTTATACTTTCAACACCCTGATAAGTTTTGTTTCCAAGACACCAATCCAGACTTGCAACTTTGCTAAACTCCTTCATGGTCATAACATTTTAGCCAATCAGATCAGCTTTCTCCTTAACTAAATAATGGGCATGACTCTGCGCAGTTGGTATAATGTATTTCCTTTAAAACCCAAATTAGTACAAATCATTTTTTAATCCGAAGTATCATAGTAGGCATTGAGTCTCTCCTGAATGTCTCAAGACTACTTTCTCATGGCACAGATACTTTTCATGGATCACATTGTGTTAATGACAGTGTGTGTCTCATTTTTAGCATATTGTTGTTGGCTTTGTTTCTCCTGTGGAAATCAAGAGACATGTGAAGCACTTGAGAATTTTAATTAGTTCATTGAGCCTCTGCCTTCAGACTCTTTCCAGGCACCAATAATGGTTTTGCATGAGTTGGAGGAAATGAATTTTGAAATTATAATAAACAATGAAAAGGTAACTAAGCTGCTACTTCTTTCACGTCACTCACTTCTGTATTTTAGAAGGGAAAATGCACATACTTGTTCCCTTTGAAAAGTGAAAAGTGCTTAATAGGATTCTAGTTAATATGCTCAGATTCAAAATCCCACTTAAATAATCCTTTTGCAACATGGATGGAAATTGTGACTCTTAGAAAAATGAGAGTTTTGCATGGGCACTTCCATGTGCCCTTTTGCTCTTTTTTATTTATTTTTAATGGGCCAGGTGACATTACTATTTGTCCTTCCACACAAAAGAACAAAATTGCAGAAAATTGTTCAAAAGCACAATTTTAGTTTTATAAGACCACTTAGTGTACTCCCATTTAGGACCTAACAATTATTACCTACTACTAAACATTTTTCTTGACCTGTGTGGCACTTGGAGAAATCTTTACTTTATATAAAATAAAATAAAAGAGGAAGAAGAAAAATAAAAAGAAAAGAAAAAGAAAAAGTAATGACTAGACCCTGCCTATAAGACTGTGTTTGTTTTCAAGATGACCTTCGATGTTTTCCTGCCATTGGTACTGGACAAACAGAAATAAATGGGCTTTAGCACAAATGATTGCTTTCTAACTCAAGAGCAGGAAGGAAATAATAGTTTACCTTTAGAAACCCCAGCACTAGATTCTGGACCTCTCTTGGCCACATCTGTGTTGTGTACTCTACCAATCTCCTGGAGTTTTTGTTTCACAGCTAAAAAATCTTGACCAATGGGTAAAAAGTGAGAAAATGTAAAGGATTCCTCATTGCAGGAGCACTTTTAGTGAAGTAATAGTAGTGAATTTATAAAGGTGTCTATAATGTCAAAAAAAACCAAACAGTTTGAGGAAAAAATTAGTCACTTTAGATGGGTAGCAACCAATTTCTTTGTCTATTAACAAGACCATGTGGGGATAGCAGAATCTTCTACCATTTGAAATGTAGGATAAGCTTAATTAAACATCTTATTTAACTTAAAACAGATTATATTTATTTACTATTCTTTGATAAAAGGCTAATCTCTTCTTTGACTTTGTTATTAGTAATTGAACCTTTGATTTATCTTTTTACATAAGCCACCTCTATAATTTAGCATCTAATTTCCAGCTTTATTTCTTTAACATAGAGAAAGATCTTAATGATAACTGCATAGCAATCTGATAGAAGCAAACTTCTGTCTTTTAATTATTATTTTTACAGTTGTCTATAAAATATTGCTCTTGTACCATCCCTGGTTTTGCATCTAACAGTGGTTCATTCATTCCCATTGCTGTATAGAATTCCATTGTTTTAATATACCATATTTTATTTATCCATTTTGATGTTGATGGGCATTTATGTAGTTTCTAGTTTGGAACTTGCACAAATAGTGCTGCTATGAATATCTTTTAATTGCCCTATTTATGAATTTCTATTGGTTATGTACACTGGAGTAGAAGTTTAAGGTTATAGTTCACAAATCATCAGCTTTTGTAGGTAGCGTCAAATAGTTTTCCAAAATGGTTATACCAATATACTCCCACCAGGGTGTGTGGGTTCAGTTGCTTCACAGCCTTGAAAATATTCAGTATATCTTTTCTACTTAAATTGTCTATATGCAGAATTTAGCCATTCTGATGAGAGTGTTATATTAGTATTTTCTTATGCCTTTATTCTAGACATTATTTTATAATAGGTGGGAATTTAGTTCACTTATACATTCCTTTCTGTTCTCTCTCCCTTCTCCCCACTTTTAATGGTTATATTGTTTTAAATTATATTATTATTTACCTTTTTACTTTTTATATAATTTACCTTAGTCATTAGCTCTTAATTTTGAAATAAAATTTTATAAAATCTCTATGTATAGATTTAGAAAGAGGAAAAATTTTAATGTATATATAAATTTGCACTAATGCATCCATAAAAAATAAAAAGGATTATAATAAAGATTCCTACAAGTTATAAAGGCACTTAAAGAATATGAAAGCCAGGGCAATGGTAGTATTTTTTCACTCTTTAAAAAAAAATAATTTATTGTCCCCTTCCTCCTCCCAACCTCATCCCCCACTCCTCTTCCCCCTCTCCCTGTCCCAGGCCTTCACCACCTTATTGTCTTTGTCCATGGGCTATTCATATATGCATACAAGTTCTTTGGTTGATCTCTTCCCACCCACCCCCACCTTCCCTCTGAGATTCATCTGTCTGTTCTATGCTTCTATGTTTCTGAATTTATTTAGTTCATCAGTTTATTTTGTTCATTCGATTCCACCAATTAGTGAGATCATGTGGATTTTTTTGTGTGTGTTTTTTTTTTTTATGTGAGGGAATGGTCTACAGCAAAATTAAAAATAGGAAGGAAAGAATGAAGATAGGAGGGAAACAGGGAAGGAAGATATAACAGAGATAGAGAGAGAGAGAGAGAGAGAGAGAGAGAGAGAGAGAGAGAGAGAGAGAGAGAGAAAGAGAGAGAGAGAGAGAGAGAGAGAGAGAGAGAGAGAGAGAGAGAGAGAGAGAAAGGAGCAGAAAAGGAACACAGAGAATGCACTAAACAGGAAGGGAGGGGAGGAGGGAAAACAGGTGGGAGAGTAGGTAGCTAGGACTGAAGGAAGAAAGGAAACAGTGCCGATATCTAGCTAGATTCTCTGCCCTGCAATGATTTCAATAGGGAAGACTTGATAAGATGTATAACCAGAAAGGCTCAACAGCAGGTATTTCAGGGAAGATATTAGACTGTTCTTTTCAGAGAAGGAGGATAATTTTTCATGGAGCTATCACCCAGAATATTTTATCCACGTAGATGGCCAATCTATGTAAATCAGTTTAACCTTACTGCTCCCTTTCTTGATTGGTAGTTGTGGGCTTTGGAAGAGTTTTAGGTTGAGTTACAGGAATAATTATTTCAACTCTCACATTTGTTTGGCTTGTGTGAGACTCAGCCCCCATTTTTACTGAAGGAAATCTAATCATGACTAAACACAAATTCTACATCATATCTCCTGCTTCATAGGTATTGACTAATTCCACTTTGCTGTGAGTCTAGTCATAATCATTAAGCTTTTAGTAAATTCACAAAGCAGTTGGCCCCAAATTCATTTCACACTCACCATTTTCACATTTCTCTTAGTATGCAAGAGTGCTGATTCTGACTGCTCCCCCACTGTGCAAGGAGGTGACAAAAGCAACTAGACATAGTTTAGCTCAGTAGAAGAGAAATTTAGGGGCTTGCAAAGGCATCTTCAAGTACTTGATGGTTATCATAAGCAAGGAACATGTTAAATTAGTGTGATGCCAGAATTTAAAATAAGGGTAGAAGGCATGGGTTTTAGCTTAGCTCATACAAATGAACTTTCTACTGCTTAAAATTGTTTAAAAACTAAAAAACCCTGCTTCTGAGAAAGAAGACATTTAATGCTGAAGAATGAATGTTTAGGTAGAGGGTGGATGATAGGATGTTGGGTTTCTAAGGTCAGACTTTCAGAAGTCTATCAGTCCTATGATTCCTATTATACTGAAGCTGAGACACCATTCTATGTAATAAAACCCTAATATGCAAATTGACCAAACGGTGGAATGACTAGTCACTATGATGTGCACTGATCACCATGGAGCAGATGCTCAGTGCAGGAGCTGCCCCCTAGTGGTCAGTGTGCTCCCATAGGGGGTAGTGCTGCTCAGCCAGAAGTTGGGCTCATGGCTGGTGAGAGGATGCAGGCCAGGCTGAGGGACCTGCCCCCCAAGTGCATGAATTTTGTGCATTGGGCCTCTAGGTATCCTGTTTCAGAGAAGTTAAAGGTGTGAAAAGTTAATGGTGGTATAGTTGATAAAATATGGTTTATATTCTCCTATTTTCTGAGGAGATTTTTTGGATCAAACCTAGCTTTGTAGTCTTAATCACTTTCTCTGTTTACCCTACCTTTCCTAGTTAGTCCCAGGACATGCTTATGAGTTCACTGAAAATAATCAAAAGAAAAAAAATGTTTCTTATTAACTCTCTTGCAATATGTGCATGACCATGTGACCTAGAGCAAATGGGGTTTGGAGAGAGTTCTGATTATAGACTTATAACATACTCAACAGGCTAGGAGGGCCAGAGAACCTTCCTAGAATTCCTAGGGCTAATAGAGCATTGTTGGCATTTGATATTTTCTTAAGAATTTTTGGGGGGCTACTATTCAAAATTTACTTTCCAAACCCAACACATTCCACAATATATTTTGATTGATTCATACATAAAGATATATATTTACATTTTTATTTTATATAGAATATCTATTATTTAACAATATGATTAATTTTGCCTTAAAGGCAAATGTAATACTATTCACATTCTTTAAGCCTAGAAACCATGGAGGAAAAACCATGGAGTCATACTTCTCATTTGCATTTTAATGTATTCACACCCACCTTTGTAACTGCAGTGACTCTTCCAGTGAAGTTAAGTTGCTCTGGAAATGGCTTTCAACCCTGATTCCAGAATGTCAGTGCTGGTGACTTTAACTGTACTCTTAGCTATGATGCTGCCATTCTCTGCTAACTTTGTAAGAAATATGATAGAATTTCAGCCTAGTTTTCCCATTTCTGGCTATTAGGAAGTCTGGAGAAGACAAAGATCAGAAATGGAAAGGGCTAATTTTCTGTTTACCTATAAGCACATATAATTTGGCCTCTTGTATAGTTCTCAGACAGTGCAAAAAAAAAAAAAAGAGAGAGAGAGAGAGAGATGATCTTCAAGCAAGGCCTTAAAAACACTACTCTAAGTAAGATAAGGACAATGGAAAGCTCATTTTTAGACCAAGCCGGGGATGGGGGTGGGGGTATCTAAAAATCACTACATTTTTATAAGTATGTCTAAAAATCTCATCAGTTGCTGAGTGTCTATGAAAGGCTGGTACCAGCATTCATGACAGATAGCCTTGATAGCAGGGTTATTTCCCCTTTACTGGGCTGATGTGGGTGAACCAGGGTCTCAAGGCTCTGTGAGGTGAGCATTCTTGGTTGTTCCTTGATATATCTGCAAAGGCCCCTCTTAGCTCCTTATTAGCGATTTTATCATTTAACTAAAGAGTGAACCTTTGATGAGGAAAATAACACATTTGGGGTACAGAAGAGGAGGGGGTGCTAGCAGGCTTACTCTGCATCCCTAATGCACATTCCTAATAGCCTATAGTCTACTCACTGCCCCTTCCTTCATTGTCAGGTCTTGTAAGATTTATTTACCTAAATACTCACATTTTACAGAGGCCATAAACCATGAGTGATATACAACCCCAGGAGGGAGTTATCAGCACTGGTGCCAGGCCAGGCCTTTAGGTGTGGTCTCAGGCCCCCATCCCCACACATGGGGCTTTATGCAAAGCCCTCAAAAGGTACAGAAATCTGATCCTTATTTGGGGGACAAAGAAACCAAAGGCTATGAAGAGAAAGCTTCCTCCATATTGGCTTGCTCAGGATTTGGAGGACTGACTCCTTGAGCCAGTTCATGTGAAACATCTGGAAATAACTGGGTTTTTCTTGAATCTCTGAGAACTCCTGTGTATTTTTCAGTTGCCTGATAAATTCTGTAACACCTTCAAGGCATTTAGGTTAGCACATATATTTTTAATTTCCTAGGAAGTTTTCCCCTTTGTTGGCAAGTAAAGGAAAAGGTAAATATTTAAGTCACAATTTTCTGACTTTTATTCTACTCCCCAACTGATATTTTGTTTTCATACCCCTCTCATTTGTAAACTACGCATAATCATTTGGATTTGATATTTGTGAGGGGTGAGGAATCTGGACTGAATTATTATATTTCCATGAAATATCACTAATAATTTCAAATCCATGTACTTAGATAGGAGTGAGAAACTGCAAAATGGAGTCTGGGGTTTTTTCATTAAATGGCATTGTGTGTTGCAAACATTGTTTAGAGTCTCATTTGGCTTAATATGGGTGTGTGATTTCTGGGCACAGAGGGTTGTTTAAAACGGTAGGAAGTAGGCTCTGTGGGTCTCTTTGCTTAAAATGACAAGATTAATATTAATATAGCACTATATACAGGCGCACAGCTGTTGGGATCTTAGCGCTCTGTATTTCATTTCTGTAAACTAGCCAGTTCCAAACTCTGCTTAATCAGACTGACCACTGACAATGTTACAGAAATTTACTAGGTGACCGAAAAACACACAGCAGTTCTCAGAGATTCAGGATAAACCCATTTATTTTCAGATGTTTTGCATGTAGTAGTACAGTGATTCAGGGGAGCCTGTTTCCAAATCCTGAGCCTTCCAATATGGAGGAAGCTTTCTCTTCATACCCTTTGGTTTTCTGTCCCCTGAACATGGCTCAGACTTCCAGACCTTTTGCGGGCTTTGCAAAAATCCCTGTGTGTTGGGATGGGGGACATCAGACCACACCTAAAGTCCTGCCCTGGCACCAGCACTGATAACCCCCTTTGGGGGTTGTGTATGGCTCATGGTTTATGGCCTCTGTAAAATGTAAATATTTAGGTAAATAGGTCTTGCAAAGAGCAGATAATTAAGGAAGGGGCAGTGACTTGATTATAGACTAACAAGAACGTGCATTAGGGATACTGATGAATGAGGTACAGAGTCAGATTGCTAACCCTCTCCCAAAAATGTATTTTTATGTTTCCCATCAACAACTCAGATTATGATTTTCACAATGGGTACCACCATAACAATTTTCCTTAGTATTTTTCACCCCTCCCCTTCTCTCTTAATTCCCCTTTCCCTTTCCATTCTGGGAGAATGCTCTATTTCAAACATGAGAGTAAAAATTGAAGATACATCTGTTTCCATTGCAACAGGTAAGCAACCAGACAGATCTTTTGACCAGGCCCCCTTCTCTTTAATAATGAGTAAGGTCATTGTCTCAGCTTTTGTAAATTTGTGATGGGCCCAATGGTTCTCTTTCATCTGAGTAAGGGCATTTCTGAAAACAAGGACAGCTCAGTCTGGTAAAATAACTGACACAAAACTTAGAGACTACAGGCTTTCCTTCTTATGAGCAGAAGGCAGACATGTGAACCTAAAATGAGGTGGAAGTGTCAAAGAATACAAAGCACACAGGAGCTCCCATGTCCTCACTGGTTGATTGCTGTACCATCCTTGCCCCAGGAGGGAGAGGATAAACTGAATATCCCATTCCTACCCCGGGGGTGGGGAGGGGGGAGAGAGAGAGAGAGAGAGAGAGAGAGAGAGAGAGAGAGAGAGAGAGAGAAGAGTTGGTTAAGAAATATCAGCCTTTTCTTTGCTAAGGACCTTTCTCTGCTCTGTCTCCATAGTAAGGGTCCTTGAAGGCTTAATTGCGATAAAGCAGCAAGAATCACCCAGGAAGGATTTTTTTTAACTATTCCGATTCCCAGGCCACAGCCTGGCCAATTAAAGTAGACTACGAGGAATATAAGCATTAAAAACAGCAACAAAAAGGATTTAGATAAGTCGGATGTGCAGTCAACTTTAAGAACCAACGGGCTAGGTTGAACAAACGTGAGAAGGCCTTAGCTTGGCGCCTGACAAGGAGATGAAGTTCTATCCGAGAGGACACTTAGGAGGCAGTTGTTGCAGCAAACAGGAGAAAGGGGAGAAAGGGACAGGAGGGAGGACAAAGTTATACACCTCCTGTCTCTCTCCAAGTCCAGAGAGTCTCCACTCGTCCAGTGTGGCTGACCGGGCTTGCACTTGCAGCTAGGGGTGGGATGGGGTTGGTCTCCAGGCCTGGGGGACTGGGCGGGGTCAGGTGCCTGGAGGTAACTACCCAGCAGCGCATCAATAGCCCCAGGTGTGGGCCTTGCGACTTGGGGCGGCTGCTGCCGCGGGGTGGAGAGACATTTGGGGCGCAAAAGGAAGCTGGCTCCAGTGCAGGTGGCGCTCGCAGTCCCAGCCCAGTTGAGCCAATCGCGGGCGCAAGCGCAGCCTGGTGGCGACAGCGGTAACGGAGCGCGGGGCTCTGGCAGGAGCCCAGAGGAGGCAAAGGCGGCGCCAATCGAGAGCTGCGCCGAGGCAGGAGTGAGACCTGCGGCGAGAGCACGGAGCCAGAGCCCTGGGCGCCGCCGGCGTGTTGCCCGGCCAGGGGAGGCGAACTTCGCATGGGGAAGAAGTGGAGGGATGCGGCGGATATGGAGCGGGGCGGCTCGGACCGAGAGGACGGCGGGGAAAGCCGCAGGTGCAGCCGGAACGCCAGCCGGGGCAGGTTTGCCGAGTCGTGGAAAAGGTTAAGTTCCAAGCAGGGGTCCACCAAGCGCTCGGGACTCGCATCGCAGCAAACGCCGGTGAGTGGCCCGGGAGGGAACCCCTGGGTCTCTCCTTCCCTTTCTCTGTGCGCACGAGCCCTTTCCATGGTGCTGAACTTGCCTCCTCAGGGCTCCAGCCACGGAACTTGTGGAGCCGCTTCTAACGGAAAAAAATAAAAAAGTGGGAGCTGTGAGGAGGGACAAGAAGGAATGACTTCCTTATCGTCAGCCACAGAGAGTCTTCTGACGTCTGTGATATCTTTGCAAAAAAAAAAAAATAGGGAACATGCGGACAGGCGAGGGGCTCACTGTCAGATCGTCAGAGTTCTGCAGTTAAGGAGGGTGTGAGATGCTGTGGAGTGTATTGTTGCGACTCAGGTGCACATTCTGGAGATCTTTCTGTGTGGCATGTTCGGAGGCACTCGGCAAACGCTGAATTAGGGCGGAATAGGAAGGGCATGCCATATGTTTACTCTCTTAACAGTTGCTCTTTTCCATCCCACAACCCCACTATGTTAATGGGTCCGTTTAATTGTTTGCCGAATATCGTTTGCATGAACAGAATAACAAAATTACCCCAGGTGCTTAGCATCCTACTGTTAACACATACGACATTCAGGAAAAAACAACAACACAGTTTTCCCATGTGTCAGCTCCTCCTCAATGTCTAATTAGTGCAACAGAAGCACACGAGTGAATTAATGTGGGCATCGGATGTGTAGAAAAGTACAGTTGATAAAAAAAAAACTTTAGCTGCAGTTGCATTTTTAGTATTTAAATATTAACTGCTATCCTTGAGCCTAGAAGGAGAGAACTCCGTTCTAAGACTGCGGAGCCCTCCTGTTGCTCATAAGGAAGGACACATCACTTTTAACTTCCAAAATATTGAGGAACTCAGTGTGTGTGTGTGGGGGGGGGGGGAGGAGGTGTTCCTAAGTTTTACATATAGCAGAGTGTTCAGCAAATATTGCATGGTGAAGAGAAAGTGGATTAATTAAAAGAGAGGGTGGTACTTAAGCATTGGATTTCATAGCATGAATAATGTTAGGCTGCTGTATCTGAGCAGGGTCATCATTGGAGGCTAAAAATCAATCCCTGAAAAGCAGGAAGTTTAAAACATTACTTCAACAGAATGAAATGTAAACGTGTTACAATTTATAGGGTGTTTATTTTGTTTGCTTGCTCACAAAAACTCCTAGCAGAACGTGGTATTAAATTTGAAATACTTTCTGTAATATTTAGTGAGTTTTGTTAAGTTTTTAAAATTTAAACGTAGATACAGTACACTTAAAATGCAATTCATTTTATTGCATGCATTGAAATATTATTTATTTAGAAATGTAGAATTGAAAATATTTTAAAAGGATATTACTATTCTGAAGATAGGTTTTTCTAAAATAAATATGTAGAAAACTTGACATTGATGACTTCTGTCAATTATGTGAGCTAAGAATTAATTTTATCTCCCTTTTAATAGAAAGCCTAAGTATTATTCTAAATAACATATGTTGCTTCTTTGATTCTGTTCAACAGGTGTGTGCAGAGTTTATATTAAGGCTATATAAGAATCTTCATATAACTATAAGTTGGGTTAAATAACTCATAAGTTTGTGATGTAGAATAAAGATCTGTGTGAGAGAGAGGGCATAATAGGATACCAAGACACCCAGAAGGCATCTGGAAAAGCAACTGTGACCCCTTGTTTGCTAAGGGTGATGAAGGTGCTATATTTTTCTGCAGTACTTGTTCATTGAAATATTAGTAATTCAGTTAAAATCCAGTTATGGAAAAAGCCTGAGCTTATTCTCACATTGTATGGCAAATTTTATATTGATTTTGTCTTTAAAAAATCTAATAAGTGCTCCTAGCCATGATTTTAATCAGCAGATTAAAAAACGCCCACAAAGATAATCAGTTTTTTAACCAAGGTTTGATTCCATTAGTTGTAAACAAAGATTTTTTATTTCATTTGTAAGAGAGATACCGCACTTATTTATGCAAACAGGAGAGATGGGATAATAATGCTTGTAGCATATATGCTTTAAACACATTTTAATCTTTAAGTAAGAGTTTTCGCCCTTTGAAAGTGAGTTGGTGTTATTTTAAACTTACTGTACTTCATGCCAAAAATAGCTTAAAGTATACAGTAGGAAGTGATTAAAGCAACTAATATAACTAATGGTGCTTTTCATTTATACTTATTTATAAACAAGGTATTCTGTGATGTGGCTTTAGATCTTATTCTTTTTTGTGTTCTACTCAGAAATATGGTGGTAGCCATCCTGATGAAAATCATATGAGGATTTTACTCATTAAAAAAAAAGTCAAAATAGATAAATGTGTAAAAATTTAGTTAATAATAAAAATTGGGAGCTTTCCTATGTCTTTCTTTCTTTTGAGAATGTAAATGATTACATAGCCATTTTATTGATGGGGCCTTTGTTACTCTTTGCTATTGTTAGAGCCTTGAAATCCCTACTAGTTAAAGTTATTCCTAGGGAACACTGTAGTCCATGACTTCCTCCCCCAGGAAATGATTGCATTATTTTTCATTTTAATGAACAACAAAGCATGCACACATTATCATTAATGGGAGAGATTTTCTCTAGCAAGGAGAGGTCTGCCATATTCTTGGTCATCTAGAAAGTACTTTGCTTTTATGATCTGAGTCATGGTGTGTTTGCGTGTGGATTGTAGGGGAGGTTTGTTTGAATCAATCTTAATAATTAGATTTTCTACTCCACTTATCACTAAGTATGTTGTGGTTTTCCTAGAGATTTATCATGATTTTAATGCCATTATTAGTAACAAAAAAAGTTACATTTCTGGCACTCTCTCTGGTACTCAGAAAAATGGTCTCCTGGAGTCTTTCTGGAGTATGGTAGGCCCCTGGTAAGACGGTGTGTGTACCATCTCTGCCACAACTCTCTGGGGTCTGCTTCTTTTCTGACATCAGCCTAAGCAGCACCACCCTGTGCAACATCTGGTTGGAAGGGCAGCTGTTCTGAGTCACAACAGTGGCATTTAAAGGGTGTGTTTTCACGTTCTGGGACACAATATGTCTAACAAATAAATTCTTGATGATTTTTCAAAAAAATATTGCTTAGATTTTATAGTTCAAGAAACACTATTATCTCCCCTATTCTTATATTTTATGGCTGACAATGCGAGCTTTAGTCTAGTAATACACTGTATTCAAATTATATTCCAAATCATAAAATTCTGAAAGAGTGCAGTAGGATTTAATCAAACTTACTCCTTAGAATTTGTTTCCCTCTGAAAGTGGTTTACAGATTACTTTTTAAAATCTAAAAACAGTGTTTTTAATAAATATAATTTTATGTTAGTTTTGAAAAAATATGTTTATTGATTTCAGAGAGGAAGGGAGAGAGAGACAGAAACATCAACGATGAGACAGAATCATTGATCTCCTGCTTCCTGCACAACCTCCTTCTGGGGATTGAGCCTGCAACCCAGGCATGTGCCCTTGACCAGAATCAAATCTGGGACCCTCAGGCACAGGCCAATGCTCTATTCACTGAACCAAACCAGCTAGGATTTATTTTAGTTTTAGAGGTATTTAAGTATAAAAGTATACATTTGAATTTTGGATATAAAATTTTCTTAATATTGATGTGTTACATAATGTCTGTAGAATTGATCAATAGGCATAAAAGTAAAATGACTTTGCCTCCATTCTATATGATCTGATTTCATATTTCTTCTTGAAGTATTGTTCTTGTTACTCCTATTACTTGCTTCAATTCTATCTACATGGAAATGCATGGAGATCTTTTGAAAGGTGATTCAGTAAGTGCTGTCTGGTGTTACAAATATCAAAAGCTCACCTCGCCATATATGCATTTTTAATTTTGAAAGGTGATTACCTCCTGTAGTCCCACTACTATTTAAAGGCTTGTTTCCAAATAATTGCAGATTTAATTTAATATCAAAGTAAGCACTGTGTAAAAGAAAAAGAAACAGTTCTGAGAGAGTGAAATGATGTGTAATTAGAGTAGTTTTTCAACCTTAGGTGGCATACTTGCTTCCACTAATGCCATAATTACCCTTATCAGCAAATGCCAACCACCGAACATCACACCTTGTGTAGACAGGTGAGCAACTGAGAGTGTACAGAAATCACAGTGAGTGTACAGAAGCTGCAGTGCTGCAAACTAGATAAGCCCAGTTCAGCTGTTTACCAAAGTCACTCTTGCCACAGTGGTTTGAGATGTTATGACCGCAGGATTCCATGAACAACCTGTTTCCATTTCTGAGGCTGATTTGCTCGGCTGGCCCAGTAGGTGACTTCCGGCTTTTCTAGACCTAGTTTGAAAGCTGGGTTCTTCAAGATCTTAAAATAAATGAGGAACACTGAGTCAAAGGCAGGGCTAAAGACAGAAAAACTCATCTCCAAACAAATGGCCTATTTGAAGATGGTGTGGATGGTAGATCCCTTGGTAGCTGTAGTAGAAATAACAGCAAGCTGAAGAAAGAGAATCCTCTGTTTCCTTTTTCAGTGTCTTATGGGCTATTGCAGTGTCATTAAACCCTTAATAGTTTGTTCTTGTTACACAAAGGGCCCTCTTGGTGGAAGCTGAATGAGTCCCCTGCAGTACTTGTCCATTACTGAATAAGCCTTTCCTTGACAGGTTGATTTTTGTCTACTGCCCTTTACTCACTGTGTTAAAAAACTAAAAAAGGGACAATGTTTTACTGCTCAGGAATACAGATATATTATCCTGTCATTGTGAGGTTTTTTTTGATGGGGAAAAAAAGCCATTTTCATCATGGTTCATTTTGGTTAAGCACTTCTGAAATGTCATCTTTCCCCCCTAGTAATTAATATAACAACTAACTAGGTTTTTCTCATCAATCATAGTGAATTAAATTTTAATTTGGTTTCATCATTAATTTGAGGGCAATGAATATATTAGCTGGCAAATGAGTAGCTCAAATATTTTAAGTTTTGAAATGTAAAATATCCTTGTATGGTGATAGTTTTAAATGTGTTTTCAACTATTTAAAATACATTAGAACAGTTGTTCCTGTCATTGTTTATTGAGATATTTAAAAACCGAACCATTAAAATCATTTATAAATAGTAGCAAAACATATTCATCTGTTCTGACCAGATGTGATGGTCTGTGCATTGGCTTTACTTTTTGTATTTTTTCGTTTACAAAGCCAAAGGAAGGCTGATAGAGCAAAAATGGAAGGATTGAAGAGAACATTGTTCAAAAAAATAAACTTTTATTCCTCTACAGTTTGCTGGGTAGCTAGGAAAGGTTAGGCACCATGGTAGGTACTGGACAACTTTTCTAATAGAACTGATGGTTTCATACAAGACAGATATGCAGAACAACAAGACAGAGAGACATATAAATAAGGCTTAGCTTTATAGTCAGAATGCAGTAGAGCAAAAGTTGAAGCAGTTTATGCCATGAGGATAAGAAGTTTAGAGAAAACGTTTCCTAGGCTTGGTGCCTGATTCTTAAAAGATAAGCAAGAAAAATAGATGCTTGGATTTGAAAAGAGGCATGCCTTCCTGAGAGTCATTATTGCCCTCTTTCTAGGTTATGCCTAGTACGTATTCACGTGGTAATGTTAGTGAATAATTCACTATTATCATGTAAAATATGTATCTTTATAACAATTTTTGTTTTTTTATTTCAAAAATTGCTAAAGTGTTTGTGTCATTGGCCTAACTCAGTGGTCAGCAAACTCAATAGTCAACAGAGTGGCAAACCCTGGCTCAAGCCACATGCAACCACCTGCTTTACCAAATACCTCAATACTTTGATCTCTTCAAATACCTCAGTGGATGTGGGAAATTTCTCAGATGTCAAAAGGTAGGAATCACTATTTTAGATGTCCAAAGGACAATTATTTAAGTTCAGAGTTGACATGAGAAACAGCCAATCCATGCACTCACTGTCATGGGAATGCATATTCATTCAACATGCCTTTCTAGAATATCAAAAGATCAATCACAAAATAGTCACATAAAACACATCCATGGTAATAACCAACTAGGTTTTGTCCTCTTCAAAGGTTGAGCTTCCTAGGACTTTTCTGGGATGAACTTTATAACAGCGAGTTTAGGAAGAAGGGCTGTATTGTTTAAAGAATCCCAAGAATCTCAATTTGAATGTAATTCCTCTTTACTTCGGGAGTTCCGAATTAATAGTATGGAATGAAGGAGATCTAGATTGGAATCCTGACTCTTTCAGTTATTAGCTATGTGGCCAGAGGCAAATTACATTTCTATGCCTATTTTCTCCACAATTCTATCAGGAGAATTCCTTCTTTCTTTCCCACTGTTTAAGATTCCCTACCATACTCTTGATTAACCAATGGTAAAAATGTTCTGAACTTGAGGATCATTGTTCTTATATATTTATTTATGTTTACTTTTAAAACAATCTCAACCACATATGTATTGATATAGATGTATAAGTAATTTAAAAAACTTTACATTATCGGGGTGTTTTTTCCTCTCTCTCTCTCTCTCTCTCTCTCTCTCTCTCTCTCTCTCTCTCTCTCTCTCTCTTTCTCTCTCTCTCTCCCATGTCCAGTGTGGAGAGAGACTGGGTTCAGTTTCTGAGTGGAGGAGCTGAGGATGAAGAAAAATGAAATATAGAAGAGAAGACACAGAAGTAGGATTAAAAAGCTCGGGCTAGGTGGGCATCTGTTCTCCCTCTCATTGAGAAACAGCCATGAGCACTGAGCCCAGGAAGCTGCGTTTATTTATAATCCACAATATAAAGGGGTTTCTCCAACATTAGGATCAAAGGAGTTTCGGTGAGCCCAGGCCCTATTCATTCACCCATTCCCGGAGCAAGCCTCCATTTACATATCAAGGCCCTCTCCCAGACACCTGAGGCAAAGTAAGCCAAGCTGATAACACTGGTGAATATATTTTTCCAAGATCTGGTTTTTCCAGGCCCTTTGAATTCAGCTGGCACAAAGATTTAGAGAATGCTCAAGGTGTCTTGCCTGGGGCCGCCCCCCATATTACATAAATTATGTTCTACTGTATATTCTCTTGCAATTTACATTTTTCACTCAACATTATATTTTAAGGTAGATCAAGATGTTAATTGTAAATGTTATCTATTATTTCAGTGTCTGTTGTACCACAGGTAATTTACTCATTGATCTACTAGCAAAAATTAAGTTTTTCTTTTCTTTTCTTTCTTTTTGCTATTTCAAATAGCATTCATGAACATCTTTGTACTTGTCTCTTTGGTTCTTAATTTGCAAATACTTTGGCGGGTTATAAACCCAGAAACTGAGCTTGCTCTTTGGAAGCCCTTCTCTGGAGTTCTTTTGCACCAAGGAAGGTCAAGTCAAAATTTGCCAGGTGCTGGCTGTCTGCTTTAAGACTGTATTGGCACTCAAATCAGACAGACTTGATTTCCAGTTTGACTTAGATCATTTATGGTTTTGCAACTTAGTCATTCTGTGTCTCATTACCTTAATCATAAAACCAAGATGGGAATACCTGTCCCCAGGATAAATTGTGAACATTGGATTTTGATGTATTTAGCTAGTTCAGTGTCTGGCAAGAGCTACTTGGAACATTACCTAACTGTGGTGTTAACAAGAAGTGTTACAGCAAATATCAAAAGCAGAGATTGCCTTTGTTTCATGGGGAAGTGCTCTTTGTCTTTAATTCTTCTGAAATTAGAATGTTGTTGGTTATGGCTAAGATGTAAAACAAGGCTAATGATTGTCTCTACTAGCTTCTAATTGGGCTTTAAAAATGTTTTCGAAAATAAAATCGGCTTGTCTTCTTCAAAATGATTGCTTTTCACAATAGATCCTGGTCCTTGAAATGTCCATCATTCTATGTTTTTCTGGAGGTAAATCTGACAGTTTTGTGACAAATGTGAAATTGGTACTGTATTGGCATATAGGATGCTCTTTGTTTTGGTATTTTTATCATTGGATTCATTATGTTATGAAATAAGTTGTGATTATAAAATTATTTTCTTTATAAACCTTATGACTTTTGGGGAAGAATGCATTTTAAAATAGTGGCTTCATTTATGCCCAGTATTTTTTTTATTTCTTTCCTCCCCAATATGTTATTTAGGGGTTTTTTTGCTTAGATTTTTTTTTATTTATTGCCAATGCACTTTTTTTTATTCTGTAAAGTATTACAAGTAGTAGTACATATGTTTTCCTTCCCAATATGTTATTTAAAAGCAAATGTTAAGTACCATTTTATCTAAAAATAATTGAAAGGTAAAGACTCATTAAAATGAAATGTAAACAAATTAAGTTTCCTAATATCTTTATATATTAAGATAGAATCACCTTTCCTTGATGATCTCATAATTCTGTATTTTTACCCACAGTTTGTTTGAATTGACACATTTAAATTGTTTTTTTAAGTATATTGTTTCCCCCTTCCTGATCTTTTTTTTTTTCTGTTGAAAATTATTTGTCAAAGAAAATTGTCTGTCTTGTATCATTCCCCAAATTCTTTATTTTGCTGAATATATCCCAGTAGTGTTACCTTACATGTTTCTCTGTCGATTGTGTTTCCTGTGAACTGGTAGTTTGACAAACATGCTTGATTAGTTTTGATTTTTTCAGCAAGAATATTTCATAGATATTTTGGTTGCCTCTCATTTTAGGTATTAGCTACCATTGTGGATCATTGCCTAGAGCAGGGGTTGGCAACCATTTTATTCAAAGGACCAAATAGTAAATACTTTAGGTTTTGAGTACCATAAGGTCTCTTACAGCTATTCAACTCTACTGTTACAGCTCAAAAGCAGCTATAGACATTATGTAAATAAATGGGCATGGCTGTGTACCAATACAGCTTTATAAATAAACACTGAAATAGGAACTTCATGTAATTTTACATGTTGTGAAATATTAGTGTACTTATAATTTTTAAAAACCATTTAAGAATGTAAAAATCATTTTTAGTTCATAGGCTAGAAAAAAAACAGGCCATGAACTGGATATGATCATTGGTGGGAGTTTGCTGATCCCTAGTCTCTCCGTTGCTTCATTAGGGCATTGCAAATGGTGATAATACAATTCATAATTAAAAAAAAATTTTTTTATTGATTTCAGAGAGGAAGGGAGAAGGAGATAGAAACATCAATGATGAGAATCATTGACTGGATGCCTCCTGCATGCCCCCTACTGGGGATAGAGCACAAAACCCCAGCATGTGCCCTTGACCGGAATCGAACCCAGGACCCTTGAGTCCACAGGCCAATGCTCTATCCACTGAGCTAATCCAGCTAGGGCCGTACTTGTTTTTTTTTTTTTTAATAAATCGGAAATCTTCCTATCAAATATTTGCTTACCCTGAATTATATTTTATACAGTAAAGTCAAAATAAATACTTGCAAAAGAGTTTCTAAAAAGTTGAGCTAATAATAATAGGAGCTGTGTTGTGGCATTGATTTGTTTGTTTGCTGTCAGGCCATAGATTTTAATTGGGTCACTGTGTTCAGTTAAACTCTCAGAAAATATTTGGCTTCTTTGTCATGAAAACCAAGTAAGATGTCATTAAGAAATGGAATATGTAAAAATATATCATCTAACTATTTGTGTTAGGTTTTGCTCCCAGAATTTTAAAAAATAATGAGCATTGTGTTTATTAGGTTTCTACTGTTGCCTTAAGAAATTACCACAAAGTTAGTGGCTTAAAGCAATATGAATTTACTAGAGGCCTGATGCATACAATTTGCACGCTCAAATTGGGGAGAGGACAGGGTGGTGGTGGTGTGTGTCCCTCAGCCCAGCCTGCACCCTCTCCAATCTGGGACCCCTTGAGGGATGTCCGACTGCCCATTCAGGTCCAATCCTACTGGCCTAAATGGGCAGTCGGACATCCCTTTCACAATCCAGGATTGCTGCCTCCCAGCTGCTCATCTGCCTGCCTTCCTGATTTCCCCTAAATGCTTCTGCCTGCCAGCCTGATTGCCCCTAACTGCCCTCCCCTGAAGGCCTGGTCACCCCTAACTGCCCTCCCCTACAAACCTGATCCTCCCAACTGCTCTCCCCTGCAGACCTGGGTCCTCCCCAATTGCCCTTCCCTGCAGGCCTGGTTGCCCCCAACTTCCCTCCTCTGCTGCTGGTCACTCCTAACTGCCCTCCCCTGCAGGCTTGATCACTTCCAACTGCCTTCCCTTGCAGGCTGGTCCCTCCCAACGCCCCTCTCTTACAGGCCTGGTTCCTTCCTACTGCCCTCCCCTGCTGGCCATCTTGTGTCCACATGGGGGCAAACATTTTGTGTATTGGAGTGATGGTCAATTTGCATATTACTCTTTTATTAGATAGGATTATCTTAACAGTTCTGTTGTTCAGAAGTCTGACACAGATTTCTCTACATTAATATTGGGATGTCAGTATAGCTGTGTTCCTTTCTGTAGTCTCTAGGGAGAACCCATTCACTTGTCTTTTCCAGATTGTAGAAGATACCAACATCCCTTGGCCCCTGGCTCCTAGGTCCTCATCTTTCTGCAAGGGCAGCCAAATTTCATCTGGTTGACCCCTGCTCATCCTCAATTGTTTTCTATCCCCCTCTTTTCTGCCTCCCTCTTCATATTATAGACCTTTAGGATTATAGGGCACCCACCTGGATAATCCACAACACCCTCTTTAAGGTCAGTAATTAGCAAACTTGATTCCCTTTGCCATGTAAAGTAACACATTCACAGGTTCTGGAGATTAAGATGTGGATCACTTTGGGAGGCCATTCTTTTGCTTTTCACTGGCTTTAAAATATTGTGTTGTTTGTTAAATCTTTTAAAAAATATAGCTTTATTGATTTCAGAGAAAAAGGAAGAGGGATAGAGAGACAGAAACATCAATGATGAGAGAGAATCATTGATTGGCTGCTTCCTGAATGCCCCCTCCTTGTCAAGATTTGAGCGTGCAACCTGGGCATGTGCTCTGACTAGAATTGAACTGGGACCTCCTGTCTCATAGGTCAATCACTGAGCCATACCAGTCCAGTGTTATATGTAAAATCTTTACTAAACAAAGTTTTGAAGATGGTGGTGAAAGATGCTCTAAGGTGCCTTTAAATCCATGATAAAGACTCCCCTATTTGGAAAAGGGTTCTGTGGGCAAAGGAACAGAATAGATGAGGGTTTACTGCCCTCTTCTCCCACCCCCTCAACTTTATTGAGCTATAATTTACAAATGAATATTGTGAATATTTAAGGTATGCAACTTACCTTAAACATATACAATTATAGATATGATGTTTTGAGATTATATACATTGTGAAATGATTACTACAATCAAGCTAATTGGCATATTCGTCACCTCGCATAGTTACAAGATTTGTTTTTGCGGTTAGAACATTTAAGATCTATTCTCTCAGTTGATTTCAAGTACATAATACAATATTGTTAACTGTAGTCATCATGCTGCACATTGGGATCTCCAGAATTTATTTATCCTGCGTAACTGAAACTTACACTTTTGTTTTCTGAGTGCTGAATTTATAATGATGTCTGTAGAAGTGAAAATTGCCTTTCCCACCAGTAGATTTGGGGATATAAATATTTTGTTTTGACTTACATTTTAATGAGTCTGTACAAGATAAAATTACATTTTAATGAGTCTGTACAAGATAAAATTTCATGCTGCAGAAGAAACAAATGTAAAAAAATTTTTTGGAAGACTAATTTATGGTGGTGGGAGGGATAAAACCATAAGTTGGTATACAGCATTGTATAAACATAATGGTATATAGTTATCAATGAAAAGTAAACAATATGCTATGACTTAAGTCTATTAAAACTGTCTTAATTAAATTATTGCTCTCTTATAGCTTGGTGAGACTGGCCAAATGAATGAAAAAATCAATTGATCAGTCCTATGAATAAACAAATGATGGCATTTTCAGCTTTTGAGTCACTGAATTGAAGCTGTACAAGTAAAATAAAACTTTTGGATATTTTTATAAATATTAATTTTCTAGTTAGATGTTGCAAAGAGCAATTTTTACTACTTTGTAGATATTTTATTAATTCTGTTCTTCTTAATGAATGCAGATAACCCTTAACTTGAAATTCTGAATTACAACTATTTTTTAAATAGGACCTTTACAGTTTTTTTCTGTTATTTCAGAATGTCTGATTTTTTCATCTAAGTGATTGTCTCCTTTACTCAATAATCATTATAACTATAGATAATTACTATAAACCACTATATTAATAGGAGAGAAAGGAATATGAAGATTAACACCAAACAAGGACAGAGCAATAGATGAGAGTTTTCAAAATGCTAAGATCAAATGAGGTGAAAAGTTGAGTCTTTCTGAGAACATGTGTATTTTCTTTATTGAAATACTGGTATATAACACTATAAATTTAAGCTGTCTAACATGTTAATCTGATACATTTATATGTTGTAATATGATAACTATAAAATAAAACAAATTCTGACCAAATTACTGGAATTAAACTGAGTAAGCAGTATGTCAAAGGAAGTGTTTTATCTTTAAAACAATAGTTAATAGTAATTTCCTTGAGTCCCAGACTGTGATTGCCTAAGCCACAGCAAATTGGGCAATGAACAATTAAATTGTAAAACTTCAAGGAAATAGAAAATTGATTGTTTTCCCTAGAACATCTGTCACATGGCGGAAGATGTTTTGCAGGGAAGTTTCAAACATTTTCAGTGTATGAAGCCTTTACATTGGGAGAGTACAGAGCTTTGGGAGTGAGAGGTACCCTGGTTTGGACCTGCTATCTTCCTATTCTAAGTCAGAGGGGGTTGGGGGGAGGGGAGAAAACAGATAGAGAGAAAGGGAGGGGGGATATGGATGGGGAGAGAGAGAGAAAAGTATTCTAATTATAGCATTTGCAGCAGATATTCTTGGGCTATGTCTCAACAATAGTCAGTCATTTGTATATGTCTGGAATGTGTTGCACTTGAAACTTCAGCAGGTGTTCAGAAGTAGGGAAAAATAAAGACGTATTTGTCTGATGGAAACTCTATTTAAGCAGTGGGATATGAAAGCCCAGAAATTCTGCAGTTGACTCCTCGTGGCTGCAGAGAAATACCAGTGAAGCATGGGACAGAAACCAGAGAAAGCTGAAGTCCATATCCAGAGCTAGGCAAAAGGACCACAATGAAGACAAAAGATGCAGACCCTGACTTCAGATACATTTCCCTCTATCATTTCTGATTAAGGGTTTCACTATGGCTATGCATTACTATGACAACTGGTATATGTTGTTAAGTTTTAGTAATTGGGGAGTTACCTCTATTCATTTTATTCCCTTTTTTTGTTGTCGTTTTACTGTAAAGTCTGTCACAGAAGCAGCCCTTCAGGAATTACTGAGGGGAAGCAGCATGATTAGACCTGACAGATGTTTGCTGTCATCAACCCATTGCTCATTGGGAGTGCCAGTTTCAGAATAAGATCTCCCATTTGTTTTCACTTGATATGCAAAGTTATCCTTCTATGTAATGACGCATTTTGAACACAGAGATAAACTTTAAGGCTGCTTTCTTTTGTTCTGATGATCAGCAGCCATTTGATGGGAAATAAAGATGAGTTTTTAAGCATTTAAAAGCACTACATGAAATTAATTTTCTTTAAAAGATAAACAATAAAGATTCAAATTACAAGAGCCTAGGACAAAGTGGAAATGATCTGGGTTGCAGCTACCAAAAGAGGTTGTTTAAAAGGTGCATCAAGTTATTGGATGAAACTATAGAATGCAGGGGCAACAGTAACTAAAACAAGAGCTTACTTCATGTTACCAAGACAAGATGCTCCAAATAAATAGACTGTGAAAATGAATGCAGAAAGAACCAGTGTTAAATAATGGTTAAGTCCTACTTTTGCCTCATTACCCACTACGTAGGTAGGGGAGGGACGAGAGAGAGAGAGAGAGAGAGAGAGAGAGAGAGAGAGAGAGAGAGAGAGAGACCATACCATGTCTTGTATAACTGGTGCCTTTGGGGCCACTGATGGAGACGGTCGACCAAGCTGGTATGATAACATCATGGTCCTGCATTGATCTGAGCAGTGAGGTAATTCACAGAATATCGTATTACCACATTATTTGTGAATCATACACATTATAAAAGCTTTGGAAGGCTGGGCATTATTTCTTCTTCGTGGGGAAAATGTCTGATTGTCAAACATAAGCTTAGCTATACCTGGAGTATAATCTAGTTCAGTGATTTTCAATCTTTTTCATCTCATACACATATAAACTAATTATTGGATGATTATTGTTGTTGGCCGTTGTCATTATTAAATTTGACAGTCTATGGGGAAAGAGTTCAGTGCTCCTCACGAAACTGTCTAGCCCTTTGGTTTAGGATCTCATTTAGGACAAGGAGTATATTTTATTCATCAGTATATCCCAAGTTTTGTTCAGTGTCTGGTGTGCTGTGAAAACTCAGCACTTGCGTGTGGAATAAATGGAAGAACATAGTGAAAATGTTCTGGGCTTAGGTGTTTCATATTCTAGACAGGGAAACAAGGAAGAAAGGGAGAAAAATGAGCAGTATTATGGTATTTTTAAGTACCAGGCATTTTCACTGATCTCTTCTGTAAACTCAATATCATTCTGAGGTGGGTTTTATTTGGATGCTAAAAGCACAGAAGTAGAAACTACATTTCAGAGATGTCAAGTAAGTGTTAACCAAGAGAGATGGGAATGGTACAGATGGAATTCAAATGCATGCTCTTTAATTTTTCAATACTCTGGACTTGTGAGTTAGGATAAGATGACTAAAAGAACATAAACAAAGTTTATTGGAGTCTTTTTGGTCACAGAGGTCATTTGTTTATGGAGGTGGCTTAAAGGTTACTGTGGATATGACATTACTCAGGGTGGAGCTAACTAATGAAAGCAATGGAACTATATTGTCATTAGAGTTGCCAATAAGCTTAGTTAAAGGAATAAACTATTTAATGAAGAAAAAAATATGGTATTTTTGATGCTACCCCTCTTAATATTGTTCAGTGAAAATAGGGCATTATAAATGTATGTACATGATTGTAAGATTTAATTTCCTTTATTATTTTTAGCATGTTGAATCATTTACTTATTAAGTTTTAAATAAACTCTGGTTATTTTATGTATGTGATATGAATCAAAGCACATCTAAAACATTTTAGGTTTGAATAAAATGTGAGTATAGAACCTTTGTTAAATAGGTTCTGTGTGTGTGTGTGTGTGTGTGTGTATGTGTATGATCTGCTATTAGAAAAATGTGACAAAGAAGAGTTAAATAAGAACCTTGGAGTTTAATTTGAAAAAGTAATTAACTTGGTTTATTGTGAGGTCAGAATAGATTCGGGCAAATATGCTATATCTTAATACAGTTAAATCAAATGGCAATTGGTGTCTATAACAATTCCCTCAGCCAAGATGTTGTACTCAGATACATGAGTAAATGGATTTCTGTTTCGGGCTTTCTTTATTAAGGTGAGAAACTGAATAAAGATCAGGAGGCAATATGTTCAACTACAATGGGTGAAAAAAATGAACTAACAAAATTACCTAATGAAAGCATCCCTTTTCACAAGAACTCCTATTTAATCTGACTCTGTGTGCATGTAAGAAGTATATACTTATATTTTCACAACCAGCTATATATAAAATCTAATTAGGACATGCTGACTTTTGCTGCAAATCTACATAATGGTCATACAATTGAAGAGTTTCCATTCAGTTTTCTCAGGTCTCTGGGTCACTGGCTGTGGGAGATAATGTGCTGGTAGGGATACCATAAGAAGCAACATATGCCTATCCTCTTCATTTGTTATCAGGAGAAAAGGAGGAAAGTGAACATTTGCTTTATGCTCAGCATTTTTTCAGGCTTTTTATATTCATAATAGTTTTATATTTTATACATGTTAGGCCATTATATCTATACAACAACCTGATTAGGTATGCGTCATCTCCATTTTACCAAGTATCAGCCTTCCTGGAGCTCATATCCCAGTGAGGGCTGACAGCAGACACACAGACAAGTGAATACATATATAATAAACTGTCTAGTGACTATAGGTACTATGAAGAAAAAGAGAATGAAAGGGGGAACTATTATAGCTAGAGGGAATGTACTGGTGCTATAAGATAGATGTTAGATTGAAGCAGGGGAACAAGCAATGGAGACACCCTGGGGGAGAATGTTCCAGGCAGAGAGAACAGCATGTGTCCTGAGGGAGAGGAGTGTTGAAGGAGCAAGAAGAAGGCCAGAGATGCTGAGCAGAATGAGCCAGGAGAGGGGGAGGAGATAAAAATTTGGAGCCAGATCTGTCTGACTCCAAACTTATGTCCACAGTGTTTCCTTTGCACCACCACGAATTGGGGAGATGTGTACCAATTAAAAAGGGACACAGGAAGTAAAAAAAAAACAACTCCATGTTTCTAGGATAGACTATAAGTATTGAAGGAAATTAAGAATAGGACAGCAAGATGGTTCCTTGGAGGCAGAATTATATGGGACCTTGGACTTAGGCTCTAGGATATAGATAAATGTGGATTTGCAAATTAAAATTGCAAAGAGTGTGACATTGGAATGTTAGTAATATTACACATATTGAACTCTAAGTGCCAGAAACCATTCTGTAGGGCTTTACATTTATTGGATCATTTGTTCCTTATAATAAATGCAGGTACCCATTTTACAGATGATGAAACTAAGGCATAGAGATATCAAGGAGCTTGACCAATGTCATGGAGCACAAGATTGAAATCAGGCTGCCTGGCTCTCCATTTGTACTCAAAAGAAATGGATAGAAAATGTAGAGTGTTTTTTCCTTTCTATTTTTATCCTTCACCCACCATTTTCCTGAAAGATGAAGCAAAGATTGACAGATGAGTGACCAGAAAAAATTATATAATTTTTCCTCAAAAGATTTTAAAAAGGAGGTTTGGGAGGAGTGAGTTGGAGGGGGGATGGTGAAGACACACATTTAATAAAAATATTGTCTCATTCCTGTTTTTCTCTGGCTGGTGGCCAGGGTGAAAATTTGATTAACCAATGAGGTACAATACTGTGCACATAGTAGGTCCTCAATAAGGAGCCCATTAAATCTGCTTCAAAATGTTCTTTATATTAAACGAAGCCAAGGATCCAATTATTGAAACCTGGGGCAATTCTATGATTATAAGATATTCAAAATGTGCCCAAGGGTTAAAAGAAGCCTGTGGAGTAGACATTTGTTTTTGTTATATCTTTGAAAATTTGCATTTTTTACAAAACAGGAGTTTTAGACTTGTTTCACTTGCAAATTTATCTGCTGAAACATGGCAGAGCATCAGAACAAATAGTTTTAGATTAAATTTGTCAAGCCCTGCAGAGATACATTAATGAAAAATAATCTGAAGAAACTGAACAACGAAATGGTAAAACTGTTCATCAAAATGTGTAACTGATTTTAAACAGCAACTACATTAGAGAAGGGTTCCCAGACCTGCTGGGATCAGACTCAACAGGGACTGCTCCCACTGCACCTATGTGCTTTCCGTGAGGCTGGGAGCACTCTGCAGCTGACTCTTGAACAACACTTGGATTCCAACTGCCCATGTCAACTGAATGGCTAGGGTCAATTGAAAAAACAAATCCACATATAAGTGCACCTGTGTAATTCAAACCTGCATTGTTCAAGGGTCAACTATAATGTGAAAAGATTCCCCAGTGATGTAGATGAACACCCATATTGGGATATTACTATTTGGATATGTTATCTGTGATGGTGATTCTCAACATTAGCATGTATCAGAATCACCTGACAGGCTTGTTAGAGCATGCTGCATAAAACAGGCCCCAGGAGTGGTCTGAGAATTTGCATGTGGAATAAGTCTCCGCCCTCCTCCTTCCCACCTCCCTGTGTGGGGCTGGCTGCTGCCGCTGCTCTGGGCATTGCATTTTGAGGACCCCGACTTAACAAGAACTTCAGAGTAAGACCTGGGAGGCTACAGGCTAGGTAAGGGACAACGCTGTTATTAACAGTACCTGGGAGACTCCATGGCGCCGGAGAGAACCTTACAGGATTGACCACTTAAGAAAAAATGATAGGGAGTAAGGCACCACCATTGCTCAAGGTACAGTAGCCCCCTACCTGTAGTTTTGCTTTCTGCAGTTTCAGGTAACTATGGTCAACTGCAATCCAAAAAAATCAAGTGGGAAATTCCAAAAATAAGTTTGAACTTGCTTACCATTCCGAGGAGCGTGTTGAAATCTTGCCGGCCTGCTCCCTCCCACCCAGCACGTGAATCATTGTCCAGTGTCTCCAGGCTCCATACGCTGCAATGCCCACTCATTAGTCACTTAGGTAGCGCAGAGAGGGTGTTATGTAACCTTTATTTTATTAGTAATGGCGCCGAAGTGACAGAATAGTAAGGCTGGCAGTTCGAATGTGCCAAAGAGAAGTTGAGAAATGCTTCCTTTATGTAAAAAAGTGAAAGTTCTCAGCTTAATAAGGAAAGAAAAAAACAATGTATGCTGAAGTTGCTAAGATCTAAGGTAAGAGCTACCCTTCCATTAGTGAAATAAGGTATTTTGAGAGAGACCACATTCACATAACTTTTATTTCAGTATAATTGTTCTTTTATTAGCTGTTAATCTCTTACTGTGTCTAAATGATAAGTTAAACTTTATCATAGGTATGTATGTATAAGGAAAAACATAGCATATAAAGGGTTTTGTACCATCCTGGTTTCAGGCTCCTCTGGGGTCTTGAAATATCTCTCTTGTGGGCAATATAAGTGGCAACGCCTTCAGTCAATTTGGTTGTTTGTGGTTTTGGTGAGTTTGTGAATAATGGGCTAACCAGGGCAATATAATTTATTAGACGAAGCCTTTGAACGAGTTTTAGACTAAGATCCTCTAAAATAACCTAGTTTCATGGGATTGGAAAGAGTGGAGGTTGGAAAGTAATCTCTTATGCAAGGATGAGGTCAGATTTAACAACAGATATCCTATCTAATAAAAGAGTAATATACAGATTGACCATCACTCCAACACACAAGATGGCTACCCCATGTGGTCAAAGATCCTGCTCCCATGTGGACACAAGATGGCCACCACAAGATGGCCAGCAGGGGAGGGCAGTTGGGAGGGACCAGGCCTGCAAGGGAGGGCAGTTGGGGGCAATTAAGCCTGCATGGGAGGGCAGTTAGGGGTGACCAGGCTGGCAGAGGAGGGAAGTTGGGGGTAAACAGGCTGGCAGGGGAGCAGTTAGACATCAATCAGGCTGGCAGGGTAGTGGGTAGGGGTGATCAGACTGGCAGGCAAGAAGCAGTTAGGGGCAATCAGGAAGGCAGGCAGGCAAGCAGTCCTGGATTGTGAGAAGGGCTCTCAGATTGGAGAGGGTACAGGCTGGGTTGAGGGACAACCCCCCAACCCCATGCATTGATTTTGTGCACTGGGCCTCCAGTAGAAGATAAGCAGACAATTCTCAAGACAGAAAAAGGGAAATACAGGTGTACCTTGGAGATATTGTGGGTTTGGTTCCAATCACTGCAATAAAGCAAGTAGTAACAGTTGTGCCAGGGGAGGATTTTGCCTTCGATTTATAAAAATAAAAGGCATCATCTGTGAAGCTCAATATGCCTGTTATGAATTACCTCTGGGATTAGATCTGGGAATTTATTTTCCGAACACTAGCTACTGCTTCACAACTGTGAATACAGTGGTAAATCATCCAGTGTACTTAGATCCTAAATCCTTCCACGTAAGGAAATGCCAAACTGGTAGGAATATATTTAGGATCTTGTGGTATAGTCAGGAGCAGCTGCATAATTTGTGGAGCCCAGTGCAAAATGAAAGTGCCAGGCCCCTGTTCAGAAATTAAGAATTTTGAGATGTCAATAGGAAAGCATTAAACAAAGCTCTGTGTGACTAAAAGGGTCTCACACCCGTGAAGCCAGCTCTGGGTATAATCAAAAGGGCTTCAAAATATTTGGAGTTAAGAGCTAGATTTGCATTCCATCCCTGATACACTGTATTATCATGGGGGACATACTTTTGCTCCTCAGTTGCTTGGTATGTAGAGTTTAATACATAATCTTTAAAAATGTATTGAGAAAAGCAGTTAGGTAATATGTGGAAGCCTCTGTTGTAGTGCATAGCATTGGGAAGACAATAAAAAACACTCTAAAAAAAGAGTTTTCAGGACTTCCCTAGTATGTCATGTCTTAAAATATTCTTATAAAAAACTGACTTATTAAAGAAATGTTTGTTGATTGCTTATAAATTGCTAGGTAATATCTTAGATACTGGACTTACCACTATTCATATGTAGGTCACGGTCTAGAGGGAGACACAGCCAACAGACAATTAGATGAAAACGTAATTGTGAAATACAAAGTGCAATGGAAGAAAAGAACTAGCACAAGAGGAATGGAAAAGCCTCTCTGAAGGGGGGTGGGGGAGCATTTAAACTGCTACCATCTAAAGGTGGAGGAAAATCCAGGAATGGGAAGAGCATTCCATGAGGAGAGAATAGCTTATGCACAGCCTCTTAAACCAGAAAGACTTGAGTGTGTTTGAGAAACTAAAAGAGGACCAGTAGCCTGCAGCCAGAGAATGAGCTAGAATGTACTAGGAGAAGAAATTGGGGAGGATCACAGTCACGGTGCCAGATATGTACACCTTTGTAGGTCAGAGTAAGAGGCTGGATTTTGTTCTAAGCATGGTGGAAAACCATCAAGTTTTAAGCAGGGAAATAATAGATATTACTAGACTCTCTCCAAAAGCTTTGTAGATGATAGTTGGGAGAGGAAGAAGAGAAGTGAGAGGCCAAGGTGGGAAACATAGGGAGAAATGATGATGACCTGGACCAGCGTGGTGGCAGTGGAGATGGGAAGGAATTGACTGATTTTCTGAGGTATTTTAGTGGTAGAAGCAATTAAGTTGGCAGTTGGGTTTCAGGTGAAGTAGAGGAGACAGTGTGGATACTCATTGTTTTGAGAAGTTCGATGTAACAAGAGAGCAGAAAAAATGGGATGGGCACCAGGAAGGACATGTACAACCTAGGTACTTTTTTCTTTTAAGATGAACAACACCAGAATATGTTTGCATGTTGACAGAAATGATGTCACAAGTATACCTTGAAAATATTGTGGGTTTGGTTCCAGATCACAGCAATTAAGTCAGTCATAATCTTCTTGCTGGTGCAGGGCTGTGCCTTCAATTTGTAAAACATGCACATCTGCGAAATACAGTAGAGTGAAGTGCAATAAAATGAACTATGCCTGGAGGGGGAAAGAATGATGATGGAAGAGAATGGACACCTTTACAATACAGAGTCATGGAGAAAGCTGGAGGGAATGGGTCTTCTATAAAATTCTGCAAAAAAGCACCAGGGTAAACCTGGCATTGCCAATAATATTTGAACTGTGTCCTACCTTATGATATTGCTTATATTTGGATTATTTTACTTGTCTTGCATGTTTATTCTGTTTTTCTCCTTGGCTTGCCAGCTCCCAGAGGAAGGACACCCATCTAATTTACCTTATACCTAGCACAGTGTCTTGGCATAAGTGCCATCCAAATGAGTTTTCTGAAATATTATAGTGGGCGGGGAGTGGAAATTTAAACCCAGATCTCTTAATCGGTAAGTGGTTTGCAATAGGTGCAAAACGACAGTTCCTGAACAGTGTATTAATACAAATGTAAACCAGAACTCAAGGTTACTGAATTGGATATGGAACAATGGAGAAATGAGATTTCTTTATTGAAGACTAACTGCAGTGAATTATCAGTAAGGAGCTCGGGACATTGTGAAGTTGGTGGTAGTCTATAAATAAGGCTTCCGTAGTCTATAAGGCATCCAAATGATTTGAGTTCTGAGTAAACATCAAAGGGCCTGGAAGCTGGGGAGATGGATGGTTGAGCTGCGCTCACTATAATTGGGCTGGAAGCTCAGCGAGCTCATTTCATTCAGCCTCTTTTGTCACCTTGTCTCAGACAAGGAAATATTATTGGATTTGGAAGAAAGGCAAATGAAGGAAGCAGGTTAGTTACATGTAAGCTAGGTTGACATGTTAATAATTTTAACCTCATTAGGAAAATTTTGCTTCTCTAGGTTATGAAATTGGGGGCTGAGATTAAGATTTAGGAAGAAATAAACTGTCAGAAATAGTAGAGACATATTAAATGGATTAGACAAAACTCCCCATGTTGTTAATATCTTTGATCTTCCTATTAGATTTTCTTCAAACTACTTAACTTTCAAACTACTTCCTAACGTTCATAGCCAAAAGGTGTAATGTATATTATTTGTGTTTAAATGTAGAAGAGCAGAGATAATGTTTTCTATCCACAGAGGTTCAGCAATGAGCATAAAATATTGAGAGAAAACAAACTGCTTTTATGGTATCAGGCTTTGCTTGGTTCTAGAAGACTGCTTTGTAGATAATGGTGACAGTAAATTTTTCTGAGAAAACAAAGGAATGGTTATGCAGAAAAATGCCAGGTGTTTTTTATTGTTTAGATGGAGTGTTTGCTTCTCCTGTATTCTGATCACATTCGAGAATAGTCTTAAATAGATGAGTCTTGTAAACAAAAATGGCAAATTTTGATTGATTGTTAAAGGTTAGTTCATAAAAAGAAAAAAATATATATTTAAGGATTTTTTTTCTGGCCACCTTCACAAATCTCTCCTGTTTATTTCTTATAATATTACTCATTTAAAGTTATCTGTCAAAAAAGAAAAAAACTGCTGCAAACTTGAGAAATGAATTTAATGTTAAGGAAAGCCATTTGCTCAGCAGGGAATGGAGTTTTACTCTGGGATTTTGCTTTGGTGAGCAAATGATGGCAGACCTAAATAAAAGTGCTGGGAAATGAACAAAACTTCCTAATCAGCTATGTAGGAGGGATTGTCATAGGATACATTTGTTTCATTTGCTGGGCTGAGATTTAGACGGAGGAGATTTTGTCTGTATCTGGCTGTGGGCATGAGTGTGGGGACACTCCAAAGGTCACCTGTCTTCACTTGAGGGTGTGTGGTCAGCTGATGAAGGTTTAAAAATGAGTCTTAATTCTCCCCTCAACAAAAAGGTATCTGAGTTGCTATAATGTACAATTGTTTTGGAGGCTCAGATAATACTCTACAATATCAAATGATGTGTGTGTTTTAATTTTCAGCTGAATAATTTTCAAAAGCTAACAGTTTCTAAGAAACGAAGCATAGCAATATGACATGGATTCAGCCACATGTGTCTCATTTGGAGTACCTTTTCATTTCAGTGATCTCGGAAGTGTTTTCAGTGCATTTGGAAGTCTTTAGGGGCATACTATTAGAAAAATGTGTCCAATTATGTAATCTGTGAAGTAGAAGGGAGCAGTGATTTTTCAAACTATATTTGGTAAAGGCCCAGGTTTTTAGAAAATGTGTATTCAGGTTCTTTGAGAAACTAGACATGTGGCCATCTATTTTAACTCAGTCTAGCAAATAGATTGAGAGGTCTTAAAGGCAGAAGGATCTCTTGGTCAAAAGGGTGGAAAGCGATTGCCTAAGTAGCACATGCAGATGGCATTGCTTATTGTGTATACATACCACTGCATAGATACCCTGTCACATTTTCCTTTAGCATCCAAGATACTGATTCCTTTCTTCATACTTTCTTTCCCGTATGATGCCAGAATAGTCATGGTTCCTTCCTAACTTGGCATTTGTATGATCATTTCTGTGATATTTGTTACATCGCTCCCTTCAGAGTATGTTCTTGACACATTTGCTCTAAACGTCATCCTGAAAGAAAGAGGGTTTATACAAGGCAAATGTGTTCATGGTTAGGTGGCTCTTTGAGGGAGGAAATAGTCAGCAGAAGTTGCCTGGAGCATTCCTGCCCTCAGCATTTTCCTGCAGTCACCCCTCCTTCTCCCCGGATCCTGTGCCCTCCCTACCAGACTGTCCACCCACACCACCCACCTCGTGATGTCTCACATCCCTCCTGTTCTCTCCTCCTTTTGCATAGTGATGTGAGACAAAGAAAATAGCCAATGTTTATGAGGTTTTAAATATGGAAATAATAAAAATTGTTATGTAAAATAAAATGTAGCACAATATTTTAAATGTAAGAATGTATAACCAATTGGACTGTGAATTACTAATCACATAATTCATGATTTAATTTTAGAGACCAGTTTGGTTTGATTTCATTGTATGAACATTAGAAGCTCTAATGTTCAAAGAGTGTCAGAATTATACTTGAAATATGTATTTGAACCAAAATATGACCATAGTTGCCATTATTCACACCTTTTATAGAACAGAAATCACTAGTCTGGTTTATTATGAGAAGAAAATAAGCCAAATTGAGACTATTTATATCAGAACTTTTTAATAATATGTTTCAACTTTTTTTTGTTGTGGTAAAATACACATTTTTATCGACCATTTAACATTTTTAAGTTCAATGATATTCACTGCATTCACATGGTTATATCAGAAGTTTTAAGGGAACATGTTTTGTAACTTGTATTTCTGGTTCCAAATTTTAATTGCAAATGTTTTGATTCTTTTTACTACCTACCCAATTATGAAAATTAAACTAACAGAATTCACAATTTATGGCCGACAGAAATGAACTGACTTTCTAGCTGACTGATTTTTCACTTGCTCAAGAATAAATTATCTCAGAAATTTCTTTCTCAGGTGAAGACAAATCTGCTGTTTTTGCAAACAAAAATACTGCTTGACAATGTGGTATCTTCTACACATTTAAATAAATTTTTCAATCTTGAAATATCCGAATAGTTACTTGATTTCTGCATCCTTCGGGGGGGGGGGGGTATGTTTTTTTTTTTTGTTAATCTTCACCCAAGTATATTTTTTTATTTGCTTTTTTAGAGAGTGAATAGAAGGGAAGGAGAGAGGGCCAGAAAGCCAGAGAGCCAGAGAATGAAACATCAATTGATTGGTTGCCTTCTACAGGCTCCCAACCAGACCTGGCCCCAGACTTTTTGGTGCTCAGGACAATGTTCTAACTACTGAACAACATCATCCAGGGCAGGGGGATATGTCTTATTTTTATTTTACTACTGGAGGCCCAGGCATAGATTTATGCACTGGTGGGGTCCCTCGGCCTGGCCAGTGCCCTCTTGCAATCCGGGACCTTTCAGGGGATGTCAGATAGCCAACGGAGCCCAATTCCCACAGGCCTACTCCAGACAGGAGTGAGGCCAGTCGCCACAGGCCCAATCCCGATAGTAGGGAGCCCGATTCTATATGTTGAGTGTGTGTCCCTTGGTGGTCAGTGTATGTCATAGCAACTGGTAGACCAATTGTTTGTTTGTTTAGGGTTATACACACACACACACACACACACACACACACACACACACATTATTTTTAAAATCTTTATTATTTAAAGTATTTCATAATTTCCCCTTCCACTCCTCCCCCTATTGACTAGGGGGATATGTTTGTTTTTTTTTAATACGAAAAAGTACTCTTTTCAGAATAAACAAATATCCACACATTATTACAACTATACATAACTATTGTACTGCATTAAATTCTATCAATAAGACCAGAAAAGGTCCTGTAATTTATTTTGGAAGAAAAATTGCCTTAGTAAGTAGATACTAAATTAGGATGAGCAAAACTCATAAAGGCTCTGATGTTTTACATTTTATGATGGCGTTTTAGTTTTATTTTCTTCAGGTTTATATTCACTAATGTGTTTTCATACTTTCTTTTCCAGTTCATATCACTATAATGAAATATTAACATTTGCTAGTTGTCTTATGGTTCATTATGTACCATAAGCATTATGTACTACATATATTACACTGTTAGAGCCTTTAGAGACCCTTTCAAGTTGGGGAGGAGAGGTCATTTTCAGTGGTATTTTATAGATTCAGATATTTAACTTCTCTGAGGTCATTAGTGGAGACTGATTAGTTCCTTACTGCTCAGGAGTTTTCCCCTTTCCTAACAACATAGAAATACAATTTCCCTCTATATATAGTCGTCTTCCAGGGGATACCTGGTCAGGAGGCAGGTATGAGACCTAGAACACAGGCAATTAGAGGCTTCCTTTTTGGAATGTGAACTATGAGCCTGCTAGAGGTCAAGTTCCATTCCATCTAAACAAAGGTGCATCTCCATGAGACTGTTTCTGCTGTAACAACTGCTGAGTTGCCAGCCTCCTCAATCTAGAATGGCCTTGCTTCCTCTCTTTCAGGTTCTTAGACTCTGGGACTCCCTGATAGCCTTCCAGTACATTCCCTTTGTTGGAGTTTGCCAGTATCTGTTTCTTGCCATCCAAAACCCAACACAAGGCCAGTCCCACTGTCAGTGTTGTGAAAATTGGTGTTTATTTTTAAAAATAAGTCTTTATTGTTCAGATTATTACAGGTGTTACTCTTTTTTTCTCCCATAGCTCCCCTCCACCCGATTCTCCCCCCTCACTCCATGCCCTTACCCCCGTGCCACTGTCTTTATCCATAGGTGTAAGATTTTTGTCCAATTTCTTCCCGCACCCCTCACACCCTCTTCCCTTTGAGAATTGTCAGTCCACTCCCTTTCTATGCCCCTGATTCTATTATATTCATCAGTCCATTCTGTTCATCAGATTTTTCATTCACTTGATTTTTAGGTTCACTTGGTAGATATGTATTTGTTATTTTGTTATTTATAATTTTATCTTTACCTTTTTCTTCTTCTTCCTCTTCTTAAAGAATATCTTTCAGCATTTTATATAATATTGGTTTGGTGGTGATGAACTCCTTTAGCTTTTTCTTATCTGTGAAGCTCTTTATCTGACCTTCAATTCTGAATGATAGTCTTGCTGGATAGAGTAATCTTAGTTGTAAGTGCTTGCTGTTCATCACTTTGAATATTTCTTGCCACTCCCATCTGGCCTGCATAGTTTCTGTTGAGAAATCAGCTTACAGTTGTATGGGTACTCCCTTGTAGGTAACGAACTGTTTTTCTCTTGCTGCTTTCAAGATTATCTCTGTGTCTTTTGCTCTTGGCATTTTAATTATGATGTGTCTTGGTGTGGTCCTCTTTGCATTCCCCTTGTTTTGGGTTCTCTGTGCTTCCTGGACTTGTAAGTCTATTTCTTTCACCAAGTAGGGAAAGTTTTCTGTCATTATTTCTTCTAATAGATTTTCAGTATTTTGCTCTCTCTCATCTTCTGGCACCCCAATAATTCTGATGTTGATATGCTTAAAGTTGTCCCAGAGGATCCTTACACTATCTTCATATTTTTGGATTCTTTTTGTTTTTCTGGTTGAGTGCTTTTTGTCTCCTTATATTTCAGATCTTTGGTTTGATTCTTGGAGTCCTTTCATCTACCATTGAATTTCTCTATATTAGTTATTTCAGACAGTGTATGCTTAATTTCTGTCTGGTCCTTTTCCATTTTCTTGGTATTCTCATTAAGGTCCTTGAAGGTCTCAACTAAGCTCCTCGGAGGTCTCATTAAGTTTCTCAGCAGTTTTTTAGTGGTCCTGAATTCTATGTCCAATAGTCTGCTTTCCTCCATTTCTTTCAGTTGTGACATGTTTCTTTGTCTCTGCATTTTGCTGCTTCCTGGTGTTGATGGAGTGGAGGAACTGCTGTGCTGGAGACATGACTATGGGGCCAGATGTGCTTCAGTGGGGCTTTGGTGCTCACTGAGTCTGCCTCTTGAATGTGTCACTTATGGATGTGAGTAGTTGGATTCTGGTGTCGTCTCACACTGATCTCTAGATACACTAGCTTCTGGATCTCCAATGGGGTGCAGGTCAGCTACTTTATGAGGTGACCCAGCAGGAGCTAAAGTGAGATCTGAAGATTTCTCCTGGTCTGACCAGAGCTACAGTTTAGGTTAAGCTGCTATAGCACGGGCCATTTATATGCAAATTCCACTGCACACAGCTCAGGCGGGTTTGCAGATTGTGAGGGGCGGGGTCTCAGGGAGTCACTAGGTTAGGACATGGCAAATAGCCATGGCTGCCACTCAGCAGTTTCCGCATCTCCGTGTTTCCAAGTCCCCACATCCTGTGCCCCCACGCAGTAAACAAGGATTGCTGCGCACACTTCTGCAAGGGAGCCATCCTCACTTTCTGACCCAATGGTAGATAGTCCAGCTTCTCCCCATAGGAGTCTGGGTCACCAGTGACTCCCCAGAAACTAGAGTTCAGAGTAATCAGGAGCCTGTTTCCTTTTGGGTTGAAAAAAAGCTGTCCCAAAAGTCGCATGCTGCCAGCCCAGTCCGCGCGCTCCATACCTCAGCTCTTCAGCACTTGTGCACATCCCAATGATCCTCTCTCTTTCCTTCTAGTTGCAGAACTTCCACTTGGCCAGCTTTCCCATAGTTCTGGGTGATAGACGTCTTGTCTTTTAGTTACAGTTTTGAAATTGTTGTGCAAGGCAGCAGTTTAGGTGATACTTTTGAAAATTGGTATTTAGACCCAGATATTCCAGGGCTAATTATGTTCCATCCTGCTACTAACAAATACTGGATGTTTAAAAAGCACACTATAAAACTGAATTAAAATCAGTAATTGTGCATTCTTTAAAAAAATCTTTATTTTAATCTTTATTTCCATTCCTTTCCAGCTTTTCAATATATCCTTACCATAAAAAAATTTCAGTCTTATTAAAACAAATTCATCTTAGGTGATGAGAAAGTAACCAGTCCAGACTGACTTATCAAAATAAAAATGATCATAAATTTAAAAGAGCTTTTATACATAAATGCATAACCAATGGACACAACCAATAGTGTGGTGAAAACTTGGAATGGGGCAAGATTAGCATAAGTGGGGTAACGGGGAGAAACTTGGGGAACATCTGTAATACTGTCAACAATAAAATTAAATTTAAAAAAAGGCAAATGGAAAAAATATTAAACTTAATATTTGATTATATATTAAATAAAACTTTTAAGGAAAAGACATTAATGTGTTAACTTTTCCTCTGCTCTCTTAAATACTTTCTTTGGGTTGTATTATTAAACCTTCTACATTGATTTAAAACTTTTAACAGGTGCCAAATGAATACCCAGACAATACCTTGATTCTATAGGTAAAATGACTAGGCCCTTTAAAAAATTTTTTTTGTGAAATAAAAACATATTAAAAACTCATTGAGGAGAGTTGGTGGCATAGGTAAAGACCTAAACTGCTGCCTTGCACAACAATTTCAAAACTACAACTAAAAGACAAAATGAACATCATCCTGACCCACAGGAAAGCTGGCTGAGTAGAAATTCTACAACTAGAAGGAAAGAGAAAAGCACATTGAGACCCAGAGGAGCTGCAAATGGCTGAGGTATGGAGATGCATGTGTGCAGAGAAGACTGGCGACTGAGTACATGGCTGGCTTTCTCAAGCGGGAGGGAGATGGAAGTTCCTGATTGTGCTGAACTCTAGTTCTGGGTGAGACTCTGGGAACCCAGACTCATTTGGGGGGAATCTGGACTGTCAGGAAAAGAGAAAGGCACACTGAGATTCAGGGGAGCTGTGGAAGGCAGAGGTCCAGAGGTGCATGTGTGTAGAGGGGACTGACTGCTGAGTGTGCAGCTGGCTTTCTCTAGTGGGAGGGAGACAAAAGCTCCCAACTGTGCTGAACTCCAGTTCTGCGTGAGAATCTGGAAATCCAAATTCAATGAGGGAGAAACTTGACTGTCTGGCAGTGGGTGAACCTCGATGGTGGCCTTCTCTCAGAAGAGCTTGGAGTGATTACTGAGGGACACTGAGACCCAGGGGCCTTATAGTGTAGGGCTGATGGGAAGCCAAGGCTGTCTGCTCCATCCTGAGACTCCACCCCATCCAAACTGAGCACAAAGGCTTTTGCAATTTGGCAAGTCTTGTCTCATAAGGCTGTCTCCAGTACAGAAGTTCTCCCAGCATAGACACAGCTGGCCTGGAGGTCAATTCCTCCCAGTGATACCAACAACAATCAAGACTTAACTACAACAAGGCTGCATACACAGTCCACAAAGGGGTGCACCAAGAGTATCCACCTCAGATAACTGGGGAGGCTGAGCCACTGGGCCCTATAGGACATCTAGCACACAAAGCTACTCTACCAACTCAGGGAAGCACAAAAATTAGAGACAAAGAAACAGATCATAAAGGATAGAAATGGAGGAAAGCAAACATCTGGATATAGATTTCAAAACCACGGTATAAGGTTTTTCAAGAATTTTTTAGAAAAGGCTGACAAACATAGCGAGACCCTTGAGAATATGAAAAAGCACCAACTAGAAATTAAACATACACAACTGAAATAAAAATATTATACAGAGACCTAACAGTAGACTAGAGGAACACAGGAATCAAGTCAAAGGTTTGAAATACAAAGAAGCACAAAACACCCAACCAGAAAAGCAAAAAGCAAAAAGCATACCAACATCCAATTTATGGGGGTGCCAGAAGAAGAAAGAGCAAGATACTGAATATCTATTTGAATAAATAATGACTGAAAACTTCCCAATCCTGGTGATAGAAATAGACTTACAAGTTCAGGAAGTGCACAGAACCCCAAACAGAAGGAATCCAAAGAGGACCACATCAAGACACATCATAATTAAAATGCCAAGAGCAAAAGACAAAGAGAATATTAAAAGCAGCAAGTGAAAAACAGTTACCTATATGGTTGTCAGCTGATTTCTCAACAGAAACAATTCAGGCCAGACGGGAGTGGCAAGAAATATTCAAAGTGATGAATAGCAAGAACCTACAACCAAGATGACTCTCTCCAGCAAGGCTATCATTCAGAATTGAGGGTCAGATAAAGTGCTTTGCAAATAAAAAAAAAAGCTAAAGGAGTTCATCACTGCCAAACCAGAATTATATAAAACGCTGAAAGGTATTCTTTAAGAAGAAGAAAAAGGTAAAAATATAAATTAAGAACAACAAATACACATCTATCAACAAGTGAATCTAAAAATCAAGTGAATTAAAAATCTGATGAACAGAATAAACTGTTTAATATAATAGAATCAAGGACATAGAAAGGGAGTGGACTGACTGACAATTCTCAGGGGGAAAAGGGTGTGGGAGGTCTGGGAAGAGAATGGACAAAAATCATACACCTATGGATGAGGACAGTGGGGGAAAGGTAAAGGCAGAGGCTGGGGTGGCAACCAGGTGTAGGGTAGCTATGGGGGGGAAAAAAGAAGAACACCTGTAATAATCTGAACAATAAAGATTCATTAAATTAAAAACTCATTGATTGAGAAGGGCAATTCTCAGCTATACTGTCAAGTAATGAAAAGTAATATCTTACAAAAAAAAAAAAGAACAACAACAACAAAAAAACCACCTCCAAAACCAACCATAGGGGTATTTAAAATGTGATTTTCCAAAGCCTATGACAATAACAGAAATTCAACATTTATAGTTTATCTTATAAAAATTCGTGTACAATAAATGGAGAGAGGCTATTAGTGATGGGGACCTCACCACCTCTTAGATACTGCTTTTAGGTTGTGGGTATGCAGAAAACTCTTAACAGTGAGGCAGTAGTGGAAGGTAAGTGAAGCATTTTGTAAACTGAAATCCACCAATGTCCACATTGAGTTTAGTGGCCATACGTAGCAGCTGAGGTTTATAATTTTAAAAAAAATTGTTTGTGATATTTAAAAATAACTCTGAAACTTGCAGATATATCTCCTTAAAAGCGATTTAAGTATTGACCTTAGTACTGCTTCTAATTATAACATATGAAAAAAGGTTTTCTTATTAGGTTGCTTTTAAAAGCTTTAGATAAATATAAAAATACATGTATATGTGTGTTTGAATAATAATTAGACAATTATATTGAAACCTAATCATTACTGTATTAGCTTCCTGTACCTAATATAATAACTACAACTCCGTGATTTAAGACAACAGAAATGTATTCTCTCATGGTTCTGGAGTCTAGAAGTCTGGAATTAATATCACTGGCTGAAATCACGTTGTTGGCAGGATCACACTCCAGCAGATGCTTGAGGGGAGCACCTGCTCCCTTGCCTTTTCCAGCTTTTGGTGACTATTGCATTCCTTGGTTTATAGCCACATCACTCCCATTCTGCCTCCAAGGTTGTATTTCCTGTTCCCATCTCCTCTTCTGTTTGGATTAAATTTAACTGCCTCTCTATTTTATTTGTTTACTTTTTAGTTTTTTTTAAAAAAGTCTATTGTTAAAAGTATTATGAATGACTTTTTCCCTCCATTGACCCCCTTATAGCTCAAACCTGCCCCCCAGCCCCAGGCTTTCACCACCCTATAGTCTGTGTCCATGGGTTATGCTTATATGCATATACATTTTTGGGTTAATCTCTTCCTATCCACCCAACCTGCTTATCTCTGATAAGGACACATAAATTCATTTAGGTCCCACCCAGGAAATCCAGGATAATCTTCCCATCTCAATCTTCCCATCTCTTAACTCAATCACATCTGCAAAGGCTTTTCTCTCCTCCCACCCTACTCCCAAATAATATATGTTCCAGTGATTAATTAAGATCTCATATCTTTGGGGGCCATTATTCAGGCTACTACAAAAAATGAAGCTTTCTATTCTAATAACATTGCTCTTTTTCTTGTCACTTAACAGCACATATGGTCTTTCCCACACATTTTGCACATTAAATATATTATTTACTCAAAAAAAGACAGTATTGCTGTTATATAAGACACTGTTGTCATTCATAATACTCAGAAAAACCTTGGGTTTCCTCTGCTTCATGGTTATTGTCCTGTCTCTCCAGTACAAGAGTAAAGATTTTGAGCACACAATCTTTATGCACATTATGCCATATATCATGGACCTGAGAATTTCCCAGAGTTCCAGTTTAAAATATCCAGTCCTGTTGTTTACCAGTGTTTCCATTAAAGGCTACATTTTTTATTCAGAAAATGAGATTGCTGTATATAGACCTTCGGACTGAGTAGGCCTTTTAAAGGTATCTTTTCAAGAGAATAATGGCATTTCATATTTTAAAGCAGATTCACTACATCCCACTTCTATTTTTCACTTTGTGAAAGGCAGTAAAAAAGTAATCAATAAAGCTGTTAAGAGTGATAATACAAAGTCTGTTCACAACAAAATTATGTTATGATAATGAACTGACTCTAATAAAAAGGCATTGATGTAGAAAAAAATCTATCATATTAAAATTTTATTTCTATGGTCTCATTAGATGCTGGCATCTGTCCTTAAATGATATAATATTTTTCATCTTAGTATCTTTTTAAAAATGTTTTTATTGATTGATGATAACTAATACGTATTAAAAACAATGGTAAATGAAGTGATAATTACACCTTGTCTCTCTTCATACATTCCACCATCATATAAAAATGACAGGACAGGATCATACATGCAGTAGGTAAGGAAATGCTAAATCCTAATAGTCACATATTTGCTAGTAATTATTGATTTTCTTTTGAGAGAGAGGGAGGAAGAGGGAGAAAGAGAAATATCAAACCGCTGTCTCATTACTCCCACTATTGGGGATTGAGCTTGCAACCCAGGGATGTGCGCTGACCAGGAATCGAACCACCACTGACCTTTTGGTTCCTGGGATGGTGCTCACCCAACTGGGCCACATCAGTCAGCACTGTCTTAGTATCTTTTAGCTCTGAACCACAATCATATAGCTTGTGTGTGAGAAAGGTTCGAGTTACCCTTATAGTTCCATTCTTCATAACGTATAACTGCAACAAAGTGGGATAAGTTAAATTTTATTTCTACATTGCAAAATTAAAAGATTGTTTTCATTTAGCTTTTTGAATATTACAAACCAGTTTAGAGCAGTATCCATAGATGTGGGTGGTGAAGTATAGGACAAAATGAAAAGTAAGCAAATAGTATACAGTCATGGGGGAGATACACATTACCAGCAAATGGTATTCATTTACTCATGAAACAATACAGAGGCTGTACAATATTCAGAGACTTGTTAAGGGTGTAGTTTGGGGACCTGACCACTTACACACAAATTGCATTATAACTATTTATTAATCTTATGACCTTGAGAAAGTTAATTAATGTCAGCCACCAAGGTATTATCTGTAAAAAAGGATTATAGTTTCTAGTATCTCATATTTTTGAGGGTTAAATCAGGTCAACAAAGCACTTAGGACTTGTACCTACTAGATATTTGATAATGTGAGTTACTGATTTTACGGATGAGAACTGGATATAAAACCATATAGGAGAAAATAGTTTGATGAATTTAATATAAATAGGTCATACTTCTGTACATGCCCAATGCAAGTTTGTCCCTTAATATGAATCAGAGTTTCTTTGCAACCCCCACACCAGCCCTCAAATCCCCGATGTCAAACGTAATCATTGCTTTAAACCTCTACTCCTAAAATCTGAATTCTAATTTTAGATCATTTTGTTGTCTTTGAATTAAATCATTGATTCATCAAACCATACCATCATTTTCATTTTCTAAGGGGACTCAGTTCCTTAAAACAAAGTCCCCATATCCAATGGAAGCTACACAAATGACATGATTATAACAGAGGTGGCAGAACAAAGCAAACATTTGAGTTGAGTTTATTTCAGGTCATTCTAAGTCTCTGGAGAAGTTTTAGTTACAATGATCCACCCCCTATTGGACAGAAATTTCATTTCTCAAAAAAAGGACTGATTTGTAATTACACTGTGTGTGTGTGTGTGTGTGTGTGTGTGTGTGTGTGTGTGTGTGTGGTATTTTTCTCATGGTGGTGGCTTTCTTATTAAGGAAGGCTGGCCCTAGCTAAATGTTGAGGTTGGCAAAGTTTAAGTTAACTTTTAAACATTTTCTTTTCTTGGAGGTCCCCCTTCCAATATATTTCACTGTCCTCTGATTTCTTGAGGAAAATTTGGTCAACTTTTAATTTACTTACATTTCTTTTTTCTATAGGCTGCTTCTTTAAAGACAAGAGACTCTATTGTGTTTCTTTTTACATTACTCTACATTCTTCTCGTTATTCATTCTTTCATTCAACAAATATTTAAGTGTGCCCAATATATCAGACATTGTGCTAGGCCCTAGGAATACCACAGTAAAAAGAACAGATGGGCTTGGATTTATTTTTGAAAGGGAGCAATTTACCAACTTACTTTAAAAAGTAACACGATATTAGATAGGAGACTTACCTTTCTTTTTCTTGTTTTATTCTATTGCCTTCGATTATTTATCCACTTTGATGTCAGGCAATGAAAAATAGATACATAGATGTTTTCTTAGCTTTTGGCATCCTTTAAAATGTATTTTTGTTTTTAATATGTATTAGTTGTCATCCGCCAACTATTAATTACTGTTCTTTGAAGCAGCCCTGTTACAGGGAATAAATACAAATAGAGTTGATAATTTTTCATGGCATTATGATATGAGTGGAGATGAAATTCATAAATGACATTTTTATTAAAAACAATTATAATTAGATCTCAATATATTAAAAAAAATGTTCCAACGAACTTTGTGAGCTTATGGTGGTTAGAATGTTTAAGCTTTTGTCCCCCACATTCATTTGTACCACATAGACAGAAAGGAAAACTCATTGTGTATGGCTGAAGTTTCAGAATAAGATCCTGTTTACATGAAAATAAAACCAATTATTAGTGTTAGAAGACCTTGGGGATTAGGGAAGGATATGGGCAGCTGGTGTGTATCTCTACCTAATCTAAACCCAAGATTTAATGATCATTTGTACCCTTTCTTACATTCCTAGAATTTGGCACAGGAGAGAGGAGTGTGTGTGTGTGTGTGTGTGTGTGTGTGTGTGTGTGTGTGTTTACATGTTTACTTTGTATATCACATTGGGCACAGGACAGGATCATACATGCAGTAGGTAAGGAAATGGTAAATTCTAATTGATTCAGAATGAAGTTATTTTTATATGATGGTGAAATTTATGAAGACAGACAAGGAGTAATTATCACTTCATTTACCAGTTGACACATATTTACTAGTAATTAGTATAAGACAATATATACATAAGATGTTAAGAATGTGAAGTCAAATGAAACAGAATTCCTGAGTTAGAGGTACCCACAGTGTGACACACACACACACACACACACATAAATTCGAGCACATTGTGAAAATACCAAAATTTGGGTAGGTAAAAAGGAGTATTGAAACTGAAGGGGTCATGGACCAATGCTCCCTGGATAAGTTAGAGAGGGCCTTGCAAAGTCTGGCGACACTTGGTTTGTATCTAGAGAGATTTTTAGGTTGTCAAACAAGACCAGGGAAGTGGCAGGCACTGAGGCAGGGAAGTTAGCATGAAGGCTAAGTAGTCATGGGTCTGTATGATATGTGAAGTTCAGATTTCATTCTCCATGTAATGAGGAGCTATTGGTTTTAAGATGTAACATCATCTTAAGATACCAGCAGCAGCCAATTTGAGAATGGGCTGGAGACGAGGAAAAAGATTGGAGGCAGCAAAAGCAAGCTATCAGAAGATACTAGTGAGGAGAGGACCAAGTGTGCCTGACAAGGGAGAAGGACAAGAAAGAGAAGGAGAGATTTAAGATTTTTTTCAAGGTACATTTGAAATAAATTTTTGATTTATTGTGTTATAGTAAAGGGAGAGATGAAAAATGAGTAAGAAGGCATCTGGGATAATTTCAGATCCTAAAAATTTCCATGTTATGCTATGTTGTTCAGGTGGAAATGTTATCTGATTAAGGTAGAGGTTCCTAATGAAAATCTAGTAATGAGGCCAACAGTTAATTACTGAACACCTGTCTATTTCTGTTATGTGTTGAACACTCATTTTTTCTTAAGAATTCAATGATAACTAGCATTATTGAGTTACTAGTTTGTGTTAGGAATGATGCTAAGCACTCAACCATTTACCATCTCATTCATTGGAATGTGTGTATAACAGCAAGCATTTTACAAATGAGGTTACTGAGGCTTTGAATCATTAGTTTCCTGTTGTATAACTTGCTAACTTATAAGAGGTTTATTGTAGAACAAAAATTGGGCATTTCTGATTCTAAAACTCCACTCTTTGCATTAGCTTACTTGGCATCTGTATGTCAGAATTTCATATTCCCTGCATTTTCAGGATTTTGAAAGGAAAAATATTTCTAATTAGTAATTATGAAGTACCTGACACCCTCTGAATTTCTTTAATTTAAATGTTATTCTGTGGACCTTAATTCTCCCTAGAATTAATTCTGCCCAAAGCTTTGTCTTACAAGTGTAGAGCATGGGAATTTCACCACCTGAGTTCAGACCCCCGTTGGTCTTATATTACTTAGGTGCCCTCACTTTGATTCTCTCTGCATCATTTGCTCACTTATCAAATGTAGGTAATAGTTGTACTTTGTAGAACTGTTGTGAAGTTTAAATGAGATAGTGACTGTGAAATGGTTAGTATTGTAGAACCTCGCATATAGCAAACATTAAAAGATGGTAGTCATGAATATAGTTTTTTAGTCACCTAAGCATGATGTGCTTTATAAGCAGGGTTTGTGGTTATCCTTCTAGCCATATTTCTCCCCGCTCCCAAGCACACTTTCCTACCTGGAGTGGCCAAAACCTATCTTCAAATTCTCTATCATCTCTTTCTCTAGAACAGGATTTGACAAGTTTTGTTTTTGTAAAGAGCCAGATAATTATTTTAGACTTTTGAGATCTATTAGGTATGTATAGCAGTCACTTAATGTTGCCATTGTACCAAGGAAAGCAGCCAGAGGCAATGCTAGAAATAACTGTGGCTGTGTTCCAAGAAAACAATTTTTACAAAAGTATGTGTCCAGGTTTGACCTGCAGGCATAGTTTGTTAACCCTTTTTCTAGAAAGTTCTCTTGAAGCTCCCAGTTAGAGGTGAGTGCCTTTCTGGTGGGCCTTTACCTACTCATTTACCTATAACCAGGCACTCTTTACACTCCAGAAATTGGGTCTCCTTCTTACAAGACTGAGAACTTTGAGAGCAGGATTTGCTGATTATCTTTTAGGAATTTTAAAATCTTTTCAGGGTTAGAGAGAGAGGCTCATTAATGTTTCTTGAGTGAAAGGATGAATTTCATTAACAGGATGCTGTGCACTGGCTTTGTGATTCCATTGCTCTTTAAAAATCTGGCCTAAACTGATAAGATTAGTGGAAGGTTCAAATTGAGGCCAAACCAGCATGGATCATGGCTGGGAAAGGTGTGGTCTCTGCCTCGCAGATAACACAAAATAGGCATCTACAAATTCTTTTTAGTTTGTTTTTAAGTAAGTATTTTCCCTACAAAAGAGTACAACTTAAAAAGGCAATTGAAGTGAAAGAAATATAAACTGTTTTTTCATATCTTAGAAATGAGGTGATTCAGTTATGTCCGATTTTAATAAGTTTGTGATATAGGGAAAATAATTTGGGAAGAGGACATTGATTAACTGTGTGCTTTGGAAATGCATGCTGATTGATTATTGAAATAGAGGAAATACCACAGACCTGTGATACATCCATATAAGACTTAAGTGCATCTTCCTCATAGCTGTGTGGTGAGGAGGTTGAAGATAAGAGTTGCCAAAATTACCAAGGAAGAATTGATCTGGAGGAGGTGGCAAACCATAAGACAAAAAAATCAAATTTAAGACATCTTCAATTTCAGGATATTGTGTATACTTATTTTGATTATAAAACAGCAAGGTTTTATAGCATCTTTTCACATTTTTTGTTGACTCAACACAGAAAAATGAATCATATCTAAAATAGCTTTGGATTTGAATTTATTTTGGCATATGTGAGCAGCAAAGTACCAGGCTATGTTGACTCACATGCCGATTCTAATTTATGGTAAGGAATTGATGAAAATTTGTTCAAACCTTCATTTCTCTTTCCATGTCCACCTTGCTGGGTGAAAGTTGACAGAAACAGTTCTGATATGTAGACCAGCCATTACTTGCTGTTTATGCACTGATCATATGTGGGGTTCCTTTTTACAACTGTCTTTCCCATAGTAACACATGAGAGTGATCTAGGGGATAGTATTAACTTTTAAAGTTTAAACCAACAAACACTTTACTGTGATGCTGTGTGTAATATTGAACAGACTTTAGGGCATCAAGAATCACAACAATATTATGATCAGATGATTTCAGAAAGACATTCCATTTTTTTAATGATTTTTTTTATTGTTGAAAGTATTATAGATGTCCCCCTCTCCCATTCCCCTATTTCCCCATTGACTCACTCCACAGGCCTTCACCACACTATTGTCTGTGTCTATGGGCTCTGCATATATGCATGTAAATTGCCCTCTTCCTCCACCTCTCTTCCCCTCAGAGATTCCTTGGTCTGTTCCATGCTTCTGTCTCTGGATCTCTTTTGTTCACCCATTCATTAGATTCCACATATGAATGAGATCATATGATACTTAACTTTCTCTAACTGGCTTATTTCACTTAACATTATACTCTTCAGAGACCTCAATGCTGTTTCAAAGGGCAAGAAATCCTTCTTCTTCTTTTTTTTTTTTTTACTGCTGCATCATCTACTGATGGGTACTTGGGCTGTTTCCAGATCTTAGCTATTGTAAATTGTGCTGTTATGAACATTGGAGTGCATACATTCTTTCTGATTGGTGTTTAGATTTCTTAGGATATATTCCTAAAGTGGGATTGCTGGGTCAAATGGGAGTTCTATTTTTAATTTTTTGAGGAATCACCATACTGTTTTCCAGTGACTGCACCAGTTTGCATTCCTACCAGCAGTGTACCAGGGCTCCCTTTTCTTCAAATCCTTGCCAGCACTTGTCATTTGCTGATTTATTGATGATAGCCATTCTGACAGGTGTGAGGTAGTACCTCTTTGTCAGAAAAAATACTGAAAGTTACTAATCATTAGAGAGATGAAAATGAAGAAGACATTTCATTCTTTAGAATAAAAAGGAAAAGCAAAGATTGGAAGTATGATTACTTGCCAACTGTGCTATTTTTATTTAGAAATATTTTATTGTACTAATGCTATTAATGCTATTGAATTATCTGCTATTAATGCTATTGAATTATCTGTTTTGAAAACACATTTTTAAGATATATTTTTATTGATTTCAGAGAGGAAGGAAGAGGGAGAGAGAGAGAGAGAGAAACATCAACGATGAGAGAGAATCATTGTTTGGCTGCCTCCTGCAGACCCCACACTGGGGAACGAGCTCACAACCAGGGCAAGCGCCCTGACCAGGAATCAACCTGTGACCTCCTGGTTCAGAGGTCGATGCTCAAACCCTGAACCATGCCAGCTAAGCACACATTTTTTATTTGTGATATCAGACTTTATTTTTCCTGTCTCACAAATTAACATAAGTATAAGTATAAGCATTGGTGCCCCCACAAAGAAATTGTGTGTTTTTATTCAACTGTTTTTTTCTTATAGAGGGATATTGTTTCAAAGATTTACTTTAATTTTCTTAGATACATATCTTTCTTTCTCCTGAGCAGATACTTCTATGGTTTGGATTTCCAAAGTATAAGTGTGTACTTGGGTAACTCACATCTAACACGCTGGCCCTCTGATTTTTAAATACTCTATTTTATTAAATGAAAATTAAGTCAGAGTTTCTGTAAATTGAGAAAAATTTTACTCTCTAGACTCTTAAAAGTTGTTTGTTAATAAAAATGAGGTTTGATCATCATTACTGATGTATAACCAGTACATGAAATTAAGAACAAATTTTCCAAACTCTTCTTCAAAATAGCCTTCCTTTATTAACTCTTCCTATTCTCATATTTTTTTTCCATTCCACGTTATTGCATAGTTATTGGCATTTTGGCAGGACTGCTCTTTATCAGGAAGGGTTGCTCTGGTCACTGCAGGATGTTTAGCATTGGCCCTTGGTACTAAATGACAGCCCTGGTTACAGTGGTAATGAAAATACCTCACACAGTCCAAAACACTTGCTTGAGGGCTGTATTGCCCTTGGATGGGAACTATGCTAGAACACAAGGGGATGGTACTTGTGGATGGCCCTGTTTTTGGGCTACCCAGTCATGGAGTTAATGATTCCAAAAGCAGGAGGTGGAGCTTTATTTATTGACACTGTAACATATTTTAGAGAAAGAGGTAGACTTGAGTTCTTTTAAAGGACAGATTGGATTTACTCTTGAAATTATTTCTCAATTTTGGTTTTATTGTGGATTAGAGAAAAAAAACCTGTGAGACAGCTGGATCATACATAATCAATAAGGCTATGATGTGTGAGGACAATGTAGGCACCAACAAAATACAATTTTCTTGAATTAATGAGTCTACTGGAAAATCCCAGAATAGGTCATGTACCAACACAGGGAAAATATCTTCACATTTAATCTGAGAAGCCTGTGGTTTAATGTATTCTTATAACTTATATATAAATACACAAATTAAATATAAATATAATCTTTAAACAATATATATGCATTTAAGAAAATTTAAAGATCACTAAACATTTTGAAAAGGAAGCTAAAAATTATAACCTCAAAGAGGAACTTTTTCCCAAAATATATTTTCTGTGGTTGAAATCATACAATGTGTACAATTTAGTTTCCTTATTTTTTTCATTTAAAATTATGAAAAATCTATTTTACATATTAAACTGCTAATAAAACATATTTATGATGTAGCAATATGAGGATATTTAATATTTTATTGAGTTCATTGCAGTACATTCTTCTATGATCAGGTCTATGTAAGTTCTCATTAAATGAACGATTAGATATCATTGATTTTTCTTATCTTTTAGCAATGATTCCTAATTTTAATTTTTCAAACCCTACCTTTCTTTGAGGGTCTACAGAGATCAATAGACTCCCTCAGAAAAAGGGCTATATGCACATACAGAACATTTCCAGATAGGCTGAAGACTAAGGACTTCTTAACGAAGTAGAAACCTTGGGTTATGAACTCCTATTTTTTTTTAGCATAAACTTTCTCTCAAATATGGGAAAAGTCAGGGGAAGGTGTAATAGTTGTGTTGAAATGCCTGTCTCTTGTTGGTCTCAGTGGAACTCAATGATATGCACCCGCCGTGTGGTGGAATGTTGAATGTTCAGCACCCTGAGACCCTCTAGGCTAGAATGGTATTCCAGGTCACAGTACCAGATGCTGTTTATTGACTGATGTGGCTGCGTAGAGTTAGAGTGGTATGAAGTCTCTAAGTTATTAACTAGGCAGAGTCTAGGGATAAGTTTATCTTTCTCTGGCATTGCTGACTTGCTGCACAGGGAAGTATTCTGATGTTCTCTGGTGAGTTTTCACATTTCCTTCAGATGCTTTCTCATTCTGTTTGATAGTGCATCCTCAGGTTCAGCTTTCCTGCAACATTTCCCCCACAAGCACCCTTACATAGCACATATCAGTATTTCTCTTTTATGTCTTGCCCCAGCACTATCTCATTTATTTTATGCTTTTAAATCTAGGCCAGGTGCTACTTAGAGACATGAGAAGGGAAATGGATATTTTCTCAATATGTGGAGTATGTCACCTCATACTGTGCCATTCAATATCTGTGGAAACTTAGCCAGTGAATTGCCATGATATTTTGAATTTAGTTTAAAAAGATCTGCCACTTGTGTCTATAAATGCTTATGGTATACAAGTGATTTATTCTGTGCTTCTCCTTGGCTGTTTTATTGCCATAGAAAGCTTAACATAACTAGAAGCCAACACATTTTTCTAAACTCCCTTGGCCTGAATCAGTCTCTCCTATTCTCATTGCTATATTATTCCAATGCCCCCCAGATTCAACTGCCCAGTCATCTTTGATGTCTTTATCTAGCCAGTGATTTAGAACCATGGTATCCTTCCAATTCTTCCTAAAATTCAAAACACTCCGTTCTTTTAATTCCCATTACTACTGCCCTAATTCAAGCCCATAAATTATTATTTGGATTTCTTGGTTCCTTTCTATTATTCTATATTCCTATTAAATAACTTTCCATACTTTGATCACATTACACATGTATTTTAAAACAGTTAATGTTTTCCCTATTTCCTAGAGGGTAAAGTGCTTTCAATTGAATAATTATTGATCTAACAATCTTAAATGCCATTCTCCATGTTGTATAAGGTACAAATGTGATTTAGATGTAGTTTTTCAAGAAAATTACTGTTTAGTAGAAAAAACAAGATTTGCAAAGTTAATTATAAGGCAGATAAGGAAGTGTTGTAAGTCTTGAGAGCGATAAAGTTCTAGTGAGTTTAAGAGGACGAAGTGATGATGATTCCCTCTGATGGAGAGATGTAGGGTAAGTTTTAAAGTAAAATCTCAAGTTGGAATATAGGCAAGGGAAGAAATGTGAACAAGCTCTGCAAATATAATTATATCAATAAAGGCTGATATCAAGCCAAGGCACATTTGGGGGAAATTTAAGTTGTCCAATTTAAAACTGTTTCATTGAAGACCTTCCAGAACTTGGCCTAACCTTCTTGGATTTCTCTCCTTCCATCTCCTTAAAAAGCAATATTTGTCCCAACCAAAATGGTCCATGCTTTCTTGTCTGGCAAATTCATTGTTGGTACCCTTTCTCCATGCTTTTGCCTTGCTATTCTTTTAGAATGCTGACTTCCTGAACTTTCTCACCAAAGTTTTCAGACTTCCAGTCCCAGGTCCCTCTCTACTTCTAAGGATGTGTTTTGTGTAGCAGATACAGTGTTTGTTTTAAATTAAATTTGAATGTGGGACATACTTACTCTAGTTCAACTACCTTCTCCTTAGTTTCTGCTGTTATTCTCTTTTAAGTGGCTTTTCTTTTTGGTTCCTACCCAGGCCCTTGTCAACATTTGATTTTGTAATCTCTGTGAGCTTTTCCAACTCACTTTTGCCCATGGCAATGACTTCTATCTTTAAATTCTCTTTCTTCTCTGAATTTACTCCTTTATATCTTTCAGTTAGAAATCATGTACTGCTTTAAAGTACCTCTGGATTTAATGATTAATTTACTTCAATATTTAACTACTGTTCCCTATGTCCTCAGGAAGCCAAAGGAACTCCAAGTGTTTTATAAGCTCTCCCTGTCCACAAGAATGCCTCACATTAAGTATAAGTGCAAAAATATTAGGTTGAAACATTTGAAATTATTATTATTTTTTGGTCTAAATGGTTGGTCTCAATGACCAATTTCAAGCATTTCAACATAATAAAAATTGAATTTGATTTTTTTAATTTGCAAATTTATGAAATTTCCTAAAATGGATTTTTAAATTGTATTAATAAAAGTTTATTTAGCTCTCTTTATGTGGAAAGCTTCCAAAGCATTTAATAGAGTTTGACTATCATATTTATGAATTAGTATTTTAAAAAGTCATTTTAATTTGAGTATCCTATCTAATAAAAGAGTAATATGCAAATTGACCCAAGGCATAAGATAACCACCCCCATGTGGTCAAAGATGGCTGCCCCCATGTGGACACAAAATAGCCACCACAAGATGGCCTGCAGGGGAAGGCAGTTGTGGGAAGTTAGGGGTGATCAGGCTAGCAGAGGAGGGCAGTTGGGGACACCAGGCCAGCAAGGGAGGGCAGTTGGAGGAGGGACCCAGGCCTGCAGGGGAGGGCAGTTGGGAGTGACCCAGGCCTGCAGGGGAGGGAAGTTAGGAGGACCAGGCCTGAAGGGGAGGACAGTTGGGGGGATCAGGCCAGCAGGGGAGTGCAGTTGTGGGAATCGGGCAAGCAGAGAGGTCAGTTAGGGGTTGACTGGGCCAGCAGAGGAGGGCAGTTGGAGGAGACCAGGTTAGAAGAGAAGGGAAGTTGGAGGGGACCAGGTCTGCAGGGGAGGGTAGTTGGGGGGACCAGGTCTGCAGGGGAGGGCAGTTGGGAGCCAGTAGTCCTGGATTTTTTGAGAGGGATGTCCCACTGCACGTTTAGGCCTGTCCCCTCAAGGGGTCCCAGATTGGAGAATTTCATGCACCGGGCCTCTAGTATGAATAATAACTTATTAACCTATACTTAAAATATGGAAAAACCCCTATTTTCAAAGAAAAGATATAATTTTAGAAGAATCACTTTATATATTTTACCATTTTATTCTCAAGAAATAAAGAAAGGTAATGTAGTTGCTTGAATTGCTTAATGTGGAATTGGGTATCTGAAGTTAAGTTTTGGTTCTGGGCAGATCATTTCACCCTTTAGCCTTAGCTTTCTGTTGTGTGATGGTGATAATAACCTGTCCACAGGTTTGTTGGGAGGATTAAATAAGATAGTGCATATCAGGAGGTCAAGGATTGTACCTAGTATGTAACAGACACATTGGTTTTCTTCCCTTTGATGTTCATGCAGAGGGTGTTAGGGAGAATGTTGGTGAAAAATAAGGGTAATATGCAATTATCAGGGGTATGTTTGCTGTTTTACGTATTCACATTCTACTCACGTGGACCTGGCTAATAAATATCTCTGGCCTTATGTTCAACACTTTTACCTCTTCATTCTATTATTGCTCCCTTTGTTCTAGACAGTTTCAAGTTTTCTTTTAATCTTTGCTTGAACTATAATCTTTCTCATATTTACAAAGGCACATGTCACATTACCATGTGCTTTTTTCTCCTTTACAGCAGTTATCACCATTGCAGTGAAAAGGCAATCATGTAGTTCAGTGTTTCATAACTCTGCCTTCATTATATTTAAAACTCCAATATGGTGAGCATGTTGGTTTCTTTCGTCACCATTACTACAGGGCCAAACATGGTACCAGGTCCATAATAGTGTAGGGTCTAATGAACGTTTGCAGAATCAATGACTGACTGTCTGACACATTTAAATAACGAATGTCTTGCTGTAGAGTGGCACATGCATAAGAATTTGTCAGGTAGTCACTTCAAGATACTTTTTCAAACTGTACCTAAAAGAGGAACTACTGATTCTTATTGATGGAGCTCGTAGACAGGAGAATCATGTCTTCAGTCAAACCAAGCATGTGGGCTCTGTATTTAGAATGGTCAGAACTTAAAGAGTTGCAAGTAAGTGAAGAAGCTAAAATTTGAAGAACTGGAAATATAAGTGCTGTTCAGATTACGCTTAAATCAGAGGAAGAAAATTATTTAGTTGTTTATAAATTAAATTAAAAATTGTTTCCTTTGTTAGTATGTATAACAAGCTTGACACAGTAAGTTCTTTCCTTCTCTCTTATTCCTCTCCTTTTCTTTCTTTATTAAAATAATTGGTTATCTTCTCCTATGTACCAGTAAGATAGAGCTATCATCTATTTATCCATCCATCTGCCCATCCATCCACCCCATATATGTGTATGTGTGTGTGTGTATTTGTTATTTGTATATGTGTTTGTATTTTGCCAATGATATTTTCTCTAAACTATTAAATAAGTTTTCTATATGGATCAGTTGAATGGACATGAGATTATCTTGTTTTTTATCACATAACATTTTTTAAATCAATTTTTGCTCTAAGAAACTATTGTTTTGCTAATACTTTTCAAATGACCAAACCTATTCACATTAGTCTGAGTCCCCACAATTCTCATTTTGATTTCTCTGAAACTCAGTAGACTCTGTTGATCCCTGGGCTCTGGTCTGCAAATGTGCATATCCTCAGATTGTTAGAGTAGTCTCTCCTGGGGCACTGAAGCCACATTAGGAAAATTGAAGACAATTTTTTTTTGTTGTTCTTGAGTTTTAAATGACTTTGCTCTGAAGCTAAAATCTCCCTTGGCTGGTATACATAGAGCCGTTACAGAGCTTAGAGGCTAGTGAAATGTGACTGTAGGCCCAGTATACTGTGTCAACTATTCTCTAGGCTGAAATGTGCAACCTGGCAAGAGCATGGATTAATTTCTGCCTCAGCATCAAATGACTCACATATTCCTTAAGAACTTTTACAACTCTCATTGGCTTTTCTGTATGCACCCCATATTATGAGGCCGAGATACTATACCAGATACCATGTATGTATTCCAGGGCTTTGTCTCTGAAATTTTGTGGGAAGTGATTTGTGGCAATTTCCCCTCCTTTTAAAATTATTTGAAGTCTTTCTCTTAGCCCAGACTTTCTTTGACTCTCTCTGACAAAAGTAATTAAACGATTTTTGTATTTTTCTTCAAAAAAGAAAAAAAGAGATTTTTAACTTTTTTTTTTAAATTCGTGTGCCTATGTGTGTTTGTGTAAAAATTAAAAACAAAATATTTTTAAATTGTAAAAATAAAAGTATGAAAGGACAACCCTAAAGGCAAAGTTTTCCCCTTCTGGGGAACAACCTTCTCTTCATGTAGATTGGGGAGTCTTCTTTCTCTTCTCTAGCTATGGAAGATGGGTGCTTCCCAGATCTCCCAGACAGTGGCACAGAAATCTCTGATTAATGAGCCTTTGATTACCCGGTTTCTTTGAAGACAGGAAAAGAATTATGAACATCTTAGAACCAGAGCTGTCCCAGGAAGAGAAGTTGGCAATGGTAAAGTGTAAATGAATATATGTATATTGATATTGAGGACATATTCACAGTACGGGATTGAGGGGAGGAACATTTATAACATAATATAGCGTTTAAAGTAGGATCTTATTTTTATCCAGAGAGGAGTTATCTGTGTGTCTGTATTTGTACATATCTTGCTGGATATGCATTTTGATACTAATTGTGGTTCTCTTTGGAGATGGTATTTTAGTTTTCGATGAAGTTTGTGTGGAAAAAAAAAGTTATAGTAAATTTTCCTAATAATGGGATATAGTCTTTCTTGAGGGCTTAATATGCCAAGCATTGTTAATGCCTTATTTAAATTATTTCACTTTTCACATTATGTAATATTTTATATATTGTAATAAGAAGAAATATTTAATCAAAACAATACAAAATTATTTATTAAAAATGCTACCTTATTTTCCCCATTTGCCTACTGTACTAAATAAGGTAAGGTTTATAGATACCAAATCTTTAGTTTGAAAAATTGTGAAATTAATATTCTTTTGCATAAAGATTGTCTTTCTTTTCTATTTCCTTTTCATAGACTTGATAATGGATGCAAAATACCATAGTTCTTGGTAAAATTAAAGATGTGGTGTTTGGGAGCCTGTCACTCTGGTCATCTGCAGGTCTGTAAAACTAGCTCCTTTCCTGAGAGATACCCCAGAGATAATTTGCTACTATCAAATTAAAGACCCTAGCCCTGGCCAGTGTGGGTCAGTTGGTTGAGTGTCATCCCATCCACTGAGAGGTTGCTGGTTTGATTCCTTGCCTAGGCATATGCCTGGGTTGCTGGCTTGATCCCTAGTACAGGGTGGAGGTATGGGGTGTGTGCAGGAGGCAGCCAATTGATGTTTCTCCTCTCTCTCTCTCTCTCTCTCTCTCTCCCCCCCTTCCTCCTTCCTTCCACCTTACTCCCTCTCCCACTCCCCTCCATTCCTCCATTTCTCTTCCTCTAAAATCAATAAAAACATTAAAAAATTAAGACCCTAAATAATTACTAAATTAGTAACTTATTTTTTCAGAAAAATTTTATATTATAGATTGATATTTTGAGAATACCAAAGAGATATTTTGAGACCACTAAAAGACAAATGTGGAGGTTGTATTCTACTACTCATATTCTGAAACCATTCTTGGGACTCAAGCATCAACTTCTGTAATCCAGATTTAGTGTTCTTCACATGCTGCTCAAAGCTTTACATGTTACCTTTGTCATTTCCTTGATCAAGGAAGGAGCTTAATTTTATTCCCAAAATGGAGTGGAGCATAACTGTGTCCCCATTGAGTTGTCTCAGGGGAGTCAACAATTTATTCGTTTCTGGTTACATTTTGCAAAAGGGATATTCTTCAAAGTCCATTACATTAAGTAATTTTTTCTCCCTATTATTTGAAATATATTTATTAACTAAAGAATGAATGTCCTTTAGGACTTGATTTTTCTTAAATGAGATTAGAAATAATCTTTTATTTTAGAATCTTGAGAGCTCCTGAACAGATTTAAGGTTCACCTGGGATTCTTTTAAAATTTTTCTAATACTGAGTTTACTGCCCAGATTTTGATGACTGATATAAATTTGTTATATTTTAGGTAAAGGTACCAAGAGTTGTTTGTTTGTTTTCTTTCTGGCATTGCCAGAAAGCCTTAAGACTCCTGAAAGCTAAGAAAATCATAGCTGAAATTTCTATAGTATCTATGGGAGCATCAATGAATAGAAAGGCTAGTGACTGGCGTTTCTATGGCAACAACAGGATTTTTTCGGGCTAGAAAGATGTGTAGGTTACACCATCAAATGTTCCAGAGATTGGTCTCCATGACAACAGTTGTGAGTGGGGAAATGTATGCTCATGAGATTTTGTTTCAGAAGCCTATCGCGTTATTTTAGAAGAAAACCATTTGCAAATCAATATTTCTTCTATTTGATACTTTAAAGAATGTACATAGTCAAAATAAGGAATTCTATTTGTTTCAATATTTTTGATAAAGCATTCTTAAATTATTTGTATTACAAAGAGGATTATTGATTTACAAACAACTCCTCTAGCAGCATTCTTGAAATAACCCAAGGAATGCAGACTTTTCTAATGAATTTACTTTAAATGTAAACATTTATTTCAGGGAGCAGTGTTTCCAAATGTGAAAATAACTAGAGTGATTTCAACTTTCTGATGTCGCTGAACAAAAACCAACCACCAGAATACATAATGTATTAAAGGTTTACTCTTGTGCATTAGGAAGACAGGATTGATTACAGCTGCCATAGAATAGAATGCTCAAAACTACTCACTTACAAGTTCTTCGTATGCTTGAATTTATAACAGCTTTTGGTGACTTTTCCTTATTGCTGTGTTTTGAAAATCTCTAATTTAGCATAAGCACCAAGGCAATGGACCATGCCTTAGTGTGCTGTTTGCATAATTAAGGATGCATATAGCAAGTGTCAGTGAAGGACTGACTCAACCACAGAAATAAACGCTGGCCTTATGCCTGAGGTTTAAAACAGTTTGTGAAAACATTTTGTTTTCGTCTCATGGGTGGATGCTTGTGTAATCATTTTTTTTGAGACCTGCTTGGTAAGATTGATTTGTTTGTGCTAGTGAGGAAACGTAAAATTTAAACTGTGAACAGACTTAGGAAAAAAGCGAAAAGGAGATAGCTCCCTCAGGGCTGGTACTAGGGAGTAGTTAGGACACATAGTTTAAAAGGAAGGAAGTGATGCCCCAACTTGGAGAGAGTGGCTGCAGGAGAGAATCACCTGACAAGATCCTCTGTTCTTTGTTGAGGGACACAGATAGTACACTGGCAGCCACTTGGGAGAGCAGGAGCCTAGGGAGTAAATATCCTGACTGCTCTTTCCACTCTCACCTGCTTCTCAAGCTCCTGCTGGTGTCTCCCATTGACTGGACCCAACAGAAGTCAGAGGATAAAGAAGTGAATAGACAAATTCCCTAATGTCAATTTACCAGGGCACAGAACAGGCAAGAGAAGAGTGGATAACTGATCTGGAGGGTCAAGCACAAGATACCCAGCATCACCAGAAGTGACACATACTTCAAAATGTCAACAGTGAAAAATGTTTGATTTAAAAACATCGTACACACACACACACACACACACACACACACACAAAGACACACACACACACAAATGTGTTAGTATTAGTTTGGGTTAATAGTGATGTAAATATTGATGTAAAATGTTAGAATTATTTTTATGCTTTACCAAAAAAAAGCAAAATTGAGTATTAATATGGGGTATTGACTAAAGTCTTTATGTTAATGAGTTCCACTTAATCATTATTAATAATCATTTATCCACAATTTCAAATATTTAGTTGTGTTCAATCACATGTTTATATCTATTTATTTAGTTATCTACAGTGTAAACTATTTTGGGCGTATAAAAAGAGAGCTAAGCCCTAACCAGTTTGACTCAGTGGATAGAGCATTGGCCTGTGGACTAAAGGGTCCCAGGCTCGATTCTGGTCAAGGGCATGTCCCTTGGTTGCAGGCACATCTCCACATCTCCAGTGGGAGGTGTGCAGGAGGCAGCTGATTTATGTTTTTAACTCTCTACCTTCTCTCTTCCTCTCTGTAAAAAATCAATAAAATATATTTTTTAAAAAGTGAGCTAACATTAAAAAAATCAATATCATAGACCTGAAAAGGATCATCAGACATTATTTCAATGTTTATTCTCTGCCTTTAGACCAGCTATTATATAAACTATTTCAGTGAGTGGCAGAGCGTTATGAAGATGCTCATTTCTGAGTAAAGGTAAAAAGGAAGTATAACATTGTTCTGGCCTTTAACAAGCTAATTATTTGAGAAAGAAGACTCTCCAAGAGATTAAAGAAGATGAAAAGCAGTACGTGGTGAATTGCAAACATGATTATATTGATATAAAACTTCTATGGCTATTTTGACTTTTTTTGAGATTTCTAAAGAAGAATTAAAATACCACTTGTTTGGGGGATCATTTGTTACTTTGTCTAGTCCTCTGCAGGCAAGCCTTTTTTTTCTCTCTGTCTCACATAGCCTTATGTTCATGGACCTGGTTTGTTTGTTCTGATTATTTAAATTCAATATAAGTACAACTATACTTAGTAAAAAACATTAATTCAAATCTTGCTTTTACCATTTCCTAGTATCATGATTTTGATCTTAATATGTTAGTGCCTCAGTTTTCTTATGTGTAAAATGTGAACTCAGAATAAAATAATGAATGGAAAGGTTTTTCCCCTACACTTGGCACAGAGCACAGTAAATAAATCATATGAATGAAGTGGAACTCATTCTACTTACCAGTTAAGCAATCTGTTAGGTTTTTACGGAGGGTTAGAAATATAACCATTTCAAAAGTTAAAATAACTAGAAATTCCCATTGATTTTTCAGGTCCATGACTCATTACCTCCTGTGTGAAACAAGTAGTATTCCCCTTCAAGGATTCAGTTTCATAGCCAAATCCTTAGGTTGGCTCCACGAAGTACACATACATCGCTTCTTCTCTATTTGTACATGCATGACCCAACTCTAAAGAAACTATGAATTGGTTTCCTTGAATTCAGGTGATGACTGTCCACATTAGTGAACAGTAGGAAAGAGAGACATTTATTCATGTATAGACATATTATGCTGTGCCTACTGGCACAAAACACAGGTCTTGGCCAAACTTTTGACTATAGGACACTGCCACTTCTAACAACAACAGCAGCAATTTATTGAGTACTCAATATCAGATATTGCACTAAGGGCTTTGCCTATATGATTTCACTTAACATGCATAGGGACCCTGTAACTTGTACATATTATGATCCTTTTATGGACAAATAAACTGTAGTTTGATAAGTTAAATTCCTTGGACAGGACCTTACAAATAAGAAATGCCAAAAGTAGGATACAAAATAAAGTTGAACACTTAAAGCTATGTTCTTAAACCATGATTTAAAATACTTACATGCTTGTACTTATTTATTCATCCAGCCATTTGTTAATTCACTCAATTCTAGTGTAGAATTTTTGTGGCCTTTCAAGCATTTTGAATTTTATTTATTTTTAATATATTTTTATTCATTTCAGAGAGGAAGGGAGAAAGAGATAGAGACAGAAACATCAATTGAGAAAGAATCATTGGCTGCCTTGTGCACATCCCCCAACCTGGGACTGAGTCTGCTCAAGCACTGAGCCACACCAGGCAGGCTAAAGTTTATTTTTGAGAGAATTTGAAGTGTGGTGATATAGATAAAAATTAAATTTTATGGTTTGACTTTTTAGGGCTTTTGAGCCTTTTCATTTAGTTAGATTTCTAGGTATGATATTATCAATTAAAGGAAATCCAGGAATGTTTATTTAATGGTAAACTTAATATTTAACGTAACTGGCCCAGCAACATTAAAGGGGATTGCTGAAGCCGACTCTTGAAGCTGTGGGCTAACCATTTTGCACTGTTTCTATCTACACTTATATTCATATCTTCTTATCCCCTCAGACTCAAACTCAGGCCTTTCAAATGGAGATTTAAAATTACTGCCATTTATGTAAAGTACTTTACTACGACAAAGTTATTTAAATGGAAAATAAAATGCTTTCTTTAAGGGGAAAAAACCTTTCAAATGTAACTTAATATTGAGCAGAAATTTTAATCCATGGTTCACTCTGCCTTTGTGAATAGGAACACAGAATTTCCAAATTTTCAGTTACCTTAGTATATTATTAAATTAGAATAGAATAGATTTTAAATCACATTACCTATTTTTGATGACAAGAATCTTGAGGTATGCATTTAATTTGGAGAAAAGAGTTAATCTGATGATAACAAAGTGATACAATAGTTGGCAATTATTAAGCAGGCACTATTGCATCGGTTTATATAAATTTCCCTATTCATCCTAATAACAGTAAAATAGAACATTTACATTACTATTATATTGAATAGGGAAGAGAAAGGTTAAGAGATCATTTTAAACACAATACAAATAAGAATGGTTGGAAAATTACTTTAGTTATAGAGCCATTTACTGATAATTATGAAACAATGTAGATTTAAAGTCTTATTCTTTTGAAAGGTTTCATATAATTAACTTCAGAGAATTTTATTTTCAAACTTACAAGAGTTGGCTTTAAAATTCTGAAAACTGTGTTCCATTTTGTCTGATCTCCCTTAATCCTAAATAAAAGTAATGAAATATAAAATTAATTTTTCCCAGATTTCTTTTAGGTTAATTCAGTAGAATTTGGAATATAATCCCATATATCCTCATCATCCAGTATTAGATATTATGACTATTAAGCTTGAGGAAAGAGATTGTAGTCTTGTTAGGAAGTATCTAGGTACATAACTTAATTTTTTAAGAAATGTTTTATTGTAATATAATATATATGCAAACAAGTACACAAATTGTAAGTATATAAACTGATGAATATTCATAAGGAAGAACACCTGTGTAACAATAACTTCTCAAAGAACATGTATGCATGACCTATAGACACAGACAGCAGTGTGGTGTTGACCAGGGGAAAGAGAGGCAAGGGCCAGGTGGAGGTGGGCAAAGGAGGGGACATGTGAACATTTGTAATAGTGTAAACAATAAAAATAAAGTTAAAAAAATAAATAAATTGGGGGAAAATTGACCATCACCAAGCAAGTCAACTGTCTCCTTTTAGCCTCCACCTAGTCACTATAACCCTTTAGATATAGCATTTCTAGATTGTCTTTATTCAGTTTCTTTAACTTCTGAATTTTTTTTAAAAAGTGCCCTTTTATCTCCAGTTTAAAGTGTATTGGCATAAAATTGTTCGTAATATACCCTTATTATCTATAAACCAGAGGCCTGGTGCATGAATTTGTGTACAGGTGTGTTCCCTCTGCCTGGCTGGTGATTAGGGTCATTGTGGGGAGGGACTGTGGGAGGTTGGCTGTGGGAGTATGCTGACCACCAGCGGGCAGCTCCCGCATTGAGTGTCTGCCCGTTGGTGGTCAGTGCACATCATAGCAACTGGTCATTCCAGTCATAATGGCCTCTTAGGCTTTTATATAGAGAGATATATAGAGTATTATTCCTTTTTAAATCCTGGTATCATAATTAGATGGTATTATAATTAGATTTCCCTCTTTATATCCTTTACTTAATATTCTTAGGAATTAATTTTATTACTCTTTTCAAAAAAAGACATTTTATTGTTAATTTGTCCTTCTATATATTTCATTTTATTAATTTCTGGCCTCTGCTCTTGTTTTTATTTTTCTTTTGTGATGGGTGTTAATTTGTAGTTTTTTCCTAAGTTGTTAAAATAGTTTGATTTTAGCTACTCTTTTACAATATATATATTTAAGACTATATTACCTATAGATATGGTCATTTTCTATATCCTACATATTTCGATGTGTCCTTTTTAAAATATTATTCAGTTTTCCACTTTTTGTTTCTATGGTAATTTCTTCTTTGACATATGTAGTGTTTATTTTGGGAATTATCTGTTTGTCATACATTTTCTTTTCACTTAATATTTTTATTTTGTGAAATTGAGTAGATTCAACAGTCCATTATTTATTATAAGCTATGCAACTTACTTGTTATTAATATTTGTCTGGCTGTCACTAGACCTCATGTGGCATTCAGACTTGCAGTTTGGCCAGCTGACTGAGGATTTTTCTAATCACTCAATTCATCAATGAAAGTTTCAGGGTAGCAGTAATTTCCCTGAGCTATTGGATACACTCTGCAGCTGTCAAACGAGTAATCAGAAGGTCCAAATCAGCTTCTGCAATTATACTCACAATCAGAGGAAATAGCACTGTCAGAAGTCTCATCACATTCACCAAAGAAAGAAGTTATTTTAAGGTCACTGTGGCACAACTAAAATCTTGGTTCTCTCTTCAATGGTTGCAGGTCTGTCCCTAGATACTAGTACTTCTTCAGGCAGTGAGCCTAGTATCTTCTCTCTCCCTCCTCCCTTCCTCCCCCACCTAAGCTAGCAAGTTGAAAGCCAGCCATTCAAGGCATTTGAAGTAGAAGCAAAATATTTATCAGGATGGCAAAAAAAAAAAAAAGCAAATCTGACCCTCCTTAGACTAACTGAACATTTTTGCCTGTGACTTGGGTAGACACTAACTGCATGTATTCCCCAAGAAAGTTGATAGCTTCCTCATGAGTGTTCTTCTAGTAATTTAGCAACCTGGAGAAGTCACTAATTCCTCATGCCTTATTCTTTTGTTTATGGAGCACTTTGCATTTATCTTTTTATTTGATGGTTCTGGTGAGCTTGAACCTGGACTAGATCTTGCTGGGAGAGAGGGGCAGGACTGTAACTGGGGCTCAGATAATCTTGCTCCTCCTATCACTTTTTTTTCTGTTATATGACTTTACCCCTAATCAAAAGAGAATGAAAAAGAAAAAAGAAACCTTCACAAAATTTTATATTTAGAAATTTGTCTTTTACTGTAAGGGTCAGCTTTTATCAGCCAAGGTTTTCCAAATGTTTTCTTGTGCATGGTCTCTCTTTATTGTTCCTATACATCCTTTTTCAATTTTACTCTTAGCCTGGGGCAAAGCATTGCTAATATCACCAGATTTTTCAAGCTATTGTTTTAAGGAAGAAAATTTGATTCTGAGATAGCATTGAATATTGTTCTTAGGATAATTTTGTTTTATGTGTTTCTTGTTAGAATAAGACAACTCTAAACAAATCTGTAAGAAGTTTCGTATTCTGTTCATTATATACAAGATACAAGTTAATACTCTCTCTCTGCCTGGCACATTCAAACAGTCAAATAGGCTAATTTGCCTTTTGAAAGTCTTCAGTGTCTTTCAGTTGGTGGAATCTTATCTATGAGAAATCCATCTGAATTTGTAATGAATTTTAAAATTCCTGAATTACAGATCCACCACTGCCAAATTATTTCTATTAGAGAATCATCTATATTAAAATTACCTAATTCATTTTGGATAGGCTTCTCATATAATAAAAGAAACATATTTTAAACATCAATTAGAAACTTCTTCTCACGACCTATTGCCCTAGGGCAGTGGTGGGCAAAGTCATTCGTCAACAGAGCCAACTATCAACAGTACAACGATTGAAATTTCTTTTGAGAGCCAAATTTTTTAAACATCTTCTAAAGCCACTTCTTCAACATAGACTAGCCCAGGCCATGGTATTTTGTGGAAGAGCCACACTCAAGGTCCCAAAGAGCCGCATGTGGCTGGTGAGCTGTAGTTTGCCTCCCACTGTCCTATGGAATAAATTATTAGTGGGAGAATGCTTTCTTAGGCAGATCATATTTTAAGACAGCAACTAAATGTCCATCCTCAAAACACAAAGTCAATTATAATGGCTCTAAGGAAACTGGCCACATAGGTGGGCTTTGGCAGGAGGCTCATATTCCTTGCTCTCCTCTCTACACTCATAAAACTGTGATGCTTGTGCCATGAGACCCCAGACTGTCTGCCCGGCTCCTTCAGTTGATGTGTGCCCCAAGCTCAAGCACCTCCTTGCTCCTCTCCCTGATGCCATCACGAAGTTTCATTCCTTTAGGCTCTCTAACTCCATTTGTCCTATTTTCCAAGGAAACAGTAAGAAGACTAACTTATCCATGGTACGGTGCTTGTGGGCAATCTTGTAGAGGTAATAATTCCTTTGTAGTTTAATAACATGGGCCTTAAGGATAGAAAATAAATGAACTCAATGTTTGATGATACCTACCTTGTTTGAGTGTTACTAGGCACTGAGCATTTACTGTTCTAGGTCTTATATTTACGAATTATTTTTAAAAAATGTTTTTATTGATTTCAGAGAGAGGAAGGGAGAGGGAGAGAGAAATATCAATGATGGGAGAGAATCATTGATCCGCCGTCTTCTGCACGCATCTCCCCCCCCCCCCCCCCCCAGGGGATTGCGCCAGCAACCTGGGCATGTGACCTTATTGGGGAATCGGACCGTGACCTCCTGGTTCATAAACCGATGCTAAACTGCTGAGCCACGCCTGCTGAGCTGCAATTAATTTTTAAATGATGACCAATCTTTGAGAAGCTCTTTTAACTGCTTACCTAATTTCATTCATCTTTCAGCTCAAGTATAATCTCCAGAAGGCCTGCCTATCTAGCATGGTACTGTTCCCCATCCCTCTTTATCCCCTTTAGCTCTTTCACTGTGTTCCATATCATTTATTCATTGGTATTATGTCCCAGATCTATCTAGATGCTTGCTTATATTCTGTTACATCAACTAAAATGGTAGCCCCATGAGAACATGACCTTTATTCTCCATAGCTTGAAAAATCCGGTGATATTAGCAATGCTTTGCCCCTTCTAAATATGGAGGCTATATATGTATAGTTACTGAATTAAGTTCAACATTATCCTCATTTTCACAATTGAGGAAACTGCTCAGAAAGGTTAAATAATGACCACAAAGGCATATAGATAGAAAGTGATGAAAATGGGCCAGAATCCAGGCTTGTTTGGCTCCAAACCCGTAGTCTCTCATTACAAAATGCTGTAACTTTCCCCACCCCTGATATAATGGGGAGGGATTCTAATTAATTAAATGGTAAGTGATATAAGAGATAGTTTTTTCCTAAGCTATACCCTCAGAATCCCTAAAATCACAGTTGGAAGGGTGCCATCTATCTGTGCAGATAACTAAGCCAGTTAATGCTTACATTTGGGGAATTTTGAGAATCTAAAATAAAGTGATGCCTTGAGTGAAATCAAGTTCAAAGGACCATTATTATAGAATAAGAGAAATAACGTGAAGATCAGTTCAGTATGCCACCTGGATGTTGAAAAATAGTAAAAAAATATTTATTATGACCTTTACATGGTGTCTGGGGTTGATTAGTGGAAAAATAAAACTTTACAAAAACCTTGCTATTATGTGATTTAATATTAAAAAGAATTATTAGGAACAAGTAGGATGTTTGTGGATAAACTCCATTTGCTCATTTATTCCAGGGACCCATGGTCATGGACCAGGAGGAGGAGAGGTCTTAGCCTATTGTCTACATTGCCTATCATCAGCAATGACCTTGGGAAATAAGTTTTGCTAGTTCAAAAGTTCCTTGTTAGCTCATTTCCTTCTGTATCTTTTCTTGTTCTTTCTTTTCCCCTTCTGACCTGGTGTCGCTAATACCGGTTCTTTGTTTTTGTCTGTAGGTTTGCATTGTTACGGTAAGCATATTCTATTGAGAAGACTGTATCTTATTATGTTATTTCCTTTCTGAAAAATAGATCCCCACACAAACATTCATGTGATTAAAAAGAAAAGGGATGTATTCCTGTGTCTGAGTAAATCTGTCTAGTGAGTCACAGTTTGTGGTTTTCTTAATTGTGGAGTTGCCTGTCATTATTTTCAGTGCCCTGGGTCAGTCACTTCTGTCGCCTAGGATGATAAAAGAGGTTTGGTTTAATGAGACATACTGCTCTCAGATGTAGGTACACTCTTATTGTCTCATCTGTGGGGTTTTCACCACCTCCCCTCTCCTAGTATTTGTGAAGTTTTAAAAATCACTTCTTTGTCCCAGTTTAGCTCTGAATCTTACATTCAACTCTAAGAGGATTTATAATCCTTTATAGTCATTTGGAATATCCAGTTGGGTTCTGCGATAAGCAAACACATTAGCCAACCTTTCTCTAATGACTCTCCCTGACACTGCTGAAGGCAGATGTGTTAAGCTAATCTGCCCACCAGATACGTGTTTTACCCTGACCAATTAATGGTTGAAAATGCCCAGAAGAATATCCTATTTAAGTAGGCATCAACAAAAGAAGACTGTGTGTGTCTCATAAATGTGCAAGTTCCCTTAAATTGATCAAGAATTGGTTTTCAGTACTATTTTGGAATTGATATATCCTAATAGTGATGAATAGAACTATCAAGGAATATTTCTTCCCAGTCATAACAATGTCCCTTGAATGACAATGCTCTCTTTGTACACAGGGCTCAACACTTCTATTTTGGTCATACTCCATAAGCTTTGCTTCTTTGTTGTTGTTGTTGTTGTTGTTGTTGTTGTTGTTGTTCTTCTTCTTCTTCTTCTTCTTCTTCTTCTTCTTCTTCTTCTTCTTCTTCTTCTTCCTCTTCTCTTCCTCTTCCTCTTCCTCTTCCTCTTCCTCTACCTCTTCTACCTCTTTCTCATCCCCTTTTCCTTCCCCATCCTTCCCCCTCCTTTTTTTGCATAGAGATGTCTATTCATTCTATTGTGATATAGCCCTAAATCTTCTTTTCCAGTCTTATTATTTTCACTTGTTGTCATTAATAAACAGCTTTCAAAATCTAAGTGAATTCAATACCAAAAGTTTAGAATACAACTTCATCCATTTCTTTTATAAGTATTTTTGTTCATTTATTATCTGTGAGGCCTGGTGACAGAGTAGGATCTAAGCCAAGTTCAGGATTTTTATTTTTTTTGTGCTTATGAGTTTCTACTTCTGGCAAATATATCTTATGTAGATAACTAGGACCAGAAGAGTTGTTTCAAACAAAAAGCAGTTCATTGAATAGAAAAAAAACAACTTAGTATACAGGATTTGCCACAAAAATGTATACACACTTTAACAGCTGTTGATGTTTTTCTTTTTTAGATTCAACCCATTGGAATTAATAATTATTCAAAGTGTGTATAGATTTTTTGAGGACACCCTGTATAATTAAACCATATAGGGCAGAATAGTGACATAAAAATGAAATGCTGTTCATATAATGGGAGCTTGGGTTCAAATCCTACCTCTGTTGTTTATTAATTATGTGCCCCGGATATGTTACTTAACTACCAACCTTAAGTTTTCTCTTTTCTTTTTTTAAATAAAAAAGTTTTTATTGATTTCAGAGAGGAAGGGAGAGAGAGAGAGAGATTGAAACATCAGTGATGAGAGAATCACTGATTGGCTGCCTCTGCATGCCTCACCCTGAGGACTGAGCCCACAGCCTAAGCATGTGCCCTGATTGGGAATCAAACTGACCTCTTATTCATAGGTCAATGCTCAACCACTGAGCCATACCAGCCACTCCAGTTTTTTTCTTTTCTACCTAGGGTTTGTTTAGATTAAATGAGGTATAATGTATCAGCATACAGTAGTAGCTTCTTTCTAAATTGTATTCTTTTGTTACTGATTCAGGACTCTTGGACAGGATCTGAAAGTCATCTATCACATTAAACATCTGCAATAGGCTGAACACATTAACTAATTGAAAGGCATTTGAATTGAGTGACAGATTTTGCTCCCTTTTCATTACATGGCATGGGTACATTTCTCAGGATAAAATTACCCCATTCTAGGAAAGATGGTGATAAACATTGCAAATTTTTTTTTTTGCAATTAGTAGTGAATATAGGTGTAATTTTACAGATAAAACGGATTTTATATGTTCTTCACAGGCTCAAGAAACTATGCAGGATTTTTTTTGTGTTGTTCTGGAGTACATCCCTTTGGAGTTCTATGTTTTATTCCTTTAAATTAAAAAAAAGGATGAATTTGATGGGACAAAGAATATTTCTTTAACAACCTTGCAATCAGATTCTGTGGAAATAATTTTCACTGCACATTACAGTTTAAGCAGGTTTTTCAGGCATTTTTATGGGAAGCAGTCACTGGAGGGGTTAGGGGCCTGGATTTTGGAGTTACCCTGACTGTGTACTAGCTCTGGCTCTGCTACATATTGGCCTAGGCAAGTTAATATAATCAAGCCTGTATTGCCCCAGATCTACAATAATTATAATAGTTATTATCCTATCTAATAAAAGAGTAATATGCAAATTGACCATATCTCTGATCAAGCCACACCCACAAGCCATGCCCATTAGCCAATCAGGAGCAAATAAACTCCAACCAAGATGGCTGCAGCCACTGAGAGCAGGAAGGAGGCTTGGGTTTCCAAGGCAATGGAGAAACCCAAGCTTTCCACCTCCCTTTGCTGGCCTAGGCCTCCACTCAATGCTACAAAGTTTCAATTATAGAAGATTCATAAATCTAACAGAAATGGTGGCAGCCATGGAGCTGGAGAGAGCAGAGGCTAGGGTTGCCTGGGTGATGGAGGAAGCCAAGCTTCTGCAGCCCTAGTGCCTAGGCCAACACTCTAGGCTACAAAGCTTCAATTATAGAAAGTAAATGTCCCAACAGAAATGGCTGCCACCACAGAGCTGGAGAGAGCAGAGGCTAGGTTTTCCCAGGAGATGGAGGAAGCCAAGCTTCTGCAGCCATAGTGCCTAGTCCTCTACTCTAGGCTACAAAGTTTCAATTATTCAATTTAAATAAACCCAAACAGAAATGGCAGTCTCCACAGAGCGAGCAGAAGGCTTGGCTCTGCTCCAGGCTACAAAGTTTCAATTATAGAACATAAATTAACCCCAGATCCCAGGGCCTCCACTTAAGTTGTTAGGGGGCATGGCCGGCCTGCAAACCACCATAGGCCCCTCTTCTAGGTCACTCCATGCCCCAAGGGAACCCCCACCCTGATCCAGATCACCCTTCATAACAAACCAGCTGGCACCAGGCCTCTATCCTATCTAATGAAAGAATAATACACAGATTGACCATCACTTGAACACACAAGAGGACTGCCTCCATGTGGTCAGATGGCTGCCCCCATGTGGACACAAGATGACTACCACAAGATGGCCAGCAGGGGAGGGCTTTTGGGAGGTTACAGGCCTGCAAGAGAGGGCAGTTGTGGGCAATGAGGCCAGCAGGGATGGGCAGTTAGGAGGGACCAGGCCTGCAAGGGAGGGCAGTTGGGGGCAATCAAGCCTGCAGGGGAGGGCAGTTAGGGGTGACCAGGCCGGCAGAGGAGGGAAGTTGGGGGCAAACAGGCTGGCAGGGGAGCAGTTAGACATCAATTAGGCTGGCAGAGTAGTGGTTAGGGAGTGATCAGGCTGGCAGGCAGAAGTGGTTAGGGGCAATCAGGGAGGCAGGCAGGTGAGCAGTTGTGAGCCAGCAGTCCTGGATTGTGAGAGGGATGTTCTGACTGCCCATTTAGGCCAGATTCTAAACTGGCAGTCGGACTTCCCTCGAGGAGTCCCAGATTGGAGAGGGTGCAGCTGGGCTGAGGGACACCCCTGCCCCCTGCGCAAGAATTTCATGCACTAGGCCTCTAGTAATGATTATAACTGCCTGACAGTGATTTCAGGGTTAATTAATGTAATGAAAATAAAATGCATACTACATGCTTAGAGCATTCATTCAATTAATGGTAACTATAATTTCTCCATTTGTTTTGGGACACTTTTTTTTAAAGTACAACTCCAGGTCCTTTAGTCTGACATAGGCAAGATTTAAAATTAGTAATTCCATACTCACATTAGAAAATGACAGAATGGTGTGATTAACCTAGGAGTAATAGCAGGTGTCCTCTTGTTTAGCTAGCTGGTTCTCTTAATATTCTTTTTAAAACTATATTTTTATTGATTTTTAGAGAGAGAGGGATAGTGAGATAGAAACAATGATAGAGAGAGAAACATCATCAATTGGCTACCATCTACATGCCCCCTAATGGGGATCCAGCCCACAACTGGGCATGTGCCCTGACTGGGAATCTAACCATGATCTCTTGGTTCCTGGATCCACACTTAACGACTGAGCCACACCAGCCAGTTCTCTTAATATACTCTTAACTCTCCCATAGTAATTTGTTGGGTTCCTATGGAGCCCACATACAGAAATGTTTTGCCAAATGAAAATTTTATCATCGTAGTCCCTCATGAGAAGTACAGATAGTAAAATGAGTAAAATTAACATTTCTGACTTCTCAACCTTATCATTATAAGAAGGCTTCTCTTGTTTTCAATGTATTGCTTTAAAGCTGATTTTGCCTTGTTAAGTTTGATTGCTTGTGTTAAATGAGAGTTGCTTGTGTTCTTAAGCAATTCCAGTGAAATGCCAACATGCTTTTCCCAACCCATGATACTAAGCTTAATTCCTAAAATGATTATTATTTCTTTTTTCTATGTAAGTTCTGGACTAAATTTCATGCAGTCATTAACTAGTGCCATAATCTATGTTCCCAAGTCACTCAGCTTGAATAGGTACCCATGCTATTTAATTTGAAACTTTCAATTTAATTCATTTTGTAAGAAGAAAATGTACTTAATTACAAGTTATAAGAATTGTTATCTCTTATATTCAGAAGGTTTACTTGTAGTCATAGAGACAGGCAGTAATATTAACTAGAAAGGATCATTGTGAATGTTGGTAGTTTGAAACTTTAATTTGAGCTCTTATATTTTTAGAGTGCGTGAGTGCCAGCTACCCTTTTGGAAATTGGCTTTAACCAGTTAATAGCAACAATGCATTATTCTTCAGGGCCAGCCACAGGGGAAATAGTCAAGTAGGTGGAGTTTTTCTTCCATATAGTCACAGCTCACAGTACCACAGAGATCCTTGTTGTTTTGAAGAAAGCCCTGAGGGGGAGTATCTTTGCCTTTCTATTCATTGCCCACCCTACTTGTTCCTTGTTTTCTGCTAAACATTAATGGCCTTAGGTGTCTTTCCTCCCAGAGAAATTGGTTTTGTAATTAACTCTTCTGAATAAGGAAATCTTAAGAAACCTCCTCTGCAATAAGAGATGTTCAGGTTATGTGAATGGACCTAGATATGGGATAGAAGAACTCTCCTTGAAGTTCCTCCAGCCACTGATACACACGTGTGGTGTGTCCTGAACTGTGGGCAAGATGAATGTAACAGAGTGCCAGCTGGGATTCAGCAGCCCGAGGCCCCATCCCAATGTGCATTAAGTAAGTTGATGTGATCTTAAACCAAGTCACCTTCTAGCTGAGCCTTGGATTTCTTGTCTGTCAAATGAAGAGGCAGAAGTTCAAACGTTCTATGATTCTATAATCTCTTTCATTTCTTTTGCACACTTGCTTCCGTTAGACTGTAGGTTAAAAAAAAAAGCAAAGTTATTTTTTTTAAAATTTATTTGAAACTGATCAGAGAAGAATAAAGGTCCTCCAGATCTGTAATAAATCCAGTTTAATTAGTGCCAGCTTTTGGGTGAAAGTTGGAGTGTAGTGTAGACTTTGAAAAATCTAGAGGAATTTCATACAGAATAATTCATAGGCACTAGAAACAAATCCAGTTTTTACATGTCAGGCTGTGGCCATGCCATGGGGACACCACTAATACATATGCAGGCTGGTCAAAACTGTGAGCTCAGATACAAACAGATGCAGGAGAAGAAAGTTTGCTCTTCCGGCCAGCTAGCTTGCAATATCAGAGTCTCTTGTAGGTAAGACTGCTGTAGCTACCACTTCTAATGAACACGTTTGGCTATGGACTACAAGGACTGTGAATGCGAATAGACCAATCCCTGCCATACATACTTGTGCGTGAGGGAGGTAATATTTATGAATAAATTTTTCTGGTTCCTTTTGCATCATTTGTTCTTACCTTATCCTTTTTATTTTTCTAAAGACCTGATTGAAAATTAAATGTGTTATTATGCAGTGGTCTCTCAAAACATCATAGGGATATTTAGTGTCCTGGTGGATTTATTAATTTTTGGAAATGCAAAGTCCATTTCAAAGTTAGGTGATAGTTAAAACTGTTACAAAAATTTCTAATGTAAACAAAAGAATAGAATAATAAAATGACCCCTCATATATCAGTCATCTAGCTTCCACAATTTTCAACATTTTGGCCATCTTCTTTTTCTTTTATTCTGGAGCATTTTTCTGCAAACTCTGCTGTTACCATTAACAAAAATGATGATACTGTGCTGAGCTCTGGGCTATTAATTCTTCTAAATTGGGAATTTTTCTAAATTAGAAAAACTCAGTTGAATGAACAGAAAACTACAAATAAGCTGCCTTATCTGTTTCCATATAGAAATGATGTTATGATGCTATGCAATCAGAGATAGTCTTTAAGGGTTTGGCATATGATATCATCTTATTTATGAATCATGCACTAGATGCAAGCTTATGAGGGCAGCTTTATTTTAAAGTGAATTCATTTAATATTTCAGTGTAGTTTTCAAGTTAGAGATTAGAATAACTTAGAAATTTAGAAATTGAATAGGTCTTTGCTACCATATTACATCCAGCTATAATAAATACTTAATCCAACATTTTATGGTACAATATCTGACTTATTTTAAGCTGATTTTAGTGAAATAAATATGCCCTTTTGAAATTCTGAACATTTTCATACATTGTTTAGCTCTCATGATCTTTGCACTCAACAACAAAACTATGTTATTTATCAGACCATTCTATCAGTTTATTGATTACCAAAGTGTTAGAGACTTGTCCAAAGCCAAATAACTGTATGTAATTGAATTAATGCTAGACTCCTCACTCTTAGGCCAGGCCATTTACCACTAACTCATTATGGTTCTTAAAGTCTAATAAAACCTTACAGATTAAATAAATGCCTAATGGCCATACAGCTGGGAACTGAAGATTAGGACGAATATGATAAAAATGATGATGATAAAAATAATAACTAATAATTATTCTAGCTCTGTGCCAGCCACTTTTCCATCAGCCTCGTTCAATCTTTCTCCTCTACTTAATAAATGTTTGTTGAATTCCTATGAAGTGCCAGATACTGTTTTAGGTGCTGGAATGTAGCAATCAGAAAAGTGCTAAATCCCTGCTCTCATGAATCTTATTACATAGTGTTCTAAATAGATCATCCTATTATTTGAATTTATGTAACTAGACAATCAATGAGTCCATGCTTTCTGTCACTACTTGAGCAAATTAAGCAGAGACAGGGTTGAATCATATATGAGCATTCATTCTAATACTCCTGGCAGTATGGGAGAGCAGCAGGTCATCCATAAAAATCTGCTCTGCACTCCTCCACCATAAACAGGCTGCTTATATTGGGTAGAAGAAGAAAGATTACATGGGGAAGTAGGCAAAAGGGCAAATGGGCAGTTTACTGATAGGCAAATGGACTGGGGTTGCATGGGGAAATAGGCAAAGGACATGCCAAGTTGGCAGTTAACAGGTAAGCAGAGGGCTGGGGATCTTCAAAGGGTTTAGTGATATGCAAAGCCTGGGGTCTTAAAAGGGTTGGTGATTTTGGTTTCTGGCTCTGGTTTCTGCAAAAAAAGTTGTTAATCTTTCCATGATAATAGGTAGCTCCAAATGGGGAAAAAAAGGTTCACTTCCAGGTGAGCTCCCAGGTCCTGAGGTCAGCTGTCAGCCCAATTAGATGTGCCTCCTTTAGTCAGAACAAAACAACCATGGTTAACAGAGCATGATTAATTTCTTACAATTCTACCTGGTTCCCCAATATTCTATTTCTGTCCCTATCATTTACACAACTTTATGGATAGTTACTCTTTTTATTCCTATTGTATTGTCGGGGAAACCAAGTCACAGGGAGGCGAAGTATCTCAACCCCCCCTCAGTTAGGCTGTGATGCCCAGAATTTGAACACAGATGCTCTGGTTTCAGAAACCATATCATAAACACCATTCTATACTGTTTCCATATTGAAGTCCAAAGCCTTTATTTGTAGCTACCCTGCTCTGGCCAGCACTAGTTCTACATTTCTTACTGAAGTTCTTTCTTAGCTTTGTCATTAAAAGTGAAACCAGGGATGGGAAAGCAGGTTATACGCACTGCATCCATGTGCTTCAGGCTGTTTCCTGGGAACTTCTGTTGGAGGCAAGGGGACAGTTTTATCTCCCCATCATTTAGTCCTTTCATCATTGGCATGTTAGTTATGATACTCAACTGTGATTGTGATTTTTCCGGTGTCAGTACAGCTTTTTTCTAAATTTGAGCAGCCCTGTTCCTTGGAATTATTTTTTGAGCTACCCAGATAAATATTCTCGAAGACAGCCAGTATAAAATTGGATATAGAGAAAAGGAAGATGAACTTTAAAAAAATATCACTACCACATTTAAGTCACTTGAATTATTATTTCTAAAAAATAGCTTTCCTGTGGAAGAAAAAAGTAGGAAGTAGGGAAAAAATTAGCCTATTTTAATACTGACTGATAACGAGCATGTCAGAATTTAAGATAGTAGTAAATCGAAGTAGCCAGAAATTGAAAACATGAAAATGAAAATGGAGCTTTTAGCAACAAAAGAATTCTCTTAAAGTAGTCCATAGAAAATAGGCCAATTGAGATGTTAGGCTTAAAAGGTAAAAGAAAGGCATTCAGACTCTAAAGTTAGATTTGTTTCCCTTTTAAAGCCTTTATATAGAGTAAGTGCACTTTCTCTCTTTAATGCCAGCTATTAACTATGAGTGTTAAGAATATTACTAGTAAATTTGGTCTTAAAGGCCCTAAATTACAATAGGCTCCTGTGGAGGAATCCATCCATAGAAGCAGCCATGAAGAGTTCTGAAATGGATTAAAACCAGTGAGAAGTCACAGGTCTGTCTGTTGTGACTGAAGTCAAGGGTGATGCTAATTTAAAGTTTCAGTGGTGGTCATAAGCCATCTTGGCACTCTTGCTTGGGAATCAAGAAATATTATCTGTGTGCCCTTTCTATTAGCCTAAGTCCTGAAAATGTTTGCTTAATGTGAAGTTCCTGAACCATCTTAAAATCCTGGGTGGAAATATGTGCCCAAGGAGAAAGTTGATAAGAAAACATAGGGTCTGGCTGGCATGGCTCAGTGGTTTAGCACTGACCTATGAACCAGGAGGTCAGCATTCAATTCCTGGTCCGGACACATGCCCAGGTTGAGGCTCAGTCCCCAGTGTGGCGTGTTTAGGAGGCAGCTGATCAATGATTCTCTCTCATAACTGTTTCTATCTCTCTTCCTCTCTGAAATCAATAAAAAGGAGAGGGAGGGAGGGAGGGAGGGAGGGAGGGAAAGAGGGAAAGAAAGACTCAAATTAAAACATATTGGCATATTAAGAACTATGAGAGATTAACCACAGTATTTGTCACTATCAACTAAACTAAACCATTGTAGCAGTGTGTTTAAAATGATTTGTCTTACAGAGTAATAGACATTTACTTAGACACATTTTAGAATTTTCTGTCAAGGTGTCAGTGACTTCCTACTGGACATTTTCTTCCTGAATGCAGCCGTACTGAGTCACAGATAACAGCACAAAAAAACAAGCATGTTTCCCTTCTACCTTATTAACCATTACTTGACTATTGCCCAAATGAATTGTGTAAATTCTGACAGAGTCACTGTCTCACGTGGAAACTCTAAGCCTTTTCTTTCTAGTACATGTTGATTGCTATTCCCTAATTCTCATTCTGGGTAGAGTAGAATAATTGATATAATTAATCCTCCCGTGGCTCCAGTTCTTAACACTTAGATAAATGACACCTAGCTTTCTGTTAAAGCTTGATGAGGTACCAAATCATCAAAAGAAGTGTGACTAAATTCTTAAATTGTCAGTAGAGTTATTTAAATTTATCTTGATGTGTAAAAGTCATATATTTAAGAAAAATTTAAAAGGTCTTTAGGTACGTTTGCTGCTGGCAAAAAGTTTGGGAATTATAAGCTATCCTGTTTATCCTTTTGGCAATAGCATCTATGTGTTTCAAGGCACAATGGTGCCCAAATTTTTGCCATTCCCATAAAGCTGAACTAAAAATTGTTCACTTAACGACTTGTACTTTATGGGTCTGTTTAAAGAAAACTCTCTGATCCTGAGATCATAAATATATTACCCAACATTTTCTTCTGACAGTTTTTATGACTTTATATCTTCTCCCGGGATCTTTTTTGACTTAACTTTTGAATATGATATGTAGTACCAGTCAGATTTTATGTTCGTCTATATATTGAGCTAATTTTCCAAGTACTATTTGCTAAATAATTTATTCTCTCCAAATTGATATGTACTAGTTATTATGTAAATGCTTCTATTTTATATCTCCTTGTTCTACTTATTTACTATTATTTCAGAACTGTGCTGTTGTAAATTTTATGGATTTGTTATATGACAACATATGATAAGGAATGTCCTCCCTTTTTGTTCTCCTTTGAGAAATTTTACCATCTCACTATTAAATATTTTCTTCCAGGGGCGGGGGAGGGGATAATTTTTGGATCTGTCACTTTTATCTGTCTTTCTATGATCAGATAATTGGTAGAAAGGAGATGTAACATCCCAGCTTTAAAACTTCTGACTTCCTCTTTGACCTGGCCTTGCTTTCTGCTCTTTCATGATCTTCTGGCTGTACCCTGTATTTTCTATTCTTTCTTTTCTTTCTATTACCTTTATATTAAGGGTTTTAAATGTGAAATATCTTGTAATTAGGTGGATTGTCAGTTACCATGTAAAGCATTTAGGCTCATAGTCCATTTAATTTGAAGAAGAGAACCAAAAATTTGAACAAATGGATTCACTTACAGCCCTTGATTTTTGGAGATTATGTTCTTACCCACAATCACTAGGGTGGACTTCTTATGTTGTTTTTACAGTACTGGCAATAGGTTGTTGTCATCTGGCTGTGTATCTTACTTGGGTCTGCCTGACAAAAGCACATATTTCCTTTTTTTTAAAGCACACATTTTCTAAAAGCTTGTCTAAAACTGAGGAGTCTGAGCTTTTGTAAATGGTGTAGAATTAACAGCTCTAGTTGGGGATTGAGCCCACAACTTTGGCCTCACTACACCCTACCAATGAGTGACTGGTTTAAAGATAAGGCCAAGAGGAAAAGGAGAAAACAACAACAAACAACACTGTTGGGAATGACAATGTTTGAAAAGAAAGCAAATTGACATTCTGATAATGATTGAATGTTCAGTCTACTTTGTCAAAAATGAGATTTGAACCCAAGCCTGTCAAATTTTTTGAGGATAAAATGACTGTTATCTTCTAGTCAGTAATGCAGTCCTGCTGAAGAAGTATTGCATTTTCTTAAAATAAATATTTTACTTTCATTATATTGTTCACTTGTTTTTGCACTTTTTCTGACTCCCCAAGGTCCTTGTTGCATTAAAGGCTGCAGAAATGAGCAGTGAGTGATCTGGCCAATTTTGACACATTGAAATTTGCTTGTAATATGGAATGTTATCTTTCATATTGCTGTCAAGTAATTTTAGAATTACTTTCTTATATCATAGATTCATGGGAAGAGCTTTAGAACTGAATAGCTTTTTTTTTTTTTTTTTTTTGCCTCCCGATGTTTCTGTGTAATGATTTTTAAAAAAGATGCAATTTTTTTTCTAGGATGGCATATTACTTAAGTATGAAATGGTTAAGCCTGGCTTGAGCCTAGTCCCAATGAACTGAGGGCATGATTTGTACTTCAGAGATGGCTGTTTAATTTCGGTGTGTGACATCACCACAGACAGTACTCCCAATTGTAGCAAAACATCTGCATGTTGTTGTTAATTAGAGACTAGGCCCGAAAATGTTGATTGATGCAAATTTGTGTCAAAATGAAAGGACAGTAATGCAATCTTTGTATGTAATAGAGAGAATTGCTATGAATTTCAGGTCAATTGAACATGTCTGTTTACCCTTGTATTTGGAACTGCTGAGCTCAAGTTCCACATCTCACTGTTTGAGCCAATGGCTTCAAGAATGTGAACATGCTCTTTAGGAAATATTACCACTTTGGATTGAAGATTAATGACATAAAATTGAATCTTTACACGTGCCATCTGCTTCTTTAGAAATAAAAGACTACATAGAAAATATTGGTACTGCAGCACGTAGTACAGCTTACAGTGTTTGAAAATGAGTGAAAGAACTCAATTTTGACTGAGTAGCATGTTCATTTTTAAAGAAAAAACACCGCCTTCCCCCTCCCTTGGCAAACTTAACATTGTGATAACCCTTACTACAGCAGTTGGCTGAAGGGTAGGCTCTCTGTGCATTTTTACATCCTGCTGTCACTTTTCACTATTTTGTTTTTCATGGGGACTATCAAGCCATCAACCTCATGGTTTCCCAGAAGCTGCTTTGGGAGAGTTTTTTTTGTTCCCATTTGGTCTAATCATGTCATAGTTCCTGCTTTTCCATTAGCCTCTCCTTGGGGCTCAGGCTTAGAATACATAAGGGAGGAAGAAAGGTGCAAAACTAAATATGCATAATAAATAGAAAGTGGTAGAAGCCCTTGGGTTTTGTGCTACTATGTCAAAAAGTTATATTGCTTATAATGACAATTGGTAACATTGATTGAGAATCTCCTATATTGCCAGATACTGGCTCAACTCATGGTTCCCATGGATTATCTCAATTTAATCCCCACAGCAATCTAGTGAAATTATAATCTACATTTTATAGATTGTGAACCTGAGGCCTAGACAAGTGAAGCAAAATCCCCATAAAGGTGGGAGGGAGCTGGGATTTGAATGCAAGCCCGCCTCCTATTCACTTCCCTATTCTAGCATCCTAGAGCATAGAGACATTAAATTTTGAGTTTCCTGGATCACAGACCTCACACAAAAAGAGTTTATTTAAAAGTAATTGATAATCTGGACCACAGTCAGTGTCGCTGTCTATTGGTTGAGTGAACAGTTACCTACTTGGCATGATTCAAGTGTTACAGAGAGACCTACCTGCTGGTTATTGCCTGACATTTCACAATTAGGCATTTCCTCCAGGAATGAAAACACCATGCACTCTGATCAACCATTAGCTAGCAGACCTTGCTTTTTCCTTGTGTGCTTTTTCTAAGTAGCAAGATTTTGATCATTTGGACTTTAATGTCAGATTTCATTTTCTATTACATTTATTTTCTGGGCCGAAGCCGGTTTGGCTCAGTGGATAGAGCGTCGGACTGCGGACTGAAGGGTCCCGGGTTCGATTCCGGCAAGGGCATGTACCTTGGCTGCGGGCACATCCCCAGTAGGGGGTGTGCAAGAGGCAGCTGATCGATGTTTCTCTCTCATCGATGTTTCTGACTTTCTATCCCTCTCTCTTTCTCTCTGTGACAAATCAATAAAAAAATAGATTAAAAAATAAATAAATAAAGTTTTTTTCTGGGTACTCAGTTCTTTCAAGGGGTAGCATAGTTGCAACCCTGGAAAAATCAGTAGAAGCAATGGTAAAAAGCATCCTAAATGGCAGTGGTTTGCAACAATAAAGGTTCTGTTCTAGCTCATGCTATGTGTCCATGTCCATTACCGGTTGTTAGAGACCCAAGCCAGAGGGAAAGAGATTTTGGAGGGTCTTACACCAGCAGAAACTTTAAGTGTAAGTGGAAATAGTCACTTAGTTCCAAATAACTACTAGGGCTGCTGTAACAAATGATCACAAACTTGGATGGCTTAAAACAACAGGAATTTTTTCTCTCACAGATCTGGACAGAAATCTGAAGTACAGGTGTCAGTAGATTTGGTTTCTTGTGATGGTCTGAGAATTTTTCCCATTTCTCTCTCCTAGCTTTTGGTGGTTGCCAACAACACTTGAAATTTCTTGGAGTGCAGAAACATCACTCCAATTCTGCCTCTATCTTCACATGGGGTCCTTCCCTGTGTGGGTCAGTGTCTCTGAGCCCAAAGTTCACTCTTCTGATAAGGACACCAGTTATTGGATTGGAGCCCATCTTAATCCAGTCTGACCTCATATTAACCTAATTATATCTGCAAAGACTCTTTTCCCACAAGTAATGTCACATTCACAGGTATGATGGATTAGAATTTGAACACACTTTTTGGGGAGGTACAGGAGACAGATTAAACCCACAACAGGGACCACAAAGTACAGTTACCATGAGGTCAGAAAGAAAGAGACCTGAAAATAGTATATGGCAAAAGGCACCAATGCTAATTACATTCCCTTTTGAAACTTGAAACCAAGACACTTCATTTTAGTTGTTAGAGCTTTAAGAAAAGTTAGCAGTTCAAAGAACTAAGCCAGATTGGTCTATGGTGTAAACAACACAGTCTGACCTGCAAAGAAAGTTTTAATAATGGAAAGATACTGTTTGGAAAAGGAGCCACAATTATATTTATAGTCTTGGTGGTTTGAAGCCTCTGCATATCTACTTATCTCTGCCATCTCATGGAAGGAAGTGAATCGGGACTTTTGTGATCCTAGGGACAGAAATACTAACCAAGTCCTTTTCTCTAACTGGAGCGTTTTCTGTAGGATGTGACTAGTCTCTCAGTGGTCATTGTGACAAAAAATAACAGAAGTGAGTTCCATAAGGCATTCTGGTGCCAGGGCTGTCTGAAGGGTGAGGACAAGGTCTTTGGTGATACATATCATCTTCATTGCTTTGTAGTATTTCAGTGTCTTATTATATTTTTGGCTGTTCTGTCTTGAATTCTGAATTTTAAAAAGCTCTTGTTTTTAGCCATTCCTAGTTTCCAAAAAGTTTCAGAAATATTTGTTGGATGAGCATTGAGTTATATATCAACATGGCTGAATCACCAGGGTGTGTGGTGAATTCTCTTATTAAGAAGACGCTTAAATTGGAAACAATCTAAATGTCAAGTTCTCTGACTAATCATATATGTAATTTAAATTACTCAGTATTTTCTATTTGTAGCTGCCTCCTTTCTCATTTTTAGTAATTATTTAAGGTATATAGTCATTATGTCAGGAAGAAGATGCAAGAAAAACAGACAACATTGCAATAACAACTATATATGTTTGTGTGAATCCAATTACAGCTTGAGCACTGCGTGTCTTAGCTTACAACTAGAACTAATGATAACTTTCTACGTGGAGATGAGTCATTTAGTCATAATAAAACTGAAGCTCTGGTTTTAGTCTATAACCCAATATTCTCTAGCCCTAGTGCTAGCCCTAGTTTCCAGGGGTGGGGAACCTTTTGTCTGCCAAGCGCTTTTTGGATATTTATTAGTATAACACCATTCATGGGCCATACAAAATTATCAGCTTAAAAATTATCCTGCTATATTTGGTCAATATTTAATTCAATTGCCCCTAATGCCTTGGCAGGGCCAGACCAAATGAGTTTGTGGGCCCGTCGGCCCAATGTTCCCCACCCCTGCAGTGAGTTTATTCAAGGGACAAAAAAAATTGGTAGCTATCTACAGGAAAATATTTTTATATTAACTTCTTTAGGACAATTTAGCAGGTTCACCTTTAAAATAATTACTTATTATATGAAAAGGTCACTCAACCAGATCTTGTCACACTCTTGGCCATTCGGTCTTGAATTCTGAATTTTAAAAAGCCTTTGTTTTTAGCCATTCCTAATTTCCAGAAAGTTTCAGAAATATTTGTTTGATGAGCATGGAGTTAGATAACAATATAGCTTAATCACCAGGGTATGTAGCAAATTCTCACCCTCTCCCCAAAATACCTTTCACATTAGTTATCATTGAAGTTGCAAATGTTTTCATCAGAAGACATACTTTTTTTGCTGTAGGACCAAAGGTAAAGCTTATTTAATTTGGGTAACAAAGCTTGGCAGATGACTTGTAAGTTAGAAGACAGAGGTAGTAACTTTGTATATTTAAAGGATAAACCCAAATCAAAATAAAAGCAAACTGGAATGAATGGAAATTTAAAGAATCAATGAAAATGCATTAGGCTAGGTCAGGCATATTTGGCAATCTTTCATGTGAAAAACATCTAAACTAATCTTATTGTGAGTCAATAATTCTGGAAAACTAAGAATGCAAACTGAAGGCCACATTAATAAAAGTATAATTACACAATCAAGGAAGGTGATAAGCCTGTTCTACTCAGGGACTGAACCGTGTCCAGCATGGCCAGTAATGAATCTGAGGAGGGGCGGTGAATGATTAGGAAAACAGACAAGAGAATACAGTTGCGACAAGGTGGATCACTGTGCCTGGATGAGGAAACATTGACACAGCCTGTAAGCTGAAGCTTTATTTTATAGTCAAATCACACAAACCAAGACAAGGGAAAGATATTTTCAATGTTCTTACGAATTTTAAAACTGCTTCTTTTTTGTTGTTGCCATTCTCTGAACTCTATCAAGCCTTGTTTTTGGCAGCACTTGCTGCACCCCCTGTAGCCCACGTCCCTTAGCTTAAAGCCATAGCCTTGTGGCTATAATTGTGCTGGGAGGGCTTTGACCTCCAAGCTGGGACTTGTATGTGGCTTTGCCACAATAAGACCATGCTCTCTCATCAGTCTGAGGCTTGAACCTGTGCAAATGATGTAGCCGCTCTCCACAAGGGACTTAATCAGCCAACATCTGGAGACTTGTTAGTTCACCAGATGGGGGAAATTTTCTGTCATTATTTCTTTAAATAGGTTTCTAGTATCTTGCTCTCTCTCTTCTTCTGGCATATCCATAATTCGGATGTTGGTATGCTTGAAGTTGTCCCAGAGGCTCCTTACACTATCTTTATATTTTTGGATTATTTTTTATTTTCCAGATGGGTTTTTTTTGCTTCTTTGTAATTCTAATCTTTGACTTGATTATTGTGATGCTCTAGACTGTTGTTGGATCTCTGTATATTATTCTTTATTTCAGTCAGTGTATGATTAATTTCTAGTTGGTCTTTTTTCATCAATAATTTATTGGCAATTTCTAGAAAATTTTTGAAAAAACTTATAACCGTGGTTTTGAACTCTATATCCAGTTGTTTGCTTTCCTCCATTTTTGTCCTTTGTGATCTGTTTCTTTGTCTCCACATTTTAGCTGCTTCCCTGAATTGGTGGAGTAGCTTTGTGTGCTAGATTTCCTGTAGGGCCCAGTGGCTCAGCCTCTCCAATTACCTGAGGTGGACACTCTTGGTACACCCCTTTGTGGGCTGCGTGCAGTCTCTTTGTAGTTAAGCTGTGATTGTTGTTGGTATCACTGGGTGGAATTGACCTCCAGGCCAATTGGCTGTGAGGATCAGCTGTGTCTGCACTAGGATAACTTCTGTGCTGGAAACACCCTTATAGGGCAGGACTTGCTTCAGTGGCACTTTGGTGCTCATTGTGTCTGCCCCCTGATTGTGTCCCTTTTGGATCTGAGGGATTGTAATCTGGATGGTCCCACTCTGATCACTGGGTACATTGGCTCTTTGATTTCCAAGGAGGTGCTAATTTAGCCTCTGTCTGAGGCTACCCAGCAGGAGCTACAGGGAGATCTACAGATTCTTATTTGTTTGGGGTTTGGAGGTTCCCAGATGAGGCCCAGGTGTGAAGCAATTTAGGCTGCTGTGGGGCCTTGGGTCTCCTTTGGAAGTTCTGCATCTCTCTGACCCAGTTGCAGTTTGTTAGGTAATTTTAGATTGCAAGGGCCAGGCCATTTATATGCAAAAGGCTCTGTGCACAGCTGGGGTGGGGTTGTAAATTGGGTGGGGCAGGGTCTCAGGGAATCAGCAGGGTGGAGCAAACAGCAATGGCTGACCTTCAGCCCTGCCCTAAGAGGCCCCTGGGTCTCTTGTTCTGAGGTAATCACTGCAATTACCTCTGAGAAAAAGCCACTTTTGTGTTCTGGCCTGATGGCAGACAGTCCAGTTTCCCTTTGCATGAGTCTGAGTCCCCAGTATCTCACCCAGAACTGGAGTTCAGAGCAGTAGGGAGGTTGTGTCTCCCTCCTGATTGAAAAAGACAACTGTGTAATAAATTGCCAGCTCTTTCTGTGCATGCACCTCCATACCTCCACACTTTATTTCTGCACCTCCTCTGAATCTCAGTGTGCTTTTTTCTTTCCTTCTAGTTGTAGAATTTCCACTAAGTCAGGCTTCCTATAGTTCTGCATGATGTCTGTTTTGTCTTTTAGTTGTAATTTTAAAGTGGTTGTGCGAGGCAGCAAGTTCAGGTGTTTATCTATGCCACCATCTTGGTTTCTTTGTCTATGAATGAGAACACTATTAAGATGGGGTGGTGAACCCCAGGTTTCTATATTGTCACTTTATTCTCTTCTCTTGGTGGTAAACAGCAGAGTCAGGAGGTGTGTGTGCCCTTGTACCACAGTGTATGAATTGTTGGGGGAAAACATTCCACAATGTGGGTGAACTGCTTTTGTAGCTCTTTTTAAAACACATTTTAGAAAGAAAATGGGTCAAAAGAAAGACATTTAAATAATCATTGATTGTCATCTTATTTTCAAATGCATATGTGAAAAGAACATTCTTTAACTTTAAAAGTAGGATTTTGGGAACAAATTTATAAAGTCAGCATAATATAGTGAAGCATATTGTCCTGGGAGTTTAAAAATCTAAAGTCAGTCTCCATTGAAGGAAAACATTCACTGACAGTTGTGCTAAAGATCTTCTTAGTGGAATTTCTTTTGACTGGTTTTCTGGAAAGGGAGCCATTCTCTGAGTCTGCCTGTTCAATTTTGGGGAGCCCTCTAAAAATGTACATTTTTGTTGTGCTTTAAGATGTGTGTTCCCTTCCTCTGTACCAGATAAACTCTACTCTACTGAGCCTTTAAAACAGGGGTGGGGAATATTCGGACTGTGGGTGGAATAAGGCCCTCAAGATCATTTGGTCTGGCTCTGCCAAGGAATTTGGGGTTTGACCAAATGTTTGACCAAATATAGCAGGCTCATTTTTAAGCTGATAATTTTGTATGGCCCATGAATAATGTTATAAATACCCAAATGGTGCTCGGTAGACAAAAGTTTCCCTACCCCTGTTTTAAAAGAATACAGGGCCCTAATATTGAAAGCAAATAATTTCATAATTTTCCTCAGTTACACATATTGGTATGAATTCTGTTTTGATGTACGATAGCAGAGAGGTAATCATAAAGCTATCATAATACTGACATAAGATGCATTTCTGGAATTATATTATTTTCTTTAATATCTTTCTAACATGAAAGCCTGTTGGGAGCAGGCAGTCTTCAAAAGAATGAAGACTTTTTCAGGCTCTAATATAAAGCCAGTTGATACTCTTGAATATATTATGTACCTGAAGCCCAGGAGGGTAAAATTTAAAGATGGGATGTTTTATTTGCTTTTTATTTCCCATGTCGGCTAACCTAACTGACCTTCAATAGCTTTATTTCAGAAATAATATAAAAAACAGTTTCAGTGGCTATTCCAAGAAAAACTTATGCTCATCATTCAATCAGAAATAATAAAAATTGTTTTCAGAAAGGTCAGCTATCAAACTTCAAAATGGCTATATAAACTGAAGAATTTTTGAAACCGTTTCTCAATCTGCAAAAATGGAAATGGTGATGCTGTTTTTTCTGGGTTAGTTTGAGGATTAAATGACCAATGTTTGTGACAGTACTTAGCATATCAACTGCTACACAAGAGATAACAGTGACATAAGAGAATTTTACTTTAAGGCATTCAGTCACAAATAACAGGAAATATATGTCTAATGGATGCCACAACTATTAATAAAATGTGACACTGATTTATAAATAAACCACCCAGCCTTTTCTGGGTAATTTCTAAATCAATATTAACATTTATTTGAATTATTACCACTTGCTCACATAAGTGTGTGTGTATGTACATGACACTTTTCTATTCTTACCGTTAGGACAAAACACACAAAAAACTTAATTTTTCTTTTTTAGGGCTTTAGAATTTAAACTCTTTGCCCACAATCAGAAAAAATGACAACTTTTCTAAATTTTGTATTTCTCTAGGTCACTTGAAATTTTTAGAAAGGAAAATATTGCTTAAAGTTTATGAAAGTTGTTATTTAGACCTTTTCCTCAATAAAAAGGGAGCAAAAGTTTTCTTAGTAAAAATGCAAATAAATCAGCTTTATTGTATAATGTCTTTTGAACTTTTCAAGAAATAAGCAATCAACAGCATGATCTTTAAATGTAAACTGCTAAAAACTAATGTTTAATTAAAAAATTTAGTCTTAATTTGTTTCAAATTTCTTGTTAAATTGCAAATTATAAACATATTATATGGTGGGCAAATTATTAAGCTTCTTAATCCAAAATAACGTACATATTTTATGATTTTAAAACTGTAAAACCACAGTATACATATAAAATTTTTATTTAAAAATCAACCATTCTCTCCCAAATTCAATAATAGTTCATTTCATAATAGTAAGTAAATTAACTAGAAAATTGAACAGACCTAAGTAAAATTCATGAACAAAACCCCTCTATGCCTAGATTGTAAAAATGCCTAGGTGAAAAGCAAACAAGAAAACTACAACTCACTGGGGAGAAGATGCATTTGAACCTGAGAATATTAATGATGAGAAAGAGAGACTAAGAGGAATTGGACATAACTAAATGCCTCCTATGTGCTCTGTTTGCCATCATGGTTAATTTTCCTAGTAACATCATTTTTGGGTGAAATGATTCATTGTCCAAGTAGAAATACATTTTAATCACTAAAATGCTAAAGCAGGTTTGATAATGGAACAAAAGGAATAAATTGGAAAATAGAACATAATCACTGCACTGTGTCTATCATTTCATAAGAGGGAATCCTTCCTTTAGAGCTTTCCTCAATAACCAGTCTTCCCAGCAAACCTCCACAGGCCCCTTGCCCCGGCCACCCCTCACTCCAAGGGAACCCCCATCCTGATCTGGGACACTCTTCAGGGCAAACCAGCTGGCCCCACCCATGCACCAGGGCGTCTATCCTATCTAATAAAAGAGTAATTTGCAGATTGATCATCACTCCAACATACAAGAGGGCTGCCCCTATATGGTCAAAATCCTGCCCCCATGTGGACACAAGATGACCACCACAAGATGGCCAGCAGGGGAGGGCTTTTGGGAGGTTCCAGGCCCTGCAAGGAAAGGCAGTTGTGGGCGATGAGGCCAGCAGGGGAGGGCAGTGGGGAGGGACTAGGCCTGCAAGGGAGGGCAGTTGGGGGCAATCAAGCCTGCAGGGGAGGGCAGTTAGGGCTGACTAGGCCATCAGAGGAGGGAAGTTGGGGGCAAACAGGCTGGCAGGAGAGCAGTTAGACATCAATTAGGCTGGCAGGGTAGTGGTTAGCAGGTGATCAGAATGGCAGGCAGAAGCAGTTAGGGGCAATCAGGGAGGCAGGCAGGTGAGCAGTTTGGAGCCAGCAGTCCTAGATTGTGAGAAGGATGTCTGACTGGTAGGATCCTGGTAGGATTAGGCCTAAACGGGCAGTCATCCCTCGAGGGGTCCCAGATTGGAGAGGGTGTAGGCTGGGCTAAGGGACATTCCCCACCTCCCCACCCCCCCATGCATGAATTTAGTGCACCGGGGCTCTAGTCTATAATAATCAATCAATACTAAGTAGAAATCTTGCCAAGAGGAGAGCTGGCCCCAGATAACTAGTGAGCCATGATCATATGTCTCCTATCTACAATCTTATCAATATAAATCTGGGCCACTGAATTTTTTATAGTTAGATTTATCCATTTTTTTGGTTATCTATAATCTCCTAATATCTCCTAGCTTATTTCATTCCATTTTAGTGGTTAAAAATTCAGTGCTGATTGTATTTTGTAAATAGGGCAAATTTTTATTATATTAAACAACTGATATTCAGTGATACTTTAAGGTGATCAATATTGGTGTGTATGTCTATTGATGGTATATACCAATGTGTATAAACTAATAATGAGTAAATAGCTGGGGAAGAAACCGGTGAATAGAAGAAAATGACATAGTTAACTAATGTGTTAGTTGGTGAGGGCTTGAACTAATGTCATTCATGTAGAAATATGAAGAAAGTAATATTCAAAATAATTTAAGATAATTAATATAACTTAAGAGAGTCTGATAGTTTTTTATTTTTAAATTTAATTAGATTTGGTAACAATAAAAATGGTTATGGTACATGGGGATACCATTTGAGGAGAAAAATGACTTCTGAATAAGGAATGGAATGTCTAAGAGAACATACAGTTTGAGATGAAGAATTATAGTTTAGGGATGTGGTCAGGGATAGAAATGCATATTTGGGACTCATTGTCATAGAAGTGATAGATGAAATGCTGAGAGTAAAATGGGATTAGCCATCATGGGTAATAGCACAGATGATGGTATGGTAATTCTGTGACACAAATTTATAGAAACATTCAGACTTAAAACATTTTAGTGTGACTTATATCCCTGAGAACATTTCTGCATTAGACATTGGCCTCTTTTTTTCTAGCAGTTAGCAGCTCATGTATATTTACAATAGTATAGGTTTTCAAATTTAAAAAGGAAGAAAATAATCCCTTGGGTTTACTCTGTGGCTTGCTATTACCATTTAGTAGAAACACATGAGCAAAACGTTAAGCAGATTTAATATTAGAGCTTTGATTGATTCAAGGTCTGTCTCTGGTGAATTGCTCTGTTAGTTATGATTTTCTCTTTCTAATTTTATTACTGTCATACCTACTTGCAACAGGAACTTCTTACCTTTCAATAAAGTGTCTCTATCTCTGTCATGTTATACTTTCTGGCTCGAAGAAGAAATGATCTTTTGTTTTTTATTCAGAGGACTTTTTCCTCATCCCACATGGTTATATTTGTGCATTCACTTTTGGCTATCCTCTTGCATTTCTTTTTTTAGCATAATAGTGAGAAACTTGAAATTTTAACCCCCTTTATTTACCCTTCAGATGTGGCTGTGTAGTTATCTACTGAAGAGATTGGTTTTCAACTTTCAAAAGTTAGGAGATTTCTGGATATAGATTTTTATCTGGCTCTTTTGGAAATTGGAAAGTCTGGTGCTGCTTTGCATTAACCATCCACTGCTTAAAACAACAACCTTGCCTGGCTCAGGTGGCTCACTTGGTTTAATGTCTTCCCATCCACCAAGAGATCAATGCTTGATAACCCATCAGGGCACATGCCTGGGTTGTGGCATCCATCCCAAGTAGGGGCCATCCAGGAGGCAGCTTACACATGTTTCTATCTCTCTCTCCCTCTTCCTTCCTCTGTCTGAAATCAATAAAAGCATATTTAAAAACAAAAAACAAAAAACTACCAACAACCTTTGTTATCCTAATTTCTGTGTGTCAGGAATTCAGGAGCAGCTGAACTGCCCACAGGTGTCACCAAGCTGTACTCAAGGTGTCTGCTAGGATTGCTGTCTTCATATCCTTATAAGGATCCATTGGGAGAGGATCATCCAAGTTCACTGCCCAGATTGTTGGAAGGATTTCGTTTCTCAAGAATATAAGTTAAAGGCCTCCTTTGGTTACCTTTCACATGGGCCTCTCCATGGGGCAGCTTCTCATATGATAATTTGTTTCATGGGAACAAAAATAAGAGCCAGAGAGAGGGCCAGCAGAACTGAAGATTAGCTTTTGTAAGCTAATCTTGACAATGCCATCCTGACACTTTTGCTGGGTTTTTGCCCCCCATTGGAAGCAAGTCATCAGCTCCAGCCCCCACTCAAGGGGAGGAGATTACCTAACCTTGTGAATGCTATCAGGAACCACTGTGGAAGTCATCTGTCATTCCCTGTTCTGAGTTTTCACAGAACAGCCATGTGTTACATACAGCTGAGTAGGTCATGAACTATCTGGTCTGCTGCTGTCCTTGTCCAATCCCCTTAACATGCTTATGTTCCCTGCTGGGATTCTGTGTGCAATTGAGTCTGTGAGTCCCATTCAGTGTTATTGTCACTATCTTTTCTGTAGCAGCCTTTGTTCCACAAGTCCAAATTTTTCTCTCCTCTGTCCTTTGGAGACAAAGGGAGCTCATGGAATCAGAGTAGTACACTTGAAAAGGGCCAGATTTCATATAAACCAGTTGGTTAACATAACCACTTAGTGTTTCAGAAGTTCTTTAGGAACACTCTCAATGCTGATCTAAACTTTATTTAAACATAGATATTTAAATTGTTTAAAAACTGTTTAAGAAAACCTATTAGAAGGTATTCCATAAATGTTGACACTTAGAAACCAGCTTAATTTGTGTGTTTTCCTGTGTAAAAGATCTACTTTGCACCTATATTTTAAATATGTGTAAATGTGATATTAATTAAAAGTTTATGCCACTGTACTGGGCTTTAAAAAATTCTATAAAATTCTACATAAATGCTCAGTGGTGTGAAGCACTCATGTGGAAGGTAGGAGGCAAGGTCTTCATGAAATTGTGCAACTAAAGTGAAATATATGAATATGTTTATAATAAAACAGATATAACTATGTAATTTTTCTTTCTATCTCCTGATTTCACATTTTTAAGTTTATAAAACCAGAATGTATTCTTATTGATTGACTTTATAAGTAAATTTTTAAAAACATGAACTTATTTATGTTAATAAGTTTACCTGAAATTTTTAAATCTACAAATCACCTGCTTGAATCCAGTCTCCCTGTCATCTGGCATCCATGAATCTTATTCTCTGCTACTTTGTACTCAGATTCCATCCATCATATTCAGGACACACACTTAGGCTTTGTAAGCTCAGTGCTGTGTTCCTCCAGGGGTGCCATTTGCAAAGAATGCTGCTTAAATATGACCCCTGACAATATAGTGTTCAGCCTGCACAGTGGCACAATGGATCTGCTTTAAGCTGTGTGGCTGGAACACTTTTTGGCTTTTTTTCACTATGACCTTTAGCACATGCTGTGCCATTAACCTGAAAGATACTCATCTCCTTTGTACCAGTTTCTGTGAGACAGAGAAATCACAAATGTATTCTGTGCTCTCTCTACTACACCATACCAAGAATTTATTTTCTGGGACTGTTACAAAAATATTGACAAGGATAAATTCTAACTTTTCAGGAATATTGTGGACATTAGTAATATAATACCTGGTAAATGGTTGACATTTATTAAATAACTAGAGGCTTGGTGCATGAATTTGTGCATATTGAAAGGAAATTAATTAGAAATATTTTAATATTGCTATTTGCTGTTTTTCTATAATAGAAATGTCAACCAAATTCCCAACAATGACAGATGGAAACACATGCATGCTATTGGCGCCAATGAGAGCTTTATTATATAAACTAGAGACCTGGTGCATGAATTCATGCACCAGTGGGGTCCCTCGGCCTGGCCTGTGGGGTTGGACTGAAACTGGCTCTCCAAAATCCCCTAAAGGGTCCCGGATTGTGAGAGAGTGCAGGCCAGGCTGAGGAACCCCACTGGGGTATGATCTGGGCCGGGGAGTGATTCGGGAGATTGGCCAGCCAGAGAGGGATTGCGGAAGAACTCCAGGGTGTGCCCAGCCCATCTCACTCAGTCCCGATTGGCTGGACCCCAGCAGCAAGCTAAACCAGTCAGAGCATCTGCCCACTGGTGGTCAGTGCACATCATAGTGAGGGATTGAGTGGTCTTAGCATATCATTAGCATATTACACTTTGATTGAACTGATGACTGGATGACTGGACACTTAGAATATTAGGCTTTTATTATATAGGATAAACTTGGTTAATTAGACCTGCTTTCTGATTTAGCTAAACACTTCCAGCTGAGTGAAGCACCCCAACTTCTCTTTCAGGTAATTGCCAGCAATACAGCAATAAATACCAATATTAAGCAGATTATTATTGTAGATCACACGAGGAGAACAAATGATGAAACATTTAACCGTAGCAGTGTTTGACTATTTGGCACAGCAAGAAAAGCTGAAGTCATTTTTAAGTTCCACCATTTCTTACTTCTTTTCAGTCGGGTCAAGTTTTTAAACTTTGAATATCTATTTTCCAGCTAATGAAAAGAAAATGGGATTTTACTGAGTCTCCTATCTACCTACTACAGGACTTTTGAGGATCAAATGAGATGAGGCATATGAAAACATTTCACAGACATTTGATTAAAGTGTAAAATGTTTGTACCTGGCTAAATAAAGCAAGTGGTGGTCCTGTGCTGAGGAAACTCCAAGGACACTGGTTGCTAGGGAGAGGAAGCCCAGTGTTGCTATGTGATGTCATTACCCAGTGCTCACACCCACCATTTCCAGGCTGGGCTGGGCTTTGGGCCATATTTTGAGCCATGGGATTTCTGCAGCCTTCGCTGCAGTTTGGTGGGCTGTTGCTGTGGGGTGGTGCTGGGGCCTTTGTCCAACTTGGGGGAAGCCAAGAGTTGGTTTGTCAGCACCAGATCCGTGGTGCTGTTTCTTTGTAAATGACCAGTGCATGTCATGGCAGTTCCTGCATTGAGCACCTATCCCCTGGTGGTCAGTGTGCATGGACAGTCGGAAGGACACTTAGCATATTAGTCTTTTATATATAGACTAGGGGCCTGGTGCACGAAATTCATGCATTGGGGGTGGGTGGTCCCTCAACCCAACCTGCCTCCTCTCACATACTGGGAGCCCTCAGGGGATGTCCAACTGATGGCTCACACCCTGGGGTCTGGGCGCTTGCTGCCACTTCTGCTCACAGCATCCGGGAGCTGGTGCTCCCTGCCGCTGCCACCACCACTGCTGCTGCCACAGCTTCCCCTCACAGCACCCTGGGGCTGGGTGCTCACCGCCACCACCATTTCATCTCCACCCCCCAGGGCCCGGTGCTCGTGCCACTTGGCCCCGCCCCCGCTCCTGATTGGCTGGTAGCATAGCCAATCAAGAGCAAAGGTAAGGTCAAATTTGCATGTTTCTCTTTTATTATATAGGATACCCATTATCCTGTTAGTGCAACTAATTAGTATAAGATTCTGAATTTTGGCAATGCAATTTATGTATTAATTAATGCCATGATTATACTGGTAAGAAACATATTTTACTCATTGAAGTAGATCCCCCACCAAAATGAAAACCTTTTGTTAGCCTAATTGAGTTGTTTGTAATTATAAAAATAACTATGTAAGAAGCAAATATCACAGTTTATTATTTCACAAAATCAGACTACAATTACTGCTATAATTAGCCAGTACTAGTCACATATTCCTGTGTGTGGTCTGACAGAAGAATGCACCAAGACTGTGAAAAACAGATGCTTTTTTTGGATGCCATGTTGAGAATGATGTCCCACTTGCTACCAGGATATAATATCTGAAGTGTTGGCTTTATTCTATTGTCTTTTTAAATTTTGTTCCTATTTGTTGTGCTCAGTTTTTCTGGTCTGCAAACTTCCATCCCACCATTGCTTCAAATAAAAACTCAGAATATGATGCTTCCAATAATTTTTTTTCTATAAAGGTTAATGAGTACCTGTGTTTGAGTTTCCAGATGTTCAATATACAGGAATTCTCCTTTAACCTTGATATAGAGAGATGATATTCCCCAAGTTCTGGGGCCATGCCTATGTCTCTTTTCCTCAGAATAAAGAATGCAGGAAGAACATAGAGGAAGACTACTCTAGAATTTAGAGGTAATAAGTAGTTTGATGGAAGATATCTAAGGAGCAAAAACATTGATGCAAAAACATCGATTTGTGTTTATGGTCACATATTTCAATTTCCTATAGCAATAGTTTCAACTCCTTTTTTAAATCTCCCCCACTTTTACCCAATTTCAATTTCATTCAGATTTCCAATTTATAAAATATACTGTATTCAATAGAGCTCTTAGGTTGAAGTTGCATCTTCTTAGCCCCTTTGAGCCCTCTGCTGTATCCTTAAGGTTGAGCTCAGCTATACAGCTTTGAGATACTCCATACCCAATGTTTCTGAGTAACTGAAATATTCAAAAATCATCAGATAATTTAAACTGTTTTAATATGTATGTTGTATGCTCACAATCATACTAGATCCTGTAAAAAAAATACAGAAAATTTTAAGACCTACTCACGTCTCTCCAGATATTAATTTAAAAGACAGGATAAACATATGAAATTAACGTGAACGATCAAGGCTGTAGATAATTAAATATAACCGAATAGTTGATTTCAGGGTGCTTGTTTTTGGCCTCTTCCTAGATGCTGGAAAGGCCAAGATAACAATGAGCAGTGTGTCAGATACTTTTATTGCCTTCTTTAAACCTCAAGACAGCTCTGTTGTCACCCCTCTTTTACAGATACGGAAACTGAGGCTCAGAGAGGTTAAGTGTCTTGCCCAAATACACCAGAACTGAGTTTTGAAACCTGCCAAGTTCATGCTATTATTGTTAGACTTTGTTGACATTAAGGGTTGCCCATGTGTGAGTATGGAAGGTCTTGGCCTCTGGGGCCAGGGATGCATTTCTTCATCTAATAGGGATGAAGGCAGCAGTTAAATACAAATGAGATCTGTGCTGTAATACAATGTATGAGACATAATAAAAATAACAGATCCACTGAATAATTGTTTGCATTTTGAAATCAGCTTCAAAATGTTCATTATTATACATATGAATTTATCATGGCAAGCTCTTGTGTTATAACAGGTACTGCTATGCCCAGATGAGAAAGTCGACCAAAAGATCTCAAATGACTTGTCCTTGGCTACTGAGAAAGGGACGGATTTGGGAATAAAACTTTGGATCCTAGACTACTTTCCACTGAGGTTTTTTTTTTTTCAGAATCAAGACAGGGTAAAAAAATGGACACTTTTGTGAACTGCCTGAATATTTTTATTAATAGCAATTTTTCAATCTCTAACAATCACCCGGGCTTGTCAAAGTAGTGCTGAATGAGGATTTAATTACTTGGACATGGAAACTTGATTTGGAATTTAGTATTAATTACTTGGACATGGAGACTTGATTCATGCCAATTTTTCATGTTTTAGTAATCTTTCAGATACCCTGGAATTAACTTGAATCCCTTAGTTATTTGATTATATTCTGCTGCAATAGCAATTGAGGAGGAATTCAAACCTGCTTGCAGGAAACCTAGTGGCAATCACCTGGACAAACCCTTGTGGTCAATTAATTCTTGAGTATTAGTGAATTAGTTAAAAACATTTTTCCCCATGGTTCAAAATTTTAGAAAGTCCCCACCTCAGTCACATTTTCAGCTCTTGGTCATTATACCCCATGGACCAATGGGGAAGGAGAAGGCGAGGAAAAAGTTTCAGTATGAAATATGAGGTGTACTAGGAGGACATCTAAGTGACAAAGTTAGGACAAGCTAAGCTTCCATGGATGTAGCAGAAATGAAATCAGAAAATATAGACGGGAGGTTTGGGGAACCTTTGGATTCTTCCTCTCTGGTCATTTGGGTATTTTCTTTTCTTTGGCTAATGTCACAGGTAATCATTTCCACTCTTATGAATCTAGAGGCTCACCATCATCTCAAAATGAATCCAGACCTGTAGTGTTGTGGGGCAGCTAGCACAGGTTCATGCCGGAGAGCACACTGCTTGAAGCGCTGTATTTCTGTTGTGTTACTTAAGGTTAAATACTACACAAAGCTGACAATCGTAAAGTATTTTTCCTTACATCCTTTTTGGAAGCTGGCAAGGCATAATGATTAATGCATTACAACATTCAGAAAACATTGATAGAACCTCTCAGGAAGATGCTACAGATTGTTTCAGAAGAAAAGCTAACTTCTGAAGGGAATTCAGAGGTTGTTAGAGAAAAGGAAGATTGTGCATTTTGTTTTAGATACACAAAACTAAAAACCAGACTACATTATTTAAACCTTTTGAAATGCTGTTTCATTCACTGTATAGTTTTTTGTTAGAAAGCCAGTAGGTGATTTGTTCTCAGCTGTTCCATCTGGTCATAGTGCTAATATCATATTTCATATTTATCTGGTGATTTTGCTTCCAAACTTGTCAATGTGACTCATATTGCAAATCAGATTCTGTACCCTGTAAAGACTCTAGCTCTCTGCTGGAGGGGACATTATCAAGAAGTGTATGATGTGGCTGACCGACTATTCTATTCCAGCAGCTAGGTCCTTCAGGCATCTCCAGGACTCACATTGGATGGTTGTCCATTGCTCTCCACAGATCATCTCTTTTCAATGATCTTTTGACCTTTCGAACATTGGAATAAAATTCTAACTTGATATCACATCTTCAACATCTCTCCAATAAAAGCCCCAGTAGCATAAGAAAGCAGATACTGTGATCCAATGAAGATGGAGAAGCAGCCTACCTTCAAACAGCAGGTTCTAAAAATAGAATGTAAACTCCTGGATCTGTAACTAAGGAGAGTTTTCTGCAGACGTAGAGTCTTTGTGAATAGCACACACCATGGGTCAGTCCACACAGCTTTATCTAAAGACACAATCTTAATGTTTCCATTTGGACTGAGTTTATAACTAGTGTGCAGTACACACAGAGAGACAAGAGAGTATGGGTAGCTTGTTCTCCCATTGTGTGCAGGTAGGAAGACCTGGGCTTGGGATCAGTACTGGAGATACTAGCCCTGGTTCTCATCTGCCAGGTCAGAGGAAGTTGTGAGAGGGAATCCTGGTTCATACCAAGAGCTCAGAACTACTAAAAATGGGAAGATATTTCTGGAATTGGGAAGGTACCAGCTGTCTCCTAGCTCTCCTGTTCATCTTCCATGTCACAATAGTATTCTTGGACTTCTTTGTAAGCCCAAATAGCATCACTCAGTGGCAGTAGAAACCATGGTAAAAATTGTGTTAAAACAGCATTTATCCATTTTTCACCCTTTGCTATAATCCATGCTTCAGGGGTCTGAGTTGCATCTTATGGATTCTTTACTCATTCAACCAATACTTGCAATCCACACGTACTGAACCATGTAAGTTGTTGGGTGCTATGAATACACAGATGAATAAGATATGTATTCCCTGCCATCCAAAAGCTCATAGTAAACTAGGGAAATAATTATAATACAAAGAACATGTGATAAACATTGCTAATCTGCTGACTACCTGAAAAGCCTTATTTCCTCATCTATAATATAGAAATGTTCTATGAAATTGTTTTAGGCTCTTATTCATGTACTAGAGGACCGGTGCACAAAATTCGTGCACAAGTGTGGCGGGGGGGTGTCCCTCAGCCTAGCCTGCACCATTTCCAATCTGGGATCCCTTAAGAGATGTCAGAGTGCCCATTTAAGTGTGAGCCTGGTGGGAATCTGGCCTAAATGGGCAGTTGGACATCCCTCTCACAATCCAGCTGCTGGCTCCCATCCCTCGCCTGCCTGCCTGCTTTCCTTCCTGATTGCCCCTAACTGCTTATGCCTGCCAGCCTGATCACCCCCTAACCACTCTCCTGCCAGCCTGATCAACACTTAACTATTCCCCTGGTGGCCCAATTTCCCCTAACTGCCCTCCCTTGCAGCCCTGGTTGCCCCCTACTGCCCTCCACTGCTGTCCCAGTCACCCCTTCCCTTTCTTGCTGGCCTGGTCACCTCCAACTGCACCCCTGTAGGTTTGGTCCCTCTCCACTGCCCTCCCCTACAGTCGTGGTCCCACCTAACTACCCTACCCTACAGGCCTGGTCTCCCACAAGTGCCCTGCTGTGCGGGCCTGGGTCCCCCCAACTGCTCTCTCCGAAGGCCTGGTCCCTCGCAACTGCCCTCCCCTGCTGGCCTGATTGCCCCCAACTGACCCCCCACCAGCCAGGTTGCCCACAACTGCCCTCCCCTGCTGGCCATCTTGTGGTGGCCATCTTGTGTCCTCATCAAGGGCAACCATCTTTGACCACATGGGGCCAGCCATCTTGTGAGTTGGAGTGACAGTTAATTTTCATATGACCCTTTTATTAGATAAGATGGTATTCCATAATTATTTTGACCATCAATAGGTTATCAATAGATGTCACAGTTCTCAGGACCATAGACTACTTTATTTGATATTAAATAGCATCATTTTATTGATTAAATCACTACATGTGTCTTGTCCACACTTACCAGTGTACATTTGACCAACAATCTTATGGTAAATATGCTCAATGCCTATATTCTAAAACTTCTGAACCTAAAAAGTAAAGATATTCTTTGGCATGGGCAAGTATTATTGAAATGGATGAAATACGTAAGATACAATGCAATGCTCATCTCATGGCTGGAATTTGATTTTTAGAATGGATTTCTGCTATAATGGAAATAATTTCCAAAGTGGTAGTCATAGATTCTGCCCATGCCTACCACATGTGTGTAAAACATAAAGCTAAGTCAGTTATGATTAAATGAAAAGTATGTTATTATAAGAAGAGTGAGAGAAATATTGTCCCAATAGAAAACTGTCATCAAATTATTATTCCCATTTAATGAAGTGTAAATTCCTGTGACTCTAGTCTTGACATTTGGTCTCTCTGAGCCTCAATTTTCTCACCTCTGAATTGGGGGAATACTTTCCTCATAAGATTGTTGTGAGGATTTAACAACAATTGTTGTGAAAAAATGCCACAAATATGGAGGCAGCCTTAAAAGCTGGCATGATATAATGAACTAGTGCTTAAAGAAATGATATCTTTTCTTATCACATTGACTCTCAATGTAAAAATTGTTTTTTGTTGACATTAGATCTGTTTCACAGTTACAGTTTTGTGCTAGAAAGAGTCTGCTTTTTAGTTTGGATTAAAGAGAATATAATTTTGAATCACTTATTTAAGAGACCTATGATTTTCAAGATTCTTTTTATTTACCTATTTTTCCTAATTATTTTCTAATAAATTATTGTTTTCTAATTATCTACAATAACAATTCTACATAACCACAAATCTCTGTTTATAGAGAAAATAGATGGTTACACTAAGGTTTCAAGTGAATGAATTCCATAAGGAAAAGAAAATTCACAATTTTGTGAACAACAAAGAGCCCTGGGAATAAAATCCAAAGATTGATGATTCAAGTCATATTTCGACCACTGTTTTTTAGTCAGAAAGTTGTGGTTGTAACAGAGCCTATGCAGGCTAGCTTAAGTGAAGAGATTTATAGTAAGTCTCCAGTAGTCAATTTCATTGTCCCCTAAGATCAGAAAGAGAAGTACAGACATATCTTGGGGATCAAAACTGAAAATCCAGCTACAAGATCTCTTTCTCTCTCTAAGCTGCATGGTTCCCTTCATCTTGTCTTTAATCTTAGTGTGTCAACTTCATTTTATTTTCTTAATTAGTTTCTTTTGCTTGCTCATATTGGATATGTCTTAGCAAAGTAATTTCCTGGTGCTTCAGATTGTACTGTGGTCCTTTATTTCTAACTAGCAGCCCAGTGCACAAAATTCGTGCATGGGGGACAGGGGATGTCTCTCAGCTCAGCCTGCACCCTCTCCAATCTGGGACCCCTTGAGGGATGTCTGACTGCTTGTTTAGGCCTGATCCTGGTAGGCAGTCACCCCTAATTGCCCTCCCCTGCAAGCTTGATCCCCCCCAGCTGCCCTCCCTTGCAGGCCTGGTCTCTCCCACTGCCCTCCCTTGCTGGCCTGATTGCCCACAACTGCCCTCCCTTGCAGGCCTGGAACCTCCCAATGGCCCTCCCCTGCTGGCCATCTTGTGGTGGCCATCTTGTGTCCACATAGGGGCAGGATCTTTGACCACATGGGCAGCCCTCTTGTGTGTTGGAGTGATAGTCAATCTGCATATTACTCTTTTATTAGATAGGATGCTACATCCAATTGACAATGTTCTCTTTGTATCTTTGTTCAAATCCTCTGGACAATCTTAAGGGTTGTTGGTTGCTTTTTGGTCAGATATCTATGCCTGCTCCATTTGGTAGTTTTGCTTGGATACAGACGAAAGGGTACACATCTAGTAAACCCTTACTAGTTGGGTAAGCTTGGATTAGAATCAAATAAATTTTTTTCATCTAAAAAAGTGTAGATAACATTACTTCCTTCAAAGTATAATGTAAGAATGAAATGAAATAATTTATGTGACATGGTTATATAAAGTATAAAGAGTTCTGTAGCAAGAAAGAACTATCGGGTTAGTTGTTACTGAGTAAGTTGAAGCATTTACAGCTGATATTCCTGAGACGATAGCTATTCCCCCATAAATTCACTCTAACTCAGTGGTCGGCAAACTCATTAGTCAACAGCGCCAAATATCAACAGTACAATGATTGAAATTTCTTTTGAGAGTCAAATTTTTTAAACTTAAACTTCTTCTAACACCACTTCAAAATAGACTCACCCAAGCCATGGTATTTTGTTGAAGAGCCACACTGAAGGGGTCAAAGAGCCACAGTTTGCTGACCATAACTCTAACTCATTTTAAGGACTCTGGCCCAAATTAAGATATGAAGGCTAATAAAATGGTGTCTCTGAAGAATGAACAGAGACCACACTGTGTTGAAATTACGAGATATGAAAACAGGGCAAATTAGCTTGAAACTGTATAAGGGAAAAAGAGAAGGTTTTTGTTATATTTTTTTGGTGTTCCCAAATGTTTAAATATTGTTTCATTTAATCTTAACATTTAGGATATCATCCTTTTTATTACCCTGGGCAAAAACAGAAACAAAACAAAACAAAACAAAAAACCACCTTACAAATATTGCAAAATGGTGAGTGAAAGTGGCTGATTTTTTTTTCTTAGCAAATATACTTTATTATTTGAATGATTACATTTAACTTGATTTACTACTTTTTTTTAATCAAGTCATGTACTTAATCTATGATTTGCCTTAAAAAACTCTTTTTTTCCTTTACTTTGGACATGCGTGAATCGAAGGAGAATTGCTCAACTGTGAAATTCATTATTTTGAAAATATATCAGAACTTAAAGATCAGCTAAAACTAAGTTTAAAATATTATCTCTTTTTGATATGGTGCTTTAAATTTTTTTAAAAATTTATTCCAGAGAGGAAGGGAGAGGGAGAGAGAAATAGAAACATCAATGATGAGAGAGAATTACTGATTGGGTGCCTCCTGCATGCCCCACACCAAGGATCAAGCCCACAAGCTGGGTATGTGGCCCTGACCTGCTGCCTCACAGGTCAATGCTCAACCACTGCGCTGCGCTGGTTAGGCGATGCAGTGCTTTTAATGAAAAATTTCAAAGTGTATCAGAACTTAGGAATCAAATAAAAAATTAAACTTAGCTCTTTAATATGGCGCTTTTCAATGAAATCCTGGTATAAATGTTTATCTGATATAGTTTATTTTTTTCATGGTCTCTATTGACCCCATAAAATATAAATTGGAAAAAGCTGTTTTTTGTTGTTTTTTGGGTTTTTTTTGCTTTGCTCTCAAAATATTTATGAGACAGAATTCAATATTTTCTTGTAACCACCTTACACAGTTAATGCAGGCTTAGTCTTAGTCTACTATAACCTGATGCAGTGTGACTGACTGAGCTATCGTTTCTAGGATAACATACCACCAGGCTGGATAGCTATTATATATGAAGATGCTTAATTAATTTTAATTTAAGAGAATTTACTGCATTTTGACAAAAATGTTTTGAATAATATTTTATTTCAACAACTGTGATTATCATCATCTGACTGTATGAGTCATTTAAGTGGTTTGTCCAGATATGAATTATCCACAACATGCAAAGGCCAACTTTCATTTAACATCCCAGTGGGGCATCTCTTGTCCTCTAAGATGGCTTATGGTCAAATGAATGACAAGTGATTCCAATAACCTAAAATATGTAGGGAGTTAAAAGAATTGGTAAACATATAATGAACTCTAACTAGCATTATTCCTTTCCATAATCACAAAAAAATCAAGTTGCCTATATAACCCAAAATTATTTGATAAATGTTTTTTAAATCAAAACTCCAGCCCCAACTCATAGACTACTTCAACTTTTATTAAACATTTATTTAGTTCTCCCACTTTTATTTTCTACAAAGCTAGTATGCTAGTATACCTAGTCTCTTTTTCCGTCACCTCATTTTTCCCCTTCTGTGTTATTTTCTGATTGCATGCTTTTAAGCTTTATCTTATATGTTAGTTATATCTCCTCAACTGGATTATGAGCACCTTGAAGGTAAGGACCGTTTCTTATACTTCTCTATGTACTAAAAGTTCACTAAACTGATGTACATAAATTAGCTACTCAGTAAACACTTTTGAGTAAGTCAGAGAGTAATAGATGATAGCCCCAGCTCAGAACCCTCAGCATCTCACAGGTACTTCTATTTTTAAAATATATTTTTATTGATTTCATAGAGAAAGGGGGAGGGAGAAAGAGATAGAAACATCAATGATGAGAGAGAATCATTGATCTCCTACATCTCCCCCCCCCCCCGGGGGGATCAGGCCCACAACCTGGGAATATGACTTGACTGGATGTTCTCTTTATAGTAACTATAGTCAGTTGAAACATGTATGTAATACACTTTTTATCATATTAGCAAATGCATAAAATTTGAACTATATCTTTGTGTTCCTTGTATCTTATAACATTCCAGGAGTGGGAAGTCTCATATATGAAGGATTCGTATAAGTTAAAATGATATTATGTATATTCATAATTTCATGTTAATGATTGTTTCCCATTTGTATGATTTGAACTCAGTAGTTTAAGCAAGGTAGAGAGATCATCTTTTTCTTTAGAACAAAGAATTTTACTGCACTTGTAAAAGAGAGATGGCAGTCCTAACCAGTTTGGCTCAGTGGATAGAGTGTCGGCTTGCGGACTGAAGGGTTCCAGGTTCGATTCCAGTCAAAGGCATGTACCTTGGTTGTGGGCACATCCCCAAGTAGGGCGTGTGCATGAGGCAGTTGATCGATGTTTCTCTCTCATCGGTGTTTCTAACTCTCTATCCCTCTCCCTTTCTCTCTGTAAAAACAAAATGAATAAAATGTATTTTAAAAAAGAGAGATGGCAAAGACTGGAGGTGGAGACAGCAGTTTCCAAGCGATTGGTGTAGCCTAGGTAAGAGATGCTGTCAGAGTCTAGTTGAGTGGCATCAGGGTTGGAGAAAGATGAACAAATTCAAGGGATATTTGGTAGGTAGAATGAAGATTCTGGTTGAATTTCAAATGTGCAGAGAGGAGCAAGAAGAGAATGGTTTATGTTTTTAAAGATTTCTCTGGCTGTATTGCAAAGATGCTGAAAGAGATATGGGTTGACTTATTAGTGAAATACTGCAGTTGTTTATAATGACAATTTGGACTAGGATGAAAGCAGTGGAAATTTATAGGAATGGACCAGTTCGAGAGTCAGATACTATGTTTAGAAGCCAAAGACAACGTGCGCTGATGATGGCTTATATAGGAGGGACAGAAGAGAGGCAAGTCTTAAGGATGGGTCTCTTGTGTGGGCGGCTGGATGAATCATTCACAGACACAGGAAATTGTGGAAGAGGATCTTGTTTGAGAAGAAATTCAAAAGTTCATTTTTGGCATATTGATTTTGAGATGGCTTTAGAACATGCAAGCGGTATTTTTAAGTAGGTGAATGGATAGGTACTTCTAGAGCTGAGAAGAGGTCTCACCTGGAGATAATACTATTGTGAGTCATCATGTATAGGTGCCAATTAAAGGCATGGGAGTGGATGAAACTGTCAGAGTGAAAGAAAGAGGACTGTCAAGCTTAGAAAAACATTAGCATTTACCCACTGGATTGAGGAAGTTAAAGGAGATTGAGGCGGTGTCAGTGTTGGATTGTACTGGGCAGGAGCAATGAAAGAACAGGTGAAAAAGAGCACATTGGATATTGATAGAGAAGGGTTTTTCCCTCTTTTGTCTCTGACCAACATGGGTATTTTCTGATTTCCACTCTAAGCTATAATGGCCTGATCCATTTATGGAGACTTGTTTTTCCCTGATAAGCAGAGAATTCTGTTTTAGGAAGAATTGCTCAGTGCTTAGACCACAGAAAATATATTTGTTTTTCTTTTTAATTAATATTGCAAATTTGTTTGTAACACCAGAATTACAGGACAGCTAATTCTAGAATTAGCTTCACTCTATCCTGCTGCTCTCTCTCTCTTTTTTTTTTTTTAAATATATTTTATTGATTTTTTTCAGAACGGAAGGGAGAGGGATAGAAAGTCAGAAACATCCATGAGAGAGAAACATTGATAAGCTGCTTCTTGCACGCCCCCTACTGGGGATGTGCCCGCAGCCAAGGTACATGCCCCGGACTGGAATCGAACCCGGGACCCTCCAGTCCGCAGTCCGATGCTCTATCCACTGAGCCAAACCGGTCTTGGCCCTGCTGCTCTTTTTAAATAGGGAAGACAAATAATATATTTTAGGATGACTGTGACCCAAAAGACACTCCTTCCCCCCATCTCCAATCCCTATCCTTCTAGCACCTTTACTGGAAGTTGTGTTTTTAATGTGTTGCTCATTTGTTCTAGTTATCATAGTGTAATCCTTTAAAATAACAAAATACAAAAATATTAAGTCTTCTAATATTGCGATTTTTGTCATTTTTCCTTGTCAGGCGTCACAGGAACCAGCAATGATGGCAAAAGGGAGTTTGGATTCTTCCCTATCAAAACCTCATTCCCATTTATGTAGCAAAAACCACTTGCTAAGGGCCATTTGCCTGTTGCCAAAGTAGTGGAATGTCTGAGGCTGAGGTGAACATTTTGAAATAGTAACAATATATTAATTTAATAATATCTTGCAAAACATTTGGCAGTGAAAACAACTGTGAATCCTAGCTCATTAATTTGCTCACTGAACATTCATTATATGAATTTAAAAATTAACTTTAGGAAGATTCTCAGAAACAAAAAGAAAGAAACAACAAAATAGATGAATCTCAAAATAAAAGTGAAAGATGTCAGGCAAAGAAAGATTTCTGACTTTAATTATCTAAAACTTTAGAAAATGCAAATGTGTCTATAATAACAAAGTAGGTTAGTGGTTGCTGGTGTCTAGCGGTAGGGGATGGGCCTAGGATGAAATGCCAAGGGATGGGAGGAAACTTTAGGGGGTAATGGAAATGGTTATTATTTTGATTCTGGTGATGGGTTCAAATGTCAAAGCTAATCAGATTGTATACTAACCCTTTACATGTCTTTTAATTATATTCAGTAAAACCTCATTATCAATGTAGAGTAGGGGAAATCCTGTCCAAATTTGTAACAAGTGAAAATTTTAGATTTTTCAAGAAAATGTCATTTCCGTTGTCAAAAATAGGGATATATTAATGGGACATGATTATATTTGAAGTTAAGCCTGTATTAGAAAAACCTCAGATTTTGACTGCTTTTTTAATAACTTTGAATTCAATAATGATCAAATTCATTTCAATTATCATAAAATCCCTTGAGACATCACTTGCAAAGCTTCACTTTTTTATTTTAAGTGTTGAAACTCAGCATTCTGCCTGTAGTTTTTTCCTAGGAAACGTGTATTTAAAAGACATGTTTTTGTTTTTATTAAAAGCAACTGGGATAAAATGTAATGAACATGATCAATGTAATTTTTAAAATAATTTTCGAGTACTAGCTTTTTGTTAGGTGAAAAAATAGATAAGAATAGTGTTTCAAATGTGTATATAGGATTCTAATAACAGTGTTTTTGTCTGTTCTATATATTGAACTATTTTGTTGACTCTGTAGAAAAAACAAAAATTATTTTTATTTATCAATCACCATTTTTAGCAAGATATTGTTGTCATTCTGGCCAAAATATTTGATTTTTTTAAACTACAAATAAGTGATTAAGCTTTCTCATGCATTCATTTTTTGAGCCTTTAATGCCAACGTGGTATGATGGGTCAGAATTACATCTTCCCTGAAAGAATGCGTACTTGAAGTCTTCTGGAGTAGAGAGCAAAATAGAATGACAGGAACCAAAAGGTGGCACATATGGCTTCTATATCATCTCAAAAGCTTCCATGCCTCAAAAAGTTGAGGATTCAACATATACGTTATCTTAATGTAGAAACCTATTTTAGAAGTAATGTCATAGCGTTGTGAATGACATTACACATATGAAAAGCTTAGCACAAGCTTTTTTCTTTTACGATGAGAGAAATGCTTGTGGGTTGTATTCGTTTTATGTTGCTGCTATAACAAATTCCCACAACCTTAGTGGCTTAAAACAATAAAAATGCGTTGTCTTAGTTCTGTAGGTCAGAAATTGGCGGATCTCCTGACACTAAGATCAATGTGTCAGCAGGGCTAGATTCCCTTCTGCAGGCTCTAGGAGAGAAGCCATTCCTTGTTCTTTCTAGCCTCAGAGAGCTGCTTAGCATCCCTTGGCTCATGCCCTCTCTCCTTCTTTTGGGAGCAAGATTGCATCTCTCTGATTCTTAGTCAGAAAGTTTTGTTTAAAGACTCATGTAATTAGGTTGGATCATTTTTCAGGGTCCATAATCTTAATCACCTCTTCACAGATTCCAAGGATTAGAACATAGATATCTTTGAGAGGCCATTATTCTGCTTACCACATGGGTGAAATCAGTTAGGGATCAAAACAAGGGCAGGGGAGATCAAATTTTTGAGCATGTTTTAGAGACTATCTGTTGGTGTGGTGTTCTACAGTAGAATCAACAAATGAAAAAGAAAATTATTAACAGAAAGGAAAGTAGGCATTAGGAAAACACAGTTACTAGTTGCTACACTTTCACATAAAAAGTGATATACTTTGTTCATTCAGCATTTAAATAAACTATACTAATAAGTCTGTCATCTGTTTCTCAATCTGGGTAGCAGATGCAGCTCTGTCATTTAGGTACTAGAAGTTCTGTTGCAAACATTTATGAGAATTAGTTGACAACCATTAAGGTAAAGTAGGTTAATAGATATTTTTAAAACCTAGTGTTTTTGCTTAAGGTGTATTTAGGATCTGTAGAAGAATAACAACTATAGAAGAGCTACACTAGCGACTGAGTGTCTCCTCAGGAAGATGTTTTTTGACTGAAATATAAATTTCTGATATGCAAATGTCAATAGAAGGGCAAAATTTAGTTCTAGCTTTTAAATTAGCAAAACAAAAAATTCCAGTTCATACAAAACTTGGTTGATAAGGAAAAGCATATTACACTATAAAAATCTTTTTAAAGCATTCCTGGTAATATCCTCTTTGTTCTAATTAATTAACTGCCTTTAATTTCTTATAAAATTCTTTTAAAACTGCATTTTTATTAAAATGATTTTAATAAATGAGCTGGATAAAACTAATACTCAACTGAATCTATTAAAGATGGTCTTAAAATTAATCATAGTTTACTACAAGCTGTAAAATCAGGGACAATTGAGAAAAGCAGAGATCCAGACAGGGTGGGAAGATAATTTTCCATGTCATGGGAAATTCCTCAACTTCAACTATATAGCAACACTGATCTTCATAAAAACAATAATTTTTACATATAATAAATAGCTGAATTATACAACCCTATATAAAAGCCTAATATGCTAAGTGTCCAGTCATCCAGTCATCCATTCAATCAATCAAAGCATAATATGCTAATGATAAGGCTGCTCAACTGCTCGCTATGACATGCACTGATCACCAGGGAGTAATGTACAACTGGTAGCTTAGCTTGTTACTGGGGTCTGGACGATCAGGACTGAGTGAGACAGGCCAGACATGCCCGAGAGCCTTTCTGTGGTCCTTCCCTGGCTGGCCAACCTCCCGCATCCCTCCCTGGCGCGATCATGCAACAGTGTGGTCTCACGGCCTGGCCTGAACCTTCTTGCAATGTGGGCTGAGAGACCCCAGCCTGAGTACATGAATTTCATGTAGAATTATGTGCTCTTTTTCTAAACGTTAACCCACATAAGGTTGTAAGTTAACACCTTATTTACTTGTATAATTCTCTTTCTCCACATCTTGGAGTGGGCTGGACAACCTCGAAAGAATCCAGAGTCTCCCTGATCTCATACTTCCTTGAGTCTAGAGGAGAAACAAGAAGAACTGAGGGGAGTGGAGGTCATCTGGAGTCAAGGAAGGGAATTAAGGCTTATTAAACATCTACCATTTACCACTGTTTCATGTTTTATACGCGTTACCATAACTATTTGAATTAGTTATTATCTAGGAGAGAAAACTGAGAGTTGGAGTGGCCAAGAACTGTCAAACACATGCTGAGCAACATATAGCTTGACTTTAACTCACATGGACTTGGCTCCAAAGCTTTATTCTCTTTGCTTCCATGCTGCTTCGTGAACCATGAGACCCATTTTTCTGCTTCCACTCCTCAAATAGAAGGCACTGTACACCTGAAAGAAAAATTTTTAAAAAGCCCCTCAAAACCTCTGACACTGAGAAGTTTATAGGATTCTCTAAAGTATTCCAGAATCCTTGAGTCAGAAAACTCTTTACATCATGAAGCCTTTCTCTTTTTAAAAAAATATTTTTATTGATATCAGAGAGGAAGAAAGAAACATCAATGATAAGAGAAAACCATTGGTCCACTGCCTCCTTCATGCTCCCTACTGGGGGGGATTGAGCTCGTAACCTAGGCATGTGCCCTGATTGGGAATTGAACCATGATCTACTTCATAGGTTGATGCTCAACCATTGAGCCATGCCAGCCAGGGCATAATATATTTTAAAAATAAGATGGAAAGTTAGAGATACAGAATTTATTAATTTTGAAAATGCATAAAAATTCTAAATAAAACTGTTAAAATGTTAACAGTGGTTGCCTAGGGAGTTCTGTGGGTTTTTTTTTTTTGATATTATTATTATCATTATTATTTTTTGCTGATGTTTTTTTCTGCTCCATTATATTCTTTCAATATGAATAACCGGAAAGACAAATAAGGTTCAAAAATGAAAAAGAAGATTTTTACAAGAATTTTCAAGTAGCCAGTGAGGGAACAAAAGATCCTTCTGGCCAGATGGGACTTAGCATTGTTGCAAGTTAATTGATTCAGTGATCTTTCTGTGATTAAAGCCAGTGAAATCAGGTAGTGACTGCAGACCTAAAAATCATGCTATCTTAGCAACAGGAAACAATAATTCGGAGAGCTATGCCACAAACATTTCTCAACTGTGATAAATGAAGAGAAGGCGTGTCTGAAATCATATAAGGCACATGTTTTAGACATTAAAATGTTGGTTGTTTGTGGAAGCAATCATATAAATTAATTACATTATTTTGATATAAATATATATAGTATCCTAATGGATTTGCTGTTCTTTTAGTAATTTACTTTGACATAAAATTACCCATGTTTAAAGAACTACATAGGTCATCTAGACATTTAGGGACCATCTATCAAGTATCAGTTTATCCTTTAAAAGCTCTTAATACACTAGGTTTAGGTATTCATATCAGTAAGCAATAATTTAGGTTATGTAAATTCATAAAGATATTACTTTTTAAATTTTTAGTGTTTTTCTTTTAAAGAGCAGTCAGGTTCACAGCAAAATTGAACAGAAAGTACATAGAGTTCACATATTCTTATGTACCTCATGTCCCCACACATACACAGCCTCTCCCACTACTAACATCCCACACGAAAATGGTGCATTTGTTAGAATCAATGAGTCTACATTGATGCATCATTATCACCCAAAGTCCATAGTTTACATTTAAGTTAACTCCGAGTTGTACATTCTATGAGTTAGACAGTTATTATAATGATAGTTATCTGCCATTTTAATATTTTCACTGCCCTAAAAATATCTCTGCTCTATCTATTCATTTCTCTGTCTCCAGCCCTGGAAACTACTGATTTTTGTACTGTCTCCATAATTTTGCCTTTTATAGAGTACTGGAGTCCTGATGCATGAAATTCATGCAAGGGGCTCGGCCCCCGCTGCAGTGGCCCCCTCTGCCTCGGCCCTCACCGCCATGGCTTCGTCCAGAAAGTCATCTGGAAGGATGTCCCGGAGGACATCTGGTCTAATTAGCATATTATGCTTTTATTATTATGATTATTATAAATTATATACTTGGAATCAGATAGTATGTAGCCTTTTCAGATTGGTTACTTTTACTTAGTCATGTGCATTTAAAGTTCCTCCATGTCTATTCATGGCTGATAGCTCATTTCTTTTCAGTGCTGAATAATACTTTATTATCTAGTTGTATCAGAATTTATTTATCTACTAGAGGTGTGATGCATGAAAATTTGTGTAAGAGTAGGCCTTTCTTCCCCTTGCTGCCAGCCCCAGCTTCCCTCTGGCACCCAGGACCCAGGCTTCCTTTCTCCAGCTACCCACAAGCACCAGGGACTGAGGCTGCTTCCTTCTGGCCGCCCGCAGGCACAGGGGACCCAGGCTGGCTTCCCTTGGGCTGCCCACAGGCAACCAGGACTCAGGATGGCTTTTTTCCAGCCCCAGTTTCATCAGGAAGTACGTCCGGAATGATGTCTGGAAGATGTCCAGTCTAATTAGCATATTACTCTTTTATTATTATATTCATCTACTGAAAGACATCTTAGTTGCTTCCAAGGTTAGCAATTATGAATAAAGCTGCTATATAAACTTGTGCAGGTTTTTGTGTGGACATTAGTTTTCAACTCCTTTGTGTAAACACCAAGGAATAGGATGGCTGGATTATATGATTAAGAGTGTATTTGGTTTTATAAGAAACTGCCAAGCTGTTTTCCAAGTGGCTGTCCTATTTTGCATTCCCACTAACATGAATGAAAGTTCCTGTTGCTTCAAACAATCATCAACATGGGGTGTTTTCAGTATTTGGATTTTGGGCATGTTAACATGTATAATCTCCTTGTTTTAACTTGTAATTCCCTAACAACATATGATGTGGAGCATCTTCACATATACTTATTTGTCATTTATGTATCTTTTGTGATGGGGTATATGCTCAGATTTATGGCAATTTTCAAAAAATTGTTTGTTTTCTTATTGTTGAGTATTGAAGTATTTTTTATGTTTTGGGTAATATTCCTTTATCAGTCATGACTTTTGCAAATATTTTCTTCTGGTTTGAGACTTGTCCTCCTATTTTCTCTGTAGGGTCTTTCACATAACCCGTGGATATCCTCCCATTGGTTTTTAGAAAGAATGGAAGAGAGAGGGAAAGACAGAGAGAAATACCCATGTGAAACACATGGGTTGGTTGCTGTGCCCCAACCAGGCTCCGGGCCAGGGAGGAGCCAGCAACTCAGGTATGTGCCCTTGACCAGAATCAAACCTGGGAGTGTTCGGTCTGCGGTGTGGCACTATCCACTGAGCCAAAATGGCTAGAGCAGAAATTTTAAAATGTAATAAAGCCCAGTTTATCAATTATTTCTTTCATGTATTGTGCCTTTGGTGTTGTAGCTAAAAGATCAAAGACATCTAGATACTTTCACATGTTATTTTCTAGGGATTTTATAATTTTTAAAAATTTACCTTTATTGTTAAAAGTATTAAGATGTCCTCTTCCCCTTCCCCTTTGGTCCCCTCCATCCCACATTTTCTCCCTCTCCCCTCAATAGGCCTTCACCACACTATTGCCTGTGTCCATGGGTTATGCATACATGCATGTAAGTTCTTTGGTTAATCTCTCTCCACCTACCCATCCACTCCCACCTTCCCTCTGAGATTCACTAGTCAGTGGTCGGCAAATTGTGGCTCGCAAACCACATGCAACTCTTTGCCCCCTTGAGTGTGGCTCTTCCACAAAATACCATGGCTTGGGCGAGTATATTTTGAAGAAGTGGCATTAGAAGCAGTTTAAGTTTAAAATATTTGGCTCTTAAAAGAAATTTCAGTCGTTGTACCGTTGATATTTTGCTCTGTTGACTAATGAGTTTGCCGACCACTGCACTAGTCTATTCCTTGGACATGCTTTTTTGTCTCTGGATCTGTTTTGTTCATCAGTCCATTTTGTTCGTTAGTCCGTTTTGTTCATTAGGTTTCACGTAGGAGTGAGATCACATGAGCCTTGTCTTTCTCTGACTGGCTTATTTCACTTAGCGTAAAACTGTCCAGGAGTTTTACAATTTCTTATTTAACCCATATCTGTGCCCCATGTTGTGTTAATAATTGTGTAAGGTATAAAGCCTGCATCTAGATTCGTGTTATTGCATGTGAATGTCCAGCTGTTTCAGCACCATTTGTTGAAGTCTCTTTTCTCCATTGTGTTGCCTTTTTTCCATTGTCAAATATCAGATGATTATTTTATGTGAGGCTGTTTCTAGGTTCTCTATTCTGTTCCCTTATTTTATTTGTTTATTCTTTGTCTTGAAGAGATAATACATTCAAAACTAATAGGAGGTAGAGTTCTTCCCGAGTGTGATACATAGTTTATCCAAAATAATTGCATTCTTGTAGAAAATGTCTTTCTATTGTTGAAACCAGTTCTAATCTCCTAGAGAGCTCAAATAGTATAAAAAATAGGATTAAGTTACTGAAAAATACATTTTCTTAGTGATAGTTGGGTTGTAATATATGTTTGTATGTTTTAAATTATTCATTTCTGCAAGAATAAAATAGAATGAAATTGGCTTACATTTTCTACTTTGTATGTTTTAAAAAGTTACTCTCTAAACAAGTATGTAAGGAAAAAGAGAAATCATTATGGTTTCTATTCGCCACAATGCTAGAATAATCTTTCTAATAATTTTAGAAGGAAGTTATATTTAAGAATAAAATTCAGTTAAAAAATTGATTGAGAAATTGACAAATGATATGAGATTAGAGATGATTTTCCAATAATTTTTAATTATTTCATATCTTAGTTGATTGCCTCTGCAATAAAAATATATACAAACTATATCAGGTTAAGCCTTCCATGGTGCCTATATTTTGGTAAAGAATGTTATTTAGTATATTGTCCTATATTTGAAAACTCATAATATGGCTGGTGAACTGGAGGTGATACAGTCTGAAAGATTGATTCATACTAGCCAAAGTCATAAGAGACTGATTTATAAATCTTGATGCCCACTCATTAATATACATGGGAGATACATTTTATACTATAACTGGATCAGTTAACTGTACAACATATTCCCTTTGATAACTACTAGACATGTTGGGGTGATCCTTTTGAAAGTTATATAAATGTCTAATCACTATGTTGCATACCTGAAACTGATATAATATTGTTTGTCAACTGTAATTGAAAAAAAAAGATACTTCCTTTAAGGAAGTACTCTGGTGGCCAAATTATAGATAGGAAAATTGCTTGAAGACTATGAAATTAGAGCAATGGGAATTGAGTATTAGCAGGTATTTATTTCCAGCTAGGGGAGCCTAATAATTTGCTCTTTGCCTCTCCAGGGATTTTTCTATTTTAATAATCAGAGATATTGCCCAAATCTTCTCTTAATTTTTTTCTTATTTTATAACTTCTTTCTTTAGATTGTTTAAAGTTGCTGTAATATACTGCCCTTAAATTATCCCTTATGAAATGTTGGTTTCTGTTTTCAAGATGATAGTGTATATCAGATTTGTTTTATTTTATCATGGTTTTGTTCTGCTAACTTGGAGACATTTTCCTCTGAAAATAATAATATAATATAGGTTACAAAGAATTCCAGATATTGTGGGTTGATTCTTACCTCATTTAATTTCAGAGATTGCCACACTTCAACTTTGATTCTATCTATCTATCTATCTATCTATCTATCTATCTATCTATCTATCTATTATCTATTTATTTTTTGGCTTGTTGTTTTCTTTCCCTGTAACATTGAGTGATAGTCTTATATCTAAATTTTGTATTTTATTTTTATGGTTTATAAATATCAGCAATTTAGCAATTTGTTCTCCACAATATATTTTTTTCATAATTCTGTTTATGGACTGAATATTAAAGATAGAAATACTACATTCAATTTGGAATCCCACAGGAACATTAGAGAGAGAAAAATAGCTTGCTGCAGGAATCTTTTTCTTGCTGTCATTTTGACAATTCTGCCATGATTTTTTCATGGTATTTAATGAAAATGAATGTGTGTGCATTTCAGTTGTAAATTAAAATGTCAACATATAGGTTATAAAAATAATGTCATTCTAAGAAAATAAAAACAATGAATTCAATATTCAAGTTGTGCCATTCTTTGAAATGTTTTTAAATACATCATTTTATTCATGTGCATATTATTTTAGAATTACACTAAAATTTGTAAGATTAAAGACAATGAGATTAAGCATTAGAAACATATAATTGTGATGGATCTTGCCAACCGTATTTTATTTTTGAATGCTGTTTGGCTATAGTGATGTCTAGGAACCTTTGCTTAAATGTCTACTATGTAATTGAAATGGTTTTGCCTTTAATAACCTATACTGTGACATATCCATTTTACATGCATTAAAATGAAACTATCACATTTGTCTATTTCTGGAAAAAATACGAGAAATGTTTGTCATATTAGCTTGAGCCTATTTGTATTATAGAGTATTCATGAAAAAAAAATGGAAATCTTGCCATGAATAAAACACAAAATGGAATATTTATAAAGCTGACTTCAGAAAGTTTAGGTGCCCAAAACTTTATATATGTAAGGAAATGAGCAATAAATAAGATTGTGTACTATGAATCCATTTTAAAAGGGGTAAGTAATCTGGAGAATTCACGCTATTTACTCCACATTTAATAATTAAAAGTAAGTTTCAGGTAATGTCATGTTATGTTTTTCATACTAAATCCTGTGTTCTTTGGGTGAAGCAGCCCTTCAAATAATGACCATCCAAGGGCAGGATCCTACCCAATGGGGAACTCTGATGCCCCTGGTCAGTCTTAGGGTATGATGCTCCTTGATGCAAGAGCAATAATATAGTCTCTGGTCACCTTTAAGAGTGACTTCAGGGAAGAAGTACAATCAATGCCAATGTAAAATCCCAATGCATTAGGATTGGCTCCATAAATTTATGCTTCTATAGACTGGGAATCAGTCTTAACCAGAAAAAGCACCATTGGTTTATATTTCTTTCATTGAAAGATTATCTTGGTTTTCTGCTTCTGTTGTTTCAGTCTGTCTTTTAGCTTCAATTACAGAGCATAGCAGTGCTGTGTATGTCAAAGCCCATGATTATTGTGTTTGCTGAAGTATAAAATGATTTCCCTTTTGAGCCAGATCAGGTCCTACCTAGTCTCCAGCTGGTTCTAGGACAGAAAATGATCAGGCTCTTTAATTAAAGGGTGTTAAATACTGCCTTTAGGAGAGACTCTTTTAATGAAGTGATAACTGATTATTAAATAGTAATGACAACTACAGCGTGAATTGCTAAGACCAGACAAATGTAGTAATCACAAAATGATGTTTAAAGTACCTGTATAAATAACCTTATTAATTTTCCATTTGTTCTAGATTCATTTCAAATAACCCGCTATACTTAGGCAGTGACAATGTTTAAAAAGAAGTGGACTAATTTTTAAAAACAGATATATGGTCCTCAAATGTCACAACTAATTTCATATATGCTGTAAATATAACATTTTTTAAATTGGATTTTGGCCCTGTTACAATACAGGATGGGCAAAAGTAGGTTATAGTTGTTTATAAGAAAATAGACAAATGATACAAATAAATAATACAATAATTAATAAATACCACAAGAATAAACTTTCAAGTACTCACAACCATACACTTACTTTTGCCCATCCCTGTATATCGAAAGTCACATAAACCTTAAACATTTATTTACTGAGATATGAGTAAACATCTTAGGTAAAAATATTTTCAAGGGGAAGTTACAAATATTTAAAACTCTAACCCTAAAACAGGAAAATTATTGCCACCTTGGAGATATATAAACCTAAAGTAGAAAAGTTTCATTAAGGAATGTGGTAAAGGAATAAGCCTACTTTAGCAATTCAGACTTATCCTATAATTTGTTCAATGTTAGTGAATTCATTAATGAAAGATACCTAAATTGCAAATTAGTGGAAAGCAATAGGGTTATGTTAATAAATGAGAAAAAAGCATTTAATAAGTATTAACACAAAGTTATAAAGCTACTCAGAATATAATTATCAGGATATTTCTTCGACATAGTTAATATATGTATTCTAAAGCAATGTGTAATTCTGATTAGCTAAAAACATTCGTTTCTATAAAATGTAAAACATGTTTGTCATGATTATTTTAACATAATAGTATTTTTGATGTTTTAACAAATGGATTATATACAACAACCAGAAACATTCATAGTAATTAATTAAAATTACCTTTTAAGAAAAGGCAATAATTTAGATTAATACAAGATAAATAATTAAACACAAAAAGTGGCTCACTAGAAATATTCAGTTAGAAAAGATAATGAAAAAATCAATTCCTAATAGCAGATATACATGAAATATATAAAAAGTTAATGTGCAAGGGGAATGTGAATTTCTTGTGAAACTTTACTGAGATAATAAAAAGCTAATGTAAGTAGATATACTTCTGGTGAAAAACTGAAGTTCATATGTCTGTGTCAGTGCATTTAAAATTGATCTTTAAAGTGATGCTTTTATCCAAGAAAAGACATGGATTCTTGGAAAAGAAAAGGTAACTATTGAATAAACTTATATAATCCTCATCCCCCAATCTCCTGAAAAGCTGAACTATATGAAGTAAATTGTTTTAAATAAATGGCTGGCACATTTTACTATAATAATTTCCAAAAAAATTAAATTATAACAAATGTAGATAAGTAAGAAAAAATAGAATATTTATCAGATCTTATATGAAAAAATAACCTAAACTTGAAAGTACCAGGAGAAGTCTCAAATAAAAAGGTCAACAAATAATTATACAAATTTTGTTAGGTATGCCCCCCAAAGAACCAAAATAATGAGATAATTAAGTACAATACTCAAAAAATATTAAGGACAAATATGTATAATATTTTTAAAAAGCAATATATTTAAATTGACATATTTATATATTACATGTAAATATGTTTATATATGATATATAGTATATAAAATATTATGTAATTATAGAATTTGTTATGAAAGCATTTTATTAAATAGATAAAAGTCCAAGATAATAATAGATAAATATAGATAATAATAATAGATAAAGATAAAATTCACAGAAGAGGAGCTATATTGATAAATAAAATGAAAATATAGAAAGATTAAAGCACTTACTATACTAGGAAAATATTAAATGGAAAAAAAAACACAAAGAAAAAGAAGTAATAATACAAAGTAAGGAAGAAGAAAATAACTTTTTTTATTAGGTTTCTATAAAGCCACTATGCACCGGTGTACCTAGGCGATATTATAAGTTTGTTTCCAGACCACTGCAATAAAGTATCTGTATTGCTTCAGTCAATACGCATAAGATGGACTTAAAAATTATTAATATTTATGGAAGTGTTCAGAGCCTTCTACCCATTAATCCAACTTTGGCATTCCAGATTGATTCAAATGAGGGAAAGCTGAAATCATTAGGCTTATAAATGCATAATATGTCTAGCACAGTAGCATTTATTCTAAAAATTTGGAAGCAAACTAAATAGTGACGCAAATGTCAAGTGTTAGTTAAATTATGTTTGTAGTAATGTCAGGTTTATTTTTACAGAGAATAATGGATACCATCAGGACAATATGAAAAAATTCCATGAATAGGTATTTCAACTATTTTTTAAAACTACATATTTGGAAAAGTGTACAGACAACCCATAGATAATTATATTCAAACTAGAGGCCTGCTACACGGACTTGTACACAGGTGAGGTCCCTCACCCTGGCCTGTACTCTTTTGTAATCCGGGACTCCTTGGGGGATATTGGACTGCCGGGTTTTGTCTGATCCCAGGATCTGGCCCAAATATGGCAGCCCGACATCCCTCTGAGGGATGTAGCAGTACTGAAGCGGCAGGTGGCCGGGGAGGAGTCCACCTGCTGTGGCTCATTCTGGCCCAGCTGAGCCTGCCCCCACTGCTGCAGCTGCCCGCACAATAGCACTGTTGCAGAGGCCGGAGAGGCTCCTGCCACAGCAGTTGCACTTGCCAGCTGTGAGCCCAGCTTCTGTGGGAGCACACTGACCACCAGAGGGCAGCTCCTGCATTGAGCATCTGTCTCCTGGTGGTCAATGCGTGTCATAGAGACCAATCAACTGGTCATTCTGATCATTTGATCATACAGTCACTTAGGCTTTTCTATGTATAGACAGTGAATATATATACTAGTATTACCTACAGTTTTACAAATTTGATTTTTTAAATATAAAACTATCAAAATTAAACAGAAATAAAGGAAAATTTCTATATTGACTGTGTCTGTCTATTACTAATAAGAATGTCAAACTGAGAGAAGGATAGCACAATGCAAAATATCCCTAGGGATGTTCCTTATTCAGCTCAGGCAGGAAGTTTTGGCTCTGGAGGCCAGTTTCAGTCATTTGCTGCATGGCTAGCAAGAACTCATGAAGAGGAGAGAAATAGCCCATTTCTATTCCAGAAAAGTTAAGAAGTCTGCAAGGACTTTCTTTTCAGTCCAGAATTTACACTAGGAATTATAATTTGATCTCAGTTAGCCAAAATGTTTTTTCCCCTCCTTCTAAACTATCACCAACCAAATAAGTTTATGGTAGCAATTAGCAAGGAGCAAAGTGAGGCCATCTTCCTCTTATATTGCTTCTCGATTTACTATCCACTTAATACAATATGTTTGTGTTTGACAGTCAGACATCCTTTTTGTTAATGGCAACCCTCAAACCCTGCAAGAGAATTAGACTATGAACTTGAAAGGCAGACTGGGAAAATAGTGTACACACGTCACCTTTTTCATATGTTCTCCTTGCAGCTACAGAAAATTGCAAAGAAACATTCTGATCAGAATTAAGCCATAATTGCATAAAAAATTTTCCACACACACACACCACAAAATTCTGGTACACATATGAAGTAAATCCTGGTTATAAAAAGATATAGCTGTGAAGAACAGGAGGCCTAAAGAGAGAGAGAAAGCAGGGCAACTCTAGCTTGTTAAAACTTCTAAACCTAATCCAACTGCTCACACTTTTATATCCCTCTCACAAAAGTGATTCTGTAGAAAGATTCCAACCCCTGACTGCATGTCAGAATCACCTGAGAGTGCTTAAAACTTCCTGACATCTAGGCCATGACAGAACAATTAAAATAGAATCTCTGGTGGGACTTGAAATCTCCCCAAGAGATACCATTATGCAGCCAGTGTTGAGAGTCTGTGCCTTAATGAAATATCAATGGCTTAACACAGTCACTTCATAAATAGAGGCTGCAAATAAGAGAGTTATAAAAGATATGTCCTGTTAGGTAGTGCAAATGAGTAAAGTTGACCAGATTTTTAAATAATTTTTTTCTTTAAATATATTTTATTGATATTTTACAGAGAGGAAGTGAGAGGGATAGAGTTAGAAACATCCATGAGAGAGAAACATTGATCACCTGCTTCCTGCACAGATCCCACTGGGGATGGGTCTACAGTCAAGGTACATGTCCTTGACCAGAATTGAACCTAGACCGCTCAGTCTGCAGGCCAATGCTCTAACCACTGAACCAAACTGGTTAGAGCCAGATATTTTTTTGTTTTAGTAAGAATGTCTTTAGTGGTATTCTTATTTATTTATTTATTTATTTATCTATCTATCTATTTATTTATTTATTTATTTATTTATTTATTTATTTATTTTTAGTGGATTCTTTTAAAGCAAACATTTTGTTTACACATTTAATAATTTATATTTCTATGCAAATATATGCTTTTCTGCATCTTTAAAAAAAAACTCATGGCCATTGGGGTCTGTCTTTTGTTTGCCCAATTTTGATAGATAGTTGGCCAGGTATATTTTAGTTTCTGCACTACCATGTATACATACAGCACTAGGGCAGCGCTTTTCAACCAGTGTGCTATAAGAATTTTTAAAACACACAATACTTGACTATTCAGGGAGGGGCACTGACCTCTTTTCCCTTAGATTGTCAAATAAAAAATGACAATAGCCAATATGTCAATAACCATTTGTTGTGAATGATTCAAAATTATACCTATATTTTTGTCAGATAGGCAAAATATATTTTTTAGTGTGCCGCAGAATTTTAGTAAGTAGTTTGTGTGCCATGAGATGAATAATTTTGAAAATCACTGCATTAGGGTGACAGTAAAGGACAATTAACACTAATGGCAGCTGTTCTTCATCATGCAGTATTACAGACCCAATAATTTGCCCCCTATTGGAGGCATCCTATATAATAAAAGAGTAATATGCAAATTGACTATACCTCTGATACACCCACAAGCCATGCCCACCAGCCAATCAGAAGCAAATGTGCAAATTAACTCAACCAAGATGGTTGCAGCTACGGAGCAAGCAGGAGGTTTGGGTTTCCCTGGCAGTGGAGGAAGCCAAGCTTCCTGCATACCCTGGCTGGCCATGAACTCCACTCAAGGCTACAATGTTTCAGTTGTAGAAGATAAATAAAACCCAACAAAAATGGCTATGGCCACTGAATGAGCAGGAGGCTTGGTTTTCCCTGGCATTGGAGGGAGCCAAGCTTTCCACCCACCCTACCCTCGCCTCTGCTCAAGGCTACAAAGTTTCAATTATAGAAGATAAATAAATCCCATATACCAGGGCCTCCAATTTGGTCACCAGGGGACATGGCTGGCCTGAAAACCACCACAGGCCCCTCCCTCAGGCCACACTATGCCCCAAGAGAACCCCCACTCTGATCCAGGACACTCTTCAGGGCAAACCAGCCAGCCTTTACCCATGCACCAGTCCTCTATCCTATCTAATAAAAGAGTAAATGCAAATTGACCATCACTGCAATACACAAGATGGCTGCTCCTATCTGGTCAAAGATCCTGCCCCCATGTGAACACAAGACGGCTGCTACAGATGGTCAGCAGGGGAGGGACCAGGTCTACAAAGGAGGGAAGTTGTGGGTGATTAGGCCAGCAGGGGAGGTCAGTTGGGAGGGACCAGGCCTGCAAGGGAGGATAGTTGGGGGTGGTCAAGCCTGCAGGGGAGGGCAATTGGGGGAGACCCAGGCCTGCAGGGGAGGGCACCTGGGCGAGACCCAGGCATGTAGGGGAGAGCAGTTGGGGGTGTCCAGGCCTGCAAGGGAGGGCAGTTAGGGGCAATCAGGTTGGCAGGGGAGCAGTTAGTCATTAATCAGGCTGGCAGGGTAGTGGTTAGGGGATGATCAGTCTAGGAGGCAGAAGCAACTAGGGATAATCAGGAAGGCAGGCAGGTGAGCAATTTGGAGCCAGCAGTCCAGGATTGTGAGAGGGATGTCCAACTGCCCGTTTAGGCCCAATCCCGATAAATGGGCAGTCGAACAACACTCAAGGGGTCCCAGGTTGGAGAGGGTGCAGGCTGGCTTGAGGAACACAACCCCCGTGCACAAATTTTGTGCACTGGGCCTCTAGTATTTCAAATAAAGACAGATTCAGATTTGTATGTGAGGTAACTCAATATTTATATATTGACAATTCAATTAAAAAAAAAGGAACAACTCTGGGTACATCAACATATCAAGCCAAAGAACGTACCTGTGAGCTTTTTTGGTTCACAGACTAAATCTGGCTGCAGAGTAGCAGTTCCTATTTTTTGGTCTAAAGTAGACTATCATGGCCCCATAATCAGTTAACCTTATTGAATCATTTGAGAAAGAGTTAGTCATTGGTTGTAAAATAGGGTGGAGATTGAGGTACAAAAGATGCCTGGTCTCAAAGATAAGGTCAAGGCACTAGAGTTTAGGCACATGGTCAGACTATTGGCCAAAGAGATTTGGTGAGTTGCCCTATGTAGTAACATCAAATCACCTCTTAACGGGGCAGGCGGGGTTCCAGGATTTGATGGTACGATGAGAACTGTAGGCATAAGTGAACAAATGAAGCAATACCAGTGGAGTCTGATGCAAGGAACATGTCTTTGCATTGTTGACCCATATTTGGCTTGTTAGTGTGGGAATCATGTCTTCCTCTTGTTAGCTGTGTGATCTGAACAGCTCGCTTATTCTACTTCATGACTTTTCCCTCAGGCTGGTTCTTGGGGCGGAATTTAGGGGAGAAAAAAATGTGTTCTTCTTTGGCTGAGTAGACAAAGAAAATGAATGTTACATCTAGAGAGTAGTGGTTCTCAAACTTTAGTGCACGTCAGAATTCCCTGGAAGATTTGTTAAGACCCAGTGGGATCCCCTTCCTGAGCTCCTGAGCAGTAGGTGTGGAGTGGGGCCCGGGGATCTGCATTTCTAACAGGTTCCCAGCTGCTGCTGATTGCTGCTGGCTAGGAACTACATTTTGGACCCTCAGGTCTTGGGTCTTTAATTCTCATTTTCCCACTGACTTGTTTTTATAGCCTTTGTCTCTCAGTGAGTGGGAAATTATGTTCTTTTAGAGTTTGAGTGCTTCTTTGAATAAAGTAAAATACAAACATTGACTATAAATGATAAGCCAGCACTAATCTTTGAGTTCTGTTATTTGGCAATATTAGGAGCCACTTGGGATCAATATTCTGTAAGTTTTCCATGGACATCATTGAAAGTTGTTTCTGCACTTCCAAATTTCCTGGTGTGTTGGCAATGACAATGGCTGACGAACCCCAGAGCCCATACTTTATACAGTCCAAACGTGTGTGATTGGATTGTCTGGTTGAACGTTTTGTGTCTTCTGCTTGTCTTTACGTAGCTGATGTGATTTCCTAAGACAGTGGAGTCCTGAGGCACATCCTGGAAGCTGTTTGTGATTTCCTTGTTGTTATGATGTTAGTTACTGGCGCTGCCGTTTGTCAGGCATGGAACCAGTAATTGAACTCTCTAGAGATCAGAATTACTGAGAGAGGGAACACATTAGTATATTCAGTTCAGCCAGATATTTTTTTCTGTTTTTTTTTCTTTCTTTTTTTTTTCTGGGGAGAAAGCATGTGTATTAGAACCATTTGGAACAAATCTTAAAAAACAGGCCTGTGGTTCTCAGCTGGGACTGGGACACCAGAAAACTCTGGGCCACCTTCGTGTGGGAGTTGGAGTGCCCGAGTCCCACCCAGACTAATGACATCTGATGCTCCTGGGGAGGAGCCTGGCATTTTTACATTTTACAGTCTCCCTAGGTCAGTGGCTGTCAAGTTGTCCTACAGCAGAATTGCCTGGAAAACTTGTTGGGAGGTTGTTGGGTCCCACCCCTTGAGTTTACCATTGAGATATGTCTGGGTTGAGCGACCCAAGAACTTGCATTTCTAACAGGTTCACAGGTGATGCTGCTGCTGCTGGTTCTGGGACAGCACTTTGGAGACCACGGCTTTAATAATTGCAGTGTGCAACGCCAGGCAGCCTGGCTGCTGTGGGAAGATGTGCCCTTCCTCTGAGTTCAGCTGTCAGCCACTTCGTTAACCCTGGCTTTCCTAGCAGGCTAAATAAGAACCCTAGATCCACTGTGAACCTTTCTTTATACACTAATGTACTTTGGGGAGTTGTGATTTTAGTTCCAATGTAGGAGCCCATTAAAGCATATGGAAATTTAATTGTGAGAAAACAATACTATAATATTTGTATCGAACTTTGTGCCTTGAACCACTTCTAACTGCATCAGTCAGCTTCAGAGAGCTCTAGCTTTGCTTTTATTTTTCCACAATTTTCTTTTAATTTTATTTACCAGGCCCTTAAATCAGGGAAAAATATCAACTGCAGTCTCAGAAGGCCAAACATAAATTAGATCTATGTAGGCGGTTTTCTGTACTATACTGCCCTGGTATGATAAATCCAGTCATCATTTAATGAGGCTTACCAATTTTGAAAGGTTATTTTTACCAACATGTCTAAAGATCATCCATCAGCTTGGTGCATCCCAGCAGTTTTTAAATTTGGTTCTTGTTTTGGTTCTTGGCCTTCCTCTGATCCCACAGCATTCTGAATGTGTTTAAATTATAATTAAACCTCTTAAAAGGTCTCTGTGCATTGGCTTTCTCACTGCAGCAAATGTCCTTGCCTCTCTTGCTGGTGTAATAAGAAGAGGAAGGCCTTCATGAACATATCTGAATTCTTATTACAGACTAGGTTTGGGCAAATTATGTGTTCTCTTTCCACCTCAGTTTTCTTATCTGTAAAACAGGAGAAGAGTCCCTGTCTCACAAAGATATTGCAAGAATCAAATGAGATTCAGAAGGCCAAGACCCAACATAGTTCGGACATGAAAAGTACTCTATGAGTGGCAACAATTTTTTGTGGTGGTGACAGTGTCTAAGAAGCTCTTGCAACCCTATATTTGGGGGAGCACATCATGATCAAAACTTGAGACTCAGCTGAAACCAGTTTGGTTCAGTAGATATAGGGTCAGCCTGCAGACTGAAAGGTCCCAGGTTCTATTCCAGTCAAAGTCATGTACCTTGGTTGCAGGTACCTCCTCAGTAGGGGGTGTGCAAGAGGCAGCTGATCATTGTTTCTCTCTGATTGATGTTTCTGACTTCCTATCTCTCACCTATCTTCTTTGTAAAAAAAATCAATAAAATATATAAAAAAAACCCCCAAAACTAGACTCACTCAAGCCATAGAACCAAACTAAATAATCACATGTAACTCCATTCTGTCTACACATGAATTCACTTCATGTCTACATTAATTTTTGTGCTTTATTCTGAGAGAATATTGCAGGCCAGGCCCCTGCTCTAAAGAATAACTTTTGCAAATAAAATTGCTGACCTAATTTTCAGTACCATATTTCATGTTTATACAATTGCATGATGTATCTATTAGGCACTGTTTTCAATGTGGGGTCTGGAGAATTCTTCATTTAGGATTCATTTAAAATGGCACTTGATTTAATGTTAGATTGTCTTCATAATAATGCTAGCTCGGTTTTGTTTTGTTTTTTTAATTTGTGAATCTTCATTCTGATTATCCTGTGACTAATGCTTTGTGGGACTGAACTTACTTATAGCTTAATCCTAAATATGCAGCCAAAACCAGTTTGGCTCGGTGGATGAAGTGTAGACCTACAGACTGAAGGGTTCCGGGTTTGATTTTGATCAAGGGCATGCACCTTAGTTGCGGGCACATCCCCAGTAGGGAGTGTGCAGGAGACAGCTGCTCGATGTTTCTCTCTCATCGATGTTTCTCTCTCATCGATGTTTCCAGCTTTCTGTCTCTCTCCCTTCCTCTCTGTAAAAAATCAATAAAATATATTTAAAAAAAATAAAGATGTAGACTTCTCATCTCCCTGAGGAAAAAGGGTTTTGGAACTTGACTTTGCATTAAACAAGGTGGGCACACTCTGCAGTTTTTCAAGGCCAGCACTAGTTTGAAAGAAATAATGTCTATGTGAAAACCAAAATCAATATTATCCCTGGAGAACTCTAATTACTCTTTATCTTGGTATGTTCATTTAATAAGGCTACTATAGTACTATAAATTATCATTACGTAACTATGTGTAGGTGTGTAGACAATTTAAATATACTAAGTTTAATTTGTTATATCAATTATGTGTGCAATTTCTTCAAGTTAGAAAGTTTCCCCACTGGTCCCCAAGATATGTGTCTTCGTGTTCACAGGTATGTTTATACACGTGCTTTTGTACACGTCTGAGAACAGTTTATTTTGGGAGGGCGGGGAGGTGTCTTTCATAATTCACAGATACAAACTTGAAAGGCAATATAATGAATACAAACTCATTGCAATATAATGAATATAAAGCATAGTTTTATGTTTTTTTAAGTATTGATGTTAAAAACTCACTTAAAATAATATAAAAACCTGTATATTCTACCTTTTCTCCTGAGGTGTTGATAATATAATTTATATAACTTTATTTTGTGTATCTTTATATTTTAATAAGCTACCGAGACAAGCTACGCTCTTAGATTTCATTTTGCCTAACTGTAGGTAAGGGCTGAATTTTCTCCTGTAGGGTTAACATTTCCTTTCTCCCTACTCTCCTAGAAGGTCATCTCTTTTCAGTAATGAGCTAAAAACTTAAAAATAATGATGTGCCAAAGAATGCATGGGATTGTGACCACTGGAATAAAGATGCCCCCACATCTTTTATCTGAGTCCAACTTTTTCCTTCTCTGTCTTGATATTCTTGAGTTTTTCTGATTCTCTATTCTGCCAGTGTTGAAAAGTGAACATCAAGGGAAAAACTGTAACCCATTGGAATTTACTCTGCAGGATGCAGATACATAGACTTTTGACATTATTTTCTGTAATTAAACTCAACTTGCTCATGAGCTCCCATTTCTGTTGATGGTGGGGGAAAAGAAACTTTGTCTTACTTTTTAAAAGTAATCCATTTTCTTTCTTAATACAGTTTATTCTTTATATAAGACAATGAGTTCAGAATCATCAACTTTCCCTTTTCCTCTCCTTCTCTTGGGAAAGAGGGTGGAGCTTCCCCAACACCATGATGGCAAGGTGAGATGAATGGAGTGTGCAGAATGTCTTCTGTGCTCCCTCTGACCATTGTGAGTGAGGAATTGGATTGACTCTGGTCTCAGCATTGGCCAGCACTCACTGCTTAAGTCTCTGGAGTCTGTGATAGGCTCAGGCCTCTAAGTTCAGAAACTCTGCACATGTCTAGTTCAGCTTCATGATGACCACCCGGTATTCTCTTCTCTGAGCTCTGAGTATGAGCCAGGAAACAAGTCCCCTCTAGTCTAGGTTCCTGTTCAGTCTATCTGGAGTTGATGCAATTTTCTCTTGGGCCTTCACCTTCACCGCAGGACTTTCTCAGCAATGCAAGCAGTATCTTAAGGCTAGACTCCTTCCAGTCTCTTCTTTGTGCACAGCTTGTAAGGATTTTTCTTTAACATTTATGGTAAAAAAAAAAAAAAGTCTTTATTCCATATTCTGCAGTTGACCTTGATTATTTCTGTGCCTAGTCTTTCAGGTTTGATTTATTGGGCCTCATAAATTGACCCTGTCAACACCTGGTTCTTATAAATAAAAGCTTTGGATCTCACAAGTATTGTCTCTGAAATGGACATTAAGAGCTTATTTGGGAAATCAAAAGTAGTATGTTATTTTTCTCTGGTAGATCCTGCCTTCTCCTGAACTAACGGACGCTTTGTCTTTGAGGAATATGAACTAAGAGTTAAAAAGAATTAAAGAAAAATTCCATTAAATAATATTTCAGAATTATTTGCGACTAGAGGCCTGATGCATGAAATTTGTGCAGGGGAGGGAATGGTGTCCCTCAGCCTGGTCTATGCTCTCTCGCAGTCTGGGACTCTTCAGGCAGGGTTCCTAGGTTTGGTTAGTAATCGGGGCCTATCAGGGTTTTCCTTCACTCAGCTGTCGGCATCTGCCCCCGCCCCCACTGCTACTACTGCTTGCCATCTGTATAATGCTGCCCCCCCCCCACCAGTTGCCTTCTTCTACAGACTACAGGCATGGGGTGCAATCAGTTGGCTGGCCTGGGCCTCCTTCTGTAGGGCGATTGTGGGGTGATGGTGGTGCCCCTCCATCAATTACATTGCACCTGCCTTGGCTGACCTGGCACCAGTGCGTGTCATAGAGTGGTTGTCTAGAATGCCATCTGGATGGTTGATCTGCTGTTTGGGCATTCAGTAAATTTGCATATTATGCTTTTATCATAATAATAAAAGGCTAATATGCAAAAGGTAATCATACTGAGACACTGTAACGGCTGAACAGCAGGGACCTGAGGTTGCCTGGCACTGGGCTGGGGTGGGGGACCTGAGCCCGCACCTCCCCACCTGGCGAGGCTTGATAAGGGACCTGAGGCCACGTCCCTTGCCTGGCACTATGCCATCTGGCAGGGCTTGACAAGGGTGGGGCTGGCCAAGTCTGGGTCTCACCCAATGGGGGTGGGGCTGGCCAGGGCTGGGTCTGGTGTGATTTCGAGGTGTGCGCAGATAGGCAGGGACTTTACTCTGACAGGAGGGAGATTTTCATATACATTTTACTAATTTTCTTTCATCTCTGACACTTCTATTTTAGAGAAAGGACAAATGGCAATATTAAAATATTTCCTCCAATTAATTCCCTTTTAATTTGCACAGATTTCATGCACTGGGCCACTAGTTATTATAAATTACTACTTTAAATAATCTTTATGTGCTGCAAATTTTGCATATTGGTTTTGTCCAGTATTGTTCCAGAGAACATTTTTTTTTGTTTTTTATTTTTTTATTTTTACTTTTGTATTGATTTAGGTAGCCCTACTTACTCAAATAATCTGTTGGATTTTCCATTTGATCATAAAATAGTAGATGATAACAATGCATAAAATATTTACTAATATTTATTGGCAAATTTCTATGATTCCAGATATACTACAGAATATCTGCAATCACCCTTTTTCTGTGGGATTTAAATAAGTACTGTTTATTTTTAACTATGTAAGTTTTTTAGATGATAGTTACATAGAAAGCAATTTAAAAGCCTTCAGTGTAGGAGTTGATTTGTTACAGTAAATTGTATATACTTCGTTTTTGTTTTATATAGACATTTGAAGCTTTCTCTATTATTCCTAAAGCAGTGGCAATTATCTCTAAGATTCAGGGCAAAGAGAGACATCAACACAAAACTATTTTAATAAGCTTCATTTAATGCACCATTGGTAGGGTGAATAATTGATCAGATTTTCTAACTATTGAGAAAAACCTCTTGAGGGTAAATCCATGTTTCCACAGAAACATAAAGGAAATTATTAGTTATGAAGCATCTACTGTATGCTAGTTACCACACTAATAGATCATATATATATGATGTTGTGTTTAGTCTCTATTAGGTAAGTAGTTCCTATAATAATGAAGCACTGTATAATGAAGTAACCAACATATGGCTAAAGTGGAATTAAAAGCCAGGTCTCTTCCCTTCAACCAAATGCTAAATACAACCAGTTGTCTTTCTATAACCTTTCTCTCCATCCGAGGAGCAGTAGGTGACATTTGAATAAGATAATATCTCTAAAATGTAGTTTTTCATAGGAAACAGTTAACCATGTCACCAGAAAGTGATTAAAAAAATTTTTTCATAATACTATATTTTGCCATAAAGTTTAAATAGTTAGTCTGACTCTTATATATCGACTCAGTATGTGACTTTGAAACTAGGTATAAATAAGTGATTTTGAGAACAATTGAGTACAATTGTTTGACATAAATTAAGCAACTCTTGGGAGTCAGGCATAACAGTACTCAATATAGAAAGCATCAGTTTCCCCTCCTGGAAATTATTTCATAAATAGAAAGATTTCTCTTTTCATGCTTTGTCCTATCCATAAGGTAAAAAATTACTCATAGTACCATTCAGGCCCCCAAACATTCTTTGGGTGCCTATGGACAGGGTTCTATTACATACACACAGAGGAAAGCGGTGAGTAAGATATGACCTCTTACCTCTAATCAGATGTCAACCCTATATTAAAATGTTTGTGGTGCATGTTGCCATGAGACAGTTCCCTGAGGACAGGTATGCTGCTTTCCTATATTTCTTTTTATACTTTAAGATGTTGTGTATGTAGGAAGTGCCTATATATATTCAATCATTTGATGGTGATGGAATGAAAGCATGGTAAAAGTGAACTCAGTTTAGCTGTGTAAAATCTAGTACAAATTAGCTGTTGAGTATGTATTAATCACATTGAATTGAATTTCAATGTGCTGTTTAAGATTTGATTGAGGGTTCAATCTGGTCTGGAGAATCTGAATCAGTAGCAGGTATCCTTCTAAGCTGTAAAATTTCATATATCATTTGGGAGGCAACATTTGCTTTAGGTCCTTTTTCTATATCATAAAAATATTTTAACTACTGTATATCACATAGGAATTAGTTATGCAATTTGTAGAAATGAAAAGAATAAAATACTAAATTGTTTGCTTTACCTAGAAAAGTAGGACTATGTGGGTTATAATTTGAATTGTTTCTTATTCCCATATTGCCTTTTTGATTCTGTGTCTTTTTCATTAAAAGGCAGGGCTCCATAAAAATATGCAGCTTTATTCTGCAGGTGAAAGCACATTTGCCCAGTGACGCAAGTGCTCTGGAAGGAGGCCTGTTTTGAAATAGAGAGAGGAAGAGAGATAGCGTAGAGGTGACATGAGAAGGCCTTTTTGGTGTTGCTACCTGCAGTTCGGTCTTGGACCTTGGCCAAGTAGTGATGGAGCATCTGCTTAGGCTCTGAATTCCTAATATTGAGAGAAACAAAACAAAACAGAAAGAATAGGTAATGGTCTAGGGATTATTAAAGTACCTTATTAAGCACATATTGCTGCAGCACTAACTTAAGACTGTGAACCTTGATTTTCTCATCTATGTTAGAAAAAATATTTGGTAAGATTTTTTTCTAAATTCCTTTCTTGTTTCATAAAATTTGGGAGATCAGATTTTATTATCAGCAGAACCATCCTATCTAATAAAAGAGTAACATGCAAATGTGACCGTACCTTGGCTCCTGATTGGTTATACTACCAGCCAATCAGGAGCGGGGGGGCGGGGCCGAGGCCAAGGGAGGCTGGTGGAGGGTGTGTGTGTGGCGCATGGACAGGAGGGGCCAACCTACACACCTCTTGGGATGGGAGCTGCGCAGGACAGGAAGGGCCTGCCAGCAATGGGAGGGGCCGGCCAGCGTGCTGGTCAGGATGGAAGCCATGCAGGATGGAAGGGGCGGGATGGGAGGGGCCAGCCAGCGTGCTGAGTGGGATGGGAGCTGCACAGGACAGGAGGGGTGGGATGGGAGCCACTCGGGATGGCAGCCAGTGATGGGTGGGGCCAGTCAGTGCACCACGCGGGACAGGAGCCACATGGGAAGAAAGCTGTGTGGGACAGGACAGCTGGGATGGGAGGGGCCAGCCGATGCGCCACATGGGACAGGAGCTGCTCGGACAGGAGGCAGGTGAGGCCGGCGTGTGCGGCTGCCAAGTGTGGGTGCCCCCGGGGCTGGGCAGTCGCCACTGGGGCTAAGGCCAAGGCTAGGTGGGCAGGCCGGGGCAGAGCCAACCAACAGCCCCATTCCTGGGTGATGGCTGGGTGCCCAAGGCCTAAAGCTTCGGCCAAGGGTGAGGGGGCAGGTTGGGCTGAGAGATCACTCACCCCCGTGCACGAATTTTATGCACCGGGCCACTAGTAAACTCATATTCTCCCCTTGGGGTTTAGACATGTCACTTAGCTCAGTGATTGGGTATCCTGATCCCTTGGGTTGACCCAACTGGGTCTATGAGTTATGCTTTATGATGTTATGCAAAACAAACCCTAAGGATTTGCATGCATTATATCCAGTATTCTTCTTAGAGATTCATAATGCACATCATTATATTAAATTTTAAGTCATACTTCAGTAAAGAAGTCACTTTCCTAAAGAAACGTGTGTGTGTGTGTGTATGTGTGTGTGTGTGTGATACAATTCAGTGATGTACTGTGGGTTGGCCACTCTGGATTAGAGTACCTCTAAATTGCAACTTGATGTTACATTTCCAAAAAAATAATTTAGGAGACCAGAGGAGTGGATAGTTAGCTGGCTAAGTTTGCTGAGCTTTCTTATTCACCTTGTATGATATACCAGGGTCAATTGCATTCTGGGTGTGTAAAGAAAACTATGAAATCAAGCAGTGATGTAAGAGTAAAGATAAGGCAATCAGATAGTCTAGGTTCAAGAGTCAAATCCTGTTTCTGCCACTTACTACCCTGGGAAAGTTAAGGAAACTCAAGGCTTCATTGTCTATTATCAAGTGGACATGATGATAGTACCTACATTCGGGGTTCGAGATTTATTTCCTAAATTGCTTTATGTCCTAAATTGTAATCAGTATTCCTAAGAGCCTCATGTGAATTTGAGAAGAATACATATTCTCCAATTATTGATTGTAGGATTCTATTTGTCCATCAGATCAAGCTTTCAATTATGCTATTCATATCTTGCTGTTTTCAATAATTTTGTTTTTATAGTTTTATAATATAAATTATTGAGTGAAGTATATCAGAACCTCCCACTAGATGGCAGATTTGTCACTTTTTCTTGTATTTATATTAATTTTCCTTTATGCATTTTTTAGAGTACTTTATTAGGTGCATAGAAATATGGAATTGTTACATATTCTTATTAAATTAAATAATTTATCAATAGATAATGACATATTTTTCTTTATTAAGATTTTTGTCTTAGAGTTAATTTTGATTAGTAATCATATGTTGCCTTACCTTGAGAGTTTAGTCCATTTACATTAAATATTTTCAGTAGGTAAATATATATATTATTTCTAACATATTAGAAATAATATGTATATTATTATTATTATATATTACTTTAATATATATATTATATAATAAGACAATATAATCATATGTTGCCTTACCTTGGAGAGTTTAGTAAGTAAATATACATATTATTTCTAATATATTCATGTTTTATATTTTGTTTCTTTTTTTTTCTTGTCCATTTGCAAGCCCCCCCCCCCCCCCCTATTTCATTATTCTCCTCCATGAGTTTAGAATTTATATATGCTATGTCTATTTTTTTAGGTCCAATACATTTTAAAATACATATTTAACTTAGCAAAATCTATGGTTAGTCCATATTTTAGCATCCTCCTAAAAAAACATAAGGATTTTAGAATGATTTAACTTGCGTTATTACTTACTTGAATTGTCCTGGATTTTAGCTGCCTCTTGGCTTTTTTCACTCCAGAAATAAGACACATCTTATTGCTATTGTTCTTACACTGTTTCACAAATTTCCCTGCTTATTATTTCTTAAATAATGTGTATTTTGAGATTATTTTTTTCTCTAACGCATTTTTTAGAGAGAGTCTCTGGATCCTAAACTCTGTCTCTGTTGATCTGAAAATATATTTGTTCTATTTTTAATACACTGGATACATAATTCTGGTTGATCCTTTCTCTCACATTTTGAAAGTATTATTTCAACTACCGGTTTTCATTACTGCAGATAAAAATAATCATTCTACATAGTTGTGTTTTTTTTTTAATTTTTAAATGTTTTTGCTATTTTTAACATCTTTGTTTTTTGAATTCTGAAATTTCACCACGATGCATTTGTATGGATTTCTCTTTATTTATTTATGTACTATCTTGAACTTCTTAAATGTATAAACCAGTGTCTTTATTTCTTCAAATGTTGCCCCTTAGGAAGTCTCATAAATGTTTCCATCCCACCTAGAGTCAAGGTCAAGAAGGCATGCTGCCCACTGCCACCCCCTGCTGGAGGTTGTATTTTTCTAGCTCAATCAATTAAGACATTCTAGCTTCCATATATGTAGGTCTTCTGTGTAATCTTCCATTCACATTAGCTGTAAGCTATTTCCTCCTATGTTGTACTCGTGTAACCTTTAAGAAACCAGGCTCTGGTTAACTATGGGTTGGCTGATATTCACAGAGTAAATGCTGGCTTTCGTGTAGTTTACCTCCAGATTCATCCTTTTTTGTCATTTCTGCTCTCCAAGGAATTCTCTTCATTTCTCCACCAGCTCAGCCCTGATTAAAATTACTTTTTAAATTCATAATTTTTAGTTCTCGTCTCACAGAGTTTTTGTTTGTTTTGTGTGTGTGTTCATGTGTATATGTGAGTTTAAAACTAATCTGCCATACTATTAGAAGCAAAATGTGAATTATTTTCACTAGAGAACATTTTGTTATATTCAGATAAGTCTTATTTTTATTGTTTGCCTCTCTGTTTATATGTATGCATACATGTACACACATATACATATTTATTTAGCTGTATACATATATGTGAATATACAAATGTTCATGAAACACAATTTAATGCTAGGACAAAAAAGTATCAGTAAACTTTAATTTTGCTAATAAACAATTTTAACTCTACATATAGAAAATACCACATACTGTAGATACATTATCCTCCTATATAATAAAAAGCTAATATGCAAATCGACCAAACTGTGGAATGACAGATCGCTATGATGCACACTGACCACCAGGGGGCAGACTCTCAATGCAGGAGCTGCCCTGTGGTGGTCAGTGCACTCCCTCAGGGGGAGGGCTAATCAGCCAGAAGCCAGGCTCAAGGCTAGAGAGCTCAGTGGCTGTGGTGGGAGTCTCTCCCACCTCTGTGGCAGCACTAAGGATGTCCAACTGCTAGAGGGTGCAGGCGGGGCTAAGAGATCCCCTCCCTTGAGTGCACAAATTTTGTGCACCAGGCCTCTAGTATATTTATAAGTTGTTCTTGTGCTGTCTTTAAGGTACCTTTTTAATGTCATAATTTAAATAAAATATCAGAATTTAGAGCCAGGAACAATGGGAAAAACTCTTTACTTCAAGGAGGCAGCAAATGTTATAAAGTTTCTATCCAGCAGCAAAGAATAAAATACCTTAGCAAAAACCTAGGATTGGACTGAGTCACAGAAAAGAGACAGTTAATGTAGGTCTTCTGTCTTTCAGGAAATTTAAGTTCAGGGCCATGCCTACCTTAGCAAACAGACAAAGGATTTCTCAGAAATGTGACTTTTCCTGCAGTTCCAAAGTTCAAATCCTAGCTCTTATAATGTATGTGATATTGGGTGCCTTGCTTAACTTCTCTAATTACCCTTTCCTCATTTATTTAATGGGCTTAATGACAATAATAGTTGTAACTCTCTAATATACCTGCTATGAGAAATAAAAGAACATATTCAGTTTGATATACATTATGTGGCTAAAATAGTAATAGGTCAAGTCTTATTTTTCTGAGTAAGTGACAGCACATTTTATGATTTTGAAATTTTAGCCTTTTTGTACATTAAAGTCCAGCAGTTGAATTTTAAAGGCCTTCCCTCCTTACCTCTGAAGTGAGAATCCACACTTGTCACATTTCCACTTTTTGCAGTTGCTCAGCATTTATAAAACATCTATCACCAGGTTAATGTGTGTGTGTATGTGTGTGTGTGTGTGTGTGTGTGTGTGTGTGTGTGTGTGTGTGTTTAGACCCTGCATATGGTAGAATTTATGTACCAACCCTATAGTGGTTACCAATATAAAAATCTGGTATGCCCAGCCAGTCTTGCTCAGTGGTTGAGCATCAACCTATGAACCGAGAAGTCCTAGTTGGATTCCATGTCAAGGCGCATGCCTGATTTCAGGCTTACTCCCCAGTAGGGGGCGTGTGGGAGGCAGCCGATGGATGTCTTTGTCATTGATGTTTCTGTATTTCTATCCCTCTCTCTCTAAAAATCAATGAAAAAATATTAAAAAAAAAAACCTGTTAGCTGTGGAAAGCACATCAATGTGTATTCCAAGATCCCTGAGTCTCAGGAAGGAAAGACAAGTCATTGCTTCTTCCCTGAATGTCTATAATTCTTCCTCTTGGCATCTGTGCTATACATCCAGGTGTTGTTTTTCTTACTTACTACTTACTACATTTTTCCAATTAGGTGGCAAATCCCCTGAGAATGGGTATACTGAGATAGTTTTCTTATGTTCATTATCCAAAATATTATTGCTTTTGAAAATAAGCTTATCATTCATTCATTCATTCATTCATTCATTCATTTAACAAGTATTCATTGAGCACCTACACAAAGACACCTACAATAAAAGTTTTTGGCTCTCGGGTATGCACATCAGTGAGTAAGTGATAAAAGGCCTTGCTCTCATGGGATTTACAACAGCTTAAGGGAAACAGGAAAATAAACAAGTAAATTAAGAAGGATTATAAACAGTGGTGAGTGCTGTGAAGTCATAAGAGATGTGGGATGGGAAGGGCCACTTTGGCAAGGGTGGTCAGGGAGGGCCTCTGTGAGAGGTGGTATTTGAGCTTTGAATGAAACATTGAAGGGAAGCCAAGCATGTGAGGACATGAATGAACAATCAGGCACGGGAAGGAGGGTGGTGTGTGGTAAAACAGGAAGAAGGCCATTGTAGCTGAAACATAACAAATAAGGCACAAAGTGGTACTAGATGAAACCTGAGAAGCAGACCAGGGCTAGATAATTTAATATGGATTTTTATTAACAGTGTTCTCAGTAGAATTGAATAGGATTTACCATATCGTCTTTTTCATTTTGTCTCTTCCCCTTTGCTATCCCTTTTATGTAAGCTCTTCATGCCAGTGAATGTGTCTGCCTATCCCAGCCTTCCCCCTTCATCGTAACTCCTTTGGGAACAAGTGACCACCAAAGCTGGTTTGATTAATGAGGCATTAAAGAATAAAGGTATTAATGGGCTGGCTTCTCTGGGAAGAGATTTTCCCTCTCTATGGAGGACAGATTTTGCAAAGTGAGCTTTGCACATGAAGGGCAGATCACAGCAAGGTCCTGGCTTCTTGTAATAAACAGATTGCAAATCTGAATAAATTACATGACCTCCCTTGGCTTAGCTTAATTTGAATCACTATTGTCTAATATGAGTTCTGGGAACTGTTAATTATGATTTATCAACAAGTTGATTGGAAAGGTATAAAATGACTATTCCTGATCTGATGGCGTGGAATTTCATTACAGAAATGCCGTAGTTACCACACCTTGCTACTCCCTCTGAGAGGCTTCCGAAAGGGAATTCTTCTGCTCTTAGGAGAGGGACATTGTTACACCTTCTTTAACATTCTCATAGATGTGGGCTATTATCCTGTGGCTCATAGATATGACAAACAGGACTCCTCTTTTCGGAAAGTCACAAGGCTTGTTCCATTGGAGGAAATAAGCATTGGAAGAAATAAGGATTGACTAGCAAATATAATTTTGTGGTGTCCCTGTATAAACCTACCTTGGTAAAATGGGTCTGTTACTGTGTGGGCATAATAGGTTTATTTGCACCTGTGGGGATTGTCAAAGGAAATCTGATGGCAGTCTTCTGTAAGGCTTGATTTGTAAGATTTGGTACAAACCCCAGCTGGGAATTCAGGCTGCAGAAAGCAGCAGGAGCAAGCTAAATGCATGTAGATACTGGTGGTGCTGGCGCTTGTTCTCAGCAAAGAAAGCCTTATGTGATGTCTGAGCACTTGAGTGGCTTGGGCCAAACAGCTTAGGCATTATTCGATTTTGACTAAGTATGCCTGGAATGAAATGATCTTTCATGTAACTTGGTTAGATGTGAAGGGCATGCTGTGCTGTACTTTGCTTTCCTCTTACTCTTGCCAAGCGAAGGGCTGGCAGCTGTGGAGCAGAGCAAGACATTCCGGCCCCAACAGGCTGTCGATGGCAGTAGTTCTCAACACAGAGCTCAGAGCCAGCTTTCCAGCTCTGAGAGCTGCTTGCTCTCTGAGATAGAAAGAGGCCCAGAGCATCTCCTTACACAGCGTGGCCAGGGCCCTCTTCTGGGCAATGGCAGCTATGCAGCTAATTTGCACAGCAAGTCTGGAAACATTGGACTGTGTCTAATTCACGCTCAGATGAATGATGCATACGTACCAGGCAGGACTGGGGATAGATATAGTGAGGACTGTAACTTATATAATTTGAGGGGCCCCTTTTAGAAACAAGAATGCAAAATATCTTAAGTTTTATAAGCACCTGCGAATGTGTAAACACAACAAGGGTCCTTCTCTTAAAGGGTGCTTCTGTTATCGCCCAAGAAACCTCATCAATTTCATGGTAGGTCCACCTCTGGCTTTATTGGTTGGTTCTATGCTTGCTGATTTTAAATACAATTGAAAGTACGGAGGATGTATTTTTAATAAAGGTTTGGGAATTGCGGCTTTTTTATTCTATAAAAGTTATTTTGGACAAAGTTATGCTTTTAAAGTTTAATATAAAATTCAGACTTAATTCACATTTCTTTCTTTCTTGGGAATAGTTCATCTAGATTTTATATTATTTCCCAGAGTGAATATTTTTTATTCCCCAGCTGAGTTTAGAATTGCTTGTACTGAGTAATGTATTTAGCACACTAGTCTCTAACCTATAAAATCTTAACTGAGTATGGTACAGTACAAAGTTAGCAATCAGTAATTGTTTTGTCCTCATTTACCTAACAGAGTATTTTAGTGATCATTATGTAGTGGCTATAGAAGTAGACTTGTCTCATCATTAGAGATGTTAGAATTTGCAAATTGGCCTACAGATCTGTGGGAGACAGAACCTGTCATGTAAAATAAATTTGAATCAATCTTGAATTGCAAAAATATTAACCGAAAGACATTTTCTCCTCAAAACTAGAGAACTAAAAAGTCAATTTTTTGAAACAAAATAAGCCATCAATTTTTCACTATTTCCTTGAATTAAATAGTATATAGCTTTGTGGTTTTGTGATTATTTACAAGCTGTTGTTTTTTTTCCTTTAAATCGGAGTTCTAAGTATAGTTACTTCAGTCACAGAATTTCTGTACTAAAAATCTCCTAAATAATGATTTATAAATGTTTTCTTTTTCAAATAGTTTTAATTTGTGAATAGGTTTTTTAACATATAGTTTTTGTCATCTGAAATACCAGTACCAGTAAAAAAAAACAACAGCAAAACAAACAAACAAACAAAAACAATCCAAAACCACAAACATAACAGGACAGAGTTCCTTAGAATTAGCTGTGGAGAGAATAAAAGTCGAAAGGGAACTTGTAAGACCATCTGGTCTAGTCTCATCAGTCTTAGAGAGGTTACGACTGTGTTTTCTATGTTTTCCTCACACATAAGGATAGTTGATTTAAAAAACAAAAACACTGAACTTATTGATCCCTGTGAACATTTAGATGAGCTATCTGAAGTTTAAAAAGCACTGGACTATTAACCTGAATCACTTTTACAAAGAAATATAAGTTGATTTTATTTTTTAAATGTTTTCATTGATTTTAGAGGAAGAAGGAAAGGACAGGGATAGAGAGATAGGAACATCAGTCGCTGCTTCCTGCGCACACCCTACTGGTGGCCCAGCCCACAACCTGGGCTTGTGCCCTGATTGGGAATTGACTCGGTGACCTCTTGGTTCATGGGTAGATGCTCCATCACTGAGTCACACCTGCCAACTTGACTTTATTTTTGCAAAGTTAACCTATTTTGATTTAAAATCTAAGGTAATAATAGCTTTTTTTTGTTTGCTTTTATACTCTGTTAGGCACTTGTCCTGATATGATATAAATGTAAGGTAATAATAGCTTTTTGTTTGGTTTTATCATTACAGTGCTTAAGCTTCTCACTTATCATTTTCCTCTCTCCTTACAACGACCCATGGAGGTTGATACTACAGATGAGGAAACTGAAGGTCACAAAGGTCCGGTAAATTGCCCAGGGTCATCCAGAGTCATTTAGCTAGCAAGTGGCAGAACCCAGAGTTCACACCCAGCAGTCTGGGTTCCTGATGTATTGTGTCCCTATCAGAAGGCCCAGAGGAACCCTGCTGATGACTGAGTGTGTGACAGAGTCATGCTAAAAATAAAGGCTATAAACACAATGGTAAAACGTAAACCTCAGAAGGCAAATAACCATGCTCACATGGATGTTGGGGCCCTTGAAAGCCCACTCACTTGAAATCTTAAACTTCTAAATACTGGTGGTCGTTGAAAATATGGGAGTAGAAGTAATTCCCAAGAAAAGAGTGATAGCTAAAAAAGGAAGGTCAGAAGGTGGGAGCTTAGAGAACACTAGAGAAGAGGAAAGGTTTATTGGAAGTGAGATTGAGAGAGTGGTGAGTGAGGTGGCAGAGCTACCAATGGCAGTGGGAAGGTACTAGGGACAGACATTCTTACAAGTTGAGAGTAGCTGACAGTGATAGAACACACACACACACACACTCCTTAAATAAGAACACCTGATAAAGACCCACAAGTATCTGGTCACATCAGGCACAGTTAAGAGTCTAGCTATTTTCTAAAAATAAGGAAACAAGTTACTTCACAGGGGATAGTGTGCTGGTGCAGTAATGTTTGCTAAGAACACTAAGCCAATGGTTTTAGGTTCTCCAGCTGGTGTGTCTCAAACAAGAAAGCGTGCTGTTCATTTTGAGTTCCTATACAGATGGTACTGACAGATGTTTCCAAACAACAAACATCTAAAAATCACAACTCCACTTAAAGTTTCAAGCATAAATACACACAGACTTTGTAGTGCCTGGGCATACCTCTGATCTTAAAACAGTACCACTGTCTCAATCACTTGGAGTGAGTGAACCTCTGTATAATTTTCACATCGAGATGTATCTTACTGTTGTGAATGTTCACGTCCACTTGAATGTGGCTTTCTCCTGTCCTTTTCAGTACGTTAATTAGAAGTAATAAGATGGCTCAGGGATCTAGCACATTCTAAAACAATAGGAAAAACACACTTCTCTAGTTTAGGAAAGTCAAAGAAATGTGGATAACAATAACAATAACCATTATAAAAGATTTTTATCTAAACCCCTACCAACAGAATTCATTTGATCATTAAATATTGGATGCATCCTACAAACCAGATGCCATATCTGAGGAGACAGCAGTGGAGAAAAAATGTTTTTCTGTGGAGCTTTATTCCAGAAAATAAAATAGGTAAATGAAACAGATGGCATGTTAAATGAAAATGAGTACTTTGGAGGTGAGATGGTCAAGTAGTTAAGGGTGATTGTGTACTCTTTTTTTAATGTACTCATTTAAGTTGTATCATTGTCCCCATTAAAGTTTGCCTCTCCTCTGTCCCTTATGTCCTGAATTGCTTGCTGCCTTCTTTGCGTCTTCCATATGATGTAGGTTAGCCAGGTGTTGGACAACCAGTGATTAATGAGACAGACATGGTCCTTGCCTGCATGGAGTTTATTGTCTAGATAGGGGGAAAACATGATAGAAACACATAAATACTTAAGTGAATCTAGTAAAGTGCTAGGAAAGAAGCAAACAGGATGCTGAAATAGAGAATAAGAAGGGAAATGACTTTAGATATGGTGATCAGAGAACTCCTCCTTGGAAATGTACCACATAAGCTGAGATTGGAAGAAAGAATGGAAGCAGCCGTTTTCTTTGTGTCTGTACGTGTTTGTGTGAGGCGAGAGATGCATTCCAAGCCATGAGAATACCATGTGCGAAGACCCTTAGCCAAGGGAAACACTATCCGGCACCTCCAAGGACCTTCCTAACGGCTTTTGTGACTGGAACATTGGATAGCCTAACTCTGTTTCTTAAAGAAAACCTTATATTAAAGCCCATTTGACTCCATTATTTAATTTTCCCCTCATGTCCTCTTTCAAGAACCTGGGGGTTATTTCTGTCCAGGCTGGTGATTCCAAAGTGTGAGTCAGCACTGCTCTCCAAATCATGTCCCTCTGCCTAGTCAAGTCCCACCATTAGATTCCTTTCTCAGACATTGTTCTCTGAGCATGGGGGAGAGAAGAGGGATGGACCAATATTCTAGGGTTCTCATTGTTGTTCTTCCCAGGATGTCATAATGTCTCAGTCCCCCATGTCATACCACACTTCCTTGATTTGCTGGTCACCAACACACATGCTTGGTAAAAAGAGACAATTTTAATGTTTTTCATTAAAAGATAAAAGCTTTTATTTTAAGTCTGGATTTTATTTCTCTTAAAAAAACATTGCTTTTCAAAAGTTCCAGATGAACAAATATTTAACTACACTCTCTATTGCCTTGGCAAGCCGCTCAGTAAGCCGGCATACCTTTGAGATCTGTTGTGTAACTAACTATCCTCCCCCTCACCCCCATAGTATGTCTTACTCAGTGGATATCATTCCAGCTGCGGATACTTTCACAGGAAGGGGTTGCCCTTTCCTGCCTGCCTGAACATTTTGGGCTTAGAAGCTGGGCCAAAGGAAATATTTGTGATAAAGAACAACCTGTTAAGGAAATTGATTTACTTTCATTTCCACTGTGGGGTATTCTTCATCAATTAGACTGGAAGAAAACAATGAGCATAAATGGTTGTTGGGTGTTTTTTGTGCCACAGCAGGATAAGATTTGGTTAGTAGAAAGATTGAGAAATCAATGTAATATTTGACAATCTGATGAAAAAATCTTATTACTTTAGCTTGTGTTTCCTTGATTACCATTGAGACGCACTGTTTCTTGTTATGCTACTTAGCCATTGGCATTTCCTTTGTGCATTGCTTCTTCTTGTCTCTTACCTGTTTTTCTTTTGTGGCTTGACTTGTCTTATTGACAGGTAGAGAGTCTAGACATAGAAATCAAACCTAACACATAATAGATGTGGGAGCACTGCTGACTGGCACACTCCTGTCACAGTGAAAGTGCGCTGAGCGACTGTAACAGCGCAGCCTGGATCATAGTAAATAACGGGCAAAGAAGATGGTTTACTCACAGCTCTAAGGGAGAAAGGAATAAACATTGTACAGAAACCATTGGTTACAGATGAAGAAATGGGTGGATTTATCCATGACCATGTTATTTATAAATAACTGCTCAGAGATGTATATCCTATATTATTGTTGGAAACTAGAGTTGAAAGACCAAGGGTAAACTTGGGGAGAAGGGTCTTGGGGGGCAGTGTGTAGGACATAACTGGGATATTGTGAAGCTACTAATGGGAGATCAGGGTTATCCTAGTAAACACATTTTATTATGCTTCACAAGCATGTTCCTAAGACAGAGTAAGCTTGACTTTGCTGGGCACAGACATTAGTGATGCACAAACTTGAAATGATTTTTAGAGATTCATTATCTCCCCCAAGAGTTCTTAACCCATTACAAGAACAACAGGCTTAATTGCCACTTTAGGGAGTAGATTTAATAATAAACATTGTGAAGTTCCCAGAATCACATAAAGCCTTCTTTTTGATGTTAAAACCTTCATGTATTACCTTACTGATATTCTTAATGAAAATCTTCATAGGGAAAAAATACAGGGCATAATGACCCTTATCAAAATATCCCTTATTGATATCAACTTGGTCTGCCAATACCATTTTTTTCTGTTCCTATGCCAAGAGATGAAAGGTAGAAGCCAGGAAAACAGATTGGCAGTGAGAGGTCAGATGACAGGGCTACCATTTTCATTCTTCCAACGTTGTCATGTTTCTTGTCATCATCACAGTGCAGGAATGTAGCTTCGCTCTAGTAATCACTGTTGAAAACCAGTGTAGATGGAACTGAACGTGTCCGTGATGGTGAAGGAAACGGAATGAGTCAGATTTTGATTTTCTTTTTCAACTTCAGGATTCTATCCATGTAATGTTATTATTGAAGAATTAAACATATTCCAATACAACTTCTGTATTATAAATTCATGTACTCATTACACCTGTTTTCTGATTTATTTGACTAGAACTATACATCTGAGCTCTCTCTATACACTGCATAATTATGAATAAATAATATAGCACTAAATAAACATATGTTTATATAAATTATAAAATGTTATATAAAATAATAAGCTATATAAATATTAAAATTAATGAATAATTTATATGGTTCCTGTTCCAAATGGGCTATTTCACAGTGTCAGATTCCACCAGTAAACTATGTACAGTATAGACATGAGAGTTACATTTAATCTCTTCATCATAGATTATAAACCTCTGACTGTTTCTTCTGTACCTCCCAAGCTCCTTAAGTACTTAGTAAATGAGTCAATATTTGGATGAGTAAATAAAGTAATAGATAAGCTAATACAAAGTACATATGTGAGTAAATTAATAAATGAGCTAATGATATATATACATGCATAAATATATAAACACCTGGTATTTCTCTAGGAAAAGTTATTAGTACATATTGGCTTCTTTGGCTTTATACAGTATTTTTGCCAAATAGACATTCACTTTTTAAATACCCTTTACATTAATGTATGGGTTTTTGTATTTTTAATTTTTAAAAGTATTTTTGTTATTGTTTAGATTGTAGCTATGAATACTCGAGATCACCCTTAAACAATGTCAGTTTCTCTCTATGCCATTTCTACTTTTTTGATGCCTTAGTCATTGAAAATGAAAAATGATGAGAAAAAAGTCATATACGTTCCTTCCATACCCAGGCACTGTTTGAATAGGATGCTCTCTCATTTCAAGATACTACCTGTGGGGTTCATTTGCCAAGATTCCTTTAAGCACAACTTTTACTTTTCTAAGTTTTGAATTAAAAAGTATTTCCTCTGTCACCCAAAATTCTATCCCAGACTCCCCAGCTGGCAAAACAAGGCCGGGATAAGTACTGATGCTCTTCCTCAGAGGAAGGATGAGGACACTGGTGTGGCAGCCCAGGCATAGCGCATGCATAGATCTTTATCGGTTTTCTTCTCCCCTCACATTCCTGTTCAACCCTTTCTTTCAGATCTTTGACTCAAGGAGACAGCTTCTGCTACTGTTCATCAAGTGGAAAAATGACTCCACTTTCTGTGTTTGGCACTACTGGGGATGAAAGTGATACCTCCCACTGAGAACTTCGTGGAGGTGCTGCCAGTCCAGCCATTATCCACATCAAGCCAGGCTTGATAGGAGCCCCTTGTGGCTCATTTAGGGATTTGTTTTTATGTTGGCTTTCCACCCCCAACCACACCCTCTCTTCTGCCCCATAAAAGCTCTCTTAGCATGGTCTCTTGGAAGGATAGTCATTTGTTTTCATTTTGTGTTACTTTATTTTAGTGTATTTTTTACACTATTACAGAAGTTCCTTATTGTAAGAACAATCTGCATTTCCTTTATCCATGAATTTGATGCGCTGGTGCTGAGTTTGTATCAATAGTGAAGAAATCCAGAAAATGTTAGGTCAAAAGATATGACACCTCTTTCCAACTGTGAGTACCTGTATTCAGTAGCTAAGTTTTGTAATTTTAAATATAGGGAATTTACATATAAGGTAATTACTTGTCAATTTGTATTTTAGGGTAGGAAGTGAGGAAAATTTATTATTTTCAACTGAGATAAATTTTATTACTAGCACTTGTTGGAAATTATATGGCTAATATGCTTATTCAAACCTCCAATGGCTTAACTCCCTACAAAAGATATCTTTTAACTGCATGGAAAATACTTTCCACATCAAATTCAGTTATATTTTATTTTCTCTTAACATTTTGATTGGAGTTTGACATGTTGAATGGCCTGTGCTTCTCTTGGTACAATTATACTTCCTAGGGCAGAATGACTGGCAAGTCATATGTTCAGGAACACATAGCAGGCATGTGAGGCTGTGCTGGGGTCTAACGTTGCTTCATTATTGAAAGCTGTGATTAAACACACTTCCTGCAGCTGTGACTTACAGAGGGCCGAGGCCAAACCAGAGGGGCTACCAGGGCTTTCTGAACTGAAGCCAAGAAACAGATGCAGTTTTCCCCACTGAATCTTTTGTAAAAACCACATGAAAATACATGTTCTTTGTGTGGATATTCATGCCGGATGTATGTAGATGGTCATGGAATTGTATATGCTATACCTACTACATGCTTATGAGCCTTAAACTGTGTACTCTTGTAGAACTTTTAAAAACGTGTTTTATTTAACAGAGAAAGGAGCTTTCCCTGCCTTGGTCTTCAAACTACTTTAGTTGATTCAGGTGCAAATATTTTAGATGGTCTGAAGGTTACCAGACTACCTCTATTACATTTTGTTGAATTGTTTTCCATCTCATTAAAATACCCCTCCCTTTTTTGGGATCATCTCTTATACCTTAAATCTGATCCCCTCATCTTTTCTCCTATTTTATTCTAGCTAAAAAATCCTCTTCTCCACAGATCATGTACATTTTCACTACATCCTCAAATTCTTGGTCCTAAAAATTTCCCTAAATATTTCTCAAACAAAACAAAACAGAAATTTTGGCCCTTTCTACAGTTAAGAACATGGCAGTTTTAATGAAGGGATAACTGAGACTCCTAGCTCCACTTCTTTGCTGGGCACAAACACTCCCTTACTCTGGCAAGGAATCTGTGGGTGGTAACCCATAACACAGATTAGGAGAGAAATTCAACTAATCGATCTCCTGTACCTTGAAGAAATAAGTGAAATCAGATTTGCATGTAGTGCTGTTACTATTTCAACAGATATTTATTGCGCATCTACTCCAGATCACCCAATTCTGGGCATAACCACTGATAAATTGGTCAAAGTTTCTGCCTTCAAGAAGCTTATGTTTCAGTGTGTGTGTTGAGGGGAGACATGTACTAAATAAAAATAAAAATGAACAAAATAAGCTATGGATAAGTATGATAAAATAAAATGGAATAATTTCATGAAATATGACAGAGGTAGGGCCTTCTTAGATTGGATGTGAGGGAAATCCTATATGAGAAGGTGTAATAGTTATTATTGTTGTGTAACAAATTACAGAGAGTATTACAGATATCTCCTTCATTTTCCCCCTTTGTCTCCCTCCTTCCAGTTCCCACCCCATTGGAAAGGAATTTAGTAACAACTTTGATGGGTAGTTCTCTCTCAGGGTCTCTTAGGAGACCTTATAAGGGTTTGGAATATATTCTGAATGTGGAGAAGAAACTGTTGGAAGGTTTTAGGCAGAGGAGTGACAAAAACTGCATATCTAGGTGTTGAGCAAAAGTATAATTCTAACAATTAAATTGGACCTGAAAAATTGTAATACTAAAAAGAATGAGTTAGATTAATAATTTTGACATTTACCCTTCATGATCATAATGTAAAAACTCATAAAGGTGAGAAATATTTATTCTACTCTGTTGAGTAATAGAACAGAAGTGATCTGGGGATTTACACATTGTGTGAGCTCTCTGAATCCGCTCTGACCTCCGGTTCTGCCATCAAAATGAGGCTCTACTTTCTACCCTGACCATTTCTTGTACCCCATATCCATAGGGAATTTCAGGCAGGAAAATATCTAGGTGGTATTTATAAAGCTTTCAAGGGCCAAGCTGCAGTCCTGCTTGAGCAGTTGGGTATCCTCTCTGTTATTTTCTAGGTAGAGTGTCATTTACACTCAACAGTTTCTCCCGGTCTTTCTTATGTTGTTAAAAGGCAGGCTTTCACTAATTTTTAGAAAATTTTCTCTGAATAAAAGAATAGCTCTTTGTTCTTTTGATGCTTCGCCCCACCCTCCCAGCTCACTGGCTTATGGTGAGTCTTGCCCTTTATAAATTAGTTCCAACCTCCAGAGAAAATGTAGCCTTTTGTTTCAAATGAGATTATTCTGCTCTATTGCCCTGTGCAGGTGCTGAGCTTCTGGCCATGGTTCACTGACTTAAGGAAGAATGTATTCAGTTTTTTTCTCTTAAATATCTGCCATGCCCCTCAAAACATTTCAGTGGTACCAGAATGTAGCACATAAAAATGTTCGTAGTCTCTGGTCCTGATCATGTACGTAAAATTAACCTTTCTTCAGGGCTAATGTTTTGACGTGACATTCTTATCTCTTCACTGCTTGATTTCCTTTTTACTTCACAACAGGAGCACTTGTGCTTTCAGAGACATGTGTATGATGTACCAGCTTTTTAAATATGAAGCTATTAAACGTTGTATGTCTGTATTATTTAAAATATTTCTAATAGTTGGAATGTACCTGAGTTATAGAATTGAAAACCCATATCTTGATTCACTTTCTATTGGTGCCCACACCCTGCACTCAGTGCTCTTATTCACTGATTAGTATACTGTGTACTGTGCTAACTTCACTCCTCTGCACTTGTGGTTTGCTCTGCCTGTAATACCCTCTAACCTTACTTCTCTTGTGAATTTATACTTCTCTTTCAAAGTTCAAAGCAGATATCACTTCGCTGAGAAGCCTTCTCTGGGTCCCTATAAGCATATCTAACTCTAATTCCAAGCATAAACCAATGCTAGGACAATCATCTCTGAAAAAGAAATAAGTGCAAACTACCATCATTTCTTAAGGACATAACTCAGTTCACAGTCTCTGATATAGCATAAGCTGAATAAATGCTTATCTTAACCAATTAGCACAAACCATTTTAAATAATCAATGTGAAGTATTTCTTTGTTTCTAAGCACATTTGTTCCTGTGTCATTTGCTCATCAGAATCATGTCAGAGCTTCAAGAACATTGACTGATCTCAAGGGATTTTAAATGCACTGAGATGGAAAGTAATCCTCCCACCACCATTTTTTCTTACTCCCAGAAGCTTTGGGAGCAATAATCAGGAAGATCTGAAGTTCATTTTATTTATGTTATGATTGTTTTCATCATTTACCACCCATTGGAATATTAGAAAAATGATACTCTTAAGTCCATTTTCTGTCATGTGCATTTAGATCATATGGCAACAAATTCATGCCTGCTCTCATCTCTGGGCATCCTAAAAGTAAATATGATGAGCAGTCATGCCGTTGGCATTTAAAGTGGGTTGTGGGCTGTGGAGTTTAGGACCTCTGAGGGAGGAGGGCCAGAGATGTTGAATAGAATCCCAGTAAAGAGCCTGCTGAGGACTCCCAAATCTTCTGTGAGGTGAGTGAATGACAGGAAGTAGCTGCAGTGCAGAGCATTCAGGGAAATTATAATCCATTCATGTATGCATTTGAGTATTAATTTGTCTATTCAACAATCATTTACCAAGGTCTCCCCATGGACAGCTACTGTGCTTGATGTTGTATGTACAGTATTGAATGAAACAGAACAGATGTTGCCCTCATAGTGCTTCCAGTGTAAAAGGGATGACAAACTTGATTACTGTGAATCATTTATTTACTATATTTTTATAAGTGCCATGAGTAATTTCTGGGGGTGTTAGAGCATATACCAATGGATGGGGTGTTAAGTTTGTTGGGGCTCTTAGAAGGCTTTATAAGAATGATGTTAAATCTTAAAGGAGAAGATAGCCTGGCCTAGAGGATGGGAAGAAGAGGATTCCAATAGGAATTACTGGAGGGACAAAGGCACAGAACGAGAAAATAGAGCAAATGGTCAAGAACTGAGCTAGAAAACCACATGATGGAATGGGGCACCCCTCTAGAGAGTGGAGAAGAGAATTCATATTGACAATAGTAGATGCCACCTCCCCTGTGGTCTCTACTGCCTGGCATACTGAGGAAACGTAAGTAACTGATGTTACCATCAAGGGAAATTCACAAGACACCATAGGGATAGCCTCGTCTTAGAAGAAAATAATAGACGAGGCTTACAGTAGATGAGACTGCACCATGCACTATCTCTGTGAGGTTTTCACACATTCAGTTATTTGATCCTTACAAAATCCCTATGAGGTGGGAAACACTATGACCCATCTTGCAGATGTGGAAACTGAAACTAGGAGAATTTGGGTGGCTTGTTCAAGGTCACTCTTGAACAGAGTCTGAGTAAGAATCCAGACAAATGTATTTAGAGCTGCACTTGTACTCATTGTGTGTCTCAGGATTTCCTTAAGCTTCATTCTACCTGCCTTCTCACATTAGAAAATTATTTCATCATCTGTTCTCTATATTCCAAAGCAGAATATTTCTAAAATCAGGTATATTTTGAAACTCTACTTCATGCCAAATTAAAAAAAAATCTTAGAAGCATATTGGTGGTGAGTGGGTGTATAATCTCTTATTAAAACTGAAGAAAAAAATGTTTAAATCTTACACAAGGTGTTTTAACAAAGAAATACATTTAATTAGATGATGAGAAAGCACCCACTCAGTTCTCTTAAATCCAAGTGTGGTATCTTTAATATTTTAATTTAAATTAAAGAAAGATGAATTAGAACTTTCCTGACACAACAAAAAATATAAAAATTAATGAAGCCACTCTCATCTATTACTTACAAAATGCAAATACCTTACACTTTTTAAAATATAAAAATTATCATTTTGCCCAGTTGGTGTTGCTCGGCAGTTGGGCATCAATATATGAACCAGGAGGTCAAGGTTTGATTCTACATCAGGGCATATGCCTAGGTTGCTGGCTTGGTCCCCAGTATGGGACATGCAGGAGGCAGCCAATCAGTGATTCTCTCTCATTATTGATGTTTCTACCTCTCTCCCTCTCTGAAATTAATAAAAATATATATTTTAAAATTATTAATAAAATCATTAATTTTATTTGAGTATAACAATACCAAAGTGTCCTATGGTAGACACACAAACTATTCATCTGAGTTTTCTTTCTGATATTGACATAAATTTCTCAGGCAGCTTATTAAACTTGTTTACTCTCACATTCTTTATAAGAGCCATTTGGATAAGATATGGAAATATAAATTAATAGGACTGAAAACCCTTGAAAGGGGTGACATTTGGGATATGTGTGTGCTATTATTGCTTTACTGTCCCAACTGATTACATATATCAAATTAACTAAAGTTCCATACATCCTTGATTTTCATTTTACTAATTTGATTCCCATTTCCTCTTTACCCATCATTGTGGGCTAGAAAGAGGGGTAGGAAGTTAGTTCAAATTAGAACAGGTGAGGGGTTCCATATCCAAGATTTGGGTGATTGTTTTCTCCTGGTTCTGTGGCTCTTGTGCATGGACACCTTATTTCTTGACTCGCTGGGATTACACCAAAACCAATGCACAGCTTTGCTTTTCTCCTCGAAGCAGAGCAATCTAAGTTCTAAAGATCTTGTGTGGAGAAAGACATGATCACTTAGTCCAAGGGATGAGTCATTGCAACATATACAATGTTAACTGACAATTCCGTGGACATTTGTGATATATGTCATGGAAATCATGGCTCAAAGAATTGTTGAAAAATATTGTAGGCCCAGAAGTCCTCATGAGATTTATATTTTGGGACTGTTCTGTCTCATGATTTTGAAAGTAAATTTCAAGGAAAATAAGCAATCTTCGACTGTATGATCTCCTGCTTATTTTGAAATTTAATCTTATAGAATTAATCCCAAAGGAAGGAAAAACATTTTTATAAATTTAGTTACTATAGTTTTTAGAAAATACTTTTTAATTGTAAATAAACTAAATGCTAATGATTGAAGGAATGTTAATTAAGTTACAAAGTCAACTAAGTGAAAGAAGATATAGCCATTAGAAATAATTATAAAACAGAGGACTTAACATTAAATAAAATCAGGATTATAATAGTTTTAGGGAAAAAGTAGAAAGATTTAAAGTAATGTTAGTCAGGGATTATAGTGATTTTTAGTTTTCCCAGTGTTTTTTTTTTTTAAGTCACTTTAGTTCTTGTAAATGTAGTTTTAAAATTGAGGAGGTCAAGTACTGAAATACAATTATTATGGCCAAGAACTTAAGTTTACAAAACTATTGTGATCCCAAAATTGTAAGTAGCTTGTAATTTTTAAGGGTGCTGAGACCAGAAAAATGTTTTTTATCCCTTTGAAGCTCACCTTGCTTATCTGTAAACTTTTCTGTGGATAAGGAGAAGATTAAATATGATAATGCATGTAAAGCAATTACCACAATACCTGCCAACCACACAGGAAGATATTAATTTAATGTGTTGATATATTTAAAGTATTGGCAAGTTAAAAACTAACATTATTTGGAGTTATGTTAATAGAAATTCAAAATGAAAATTCCACAAGGTAAATGCCAATTTTTTTGTAATCATATAGGCATTTATTGGTTTTTTAATAAGAGAAAATGAGATGAGGACATATATTCTCAATAATGTATAAAATTCAGATGATGAATATGGATTATGCTCTCTATAATAAACAGAATTCATGGGGACAGTGAGGGCATGAGTTGGAAAGGTCACTGCTGGACAGGTACAAACAAGGTATACCCAGGGGACCAAGAGCTCAGATTCTGGGGCTAGGCTGCCCGGGTTCAAGTCCAGCTTTGCTGCGTGAACTTAGACACCTTACTTAAGTTCAGTTTTCCCTATCTATAAAGTGGCGTTAATAAGAGCCCATTCACTTTATACTGTTATGGTAGGAATTAAATGTGTCAATATGTGCAAAGAGCTGAGAGTAGCACTTGGTACATTAATGAGTGCCATGTAATTTACCTAGAAAATGTGACTGTGGAGCTTTAGGTCACATAATTTTATTTTCATATTTTAACTACTTATCCACTTATAACTTTGAAGAGCAATACCACTTATGGTGTTAATAAAATAAAATACTAATTCTTGGAAAATGTAAGTCCTTATGCCTTTAGTTGACGAATATCTTCAGATGTTGTGTTCTTGAAGTGTAAATGCTTGTTGAATAAGTACAAGCAATGTAATATAGTCACTAAATTACCTTCCCCCAATTTTATGTATATTATAAAGAAATATTGCTCCATTCTCAGGAAGTGAAGCAATCAGACATCTGAACAAAAATTAAAACAATTCACTCAGTTACCAAGATCCTGGCAACAATGGAGGAGTATCGACTGTCAAATGACATTATCAAAAGACCCATAGCATGTCTCAGCTTTAAAAATCAATAGGTCTGCCAGTGCAAACTTAGTCTGAAGATATATATATTCCTTTGTGATTACAGGTTTTGTGAAATCCCCTTAGGGTTGCTATAAATATACAGTTCCTCTTGATGTAAATCAACTCAATGTATATAAATTTATATACATAAACATGTAAAGAAAATATGTCTTAAATAGCTCAGATCCATACCTTTACTATTATATTGAAAATTATTTTATATAGTATTTATTGACCATCCATTGAACCAAGTTTTCATTTGCAGATATGTGCTTTCATGACCACCATACTTCTAAATAAAAGAGAAAAGGAACAGAATGGCCTTTAGAGGGGCTGAAATCATTATTGAGTAAGTTCCATCTCAGATCTTGGGAGGAGAACAAAGGAAAAACAACAAATAGGGTTTTTTTTTCTTCTTTTGATTTAACAACTTACTCTTGGTTGGCTGTACATTTGTTTTTGGGGGAAAAAAAAGATAATTATGGCAACAGCTGTCTATAAGAAGCAAACAGCAGAGTTGGCTTTATCCCAGGAGAAATATATTCAGAGAATGACTTTACTCAGAATAATAACATCATAGAGTTACAATTAAAAGGGGGCATATATAACCCACATTAGAATACTTAAGAAAATGGCACTGGACTAGGATAAAAGACTTTCCCAAAGTGGGAAGAATAAAAGTGTACATTTATAGGTTGCAAATGCATGTTTTTATCCAATGTTTAAAAACACAGGTCAAGACTAAAAAAAATAAATAAATCAGAGAAGATTTTAAGATTATTAGGTAAAATAATATTATCAAGCTTTTGTATTTTTTAACCTTTAATTTGTGCATAGCATTTGTCTTTTAATGTATTTTCCCCTACCTGACATTTCATATTAATGGGCTGTACTAGCAGAGATGAATGGATAGGAATATCAGGAAAGGGTTTAGGAAGAGATGGGTGGTATTTGTAAACACAGGCAAGGTGGGCGAATGATTGGCCAGCCAACGAATGTAATGGTGGATCACAGTCTTGTAAATGATGAATTTAAAGCATCCTTCTTTAATTTTTATTGTTTCCTACTATAGAAAAACCCAAATTATTGGCTATCTATTCAGCATTTTCTTTAAAATGAGCATATAAAAATTAGTTAAGAAACAACAGAAAACTTGAACATTTATGGAAACAGGATAACTTTAGTATGAGGCAATGCGAAGGAGGAAGTAGACAGCGATGGTCACAGTGGTAAGTTCTGGTCATGTTTGCTTACAGCAGGCCCAGCTATGGACCGGTGGTTACTGTAGGGACTTGGAAACCAACCTTCTGTGGGCTACAGGGAGTTGGTTTAGGAAAGTTCACTGCTTCATGCTACAAGACCCTGCAGAATTCAACACTGGGTATGGCTTTGCTGGGATGAGAGCTCTCTATGAAAGAGGGAGGGCTTTTATTTGGTATTTCAAATATCCTATATAATAAAAGGCTAATAAGCAAATTGACTGAACGTTGAAACAACCGGTTGTTATGATGTGCACTGACGGGGGGGGGGGGGGGGGGGGGGGGGGGCAGATGCTTAATGTAGGAGCTGCCCCCTGGTGGTCAGTGCACTTCTACAGGGAGAGCACTGCTCAGCCAGAAGGCCTGGCTCATGGGTGGCAAGCAGAGCTGTGATGACAGGAGCCTCTCCTGCCTCCATTGTATTGCTAAGGATATCCCTCTGACGTTTTAGGCCCGCTCCCCTGAAGCTCCTGGACTGCAAGAGGGTGCAGGCCGGACTGAGGGAACCCTCCCAACCGAGTGCATGAGTTTTGAACACTTTAGCCAACTGTATCTGAACAAAAGGGATGGAGGGACTGTTTGTCTTCATTTCTCTCACATTCACTTTCATCCCTGCCTCTCTTTCCTCTCCTTGGTCTTGCCTTCTCCACACATTAGAGGCCATGTGAGATTTTGTCTTGCTATTGTCTGATCCAGAAACAGCAAAACTTAAAACGAGGTCAGTAAAATTGTATTTAATAGGAGTTTATTATGCATCTAAGAACAGTTCACGAATTGGGAGCTTTCAAACCCAAAACTGATATGAGACTTGAAGATATGACATTCAAGTATGGCTTAAAAAGTAAAAATGAGAAAGTGGTTAGACCTTTTTTTTAATTTAATTTTTTATTTAATGTATTTTTATTGATTTCAGAGAGGAAGGGAGGGGAGAGAAAGAGAGATAGAAACATCAGTGATGAAAGAGAATCATTGATCAGCTGCCTCCTGCATGCCCCACTCTGGGAATCGAGCCCGAAACCTGCGCCTGTGCCCTGACTGGGAATCGAACCTGGATCTCCTAGTTCAAAAGTAAACACTCAACCACAGAGCCTTGCTGGCCAAGCAAAAAAATATTATTATTTTGAGTGAGGAAAACATCTATTTGTTGTTCCACTTATTTACGCATTGATTAGTTGATTTTTGTATGTGCCCTGCCCGGAGTTTGAACCCACACACATTTGATATATATAAAAAATATATGTATGTATGTATGTATTTTTATCATATGAAGGGAACACAAAAATATTTTCTTAAGTATTCCTATAAGTGTGTATATATATATATATATATATATATATATAATTACTTACATATAATTATTTTTGGATGGGACTTATGAGTAACATGTCTTTACTATGCTTTATCTGCCTTTTTTATTGTGAGCATGTAAGATTTAAGTACAAAATAATAGCTGTTTTAAAACTACTTTACAGCCAACAGATCTTGAAATATAAGCAGATCTAAGAGAAGGCATGTTGAGAGCAGATAAGCATTTTTAAAAATATATTTTTATTGATTTTTTTGCAGTATAACTTATAATTAATAGTAGTACATGTTTTCCTCCCCCTTATCCTCCCCCCAGCCTCCCCTAACTCCCAGCACATATCCCCACCCTCTCCCCTCCCCGCCCCATTGTCTTTCATTCATTGGTTATGAGAGCAGATAAGCATTTAAAAAAATTTAACAATCTGTCCTCAAACACCCCACTGACCACTGCACTTGGACTGCTCCTGTGTTTTTGTCAGGTACACGGTGAGTGATGCAAGTCCTTTCCAGGAAAAGACTCCAAAAACCTGACTGCACCCGAGCATTTGTTCCAAGCTGCTGTGAAACTGTTAGACATGTGTTCTGTTAGGTGGGAAAAGAAATTTTTTTTGCTACAAAATTGGTAATTTTAATAATAAAGTCAATCTAAAATTTTGCAAATCAAGCAAATAATAGAATGGGAACTATCTTTTCAAATATCTGCTCTTTAATTTTACATTTTTTTGGTCATTTTTCTAGCAGTCAAAATTAGTCAAATGACACAGAATGATGGATATTTGAAAGTTGCATAAGAAATAATTATTGTCAGTATGTTTCCCCCTCCCTTTTTAAAAATAATTATTTTTACCTGCAATAAACAATATTTTAAGAAAAATGATTTTAAATATAATGTTACATGCAATAAACAATATTTCAAAAAAACATGTTTTGAACATAATAATACTAGAGGCCCAGTACACAGATTTATGCACCAGTGGGGTCCTTCAGTCTGGCCTGCACCCTTTCTCAAACTGGGACCCTTTGGGAGATGTAGTAGTGTCTGAAGCAGCAGGGGACTGGGGAAGAGCTTGAGCCCAGGCCAGCAGCTCAATCCCATTCATCCCAGCCCTGCTGTGCTTGCTCTGCTGCCATGGAGGTGGGAGAGGCTTGCACTGGTGCACTGACCACCAGGGGGCAGCTCCTGCATTGAGCATCTACCACCTGATGGTCAGTGTGCATCATAGCTACTGGTAGGCCAGTCCATTAGGCTTTTATATATATAGAACATTACCAAAATTGTTCTAACATAGCATAATATCACAAAAGTTGTAGGCAATATTAAAATCTGCAAATAACAGATTTCTTTTATTCTAATGAATGAATATCACCAAGGGGGTTTCCAGAAGGAGGGATATTGGTTAAAAATGATTATCTTTTACCGTTTTAGGAAGATGACTTCGGTTTCTTTTGTGATGATCACAGCCACTTACAAGAAATAACCTAAGTTTTGCTCATGTTTGTGAAATGAGCTAGATTTCGTTTTGCTTACATGGCTTAAATAGTTTTGTTGGCTCAGGGAATTTTCAGGTTTGGTCTCCATTTTGTAATTTATTTTAACATTATGTACACATAAAGCTTTTACAAACTATCTAAAGATATGCAAGGCCAGAATGCTAACGTGCTTTTGCATTCAGTCTCTATTTTTGCAGATCATACGACTTTGGATAAAACCAAAGCAGTTTCTGGTAGGGTAAATTTGTGGGCTGCTTGCTGTTCTATTTTAATGCGTATGAAGAGTAATTGAAACCTTAACCTAAAGCTGGATGTTTCAGCCTTGTCACTGTTGACATTTTGGTCCATATAATGCTTTGTTGCTGGCAGCTGTTTTGTGCATTGTATGATTTAGCAACACATAGCAACATTCCTGGCCTCTGCCAACTAGATGATAGTAGCACACTGCCCCGTCCCCGCTGTGACAACCAAAAATATCTCCAGATATTGACAGGTGTCCCCAAGGAACCTAAACTGCCCTACATCACAGGGTGCTTACCATGAAGTGAAAATTTGCCTTTCAGTCAGAAAATTTCAGTACTGAAATCCCCTTTTTTTAAATCCATCACACATATGTTGAACATCTTAGAATAAATCAGCTGCTGAGGATGTCAGAATAAATAAGAAACTGCTCTCACAGACTTAAATTTTAATAAGGAAGAGAGATGTGTCAAATAAATCATTACTCTGTGGGGTATGAGTATAATTCTGGAGAGGTGAGGCCATAGTGCCATGGGAGCTCCAAGGATGCAGAATCAAGCTCCACATGAAGATGTCAGGGGAGTTCTGTAATGAAAAGCATCTCTGTGTTATGTTCAGAGCTGTTTCTTGTATTTTGCGTACATTCCCTGGGAGGTAAGCCCCATCCTAGCCAGATGGATGTGGGAAAATCATTAGTGTTAGTTACTAAAATCTGCTCCCAATAAACATTGCAAAGTTTTATACTGAAAAAAGTTGTTGGTGGTGAAGGACTTTTGCAGCATTGCTCTGTGTTGTTGTGGGGAGTAACTGTGACAAAGGTGGTTGATAACACAATTTTTCATCATTTTCAGAAACATGAAGTAAACAAAGTCGATGTCGGGTAAACCAGTGTCAAAGGTTTAAAGAAAATGAATAGAACTCAGAATGTCACATAAATGCCTAAGAAAAATGATTTTGCTACCCTCAATGCTCTGTTCCCCTCCTTTAAAATGCTGAGCATCAGAATTTGTGAAGAATCATATATTCTATCTCAATGACTATAGCTAGAAAACCTAAAAAAAATGGACTCAAAATAAATAATCTTGGATCTAAATTTTCCTTGGGGGAGGTGAAAATTCTAATTTTAAAATAAAATTCTATGTCACAATGAATTAATGTTGTAATTCAGTTTTCTACTTAGTTAAATATTTATTGTAAAATATTATGGAACTGCAAAAAAAATGAAGACACTGTTTGCTATTAAGCATTTAAGGTCTTGTAGGAAAGATGAGTACAAAATGATGAGGTTAATTCATCAGAAAGTAAGATTCGTGCTGTAATGGGGAGTTCAGGTGAGGAAATGAAGAATTAAAACTGGTAAGTCAGGGAAAATGAGCTTCAGTTGTTGCTGTTATTTCTTGTGCACGATATTTACAGGAATAGGGGCAGGTCAAAATTTATTGAATCTAGTAGAAAGTTGTGACATGGTTTCTGTATATTGTTCTTGAACTCATTTTATCTTTAAACAAACAGTAAAAGGAAATGTTCTCTAAACATATGTGAATACCCTCGTCTTCCCATTCTTCCTTCCTGCCATCCATCCATTCATCTATAGCAATTGTACTGGTCTTTTCTAAACAAATCAAATCATTACTTCTGTGATTAAATCCCTCCAATGACTTCCCATTGTTCACAAACTAAAAATCAAAGTTCTTTCCATGACCTACCAAGTGCTGCAATGAGCTGGCTCCTACTACTTCCCTGACCTCAGGTTGTATCGCTGTCCCTTTGGTCTTTGTGCTCCAGCTATTCTGCTCCTTCCTCCCCCAATCTTAGGACCTTTCTTTCCCTCTCCTCTGGGCTCCTGCATTTCCTTCTGCTGACTGCTTCTGATGTTTTAAATCACAGCTTAAATGTCACTTCCCTGGAAAAGGTCCCTATTACAACCTCTGTTCACTTCCTCATTTATACTTCAAAGCACTACTTGCGAATAGGAATTTTGTTCACTGAAGTATCCCTGAACAAGGCATAAGAAATTTTGTGTGCTCAATACCTATATTTTGAATAAGTAAGCAAAAAGATCTCAAGTGTTTATTGTCTAAACTGCATTACAATCTATATGATTCTGTTTTGTTCAACATTGTATAACCAATCCCTAGATTAGTGCTCAGTTTGATGAAGATTGTAAATAAATATTTTTTGAAGATAGAAATGAATGAGAGTCAGTCAAGGTCTATTTCAGGTAAAAAGCAAAGAAAGCATAATGAGTAATAACAATATAAAAAATTGGTGAACCTACCATTAGGTTGCCAATAGGTATAGGAAAGAAAAAAAATTGGTGATTGGTGAATTAATTTAAAAATCATAGCTTCAAGATTAAACACAGTTGTAAATATCTACTCAATTTGAATTTATTATAGAAAAATTTCCTAAAAGTTTAGTAAGCCAGATGTAATAATTTTAAACATTATTTCCTTACCCCATAGAATTCTGATATTCCATTATTGATATTTTTATATAACTTCCATTATTCTAAATGGCATAATAAAAGTTGTTAATGGGATTTACTTTTTTAATGGCGCTGGGGAGTTATGAAATCTTAAATAGTGGGTCATATGAAAGACTGATATTCACATTATTGTTTTATCAATCTAAAATGATTCCCAACATTGGCCACCAGATGGCAAATGCCTGGGAAAACCATTCCCCACTTCAAGAATAGTTCTTTCTTCAGCCACATGATGGCATCTCTCTATTGTTTCTAAGAACTCTACTCATCTTGATTCCGTGAGTTTCCCTGTCTGCATTGCTTTCATTCTGCAGTTCCTCTCTGTCACATAGATTCCCACCTGCAAGCCCAGTCATGTGTAAGCTTTTCTAAGTAGAAGGTCTTTAGAGCTTTCATTTGAAGGATATTCATTGTGAACATTTTTCATGCTATTAGTTTCAACTGTACTTTAAAATAAAAATTTCCCTCTATTTTAAATGGAATGGGAAGCTGCATAGCAAGCACTCTTTAACACTTATGAGAAAATTTTGTATACATAATGGACAAAATGTGTGTTGTCATGTTTTTGTTTTAAAGGCATTATGATTAGTTTGCATAATAGCATTGGGTTGTTGAACTGTAATCTTATGATTCCACAGATTTCACCTATACTCTTCATAGCAAAATACAAAATATTTAAACCTCATTTATCTATTAAAAACTCCTCTGATTTAAAATATATGTATTTAGGGTAAAATATACATACATATCAATTACATCCAGTGTAATTTAGATTTTGGCTTTATAGTATTTGCATGCAAATTAATCTTTTAAAATATCTATATTTTAAAAATACATTTTATTGATGTTTTGCAGAGAGAAAGGGAGAGGGATAGAGACTTAGAAACATCGATGAGAGAGGAACATTGATCAGCCTCCTCCTGCACACCCTCTACTGGGGATGTGCCCACAACCAAAGTACATGCCCCTTGACTAGAATTGAACCTGGGACACTTGAGTCTGCAGGTTGACACTCTATCCACTGAGCCAAACCAGCCAATGCTGAAATGTATATTTTTAAAGGAATTTTTTTTCCTCTGAGTTTGGATTTTTTATTAACTTATTTATTTGGCCTCAATAAAGGAAATTTTGATGGGCATTTTATAAAGTAAAGCTTTGGAGATCATAATTTCAGAGTTCCTCTTTCAGGGCATTTAAAAATTTCTCCAGATGAGTTTTTCTATTAATAGTTTGAAAATGCTATTTTTAAGTCAAAGTAGTTTTTAAAAATATATTTTATTGATTTTTCACAGAGAGGAAAGGAGAGGGACAGAAAGTCAGAAACATCAATGAGAGAGAAACATCAATCAGCTGCCTCTTGCACACTCCCTACTGGGGATGTGCCTGCAACCAAGATACATGCCCTTGACCAGAATCGAACACGGGACCTTTCAGTCCACAGGCCGACGCTCTATCCACTGAGCCAAACCGGTTTAAGCAAGTCAAAGTATTTTTAAGTATTCCACAGGAAACATTGTTTTTATTGCCCACTGTTTAAAATCAAATCTTAGACATTTTAAAGCTCATTAGAGGTGATTTGCTTTAAAATAAATGTTTTCATATTCTTCCTTCCTGGAGTTTTTTGTCTGTGTATCTTCAAATGGCTTTTTTCCCCCATACTTTATAGAATAAGGCTATCATCTTTCCACAATAAACAAAAATTATATTTATTACCTTGAGGACTTTTCCAAAATATTAGTGTTCAGGGAGCTTGACAACCATAGGTGGTGCATAACAATAATTAAACATACATTTTAACATAGATCAGGGTTCTTAAAATTATTTGGCTGAGTGAGAGTCCATCAGACTATGAGAGAAACTGGCTTTTAGGTGGGAGTGATTATATGTGTTCTGTGCACTCCTTAAATCAGTTAAGATGGGATGTAACAACAAAAAACACCACTAAAACATGTCTAAAGTAAAGCATAAGGAACATGTGTCAGTATATAAAAAGAACCAAGGTCTGATGTGCTCAGGATTGGTTAACTTAGAGCCTTACAGATATCCTCTCTGACTTTCCCTTCTACCATCCTCAGCCTGTCAGCTTTGTCTTCTGGCTTGACCCCCATAGTCACTAGATGATTGCATATTTCCAGAATAAAGAAGATACTATCTAATTATACCCAGAAGCCCTCCATCTGGTCTCATTGGTCAGAATTGATAGAATTCGCCTTTCTAAAGCAATCTATGGCAAAGCAATTTATGTCCATGATGGCTCAGACTATTTAGTTTACCACTGAGCCAGTACTGGGGAGAATTATCCATTGAAAAACATCCAAGAGGAGTGAATGAGTTTTGGGTAGACAATCAACAATTTCTGAAACTCTACCTTTCTCTCAATTGTTACAAGTTTGGGAAGACCTGAACAAATTCACTCATTAGTTAAGAATTTGCTTAAAATCTCAGAAGTTTTATTGTTCTTGGATCATGGGCCCTTTGAAAAGGACGCTCCTTTAGCCTCTGAGGATGTGAAACCATCTTTGTCCCTCAAATATTTCGCTACTGCATCTACTTTGAAGCTTTCCCTCAAGCTAGTAAAATGGAATATTTGTTACAAAATAAAGATTTGGGATTCTGAGTCTCCTTGTATTACACCCTAGTTCATAATTATTGAATTATATACTTTCTGCCAGGAATGGTAATTTTAGGCTATCATTAATGACCAGGCAGAAGAAAGCATTCTCTTCTGGCATTCCACTAGCCCATTACCCACAGCAGCTATTTCCAGAGCTGGTTATCTTGTATCACTGAGAAAATGAGGGTCGGCTCATATGTATCCCATCCACTGATCTTCCCCTTGTTATCTCTGAGGCTCTCCTCTTTCTCTCGCCTTTTTAAGTATGGAATACTTCTCCTCCCTTCCAATGCTCTACCACCTTTTCTTATTCCTTTTTCTGCAGATTCCTTGAGCCTTATCATTTTAGTCCCTCTCCAAGGACACTTTGGACTTAACTTTTGATTCCTCCTTGACACCCACATGCAATGAGTTGCCAATTTCTATTGAATTCTCCTTCTCAGCTCTCACTCTTCCCCCTCCCTACTGCTACTGTTGTCTCTTGAAACAAGTTTAGGTTCTTGGAGTTCATTAGACTATGTGGTTTGACTCTAGTTGTGCAATCGTCTGGCATTTAGAGTTTCTATTTTGCTATTTTTTTAGCTTTGTTAAGTATTCTGAGAGGTAAACTTTTGGTAATTTATATTTGATTTGCAGTACACTAGAATTACAGAGGATACATAAAACTTGAAGAGGCTAAAATGATAGTAACTAACTACCAAGTGCAGAGAGAGCACTAATTAAAGTGTCTTACACCTAAATCTTTCTGATATTAGGATAGATAAATTAGAACTGTGTGAAATTAACAGAGGCCAATTTTGAAATGGCAAATAAACCCCATTACTATTCATACCCTGAAAATAGGTTGATTACATTGTAGGCGGATGTCAGTTAATTTTGTGAAAACTAGTTATTTGTATAAATGGCTATTATATAGGGCCAATTCAATTCTGGGTGCTCTTCATTAAAACCATTGTTTACTTTTCTTTTGGTTAAAATCTCAATCTATTTTATATTATGGCCAAGACTGAAGGGCTTGATGAAATATTTTCCAGAACCATATGCTGAAAAGTGTGAAGGGGCAGCACCTTAAGCAATCTCCTTTAGTTTGTATACAAAACTAAACTCTTGTTTTCATTGATTTAATTCATTCACAAATTTAAAACTTGGTAATTTTTATTTGCAGATTTGACAAACACCTCTTCTAAATGTCTTCTAAAATATAAATACTTTAAAATATTTATAAACTATTGAACAATATACAAACCATGGAGAAGAACATAAAACATTTTTTTGTAAAAACATTATGGTGTTAGAAAACCTACGTCATTTCTACAAACTTTTCACTAGTTTATTCCTGTGAATTTCTTCAATTTTGTTTTAAAACAGTTGTATTTATGTCAATTCCTTGCCTTAAAAACATTCAGTGCCTCGCTGTGGGCTAAGGCTGATTCAGATGTCTTCACTTTTCATTCATATTCTTCTTTAGTCCGACACAAAACTGCCTTTCCAAACACTTCTCCCAGAATATTCTCTCTTCCCACCTTGCACTTGCCAGTGCTATTGCCAGTCACTGTGATTGCCATGCCTCTGCGCATGTTGTTTTATCAACCAAGAATGTCCTCCCTGCCAACAGGAACTATTAAAGTCCTACTGACCCACTTCGAATGCCACCTGGATTTTCATAAACTTCTCCTGATTCTTCAGTCAGACTTAAGCAAACATTTCCTGTACTAAACTGAATTCCTTATAGTACTCTCAAATAACTTATCCTGCTTTTTATTGTATCCAGTGGTTCATTTGCATTTTCCCCATAGGATAGATAACACACCTTTTGAAGAGGATGGCCGTATCTTACTTATCTTTGTAGGCATTCCCACTTCTCAGCTCCAAGCACGTAGCAGAGTGCTTTACACATAGCAGAAACATAATAACATTTGCTGGACTGAAATAACCTGTTATTCAAATTTCTGGTTTAAGTTTTGAAGTGATCTTTATAATTGTATGACATTACAATGAAAAGAAAAGTATAGTGCTCAATTTTCTAGTACTAGTATGTCATGAACTGGTTTGCCTCAAAGTGGATTTTCTGTGGTTCCAGATATTATCCTTTTAGTATTCAAGGCTGAAGGAGATGGCTTAAGATAGCTTGAATGACTTATCCCAGTAGGAATAAAAAATGTTATCACTCTCTCTGTTTATTGTGATACTAGTTAGTTCTGCAGAGTAGTTATGAGCATGGTTGCTGGAATGAGAATGGCTGGATTAGAAATCAGACTCTGCCATTCACTCTTTTGAGGCTCAAACTATTAAGTCTTAGTTTTATTATTGGACTTGGCTTAAAGGGGTCCCGGCTTTCTTCCCAAGATGAAGAGTTCATACTACGAAGGGAGCATGGTTACCTGGAGCCCATATTTCCCCCTTTAGAAAATGCTCTGGATTCCCGAGACTTCCTATGCAGGTGAACTTGTACCTACTTCCAGAAACTCACAGACCTCCTTCCTCAGCCTGTCTTCCTGGGGGAGACCACACGTACAAAGAGCTAGCTGTGTGATGAGGTGTGGACTGAGATTAAACACGCGAGCTAAGACTGTGCACAGGATGTTTCTCGCAATGTGGAACCCAGCCTATGGTGGGAGACAAGGAGGGAAGGCTAGGGGATGGATTCTAGAACAATCTTTCCCATGCCTTCATGAGCCTGGATGAAATAAGATTAATTTAAGAATTCCGGCCTGACATATGCTTTAATCCTTACCCAACGACGTGTTTAGAGAGAGAAAGGAGAGATAAATTGATATTAGTGAGAAACATCGATCAGTTGTCTTTCACATTTGCTCCAAATGGGACCAAACCCCCAACACAACTATGTGCCCTGACCTGGAATCAAACTGGCAACCTTTTATTGCACAGGATGATGCTCAAACAACTAGCCACTCTGGTCGGCCTGTTGTATGTTTAATGAATGTGTATTGCCAAGATAAGAGTAGAAAACGTGTTTTATGTAACCATTTAGTAGCTTGGTTTATTACCTTTGAGTATTTAGACTCAAGGTGTGTGGTATTTGTCTTCTTCCGAAGGCTTGCATGTTCTTGGCTATAAAACTGAGGTGATTAACACCTCTCAACCTCACAGTCTGACAATGTAGATTAATTATGATAATCAAATTACAACGTTATCTGGTTCTTAGTGATTAGTAAATATAAGTGACCCATTAGTAATAATAATTAAGTCTTTAAGTAATTTGTTCAAAATATTATCTAGTAATTATAATGCACTGAGCCTGATCTTATGTGGAAATGACAGACAGGATTCCTGCCCTCATGAAGTGTACATCTTAGACACTAAAAACTAAAAAAAAAAAATCGCAAGTATGCCAAAGCAATAAAAAAGATGAAATGATATGGAATAGAGTAATATGGTGGCACTGTGCAGTCAGAAAAGCCCATGCTCAGGAGGTGATAGTTGATAATGGAGATGACAGTAGCCGGAAGGAACCTCCACATGAAAGCTAGAGTGAGAGAATTTCAGGTGGTGAGGAACAAATGCAGATGCAAAGGCCCTGGGACATGAATCAGGTCCATAAGATTGGGGCAATGGGGGCCAGTGCCCAGTGCTGTCCAATGCACTAGAGCTACACTGGGTATGAAATTGGTAAGCAAGGGCTAAATGATTTCTGTGTAACAGGATAAACAGTCTGCATTTTACTTTGAGCAAATGGGCTGCCATTGGAGGGCTTTAAGTAGGGGACTAATATAATCAAATTCATACTTTTAAAAGCTTGCAATATGGATAATGGAGAATGAAAAGTGATAAAGGCAATAATCCTATTTAATAAAGAGGGAATATGTGAATGGCCATCACATGCTCACAGAGATGGCAGTGCCCACAGCCAATAAAGAGGGAATATGCTAATTGACTGCCACACCCTCAAAGATGGTTATGCCCACAGTCACAAGACGGTGGCACCTAATCCCCTCAGCCCCACCAGGGCAGCAGGCACATGGCATGGCTGGGCCCGCCCCTAGGCATGTCTGGCCACTCCATGCTCCTGCCTCTTGAGTCCCTTAGTTCCCTCAGCCCTCCAACCACCCAGGGCCGGCCTGAGGTACAGGCAAGCCTCGGATGGCAGCTGCCCAGCAGCCCAGGGCTGCCCAAGGCTCAGGTAACCAGGGCTGGCTGAGGCTGGTGCTGCCAGCAGTGGCAGCAGCAGAGGTGTGATGGGGGCATCACCTTCCCCTGATCGCCAAGTCACCTCCCGCCCCTGAGGGCTGCCAGACTGTGAGAGGAGGTAGGCCAGGCTGAGGGACCTCCACTCCAGTGCATTAATTTTCATGTACTTGGCCTCTAGTAGATAATAAAAGGACAAGAGTAGAAGTAGAAAAATTAGAAGGCTATTACAGAATGTCAGACAATGAGTGGTTGTGATAATGATGGCAAGAGTCATAGTGATAGGATTAGCATTAGTAATTATCATAAAAGTGACATCAATATTTGTATCAGTGATAAAGCAATGGTAGTAATAATACAGAATTATATTTGTCAGGTTCTGAATTGAGTAATTGTAGAAATCAATTTTTAGGCAGCCAACTTAAGTTGAATTCTTGGATCACAATCTAAATTCTTTCATTGACATGTCATTCTGTTAACAGAAATCAAGCTTAAATAAATAGATCATTTTCCCCAATTTAACCCAATAAATACCTAGACTTTTCGGAGTGGTGCTGTGCAGTGATAAAGAGTGTTAGAGTGCAGAAAATCATCCATTTCCTCAGTTAACTGACCTTTTCACAGAATCAGCCTCTTAGAGCTGAAAGGCATCCTGTGGATCCCGCCATCATTTGCCAGGGAAGAAACTGCATCTGAAGATTTAGTGACCTAAGCTAGAGGTGCTTTGGTTTCTTTGTGGCTTTTTAGCTACTGTAGCCATAAACTGATATAGCCTAGTACCTTGTGCTGCTAAAGGACAATGGAATCTCATGCCTAAAATAGTACTTTCCACATGTGCTGGCTACAAAAGATTATTTAAAGCTGCTGAGAGGCAGTGATTTCCCAAGTTGACACATATGCAAATGTGAGAAATGTTTTTGTCTTCAAGTCTCCTTCCAAAAGCAATAACATATCTGAGTCACTCTGACTCAGTGTGCCACTGGTGAAATGAGCATTGCTGCTGATAGCTGATGAAGTAAATGTCCTGAATAAAGTCGAGTGAGGTCGCTTTTCGCCTAAGAGTGTTTTTAAATCAACACTGATTTGCACAAAGTCCAAAGTATCTTTCTTCAACCTTTAATTTTAAAGTAAGTCTGCATATATCCCATTTATATCTGTGATTTGGTTTTTTGTGAGGTGAGTTTAGATTTCATAGTATATCAAATTAGTAAGCTTATGAAGCGTTAGTACATCACATAATATAATTAAAGTATATTCTGTAGAAATTATTAAATCCAGATTTCAGTCCAGAATTACATTTAAAGTTGAGCCAATTTTTGAATAGATACGGTTAAGAAAAAGACACCAGAACTATAGTGAAAAGAGCTACAAAGAGCATAAATAGGAAAAGCTTTGGCAGCTTTGCCATCTTTGCTACTGAAGAAGATTTTAAATTTAAAGGTGTAAAGCAGGACAACTGGAGAGCATGTGCCTACCTGAGGGTCCAGGTCTATTTGGAGTATGTTTAGGTGAATTCTGCTATGAATTCTGCTATCATTCTACAAAGAATGATAGTTTTGAAGCATTTTCCTCCATTTGCACTTCCCTTAGAAGCCAAGAGATGCTGAGCATTTATAAAGCTTTTTATGTCTTTGGAAAGAAAATAGTTTTAAAAGCAATACAATGTTCATAAAAGTTCTAACCAACTAATAATATAAAGCACAATCTGCATTGTAGGAAATTTTGAACATAGAGAATTTGGTTTCCTACTAGAAGCCAAAAAAGTTCAATTAAGATTTTATTCCTGGCATGACCTAGATACCAGTCTATGAATTCTTTTTGGCAGACTAACTTTATAATGGGTAGGCTACAGACTTCTGTTTTGTTTTATTTTGTATTTCCCCCAAAATGTTGGTATTCTTCTCTCCTTCTCTTCCTCCTGCATTCTTTTTTTTTCTTTCTTCCCCTCTCTCTCTGAATCTACGTGAAATGCTGAAAACATTTCCTTAAAAATCTTAAACACAAGAAATTGTGTTTGTTTTTTTTCAAATACTCGTCTTTGTTTAAAACAGGAAAATATACATTTGTTTAATTCTGGGTGTTTAATGCAAATATTTATTAAAGTTTTGTTGACACATAAACTATCTGAGAATCAATATAGAATTGGATAAAAGATGTTAAATTAATAAGTAAAACCAGATGGTAATGACAATGTACTCTGTTGGCTAACAGTTGTGGTTACATCTATATGTTTATTCTTTCACTCATTTGAGACAACACTTGTTTATTGCTTCCTCTGTTAAGCAGGTTTCCACAGATAAAAATATGAATGTGACATAATTCCCACCCTCTCAGAATCTGTAATCTGGCCAATCTCTCTTCTCCTGATGGTCATTTTGTTATAATAGTAACTTAAACATTTCCTAAAATAATCAATATATTAATTTAGTGTTGATGTTAAAAATTATTTTTAAATCTACAAAATAAAATGTTTATAATCTGGAATAGGTGCACAAAGTGGTACATGTAAGGTTCCTCTAGTTCTAGGGGGAAAGAAACTTCGCATTTATGTAATGAATTTGAAGATGGGCTAAATTATTCCTCTGAGCTATATTTAGATGCTATAAAGGTCTCTTCAGTTAATCCTTGACAAAAAGAATGAAGCCTTTCGAGTGAATAAATCCGTATGTAGCAAATGTTGTGAATAAATTTTATAGGCTAAGTTAATTAATTCCATTTATTAAATACAAAGAAATTTCCCTCTTAGCAGCAAAGACCTAAATAGGCAAAACAATATTTGAAAGTTCTAATTCATCAGGCTTTACTTATGGTGATATAATAGTTTCAATGCATAACTTTGTATACTTAAGGATTAAAGTCAACAAATCACTTAAAATATTTTTCCTCATTTATATTTGAAGAAAAAAATAAAGGCCATCATTAAATTATTTAATCTTAGAAATGCATAGCATATTATCACTCTAAGGAATGAAAAAATGTACATTATATTTTTAGTTGAATTATATACTTTCTGTAACTAATGAAACCCCTGTTTTGATTTGTTGATGTAGAAAGGTGATTTTGTTTTTAAGTTTGTGCTACTTTTTAGGAAAGTTTTTCCCCCCCAAAATACTCATTTGATGACTTTTGAATTATAAAATCATGGATCAATGTGATTACATATTTTCCTGTAGAATATTGAACTGTATAGTAAATGTAATTTACTATTTCAATGATTCAGAAGTGCCCTAAAGACATTTGAATTGTAAGAGCTATGTATTTCGAAATGTTTATCTGTGTGAAATTTTTTTAACGGATACCAATAATTGCTATAGTACACATATTTTTTTCTGGTATGAGAAATGCTACCAAAAATGATTTATGTTGCTATAGTTTACTGCATGGCAGGTTTAAAATTCCATATTGGATTTGTAGCACCGGGCTTCAACTTTTTTGTCATTTTTTTCTCCCTTCTTTTTCAAGGGAAGGCCATCTCAAGAAGAGAGGTGCATTTGATCCAACACATTCAGATGCACTTTTGGAATGTTCTACTAGTCTAAGAGCTTTTGTAGCACACTGTATTTTGGGAACCACAGGTAGAGCTGGTAGAGGGCCATGGCAAAGACATTATTAATGCCTCTTAGAACAAGAGTTGGCAGTTTTTTGAAAGTGCTCTTCAAAAGTAACACTAATACTCTTCAGGTGCATTAGGGAGAGAGGAAGCCCAAATACCCTTCCACACTGAAGAATAGCAATGATTGTGTGATATAGTTTAAGTAGTATCAAGATCTCCCTTCCCTACTTTCTTCACAACCTTCACATAGTCTCACTGCTCAAAATTCTACCCCTTAAAGATACATTGAGCTTTTGAGTAGTGGCTCCTAAAAACTGAAGATGTGTAACATCAAATTTGATTTTCATCATACCTTCAGTTCATGTAACTACAGAAAGAGAGTTTCTTTAATCAGTCAGTAGATGTTGGAGCAGTAGGACCTTGAGAAGAACTGAGACCTGAAAGATAAAGGAGAAGGATGGCTAAACTCCACAAAACACAGTAGGAGTTTTTTCCTGTGATTGATAACTGAATTTACATTACCTTGTAACATTTGGATGGGGAAAGATAGTGATCATTTACTCGGAGTTAGGGAATGCTTTGTGGAGAAAGAAGCCAGACATTCCCTGAAATCTCAAGCACCATCTCTGGAATAAATTGATAATGAACCGTGTGAAATGGAATAAAGGCAGATTAATGGAGGAGAAAAATGGATATCGCAATAAGTTAATGCTAGTATGCTTTTTTCTTCATAGGCATACATACAGAAACATGTTACTTTGGAAAACATGTTATATATCTGCTACTTCTCCATTACAATGATTCAATAGAAATGTAATAGTTATAATTTACCCCTTCTAAAGGGAAATATAAAAATGAAAAAATCTGCCAATCACTTTTGGGGAGTCCTCTGATCTTTTGCTGGGAAGATTCGTATTTAAATTAAAAGTGGTGTCAAAATTACAAAATATTAAATCCTAACAGAAATGCCAGAAGACTTTAGAATGGAATTCATCTCTATAGCAACTAATAAATAAAAGGTAAAAAATGTGGGCTTTTTACTGCTATCCACACTTCCTCCCCAGCCACCTTATAAGAAAATGAAGCAGGTTTCTGAAACAATGTGCCTGGATAAAGAAAGATTACTTAATATCAAGAGGGGAATATTTCTAAAAGATACAACCTAGGGAAGTGCCAAAGTCATTTTGGACATGCTCTGGAACTATGTTTATGTTACAATCACCTTGCTCAGGCAAAAACAAATAGCATTTGATTCAGGAATATATATTAAGACAACATTGAGTAGGTCAAGACCACAAATGAGGGACTGTCAAAATTACATAGCCTAGTCATACCCATTTCTTATATAGCTCAAACCAACCTATTTCAACATTTAACTTCTTTTATATAGAGAGTATTTTTTACCCAGAATAGAGGAAAAGTTTTACATAACATCTATAGTTGTGGGAAACACACTGGCATATAATGAACAATTTTTGAACATGCTACTTACTTACATAATTGCTATAAGATGTTAAGATATATTATACTGTCTCTGTCTTGAGGGGATTCAATTAATTTTTATGACTAGGTGTCTTGTATGTGAAGAGTTTAAATTATGAAAGTTAATTTAATGTCACCTTCCTTTATTTAACAGATATAGCAGAGTGGTGCATACTTTCTTCCAGCTTGAACAATAACAGAGGTGTGTACCTTATGACCTCTTATGACCTGAAGTGTGGTATCTTAATTTATCCTCAGGAAATTCTATAAATAGGTTTGGGAATAGCAATAGAGGAAGAATGAATAGTAAAGTACATTTTAAAATTCTTATTAAGTGAAATAAGATTATTTTCTTATATATTACTTTTCTTCCTAAGTTTTCCCAGCTACTTCTTTTTATTTCTGTCTTCAGATCTGGAGGGAAGAAGAGGGACAGGACTACAAAAAGTAAATGATAGAATTTTAGAATCAAAAGAAGTGATGTGGCCAAAACCGGTTTAGCTCAGTGGATAGAGCATCCAACTGCGGACTGAAGGGTCCTGGGTTCCATTCCGGTCAAGGGCATGTACCTTGGCTGCAGGCACATCCCCAGTAGGGGGCGTGCAAGAGGCAGCTGATCGATATTTCTCTCTCATGGATGTTTTTGACTTTCTATCCCTCTCCTGCTCTGTAAAAAAATCAATAAAATATATTTAAAAAAAAAGAAGTGATGTGGATTGAACCATCAGTCCTCAATTTGTAAATAAGGGAAATAATGTCCAGAGAACTTAAATGCCTTGTCACAACCCATACTTAGTTGTGGCTCTAACACTAGAAATTAGGTCCTTTAAATCCCAGCCAGAAGGCACATAATGCACGACAAGTTTGAGAATGGAGACCGATAATTTCTGTGTCTCTGGAAGTGCTTTATGTAGGTTATGCCTTTTAATTTCTTACACAGCATCTGTAGAACATACAGTTGCAGAGCTATTTAATCTTTTGTCACACCATGATAGATAAAAATTATTTTGTAGACTCAGAACTTGATTTCCAGGTAATAAATTAATGTACAGCAAAAAGAAATTGTGAAGCACTATAGAAATTTGATATTTGGTGTATATAAGACCTTGTTAGAGTAAAGAATTATTTTTCATCTTCATGGTTATGTTTTGGATAATGTATAAAGCAGTATGCATCAACAGAGAGACCTCGGCAACTATAGGAACTTGAGTTTTTTAATATTGAGAATTTCTAAGAAACATCCATATTGGCATTAATTTGTGTGTTTGCCTGTTCAATATTGCACACATAATATTTAAACGTCAGAATCTCATATCTAGAGAAAACAAACATTCACTGGCAATTTCCAGTGTGATTAAAGCAATTTACTGAAATTATATCATCAAAGCAAAATATGTATGCTATTAGTAATCAGAAGCCCTGGAAGATATAGATCACAAAACATTCCACCTGAATTTATCTTTCTCTGGGACATCTCTAAGTCAGGCTGCCCAAACTGGCCAATTGATTTAACCATTTGTTCGTTTATTCAATAAATAAGTATTTAGCTTAGCTAGTATATTCTTTATTCTAGGCACTGAAGATACACAGTGAATAGGATTAATAAAGCCTCTATTAACATGGATCTTATAGTCTAGTATGGGGGATATACAATAACAAATTAGAAATATAATAAAAGCATAATCAACCAAAAGCAGAAGGATCAATTAGCAGGGGTGGGGCTGGTGAGCAGGCTGCGCCAGGCCAGCCAAGGCATGTGCCAACAGGTAGAGGAAGGGGATTGGGATTGTGGGAGGGAGGCTGGAGTGTAGTGAACTGGCAAAATGGTATGGAATTAGCTGGGAGAGAGAGTCAGGGGCCAAATCAGATGGAGAAAAGAGAAGTTAGAATTTAAAGTTAGTCCCTATCTTATTGGAACTTTCTCTTGACAATGTATGACTTACATGTAGATAGACATAGCTAATTACTGATCCTGTATTTGTTAAAGGAATTCCTAAGTAAGCACTTTGAATACTTGCTTTTACAAGTCCAAGGACAAAGGACATCTGTTGTGAAGAAGGTGGATAATAGGGTGTTATGGACTGAATTGTGCATCACCAAAACTCTTATGTTGAAGTCTTACTCCCCAGTATCTTCAAATCTGATTGTATTTGGAGATAGGATTTTTAAAGAGGTAATTAATTTAAAATGAAATTATTAGGGTGGGCTCTAATTCAACATTACTGATGTCCTTTAGGAGAATTAATTAGGATATTGACATGTACAGAGGTTAAACCATGTGAAAACACATGAAAACAGTCATCTATAAACCAAGGAGAGGGGACTCAGAAGAAACTAACCCTGCCCACACCTTGTTCTCAAACTTTGGGTTTACAGAACAGTGAGGAAAAAACTCATTAAGCCACCTAAATGGTGGTACTTTATGACAGTCCTAACAAACTAGTGAATCTGGAATCACCAAAGTTTTCTAGTTGTGATAGTCAGCACCAAAGAGGGTTCCTGCCTGCTGGTATAACGACTCTTGTGTGGTTCCCTCACACACAGAACAGAACTGATTTGTGTAACCCATGGAAAGAAATGATGGCTTCCAAGACTAGGAAATACATGATATTGCAGCTTCAGCTAGCTTTCTCTGGGATCGTTCACTCTGGAAGAAGCCAGATGTCATGTTATAAGGACACATAAACAGTCCCATAGAGAGGTTCACATGGCAAGGAACTGAGGCTTCCCATCAAAGCCAGGCTTGTGAGTGATAAACTTTGGACGCAAACACTGCAGCTCTGGCTGACCTCCTCTCAGCAACCTCATGAGAGACCTTGAGCCACAACCACTCAGCCAACTGCTTTCAAATTCTTTTTTTTTTTTTTATGCTTACATGTATTTATTCACTTTATTTCCACTGTCCAGCTTTCATGTCAAATTTTTTTTTTTATGCTTACATGTATTTATTCACTTTATTTCCACTGTCCAGCTTTCATGTCAAATTTTTTTTTTTAATTTTCTTTTTTATTGTTCAGTTTATTAATTACATTGTTTCCCCTTTTTTATCCCCCTATATCTTCCCTCCACCCTGTACCTATCCCACCCTCACCTCCCCCTCCCCAATGTCCTCTCCCATTGTTGCAAGATTTTTGTCCAATCTCTTGCTGTACTTCCAACAACCCTTTTCTCCCCAAGAATTGTCAGTCCATTCCCTCTCTATGTCCATGTTTCTGTTATATTCACCAGTTTATCTTGTTCATCAGCCTATCAGTTCACTTGATTTTTATGTTCATTTGTTGATAGATGTGTATTTGTTGTTCATAATTTATATTTTTACCTTTTTCTTCTTCCTCATCTTAAAGAATATCTTTCAGCATTTCATATAATACTGGTTTGGTGGTGATGAACTCCTTTAGTTTTTTCTTATCTGCGAAGCACTTTATCTGATCCTCAATTCTGAATGATAGCTTTGCTGGATAGAGTAATCTTGGTTGTAGATTCTTGCTCTTCATTATTTTGAATATTTCTTGCCACTCGCGTCTGGCCTGCATCGTTTCTGTTGAGAAATCCGCTGACAATCGTATGGGTGCTCCCCTGTAGGTAACCAACTGTTTTTCTCTTGCTGCTTTTAATATTCTCTCTTTATCTTTTGCTCTTGGCATTTTAATTATGATATGTCTTGGTGTGGTCCTCTTTAGATTCCTATATTTTGGAGTTCTGTGTACTTCTTGGGCTTTTAAGTCAGTTTCTTTCACCAGGTGGGGAAAGTTTTCAGTCACTATTTCTTCAAGTAGGTTTTCATTAACTTGCTCTCTCTCTTTTTCTGGGACCCCAATAATTCGGATGTTGGCTTGCTTGAGGTTGTCCCAGAGGCCCCTTACACTATCTTCAATTATCTGAATTCTTTTTGTTTCTTGCTTTTCCAGCTGAGTGGATTTTGCTTCTTTGTATTTCAAATCTTTGACTTGGTTCTTGTGGCCCTCTGAACTGCTTTTAGGACTTTGTGTAATATTTTTTATTTCAGTCTGTGTATGCTTGATTTCTAGTTGGTCCTTTTTTTTATCTGTGAGGGTCTGGTTCGTATCCTCAGAGGTCTTGTTAATTTCCCTGAGGGTCTCATTCATCTCCTTGTAATTCTCATTCATTTGCTGGTTGGTCTTGATTATTTCCTGGTAATTCTCATTAAGTTGATCGGCCTTTTGTAGGAGCCTCTTGAAAAGCCTTATAACCGTGGTTTTGAACTCTATGTCTTGTCGTCTTTTCTCCTCCATTTCTTTCACACCTGATTTCTTTCCATGTCTCTGCATGGTGGCTGCTTTATGTGGTGGCTATCCTCAAAGGGACAGTGGCTCAGTCTCCCCAGTTACTTGAGGTGGGTACTCTTACTGCAATCCTTTATGGGTTGTATTCAGTGTTTTTGAATTTAAACCCCGCTTTTTGTTGTTAGCCCTAGGAGGGTTTGACCTCCAGGCCAATTGGCTGTGAAGCTCAGCTGTGCTCAGGTTGGATGGGCGGAGTCTCTGGGCTATGCCTCGGCGGCGGCGGCGGCGGCGGCGCGGCTTCCTCGGCGGCGGGGCGGCGGCTGCTGGGTCCTATGCAATGCTCGCGGGCTCGGGTCTGTGCTGGGTGGGGATGGCTGCAGACTCTTCCAAGAGAAAGCCGCTAGTCTCTTCCCCTTGCCAGACAACTCTGCCTTTCCCCAAATGTGCCTGCACACCAAAAGTCTAGCCCAGGGCTGTAAAATAGATGGTTTCTGGAACCAGGAGACAAGTTTCCAGGGGACAAGTCGCGGGTTTGCTGTCCCTTGGGACTAGGAGCTTCTGCCGCGCCCCCCGGACCTCGGACCTCGCCGGTTCTGGGGAATCTGTGTAGGGAGACTTCTCGTACCCCGGATCTCGGTCCTCGCCCGGCTCGGGAAATCTGGGCCCCGTCGGAGAAATCCGGCCGGTCCCTGCTCCAGCCCCAGCCCGCGCGCGCGACCAGGGCGGCTCCTAACCTGTTTCAATCTGCGCTCCCGCTGGTCCTGAGTCTGCGTCCCACCTTTGCTCCTATTAGTGGAGTTTTCATTCAGCCAGCTTTCTGGCGATTCTGGGTGCTGTCTGTTCTGCTGTTATGTTGTAGTTCTTAAATCGTTGCGCGGGGCAGAACAATAGGTGTTTGCTTATGCCGCCATCTTGGTGTCTTTGCTTTCAAATTCTTGACCCACAGGTATCATTAAGTAAAAAATGCATATTATTGTAAACCAGTAAGTCTAGGGGCAATTTAAGATGTAACAATAGATCAGTAATATAATAATTGAAGAGAAAGGAACTCAGCAAGATAGCTACCTCAAATCTTGTGACTCTCATAGTTGGCCAGTGAGATTTTATTCAGTCTGAATGAAAGGAAAAGATGTTTGAGCTTCACTGTGAAAAGAAATTCCAAGCCTAGAATTACATTTAAAAGGCCTAACTAAATTTTTGGCTAGGGTCTTTGAAAGTTTGGCCTCTTGGGAATTCTGGAAGATGTTCTAATGCTAATAACACCTACAATTTATTTAACTGTACTTGTAAACACATGGTCTCGTGGGTTTAATTTAATGTTAAAGATGGTGATTCTCTGCTATTCCTAGAATTTGCAGTTATTCTTGTAAAAGTATCAAGAATGATGGATAAGATGACGGTTTTTTCTTTTTATGGTGGAAATTATGCCTTTGCAAATTAAAATAAGACTCCTATCTTAACATGCCATTTAATTTTGCATATACTATCTATACCAGGAAATGAGCAATTGAAGATATCTGCATATAATTATAGCAGATATGTTGACTGAATATAAGTATTTGGTACTGAAACTCTACCCTAATTAGCAAATTGTAATTTTGGAGATGGAAGATGTCTGTTGGCTTTACGTGATTACAGCTTGTCCAAAATGAAAATAAAGCATAAAATCTTTGATAAAGTTAATATAGATTTTTATTACACTCTTGAATTTTAAAAGAGGAAAATAAAATTATTTGATTTGAAAAGAACATTATTTCATGTAATTCCTAGCTTTGTTAATTCAATTGTCCTATGATGTTCTAGGTAAGGACAGTGTATACTGTTGGACAGAAAAGCAGGACAGTAAAATGAACACCTTGGCTTGCCTTTTTCTAGCTACAGGTGGAACTTCCAAATGTAACCTCAGATGGAGTGTGGGGCTTAGGTCACTCATGGATGGAGACTGTGGAGAGAGTCTGCTCATGGAAGGAAGGTGATCCCCATATTCCCCCAACACAACTAGAGGCTTAGCTCATCAAAGCAAAAAATGCAAAAACAACACAATGGAGGGAGAAGAGATTCAAAGTTCAGTGTAGACCAGAAGGGAGAAGAGCACACGTTAAGAAATCGGTACCTTGAGGTTGTATCCACTTTACAAGATGCATTAAACTATGCATCAGGGAGTGAACAGGGCAAGGAAGATGAACAGACAACTCTTGTAGCAAATATATGGGAGGCAGGGCGGTAGAACATTGACAGAATGTGCATTAGAGTCATACCCACTTCATTGTAACTTCTGGTTCCACTATTTACTAATTAATAGTTTGTTGTTGGCAGGTTGTTAGGATGGTGCAACAAGATACCTAGCCAGGCCAGACTAAGAGGGCAAGGGCTCCATTCAGTCCCTTTCTAGATGGGACGCTCAAATTCCCTGTGTTTGCTGACTCTTTTCCTTCTTAGAATTTTCCCACATTTGTATCAGTATCTGTTTGAAATTCTGCTCTCTGAGGCTAGTCTTCATTTTTAATTTGTGAAAGCTGATAGCTGATTAGCTAGCAGGCATATTTTAAGTCTCCAAAGGAACTCAGTGCCTTCAGAGTGCTTTGAGTTCAAATCCTTGAAATGACTAAAATAAAGGTAATATTTAAATAACCTGATTTTTACATTTATTATTTAAATGTAAGTATATGTGTATATATATGTGTGTGTGTGTGTATTACACTCCTATTGTTACAATAACAAATGACCACCAACTTAATGGCTTGAAAAAAGCACACATTTATCTTCTTGCAGTCTGTGGACCAAAAACATTACAGTGTTCTTTCTGAAGGATCTGGTGAAGATTGTTTTGCCTTTTCTATCTTCTAGCAGCTGCCTGCATTTATTGGTTCATGGCTTACCCCTCCCACCACCATCTTCAGATCTAGATGGCTGGATCTCCCAACCTCTCTCCCTCTCTGCTTCCATCATCAAATGTCTTCTGACTCTGACTTTCCTGCTCTCCTCTCATGGAGACTCTTGTTACTACTTTGGGTCTGTCTGGATAATCCAAACTAAGGTACACATTTCAAGATCATTAACTTTGCCGAGTTTGTAGGGTAATGTCCTTGTAGGTTCTGGGGATAAGGACATAGGTGGGCCATTATTTAGCCTATCATATCCCCCACTTAGGTTTAATGGTTGAAAACTGATAATTTACCTTTAATAGCAGTCACAGCAGATAGTTTATTTATTAGCTGGTTCTGCAGGCTGCAGGTTGTCATTTGCTGTTTACTAGTATAGTCATTGTCTTTTTTAAGTACCACAGCTGTAGGTGTGGGGTTTTTTGTTGTTGTTGTTGTTTTTTCATTACAGTTGACATTAAATATTGTATTAGTTTCGGGTGTACACCATAGTGGTTAGACATTTATAGAACTTATGAAGTGATCCTCTTGATAAGTCTAGTACCCACCTGGCACCATACATAGGTATTACAATATTGTTGATTTTATTCCCTGTGCTCTAATTTATATCCCAGTGCCTGTTTTGTAACTGCCAATTTATACTTCTTAATCCTTTCACCTTTCCCATCCAGTTCCCCAATACCCCTCCCATCTGGCAACCATCCGTTCTTGTGTTTTTATTTAATTTATTTTTTCAAAGTTATTTTTCAGTTGTAGTTGGCAAACAATATTATATTAATTTCAGGTGTACAGCATGGTGATTAGACCTTACAAAGTGATTGCCCAATAAATACAGTACCCATCTGATACCTTATGTAGTTATTCTCTATATAATAAAATCCTAATATGCAAATTGACTAAATGGCTGAACAACTGGTCGCTATGATGTACACTGATCATCAGGGGGCAGACACTCAATGCGGGAGCTGCCCCCTGGTGGTCAGTGCGCTCCCACAGGGGGAGCACAGCTCAGCCAGAAGCCAGGTTCTGCAGCAGCATTAAGGACCCCTCAAGGGATGTCTGACTGCCAGGTTAGGCCTACTCCCAGCTGACAGTCAGACATCCCTTAAAGGGTTTCAGACTGTGAGAGGCTGCAGTTCAGGCTGAGGGACCTCTCTTCCCCCCGCCCCAACCCCCCCCAGTGCACAAATGTTGTTCACTGGGCCTCTAGTTACAATATAATTAACTATATTCCCTATGTTATATATTACATCTACATGACTATTTTTATAACCAGCAAACTTGTACTTCTTAACCTTTTTACCCATCTTTCACCTTTTTACCCATCCCCTAATTCCTTCCCCATCTGGCAACCTCAAATTTGTTTCCTATATCTATGAATTTATTTGTTTTATTTTTTTGTTTGTTTTTTAGATTTGATATTTAAGTGTAGTATTTATCTTCCTCTGTCTTGCTTACTTCGTTAAGCATAATACAAATTCATTCCTGTTATGGAAAATGGTAAGATTTCATTCTTTTTTATAGCTGAATAATATCCCATTGTATTTTTGTACCACAATTTTTTTATCCAATTGTCTATCAATGGACACTTAAGCTGCTTCCCTATCTTGTCTATTGTAAATAATGCTGCGATGAACATAGTGGTGCATATGTCTTTTCAAATTAATGTTTTGGATTTATTCAGAAAAATATCCAGAAATGGAATTTCTGGATCATATGGTAGTTTTATGTGTAATTTTTTGAGGAGTCTCCATGCCAGAGGTTTGTCATAGTGGCTGTATCAATTTGCAATCCTACTAACAGTGCACACGAATTCTCTGTTCTCCACATCCTCACCAGTACTTGTTATTTGTTGATTTATTGATGATAATCAGTTTTACCAGTGTGAGGTGATACCTCATTGTGGTTTTAATTTGTATTTTCCTAATGATTAGTAATGCTGAGAATCTTTTCGTGTGTTTGCTGGCCATCGGTATTTTTGTGGAGAAATGTGTGTTCAGGTCTCTGCCCATTTTCTAATCAGATTGTTTGTTCTGATATGAGTTCCTTATACATGTGGGTGAATATAGTTTTTTATTGTCCTGATCCAGAGGGACCCACAATGAAATGTCAAGTAGTTTGCCACATTCCATAGAAGAACACTATTTTGTTCCCTGTGTCACAGGGAACATTTTGCTAGATGGTACCGGTTAAATTGTAGCTCTGAAGTTTCGTGAAACTGAAAAGTAATTAATAGACATTTTCTCTCTGTTTTGTAACAAGTGTTTTCCTATGGTATGAGTAATTGAAGTTGGCCTTTCAAATGTGGAAGAAAGACAATTCATAAACCAAAATGGCAATATGTGCTTTAGAGAGGGGAGACTTGGGAAATGGCAGAATCACATTGGCAATCCTATGTCTTGGAAGCTTGACTGTACCCTTAAGTTGTCTTCAGTTTATATCCAATTTTGTATCTTAGTGCCTTGCAAGCTATGCTATTAGGGCCCTTAACTTACTCAGAGTAAGAGCATAAGCGATCTGAACCGCATCTATTTTGCAAGTACAGAATTTGGGGCAAAGGTGTTTTGGCTTTTGGCTGAGTTGGCCTTTTAGCACCTTTGTATTAGTTTCTTTGTTAAAACTGCCTATCTTAATTATTGGAAAGAATACATACAGGTGACTGGTGGTGAGGAGTTCCCACGCCCCCTGCCAAAACAAACTGCCAAATGAGTAATGGTCCACTTCTTATATAAACAGAATATTTTCTGTTCATCAACAGAACTTTATTTCTGTAACTTTCAGACCCTGATCCTTACTGAACCCCAGACCTCCTGGGAAGATGGAAACTGTTACCAGTCACTGAAAACTGGCTTACTATTGTATTTTTAGTCATTCATAAAGACAGTCTTTTATTCATTTCCCATTTATCAACAATCTCCTGCTCAGTTTCAGATTTAACTGATATATTTTAAGTACACACCAAGAGACAAAATACCATGGTAGGTACCATACCCTTAAAGTGAATATAACATAGTTTTTGCCTTTCAAGACCCAATGATCCTTTAAGGATACATAATAAATGTAAGAATTATTTCAAATCTAAGTAGTAGATAAATTGATGTTTAATTTTATTACTACACTTCAAACTACTGGGCCTACATATTCATTCACAGCATCTCTGGATGGCTTCATATTCTGAGGCTATCGTTTGTCTTCATCCTTCTCCCACAGGCACGTTCTAACGTTCTTGTTTTTTATCTTACCTGTGTTTTAGTCTGTGACTTGTTTAGCACAGGCTCCAGTGTTTCCCTTTGCCTGATAGGGTTCCTTGAGGTAAAATGCCTGTGTTTAGATTAGTGACCTGGCCAAGGCTTGATCACACAGCCACTTCTGTCCTCATGCTGCCCCTGCCACGCTTGGACCTCTAAACTGGCACTGGGAAACGAACCACATGTGGCCACTGAGCACTGGAAGTATGGCTAGTCCAAATTGACTTGTGATGTAGGTAAATGCAAAATGTGCACTGACTTTCAAACAGGAATTAGGGAAAAAGGAAGAAAAATATCTAATTCATAATTTTCAATGCTTTTAAGTGTATTAGATTAAAAATAGTAAAATAATTCTGTTGTATTTTTAAATATGGCTATTAGAAAATTTAAAATTATGTGATTTATTAAATATACATATTACATAACATTTAAAATGAAAAAGCACATTCCACATTCCACAGCCCTGCTCTGGGGCAACAACTTTTATAGTAAATGGCCAGATAACAAGTGGTATTGGCTTGTGGTTATTGACAATATGTAATGAATGAGTATGGCTGTATTTTGAGCTCTCCAGGACAGGGCCAGACTAGATTTGGCCTATAGGCCATAGTTTATGGACCCTTGACCTAGACTTAAAGCAATTGGCACATATTTCCTGCAAGGACATTGACTTTAGTTGGGTTTGGATTTCTGCTTCTCTCTGTTTGAGTCATTTGTAACTCACAAACACCCCCACATCTCCCTGTGATCCCAGCGGTGCTCTTGGCTGGCCATTTTCACATTTCCCAACTGTCTTGGAATAAAGGCCTATGTGTGAGGCCCCCACAACAGAGTCATAAAAATAACTAATTTGCATGTAAGACAGGATATGATAAATGTTAAAGCAAAGTGCTTTGGGAGCACAGAAGGATGTGGTTCAAGTGAATTAATTTGCAGTTTGGCAAGGAAATGTTTGGATGGAAACAGTAATTCCTCCTTTTCTAGGTCATGGTCACTCCAGGGTCATGAGCTGGGTGGTAGAAGAGGCTCTTGAATTCTTCCAGACCACCCAGGCTGTTGTTAAGTACAGTCCAGCAGAAGCGCCCTGGGTGGGGGGACCCTGTGGCCAGGATGCACTGCAGCTTAAAGCTTTATGTCCATGACTCCAAGTTTGCTGGTTTGATTCCCAAGTGGGCTATTTGGCTTTTTCCAAAGCCAAAAGCCGTCTTGAAAGAGCATTGGATTTATTCAGGAAAATGAGGTTTCACTTCATACTTCAAATTCTTGCATTAAACCTTTATATGCCAAAGGCTTTCCATTATTTTGTAGCCTAACATTTTCTTAAATGGCACTGATCAGTCAATAAGGTTTATTGTATACATTGTAAGAGTGATGTACTAAATACCATGGACATAAAATTCTGTCTTTGCAGGAAAATGATGAAGGTAACTGGGCAGAAGACTGCTGTGTTTAACATTTTACTTGATCACAGAGGACAAACAGGAAACATCCCTGTTTCCTCTCTCCATCCCTGGCACACATACTATAGATTAGTGCCTGCAAAGTGTAACAGGATGAACTTGGCACGGTGTGTCTTTGCTAAACATGTGGCCATGAATTTAAGTACACTGCCTACAATCCATAGGAGAGAGAATGTTCTAACAGAGCCCCAGGATGTGCTCCCATAAGGCTGATCTCACAAAGTGCTGCTAAGGTATTTTCATGAAGCAGATTTTCTTGGGGATATGTGTGGTGGTATTTTTTATAGCCCAAGGGACAAGACTAGAAGGCTGATATTCAACTCAATGCTATTGCTATATGTACTGAGCATCTATTATGTGCCCAATGCTGCTGTTACCCTGCAGAGATAAGAAAATAAAGATTAATCCCACTCTCATGTTGGAGAGAATTCTGTTTCTAACTATGGCATATGAATAATTTAAAATATTTCAGTTTAATGATTTACAAGGCATCTGGTTTGGCTAAGATGTCTATATTCACCACCACCACCACCACCACACCACCATCAAATGTTTATACATCTTCCACTCCAGAATTAATTCTATTGACTTTTAGTCCAGGTTTTAGGGTAAAGGATGAAAGTCAGAGTATATAATTTCAGTGTTTCAAAAGCTTTTTAAATACCTGAATTATTGATTGTTGTTTGATGAATGTTTTGTTCAAAATGAAAATTTAAAACTGCAACGACAAGTTGTCATCTCTTCCTTTACCCCCAGCAGCCCTGATTTTTTTTTTTTTTTGCAAACCACCTCCAAAAATTAATTCTCTTTTCAGAATCTCTCTTTCTCTCTTTCTTTTTAGGATGAGAGGTGAAAGAATAAACTTGACATTATTCTGCCTTTTCCTATTTATTCAATTGCCCTCCCTCTTCTTCACCCCTGTAATATAAGATGCCTCATTCCTTATACCTTATTCCCTTCTTATTTCCTAAGAAATGAAAGCTTTGGGAAAAGGGCTACAATTTTCATCAAAGAATAGATCAGCATAATTTGGGAGTACTTAAGAAAAAAAAGTTAACCTATTTTGAGCAATGATGAAAATAAAAATATTTGACATATATTAACTCTATGTTCATTTAAATTAATTTTTCAAAAGGACAATGAAGATCTGTTTAAAAGCATTTAAAATGAGCAATTGGTTTTATATAACATATTTTAAAATACTTTAAAATTGATCTTCATTTTGAACAATAACTGATTCCATTTCTGTGATTACACCATCTATTACTATTTGGAAATTCCATGCAGTGCCACACTATAAAGTGCCAAATTTCCACCGGGTGAAGAATTAATCAAATGACATATAATATCTATTATAAAATATTGGTTGTGTATCTCACATTTATCTCTTTATTTCTATGCAAAAAATATTGTAGGAAATAATGACCAATTTGACTTTATCGGGTACCCTATTAGAGAATCTCATTTTTTTTCTTAAAAAAAAGGTAAAATATACAAGATGTGTTACTTATTACAGGAATCAGGTCTGTAATGCTTAGTGGCATGTTAGGCATTTTTGTAGTATCTTAATTTTTTATTTAAGAAAATGGAATTTTGGCCAAGACTGATTGCTTATTCCATAAAATTTCAAGGGAAAAAGTTATCATTTCTGATTAGTGTCTAGGTAAATGGCATGGATTTAAAAGATAATTCTTATCGATGCAGAGAGTCACTTAGTCTCCTTGTTGAGTTTCTCTACCCACTCCGACGACTGAAAGGAAGACCATCCAATAAAGGCTGTCAGTACTTTAGGGTTCATGAATTAATCCTTGATGTGAGATAGAGAATCTGTTTAGTACAGTATAAACCAATTTTGTTCTGCAAAGCATTTTGCAAACCTATGCATTTTCTTTGCTTGGTAAGCTTTCTCTTTACCCCAGCCCTCTAATATCCTCATCTTTTTCTTTCAAATTCTGGCCGAGTGTTCTTAGAATGGAAGCTAAGGCTGCATTCACTTGATTTCTTTTCCTTAAGTGACTCTTTTCACACTTTTCGTTTTTCTTAAAATCACAGTATGCAAGCACAGGGATTTCTGACATTTCTCAGGGAAAGTACCAGGTGCCAGTTCAATTTGTTCATTCTGATGGCAGGAGACATTTATTAATTTGTGTGAATAAATCACTTTTACCTCTACACGTAAATTTGGGAAGGATGAATCATTACTATTTGTTTACTTATTTATGTCATTCCTTTTTTGAGCTGATATCTTTCAGACTACATAGTATATATATATAGCTCAAAATGTAAAAGCATGTATTTTTAGGAAAGTTCATAATTAGTAGACATAGCTCTTATTTTATCTGTATCCTCAAATAACACCTAATGTGTTTTAATTCTTCACATGGCCCTGCATAGAATATTTTTTAAAAGCACCCAAGAAACTTGGCCTGGGCACCACGCCATCCCTTTTACCCTCCAATCCAGCTGCATTGCTTCCAAACTATTCTCCACCCCACCAGGAAAAAGAAGCACAATTCATGACAGGCACATTCAAAGTGGAACACATTAATTCACTCTGGGCTCAGTGAGAAGCTCTTATTTAGGCTTTGAGAATAAAACTAGTATGTATTTTCATAGAATCAACATTTTTCCCTCTGCTTACTATCAGAATTTTAAAATGGAATTAACAATTCTGCTACGCATAGCACTGAATTGGCGTTTAATACGCTGATGGTTGATGGCTGACATTTGTGTGAAGCTCCTCTTGCTGTGCTGGGTACTGTTCCAAGTCATTTAATCCTCACAACAACCTTAAGAGATAGAAACAACTATAATCACCTACAGGTGAGGAATTTGAGAGAGGGGTCAAGCAACATGTCTAAAGTCACACAACGTGTCTTGTTCATAGCTAATCTGGGATTTCAACCTAAATAGTCTGTCTCCAGGGTTATTCTACTTTCCTAATATCTAACATCATTAATACTCAGTTTTACCCAGTCCCTATTGAGTCTTTAAGACATCATTTTTGCTGAATAAACAGATGAGCAAATAAAAGTAAAAACACTCTGGAATTTATTATACTTTGGTACAATATTGGTAGATCACATTGCAAGTTACTGACAAATATGAAAAGGAAAAGGGGATAAAATAATATTGAATATGCATTATGAGCCAACCATACTGCTCCTATGAGGGGGATATTTTTTAGATTTGTAGATAAAGGAGAATGAAGCCAAGAAGGTTAATAAATGTACATGACGTGGTAAGTGGTGAAGCCAACATTCTGAACAGCTCGCTGCTGTTCCAAAGCATCTCTGGAACTCAACCTTCCTCAGAGAACATGTATCATTTAGTTTCAATCAGAGAAGCAGAACCAGTAGTACGTGTATGTGATCAACTCAAAAACTTCTGCGGGCCACCTGCAGGTCACCAACTCGCAACCTTGCTTTAAATAATTGATATTGTTTTCATACAATCAGGGCATAACATGGTATTACTTGCTAATTTTGGAGTGTCTCTTTTACCAAGGAAAAATGCATTATTCAATATGTATGTGGTTCTTGCTTGGGGAATCTTTTTCTAATATCTGCTATGTATCAGGCCTGTACCAGGCATTATACTAGCAACTATTTTAAGTTATTTACATAAATTTTATTGTTTAATCTTCATAACACATCCATGAGGTAAGCTGTATATAAGTTTTTTCTTATTAATGGAGGTACAAAGAGTAGGTAAAGGGCTTGGCAGTGGGATAGTTGGCATTCAAATCTGAGCAGTCTGGCTGCATAATTTGAGTTCTTAAAAATGAGTTTTCACGCCGAGACCGTTTTGGCTCAGTGGATAGAGCGTTGGACTACGGACTGAAGGGTCCCGGGTTCGATTCCGGCCAAGGGCATGTACCTTGGCTGCGGGCACATCCCCAGTAGGGGACATGCAAGAGGCGGCTGATCGATGTTTCTCTCTCGTTGATGTTTCTGACTTTCTATCCCTCTCCCTTCCGCTCTATAAAAAATCAATAAAATATTAAAAAAAAATTTTTTTAAATGAGTTTTCACTAACGTATTCCAACCAAGAGTACTGAAGGTTAAATTACTGACATGGAAACCTGCATTGTCCAGCTGAGTGCTGGGCCTAGCAGTCTTTCACATCTGGCTTATATGTCTCTGCTTATAATCGTCTGCTATACCTGGAAAGATGCTCAGAGCAAGCGCAAAGCAAAAATCAGAAAGTGTTAAAACAACAACCTTAGATCTCTATCTGCTCATGAAGTTCATATGGTCCTGTTAAAACTCTAATTATTGAATCATCTTGTAAGCTGTATGAAAGACCTAACTTATACGTCATTCTACTTTATAGCAGAGTGCTGTGCACTTATGTGCATAAGCAATGCCTTAAGGTACTATCCATATTTCAGCTTTCTGTGGTAAAGTTTAAAAGTCTTATAAGTATTACTAAATAAAATCTAAAGAAAAGAAAAAATCTTAATGTATCTGATATTCATTTGGCTTACCAGGGGTTTAATTGCCACATGTCTATTAGGAAACTAGACATTGGAAAATAATTGGGGCTGGAGTCAGGGATGACCCACCATCAGGACAGGTCAATACATAGTGGGTAAAGAGTGCATGTGGCAAAATACACATGACATTTATTAACAGAAAATGTAGACTATAAAACTCCATTCATGCTATTAGAGTGGAAATGCAAATATGGAATAAACACATGACCAAGGAATGAAGGATGACAGATTGACAATGTAGACAATGAGTTAAGGAGAGGGAGGAATGCGCTGGAAAGGCTAGTGTGGAAAGCACTAAGGAAGAACATGAAATCAAAACAGGAGTTCAAGAAAGAGCATGGTGGGGAGTGGTCTTTGTTAGTAGAGTCAAAAAGCAAGCAAATCTCACAAGATTATTTATTTATTCAACAAAAAGTTTGCTGAGTGACTACTATGTACCAGGCATTATACTAGCAACTGAGGATAGAGGCAAGGATTGAGGTCAGAAATTATAGTCCTGTTCAGACAGAAGAGTGTTGTGGAATAATAATGGAGAGTATATTCCTTTTTGTGGTGTGAAGAGTGTGCCTATACATGAACATATATTCTTGGAAAGTGAAGAAATAAGAACATTAGGAGTGGTCAACTTTAGGTAATGAGGAAGTGGGAAGAGAGGACTTTTAAATTTTGCTTAAAATACTTCTGAGTTTGAGTTTTTTATTTTAAGAAGAGTATGTTTTAAAATAAAAATATCCCTTAGGTTTAAAGAAATCACTCGATTTGTTAGTTTTCTCCCTGAGATAATTGTGTTTCTGAGTCTCGTTAATGTCAATCTTCTCATCCTAAATCCTTGACGAACAGAGCAGTGCAATGGGAACATACCTGGTCACATTGACCAAGAGAGCACATGGTTCTTCATTCCCTTCCAGCTTGCCCCTAACTGCCCCGCTCCCCAGCCCCCGCCATTTGCTTAGAGAGCAGAGTAAGGTAGAATACAAGGTGAACACGATTTTGTGGGCATTGTGACTAGAAATTTCCTGGAGGGAAGAGAAAACTTCAAACTATGTGTTGAAAGATAATTCAATTGGAACAAACTGTGTAGTAACAAAGATTGGGATGTCAGTATACAATCTCTTGAATGTAGATGCGCTAATTGAGGATGAGAGAATAATGTAAACTAAATTGAGCTAAAGTTTAACTTTATCTGAACAATGAAGAAGAGATTTGTCAAGCACAATAGTACTGTTATAAAGATAACCAAAGTCTTGTTTATTCTGCTCTATAGAACTCCTATTGAAGATTTAGTGAGCTAATTAGCAGTATGCAGATATACTGCTAATTATAAACTGGCTTATCTTTTAATTAAAATTGGCTCACAATTATGTGTATCCATAATACATGATAAAATATTATGCATCATTATAGATGATTTTAAGAGGAGTTTTTAACTGATAGGAGAAAACATATTTATAAGATGTTTAAAAGCCTGAGGCATTTTCATATTTGCTCATAGATCCAGTTGGGGGATAATGAGACCATTAGAATTTTGCTAGCTCATCTTCATGAACAAAGTATCCATTGAACAGCAGTACATGTGAGAAAAGCTTAAAGAGTCTATAGACTTCAAAATCTATTCTGTTTTTAAGAAACTAAATATAAAAAGGAATAGTGATATAATTCCCTTCACATACAGGGTGTCCCCAAAAAGGTATATACACTGTAACAACTAATAGCTCAATTTCAAAATGAAATGTATTTTAATAAACACTGCCCATAATTCAAAGGGTTTGTATACATTTTGGGGGATACCCTATATTTCTAATTATCAATATTACAATTTTTTGTAATATTCAAACATACTTCATCCCTAATCTTGATTTGGACTGACCATACCGAGTGGGACAAAAGTCAATTTGCAGTTGTTTACATGGAAAATAATTTAATCCAATCTAATAAAAGGGTGATATGCAAATTGACCATACCTTCACTACACCCACCAGCCATGCCCACCAACCACGCCCGCCAGCCAATCAGGAGCAGGGGCAGGGCTGAGGCAGCCAGGGCAGTGGTGAGTGGGGCCGAGGCAGCCCAGGCCATGGGGGTGGGGCCGAGGCAGCCAGGGCAGTGGGGGGCAGGGCTGAGGTGGCTGGGGCTGTAGGGGGCAGGGCTGAGACGACCAGGGCTTTGGGGGGGGGGCGGGGTTGAGGTGGCCAGCATGCTCTGGCCAGGGAGAAGGCCTGGGCTGGGGGTCAGGGCTGAGGTCCATGCTATCCGGGCTCGAGTTGGCTGGGGTGAAGGCCTGGGCCAGGGGGTGGGTATGTGGCTGAGACAGAGCCAGCCATTGGTCCCATTGGGAAGGCTGGGATGAGTGGTTAGTAGGACATCCCTTGAGAGCTCCCAGTATGTGTGAGGAGGCAGGTTGGGCTAAGGGATCACCCACCCCCAGTGCACAAATTTTGTGCACCAGGCCCCTAGTAAGTAATAAATGACAATTCACTTGATCTTAGTCAAAAGGCCAATACAATAATAAACTGTGTTTTGCTTACTCACAACTGTAAACCTACTTTTGTACCAGCCTATGTATTGCCATGATTCATTTTTGTATTTTTTCAGTGAGACAGAGTTCATCATTGCCCATAAATCATTAGCCTTTTTGGAGAATAATTTGCAAGCTGCATGCCCTTAGAGAGTGGAAGTTAAGATAGACAGAGAACTTGCCCTTAAATAATAGTCAAAGAGCAGAGAGGTTAGAGAATTAAGGAAAAGTAGAGGTTTGGGTGGCCTCTGTAGCATGATTACTTAGACTTTTCTAAGGTTTCAGTTTGAAAACAGTTTAAACTCATTGGTTACTTCATCACTAAAATGTTGTTAGTATAGTAAGTAACCTAGGAACTATCATTTAGAATGATTTTTTTTCCACGTGAGATTGTGAAGCTTTTCAGTGCTCTTGATACTCTGAGCAGTCAATGAGCCTAGGGATGAATTATCTTATTTCTGAGAATCTCAGTTTCCGGATGAGTAAAATATTTAGACTAATACCTAGTAGAGTGGTTATGCAGTGAGAGCTCACATAAAACATGGAGCACAGAGCCTGGCACATAATAGATGCTTAACAAATCAACATGAGTTCTTATGCGTTGCCTGTATATGAGTTGTGAGCAGTAGATACACCCTGAGAAGAGTTGCCCAAAGTTTATTCTAATTAGAGTCCTAGTAAGAGACACCAGGTCTATGTCAGGTACTGGGTCATTTTCCACCTGGCCAAAACAGCTGAGCAGGAAACAAAGAGGTTCTAGTTACTTCCAAAACAGGCTATTTTGTTTTTGTTATCATTGTTTCTGTTTAATTTCTTTTTTTACCACTCTCCATATCAGTGTAGACATTTGTGGAATTGCTACAGGTCAGTAGCTTTGCTTTTGATCAAGGGACATTATTATGCTTTCCAGTGATGAAAAGCAGGGAAAAAGGGTGGAAATGAAACAGCTGTAGTTATACTAAGTTTTATACCCCAGATTGCTCTGAATTGATTTCTTTCATGTCGCCTCTTTTCTTCCGTGTATCAGTTGGGCACTGAGTTGTTATTACTGTAGCTTCTCCACATTATTTTTCTGTCCCCAAAGAGTTTTCTACAGTTCAGTCAAGAGCACAGTCTTTGTAAAGTCATTTGGTTTCTCTGAACATGCACTTTGCTCATCAAGGCATATACTTCCATATCTGCTTGTCTCCACAGAAGACCAACCAATCTTAGGCTGGACAATCTGTATCTTGATATATGTTATTCTAGTGTGTGTATATGTGTGTGTGTGTGTGTGTGTGTGTGTGTGTGTGTATTTTGACAGCCTATTTCTTTCTTCCATCTTTCTTTTTTATAAGAATAAAAAAAGTCCTGTTCATCAGTTAAAAATAGATCTTAAATGCAAATTCTTCTGGAGTAAGCAGCACATGAAACTAAATTTGGATGAGCATGAGAAAGTTGTGAGATCCTTGCTTGAGAGCAGAGTCAGAGGCTGAAGTGGTAATTTTTTAATGGAGCAGAGATTAAAAGAATAGGGAGAAAGAATGGGTCAATAAGACAGAAAAAAAAGGCAAAGGTTGAGTGCTTATGAGAACTCTTTGCCTTCTTCATGATTTTGTCCAAGGCTAGTTCTAAGTTAACACTGCACAGAAGACAGAGTTTTGCCCAAATGGCAGCATTGCAGGGAACAGATATGCAATGAATTGAGGACTAGGGATGGCAAGAGAGGCCCATGCCACTTTCATTGTTTAGGGCTTCAATAATTTAAAAAGAAAAGAAAACAAGTGCTGAATTAGGTCACAAAAATATTAGCGTGGTCTAAATTATTGCAAACAGCATGTTAACACTTCTACTGAGAGAGAAAATCAGCAGTCTATATTTGAGGCTCTTGCTAAGTGTGAGCAGTGGGCTGAGTGGTCTTCTTGGGGTCCCCATCCCAGGTCCTGGCATCTATTGATGCTATTAGTTATGCTTTGATCCATTTCCACGTGGGACAATTGAGACTGTTTATTCTTACGTAATAGTTATACCTCATTGTTGGAGGTGGTATTCACTTAGTGATGTCCTTACACTGGTGACATGTGGAAGAGAATCCCCAAAAGCTGTTTCTTGAGATTTATATTGAAAAGCTGCCTACCTGAATAGCTAAAAACCTGTCCTGATTTTGGCTAACCTGATGAGAGGACCTAGCATTTCCTGACAGGGGTGAGAGATAAGACATGGCAAAGCTTCAATACCATTGCATACTGTTTGTCAGTGGGGCCCTAAATTAATTGCTGTGAAATTATCTATACTATGTACAGCAGTGGGCATATCAGGGAGGCCCGAAAGCTATTGCCATGTTTTTTCTACTATTTCTTAGCCTGTATTCCCCTCTAGAGGGAATGTCCTAACACATTTTAATTCAAATGCTCCCATAGGTTACAACTAGTTGTAATACACATAATTGTTAAAAAAATAAGCAGAGGACATTGAAAAAATTACAGAACTTTGTGTTACTATTGTATTCAGTGAGAGTGTAATTAGCTGCAATCATATTATTAAAAACTCCAAAGGAGGAAGGTTTTCCAAGCTGTGTGTATTTGGATGAGAAAGTTGCTCTAAATAAATCATATTAAATAAAAATTGTGGAATTAGCATGATATTAATAATTAAAGCTTGGAAAAGAATAGGTTGTTATATAATAAGGAGAAAATATGCAATGCAACTGTTCTTGTTTAGGACTGTTTGCAGGGAAGGAGCCAATAATTATAATCAAACAGGAAATTAAAGAGCAGATGAGGAAAGAAACTTTCAAAAGAGTTGTATGGCTCAAGGAGAAATGCCTCTGGCATAACCACAGTGAGGACTTCCAAGAGAAAGATGTGATTCAAGTGAGATGTTTTCTTTCTCTGCTCTTCAACTTTTATTATCCTTAGAGAACCTGGCAGAGGATGAACAGGTGCTAATGAGAATCTGAAAGCACAGTAAATGCTATGACCTTGACCTTGCAGGGTTTATCGGCTGTGCTGATGTCATTGGGCTCACATCAATAACTTCTGGATCATGAGCATTTATTTGATTTTAGGTCTTATTTTTTACGTTGATTTTTAATTTATTTTTATTTTTATTGCTGACACAGTCTCTTAAAGTATATTTTTCTGTATGCCCCAATCCTTATTTACTGCCTTGCCAAGTATATCTTATCTGTATACCACCAGATTAAATCTTTTATAAAAAACCCACTCAGGGAACAAGTTAAATTATTACATTCCTTGTATTTTTAAAATTTCCAATGGTAATCACTTTTGGTCATATAAAAAAGCCATTATACTATTTTGTATTATGTTTTATTTAATCAAATAAGATTTTAATATGTTTAAAATTTATTTTAGGACAAATTGGCTCTTTTATGTTTTTGATAGATTATATGAAGTTATATCTATTGTCTTCATTGAGGTCTACCTGCTATGTTAAAGGGGGAGGGGAATAATATGATTTTACTTGGCCATGTAGAATTATTTTAAGACTCAGAGAAACCCAGATGACTGGAGCCCCAGACTGGAGTCCCTCTGTGGCTAATATTTGAGGAGGGAAAGTCAATGGGCAGGAAGTGTGTGCATCTCTAGTGATATGTGGCTTGGTATAGTAGCAATATTTGTTGCATACAAACACACACACACACACACACACACACACACACACACACACACACAAATAATCATTCTGTTCTTTACTCTCCTCTATAACTTCAACTTAAACATCTCTGAAATCCTAATACGAAGTACATAGTTAGGAAGTTAGGAAGGTATTTAAGTACAAAAAATCCAAATGAAAATCTATTCATTCAACACACTTAAAGTACTTACTATATACTTGTGTGGGTTTGACTGAATATGTGTTGGTTTTTTTTTTTGTAAAAAATATATAAGACAGCTGAGCATGACATCTGAAAAAATTGGGGCCATTAATCATGTAGAGGCTGTGCTTTTCAAAATTCATTGTGCTTAGAAATGGCCTGTATAGTTTGTCAAAAAATGTGAGTCCCCCATTGATTCTGGTTCTGCATTTCAGGAGTGGCTTAGGAATTTATATTTTGAGTGATTATGCTGCAGGTAGGCAGGTAGTAGAGGAAATACTAGGGAATAAGCTTAAACCTGTGTTTCATGCTGATCATGGTGAGATAATTTTAAAAGTATTAAGTAGGGTCAAACATATGAGCAAAAGTTGTATCTACAGGTTACTCAGCAGCTAGTGCAGTTACAGCAGCTCTGTGTGAATGAGTATGTATAGCAGGTACAAGAACAGAGAAGTGAAAAATGACCTCTTTTTGTTCAAGAATAATGGTACACTTGACATCACTTTTCTAAGTTTTGAAAAGAAAACTGATCTGTAGAAATACAATAATTATAGTGTTTGCTTCATAGGAAGATGAAATAAGATGATTGTAAAATACTTCATGGAGTATTTCACATAGTGTCTGATAATATGTTCAATAAACATCATGAATTTTTATCATCCTGTTATTATTTACATTACGCATTGCCTGTTTGCTGCTTCATTTTTCAATAGAGTAAGTTGACCTCTGGGATTGCTTTTTCATCCTTTGTATCATCCTGTGGTATAAAGAACTAGGTTTTCTTCAATAAGAAGAAAACAACAGTTTCCTACTGCATGATTTGTTTCCAAAAGCAAAATAAAGGCCTGAATAGACCAGGTGTTTACAGATCTAAGCTGGGAGCTGGAAAGTATGCAAAGCAATGTCCAACTATTTTGATTAAAACAGAAATTGGAGTGAAAAAAAAGGGAAAGACTTACATGGTTTTTCTTATAGGGTTCAAAGTCAAAGAGGGCTGTGATAATACAAGGCCAGTTACCATCTAAAAGACAACCTTAGCCCAGCCTGGTGTGCCTCAGTTGGTTGGAGCATCAATCATCCTGTGTAACAAAGGGGGCAGGTTTTATTCCTACTTGGGGCACATACCTGGGTTTCTGGTTTTGATCCCCAGTCGGGGTGGAAAGCAGCTGAAAAAGTTTCTCTCTCACAAAAATGGGTCCCCCCCCTCTCCCTTTCTTTCTTTAAAACCAGTAAAAAAAATGAGAGAACTTAGAGAGTCTGACTGGGGTATAACCAAGGAAAATTCCTTTGTTCTTAGGAAGATCACAGATCTTTCTTGTTCTATAAAGTAAGAGTATTAAAAAAGCATTGTTAAATTAATTTGAATGAAAATGAATCTGACTCTAAAGTGTCTGAGTCCTCAAGAAGGGTAGAGTCTTGTCAACTGCCTGTGACTATAGCGTGATGAAAATAAACACTGGAGAGCATTTACTTTTATTCTAGAAATTAATTTTCATAAGACTGAAGGGAAAACATTTGAAGGGTACTTTTATTTTGTAATTAGAAGACCCAATATGCCAGAAATTAGAGGGGAGGTGAAGTGCCTCTTTTTAACAACTCTCTGCCTTTTATTTACTCTGACTGCCTAATCTTGGGATTTGCACATTTTAACTGGGGTCAGGTTGTTCAAATCTTGTTTTGTACAAGAGAGAAATCCCTTATGATACGTGCTTTCTTCTTTTTAGTAAACACTTTCAGTTTCCTAGGCAACAGAGACAGCATGTGGCCTAGGATATCTTCCATCATCCCCACGGCAACTCACTACTAGTTTTAGCAGCAACTGTGCGGCTTCTGCCTCCTACCCTCATATTCAATGGAATCCATTTTCAGAAATTAATTTGACTTTGTGATATCTGTTATGGATTTTCACGTGAGGTATTGCAACTCACATTTCTCACTAAGTACAATACTTCTTTCTAGAAATGGGGTCAGGCCATGACTCACACCTCAGGGAATTATGTTCAGGTGAACTGAATTTGAACTACATTGGGAATGATATGCCTTTCTAAGAAAGACGGATGATAGAATCTCCCTTTTTATTGTGGGATGTAAAATTTATTATGGTCTACTGAGAGAGAGATGATTTCCAACATGGCAGTTCCAATGAGGTAATTTCCTGTAGTGATGAACACCAGCATCCCAGCCACATTAATGCCATATGGTGGGTCCTGCTGCTATACAGGTGAACCACTAACATTTAATTTCTATTTTGGGAGGCAGATTGGATTAGGAAATCTCATTATAATTATAAAATTTTGTTTGCACAGAATGTTTATAGAAAAATATTCTCCAAATAAAAAATTCCCCAAATAGAAAAAAATGTTGGTTGGTTGTTTAGTTGATATGATAAGTTTAGTGCTTCTAATGACAGCTGTCTTTAGCTAAGTTGGTATCCTGTCTCTTCAGAAAAAGCATAGATCCTGGTTTCCTATTGACTTGCCTCATTTAGAACCATTTTGTTTTATAGCTTTGGTAATTACTAAGTAGACTCCATTAAAAAAAAAAACTGACTTGTTCAGAATTACTTAAACTAAACAAATTTATTAAAATAAAGTGACTCCTTCACTGTATTTTACACTAGTGGCCCAGTGCATGGATTTGTGCACTGGTGGGGTCCTTTGGCATGGCCTGCAGGGATCTGGCCAAAACCAGCAGTCCAACATACCCTGAGGGATGTAGTGGTACATGAAGTGGTAGGCAGCCAGGGAGGAGCCTGAGGCCAGGCTGGGCACTGCTCCCACTCATTCTGGCCCTGCTGTGCCTGCCACCACCACCGCTTGGTAGGCTTGCTGCTGCTTCACTGTGGTCTCCACATGCCTGTCTTAGAGTGATACCAGAGCACCCATGACCAAGAACCGGCTGTGGGCTTATGCCCAGTCAGTCCTGATGCCAGTCCTGATACCAGTCTTGGTCCTGAGTGGGGAGGAGCATGCAGGGGAAGTGTTCATGGGAGAGGCTCGCCAGCCATGAGCCCAGCATCTGGCGCCTGTCAGTCATCTGAGCAGCACTCCCACTGTGGGAGTGCACTGATCACCAGGGAGCAGCTCCTGTGTTGAGCGTCTTGCCCCCTGGTGGTCAGTGTATGTCATAGTGACCAGTCAAATGGTAGAATGGTCAAATGGTCACTTAGGCTTTTATATATATAGTAGAGACATGGTACATGTAATTCATGCATGGGTAGAGTTTCTTGGCATGGTCCGCAATCAGGGCCTATCAAGGCCTTCTGGTTGCCAGCATGGGCCTTCTTTCCAGTTGCCAGCTGGGGCCTTCCTTTGTCCACACTGTCCTCTGGTGGTTAGCTCATGTCATAGCAAGCAATCGAACTCCCAGTTGAACTCCTGAGGAGACACTTTGCATATTAGCCTTTTATATATATTCTATATAACAATCCTATATAATAAAAGGGTAATATGCAAATTGACCCAACAACAGAACAAACAGGAACAACCAGTCACTATGATGTGTACTGACTACCAGGAGGCAGATGCTCAATGCAGGAGCTGCCCCATGGTGGTCAGTGCACTACCACAGGGGGAGCTCCACTCAGCCACAAGCCAGGCTGATGGCTGTGAGTGCAGCAGTGGTGGCAGGAGCCTCTCCTGCCTCCTTGGCGGTGCTAAGGCTGTCCGACTGCCTAAGTTATCAGTCAGACATCCCCCAAGGGCTCCCAGGCTGCCAGAGGGATATCCCCAATGGCTCCCGGGCTCAAGAGGGGGCACAGGCTGAGCTGAGGGACCCCCCCCCCCCTCCAAGTGCATGAATTTTCATGTACCAAGTCTCTAGTAGATAGATAATATGCCTTTGGATTTGGTTCCTGATAAAGGAAAGCCAAGTCAAGTAGAAAAAAACACAATGTGGAGAGACTCTGTGCCCACCATCTTGGATCTGGTATAAATTTTGTTATTTTGCCAGACAAATGGATATCAGTCTGGTGACTGTTAACTCTCTTTAGGATCATAAATGGTGATGCCTGCTGCTTTTCCGTGCTCTGTTTAACAATTGACTCTTTCTATTAATTCTTTTAGACCCAATCTTGACCAGTCTCTCACACTGGCACTAAAAATATGTTTTTAGTGCCACTGCATTTAGCTCCAAATTGTTCTCTATTGCAGATGTGTTCACTTTTTCTTCTAAACTAGCTTGTCAGTTTCTTGAAAGCAAGGTAAGTGCTGGGATATAAAAACTAAGGAAAATCAAGATGTAATATCTTCTGGAAATTACCTGATAGCTAGCTCATCATTCTAATGCATGAATTATCTACTTAATGAAAGTTTAAACTGTTATCTTAAAATGTTTTTAAACAAAAGTTAATGTTTAGAATCTAGGTTATATAGTGGCCGGAATGTCACTGAGGGAATAAAATAGATTAATTACCTTGACTTCATACAAGGAACTCCTTTGAAGTAAGAAAAGCATGCCTATCTGTCAGTGTTTCAGTGAAGAAAACAGACTTTTTTTTAAATCCTCACCTGAGGATATGTTTGTATTAACTTCTAGGGAAAGAGGGAGAGAGAGAGAAAGAGAGAGAGAGAGAAACATGGATCAGCTGCCTTGAACCAACAATCAACATATGTGACCTGACTGGGAATCCAACTGGCAACCTTTTGGTATATGGGGCTACTCACCAACCAACTGAGCCACCTGGCCAGGGCAGGAAGCAGACATTAAAAAAATATATATATTTTTTTTTACAGAGAGGAAGGGAGAGGGATAGAAAGCTAGAAACATCGATGAGAGAGAAACATCGAGCAGCTGCCTCCTGCACACCCCCTACTGGGGATGTGCCCACAACTAAGGTACATGCCCTTGACCAGAATCAAACCCAGGAACCTTGCGTCTGCAGGCCAATGCTCTATCCATTAAACCAAACCGGTTTCAGCAGGAAACAGGTATTTTTTGAAAAGAATATATTAAGGGAGAGAGAGAAACATCAACAAGGAGAGAGAATAATTGATCAGCTGCCTCTTGCATGCTCCCCACTGGGCACTGAGCCTGCAACCCAGGCAGGTGCACTGATCAGGAATTCAACTGTGACCTTCTGGTTCATAGGTTGACACTCAATCACTGAGCCACACTGGCTGAGTCGGAAGTAGACATTTTTAATAGCAGATTAGAATAATAGGGATAAGAAGCTGATGACTAAGGTAGTTATGAATGCAATAATATATGTGTCTTGTATTTACTTAAAAATATCCTTAGAAATGGAATGAATCTTATAAAATTGTTATTTTCTCTTCATGCATATTATTCATATTCTCATAGTTTGTCTGGTGTTGGTGATTATTTTTAAAAATACTAAACACCAGTGCCATAAAGATAAATATCTTAAGAGAAATACAGTCTCAGAAATTATGATTTTAAAATTATTTGCAATGTATCAGTCATAGATATATTGAAAATTAAAAGTCTATGATGTGACGCAAGCAAAAAATCTTATTTGACAGAGATTTAGTAGTAATAAACAATTATTAATTTTAACAAATTAAATTGCTTGAAATCTTGGAGTAAAACTCTATTTTTTTAGTATCCATATTATCTTAAATTTCTTAGGCATAGAATCTACTTTATTAAGGAGGTTTTATATTAAACTACGATGGGAAATATTATTTCAATATGTTTATACTACCTAAAACAAAATGTATTGTTTATGTACCCAGTTTCTGTAATGTGCTCTATTACGTTGTTTTTCTAAGTTGTGAAATGTGTATAATATATATAAGAATTCCTCCTGAAGTATGGTTTTTTCAATATAAATGCAGTGGTAGATTGTAAATCATACTTTACCCGATGCTACATTTGCCATTGTGCAGGTCTATTGTACTCTCTCTACAGTGTGTCTGTGCGATAGAAATTTTATCAGAGGAAAACAAATTCCAAGAACTACCAAGATGAATAATGCTTATACCTGTACTGAGATTAGGTCATATCTTGGTTTAATAGAAAACATCTTCTGTTAGCAAAGGCAGGTTTATTGGAAGCATTTGGTTTTAAACTCTCCTTTCCATTGTGGCACAAAATTACAGTCTTCATAACACAGGGGTGGGGAACCATTTTTCTGCCAAGGGACATTTGGATATTTATAACTTCATTCCAGAGTCATACCAAATATATTTGGTCAAATGTTTAATTAGCTCACCCCTAATGCTTTGACAGGGCCAGACAAAATGACTTCACAGACCTTATATGGCCCACAGGCTAGATGTTCCACACCCTTTCCCTAAAGCATAAGCAAAGGAAAACAAACAGAAAATGGAAACTTCATAGACAGAGTGTAAGATAACGCCATATGGCATTCCCACATGAGTAATGGTGAAACCTGAGCCCTAGTGTGCTGGTCCCAGTCAGAGGGAGCAAGAATTAAAAATCTAAAAACCCAATCAAGTTTAGACTATGGGTTGAATAACTTCTAGAATATTTAGATATTAGTAGGGTCTTCTTTAAATAGAGTATTTGAGTGTGGGAAAAGCTAGGTTTTCCTAATGCATGAATGACACAGAATCCTGTCTAGGTGTGTGAAAATTTGGGCATTCGTTGGTATAGAGAAATATTTTTTATTGCATTCCATAAAATTGCTGTTTGCCTTTCATACTTCCCATCATTTCTGCTATTAGCTTGGATTTTTAATGCCTAGTCTATCTGTGTTCTCTACCATTTGATGATTTTAATCTGTATGTCAGAAACCAATCTGACCCCTCCGTCACCTAGCTTTATGTCTTTGTTGATGACACAGCCATTCCCAGGAGCCTAGGCACTGAGCTATGAGAATTGCTTCAGAGATCCCTCCTCCTTTCACTTACACTGTCCTCACTACTACTGAGAGAAAGCACCACTCCTGCCTGCCTGTCATGTCCGCATCACTAGCTGCCTTCCAATTCATCATACACTTCCCCCTCTCTTACCTCCAGTCTTCATAATATTAGAGATTTATTTTTCCTACCCACAGTTTGTCCCTTGCTCAGCCTCAGTTTCCCATATGCACTGAGGACACTTGCAACAGTCTCAGCTCGTGTTCTCTGCTCTTCTCAGTTGCTAGGCTTGATAGGAGAAGGTAGAATTATATAGGCTGGGCCTGTGACAGGCTCAGCTAATTTACTTTGGCCGTTCATGTATATGTAGCTCTATAAGTCATTTACTTCTGTGTAAGCTTAAACTTTCACAGAGCCTACTTGTGACTTTTTCCTCTTCTATAACTCTCAATGCTGCTTTTCCTCCTTCCCAAACTTATGACAAAGATCCTTACAGTCTTGTATGAGTTGTTCTGTATCTTTGATCATGTTAACTTCCATGTATCACTTCCTTTCGGTCCACTTCTCCCTACATTTCGTGCCTCCATGGAATTTGTCCTACCTGATTCAAGGCCCTCCTCCCTCACTCTTTCACTTTCAATAAACCCAGCTCTTCCTCTTCTATATTTAAACAAGAATAGCTTTTGGTATCTAAAAATGAAACACCAAGCAGCTTTTGTTTGCCTTTACTGACCTCTCAGTATTCTTGATGCACTGTCTTCTGTTGAGTGGTTCACCTTTACCAGCGGCATCCCCTTACGTCCCTGGACTCTCTGGCTTCTGATCTTGTTGAATGCAAGTTCTCCCCAACAGTCCTACTCTGATTTTCCTTTGTTTCCTGATGGCTTTCTTTTAAACCATTTAGGCTTTAAAATGAATGTCTTTTAAGTTTTCCTGGATAGTTTTTCCTCCTTATTCTTTGCTCGTCGTTCCCCAGTTCTAATTATCAATTATATTTTCATGATGTCCCAAAATATGCCCCAACACAAATTTCTCTCCAAAGTTACAACTCCCATTTTCAAAGGCATACTAATCATTTCAACTTAATTTTTCTATGATGTCTGCCATTTTAGCTTGTCTAGAATTTAATGAGTTATCTGTCTCCAAACTTTCCTCCTATGCCATTACTTTTCCAAATGATTTTTCACTTCCAAATTTATTTGAGAGATGAAACATAATGTAGTAGAAACATGGTCTTTTGACTTGATGCTCAAATAATCACATGCAAAGTCACTTATCACTTCTATATGGCTTGAAATATTTTTCTTCTTAGAAAGTATATTATATTGCAGATGATTATTATAATCTGGTTTATGTTTGAGTGCAGGGACTGTGGAATGACTTTCATTTTTAGCAATGTATAATGCAAAACAATGCCCGGCTCATGTCAGTTATTTGCTAATCACATTCATTGTCTATTTTAACAAGTTAAAGCCCACAAGTAAGAACAGTAATTTTAAAAAATAAATTGGTTTTTCGAGGTAATATACCTAAAAACAAATTAAAAGTTGACTTAAGCTGTCCTGCAGCCAATTTGATATCGTTTTTGTTTTAGATGAAAAATTTTTTAAATGGATAAATTTGTGATGTGCTTGTCTCCAAAGCTTCCTTACTGGAAGATAGTCACCTGTCTTTCCCTGCAGCCCCCATGGAATTTTCATAAAGAACCCAGGCACTTTCATCAATTCACAGCCATGGATCTTTATTTTCCAAATGCTGGGGCTGCACTTGTCAACTGTGTTTTAAGGAACAACACTCTTGTAAAGTATAAACTTGTTTCTTATATTGCTCCCAAGTAGAATATTTATTTATAAGGTCAATAGATGGCCTTTCTATGTATGTTCTCTAGATGAAGAAAACTTTCTCCTCCACCTTCTGATGGTGCCTGGTTGGGTCTGAGTATTAAACAAGCAAAGAGAGATTGATAAGAGAAAAACATACAAATGTCTTTCATGTAAGTTTTACATAGTACGGGAGCCTACATATGGACACGGAGGCTTAAAAAAACAGATCTAAGTATTTTTATGCCAGGTTGATGAAGAGTGCATGGTCATGGATGAATATGATAAGTTAAGGAGTATGAGGTAAGCGTAGTAAATGGGGGAACATAGCATAGTCTGTCTGTGTGAATACTTTGGCAGGTCCCTTTGTCTTGAGAGATAAGGATCCTTCCTTCCTCTGGGTAGAGGGGGAGCACTGCAGGTGATTACTGTAATCAGTAGAAGTTGTGAAGTTGTGACCTGTGTCAGGGAAGAAGTTGTGAGAGAAGAAGAGTCACCTTCCTGCTTCTGTTTTCTCAGACTCCTTTAGCTTAAAATATTCAATAGGCCAAGATGCCCTATTTGGAGACAGCATGTCCAGAGCCCCATCAGTTCAGAGTTTACCTCTTGCTTTCTTTCTCTAGTTATTCTTATTACGGTAGGTCCTCAGGTTACATCAGAGACCAATTCCTATGGCACAACATCACTCAATTTTTGCAGTCTGTTGGAATCCATCTATATAAGCACCTACGTCACTCAAATGGAGCACATACACAGCAGTAATGAAGTGAAACAGTAAAAAAAGTTTAAAAGAAAGATAATAATATCTGACCTTTACTTGTGCTAAATAAATAATAAAAATATAAAGCACATATGTATACACATCACAATGACAGAACTTTTTAAATAAATAAATGGGAGATGGTGACGGAACGTGAAACAACGTACGTCAATGTGATCCGAGGACTGCCTGTATTCTGAAACTACAAGTTAAATACCCTACTAAAGAAGATGGGTGTTTGGAACAGGGGAGGCCTTTTAAACTAAGTCCCTATGTGTGTGTATGAAAGATTGGAGAGTTCGGGGCAAAGTTAAACTGCTACACTTAAGAAGGAAGTAGAAGTATTAGAGGCACAAGAAGATCAGGGAAAATGGTAACTACACTTTCCCAGATACATTCCCAGAACCTCAGGAGGAGACTGGGTGTACGGACTGGAGGAAAAGGAGCATGTCAAGGGGACTTATAATTTGTGTTGTGGAGAGGACGATACAATGCCCTTCTCCAATTAAACTATAAAATGTTCAGGAGAGTCTACTTTGCTCAATAATCGTTTATAGTGTAAGCAGGTATTTCCTGGAAAATACCAAGAATCCTACATCCAGATGGCATTCATACAGCCTGCATGGTGGCAGGTACACCTGGGGGCAAGAGGGAGAGAGGGGGCTAGGAAGCATGGCTGAAGAGAACAGGTTATTTCAGAAAAAAAATGGAAGCTACTTAATTCTTTCTATGGTATTTCTGGAACTTTAACCAGGCACCTGCACTCATTTAAATTACTTTCTTGTTCTTGTAGGCATTTAAGACTGTGACCTTTGAAAAATAAAGAGAATGATACTAATATTCCAAAAAGGAACTCTTTGGCATGGCACAGGATTATCTCTGGAGAAAGGTCAGGGTTAAAGAAAGGTGTGGGAGATGTTGGCGTTGCAAATAATAGTGAAGCAATGCACTGACTTGAACTACCTGCAACTCTAAATCACCGTGCAATGCCCACTGCTGTCTTTTCCTCTGAACCCACATGGAGTAGGGGGCTGGCTTGGAAGAGGACAGATGATATAGGGTCTGCCCTAATTTATTTTCTCATACTGAGAAGAAAACATGATTGACAAACTAGACTACAAGGGAAGATAGCAGGTAAATAATAAACTCAGTGTCACTGTAGTCTGAATGTCACTTGGAAACAGAAGTGTCTGGTGGCTTCAAAGACATGTAACAGTACCACTAAATAGGATATGAAGATGACTGCTAGTTTTTAATTTGGTTTGCTTTGCCCATTAAAGTAACAATTTTGGCAATTCATTTCTGTATTCTCTATAAGAGGATAATAGTTTCTCCTCTGAATTAAATTTGTCATAATATACTTATGTCCAACTTCAGCAAAAACAATTCCTTAGTTGTCAATTTGTCAGCTTTTGTTATTATACAGCTGTTGTTAAGATAATTATGTATCTAATAAAAACTATTGTTTTATTTCCTCTGTTTTCCCACATCCTGCCCTCCACTTATCCCTTCTAATTTCTCAATTTTTTCTTTTGTATAATGAAACTAGATGCTGTTTGATTAGAAAAGCAAATAAAACAGGGCTATCATGATACCCTCCATAATTGTTTTATTTGGAAAGTCTGAATAAATCATAACTCAATAAGGAAAACATTAAAAACAAACAAACAGACAAAAAACAAACCTCTAACTTGTGCAAGGGGTGAGTTAGTAAAGAGTTTTCTTTTAATTGGAACCCCAGCCCATGATTCTCAGAATTTTGGAAACACCTAATTAGGTCCAAAACTAACCTCTGCATTGAGTAGCAGACTGTTGAAGTTAGGAATGTATTGTTACTATATGGAAAAGTGATATCCATAAAAAATTTAAAATGTGTCATTGTAGAATAAAATATGGGGATTTTTTTTGGAGCAGACAATGGAGATGGTTGGTTGGTTTTATAACAAAATAGGTATTCTTTTGGTGAGTTCACTCTTGTGTTCCGAGTCTTCTATTATAAAGTTTGGGGGCCTCAGAGGAAAATAACAATGAATTTTAAATGAAAGATAGTACCTTCATAACCAGTGGTTTTGAAGAAAAACACATGAAGGAAATAAGATAAATAAATGAGAAAGTTTAACTAACTAGAGATATCACACTGAAAAGAAATACTTCTTTCCTCCTACACTCCCGGCTCCTCACCCCCTGCCCCAGAAGTAATTGGATGTTCTACTACTGGTTTTGGACCAACCACTGACTAGCCCAAATTATGTCTTACATTGTAGTAGATCACATATTTCACTTGATTCAATTTTTTGAAATCTTGGCTGAAATGGATTTTGTTTTTTCTTTCTTTGTTGTTTTATGCTCTATAATCTATTTTATCTGTGGTTCAACTCTATTTTAGAGAACAATCCCATTGATACTTAGATGGGATACTCAATGAAGTTCTTGAATCCTTTCTGCTATTTACTTCATTTTTCTCAAACAAGATGAGCAGAATAAATTGAAATGGTGTTTACAGTAATTGAAATGTTTCCATGTTGTTTGCTGTAATGCCTTTAGTCAATGCAGTTTGATCAGGGAATAATTCCAGGTCATTTCTATGAAATTTCAATCTATACAACTCATTATTTTATGATTACTCTTTTCACTAATCAACTTCCAAATATTTTTTATGTGGTCATATAGCTAAACTTACCTTTATATTATAAAAATGTGATTTAATTTTCAATTTTGAGACTACATTGATGGTCCATTAGTCCTTTTCCTTCTCCTTAAAAACACTATATTTTTTTTTTAATTGAATTTATTGGGGTGACATTGGTTAATAAATTATACAGGTTTCTGTTATACAGTTTTACAATACATCATCTGTATATTGAATTATGTGTTTATCACCCCAAGTCAAGTCTCCTTCCATCACCACTGTTTTAAAGGATATACTAACATGAACACATTATTTCTTTAGTTACAGCTTTCAACCTACTGTGTTGAATTTCCTATTTTCTTCTAGTTCATTTTGGCCAGTTACCATAGCTTTCTCCTAGTTTTGGATTATTATAATTAATTGAATCCTGTTTATACCCCAATGTTATATCTGATTTTAAAGTTTTCTCTCTTCCCCTAGGTGTAAGCTATGATCTTGGCTACTTGGACTTTGGAGAGTAAAAGGGTCTATATTCTCATTCCTTGTTCTTTTATAGGTCTAGTTCCTTGAAATAGGGAGAGAGAGGGAAAGTGGAAGCAGAACTTGTTATGTAACTAAGCTGCTCTTGTAGCATCTATGACCTACTGAGAGAATGGTCTCCATGTAGATGCTTTACATTTTGGTGGGGTTGGAGGGAAGTGAGGGCTTTGTTCATCCTTTTTTGGTGACTTCTGTTGCTCATGAGTCCTGAAGAGAAGGACAGCTGGTTTCCATTGAATCCTTCCAGAAGCATGTTCTCAATTCCATCTTATGGTGGGTGGGTCCTTCTCCACTTATCTCTGCCCTTTCTCTGTCTTCCTTGCTTTTGCTTGTGGGGCCACAGGAATCATGAGAGTCTTCCTCTGTGCCCACTAACAGCCTCTGGAACCTAGAAGGGGCAGCCTTATCAATTTTATTCACATGTATAATGGACTTTAGTCTTTTTAAGTCTGCTGACATATGCTACTCTGAAGGCCTTTCTGCCTTCAGACAACTTTAGGCCAGAGATTGGTAACAGGTTCTACATTTATGTTTATCCTATAGTCCAGGGGGTGACTGTTAACCTCACTTTAGCACTTTCTTACCGTGCTCAACTTCAGCTCAGAAATCAATCATCCAGGTTCCCCTACTGACTACTGTGAGTTTCCTTCTTCCCTGAAATGGTTGCTTTAGAAACAGATTGTGATTGCCTTTCTCCATGGTTGGGACAGGGATGAGCAATCTTTCATGAAAAGTATACAACCATCAAGTCTAAGGTTGTCCATCAGGCTCTTCCTTCTATGGGCTGAGCTAATAGAGGGCAGAGAGAAAGGTCGTGAAATGGGGGAGCTGGTTCTATCATGTCTGAATCCCTTGAGAAGAGGAATACACCATGTGGCTTATTGTTAGTACACCTTTGGACCCTTTTAGCAATGTAGAACGTCCCCTGAACATACTGAGAGAGTGTGTGTGTACACATGTGTGCCATTTGATCTTTCTGCCATTGATTTTAAGGCAGTAACCATGTCTTGCAGCTTTTTTCACCCTTGCTAAAAATAAAGTGATTAAAAACAATAACAATGATAGCAAAAAAAAAAATGGTTTCAGCTATCGGTCAAGCAACACTGTCCTAAAAGCTTAATATATATTAATGTAGTAAAATACAAATCCTATGAGGTTGTTGTTATTATTTTCACAGTGTTACCCTGTGAAAGCGTAGAGAGGTTAAATAACCTACCTGAGATCACATAGCTGGTAAGTGGTAAAGCTGGGTTTGGAACCCAGGCAGCCTGGTTCTGAGGCTCATCTATCCTACTGTCCTTATTATAAACATGCTAGTGATCCAGTGCACAGATTAGTGCACATTGAAAGGAAATTAGAAGGTGGCTGGCAGGGAGGGACTGGGCTAGATGAGCCAGACATGCCCTGGAGCCAACCTCCTGTGGTCCCTCCCCCACCTGAAGCACCTCAGGTGGTGCTGTGGCTCAAAGGGTGTCTGTGGAGTGAGTGGCAACCCTCTGGCAGGTGGGGTTCCTCAGCCTGGCCAGCAGGGATCAGCCTGGACTACAGGGATCAGGCTGAATTTGGCTCTCCGACATCCCCTGAGGGATCACAGAGTGCAAGAGGGTACTCTGCAAATTGCTGTCATACAGAGTTGGAAATGCAAATGCAAGTGTGCAGTAAACCAGATTCAGGGCCGACAGTGCCCTAGCAACAACATAACCCGTGGCCAAAAGTGGAATCATGCAGCCTGCAAGGAACCGGGCTCCATCCTCTCTGCTTTTGGGGTGCGTCCCCCAAGAACTGCTGCTGCCAAGTCACTACAGCTTGGCAGCTCCTGCATTGAGCATTTGCTCCATGGTGGTCAGTGTACATCATAGCTAAAAGTCAGATGGGCACTGAGCATAATACTATCTAATAAAAGAGTAATATGCAAATTGACCATACCTTCGCTATACCCACAAGCCATGCCCACAAACCAATTAGAGTGAGTATGCAAATTAACCCAACCAAGATGGTGATTAGTTTTCATATCTGCTCACAGAAGACAGTGTAGAAGGAAGCCAAGCACTGCAGAAGGGAGCAAAGCTGTGGAGAAGTAAGCAAGCGGGGCAGGAAAGAAAGGAGGGAGCAAGGCAGAGGAGATGGGAGCAAGGCAGAGGAGATGGTAGTGAGATAGCAGAAAAGGGAGCGAGGCAGCAGAGAAGGGAGGGAGCTTTGCTCAGGCCACAGGAAGCTCTATTCTTGCAGGAATCTTCCTGCAAAAGATCTCTAATACACACACACACACACACACACACACACACACACACACATATTATACTGAGTGCCTGTCTATATATATGGCATTGCTGTGAGCAGGTGTTCTTGGTGAAGCCAATTAAACACAAAAATAATTTGCTCAGCCTTATTTTGTATGAGAAGGAACATATCAAATTTTAATTAAATAGATTTATTTTACTTAAGAGAAAAATCAGGTGATTTTTATTTAAACATGCAACTTCATAAATTATCATTGAACTCAGTGAATATGAAACTTTATGCATTAAATATAAGCACAAAGATTAGTCATGAAGGAATTGAGAATATTAAAGCAATTCCTTCCAAAGATAATTGTCAAAGTAGTTATCTAGTAAGTAGCTGTCCTGAATGTATTAGATGTGTTTGTCTATAAAGGTAAGTTTACAAAGTTTAAAACATACTTTTCTCCACTCAAATACTATCTGGTATCTCTGTTTTTATTTATAGGAAAATAAAATTAGTCAAAGCCCAGACAATTAAATTCATTGTTCTCACTTTTCATCTTAAAATCACTTTCTCCTCCTAACTTGAAAATACTTTTCAGACCATCTGCCTCACATTCCCCTTCCCTCTCCTCTGTCTCTGTCCCTCATTCTCCCCCCACCCACTTCCCCTTTAGTTGGTCCACTGCGGCAGCTGTCATGTGCTCTGTCTCTCATATCTGCTTCCTTCCAGCTATTGGGTCATTGTTCTCTACCTCTTCTGTAGCCAGCTTCCTTCCTTTCTAACAATGGGGAAAATTGAACTTTCTTTTTTAAGAAAATATTTATTGATTTCAGAGAAGAAGGGAAAAGGAGAGAGAGATAGAAATATCAATGCGAGAGAGAATCATTGATTGGCTGCCTTCTGCACATCCCACATTGGGGATCAAGCTTGAAACTTGGCATGTGCCCTGACCAGGAATTGAACTGTGACCTCCTGGTTCATTGGTTGATGCTCAACCACTGAGCCATGCCAGCTAGGCCTGAGCTCTCTTAACAGTACTGTTCTGGAGGGGGAAAAAACTGCTAAACTAAAACAGCATAATATTTTTTATAAACTTAACCCTTCCTCACCAAACACAAATTTCTGTAAACCATCTCAAATTGTTAAAAGAAACAAGTAAATTCAGTGATCAGATTGTTGGCTGAATTGGCTTTTGGCAAACTGGCTTTAAATAAAGTGGTCATTGAGCTAGCTGGTGAAATGGTGGATTCTCTTTTGGGACACTGACCATGAGGGTGCCCTAGTTCCAGCCTTTTTGGTTGTTTCGTTCATCTTTTGATGCTATGAGCTATCCCAGCATGCTTTATGATTCTGGTTGGCATCTTTCACTTGATAGAAAGAGTACAAATACTTCAGAACTTTAGTTCAGCTCCTCCCTGGGCAGTTCTTTTGGGAGCGGCAGAAGCAGAAAACTGGGGACATTCAGCACACATTCTTGTTTCATGGTTCCTGTTATCCCATATGATCTGTACATCTTTCTTACTCACAGTTAAAAACTGTATTTTAATATGTATGTTACTTATATACACTAATAGAATTAAGATTAGGGTTAGCACTTAGCTGTTTTTATTCACCAATGAAATTTCTCTGGCCACAGTGATTATTGACCTCCAATGACCAAATCCATTAGCTACATTGCTGTCATTATATTTCATGATAATTCTATTGCTTTTTGCCAAGTTGACCATTCTCTGTTACTTCAAATATCTTTGGTTTCCAGAATTCTTTCCAGTATCTGTGACCTCTCTAGCTGTTATTTCTCTCACTTTTACAAATCTCTCTTCAGCCACTCTTTAATAGTGTCTTTCTTCAGGACTCAGCTTTAGACCTTCTCGTTATCATAGTTTAACATTCTTAAACTACTTATCCATGGCCTTGGCTTCAAAATATGCAGCTATACTGATAATTTCCAAACTTATATCTCTTATTTTGGCATTTCTACTGATATGCAGACACATATACAACTGTTTACGTGTTATCTCAATTTAGTTGTCTCATAAGCACTTCAAACTCGTCCTTATTTTCCAACTTATTTTTTCTGATCTTGCCTATCTGATAGTACCAACATTCACTGTCACCAAGCCATCTCAATCACCCTTGTCCTATCCATTCAATGACTAAATCCTACCATTTACATCTCCCAAGTCAACATCAACCAATATCATTATCCTCCCCCCCACTCCTTCCACTTCTCTCCCCTCTCTTCTCTTTTTCAACATTGCTCCTGCCTTAGTGCAGGTCTCATCTACTCTCTCCAAAAATCACCATAACTGCTTCTAAATGATTATTTTCCTTCCACTCAGATCTCCCTCACAAAGATGTGGCCTTGGAGGGAACTTTTGAGGTGCTGTTATGAATCATGTCACTTCTCTGGGTAAAAGTTGTCATTAGATGTCCATTCCATTTAGAATGAAGAATCATCTCATTAACATGAACATAACCTGGTCCTGATTAGTTATTTCACATTTATTCTTTTCCTTCCTGGCATATATCTTTCACTCCAAGCAATAGCAAAGGTGGCATTTTCTAAATGCACCATGTAGATTAATTCTCTCAAGCCTTTGTTCTGCAAGATTCATGCAAAGCATCTTCTCCTCAAGCAAACCTTCTCTGACTTCCTAACATCACATAGATCCTCCTCTTTTGTGTTTCTACAGCCTCTCATACACATACATCTCTATCTTGGTGCCTATCATATCCTTCTGGAATAGCCTGTTTACTTTTCTGTTTCTTACACTGAAGATCAAATCCTATTCACTTTATCTCCCCCAAACCCAGCCTAGTTCATAGTAGCTAATAAATACTTGTTTAAAGAAAGATTAATATATATAGATGAGTGAAATATTATAATAAATAAGAAAATTAAGACGCCAGCAGATTTTTTGCAGTTAAAATATTTAAATGATTCCATTTATGTAATTTATTCCTATTTTTAAATCCTCTTCTGCATGTCTTAAGGGCAGTTACATTCTTGCTAATTGCATATTTCAATTAATACTGTATAAAGCTATGTTTTCCATATAAAATATTTTTATTTTATTGAATAAGATTATAATAAAATGCATGATACCAATCTATTATAGCCTAAGTGATTGGATCTACAGTGGTTTTCTCTCTATGCCCATTGTCATGATTGTCAATTGTTATTTTACAACTAGGGGCCCAGTGCATGAAATTCGTGCACTGAGGGTGGGTGATCCCTCAGCCCAACCTGCTCCCTCACACATACTGGGAGCCCTCAGAGGATGTCCTACTGACCACTCACCCATTGCCTGCCCAAGGCCTAAAGCCTCTGGTTGAGGCTTTAGACCTTGGGCACACAGCCATTGCCCTGCAATGGGGATGGCTGGCTCTGCCCCAGCGCCACCCCCAGCCTGGGCCTTTGCCCCAGGCAACTCACACCCAGCTAGCACCAGCCTCTGCCCCACCCCCAAGCCCTGGCTGCCTCAGCCTCACCCCCTCCCCCCCAACCCTGGCCACTCGGCCCTGCCTCCCAGGCCTGGGCCTTCGCCCTGGCCAGCGTGTGCTGGCCTCCTTGGCTCTGCCCCACCAGCCCAGGCCACACACTCACTGACTGGCTCTGCCCCAGCTCCTGATTGGCTGGTGGATGTGGCTTGTGGGTGTAGTGAAGGTATGGTCAATTTGCATATTACTCTTTTATTAGATAGGATTAGAACTAACTTACTCTGTTCCCCAATACAGCTATTTCCTTTTAATAAGTTTATTTTAAAAGAACCTCTGACATTTGCATACATTTAATAATATGAAGATGGCAAACTTTTAAGTATTTTACTCAACTTTGTGCAACATTTTAAATGACTAAGAAATAATTTTGAAGTAATTTTCTTGTAATATAAAATCTTTTTCTTTTCACTCTTTCTACCAGTGTTTATTGAGAAATTGTTTTGACCCTGGCATTTTGTGAACAAAATAGATTTCTTGTCCTCAACTTTCCTTACATTCTATTGAAGTCTCTATCAAACACTTTTATTTTATTTTGTTTACATAGTATTTATTACCATTCAGTGCATAACATCTTTCTAAAACTAAACATTTTACTCTAAACTCTAGAGTAATCAGTGATTCCTCTATTCACTTTTCCTTAGCATGGTATGGTACTCAGCAGGTACTCAGTAGCTATACCTTGAGTCTGCTTTCTTGAAAATGTTTTTTTTTCTTTTAGTTTTATCTTATTCAGAGGATTTCCAACTTACCCAAGCCCCTAATATAATCTCTTCAAAGCCAGGAGTATCTTTAATGCAACAGAGAACAGGAAGTAGAGTGACTGTTTTTGTTCCATCTTGAGATTATGGAACCTTTGAAAATCTGAAATAGGTCCTTTTTCAAGGAAAATGCACATATTTGCCCTGGCAAGTGTGGTTCGGCTATTTGGATATGGTCCTGGGCTCTGAAAGATTGCCAGTTTAATTCCTAGTCAGGGCACATGCCCATGTTGCAGACTCGATCTCCAGTAGGGGGCAGGCAGGAGGCAGCCTATCAATATTTTGCTCACGTGGATGTTTCCCCCTTTCCCTTTAAATAGTCAATTTTTAAAAATCTTTTAAAAGAAAAAAGGAAAGACTCTGCACATACACATAATCTCACAAGTGTTTCCTAAACATTCAGGAGGTCATAGATCCCCCAAAGCATTTAATTGATCCTCTAGGCCCTAATGTTGACTAATGAGTTTGCCAACCACTGGCCTAGACTTTCGATTCCAATAATCACAGGCTGTTGTTGTTCCTTGTGATTAAGCCCATATCCCAGTGGTCAACAAACTCATTAGTCAACAGAGCGGCAAACCACGGCTCTCGAGCCACAGTTTGCCGACTACTGCTCTAGGGTACATGGAGCTCAGGCAAGATGTTGAGTCAGGTTTGGCTATTTCTGGAGTGAAAGGTATTGTATTGGAACATAACAAAAGAGGGGGCTAAGCCAGAAGTAACCAAAAGATGGAAAGGTCTTAGAGTCCATTAAAGAAGTTGGGATTTCCTCGTAAGGAAACATTAAAGTCTGTGATAGCTAAACTGAGGGCTATGTATGACATTAAAACTAATAAGTCTGAACATTACTTTTCATTTATTTGATTGGGAAGATTGCTATAATTTTGCCAAAGTTTCAAGAAAAATCTTAGGTTTCTGGAGTTACCTCTCTGCTCAGTAAAATGTTATTATGTGAGAAACTTCATATTAAATCAGACTTACATTTTTTACATTAAAATTTACATTAAGTTGGTAGTAATTAAATGCCATTCTCTATAAAGCATAAGGCTTATTTATGCTAATATTTTATTTACTAACAACATAAAATCAGAAAGGTATAGTCAGTTTAATTCCATAAGTATAACTGAGTGATTAAAATTTCAGACATTGTGCAAGGTGCTAAGGGAACTATATAAATGACTTTTTAAAGACCATGGCTTTTTGGATACTTGAGGAAAAGACACAGGAATATTTTGGCAAATGTATACCTGAGGTCCAGTTATGATAGGAAAGAAGAAAATAATATTGTTTCCCACTAGTGGAATCTGGGAAGATTTCACCGAGGACATGAGACTTCAGCAGTCTTTGAAGGAAGTTGGATTTTGACAAGTGGAAGTAAGGTGCAAAGATAATCTTAATTAAAAATAGTTCTAAGCAAAAATATGGAAATTAAAAGGAGCAAGAAAAATGGTCAGTTGTCTTGTGGCTTAGGGCAGAGGTGACTTGACAAGGTAAGAAAATATTCTAGCAGAATATGGTTTGCATTTAATATTCAACAAATGTTTAGCATTATGAACAAGTGGAGAGAAAAAAATATCATCAATAAATTATAAAGGCTTTTAGGTGCCTATGTGATATAAAATAAAATTTGAAGAAGGGCAAACGGGATTTCAGTGCCTTGTAGGATGCAAGCTGACATTTTAAATTGGGTAGTCTAAGTATAATTCCTTGATGGAATGACATTTGAGCAAAAACTCAGAAACAAGGAAGAGAACCAGTCAAGGGAGAAAATTTTGAGAAGAGAGTAATGAGGTCAAAGTGTGCCTGGTGTGTTCAAGGAATAACATGGAAGGCAGTATAATGAGCTGAGTGGACAGGAGAGCAATTGAGGTTGGTCAGAGGTGGGTGGTGGGATGATGGTGGGTGGTATAGGATTTGATAGAAAGCTTAAGGACTTTCTTGCTTCCTCTGCTAACACCTGCCCCAAACCATCAATAGTTTCACAATCTTGGTATCTCATAGAAAATGTGGAGTCAGTGTTCTGCCACAGCTTTTCCCAGGAGGGATGTGGTGATTTATCTGTATGTATCCCAGCAAAATGAATCAACATAGAGTCTGTATTTCAAATTTTGACATAACCTCATTGATCTCTGGAATGGAGATGATTTAATGAGTCTTCAGATAGTAAGGAAGCAACATTACAGATTGTTAAATGTACCCTGTGATTGAAATATACCCATGTTGAATTATATGGGTTGTCTGGATACACCAGGTATGAGATAATTTTCACTGGAAAGGGTTTTTACCCCAAGGGTATTCAAGAAACATTTGTTAGAAATTAATAATGACATTCTTAAAAATAAAGGATGGAAAGATATAATGATATGCTTGTAGATTTTATGTTGGTTAAGATTAGTCTCTTTTTTAAAATTATTTTTTATTGATTTCAGAGAGGAAGGGAGAGGGAGAGAGAGATAGGAACATTAATACTGAGAGAAAATAATTGATTGGCTGCCTCCTGCACACACCCCACATTGGAGATGGAACCCACAACCCAGGAATGTGCCCTTGACCAGAATCAAACGCGGGACCCTTCAGTCTGCAGACCAACACTCTATCCATTGAGCCAAACCAGAGCAGGATTATTCTTTTTAACGTATGTGTGTTTTCTTTGATCAAACATTAAAATACACATGCTTGACATAATTGATTCAACATATTGACAATTGAGTTTCCTCTTCTAATTAATACAGATGCTATAGCCGTCTTCTTTTTCCCATGACACTATCTATAGCAAACACATACAGAAACATCTGTTTGTGTATGCCTGGGTGTGTTAATGGCCTTTTATAGCCCACTGAATTCACTATTTTTTGTACTACAGTTACCTCTATAAAAGAGCTATTTTTATTCAAATTTTATAGAAGAGTTACTTGAAGCTTAGAGAAGTTAACTAATTTTGCTTAGGTTGCAAACTTATCTGTTGTAGTGCTATAATATTAGTTCATATTGTTCTGACCTTCAACCATTTGTATTGAATTGTCATCTTTTTTTTTCATTCTTTGTGAATATGTAACAAGAGTTCAGTAGAAGGAATAAATGTTTAATAGGTTGATAGATACTAGAGATTCATTTTTACTTGATAGGGTATCTTTCACTAATTTAGGTATTAGGGGTTAAAAATCCCAGATTCAAATCTTGACATCACCCCTCAGGAATGGTAAGACTTTGGTCAAGTTATTTTACATTTTTGAGCTTTCATTTTCTGATATAAAAAAAATGAGGAAAATCACATCTACCTTGCAGCGTTGTTGGAAGAATTGAATAAGGGCACTTTTTAGACTAAGTAAGCCTTTAGTGTTTTTAGTTGAATATAGTAGGACCTTTCTTTGTATGTTTGGCAAAGTATGTTACTATATCAAGGATTAATAGTATAAGCGATGTCACAACTTTAAAATTGCATGTAATGTAGCTCACTGTAAAATGTTATAATTAGGTTTCAGTAAGGAAAGTTCATTCCTAGTCTTGCACAGCAAGTTGTATTAGCCTCATTTAACCCTGTCAAGTGTTCTGTAGTGCCAAATGCTGAAAATTTTTGACAATCTGTCCTCATAGTTTTTGCATAATTTAATTCTTTCAGCTTAGATCTTTCTTACTAAGCTATTTGATTCCTTGTATCTATAAAAGAATAACTAAAAATAGCATATATCTAACCCAATTTCTTTTATTACTTGCCATTTGCACTCCAATATGATGTGTCAGTTAAATGTTAGACTATTACAAATCTGTATTTTTCGTATCTTTGTAATAATTAAAACGATATTGATGCAACAAAGCATCTGTTGGCTAATAACTCTGAGCTTTAATCATAGTTTTAAGTTTCTGAAAAATATATATTAATAGAAAATGAGAATAATTTGTTTTGACTTGTAGATATTAATTGCTATCATCTTTGTAGTGTAATAAAATTCTGTAGAGACTGCCACTGGTTTAATTTGGTTCTGGTCTACTGTAAAAGAGGCAGAAGTTAGACAAATGATACTATTGGTAGTTTCAGGTGACCATAGGATAGAAAATAGTACAATCCAATATCGTTTGAAATTGAGAGTTATAACCTTTAGAACTTTAAAAAAATTAATTTCAGAAAGAAAGGGAGACAAGAGAGAGAAATAGAAACATCAATGATGAGAGAGAATCATTGATCAGCTACCTTCCTCACGCTCCACACTGGGAACGGAGCCTGCAACCCCAGCATGTTCCCTGACCAGGAATCCAACTATGATCTCCTGGTTCATAGATCAGTGCTCAGCCACTGAGCCACACCAGATTGGCTAGCCTTTAGAACTTTTTGAAATAAAAGTAGTACCTTTAAAGATGTTGAGATAGCATTATAGACACACTCATGGTAATTTGCTTCAGATTTTTTAAAAGTTATGACACTTTTGTTAGGCAAAAATATTTTGGGGCTTCAGCACTCCAACATTTGTTAATTTAGCAAACCAAAATGTTCTCTCAGCATACTGTAGATGTTAGGCTTTTTGTTGATAATGTACTGTGTTTCATCTATTAATATTTAGAAAATAAACATGGGTCTAAGAAAATTCAGTACGTGTCCAATGTGGATTATTACAGTGAAGAAAGCCTTCTCTCATTTATGTGTGTGGGTAGTAGGCAGAAGCAGAACATTTAAATGTTTACCCTTTATGGAAATTATATTGGGCTTTGATATTCTTAAGACAATTCTCACAAAAGCACTTTTAAGTGATTTGGTCTTGGAGGATGGTTGTCATGAAGATGCTCATTATCATTATTATTTTATTTTTGAGAATATTACATATGCTCCCTAATCCCTCCACCCACCTTGCTGCCTCCACCCAGCCCCTACTCCACAACAGGTCTTCAGTGCACTATTGTTTGTGTCATGGGCTATGAATATATGCATATAAATTAATAGGTTAATCTCTTCCTATCCTCCCCACTGCCTCTCCTCTCTCACATTTGTCAGTCTATCCCATGCATCCATGCCTCTGGTGCCTATTTTGTTCATCAGTTTATTTTATTTATTAGATTCCACATGTAAGTGTGATTTGTCTTTTCTTATTACATCAACCTATCATGACTTTTCTCTCCAAAGGAATTTGGAATACGTTCACAAGTGACATTGAGCATCCTATCTAATAAAAGAGTAATATACAAATTTGACCATATCTTTGCTATGCCCATAAGCCATGCCCACCAGCCAATCAGGAGCGTGGGGGCATGGCCAGGCACCCGGGCCGGGGGGCATGGCCAAGGTGGCCCGGGCCTGGGGGGCGTGCTGAGGTGGCCTGGGCCTGGGGTGGCCCGGGGGGACCTAGGAGGACGGGTCTGAGGGGGCCCTGGTCTGGGGGAGCATGTCCAACGTGGCCGGGGATGCTAGGGGACGTGGCCAAGGAGGCCCAGGCCTCAGGGGACCTGGGGGAGGGGCCCTGGAGGGGAGTGTCCAAGGTGGCCAGGGCCACAGGGGGGCCTGGTGGGGTGTGGGGGCAGCCCGTGCCACAGGGATTGTGTGGCCGAGGCAGCTCGGGCTGGGGGCGCCTAGGGGTGTGTGTCCGAGTCGGCCCGGGCCTGGGTGGGTGGGTCCGAGGCCTGTTCTAGCTGGGGGTGAGCTGGCTGGGGCTAAGGCCCTGGCTGGAGCTGTGGGGGGGGCGGGGCTGGAATGGAGCTAGCCATCTACCCAATTGCAGGGTGATGGCTGGGTGCCCAAGGCCTAAAGTCTTGGCCAGAGGGCTCCCAGTATGTGTGAGGGGGCAAGTTGGGCTGAAGGATCTCCCACCCCCCAGTGCACAAATTTCATGCACGGGGCCCCTAGTTCTTTTATAAGAGTTTGCAAATTTTCAAGGGGGTAAAAATTTGTTATGTCTCTTAAGGATCCTGAAGAATGCTTATACTAGTTTTTCTAAGTATGATGATGAATAATTTGAGATGTAAGTACAATTTAATCTTATTATGAAAGTCATTTAATAAAATAATCATAGGGATTATGTGGATAGAAAGTTGATCACAATCAGTTATTCTCATTTAAATCATTAAAGGTAATCCTAAAAACAAGAGATTAGATTTGCTTTCAAACAAAACTGGTTAAAAGAATGAGTCTGTTTCTTTTATTATTATTATTATTAATTATTATAGTTGGCATTTACTATATACCTTGGTGCAGTGATAAACACTATATATTGATTAGCTGATGAACAATGAGGTTAATACTGGCGGTATTATAAAGAAACAAAGGCTTAAAGAATTTAACGACTTGCCCAAGTCCATACAGCATATGAGAGTATTCAAACCAGGAATTATCTGACTCCATACCCATGCTCTCCATCACCACATTCCATGGCTTTTCTCAACTTCTCACTGTACCTGTACTAATAAAAGTCAACCTAGATCTGACCCATAGTACAGGGGTGGGGACATCCAGTCCCTAGGCCATATAAGGCAAGTGAAATCATTTGGTCTGGGCCTGCTGAGACATTAAGGGTGAGTTAATTAAATATTTGACAAATACAGCAGGCTGATTTCTAAGTTGAAATTTGTATGGGCAACAAATGATGTTATAAATATCCAAATGGGCCTTGGCAGAAAAAAAGGTTCCCTATCCCTGCTTTAGAGTGAGGGACCCCAGCACATAATCTAGTTTCTAGAACATGGCAATTTTTAGATTAATTTTGAGCGATGAATTTTAATACTCATGTGTATCAGAGTCATCTGGGGAATTTTAAAACATACTGAGGTTCTGATTCTATTGGTGTTGGTGAGGCCTCTGCGTTGGTGTTTCTTACATTCTCTGTAATTGATATTAATGTGCAGCAAATATATAATGCATAGAGCACACTGTTTCTTGTAGGGCACCAGCATCCAGTGGAATGCTTCAGGTTTATCTCAAGTTTAATTTTAATACATTTGAACTATTAAATAATTAGAATAAAAATATATTAGTGTGTATTAGGTACAAACATTCATCCCAGAATGGGTCTAGCTCACTCGCTTCAGCCTCAACGTCTTTCCAAATTGGCGTACAATACATTGAAGGTTTACCTTCACTTTTTAACTTTCTGCAATTTTCTGATTTTTAATTGTTTGTTGTTGGTGTTTTTGCCATCTGTTTTGATATAGTATGTGTATCTCAAGCACAAGTTGTGGAGTTTGGCACCTAGTAAGCACTCAGTAAATGTCTGTTGAATGAATGACTAGATTTTTGGTTAGTCCATCTGCTTATAAAGTAAACTGACTCTCCCAACTTGGAGCACAAATTCTGTGTGTATCGTTTCCTAGATAATTAGAGAGCACAGCTGATTTAATTGAAAATTGAGGTTATTTGACAAAGCCTGTATGTATAGCTGGGGTGGAACTCTTTTTAGGATATAACACTGTATCTGGAAATTATTAGTTATGTTTTCTAGTAAAGTGAAATGTTTAATATATAGCAAGGTAAATTTTTTAGACTCTCCAGCAAAATTTCACAATAATGAATTTTTGTATGTGTGTGTATTATTAGTAACATTAGATTTAATATTGTAGTTTATATAATCTTGAAGAGAATCTTTGGTTTTGAATTCTAGACTTCATCATTCTCTTCTTTGGTGATAATACTTTTCAACCATGGCACAATATTCTTTATATAAAATAAAATTGGTTGGGAAAATTCCTTTTGTTAGAGATGAGAAGTTGAGCAGTAGGGGCTACTTAAAATATCTCATAGGAAAAATTCTTGGTCTTTGCTTATTCAGGATGGCAGTTTCTAGAAACCTCCCAATTCAGGTATAAATTCCTCGGATAATATAAAAGAAAGCCCACTTCTTGAGTAAAATTGGCTTAGTGCTTATTGTAGAATGGGAAAGGTTTCTTCAGTTAGATTATTTTGAAAGAGGAAAGGACAGTTGAATTGCATCCCAGGCATGTATATTTTCACCTGCTGCTAATTGAAGTTTGCTAGCTTGGAAAGTAACAATGGTCAAGGCACCTTTAAGTGCAAAGAAACCTTGCATATTATTTAGTCCAATCCCCTCATTTTACAGCAGGAAAACCGAGGCCCAGAAAGAAATGAATCTGGAACTCTGACTCCCCTTGGTAACTGCAGTGTAGCCCCATGCTCTGCCTGCCTGGCTGAGATACTGGACAGTTTACTCCGTATGTTTTGGTGTTCATTCTAGAGTGTTTTGCTTACAAAGCCTGAAATACATGTTTTAAACATAATTAGTGTGTGTGTGTGTGTGTGTGTGTGTGTGTGTGTGTGTGTGTGTGTATGTGCGCATGCATAAAATATATGCAAAATAGCACTGGATGAGAGATGTTAAGGCATAAGCAGTCATTTCAAGTGACAATTTGAAATTAATTTTTTTCTGTGGATATATCTAAAATAAAATTACTTTTGAAGAACTCTAAGATCATAAAATCCAAAATTTTTTTGCTGTGTAAGATTTGAACTTTGACATCACAGCTTCCTCCAAGCTCAACCTCACTGTGCCAAAATAAATTTTCTCCTGGCGTTCTAACTTCGGCTAATCTAACAAAAATGGCTACGTGCACCTCAGATTGCAAATTGTTGAAGGAGTTTGGGAGGAAATACTCTAAATTAAGCTATGTAAAAGTAAGGTTCCTAAATTATAAGAAAAAATGAAGGAGCTCACTGTATTTGTTGTGTCTCCTTTTGGGGGTGCAGTAGTCCCTGATTATGGACTTTCCACCATTTCAGTTACCCGTAGTCAATGGCATTCTGAATATTAAATGGAAAATTCCAGAAGTAAGTCATAAGTTTTAAATTGTGTGCCATTTGGAGTAGCGTGACTAAATCTCCTGAGACCCTGCTCACCCCCCCCACATGGGAGCCGCCACATCGGTGATCAGATCGACTGTCCCCATCTGTCACTTACTTGGGGCCCAGTGATGCTGGCCACTCAGGTATGCCAGAGAGAAGCTCTAAAGCACTTTTTTTGAAAGGTTGAACTTCTCTACTTAATAAGAATGCTGAGGTGGCTAACAATATGTCTTCTGTTTGGAATTGTGAAGATGCCAAAATGTTTGAAGAAGACTAGGTTCAATTTAATAAGATATACTGAGTGAATGAGAGAGAGAGAGAGAGAGAGAGAGAGAGAGAGAGAGAGAGAGAGCCCTCATTCAGAAAACTTTTGTGACTGTATATCATTATAATTGTTATACTTTGTAATTGTTATTAATTTCTTATTGTGCCTAATTTATAAGTTAAATTTTGTCATAGGCGTGGCTGTATAAGAAAACACATGGTATATATTGGGTTGGGTACTATCTGTGGTTTCAGGCATCCACTGGAGGTCTTGGAACCTATTTCCTGAGGCAGGTGAGGGGGAGCTACTGTTTAGAATTGTATCTTCTTATGGGAGATATAGTTTAAAGGCATGGACTTCAGAGCCAAGTTAGCCACGCTGCAAGTCTCACTCTACTTCTTAGGAGCCAGGGCCCTAGGGCGTGACAGGGCATCTGTGACCCTCCTTGGGCTGAATGGCAAAATTACCCTGAGATAAAAGTGAATTTGGGTGTGTTCCCAAGGCACCAACATTAAGGGAGTACAAACATTTTAAAAAATACACATTTAAAATAGTGTAATGTTTACATGATGGCAGCATATATGCTAAGCTTAGCACCTAGTTAGGAAGAAAGAGTAAAATAGGCAGCCACCATGTGACAAGCATTGTTACCTACAGATGAGGCACATTGCCAAGATGGTCTGATGGTCTGGCTTTCCCTGGGCTCATATTGCCTGTGGCTTTTCAGAGCCTGCCAACCTCACAGGGGTATTAAAAGGTTTTGTGAGATAATATATGAAATGCTGCTATGATGGGATAAATGTTAGCCATTGGGGCAATTTCTTAAGTTCTCAGAATTTAATATTATGCTGACTTTTTTTTTTAAATCAACCTTGTGTCTCTTCTAGACTTTCTTCAGGGTACGGCCACAGTTGATTTTTTTTTATATACCTTCCAAGTACAGTGCCTGATTTGGAGTAGGTTCTATTTAAAAAGTTGAAATAAATGTACACAGTCATCCAAAAGTCATTTTGTTGGGGATCTTGTTATCATTTTGACAATTCATATTTTTGCCCTAATATCATAAGAAGGTAATAAAGAAGAGTTGAGTATGTATCTTACTCTCTGATGGTTTCAGCCATCTTGGAAATCGATCAGGCATGGAAGAGCCAGTGCTGAGTGACTCTAATGTGAGGACAGACTATATCTCTGTATTATCTGCCCCAGGTCTCTCCTCTGAGTTTCAGTTCATTTGAAATACACAGCCTACCTCATTTTATTGCATATTGTTTTATTGTGCTTCAACACATATTACACTTTTTATAAATTGTAGGGAAAATCTTCCAAAGGAAAAAAGGTGGTTACCAGCTTTATGGTGATACTTCTTTTATTGCAGTGGTCTGGAACAGAACCTGCAGTATCTCAAGTAGACCTTTAATGGGTTGAAATCCATAAATTAAAAATCTTCCTTATTTATATTATTTTCACTGGGCATTAATGATCCAGAGAAATGGAATCATAGAATTCCATTTCCCCCCTTGTATTGTTTTCTTATTTAAAGATTTCTTTGAGGTCGAAGCCTTTAAATAATGAAAATTACTAAAATAAATACAGTAGTAATTGTAAAGAAATTCATTAAGTCAGTAAGTCCTTAGAAGCAAGGTACTAGGCAATCAACATTAGCACCTTTTTTGAGAATACATAACACAGTGCCCTCTCAAGTAACTTGGCTTTTGGCTGTGGCTTTGACTTGAAAAATAAATCTTTAAGTTATTATGCAGTAAATCGCAGAATCATTTCTCTTGAAGTTTATAGCAGAGCAAGTTGAAGGTGATAAAATTCTTATTAACAAGGAGTTCGCAGTTTTATGTGTGATTAAAGACATACACTTCTAGTTATATATAGCTTACGTTCAGACTTTAAAAACTCTCATTATCATAAAATCAGCTATGACATATAAATTGATTGAAAAGCAAGCCATAGTTCTTATACCACTTCGGAAAGAAAAGGTAGATGTATCACAGTATGGTTTTTATAACGTATATTTTTCACTTGTTGATGGCAGATAGTTGAAGTAAAAAGACACTTAGCATTCACATGAGAGCTTGGAAAATGTTTTTATAATAATGGAAACATGAAATACTCGCTGTGGTCCATCTTGCTGTTTCCACATGGTGCTCATTCCATCTTGGTACATATAGAATTTCCTCATTTTTAAAATAGCAGCTAAATGTCGTTATATTTGGATTTATATAACGCATTTCACCTATAGAGGAATGGTTATGTTGTTTAAAAATGTTTGGTGTGCCAAAACAGGTTTAGCTCAGTGGATAGAATGTCGACCTGCGGACTGAAAAGTCCCAGGTTCGACTCCAGTCAAGGGCATGTACCTTGGTTGAGGACATATCCCCAGTAGGGGATGTGCAGGAGGCAGCTGATTGATGTTTCTCTCCCATTGATGTTTCTAACTTTCTATCCCTCTCCCTTCCTCACTATAAAAAAATCAATAAAATATATTAAAAAATTAAAAAAACGTTTGCTGCTATAAACCATGATGCACAGAATAGCTGTGTGCATGTGTCATTGAGCTCATGGGTGAATACTCTGTAGATAACTTTCTAACAGGAAAATTGCTAGGTCTGGGGTCTTTTATTTTTTATAAATATGGCCAAATTGTCCTTCAGGTAAGTTGTACTTACATTCCCACCTAGAGTGTGAGAAGATACATAATTCTTTACATATGTATAGCAAGCTTTTTGTAAATCAAATTTTCAAAATTTCTGTACTCAATTATTTGCTTTTCATTTTTCTTTACCATTTATTTAGTTTTGCATTGCTTAGTTTTATTTTGCTCTTCTTTTTCAAATTCTTGGGTAAGTTTGGATAATTACTCAGTAATTTCCTTTTTATTATTATATAAACATTTAAGACTTCATATTTTCTCTTTTACTCTGGCTTTAGCTATTTCTAAATAATTTTCACATCTGTATTTTCTATGTATTCTGTAATTTTATATTTATTTCCTCTAAAACACGTGTATCTTTACTGATATTTTGAGGAGATTTACTGAGGTTTTCTACATGGCCCAATGCAGGGTTAATTTAAAAAAATTTTTTTTATTGATTTCAAAGAAGAAGGGAGAGGAAGAGAGAGATAGAAACATCAATGATGAGAGAGAATCATTAAACGGCTGCCTTCTACAGGCCTCCTACTGGGGACCGAGCTCAGAACCCAGGCATGTTCCCTTGACCAGAATCAAACCTAGGACAACTTCCGCCTGCAGGCCGAGGCTCTTATCCACTGAGCCAAACCCATAGGACAACAGAGTTAATTTTTGCCTGTCTATTCCGTCATTACTTCAAATGAAGTTATTGTCCTGGTTTACATGATATAGACATTTATTATCAGTTACCTTTTTAGTTTTGTTCTTTAGGTGTAAGATGGCTTTTATTATTTCTTATCCACTTGATCTCATGTGAGCTGAGAAAGAAAATTAAGAACCCTATGATATCTTATATTTTCTATAGTTCTCACTTTATAAATTTAGTGCTATATTATTTTACTTAAAGATATCATAACTGTTAAATCTTTAGTGGGTTGAACTCTTGATCATCATTGAATTTTTTTTGCTTTGGCTTAATGTTTATGACCCTAAACTTAACCTTATTTAATATTAAGTTCATAACTCTTAAATTCATTTTATTTGCATTTTTTAAAATGCTTTTGTCCATAACTATTATTTTTACCACTCCTAAACAATTTAAGTTTATTTCTTATGTACTACATATAGTAGTTATGATTTGGCTTGAAGAATCTCTATCAATAGATAATAAAATTATTAAAATGATTATTTAAAAGACCAATTTGTTATGCCTAATTCTGTCATTGTATTTTGTGTGTGCTCCTATTTATTTAGACAAAATTTATTGGCTTTTCTGTACATGTGGTGTTCAATTTTAGTATTATTTTACTCCCTCTCAGTTGCTTCCTTACTGTCTTTTCCTTCACAAATTTTGTTTAACACATTTTTATTAGTCCTGATACTTGTATTTATTGACTATCTGTGACATATTTTGAATTCTCAGCTCTAAAAAGAGAGAAAAACAACATACATCTACTACATTCTCCTTCTTTATTCAAGTTTGGTATAGTATCTCTACATTTTATAGTTCTATGACCATAATGAATGTAAGTTTGATTTTTTTCTTTATCCTAGTATTAGACAAATTCAGTGGTTACTGTCATTTGCTATTCTTGTTCCATTGTCCTCCTCTTCTGCTGAAATTTATCCTCTTTCAATAAATTTTTAACTCTTTCATGGATACGTTTTTGGGTCAATATTCTCTGAGTTCTTATATGTTCAAATATGTTTTCCTGTGGCATTTATACTCAAACAATTGCTTAGCTTGGTATGAAATTCTTGGCTTATGCTTTTCCTAAGATCTTCCTAGGCATCACTCTACCATGTGCTAGCTACATACTCTGTTCTGGAGAATTCTGTGGACAGTTGACAGAAGAAAAAGAGAGGGACACTTAATAAGTTACATAACATCTAATCACTGGGTTGTACACCTAAAACTAACATAGCATTGTATGTCAACTATTATTGAAAAATAAAAACAAAAATTTTAATTAAAAAATTACCTTTCAAAAAAATCTCTCAAAACATGAAAATTTAACATAAATCTCATAATAGCAAAGGATTCCTAAACAACACCCAATTTTCCTAAATTGTATCTGAAAGTATTATTATAGCATATGAAATAATAATGGCATGTATTGTTAAGTAAAATTTAATTTACTTTTAATATTATTTATAAAAATTCAAGTAAAGGTATAATTTATTTTAGATGCATTCTAGTACCTGCAGAAATATTGTAATATTTTAAATTTTATCTGGTAATTTTAGCAGATTAAAAAATTTATTTTGTGCTATTTCTTATTTCCTGAGGAATCAAGAAAAATGTGATACTCTGCTTCTACCAATTTTATCAAATGGAAGAAAAAGTATGTCATAATCACTTGAGAAGAATTTCAAAATTCAACAGTTCTCTTTTACCACTCCCCATCATCTTCATTTAAGAATCAGTAATTAGGTATCAAATTAAATGTGGTAGTGAGAGGAAGGAGATAATCTTTTTTATTATTTTTTAAATTTCTTTATTGATCAAGGTATTACATATGTGTCCTCAGCAGAGGGAATCTTTTAGAATCCTTTTCAAGGCAGGCTTCTTGATGTGGTAACTCTGGAGCTGGGTAGGTTTTTGTGAAGGTAGAGAAGGCAGGGAGATTAGGTCCCTGGAAAACTGAATGTTCAGAAAGTGCCACATAATTAGTGCCACTGGTGCAGCCCTGTTTCTTGTGTCGCTGCGGCTTCCAGAAGGTCCAACGCATGAGTTGTGCACCTTCTTTATCCAGAGGCAGCATTTTCTACCTGGAAGACATAGAATCAGCAGGATTGGCTACAAATGAAGTTAGTTTTTGAGTTTGTTATGTGATTAGAGCCCTTGAAACAGGCTGAGTTTTAAAATACTATTTTAACCTGATTTCCATTCACACTGAAGATTGTCTTAAAAGAATCACCGAGTATGCAATCCAGATCTCTTGAGGGTTTCTGTCAAGTGTAGGCCTAGGACTTCAGAATAGCTCTGGGACAGAGTTCCCATATGAGGAAGAATAGTTGAATTTGGTTTGCATTAACATTTCTCAGACAGTATAAATTTTATTGCCATGGGTGTGTTGGTGGGAATGGGGTGGAGGAGGATGTAATGACAGGTATGTGTATATTGTTTTAATGATAAAGATATTATTATTAATATCTTTTAATATTATGTTTTAGATAGTTTCTGTTCTAAAGGTTTCAAGGTCTATTTTTAACACAGAGAGATTTTAAATGGGAGCCAATTAACCTGTGCCTTTCAATGCACTATGAAATCACACAATAATTTCCAGGCTCTACAATTTCTGGATATAGCTAGAGCTATGTTACTTGTTTTAATATTTTTAATCTTCATACAAGGATATATTTTTATTGATTTTCAAAAAGAGAGAAAAGAAGAGAGAGAGGGGGGAAAAAAACCAATCAGTTGCCTCCTATATGCTTCCCGACCAGAGATCAAATCCCCAACCTAGCTATGTGCCCTGATTGGGAATCGAACCCATAACCTTTTTGGTGTCTGGCATGACTCTCCTACAAACTGAGCCACCCAGCCAGGGCATATGTTTTAATTTTTAAATTGTATTTAACAAACATTTGTTGAATATTGTGAGTTAGGGAAACACAGGTGAATAAGTTACCACCCATATATTCCAAAATAACAAAAGAGAAACCAAATTCATGAGAATTTGGGGAAGTAATGAGAACTGAATGGGAGCTCTGTGGTATGGTTAGCATTTCCTGACCCCAAGGCTTCTTAAGCATTCGGATTTCTTAAAGTCTGTGGCTTCCCTGTACACATCAATAATAGATTAGGCCTGTGGCATGCCCCCTCTCTCCATCACTTACCTTCTAACCAGTTTTCACACAATACAAACAAATGTAAATGTCCTTATTTATTCTAGATGCAGTTGATCAAACGCTTATAAATATGGGATTTTGAGACAGAGAGATTAGAGTCAATTTACATCTCTGAGCCTTATTAACCATGTGACATCAGGCTCTTCATTTGATCTGTAAAACAAAAATTATGGGAAGGGTCCTTTGAAGACTAAATAATAAATTATGTCAACTATAGTTGAAAAATAAAAGGTTACTTTTAAAAAGACTATATGCGGTAATTCAGCTAAAGGACTTAGCAAAATGCTTGGCACATAATAACGTGCATATGGTATATATTCCTCTCATAATTATTGTTAATAAATTGCTAACTCCTAAAAGATAGGAAGCAAGTTTATTCAATCTTTATATCTGAGCATTAGGGACAGCGTTTTGCATGATTCAGTAATTTAACAAATGTTTGTTCAATGAGGAAATGTTAATAAATTATGCAAGGCTACCAGCTGCTGAGATCTTCAGGAGAAAACATACTCTTACAAGGTTTCAAGGACATTGGTGTTGCCTCATTTCCTACATCCAGCAATACCATCTAAAGCACAAATACCTCAGGTGCTGATTTAGGATTGGATAATGATTGTATCAGTGTGTATAATTATAAAGAAAAAATGCAGATATCTATTAATAGGAAGTAGACAAGTGGCAATACATCCACATCAATGAAGCTATGTAGCATTTTAAAAAAGATGGATCAATATAATAACACTTTAAGAAGTACTACAACATATTGATAAGCAAATAGAGCAAGATATAAAAATATACAACCATACATAAGATGATTCAATTATTTCAAAACATATAAAATTAACAATTTTTATACCTATAAGAGGGGCAATCTATATATATAAAAGCCAGTGACTGTAATGGTCAAAAGGATTGGTCACTATGATGCCACTGTGGCCAGTGAACCGCTGATCAGGGGGTGGGGCTGGCCAGCCAACTTCACGGCCCCTTTCCCCTGCCAGCCTATCCCTGATTGGGCTCTCCCACCCTGATCAAGAGCTGGCCTCCAGCCAAATGCCCACTCACTTTCCCCCAGCCAGCCCTGCCCCGATCAGCCCACCCCACCATCAATAAGCCTGCAGCCTCTCTTCCCAGCCGCCCACCACTGATTGTACTCTCACCCCAAAAGGGGGTGGGGCTGGCTGGCCAGCCTCCTGCAGCCCCTCCTCCCGACTTGCCATGCCCCTGATGGGTCCCCACCTGCCTGATTGGTCCACAGCCCCTCCCCCCACCATCCCCACCCTAAATTGCCCACCACCCCAATTGGAGATGGGGCTAGCCCACCAACCTCCTGCAACCCACCCCCATTCAGCCTCCCTACTCCATTAGAGGTAGGGCTGGCTAGCCAACCACCCATGGCCCCTCCCTCAGGCCTCTGGCACCCAATCAGCACCCCCTACTCCCCTATCCCCCTACCCTATTTGGGGATAAGGCCAGCCAACCCACCACCCACAGCCTCTCCCCATGGCTGGCCATGCCCACAATTGGCCCTTCAACCCCAATTGGGGGCAGGGCCCATGAACCTATCTCTCGCAGCCCCTTCTCCCAGCTGGCCCAGCCCTGATCAGGCTTTGATCAGGGCAGGCCGGCTGGCCAGCCAACTTCCTGTCATCTCCTCCAGACAGGCCCAGCCCCAATCCACCCTGATTAAGGCTAGCTGGCCAGACCCCACCATGCAGTAGGATCCCTCAGCCTGGCTGAGCCCTCTCGCAATCCAGGACCTCTTGGAGGATGTCAGATAGCCGGTTTCTGCCCGATTCTCACTGGGCTGATCCAGACAGATGGAGCCTGATCCTGTGCTTTGAGTGTCTGTCACCTGGTGGTCAGTTCATATCATAGCAACCAGTCAACTGATTGCTTAGGCTTTTATAGATAGATAGATAGATAGATAGATAGATAGATAGATAGATAGATAGATGATAGATGATAGATTATATATGTATAGATATTTAGTGTTCTTTCTATGTTCCCTTTGTAAACATAAAGAAAAAAATAATTCTGATGATACAAACTAAACTGATAAAAATACATGTCATGAGTGTTGGAGTGCACAAGGAAAACTTTTATATTGCAGAATATTTTGCAAGAAACATTCTTTAAGAAATTTCTTGGTTTTTTTTAACTATAGTATTAAACAAGAAATTTATAGAGCTATCACTTTGTTCAACCTTTGTAAGTTGAAAGTGACAACACCCTAGTCAAACCAACTTAAGTAAAACGGAATATTTCGTTTCCAGATTGGGATCCAAGTTGGTGTTACTGGCTTTGGATAGACTAGCTCTAGGGTCTCAAGCAATGTCCACATGTTTCTCTACATCTTCCAGTTCTGCTTGCTCCTACATGCAGAATTTCTCTTTATGGCAGCAATATAACATACAGACATATACTATTATCATTTGGTTTAGGTAACTCAGCAAACAGTAGCCTTTCCATATAGATTTAGAAAAAAAAAAAATTCATGGTGAACTCTGATTGGCTTAGTTTGGGTCACATGTTTATTCCAGAACCAATCATTATAGTCAGAGTCTGAAGCAATCAACTGAGTCATATGGTTGGTATGAGAACAACTCAACAGGGAAGATAGAACTGATTGCTCTTAGGAAAGAATGATTCTGTTTCCAGAAGAATGGGGAAGGAGGATGCATATAAGCCAAGGCAAAACAACTGATCTCTACTACCGCTGTTTAAGGTTTACCCTGGAGTGTAATTGAACTCCTACAACTCAAGAGCAGAAACAAAACTTATAACTCAATTAAAAAACAGGCTAAATAATTGTCAGACATTTCTCCAGAGAAAACATACAAATAGCCAATAGGTATGTGAAAAGGAGTTTGACATCACTCATCATCAGAGAAATGCATGCAAATCAAAATTCCAAAGAGATATAACCTCACACCTATTAAGAGGACTATTTTAAAAAGGATAGTAAGTGTTGGTGAGGATGTGGAGAAATTGGAACCCTTGTATATTTGGTATGCATGCAAAATGGTGCATCCATTATGGAAAACTATGGGAATTCCTCAAAAAATTAAAAGTAGAACTGCCATAAGATCTTGTAGGTATTCCAAAGAATGGAAATCAAGATCCTAAGAGAACTTGAGTGTGCATTGTAGCACTGTTTCTAGTAGGCAAGAAGTGGAAATGTACACCAAAGGATGAATGAATAAAGACAATGTGGTATATCCATACAATGGAATATTATTCAGCCTTTAAAAAGTCCTGCAATATGCAAAAACATGGATAAATAAGACAGTCACAGAAGTACACATATTACATAATTTCATTTATATGAGGTATCTAAAATAAACAGAAACAGAATAGAACCGTGGTTGCTAGGGACTTGGCTTGGGTAAGGAGGAAATGGGAAGATGTAGTCAAATGGTACAATTCCAGTTAACATTCTGGAAATCTAATGCACAACAAGGTGACTAGAGTGAACTCTATTGCACACTTGAAAGTTGTTAAGACAGTAGATCTTAAATATTCTCAACACACTAAAAAATGGTAATTATATGAGGTGACGGATGCATTAACTAACTTTACAGTGGTAATCATTTTTCGGTATATACATATGTCAGATCATCATGTTGTATACCTTAAACTTATACAGTGTTATATACCAATTATTTCTCAATAAAGCTGGGGGGTGTAAAAGGACATCTGAGGACATGTCTAGAGAATAAAATATGATTTGATAACATTTTCTCTTACTCTCTCAAATACACAAATATAAGAAAAATTTATTAGTTCATTTTATCTGAAAGTGAAGAATTGACCTAAATAACAGACATATGCCTAAAAGAATAAATATGCACCTTATTTAACATCATTGAGTACTCAGATTCTGCCTTTATGAAGCATCATGTTATTAGGCAGACTTCTAAGTTCTTTGGAATTTTTCGCCAAACTTACTGAACTGAAAATAAAATTTAGTATTGAGCGGGGATTAAAATGCTTAATTTTGTACTTTGCAATTCTCCTTGATTCTCACATTTTATTCTAATTAGTTTGTAAGAGTTTCCTTTGTTAAAAGAAAATTTTATATTCTATTGGAAAACATTAATCTGAAATTTAAATTTCACATTTTAAGACATTTCTTTCAATGCTTTTTTAGTGTACAGATGATTACACACTATATTAGCAGTGTAATTTTTCTTTTTGATTACCCAAAAGAAGAATCAAAATTCTACATAAGAAAATAGACTTAGAAATGCCTGTTTGGTCCATTTTTTCATATTATCCTTATTTTCCTTTTTTATAAATTCAAATTATTCTTGCAGGGTACCTCTGGGCTTCATAAGAGTTTACTGGGACTTTCAGATTACTCTGAGTAAGCACAACCCAATGACATGGTATTTTCTGCTTTCTCACTTGCAAGTATTCCTGATTCTATTCTCAAAGTTCCGTATCTAAAGGAATGTGCACCTGTTACTGAAGAAAGGAAAGAGTAGCAGCTGCCCTTACCTGAATGCTCACATTCACTTCCTTCTATTGTTATTTTCCTTTGTTTTCTCTTTGTTCAAGAGACGTTAACCCTATCACACTTCCAAATGGAGTTCTATCTAGCATCTAAGGTGGCATTGTACATATTTATTTTCCTGTCTTTTTGACTTCACAATTGTCTGAAGGGCATGTGATCTTTGACTCTTTGCTCTTCTTTATAATAATGATAAATATTTTTTCTAGTTCCTCTAAGTCTAAGAATAATATTAAAAACATTTTATAATTTGTGATTTGTTGTGAAGTTTTTCTGTTGGACTATTAACTAATGGCTATTTATGGAAACAGTTTTATCTTGTTATAATTTTTTAAAATAGTTTACATATTTTTGGTGACATAGCTATTTGAAACTCAAAAATATAAACCTGGGTTGCCATGGATATGTACATGCAGAAGCTTACTTATTTCATCAATTTATTACAAAACTAACAAAACTATTTCTAGTGTGTAATGTAGTTTAACCAATAACACTGATGTGGTAATTGAGGTTCGTCTTCTTATTCACTAAGGTTATTTTATTAACAATATTCCTCTTTAATTGTGTTGTGTGTTTTTTATAATTTTTTTTACCTCTAAAGACACTTTATTGCCAAAAGGCACAGTTTAACAGTGTCAGAATGACTGATCAGCACTCTAGGTTGACTTTTGCTATTTTTCCTTTCTCCTGCTGATATGTCAAGTAAGGTTTATATATAAACCCTCAGAATAATGCTTATTATAATACATTAGACCATCTCACTGGGGAGCTCATAGAATTCTGATTGACCCCGAGGGGAAAAAGGAAAAGATCCAAAAATATCACTGTGCTCTCCCTATTTTAAAGATACCATAACAATTATTAAGTACAGACTAGTGGCAAAATGAAACTGAGTGATATCCAAGAAAGAAGGTGAATGAAAATGAATGGAGAGGTGGGTGGAACCAGACAAACTGTCCATGAGCAGAGGGTTGGATGAAAGGATTAGAAAAGTATTTGTTTTTGACTTTGAGTAGGCCAATGTTAGGTAAGACTGAAATTAACAGAAAGTACTTCTTATTCTGGGTACACAGGATCAAACCTGAATAATAAGTTTTAAAAATCATGAGCTTTATGAAACTTAGAACTTTCCTATTCACTTTTGGTACTTTTTCTTCTTATAATGTGGCCATAAAATAAGGGATATCTTTTTAAAACTAAACAGAGAAAACATGCATTAGAGAACTATTGGGGGAGGGGAAGAAGTTGTTTAGAATATACATATTTAAAGGCAGCTCTATTAACTATTATAATAGCTATTGGGACAAAGTTCTACTGGTTGGAAAGTATAAAACTTCTTTAAAGATTATACTATTTATATAAAGTAACAGAATCTGACAGTGCATGAAAAATGCATCTTCACATAGGTAGAAGAAACAACTTATATATAAATTGCCAGACAAGCTTCTTTTTTATATAAATTATCGGTGAAAACTAAATCTGAAGATATTTTCTTTGTTACAGTTAACATGCTCAAATTAGTTTGGTTGATGTTTTTTGATAATCTGATTTCAATATTAAAATTCAAATGTAAGGTTTGATCTCAGGCTAAATACAGTGAGAATAGTGGAAGTCATAAGTAGCACAGCAACTTAAACATATTAGAAATCCACCATATGTTTGTTGGAGCTGCCACTGCTGAATGAATTTTCAAACATCAGGGCTCCCTGAGTTTTTGGTTTTATGAATTTGACAGCAACATTAAAATGTCAGCACAAATGACTCCACTATTTAGATGTCTAAGTAGTTTAAGAGTCTCAGAAAGAGATGGTTCCTTGGCATAAGCAACTATGGTAATTTCTGCACACTGTGTTTCTTTAGGGAAATGAGCTAAGAGGCAGCTTAGTGAATGCTAAATTTTTACAAAAGAACCACAACAGCATTGATTAAATAGACGCAGGTGGACTGCTAGGCTAGCGATAGAAAGAACTTAGAGTGCAGTGGGGAGATCATTTCTGTAATGGAAGGATGTGGTATGACAGAGCTGGAGAGCCTAGGGAAGCTGCACACAGATGATGCAGCATTTGAGCCAGTCCAGAGGATGATCCTTAGTCTAATTAGACTGGAAGAAGGGCACACTGGGGGTGTAGCAGACCCACTTATATCTCTTCAGATTATTTCAATGCACATTGGCCCAATTTACGACTCCTCACATGGCATCTCTTTGCTTGAGAACTTCCTCTGGTACAGGCTGAAATGCTGGCGATAGCACCTCTCCTCTCAATACCCCTCAAACAGTAACTGGCAGGAGTTGGTGTACAAATTCCCTGGCTCCCTCTGTTTTCAGATAGAATAACTCTGGGAAACCTCAAATCATCCAGGTGCTGTGAAGCTCCAGGTGTTCACTGCAGTAGCTTAATAACATCTTCTGCCTTGTCTTTCCCCTTACAGTCTCATTTCTAAATCTAAGTGTTTCCTGGGAGAGTTATCGGACAGGTTGCAGTCATATTCGTGTTTCCAGGTTTGTTTAGGGGGAACCCAGCCTCAGATATTTAAGACATTTAAGCGATTTCCAATGAGCGGCCACCATGTGCAAAGGCATTTTGGAGATGCCCTGTGAAGAAATTACCCAGCTCACGCCTCTCTCTTGAGAAATAGGAATACAGAGCACCAGAGAGATTGATACATAGAATGTCACAAATAGAAGAGATAGAATTCTGCCTGCTGTGAGGGACTCCAAATTTAGTGTTCTTGATATTACTTGGCATTTCAAAATTCCTTATGTAACAGAGATAAAGATTATGATAAGAAACACTACAGTTTTGACAAAACCCTTTCTGCTTAGTTTTGAAGACATTTAGATATAGACTAGTGTTTTTTATTATATTCTTCAGAGACGAGGAGCGTGGCTATGCTATAGGCCCTGTGAATGGAATTTCAGAAATAATCAAAACATAACCTGTAGAGTAACAAAGTGTTAAAGATCTTCTTACAGAGGAAGAAGCTTCATTTCACGGGAAATCAAAAGGCCATACCAAAGTAATTGAGATTTTGTGAGATGGCGAAATCTAACATAATTACAAACACTAGTAAAGTGGTATGTGAAAAATGTAGTCAACCTATGAAATGTAATAAAACTTTACTTTATGTAGTATTATTAATTCCATTGTTCAAGGCCTCAGTGATATGCTTCAAATTGTCATATCGTGCTACAGATTCAAACAAGTACATATGTGTAATTCCATTAACTCAGATTTTTCCAGGATTTTGTTGAAAATCCTCTTTAATGTAATAAATAAGGTATAAAAAGGATATCTGGGAGCTAAAAGTTGAGTTTTAGAAATATCTACTTTGAGAACATTAGGAAAAGAATAGAATCGAAATCAGAGGTTAAAGGGTTGAGTTTATATTCAGCACCTAATTTAAAACTAAATATTCACAGCTTGTTACAATAATTTTTAATTTATTTTTATTGATTTCATTGGGATGACATGGACATTAAAATTCATTGTAAGAATTTCAGTATTTTTTGTTTACATTAAATAGAATATTTGTAAATTGTGCAAGGTTATAAGAACTCAACTAGATGCTATTTATAAAGACCTCTGAAGCTAAGAGCATTGATAAGTTGTTAATACTTTAACATAACTAATTAAATTACTGGCAGTAACAGAGTAAGAATCAGAAACTTAAGGACATACTAACAGTCTGCCATTTTAAACTTTTTTGTATCATATTTAATATATTTGATTATGTTTTTATAAATATAAAAAGGTAATGATGAGTTATATATATTTATATTTCGACATAAATGAACACATGACAAGTGAGCTGGCCATCAACGGTCTTATCTGCCTACTTTTGAATATAGAAACTAATTAAATTTGAATGCAATATAGTCTAGCCCAGGTGCACCCTCTCTGAACCCCCAAGATACCCCCTGAAAAGACAGAGCCAGTAGCTTTATTTTCTCTGCAAAATTATAGTTTCTTTATATTCATATTATTTTGCTCCTTGTTCTAATGTATTTATACAATATATTAATATGCAATATTTTCCTGTACATGTATGACTCAATTGCTACTTATCTCAGGGCTTGGCACATAGTAGAAGCTAAGTAAATGAGTGGATGGGATGAATGGATAAGTGAATGAAGAAATATGTGTAGAGCAGTCATTGAGGAAAGTTATATGTCTTGTGGCTTTAGAGATTCTGTGACATTTAAATATTTTCAAACATTATTATACATCTCCCCAAACTTAGGGAGATGTCAGGATGCTGTATGAGGAAGGGCAGGAGAATAGAATGGGTTGAATTGGGACAAATTAAGAGAATAAGGAAGGAAAGGGAAGTAACTTTACTTTAAAAAAACTATACCATTTCTTTTGTAATAAAAGACTATAGGGATTAAGACACTGGAGACAAAGTAATTGGGAGGAAATTTGGTGTCTGTCCCAGCCTAGCTCTGTGACCTTGAGCAGGTTAGCTTTTCTGTCCTTCAATTTCTTAATCCATAATTTGCTTCATATGACTGTTTTCATTCTAAAGCATAAGGGTACAAGTAACAGAAAACCTTTTAGTTGCTTAAATAATAAAGGCATTTGATTATCTTGTATAACTAAAAGTCTTGGAGGCAGTAGATTCTAGATTAGTTCAACAGCTTAATATGAGACCACGGAGCTACCTTGTCTTTCTTCTTTTGGCCTCTCACTCATGTTTCATGATGATTACTACAGTCCCAGGCTTCCCCTTCTCAAATGACAGCATCACCCAGGTAGAGAACAATTGGAGAGATGCTAAGTGACTTGGTTCTTTTCTCATTTTTCAGGAAGGAATATCTTTGCCCACCCCCCCCCCCCCCATCATTTTGTTCCCTTATTGACAGAACTAACTGTAAGGGGGCTTAGAAAACAAACATCTTATTTTTAGCTTTTCTAGCAGAAGGAAAACTAAGAAAGAGGCAAATAATGGCAATTGGATAGCCAGCCAAAAGTATATATCACTGGTGTTAAAAGGATTATTACTACTTAGCATCATGCTAACACAGATTTGATATTATTATTATCAAATACTTATTATTTGACAGCTATTACTTATTACAACTACTCTGTGCCACACTGAAAAGAATAATCCAATGTAAGTTAAGACTTTCCATGGTAAAATATGCTACTTCTTACCACTTACAATTATGTTATAAATTATTTGCAAACTCAGTCATTGATATTATTATCCTTTTAATATTATCTCCACCCTCATCCTTTCTTTATCCCACCCCTACTCTATTTTTGTGCAAATTGCCAATTAAAATAAGGCATTAGTTTCTATTTTCAGATAAACTGAAAATAGGTTTTTTTTCTAAAATATCAATTAAGATGAATAGACATTTTTGTTTTAATTATTTATAAACATCCTCAGGAATTAAAGTTAAATTTTATCTTGCAGCTTTACAACTTATAAAATTTTCATTGTAGAAAGCCTTTTGAGATAATACCCAGCCACAGATTTCTATGTATGTGGACAATATAGCTAACGGGAAAATTCATTTAGTGTGTTGTTCCCATCAATTTAATCTTTGAGGACATTACTTATTTCAGTTACAGCATGAATTGTGGTGAGAGAAGAAAGCATTTTGAGGAGATAAAATAGTATGTATTCAGGGAATCAAATAAGAATGCCAAAGAGGTAAATAAAACAAACAAAATGAAAAATAACCTCTAGAGAAAGAGAGCAGGATGAAAGTAAAGTCTACATCCAAGTTTGTTATGCTAGTAAATTAAAATACCCACCCTTTAAATGTGTTAATCACAAGACTTTATATTGTACAAGTTATGTACTAGTATAATTTGCAAAGTCAGTATTCATGAGCAATAGTATTTTTTATGTTTATAAGTAGAAAAACATCGCATTTTAAAAATATTTTTTTTATATTGGAGCTAACAGAAATATACACGATTTTTTGGTAATGTATGCCATCATAACCTGAAAGGATCAGAGGACCAATTAGAGAAAGAGAGACTCTCCTCAGGGAAATCAGATGTGATTTCCACCTAATAAGTAGTTGGAATATTTGGAAATTGGACTATAATCCAAACCTATTATTGTGTGTGTTATCATCTGCTTTGATTGAAAATAAAACATGTCTTATTGAGTTATAATTTATATACCATAAACATAACACATTTAAAGTATGCAATTCTTTGTTTGCAAACAAACTGAAAAAAGAAAAAGAAAAAAGAGAGAATACTTGGTAATGGTGATTTTCAATTAGAGAGCCCAGCTAAATACTAAAAGAATCATTTGGAGGACAGTTTTTTTTTTAATTTAAAATCTTGAAAACAAATGAAAAGTAACATTTAAGCACTGAATTGCTCTTGGTTTCCTGGATTCAGGCATTCTTAGTGCATGCTCTGGGAGCACCAGCTTTTCTTCTCAGATGTCTAGAAGCAAATGTAAACAAACAAAGGAAAAGCTGGGTGGAGAGAGATGGCATGGAGACCTTTGTTTGAAACTAGGTGTGAAGTTTGAGAAAAGTGATTTTGTTGGTATGGGTTATTTTTATTTTTTCTTGATTTCTAATACTTCCTCTTTCTAAAGTGTCATTGTCTATTTCAAATTGCAAAATTTTATAAACATATATTTTAAACTGTTTAATTATAAAAAAAAGTTACTTTCCTAAACAAACAGAAAAATAAACATACTTAAAATTTATCACCCAACCCTGAGCTTTCCTTTTAGTTATTTTGCAGAACCCTTGAATCTTTTACATCTGAGTACTTTAGTGATAGATCAAAATAAAGAACTGATGAGGAGTAAAGCTTAAAGTCCTATGTTCTTCCATTAAGAAAATTAAAGGAAACTAAGATAAGAACCATATATATCAAGCAAAAAAGAAGAAAATAATTGGAACTGCTAAGCCAATTTGTCAATAGACAATTACCAAATATATCTCTCTATAAAACCCTAATGTGCAAATAGAATTGCAGAACAACTGAACTGAAAAACCGGTTGCTATGGTGTGTGCTGTCTACCAGGAGGCGCACATAGAACATGGCAGGTGTCAGCAGCAGGTAGCAGAGTGTGGAACATGATGGGCATCGGCTGCGGTGGGATGGTAGAGCAGGTGAGTGGCGGCTCCAGACCAAGGTGGAGTGCCGATCACTGTCATCAGGGCAGGCCTCTGGTGGTTACTGAAAATTCCTTGTTCCCTTCCACTGCAGTCCCACTGGGCACTTGCACCTGCTGCCAGCACTGGCCCTATTCTCACCTGCTGCTGGTGCCCAGCACTGCTCCTGATTGCTCGGTGCTGTCAGTGGATGCAAGCAATGGCTGCTGGCCCTGATAATCCCTGAGGGCTTATTCATCTCCCCCTGCTCCTGAGAAGTGACCATGGCAGGAGCCATTACTTGTACCCACTGCTGGTGCCGGCCCCAGTCACTTCATGCTGTTAGTGGGTATAAGTGAGGCCAGCACCAGCAGCACTTGGGAGTGGTAGCAGCTGAACCAGGGCTGCTGGCAGACTGGACTTGAGGCTGTGGTGGACAAGGCCGGGCGAGGGTATGGAGGATGGGCCAAGACCCACCCCTGTGTCTACCACAGCCTTGGGGCCCACAGTTCCTTTCAAGGTGCATGAATTTATGCACTGGGCCCCTAGTATTGTCTATACTCTCACTAATGAATCTTCAGAAAGCAGCTATCATTTCTTCATGTTAACTATGTTATGCTTAGACAAGCTTGTCTTAAGTACTTAAGCATTTAAGGTAACCTGTTTACTTGTTATTTATTAGATTACTAGAGGCCTAGTGCATGAAAATTTATGCACTGGAGGGGGGGTTCCCTCAGCCCACCCTGCCCACCTCATAGTCCAGGAGCCCTGAGGGGAAAGAAGTGACCCATCAATCAGGGAAGACAATGCCCCATCACACCTCTGCTGCTACCATTGCTGGCAGCACAAACCTCGACCTGAGCCTCAGGCTTGCCTGCACCTTGGGCCAGTCCTGGATGGCTGCAGGACTGAGGTGACTGAGGGACTCTGGAGGCTGCATGCCTGCCACCCCAGTGGGGCTGAGGGAAATGGGCGCCACCTCTTGTGGCTGTGGGCTCCACCATCTTTGAGGGCATGCCAGTCGTCAATTAGCATATTCTCTCCTTATTGGCTGTGGACACCACTGTCTTTGAGGGTGGGGCAGTCAATTATCATACCCCCTTTTTATTGGCTGCAGGCACTGCCATCTTTGTGATGGTATGATGGTCAATTAGGATACACCCTCTTTATTAGATAGGATTAGATCATTTTTGATATTGGTTCTTTCTACAGCAGAAAAGCTATATCAAGCATAGTAAATTTTTGAGTTAGTGTGGAGTATAAAATGGTGGCACTTAATCTTTCTTTCTTTGAAGTAATATCTTTTTCTTCTTCATCTTTTTTGTGTCCATTTTAATATATTTTTTTAGTTTTAAGAAAAAGCCATAACTTAAAAAATAACTTTTGCATTATTAAGCACATGCTTGCAGCATTATATTAACTTCAACTCTACAAGATAATTTTACCTTTGGATCTAGAGGTTGAAGAAATATTTCATATCAACCACTAAAAAAATAAAGAATTAATATTTGTTTTCTATAAATATTAATTGCTTTTGTCCTCTAGTCTTGCCCCACCTCTGCACAGATATGAGAGTTGAAAGATGAAACAGAAGGACCAGAGAGAGAGAGAGAGAGCAGGGTACTAGGACACGAACTTTATTGAGGAGACCCTTCCCAATGGAGAAAGAGCTCATGTGTGGGGTGAAGGCAGAGAAACTAGGGGAAGGGGAAAAGAGGGGACCCAGCCGGACCACCTCCCGGACTGCCTGGGAGAACAGTCCGGGAGAAAAGGTGCCACATGGCTCACTGAGATACCCTTTAAGGGCTGGAACAGGTAGGGGTTGGGCCCAGGGCAGAATGGGAAGTGGTGGGACACAGGGCACTCTGGTATGCGCTTGATTGGTGGCTCAATGTCTCTGTGGCAGATTTCAATTACATCATAACTCCGCCCACCAGTTGGGGGGGGGTACCTATCAAGAATCATTTTCTAAATCCTGATCACATTTACTCCCACATTTAAAAACCTCAGTGACCTCCTCCACCCCATCCAATTTAATGATATAGTTTAAGCATCGGAGTTCAAACTCTTACTGTCCACCCCCAAGCAAAACTACTTCCTGTCTGTAAAAGGTATTATGGGCCTCATAGTTCTTTGCATTTACCAGGGCTGTTTTTACTATTTAGAATGCCCTTCTCTCATTTCCATGGTGAAATTGACTAAATTCGTGTGCTTCCAGAAGTAGCTCCTAAATTTCATGTCCCCCTCTGCCGCAGATAGAAAGTCCACTCCCAAAGCTTCCTTAACAGTGCTTCCATTAGCATCTGTGCATAGCTCTGAAACGCAAAAATTAAACTGTAACAGGTTGCTTTCCTCTGGGCAGGATGCAAAGGTGATTTCCCAGGTTCTTGTCTAGGTATATTTGAAGAATGAAGCCACAGGCAAAAGGTAGTATAGGAAAAGGTGGAAATTTATTTGGAAACAAGCACAGACTCCCACATGGGGAAAGGGAGAGAGCCCCACTAAGTCCCTCTTTCCTAAGGTTTATAAAGACTGTAGTTCCTAGTGTCCTGACATCCCCTCTGAGTGGTCACTATAGCAGCTTCAGAGCTCAAACCTCATGTGGGGTCCCCCTACTCTTCTCCCTTTTATTTTTCTACTTCCTGTGGTTTCCCCCTTTATTCTGTGACTGGGTGTCTTCCTCTCCCTTTATTCTGTGAAATGGCAATTCCCAGCTCCTTTATTATGTGAATGTATGCCTTCTGGCTGCTCTCAGCTTTGCAGCCCTGCAGTTCTCCCCAGTGGACCCCCTAATTCATAAAACTCCCTAAAACTGCCTATTTTACTCCTAAAAACTCCTTTCATCTTCTTCCAGACCTGGATTTAGGGGCAAACCTGGGAGTATATACCTGGTCCCTGTTTCCTAAGGGGCATTTGAATTCCCTTAGACATACCATACATAATACCACTGGAAATGTTCTAAAGAGGAGGACATTAACTTTATTAGCACTCTTCTCAATAAGACTAAAGTGTGTGGTTGAGAAGAATTGATTAAAAACAAGTAGGGTCCAATAGTGAAAATCCCCAGGAAATGGTTTCCAGTCACTAGATGGTCTTGGCCCCAACCTACCTTTTCTGGTGAATAAGTCTGGATACTTGTGACACTTTTGCATTCCCAGGTGGAGTTAACATGTTTTATGTCAGTGCTGAATGACTTGGGGCAAGAGGCAAGGCTAGCTAGGCCTAGCAATCTTGAATCATTTGCCACATAGCACTCAGCAACTCCTTCAAAGTAAGACTTAAAGGATTAAACTTTCTTGAGCCATTAACTGAAGAGTTTGTGTTTTTAGCTTGTCTAGAAGGCTTTCCTGCCCAATCTTGTCTTTAGTCTGGCACTTAGAGACTATGTGAACATCTTGTTTTCTCAGGTAATCTACTTATGTGTTCCATCATACTGTGAACTGGATTTTATTCTCTGTGTCCCCTCAGCACCTGGCATAGTGCTGGACACCTAGCAGACATTCAGAAGATATTGATTAGATCAACAAATCTGTGCAGTTAGTCCAGCCAATGTTCATTAAATCACTTTTAAATAGTGTCTTTGTAAATTTGCTAAAATCTTAATTTCATAATCAGGCTGCAAGTGTGGCATCACATAAATTCTAGGCCTAGATTAAGATACCTATGTAATTCCTCAGCAAATAATGAGTATTTGTATTAATATATTAGTAGCCCTAGAAGTATTTGAATTTACTGAGAAAAGAAAACATTTCTAAAATTTGCTGATAGGTTTTTCTTTTTGCTAGAAGATAAGCACATGCTCAGGTATATCTGGCCCCAGTGTTTCACAGCATTAACTCCTGTGGCGTGTACAAATTCTGCATAGATGTGATCCCACATGGCTCTAGGTGAGTCAGTCTATTAGGTTGTCCCATTACCTGGAAGTAAATATTAGGCAACATTCACTATTCACTTTCTATTCAAAATAGGTAATGCTACAAATGCTTCATTTGTGGCACACTGACATCAGATGGCAGAAATCTAGGGAGGAATTGGTCTTAAAATCTAAAATGTTAGTTTTGTAAAGAACTCAACAGAGCATCAACATTACTCTCATTATATCATTACCTGGAGGCCCAGAGAAATGAGGGACGCTGACAAAGCTCACACAACTTCTTAGTGGTACAGCATGGAGAAGAATCCAGATGCCTGGGCTTCTTTACTACTCGCATTCTACATAAACATACCTCAATGGCTTCTTATCACTCTGCTCTCTGCCCTTTCATCAGAACTGAAGGTAACACGATTTGTGTAATGGGGAGACTAGGAAACTGAAGAGTGACTGAGAATTTGCTGTCTCTTATATGGGCAAGATAACAACAAAAGGCTTTATGAGTCCAAAATAGTTTTTGGCTCTAGGTGAATGCTTGAGGAATCACTAACATAACTCAAGCCTGCTGAAAGTGATCATAATTGAAAATTCCAGAATCTTTGGATTTCAGTATGTCCTATAAGGCTGTATTTATGATAAAAGTACCTTTTGTTGACTTCCTTCCTTGTTTGTTTGCCTGTTGCCCATTTTTCCTGCTGTGAGGGTTTAGTGAGTTTTCAAATTGGATTTTCCCCTTATTTGTTTGGTACCAGGTTGTCAGCTCTAGAAACAGAAATTCTCTGGGTTTTGGTCACCAGTCCAGACTGCTTAGTTTAAGGTATTGGCTCTGATCTTCAAAGGCTCTGATAGCCTAGATCCTAGCAAACCCAGAAATATGTTATATTTATTCAGGATCCTGACAGTGAGATAGCATTCACTCCACTCATTGCTTCTGCCAGTCAATTCTGAGGCAGAGATCACAGCCACATTGAATGCTACAGGACTGCATCTATTAGAGATGGAGCAGCGAGATTTCAAGGCATTAAGATTCTTTCGTCTATGAAGATAGTGTTTGTGAACAAGAAAAACTCTCAATAATATTTAACAAAATGAAACAACAGGCCTCATTTGTAACAGATTGTGGACTGTATCACAGAACAGACTATTCCCTTAGTCACAGTTGCAGTTTCAGGAATGTTATCACACCATTTGGATAGGCCTATAAGAAAAAAAGAAATAGAATTGCTGTTTGGTTAAGTATCAGTAAGGAAATTTTAGGCAAAACATTTAAATTATAATGACAGAAATTGAAAAAGGTAGACATACACAGAGACTTTCATAGATAGTAGACAAAATAATGAGGTCATGAAGGAAGGAGAATGGAGCAGAGATGATGTTAAGACCTGCAAAGTGCCCATACAACAGCTCTAAGAATATTTATCTGAGCTTGGGTTGAGGATGGCCTTTCTTAGCATACCATCTACATTGAGAGCTACAAAGGAATTGGCTGCTAGATGTGAATGTATGAATATTTTAAAATTTTTATATGTAACATAAGTTTCTTACAAGTAACAAGTTTCGTAAGAACATAAACAAAATTAAAAGACAAGTGGAAAACTAAAAATACTAGCAACTCATGACAATTGATTAATGTCCTAAGTATAAAAGAGCTATTATGAATGAATAAGAAAATAAAATTCAAATGGAAAGAAGAAGCAATTTACTAGAACAATTACAAATGGCCACAGAAAAATAGAATGTTATAAGTTACCGAATAAATATGTTTCTTTTTCTGTGATCAATTTGGCGGAAAATTAATTTAAATTGATGAAATGCCAGGTTTTGTCAATGATTCAGTAATAGGGACATTTTCATATATTGCTGAGGGGCATGTGAAATGGTACAACATTACTGGATAGCAATTTGGAAATAACTATCAAGAGCCTGAAAAAACATTCATGACTAATGAACCAATTATCCTTCATCCTAAATTGTATCTTAAGGAAATAGTCAGAGATGTGCATAAAAATATGTTATCAAGTATATACATAAAGACTTATTGATAATAGAAATGAAATCAGGCTTATTATCTTGAAGTAAAAAAAGTAACAGTAGAATTCTATTTTGTATTTTCTAAGATTATTCAATGACATGGAGATCAATTCATGATATTATATCCATATTAAACTATATGTAAAGTATGATTCTTAAAATGTTGGTGAAATTTCCAACTATCACATTAATAGTTATTTATGGGTAATAAAATTATAGGCAATAAAAGTATAAACCTTTTATGAATTTTCAAAAAATTTTATATTGAAAAGTTCTTTTATCATCAGGGAAAATTTTTTTCAGCTTTATTACACAAAAGTTAACTAAAATTGAGTGTGTAAAATAGAGAATATTCTGATATTCCTAAAGCTACATTTTGATGTTAAGTTAATATCTTAATAAATTGCCATTATGGCAGATGTTTGAGACTGGGCCAGATTGTCACAATTGGTAAATGATTGAATTATCTAGCATGAGTTATTCTCAGATTGAAGTTCTGATATCCATACCCTCCCCTTTTCTCCTTTTGCTCTTCTGTTCCAAGTCTATGTTCAGAGCTTGGTCTCTATCTGAAGGTTAGAGTCTGAGAATGTCCTCCTTTTATTAAATTTTTGATATCTAAATAAGTAATTAGAATTTTCAAGGCAATGGAGGAAATGTTTGGGGAAACAAGAAAGCACTGAAAATTAATGTGTTCTTACCAGTTTGCTAATAAGTGCTAGGCATCATAAGATAACTTTAAATGACTTGAAAGAAAAGAAAAGGAAGGAAAGAAGGAAGGAAGGAAGTCTAAGTCATTAACATTATCATTCATTTACTCTACAGTCACCAAATTTTGGTTGAGTTTTCATCATCTTCTAGATATTCTGGAGGACCTGGGATACAGTTGATAATTGCCCTACTAGAGATGACATTCAACTAGAAGATAAAGAGCTAAAATAAAAAAAACTCAACAATTTAATAGTCACAGGTTCTGATAAGTGTAAAAAGAACCAAACAAAGAGCAGTGGGTGATGAAACAGAGGTAGAAACATTACAGAAAGATTCTCTAGGGAGATTACACTTTAGCTGGGTGAGACCTGAAGCATGAGGAGTTAATCTTGTAAAGAGCTGGCTGAAGGGGCATTAGAAGAGGGAACACCACAGGTAAATCTCACAGGAAATACAGAAATTAAAAGAAGTCAATGTGACTAAAGCATGATGAGCGGAAGGGGGGGCAGGGGGAGTCTAGAGGTAAAGCTGGAGAGTTAGGATAAAATCTATCAAGGTATATAGACCAAGATGAGGCATTTGGGTTTTGTCCTAACTCCCTGGGGAGAATTGAATGGTTTTACTCATGGGGTGCCATGAACTGTTTTAATCCTGGATGTTGTCATGAAATTTAACCGATTCTTCTCTCGTCTGAGCTGTAGCCAGTATTTTACTTGAAAAGAATTTAAGGCTTAAGGAAAAAATACACATATTAAAGCTTTATCTACCTATTTATTTTCTCAAACAATAATTTTCTCAATTTTTTTTTGGAATCGTTTCAGGTATAACAAAATATTATCGTTCTTTCTTCTATTATCATCCCTCCTACTTCTTATTGAGGAATGCTTCCCAGGAACAGCTGTGGGTCCCATGCAGTCAACTAGTTACCACACACCAGAACATACATCATTTAGGCTCCTATGAATGGCTTCGGCTAGAGTTAGAAAAACAGCAGTCAGAATCTAATTTGGTAGCCAGTTTTAAAGCTATTATAAATCAAACTAGAGGCCCGATGCATGAAATTCATGCAAGAGTAGGCCCTCCTTCTCCTGGCTGCTGGCACCAGCTTCCCTCTGACACCCGGGACCTGGGTTTCCTTCACAGCCCTGGCTTCATCTGAAAGGATGGAAGGACATCTGGTCTAATTAGCAAATGTCTCTTTTATTATTAAAGACTAGAAATTACATTCAACTAGAAGATGAAATAAAATAAAAAAACTCAACCACTTAATAGTTACAGGTTCTGATAAGTGTAAAAAGAATTAAACAATGAGCAGTGGGTGATGAAACAGAAGTAGAAAGATTAAGGAAGGATTCTCCAGGGAGATTACACTTTAGCTGGGTGAGACCTGAAGCATGAGAAGGAGCTAATCTTGTGAAGAGCTGGCTGAAGGGGCATTAATACATGAAATTCGAGCAAGATAGGCCTGCCTTCCCTGGGCTGCCAGCACCGGCTTCCCTCTGGCACCCAGGACTTGGGCTTCCCTCACAGCCTCAGCTTCATCTGGAAGGTCATCCAGATGGATTTCCGTCCAATTAGCATATTACACTTTTATTATTATAGATTGCACAGATATCCTTGGTATTCACTTAATGTGATAGTTATCAGGTTTTCTGGCCAAGTGTATCTTTTGTGAGTGAAGCCTCCTGTTGTCCTGATTAACATCTAAGAATATGCTTTCAGTCAGGAAGAATGCTACATCACAGTTTTATAAAATATCTAATTAGAGTATCTGAAACTAATTTAATTGCATTAAAATAGATTTTATTTTTATTTTATATATTATACATTATGTAATATATAAAATTATATGCTTTAATTAAAACCAGGACTCTGAAACTTACTGTGTGAACTTGGACAAGTATCTAATATTTCTGTGACTCAGTTTCCTCATCTAAAAAATGCAGTGGGGTTAAAATTAAGATAGAAGTAAGAATTAAATCAGTATATATAACTTACCATATATATGTTTGTGTGTGTGTGTGTATATATATGTATGTATTTTTATATATTATCACTAAGTCACATTTGTAAGAATTATTTGAGTTCTTCAGAAACATTTATTTTTCTACTTAATAAATGGAGTGTCCCAGACATAGTGCTATATATTGGGTATACCAAGTGAGTAAGGAAAATGCTTGTCTCTCCAGAGAGGCCTGAGCTTTCTGCCCAGGTCAGACTGCCCCAGCCAGACAGAACTGAGTAGAGAAGGAATATGGAAGTCAGCAGTAATACCCTAAGAAACCCAGAACCATTGGGAGAACCACTGGTCCTTCCTGTGCTCTGTCCTTCTGATGTTAAGGTTAGATCCACTAAGTTACTTTTCCTCTTTTCAGATTGTATTAGTGATCAAAGGAAAGCCACAGGAAGCTTGTATTTTAAAAAAAATTAGCAGCAATATATTATTGTGGTAAACACAGATTATATAATCAGATCGACCTAGATTCAAGCTCATTTACCAGCCATGTGACCTTCTGCAGGTTTTTTTTAACCCCTATGAATCTATGATTCCCTGAAACTATTTCCTCATCTGTAATAGGAGGATAATAATGTTGCCACTTTCTTAGCTTCATCATGAGAACTAAATGATCTATACAGCCTGGCTGGCATAGCTCTGTGGTTGAGTGTTGGCCTATCAGCCAGGGCCTATCAGCCCACAACCATCGATTGCAAGTGATGGTTGTGGGCTCGACCCCTAGTAGAGGGTTTTCAGGAGGCAGCCAATCAATGGTTATCTCTCATTATTGATGTTTCTATCAATCTCTCCCTCTCCCTTCCTCTCTCTGAAACCATTAAAAAACCATTAAAAATAAATAATAATAAAAAATAAATAAATGAGCTATACACTTAGAAGTCTTTAGCACATGCTCAAAAATTTATCATTTTGTTAACATTATTGTAATTAGCCACTGTGTTTATTTTAATAATGAAAAATCATAAAAGATACATGAATTGCCAAATGACTTAATGTGAATTAGAACATAGTTCTCTCTGATTTCAAAATCCATGTTGTCTGTATGGATTTTATGCCTCCTAATGAGGTGGGGGGAGGGCCAATGCCTCTCTAAAACTAAAATCATATAATCCATGCCACTATTAATAATAACAATAATAAAAGGTTCATGATTATTAAAATATGATACCAAAATAAGCATTAGCACGATGACAAAAATAGATAGCAAGAATGGTTTTTATTAGCTTTCTTCATTAAAATCCTCTACCACATGGAGCTTCCGCTTTGAGAATTTTCCAGATCACAGCATGTCCTTGTTTCCTAGGTGAGCAGACCTTATGGTTCAACCCAGGGCTAGCCATTAGTGTCAGAAACCCAGCTGCACAAAGCGAGCTGTGTGGCTGGGGCAGATCTCTGCTCTCCTGGGTGGGAGTCAGATGGTGTTGGAAAAGTAACTGTGAGGCTTGAGCTTGGACTTGTATCTAATTTGAACATCCATTGGCCAAAAGATCTGACTAATGCTACACTGAAATGCTGAGTTTCCTTCCAATTCATGCAATTTATTCAAGCAGTAATTGGAGATTCACTACTGAAATCTCCCTCCCAAAGGTGTTCATTCATGAGTTCTTTAACGTGTTGGTCAGATTTATGGTTTACATAATGTAAATTTATCTTAAATGCCTATATTATGTGTGCACATGTGTGTTTATGTGTATGTGGGGTGTGTGTGTGTGTGTGTTGTCTAGGCTTAGAACAAAGAACATTTACCATCTTAGAAAAATGGAAATATTAATTGGCTTAAAAAGGAACATCTCAAATTCTTATAATTTTAACAAGCCTCTATGGACTCATTAAAATTTCAGAATCATACAAAAAATCATCCCCTTTGTGAATAGAGATTTTTAGTTTCAAAGCTTGAATGAGGATATATTTTAGCTTTTGGCCTATGAAAATTTGTTATACATTTTTACTGTGAGTATAAATATAGGATTTCTATTTTTGGTGAAAAAAGCTACTTATACACCAAGCATTTTGAAAAGTGAAACATTTTAGGTATTAAAGTTTTAGACTCTATTAGTAAAATATATCATTCCCTCTGCACTGCAGAGAGGAAAGCAGTTAAGTACAGCCAGTTGCGGTTCTCTTCCCATTACGGCTTATCCTCTTCCTGGAAGGAGCCAAGAAGGAAATGAAGGTGTTTTGTTTTGCTTTGTTTTTCCTAGAGCAGCAGCTTTTGGAAGGACAGCACATATGACTTCATATTTGAAATAATAAGTTACTAATATTTTTGAGCTCTTATCACATACTGGTTCCTTTTCTAAGGGCTCCGCACATATTAGCTAATTAATTTCACCATATTCCTTTGACATGGGTAGTATTATTATCCGCAATTTGTAGATGAGAAACCAAAGCATAATGAGGTTAAAAAACTTTATCCAGTGGTAAAGCTGGGGTCTAAATTCAGGCCACTGAGTCTATGCCAATAGTGCTAATGCTTTCCATCCTCACAGAAATCTTGAATGGAAACTGTTATAGATCTTGTTTTACAACATGGAAATGGAGGCTCCGAGAGGTTAAATAACTGGTTCCGGGCTACATAGCTATTAAGAGTTGGGACTTGAGTATGAATTGCATCTGGCTACTAAAACTACCAGATAGAGATATGGAGAATGCCTGACTGGTGTGGCTCAATGGTGGAGTGTCAACCTGTAAACTAGGGGATTATAGTTCAACTAGGGGCCTGGTGCACGAAATTCGTGCACTGGGGATGGGTGGTCCCTCAGCCCAACCTGCCCCCTCTCACATACTGAGAGCCCTCAGGGGATGTCCAACTGATGGCTCACCCCTGGCCTGCCCAAGGCCGAAAGCCTCTGGCCGAGACTTTCCATCCTTGGGCAGGGGACCTCGGCCAGGAAACCTCAGCCAGCCATTGCCCTGCCTGGCTCCGCCCTGCCCCCAGCCCAGCCTGGCCTTCCCGAGGTCGGGGGGCAAAAAGGCCTCTTGGCAAAGCCTTTTGCCCCCGGCCTGGGGCACCCAGCAAAGTGATTGCCCTGCAATCTGGGCTCATCACTGCCTGGCCATGCCCCCAGACCACCTGGCCCAGCCTGCCATGGGCAGCAGCCATCTTGGTTGTGTGTTAATTTATACATAGTTCCTGATTGGCTTATGGGCATGACTTGTGGGCATGGCTTATTTGGTATAGCGGAGGTATGGTCAATTTGCTTATTACTCTTTTATTAGATAGGATTCTAGGTCAGGACACATTCTCTGTTTGCCAGCTCAATCCTGTGTGTGTGTGTGTGTGTGTGTGTGTGTGTGTGTGTGTGTGTGTATGGGGGGGTACAGGAGGCAGCCAATAGATGATTCTCTCATCGTGTTTCTGTCTCTTTCCCTCTTCCTTCCTTTCTGAAATCAATAAAAATATAGTTTCTTTTAAAAAGATATGGAGAATGAACCACAGAAGGTCTAATCTCTGCCCATTTATTGATGCAAGCGTGGCTTCCCATTAGCCAGGGCATACCACTACCTCCTTTATGAGCCAGGGTCAAAGAAAAAAAGAAAAAGAAATTACAAGTGTTTAAGTTCAGGCTTCAGATACAATGAAGGTCACTTAGCAGCAGAGGTTCTGAGGTTCTGTTCAACACAATCTCTTTGAGTGTGTTGGGGGCTAGGGGGATGGGGAATCTACTATTACTTAAACTTAAGTTGAGTAAACTTCGTGAAGAAAAATGTTCTAGCTAAATTACTAGTGAATTTTCTCTTGAAGATCCCTAAAGGGATTTATGAGAAGTAAGTCAAAGGATTTAAGAGGATTAGACACTATTATATTTAAAGCGCCCCTATAACATATTCTTGACTCTAGCCTTGCCGAGGGTTTTAAATAGCTCAACTCCAACATGTGCAGAAGGATTTAAGGTCCAAGATGTCCAATGCAGAGAAGAGGAGGTTTGGTGGTGCCTGCTGCCTGCCATTAGACATTTGGAGAAGAATTCTCTGGGAGAGAAACTCGACTTGGAGTTTACAGGGAGGCGCGTTTTATTTCAGTTTTAGGAAAGAACTTTCTGTCAGCTGAGCTGTCCAACCACAGAATGGGCTGTCTGGGTCATTACAGGTGCTCATGCAGGGTTGGGTGGAGCGGAGGGCGGTCAGCAGATGGTGAGATTACTAGGGAGAAAGCAGAGCAGACTATTCTACTTCTGAGGGCTTTTCATTTAACAGAATAAGTGCTGCTTGAGCTACTTAACATCATGAGTCATTTATTTGGATAATTTTAATGAGTCTTAGAATCTATAACCTATAAAAATGCCAAAAGCGGAAATAAGTAAAGAAAATAAGTTATTTTATCCATTTCAAGATTTGGAAATAATTAAGAACTGTTCTTTAGATCAATGGAATATATAAAGAGATTTAACAGTTTTGAAAATATTGTCAAGTGTATCTAATTTTTTGAGCTGTATTTGAGTGTAGTTAGAGGGAAGAAACAGGAAAAATGTGCTCTTTTTACAAAAAAAAAAGGAAAAGAAATAAATTGGCATAGAATTAAAAACACAAATTACTTTCTGATAAAAAATGGTGGATTATCAAAAACCAACTAGCTAATAACTGAAGTCAGCCATAAAGCAAGCAGGATGTTAATGCTGAGATTACAAAATATAGAGGCAAGTGAAGTTATGTACAAAGGCTCACCATTAGGCCGGTCCTGGTGTTCCTCTAGAAGCTTGAATACTATTCTTTTGCACTATGCATACTACATTCATCTATGAGAGCCTCAAAATATCTGTTCAATTAATGTCTAGATACCTGTGGATTCCAATGTTATAATAAACTGAAAATTACACTGGAACTTTTTTTTGAGTGCTATGACAAAAAACACACTTCAGTAAGAGGCTTTGGAAAACTCTGAACTACCTGGTCACTGTGTCATTTACTTTCTGTTTTCTTCAGAACAGCCCCTTCTATATCTAACAGGTATAAAGTAAGACAGTGTGCAGAGTGGAGCGATGCTACATGGAGGCTGCCATGGTGTTTTTAAAAAGAAGGAACATGGTTTTCAAAAGGAAGGATTGTGCCATGTCTATCCTGTGCCTTATTTTCAGCATTGAGGAAGCTCAATCCTATCATGGTTCTTAAATTTAGCATCACTTACACAGGAAGTAAAAAGTGATCAGTGGGAATTAGGCATGCAGCATGGGAGATAATTAGCTTGTTCAAGGGCAGGTTTCCAAGTGCAGAGATTTGATGTGCTGGGTTTGCTTTGTTTTAGGAGACTGAAAACTAATGTGGTCCTGCCAGACTCTCAGGTCTGCTAGAATTTGTTGTGTAGATTTCATAAATATTCACATTCATAAACTGTGTAAACAAGCATTTGAGGCTTATGAGATCCTAACATCCGGGGCTGGGCTTGATTCTTCCTGCTTTTCCCTCATTAGGCTCCCCTTTAAACCCAGGGAGACATCATTCCAGTGAAAACACCCTTTCCTGAAAGTTGGAAGTGAGGATCCTGAAAACCCTGCTTCTTTTGATGTTTTGATAGCAAACAATTCTGGCAGAAACTATTCCAAAGGTAAAAGAAAAACCTCCTCTCAGGCTCTGTCATCCTTCTTTGATCTTTACCTGTTTTGCAATGTCATCTCCAAATCAATTCTCCAGAGGTCTGTGCTCCTCTCTTCTTATTGCTGTTAGGGAGGGCTGTGAATCCTACTTCCCCATTCCACATGAGTTCCTAACAATTCCCTTTGACCAAAGTTATTCTAGAAAAATTAAAGAGGCTAGGCGGGTCATAGGCTGTGTGTTTGCCGAATGGTGCTGTCATTTGTGTGGGGGTTCTTAACAGTTTGGAACAGTGAGGAGCAGGGGAGCAGCAACTGCAGCATTTTAGCATTTTCCTGGAGCATACTTCTCACAGCTGCAATGGAAGCACTTAATAGCATTTAATAGCTTGGAAAGGCTGGAGCCTTGTAGCCTAACTAAAGGCAATATCTTGCAATCTGATGACTACTTTTCTGCAATATGGCTTCAGGAAACTGCCCTTGGAGACTCCCTCCTTCCTCTTTCATCCCATTTATTACCCTAAATTCAGGGTAACTCATAAGAAGCATTCAGGTTTAACCTGTCTTGTTTGACTTCATTACCTGGTACTATCTTGTTTGGCTTCATTACCTGGTACTATAAGTACGCACACTTCTGCTTACTTATTGGAAATTACTGGTGGGTTCTATCCTCAATATCAGCACATACTGCCTAGAAGGTAAATCATAATATTAAGGAGATTTCGTGTGTGCCAGGTGCTGTTCAAGTTCTTCACTGATATTAGCTAATTAGTCTTCACAACAGCCTTACATGTGTGATTTTATGGTTCTCTCCATGTTACAGATGAGGACTTTAAGGACAGAGTAGGTGAGTAAATTGCCCAAGGTTAGGGTGACAATTTGAACAAGCAGCCTGATTTCAGAATTCATAGTGTTAATTACTACATCAATGTCATACCAAAGGAATTTTACCCCAATGCTCACAGAAGGTTAAATCACCAGAAAATTAAGACAGTGGCTTTTTTTTTTTCTGTGGCCCCTTTAACTTATGAAAGAAATAGGAGAGAAGAGAAAGCTTATCTTGCCATTCTGGTAGAATGGTTTCAATTGTAATGTGTTTTAATCATGTTACTAGTTTCTCAAGATCTCAGTGTCTTAGTCAGTGAAATAGGGCTATTTCATATGGCTGTCGTTGGCATGAGCTTATGTAACGCATCTAGAAATCCCTGTCATGTTAGCTGTTAGTGTTTCAGAGCTACCTTTAATCCTTTGTGGAAATATAATTGTGACAGAAAATGAACTTACTGTGTATGGGGGGTATATTAAAGCAATATTGTTTAATAGAAAAATAATTATATGCATGAATTTGACTATACAAGGCAAGGTGAAGGTCTAGATTCCACCTACGGACTAGCTTTTCTACAATAGTGTCAGTGGCTCTGGAACATAGGACCATTGTAAGGGAAATCGTGTGGTAATACAGTATGTCAGGCATTTATTACACTCCAGTGGGGATTCACACGTTCCAAAATTCTGAATTACAGTAAGGTCCCTGTGTGTCGCCTCCTCTGTTACTTCTCCCCAATTCTGCTTCAGAATGCATACTAGTCATGAATCTGGCACTTACCAGTCTCTTCAAGTTAAACAGAAACAGAAAATCATCATAGTCATATAGAGGGAGGAAAAATAAGTCAGATGGCAATGCTCTAAGGATGTGGGAATTCTCCTGGGCAGCAAAGGCTCAACTTCACCCGCTGAGTTCTGATGCCTGGGGGCATGTCGGAATGCAAGTGCCCAGCCCCTGAACTTCACTACTCTAAGAGAAATTCTGCACTTTCTACCTTTACATTGAAAAGTTCCCCTTTATTCTCTCACCACAGGATTTCAAGACAATCTGCACCAACACAGCAGCTCTCTCTTAAAGCCATCCTTAGCGAATGATGGGAGTGGGTATGCACACTTTGGGGAAACTCCATCTTTTATAGAAAGCATTCCGATTGGCACCTCAAGGGTTAAACTTTTGTCGCAGAGAAGGAGTATCAAGTAGCTTTCCAGAAGGGGATAACCCCCAATTTAGAAACTGCTGCCTTTAAAAGATAAGCCAAAGATACATTAGTTTACACTGCTTTCTATGAAAGGGTAACTCCCGGTTCCTAGGGCGTATTCGGCTGGCTGTCATCTATATAATGTTTATATCAGGGTGCAGCAGGTCAATCACAATTACTAACAACCTCAGAACACCACGGAGATAATTGTAGTATAGATCCATTTGACAATAACTCTGAGTTTATTCCGTCACATCCATCAAAAGGAAAGTGTTTATCTTATCATCATTCAGAGGCATCCCTTCTCCCTCCGCGTCCTAGCCCCTCCCCCTGTGCCAGTTTCCAGCCCCTCCAAGATGCTTTGTGCAAGAAAGTGCAAGTTCCCCATTCTGGTCCTATTGATGTTCTCTTTCCCTCTCTTCCTGGCTCCCCCACCCACAAACCAAAGGAGCGGAGCAAATGGCCAGGGTTCTCCCCCAATGCCTGCCCCGCGCTTACGGGGAGGAGAGCGGGCGAGGGAGCGCGCATTCTGAGCAGGCGGCTCTGGCTCCGACCACAGGCTGCTTCCCCAAGGCTGCTCCTCTCCTTCCAAACCGTGCGTCCCCTCCCCGGAGCAGCAGGCGGTGTGCCTCCATTCAGCCGCATTTGGTATGCATGAGCACGGCTGCAGGCAGAGGGGAGGTGGCTTTCTCAGGAAGGTTCAGTGGCTCAGGCAATGCCACTTGACTAGTCTCCCAAGTTCCAGGAAGCCTCTGCCCTAATGGGATTTGCAGATGCGAAGATGACCATGGGAAGCCAGGGTCGCGGGGGACCGTTTGTTTTCTAGGCATTGCTCAGGTTTGCAGCTTCTGTTTTTTTCCTGGTGGAATTGTGAAGGGGGTCATGAATCAAACGGATGCGCCTCGACCCTTAAACTGGACCATCCGGAAGCTGTGCCACGCAGCCTTTCTCCCATCTGTCAGACTTCTGAAGGTACTGTAACTTGCTGCTTCGAATGGTTCTAATTGTGCTTTTTAGGTCTCCACACCCAACTTCGCACGTGGGCCGGGACACACATTTTGGGGAGCAGAAATGCATGCAGTCCTGCTTGACTCTGTTGCCCATGGCTAGAAAGAGGTGCCCTTCAGCCCATCGTGTCGGGAAGAGAAGGTGGTCTGAGCCACATTGGAGAATGAGATTATGGCTTTAGAGAATGGGTTTCCTGAGTACTCCCTGCCCCTCCCAAATATCCCTAAAATAGAATTAATTAACTTCTTTGGGAGGGTGGGAGCAGCAGTGGGAGTGAAATCTTTTCTCCCCTGTGTTTGGCTCCAGGGCGTGTTTTTTCCCTCTCTGGGGAAGCCCTTCGACCCACTTTCCTTTTAGATGGAACCTGAGAGAACAAAGGATTCTCCTCATTATTTAAAAAGTCCTGTGTTCTTAGGTGGGTGCTCAGGTAAAGACAATGAACCTCATCCCATTGTGACTTTTTTTTTTGGTGTTCTTGTTCTTTTCAAAAGCAGCATGATAATTTTAGACTCCTAAGTGAAGTCCGTAGTGAGAAAGTATTGTTAAATATATACTGAATGGTGCCTGGAGCTCTCTCTCTCTCTCCCAAGCTCCGAGTTACACAAAAGAATGGCACTACACCTGAGCTAGGACTGCTGCCATGTGTCTGCAGCTCTCCTCTGTCTAGAGGCAAATGCATTAAAGATACTGAAAAGCCCTCAGAACTCCATAACAATTTATCTTCATCATCTGCCTGTGGGGAAATAAATACAAATAAAATTTTAAAGGTGCAGAAATCAATTTTTTTTCCCCCAAAAAAGAGAACGTGGCAACATTTATTTGGGAAAAGTGCTCATCTCTGGATGTCCCACAGCATTTGGAGTTAAAAAGGAAAGGCAAAGTTCTTAGTTCTCTTTTCCATATAAATAAGATATTTTGATTTAATGACCACTGGACCTTGAGTCCAGTCAGCCATAATGAAAGATTAAAGAATCGGCCCTGAGTAAACTACACTTACCAGGTGTTTTGTTGTTGTTTTTCTTTTCTGAGGCTGTGTTTTGGTTGAGTCAAGTTTATCAAAGGCAATTAGTTCTAAGTGGCTTTTCATAAAGGAGTATATAATACCCACCTTCTGAGTTTCCCTTATTTTGTTCAACACAAACTGCCCCCACGTCCTGTACAAACTCCCATTATATTGTTGTCTTGGTGATGGTTTGTTTCCCTAAAAGAGTATTTAGGAGGAAAAGCAGGTTTGGGGATGGGGAGTGGGAGAGAAGCTTTCTTGGATGTAATGCTTTTCCTGTATTGGAACCACGTGTGTGATAGGGCATGAAAAAGAATGAGACTGCAGAATTAACAAATAAATGAAGGTAAATTTCCCTCTAGGATCACTACTTAATCAAGGCTCTGGGGCAAAGAATGTTTTGGCAATTCCAACTATGATTGTGAAAATTGATTCTAGCAATTTGATGTGCAATGAGAAGCATTTTTTTCGGTTAAAGTTAGTCATTGGCTTCACTCCAAAATAATGTTTTTTTAACTTACACAATGAGCTTAACAGGTGTGTGTATATCACCCTCAATATATATTAATTAATTAATATTTTAGTTTTTTAATGGGAAATGTTATTCATCATTTACTTGTCACAAAACCAGCCAAAAAAGTACCTTTTTGAAGTAGAGTATTTTCAGAAGACCTATCATCTTTTTTAATTTAAAGTACTGTCCATGCTATTTATCAGCAGACGTTGTCAATTATATACCATTACTGTTGTTGGCATACATGCTTAATCCTACCATCCTTGATTAACATCCTTTATTAACATGGTACTTTATAATAACTCATTCAATAAAGTATATTAATGAGTATTCATCCAATTCTTTCAGTATCCCACAGGCAGGATGTATTTTATTAGAGAACTTCTTTTCCAAATGACATCTGGATTTTTGAAAAATCATAGCTGTCCTAGGAGACTTCAGATATTGAGCATATTTCAAGATCTTAAAATATGAAGTGATACCAAATTCTTTCAGCAACACTTAAAAAGAAACAAAAACTGCTTTTCTATATGAGTAATTGCACTGTTGACATTCTGGATATGATTGTTATATAATTTTCTCCCCTCTTGATTGTTTCGGTATTATCTTTGCTTTGTTAGTCCCTATGTATTCTTGCCTGACTTTTATATTTCAAGTAAAATGAAATTTCCTGAATAATCATTTGCATCTTTTGATCAATATTTTCCCTGATTTAGTCAGAAGTTGAATATTTAATAACAATAATTCTTACTATTCTTTTCCTTACTTTCTGCTCCCTTTCTCCCTTGACAATCTCTTGTTCTAACTCCCACCCCCCATGTTAATTTGATGGATGGATGCTCTGTAGTCTATTGAAATCCTAAGCTAACAAACCAAATTCTCCTATTCAACAGGCATATTTTCTTTTCTACCAAGCATTTTCCTAATGTCATATGCCCTTTCCAGTGCCCTTGCTGGTAAGTGCAGTGAAGTCATGATGACATGATCAGATTTAGCTAACCCCAGATCACTCACCATTTCTGAGCTCAAGCCATTTTCCCTCCTATCTTTTCCTCGAAAATGTGTGTTTCTTTGCTAACTTTTTTCAGTACCATGCTAATGTTCAGAAATGGCTTCATAATTCTGTTTCCTGTATTTCTCATTTCCTAATAGAAACAGGATACTAAGGAATCAGAAGGGGAAGGCCACTCTGAAGCATAATGAATGTTGGAATGTACTGCATATTCTTTCTGAAACATCTCATGTGTTGTGTTGTCCATCTCAGAGCAAATTTTGAACATGCCAACCAACTCCAATTTCAAATTTGGGATCACATTTGGAAATAAGATTTGAAAATGAATTTCTGGACAGGCACATGCTGATGATAGCCAGAAGACAGAAGCTACATTTCAAGGGGGACTCTTTCCAAATTGTTTCTCTTTGGTTGTTTGCTTCATTCTTATGTGTTTCAAGATTTCATATTACTATTAATCACACAAAAAGTCAAGTGTATTTCAGTGACAGCATATTTCATAATCAATATCAGATATGCTCTGCCATTGTTTTACTTGGAAGATTTTATTCTGGTAACTTGTGTTGAATTTTAAGATTAATTTTAGGACCCAGCAGTCCACAGGACAACACTCTATCCACTGAGCCAAACCAGTTAGGGCAAAGCTTCCCTTTAATAAGTCTACCAAGCCTTCAATACATAGAAAGCTCTCTGCCCTAAAATTAATCTTAAAATTCAACACAAGTTACCAGAATAAAATCTTCCAAGTAAATTCATTAACAAACTGGTTTTAACACGTGCTTACAAAATCTGCTACGAGTACAGAGCTTTCCTTTCCCCCAACGCAATTCTGGTCAAGGGCATGTACCTTGGTTACGGGCACATCCCCAGTAGGAGGTGTGCAGGAGACAGCTGATGGATGTTTCTCTCTCACCGATGTTTCTAACTCTCTATTCCTCTCCCTTTCCTCTCTGTAAAAAAAGTCAATAATATATATATATATATATATATATATATATATATGTTTTTAAATAAAGGGAAGCCTTTTCAAAAATAGGTTGCGTTGGGGGAAAGGAAAGCTCTGTACTCGTAGCAGATTTTGTAAGCACGTGTTAAAACCAGTTCGTTAATGAAGACCAAAAAGATCAGTATGACTTTTGTATTTTTAAAGTTTTATACTAAGAAAGAATATAACTTTGCTTACTTTGAGCAATATCAGAAGGAGATTAAGGAAATTACATTCTGGACAGTTAGGCCTAATCACTGGATCCTAATTCTATTGTGTTTCTAACCAGCTGTGTAACCTAGGGTAGGTTACATAACTTCTTTGTAGCTTGGTGTCCATATCTTTAAAATGAAGAGTTTACATCTCAGCTTGACTTGGAACCAATGCTGTGATTCCCTGCAATGAAGGCTGCCATGCCTGTGGGCAATGAAGAGCATGCTTTATTGGGACTAAAAACAATTAAGCTGGATTAGATATTAAGTTGTAGTAGGACTAGAAAAACCATCAGGGTTTAAATCATAGAGGGCCTTTTCAGCTAAACTAAGGCATTTGACCATTATCCTAAAAGCTCCAAGGTGCCAATAAAGAGATTTGAGCAGGGAGGTGACGCCCCAATTCAAATATTAAATAGTGTTCTGGGTGTAATGTCTAGAATGGATGGGAAATGCTGGGACTGAAAGCTAAGAGATTAGACTAGAAACATGGAGAATTGATGAAGACCCGGGCTAAGGCTATTGTAATGGAGGTAAAATAAAAAGGGCCTTGTTGAACCGATTGCCTATGGTAGAACCAAGAATATAGGATAACTTCCAAATTTCTGTTTTTGCTGTCTGATTGGATGGTGGTCCCACTGTCTGAGAATAAAGATCCTGAGAAGGAAGGATAGAACTTCTCACTTTGTGGTTGGTTCTTTGGCAAGCTAGAAAAGGTATAGGACTTACCGATTCTAATGACACTGAGACCAATAAGGGATACAAGTCTGCCTCATTGATGAGTATGAGTCCCATTGAATGTTCAATAGAGGACCTGTTTGAAGTAAATCATATACAGTAAGTAATATGACTTCAAATTTCTTAAATTGTACTTTTGTAACTTATACCTTGGCTTCTTATAAAACTATGCATAGTAAACTCCCCATATTTTGGAATCCAGTCAAACAACTCAGTTTTGTTTTATTTTTTCTCTGTTCTCTCTTTTATGTTACCAAAGAAGAATTAATAAAAGTGAACTGGGTTACACAGGGAAATAATGGGAAATGTAGGGATCAAGTTAAGCTACCAGATTACAAATTCTGCCAAGTACCCATCTTTTTTACATTTGTAATTCCTTATAATGGTAATCAATATCTATTATATTGTCTCTTAAGCATAGCAAGGTCCTAACAACAAAATGGATCTCCTTCTGCAATTGATGCCAGGAATTCTAGAAACTGACTTCCCTTTTGTGTTTTCTTAGAAAATAATTATATTGAGATTCATTTAAATTTGAGTTTTAAATGTATGACTTTCAAAAATCTCCCTTACATTTATAAAATTCTGATTCTTTACATGGCAGGTAAAATAATAGTAATGCTAGTGTGAGTAGCACTTAAGGTTCTACAGCAAGAGTGGAAACACATATCTAATATATCTAGACATGCTAGTGAGTGTGGATGAGGAAGATCAGGGAATTTGGTATGACCAATTCCACTAAGTGCCTTAAAGATAGGAAACTTGAAGAGTAAATTGCTTTTAGGAAAATACAGTGTATTGTTAGGCAAAATTTTAAAGACCTAATAACAAAGAAACTTTTGTCCCTCCATCTCAGCACATCAGCCTCAGATTCCCTTTAACAAAATGAGAGAAAGAAAAGAAATTGTGCCCAAACTAAAACCCAGGAGAGAGACAATTTATCTAGTGTGTTTCAAATGGTGGCTCTGACTCAGAATGCTGAACAGTGACCTTGCAACTTGCCTTTCTGTGAAATGTTCCTCAGGCAACCTGAAGGAAATTCCTAAGGCAACAAAAACCTTCCTGTCTCTCTGGAGAGTTCTGTCTTTGGATGCCCTCTGTTGTGGAGGAAAGAATGGGAGTGTGTGGTCCCTGGGGAATGAGGGAGGATGTAGCTGGGAGGTCCCAGTCTAGGGCCACTTGGCTCTGGGATGACTTGTGGAGTCACAGTAATATGGGGCAGGGTTTGTCTCCAGGGAAAGGAATCTGCCTTCCCATGACTTCAGGCAGGGCAAGGGAACTGCCTGTGCCGCAGTGGCTTTTCATCCATCCCCCTCATCTCTTTTCCTGTTGGAGTAATTTCAACTGTCTCCCAGCTCATCCCCAGACAATTAGATCAGACCCTTTTCCCATAATCTAACATGTAAAAAGAGTTTTAAAGATTGTGGCTAACAAAAGTGTTTAGTAACTTTGTTGAAGGATCAAGGAATGAACAATCACGTGAGTGATGTATGAAATCCTAAGGATGCTTAGGAATCACTCAGGGAGCTTGTAAGCAAAGCAAACATTAAAGCCCATCCCCTGGGTGCTGATTCAGTTGGTAGGTGGTGGGCCCAGGACTTTGCATTTGAACAAGCTCTCCCAGGAATTCTATCGTGAATAACTCTTGGAAGCATTGAGAACAGCTGCCATAGATTGAGCTGAGCTGGAGGGAAACTCCATTAAATTCCCTTTCTTATGTTGGCATCTGGGCAGAACAGAGCATGTGTTAGTCAAGCATGAGAGCAAAAGGTTTTAAGTAAACAGTTCATGGGTTTTCAAGATTTAATCATGAAAGGTTATTTACAGATAGAGAAGTAAATTCAGCTGCCCTGTTTTGCAGATTATATAACATAATCTGAAGTAATGTCTGTCCATATTCTTTTTATTTTTTGTTTATTTATATATTCCTATGTGTATTTTCATGATTTTTAAATCATGTGACATACAATATTACATTTTTCTATCATTGAATTCATATGGAGATATAATTGTGAATCAGAGCTTCCAAAGATAGTGTCCATGGTCAAAATTGTGCCACATCCTACCTATGCACCCCCCCCCCTTTAAAAATATTTTTATTGATTTTATAGAGGAAGGGAGAGGAAGAGAGAGAGAGAGAGAAACATCAATGATAAGAGAGAATCATTGATCAGTTACCTCCTGAATGCCCCTTACTGGGAATCGAGCTTGTAATCAGGTCATGTTCCTGATCAGGAATCGAACTGTGATCTCCTGCCTGGTTCATGGGTTGATGTTCAACCACTGAGTCATACCAGCCTGACTGCCTGTGCCCAATTATCTAACACTAGGGGCCCAGTACACAAAATTCATGCACTGGGGGTGGGTGGTCCCTCAACCCAACCTGCTCCCTCTCACATACTGGGAGTTCTCAGGGGATGTCCAGCCTCACCCCCAGCCTGCCCAAGGCCTAAAGCCTCTGGCAAAGGTTTAGGCCTTGGGCACCCAGTGGTCACCCTGCTCAGCTCAGCCCCGGCTGCTTGTGACCACCTGGCCCCTGGGGCTTGGTGCTCGCCGCCACCGTTTTGTTGTTTTATCTCCACTCCCTGGGCCCGGCACTCGTTCCACTTGGCCCTGCCCCGCTCCTGATTGGCTGGTAGCATAGCCAATCAGGAGCAAAGGTATGGTCAAATTTGCATGTTTCTCTTTTATTATATAGGATTCCCTATAATGGCCCATGGGATTGCAATGCTTTCTCAAATGTATGTCCCTTAAATTCTGATCTTACATGATAGTACTAAGTAAAAAGTGGCCAGTCTACTTGGCGGCCAAGGCCAAAGCAGCCATTACTGATGCCCACAATGAATGGGAAAGAACACTCCCATTCTTTCCTCCACTGTAAAGGGCATCTGAAGACAGAGCTCTCCAGAGATGCAAGAGGGTTTTGTTGCTGTAGGAATTTTCTTCAGATTGTCGAAGGAAAGTTTCAGAAAAAGGCAAGTTGTAAGATCACTGTACCAAACAAGGTCACATGCCTTGTTTAACTAAAGTTTGACATGCTTGCCCTTGTGGTTGTCAGAAATTAAGGAAGAAGGGGATCTGGAGAGAAAGGGAGAGTAAGAGAACATTCAGGAGTTACAAAGTTAAAAGTAACTTTATAGCCCTAAAAGTTAAGCCTGGTTTGGCTTAGTGCATATAGTGTTGGCCTGTGGACCAAAGGGTCCTGGGTTTGATTCTGGTCAAGGGCATGCACCTCGGTTGCAGGCTTCTCCTTGGCTGGGGCCCTAGTCAAGGCTCATGCAGGAGGCAACCAATCTATATGCTTCTCTCACATTGATGTTTCTGTCTTCCCCTCTCTCTTCTATCTCTAAGAAAAAAAAAAACAATGAGAACATATCCTTGAGTGAGGATTTTTTAAGAAAGCAATTTTATATTTAAAAAATTAAAAAAATAAAACGTAGTGTTGAATATTAAATATGGAAAATTGAGCTGAACAAAAAATTTTGGCTCCTGAATGCATAGGAAAGATATAATTCCAGAACTGATGGGGTAGGGTGAGGGCAGGTATAACAAAATTCCTAGAAGGGAGACATTTAATTGTTATGGCTGTCACATCAAATATATGTTCAGAAGCATTTAGGAATTCTGTTCCAAGCAGTGGCTCTTTTCCATTTCCATTTTCAGAGATATGTGCATTAGACTTGCAGTTTAGGGATAGCATTGCTTCTCTTCCAAAAAATTGAAAAATTTTCAAGGTTTAATTAATAGACAAATAGATGATAGGTAGGTAGATAGATATAGGTAGATAGAGGAAGGGAGAATTTTGTTGTTTATAAATCCAATAACTGCAGCATATATATTGAACTAGAGGCTCAGTGCACAAAAATTCGTGCGTGGACTCAGGGGGTCCCTCAGTCTGGCCTGAGCCCTTAAGGGATGTCCAACTGATAGCTTAAGCCCACTCCCCTAAGCCAACTGTCTGGCCTTCCTCTGCAGAAGGTGACCGGGGCCCGATCAGGGTATGACATGGGTGGTTGGCCCTGCCCCTGATAGCACCACGACCACTGGTGGTCTTCCTCTGCAGGAGGCAAGCCTGGCGAACCTATCTGAGGACAGTGCTGGGCGGCCCTACCCCAAATCGCCCCACTGCTGCTGCTGCCTGTGGCCTCTATGGGAGGCGACCAGGTAGGCGATCAGGGGATAGTGCCAGCCTCCATTGCCCCACCGCCGATGGTCACTGCCACCCCCTCCCCCGATTACCATCCCCTCCCTCTGCCCGCTGACATGTGCCTTGGCTGGCTTGGTGACACCTGCTTGCCAGGCCTGCCCCCTGAGGACTGGTCATTCCGCTGTTCAGTTGATTTGCATATTATGCTTTATCATGTAGGGTTGCTTTACTTGGAGGGAGATTTATCCACCAAAATGAGTTGTTGAAGGAGTGTTTTTCAAGGTGTGGTCCTACATTTTAACAGGCAACCCAGGTGAGTATTATGTATTGTATTATTTGAAAGTATCTCTTCTGAAGTGTGACACTTCGGTAAAGAGACATTGGCTCATTAAAATTATGCCCCTTGTATGACCACATGCAGTATCTGATTTTTATTGTTAACAATAGAGCACCCAGTATCTCTTTATCAATCTATATAGGCTCATAATGTTTCCACATCTTGAAAGTCCCCATACTCACAGAGCATTGAATGACTTCGATAATTATTTTTAAAGGATCATGCAGGAAAGCTAATTTAGGTCATAGGAATGTGTAGTATATAGATAATATCCTAGATTAGGAGAAAAGATTACACATTAGCCTTACATGGTGGTGGCTGAAGGCAGAAAAACAAATGTTGCAGCAAAGAAAAGAACACTAAGTCTGTCTTCTGTCCTAACTGTTTGACTATTACTGAAGTAAGCAAGCTCCCTTACACTGTTCCTTTTCCAGGATATCTTCTCCCAATTATTAGAATCACTCATTCAACCAAGTTGCCCAAACTGGAATACCTGAGCTAGTATTATTTGCTTTGTTTGCTATCATCCTTATGTAATCAGCCAAATAGTTCTGTCAGGTTTCCTCATAAATATGTCTCTGATCCACTGCATCTGTCTAGCCCTAGTTCCCAACATCAGTCTCTTTTTCTTGGCCCAAAAGCACTGAGGCTGTCTAAATTGATCTTTCCCACAGCCACCAGAATGCTTCACTTAAAGTGAAAGCAAGACCAGGATGCTCCCATGCTTGACATTCTTCACTTTTCCTCTTTCTGTGGAATAAAATCTAAGCTCCCTGCTATGGGATATAAAACCCTCAGTGGTCTGTCCTCTGCCTATCTCTGCCTTCATATTTTATTTTTCCTTTCCTCAAGAAATTCCTTAAAGCTGGGCATTTTGCCCAAGCGATTTTAACTGCCTGGAAAAATCTGAACCACAGCTGCCTCTACCTAATCCTGCCCATAATGTAGTACTCAATCCAGGTGAGTGGATGAATTAAGGAAAAATTTCCCTGAATCTCCAAAACCAGATGAAGCTCTTTTTATATGCATGCTCGTAAAAGTCAGTGGGTGTTTTGCCTTAGCCAGTTTGAATCAGTGGATAGAGCTTCAGCCTGCGGACTGAAGGGTCCCTGTTTCAATTCCAGTTAAGGGCACACCCATACTTCCGCTGTAGTCTCAGTTCCCTGCCCTGGTCTAATAAGCTCATGTAGTTAATTGTTTACCGGTACCCCGGAAGTACTACAGCCTTTGACACCCATTTAACACTTGGCTCACTGGTCATTCACCTCTAAGTCCCCCTATTCATGGTAAGAAGGAAGCATAGAGACCCTAAAGGGGGACGGGGGGAGAAAACAAAAGTCAGGTGGCTGTTTCTATCTTTGATTTTAGCATGTTGTAGTATTATCAGCTATTTACTTCATCTGAATATCTTCTTAAAATTAGAATATTGTATCTTAGACAAGTTTGTATGTGTGCAGCTTTCAGCAGAGAGCCTAAGATATTTTGAGTAATAGAGGAATTACACTAGAATAGGTAAATGGAGGAAATAGATAATTGTGCTCTTGATGCAGTGCTCCAAAGTCACTACTTAGAAGAATCAAGTGGTGTTATAAGGGTCTTGGCATTTTTGTCTAATTAAAGAATAGCTGAACTTGAGGTAATACACAGGGTGGATAAAAATAGGCTTATAGTTGTTTTCTGGAAAATAAGACTAACTGATAAATAATAATACAAGAATGAACTCTGTGTTTCATAGACTCACAAATGTAAATCTACTTTGCCTCACTCTGCACTTAATATGTTCCCCAAATTGAAAAATGAGTTAAGGAATTGAACCAATAATTAGTATTCAGTAAAAGTGATGCAGAATGAAATGTAGGAACTCAAAGAAGGAACTATAAGTAGGTAGCACCAGATGTCTGCTTTGAAAATATTTACTGAAATAGATTGAAATTATCTCATCTATTAATTATGTTAGTTGAAAGGTTATTCCTTAATTTAGTGCTCTAGGAGACTTTATTACCTTTAATGGTGGTGTTGGCTGGGTTACACTGTGAAGTAGAGAAAAATACTACTAAAAGAAAAACTATACTGTTACACTTGCTGGACCTTTCTTGTTTCATACTTTAAATATGTCTTTTGCAAATGTCTAGAGATAACCATATAGACACAATCCTATTGAAATATCTTGGCATTTCCATTTTAGGATAAACATGATTTAGGATGTTTTTATGTTTTAGCATTAGGTTGTTTTGCTGTATCAAGTATCATGGATAAAATCTTAGTTTATTATGTTCCCACTGGGAAGAAAATTTACCAAAGTTAAAATAAATTTCTTATGGAAGAAATCAGAATCACTAGAAACTTACCTATATGTTGATTAAGATTTATGATAAATATGACTGGAAAAAGTAAATAATTATTTTTGACATAATCTCATGCTTATTCATCTCCTTACCAGAAGAAAGAAATAAACAAAAATATTTCAAAGAATGAGTTGTCATACAAACATCCAAAAAAATATTTGCTCCATTGTTCTAGTTCATGAACAAATGATGACTCGAACACCTAGGATCTGATGGTTTAATTTGTAGAGTTTTACAACTTCAGCACTATTGACATTTTGAACTGAATAAATATTTGTTGTGAGGCTATCTGTCTTGTGCATTGTTGCTCATTAACACCATCTTTGGACTTGATCCACTAGACACCAGGAGTACCTCCCTGCCATCTCCTGTTGAGATAACCAAAAACGTCTCAAGACCTTGATAAACATCCTTTTGGCGGCAAAATCACCCCAGTTGAGAACCACTGCTTTAAGCATTTCCCTTGAAGATGTATTTTAAGACGTGGGTAGGCAATTGATTTTACTGGAAACCCAATACAGACTTCCTAATGATGTGTGCCTTTAGATACACTTACTATTTTTTATTTTACAGAGGACTGAAATTTAACATACATTTGTTTACTAAACACAAAGACTAAAGGATTATTTCTCATTTTATTGTCAATCATCTCTTATAAGAAAATTGAATGTGGCCAATTTGCCTGAAAGTGTTTAACTGTTTCATATATTTTTGCTTTGTGAATTAAAGCATAGAATATGTTTATTTGATTGATATATCAAATTACATACTCAATTTTTACCAGTATTTTGTTCTATAACTTCTATTTAGAACTATTAAAGAATAATACAATATAAATTCATGTAATAAATAAAGTAAAATATTTCAATCATTTATCAAGCTGAATCTTTTCTATGACATTGCCTCATGTGAGCAAGGATTTTAAGGTAAATCCAGTAATTAGCACAAGGAGGCTATATAATTTAATTTAAAAATTAATATAATTAAAGCTTTTATTAAATTCAGCATAAGTTAAACAGAAATGATGCAAAACAAATAACAGAATTCAAGATGTCTTTTGTAATAATTTGAACTTAGGGAATGTGTTGTAGTTATGTACAATTAATTATATTTTGTAGTTACTATAGATTGTATTAGGGTTCTCAAGAGAAACAGAACCAATAAAATGTGTTTATATACTGGTATGTACATAAATAAATCAAGAGATTTATTTAAGCAGTCGTATCACATGAATGTGGAGGTTTGGCAAGTCTAAAATCTGATGGTGGAGGTGGCAGGCCGGAAATGCAGGAAAGAGTGGCAGTTAGAGACCCAAGGTACTCTGCTGTAGAACCAGGAGCAACCACTGTTGCAGATGAAGTCAAAGGCAGTTTTCTGGAGAATGTCTGCCTGCTCCGGTGAGGGCCACCCTTTTTTTTCACTTTAGGTTTTCAACTGATTAATTGAGGCTCACCCACATTGTCAAGGGCAATCTGCTTTACTCAAAGAACCACTAATTTAAAGGCAAATCTCATTCAGATACACCCTCCCAGAAATAACCAGAATAATGCTCAGCCAAATAGCTAGGCACTGTGGCCTAGACAAACTGACATATAAAATCATTATTACAGTTATATGAAAATTACTGTTTTATTTGTTAGTTTGTTTGCAAAATGAGAGCAATACAGTCATGCTAACTTAAATAAAAGTTTTCATCTAAGACTAATCTTTAGGATATCCAGCAACTGGAATGAAAATACAGGCAGACAACACAGGGATCCAGATTTCTGTTAGAGGGTCCCTGGAGTCTCTTGGCTCATCTCCTCTATATTGATGTTTTTCTTTGTAGACCAGCTTCCTCTATTACTCTGTATTTCACTGACATTGTCACAGTGTCTAGTTCTATATGATCTTGAAGTTGCATTCCTTACATCTCACCAATGTGTCTCTCCCATACTCTTCAGAAATCTCATTTAGTTGGGTTTGGTCAGATATCCACTCTTGCCTCCATAGCTAAGGTCAGGGAAATTGAATCACCAGATATAGATATGGCCACCCGAGACCCATTTGTAGGTAATGTGAATGGGAGCAGATTCTTTTAGCAAGGATGTAGGCACCATGCTTCACTAAGTCAATTAGCATGAATCCCCTAGACACACATAGCTTAATGGTTCTGGAAGCCACCCAGACCTAAAAGGTACAGCAAGTAATCTAAAACTAAGTAAGTGAGTATAACCAATAAGTATGCACCCTTTGCTAATATATAACAGGAGGAAATGGACTCCAACTACAAAACCTGATTTTAGGGTACTATAATGAAAATATTTCTGATAAGAGGCATAGAGACCCTGAAAAAAATAGTAGGTTCTCCATTCAGTAGGAACCTACTGAAATCAAGAGGAAATGCTTTTAGAGTTCCACTCAAAAAGGTGTGATGGGCTCCAATGTTCCCTTAAATGCCTCCTTGAGTTCCCCCACTGTTTATGGTTTTACCACCGCTGAGAAGTCCTGTGAAGCTTTTAATGGGTTTTGTCAACTCTTCTGGCTGAATGAAACTGCACCATCCCAACTTTAAACCCCTGAGAAAAGAATGCAAAATAGCACATTGCTTAGAAGTAGTAACTTTGATAGCAAACTGGACATGAGAAAAGCTTTATGATTTAAAAAAAATTAACCATGCTTAGAGGAGTTGTGTATAAGAGAGATTGCTTTAATCAGAATAATCTTGTTTCTGTCTATGTCCTTTTGAAGGGGAAAAGTTCATACATGTTAACGCTGTCAAAAAGAGCATTGTTTTATTTTTAGTTGTACAATAATGCACAAATTAAAACAGGAATATAAAATTAGCTTTTCTTCCACATTCATTTATTCATTCTCCATACACTTATTTGTTCTACCATCATCTATTGCTATGTGTCAGAAACAGTGCACAGGTGCTAGAAATTGAAAGATGAAAATAGTAGGCCTCCAATCAAAAGGAGCTAATAATAGACTTAGGGAAACAGACAAGCAAATTATTAATGGCACAATGGCTTGATATATGTTTTCAGGTTGGTGAGCATAGATAAGGGTGACCAAAATAGCCTGGGAGTTACTAGAAAAGGTATCTTTTTTTCTGAATGTTGAAGCCAACACCTCTGGGAAGTTGAGGTAGAAAGAATATTCCAGATAGAGTGGCATTTACAAAAGCAAGGAGGCACCCTAGAGAGTATAGCTCATGGAGAAAGTCCCATGAGGGAAGCTGCAATATCAGTGTAAAGGGAACGTTGTGGCAAGCAGTGGTTGAGGAGAGTGATGTGAAGCAAGGACTGTTTGTAGTGTGGGTGTGGGTGTATATATGTATGCATTATTTTGGTGTACAGCTCGTACTCAAGTCTGCCCAGTTTAGGCTGCTCCAGTTGAAGTGTAATGCTGCCGCCTCCTCACCCTCTGCCTCAAAGCTCTGGAGATGGCACCACTGGACCCAGCTGTGCAAGTGCAGAGGCGAACCCAGATTTAATAGTCATTTAGGAATTGTTCAGCAGCTGCAGAATGCTCTATGAAGAGAGTTAAACTATAGGAGGGATCTCCCCTCTCCCTTTTTCTCCCGTTCTTTTTCTTTTTTATGCCTCTAGCAAACTCATTTTTCATATCCAAACAACTTTGTAAACTGCCTCATTATGGAGAAATGTTTTCTACATTTAAAGATACCCTCATCTAGGGTAATAATGGCCTTATGAGAATTATAGTAAACAAAAGCTCTGGCGTAAGACTTCCTTTTGCTTTGGATTGCTACAAAATTAGGCAAAGGGAATCATAAGCTTACTTTTCAGTTGTCATTATGACATATCATTGGGCCAAAGGAGTAGGTGTGCATTCAGATCTGTCCCCATTCAACTAACAAATGAACTCTAAATGGCAAGACAGTTTCTCTAGGATGGTCATCCTCACAATCTTGTAAAAGGCTCTAATAGGTAACAACTCAAGTGAACTATTGAACATCATCAAGAAAACTTCCTTAACCTGAGATAGACTTATATACCATAAAATTCATGAGTTTTAACTATAAGCTCTATTATTTTTTAAATCCTCATCTGATGGTATGTTTATTAATTTTAGAGAAAGAATCAGAGAGTGAGAGGAAAAGAGAGAGGTCAAAATAAGATAAACATTGATCAGTTGCCCCCCATATGTGTTTTGATGAGGGATCAAATCCAAAATATAGGTATGTGCTCTGCCCAGGAATTGAACCCATCACCTTTTGGTGTATGTGTGACACTCCAACCAACTGAGTCACCAGCCATGGCAGCTCTATGATTTTTAAGAAATGGAATCACTTAAGTGACCACTGCATATATCAAGACATGTTAATATAAATCAACCTAAAATGTTCCCTGCTACCCTTTCCCAGGTAATATCACCACCACACAAGGTAACCACTGTCAGGCTTTTATCACTTGATACTGTTTTTGTCTGAGTTAGAATTTTGAATAGATGGAATTGCACAGTATGTACTCTTGTGTCTAGCTTCTTCCATTCAACGTAATATTTCTGTGATTTTATCCATTTTGTTTTGTCTATCATTTTGTGTAATATCATGTTGTATGAGTATATCATACTGTTTTATCCTCTTTCCTGTTGAGGATATTTGGGATACTTCCCATTTTTTGCTCCTATGAATAAAGGTGCTATGAAACTTTGTGAATGTATGCACTCATTGTTTTGTTACATACCAGAGATGGGATTGCTGCATTAGAGTGGTAGGCATATATTTGACCTTAGCAGAAACTACCAAAAGAGTTTTTTAAAATGGACATATCATTTTATATACCCCATAATACAACATAGGAGAATTTCAATTGTTTCATATTTTCACCAAAATTGTCATTGTCTTTCTTTTTATTTTAATTTTAGCCATTCTGATGGGTGTATTTTATTGTGTTATAATTTCCATTTCCCTGATGAGTAATGTGATCTTAAATTTCACATGCAAAAATACTTGTAAAAAATAGTAACAATAGAAAAAAATGTATGGGTAAAGCTGAGGAAAGCGAGAAAGTGAACTTTTATTGAGCTGTTATTGTAGCTAGAAACCAATATTCTTGATTTATATCCTGTCAATCTTTAATAATGAGGTAATATTATCTCCAGTTTTCAGATGAGGAATTTGTAATTTAAAGGTGTTAAATAAAGTAAAGATAGTAATGATACTAATTACTTGCGATGTAGTTGGGAGAAACAAATGAATTTAACATGAGGAAGTTCTATGAAATGTTGGCTATATCACTGGGGATGGATCCATATTATTGGTGATGGAAACCCTTGAAAAGTTGGTAAATGAGTCTAGATATCGACGGAGCTTGATTTGGGTAGACAGTGTCTACATTTCAGAAAGAGGACATAGCCTGTCATTAACTGAGTGATGGATGAATTCATTGTTTCTATCAAACTTTTCAGATATATCCTATGCATGATGTGTCATAGTGAGTGCCAGAAATACAATCTTGTATAGTGATTATTGTGAGCTTTCATGGCACTGAAGAGAAGAAAAGAGTATCTTTGTGAGTGTACTCTATCCTCTCAGTCCATTAAATTCCTTAATCATTTAAACAGACCACACAGGGTGCTTCTGAAGACTCACTGGCTTCCGGGTCTCTACAATTAGCAAGATCTTTTAAGTTTGGGACAAGGTTTCTGTTTGTTGTTTGGTTTTTTGAGGTCCCTTGCAAGTAGATTTCAAATATTACATTGACACAAATTACTCTGCCAGTATTTCATAATTTTTTATACAACTTTGTCTTCTGAAGTCTCAGACTTTATTTGGCAGGCTTCCCAAATACATAGTCATATTTTGACCTCATCTAGGTGACTCGTTTTCACAGAATACTCAGGTGATAGAGAGAATATACTCCTCACTTTGTTCTTAAGGTTTCTATTTCACTTCTAATTTTTAATAATTTTTATTTTATAATTAGAAAATTTAATAGGGGCATTTACTCTGGTTACAATCAGAATCCAATAGAGAAATTCAGCATGTGATTTATAAGGGATAAGTATTTTTAAATGACCAAAGTTGTTCATTTTACTTATTTACATCCTTATGTCAAAGAGGACTTAAGGTCATACCGTTACTTAAAACTAAAAAATAACTTCTTTGATTAGTTTAAAATTTTTTTTACAATACCCAGAATTCTGTTAAAATACAAATTTGGGGAGAGCATAAGTACTGGTTTATTAGAAAGCAGTGTAGCACAGTGCTGGACTGAGACCCATAAATCAGTTTAATTCAATAAATACTTTTTAACATTTCCTATCTTTCAATAAAGGTTTTGCCATACCAAATGAAAATGACATAATCTATACATTCAAGGATCTGACCAACTGTTGGGATATATTGACCTGAACAATTAATCATAATGTTTTCTTAATTATGACATATCATATTCCATATATTATAAGAGAAGTTTGTGAATAACGAATTTTCCTTGAGGAAAAAGGAACCATAAAATCCATATTTGGATTGTACAAATCTTAAAAGATGATTCAGCAAGAAAAGAATGAGAGAAAGGACAGTCCAGGTGGAAAACAGTGTGTGTAAAAGCACTGTGGTGTGAATGAGCATGGCCTGTTGGGTGATTCGGAGTTGATCAGTGTAGCTAAGTAGGCTTGAAGGGAAAGAAGGCAATGTGGCAGCAGCTAGGATAGGAAATAAGAGCCTCATTTGCAATGGTCACTACTTTGAATTTTACATCTTAAATTGTTTCCTAGATAGTCTTAGGGGGGGAAAGGTATTCAATAAATATTTACAGAAATCAGCTGTGTGGCGGAGTCACAACTAGGGACTAGGAACCAAATAATGAATAAAAATGTATTTCCAGCTCTCCAAAATCTCAAGACCAACATGGAAATAAAGGACTGGTGCTTCTCTTTATTTAATGGAAAGGGAGTGGAGAGTATAAGGAAGGGGCCTTTATGTCCCTTTGTCTTTAAAAGAATACATTTCATTTATTGCCAAAATAAAATTACTCATGTTGGAAACCAAAAATTTAATGTATCTCTAATGTCATTTTATATTTTTCTTTGGTATGGAGGGACTACTTGCAATATATTTGAAGAGAAAAATTCATGCTAGAACTCTACTCACAGATTTGTTGTTCAAAGCATACACATATCCTTCTAAAAGGACTTAGTCTTGATTTAATTGCTGCTTCTGAGCAGCCCAGAGAGAAAACTGTTGGAATTTGCAGGCCTTTACCAGTTTTGTTATCAATAATACAAGATATGGATTCTTAAATGTAGCTTTCTCTCAGGGGAATTGCTGTCACGGGAGCCAATGACCTAAATTGTCTTTTGAACATTAAACTTCCTAAAGGGAAAAGGACACATCTGCCCGTTGAATATTAAACTAGTGACTAAACTGGGTCAGAAAGGCTGCAAAAAGCTCATTTGCAATGTTCTGTTTGCTTCCTCCAGGAAGTTATGTCTTTAGTGTTCATTATTTTGAAGAAATCAGTTGTATTTTCTGATGGATTTATGTGTTTTACGATATTTATATTTGACAATATAGAACTGTGCCTATTTTTAGGTTTCCTTAACAGTTTGAACTGATTCTTTGGGAATTAACCTTCCCATCCTACCTGTGTTTTCTCACTTATCTCCTCTAATATCTGTCTTCCATTATACACAAACACACAATCCAAGCCCTCCTTTAGTCATTAGAAACAGTCTTAATTGTTTGAGACCATTTCAGCAAATTTTCTTACATTAGTTTCCTTGGTGAAGGAAGTCAGTGAGGACTAAGAAAAGACTCATGAGTTGAGCGACACAGAGGATCAAGGTGACTAAATAAATAGCTATGGTAGGGTGATCAAGGAACAAAAATACCCAAGACTAGCTCAAGAGCAGAAATCATATATTGTTCCTATTTTATTCCATAACACATACAATGAAGTCCTAGATCCTTGTATGTTTCCTGAATGGATAAATAATTGAGTAGGCAGGAAGTGAATGCAATAGGTATACTGTTTCAAGAGGATAAACATTGGAGGAGTAGAAACATAGTGGAGCTTCAGATGGTTACATGGTCCCAGAGGAAAGGTATACAGATGCTCCTCACCTTACAGTGGGGTTATGTATGATCCCCATGGTAAATGAAAGTATCATACATTTAAAATGCATTTAATACACCTAACTTACCTCACATTATAGCTTATCCTTGGGTACTTTAAATGTGTTTAGAATACTTGAATTATTGGGATGTAACCCCAAGATAGGTTAAGGAGCATCTATAATTGCCTTCCTCTTCTTGTTGTTACCAGAAGCAGGAGACACAGATGGGCATTTTGTAGACATGATGGATGCAAAACACACAATATTTAAAAAAAATGCTGCCAACACAGTGCAATGTAGAGTGTTGGAAACTATGGCCCATGGCCATACCCCAGCATCACGACAGAGTATTGTGCCACATATTGTTAGCCCTAGAAAAGATCCAAATTCAAAATTTGAAGTACAGTTTCTATTGCTTGTGCATTGCATTTGTATCATTGTAAATTCCAAAAATTAAAAGTTGAACATAAGTTGAATGCCATCTGTATTTACCTTTTAGACACATAAGAAAAAGCAAGTAGAGAAAAGGTTTAAAATTCAAACATGATTTAAGGGGGGGGGGGAGATCATTCAAAATCAGAGGCAAGGAGTTTTCTTTGGAAAGGAGAAGTCTACCAGTGGGCACACAATAAATATTTATGGAATAAGAAATGACACTTCATCTTCTAAAACAGAAATAAGATTGGCTAACAGTACACGTTTTGATGCAGAAGGAAAGGAAGCTGGAGGGACTTACGCTATAATTATTTAAGCAATTGTAGTAAAGATTTAGGAAATGACTGCTATGTGCCAGGTATGTCATTTCATCTAATCCTTGCCATAAATGTACAAGACAGTGGAGGGTAGTATTCTGGTCATTTATAGTTGGGGGAACAAGACTTAATCTTACAGTAACTTAGATTAGGGAAATGATTGTAGCTGAGCTAGGGTTTGAATTTAGAGACTCTGCCTCCAGAAGCTATCACTGCCTGATAGTAAAGAAACAAGGCTAGAGGCTTGAGGAATTTTTCCTTCTAATTTTCCAATGTTTCTTATTTTCTCATCTTATGAGTCTAATGCTATGTGAATTATGTACTCATTAAGATGAAGACATTGACTTGGTGTCTTTTTATTCCTCAATGGCTAATAGAATGCCTGACTCATTGTAGGCAATTGCATATTTGTTTGTTAACTGATTTGTTAATCAAAGGAGTTAAAGTTTGGGGCATGAAAATTAGAATTTGTTAAGTCTCAAAGGAAGTAATTTTTAGAAAACGTAATGAAACAAATATATTAATCCCTCTGTAAAGAAAATGATGCTACCTCCTTCCTACTATTGTTTTTAAGATCAAATAAAGTAACTCACAAAGAGCACTTAAAGACCTACAGATAGTAAATGCTCAATAAATACTAGCTCTTATTATTTGATGTTGAATGAAGGAAAGGGAGCTTAGACTAATAATATAAATGCAGCATAGATCTTAGGTGAAGCCTAAGTTGCATTTTCTACGCCGGACATGTACATAGCCGGTACAGTGGTTTTGCCGTAGGCTTCTTGGGAAGAACTTTTCTAAAGTACAATCACACATAAGCTTGGATCATTGTAAATGGCCAGTGTGGTATATAGCATTGTACATTTCAGGAGGCAGGAATTATGCATTAAATATAGTAGGGAGAAGGAAGAACTCTTTTCCTTTAAAGTACCTGAGATATTGAAAGTGTCACCTAACATTGCTTTGCGTATCACTTCCTGAATTGTGGACCTAGAAGTAGTGATACTTAGGAGGTGCTATCACAGGTTCACTGGCCACTGAAATCTCTAGGGGACCCCAAGACATCTATGGACAAAATTTTAGGAGGATTGGAAAACCCTCTGGTTGAGGTTAGAGACAGAGAACACTTTTATATTTTCCATGCCAGGGGAGCAGAAATCATATAGAATTCTAGAGATATGGTCATCTGGTCCACTTTTATTCCTTAACCTGTGGTCCAGATTTCCTAAGTGATGCTCCTAAGATCACCTGCAATAAAAATCTGTTTGAACGGTTTAAGTGATGGGAGCATTCACCACTGTGTAGGCCCATTGCCTACCAGCATAACAGAAAGTTTCACTGAGCTGAATAATATGTAAAAGTAGTTGCATTAAACCAGAAAACATTAGTATGAACAACCAGGAAGCCTGCTTTGTTTTCCCACACATATCTGCTCCTTGATCTCTCCTTAAGGGTTGCTAGTTAATTGATGACATGAAACAGACTTTTCTTAACTCCTACACACTGAATCAACTAATGTTGAGAAGTCACTAGGTTCACACTAAGAACCATTGATTTCTAGTCCTTATGTTTAGTTGTTGCTCTATTTTTCTTGTCATTATTTTTGGTTTGGGATTATGATATAATGTGAGAATAACTGACATGATCCATAGGCCTTATAAAGCCGTTAATGGGAGGTTAATAAACATATTATTCATATCCCAGTGTTGACCATAGAGAGCCATTGTTGTGTGGCGGTATACTCTCATGGTATGAGCAATCACCAGACAAGCCAGGCTAGTACTGGGTGGATTTTTGGATCCTCTTTTCTGCTGCTGCATAGCATGTTCATGAGTGTCCAAAAAGAGGTTAAGGAGCTTTGCTATCTGCAACTTTCCCTTACTGTACTGATCTAATCATATATCCCTTACTTTCCCCACATTTCTAACTTCATGTCATTTGTGTTATTTGGCAGCTGCTAGTTAAATCCAAACTGCCCCCTGGCCCCTACATCTACCATTTGAGATAAAGCTGGAAATACTTCATTTGTTGGCAATGTTTCTCAAAACCATAATTGGATTTTTTTTCTACTGATGATGTTGGGATAATAATGTCGCTTCTATATGGTACTCTTGTCACTTGGACCTGTGTTTATAGCTCATTGTAGACTTTAAAATCTGGACCCACATAAGCTTGAATAATGGGAAATTTGTTTTCCTTAGAGTGTATATTTGGTTTAGGAGAAATCAGTGGTGCCAAAAAGAATAACAAGACTACAAAGTTTGAAGGCTTAGAAAGATGTTTTAAATTCAGAAAAGTTTGAAAAAAAACAGAACCTAAAAAAAAAGTGTGTGTGTATTTATATATTAGTATATTTTGTGTGCATAATAGCATAATATTCAGTGTAAATAAATACTGTACAGATGAGTAAATTATACATATCCTAACTTATGCTACATATACATGTATATAGGTGTGCATGTGCATGTTAGCCAGTTATATAATAGTTAATACTATATTATTGTGGGACACTAGGGGCCCAATGCATGAATTTGTGCATCTTGAAAGGAACTATGGGCCATGAGGCTGCAGTAGGCACTGGGGCAGGTCTCAACCCATCCTCTGCTCCCTCACCTAGCTCCTCCCACCACAGCCCCCAGTTCTCTTTCTGCTGGAAGCCCTACTTCTACCACTGCCACTCCCACATGCCTATGGCACCAACCCAACTCTCATCCCCTGAGGGTGTGGAGCGATTGGAGTCAGCACCAGCAGTGGGTGTGAGTGGGACTGGTGCTCTCAGTAGATGTGAGCAGTGGCTGCTGCCCTCATCGCCCCTCAGGAGCAGGGAGAAGTGGAGGAGCCCTCAGGGACAATCAGGGCTGGCAGCCACTGCTCACACCCACTGATGGTATGAGTGGTGGCTCCAGCACCAGCTGCTGGTGGGAGCAGGGCCATTGCCAGCAGCAGGTGCAAGGACTGGATGGGACTATAGTATGTGGGAGCAAAGAATTTTCAATAACCACTAGAGGCTCATCCTGATGATAGTGACCAGCACCCTGCCTTGGTCTGGCACCCCCACTCACTTGCTCCACCATCCCACCACAGCCAATAATCAGCACACATCATAGCGACTGGTTGTTCGATTATTCCATCGTTTAGTCTATCTGCATATTAGCCTTTTATTATATAGGATAATTACAGACAATTTATATTTTCTTATATATTTTCTGAGTTTTTCATCTCCTCCAATCCCCCTCTCCCCAATAAGCATGGCGCCCTTTTATAAAAAGGAACAAACACTGTTAAGCAAACCTATGCTTGAGTCTTTTGGACAACAAACCATAAAAGCTGCCAGAGTCAGAAAGGACACAGAAATTGCTAATATTACCTGGGCTCTGGCCAAATAGGTCACAGGAATTTGTTCCTCCCCCCATCTCATTCTCTGAAGCACCAACCACTTAGAGCCAAATGCTATACGTGATTAATGAAATGACTGCTATGATAGAACTAAACAAATACTCCAGCAACCATTCTAGAGTTAGTCTGATTACATTTGAATTCTAAGTTTGTATTTTCTCTCAAATAGTTCCTGATAGTGTTTTCCCACTCACACAGATTGCAGAAACATAAATTAAGTTGCCCACCAGCTGATCTGAAAGTTACTTTAATTATGAAAGACAATTTGTTTACAGCTAGTGATTACAGCACTCCAGGTAAGTAAAATCTCCCAGGGGCATGTTAGGTTCTTGTACTTCCTTCACCATTTTATTCTATTAGGTGTATGTGTGCACAAATGATGAGGACTTCAGTATTAGCTGGGGATCCCATGAGCTTCTCACCTGCTGAATTTCATTCTCACTCTCTACCTCTGAAGGTTTCTCCAGCACCTAGGGGCAATGTTGTGTGTACTTTGCTTTTTCATAGGTTTCATCACTCAGATTATTTTAATGATTTTCAGTTAGAAATGTGACTCTAGGCATGATCTTCTTCCTTCAAATCCTGGCAGGGTAGTTACAGCAATTCTTAATAGATAAAGAAAGAGAAAAGCAACTAGATATAAAAATTGATTGTAGTGAGAGAATACTATACTCGATTCTGTTTTGATTCTGAGTTGAAACATAACATTTTGGACATTATTTTGAGTTCCGTTTTTTTCTGACCACTGATCTATTTTTAGATGAGAATCGTGAACTTTCTTTGGAAACATTAACTCCAGTTAAAATCAAATTTGGTCCTCCAGAAGCAAGAAAGCTAATCTTCTAAAATTATCCTGTTTGAATGTATACACTTGTGTTTAGCTCTTAACTGGATAAACCCATGGTGGTCTTCAGAAAAGAAGACCACAGACCTTTGTGACTGATCTCTCTGAAAATAGAAAAGGAGAAATTGTAATTCCTTGAGAAGTTATTCTAATGAAAATCTCAGGTGTCCATGCATTTCTAGTAGCGATCTAAGTGAACAATAGAAATATCCTTATAACTATTAAAAGATGAATAAGCTTACTTGGAAAATTCACAAATTCCTCGTGGGTTAGAAGAGTTAACTTTGTTTTCTACCTGTTTTAACTTGTGTTTAAGAGCTCATGAGAGCTCAGTGTGGTTGAGGGTTGACCTATGAACCAGGAGGTTACAGTTTGATTCCCAGTTAGGGCACATTCCAGGGTTGTGGGCTCCACCCCCAATGTGAAGTGTACAGGAGGCAGCCAATCAATGATTCTCTCTCATTATTGATGTTTCTATTTCTCTCTCACTTTCTGTTCCTCTCTGAAATCAATAAAAATATACTAAAAGAAAGAACTCATGAGAAACAGTTAAAGAACATAAACAAAGGCTTCTCCTTTTGGGCCCCATGTCACCTCCCCCCCCCCCCCCCATTCCACATTCTTTTATGAGAGAGAGAAAAAAGAAGGAAATATGGAAAAGCTTTTATCTCTTACATGTGACAGTGGAGTCATTTTGAACCCTTCTGTATTCATTTGATAAGTAAATCTTTTGTTAGTGAAAACAGAAGAGTTTTTGTTCACATACATTTTAACAGCCAAATGTAATCAGAAACTCAGTCTGAAAAGCAAAGGGGAAATAGTAGTATATCCTTTGAGCCCTACTCCAGATAAAAGCCAAGCCATTTCCCAGGGTTTGGATTACAGTCCATTTTGTAGATAGTCATCTGTGGAGATGATATAGTTCCTCTTCTAAATACAAAGAAGTTGTTTTGAATGGGGTGTGCTGAGAGGACGTAAGGCCTTTCTTGAGCTGTGTGTACTTCCACAGCTGGAGAGCTTCATGGCTATTCTTTTTCTGACCCTCCCATAAAGGCTGACTGCATCCCATGAGATCAATGTTATAACACTGAGTTGAAAGTTGGTATTTTGTTCTGAGAATGGAATTTTTTTCTTTAATGTTATAAGTGATTAAGCCAAAGGCATATTTTGATTTTTGGAATGCGCCTATATAATAATATTTAATATAGCACAGAATAACTATTGTGTGATAGACATTGTATTTATTACCTTCACACATTTATCTCATTCATCTTCCCAACAGCCCTGTGTGACATCAGATCACCCTAACTAACCCAATCTATGCCCATAATTGCTAACTGACTTCATCTTGCTATGCTCTTCTGTCTCTTCCTTGGAATATTGGAGATTCTCTTAAAACAGTAAAAGCACAGCACATAGAAATGGGAGAGAGACCAAGAAGCAGTCAAGCTAATAAAATGTGAATGTAATAGGACAGGGAGAAGATTCAATTTCCAATCCTTCATGTCAGAGGTAGTTTCGACAAGAAGGACCTGGTTTATTCTTTTCATTGTTTGCATTCCTAGCACAGGGCTTATCAAAGAGGAGCCCATCAAATATTTTAAAATAGTGTTTATGTTCTACCATCTATAATGTTTAATGTAAAATTTACATTATAATAACAGAGCAGAGAACACTGAGTTTGCCATTTCAAATGAATGCTGCCATATTTGTCTTAAAGATTCAGAAATTTAGAATCAAAGCAGAATATAACGGACATAACTGACATTATTGTAGACTAGAGGCCCAGTGCATGAATTTCGTGCATGGGGGGGGAGATCCCCTCAGCACATCCTGCACCCTTTCCAATACAGAACCCCTTGAGGGATTTCCCAAAGATCGGGCCTAAATCGGCAGTCCAACATCCCTCTCACAATCCTGGACTGCTGGCTCCTAATCACTCACCTGCCGGCCTGGTCATCCCTAACTGCCCCCCCTGCTGGGCCTGATTGCCCCTCACTGCCTCTGTATGCCAGCCTGATCGCCTCTAACTGCCCCTTCTTCTGGCCTGGTTGCCCCTAAACTGCCCCCCCCTCTGCCAGCCAGGTTGTCCCCAACTCACCCTCCTGCTGGCCTGATTGCCCCCAACTGTCCCCCTATGCCAGCCTGATCGCCCCTAACTGCCCCCCCCCTCTTGCTGGCCTGGTTGCCCCCAGCTACCTCCCCAGCCTGTCAGGTCACCCCACACATCCTGCTGTTCAGTTGTTTGGTCATCCCTTACTAACACCCGTGCCTGCCTGGTCATAGGCAGTCATCTTGTGAGGACGTGGCAGTCGATTTGCATATTACCTCTGTTATATAAGATACCTTCTTATCAGATCCTGAAATATCAAATTGAGTATATTTCATAATTTATAAGATACTAAGAAAGGAAATCAGAAATATATGTACTTGGTAAGTAGAGAAATTAGTCTTATTGTCACTAGAGAAACAAATTTGTGAAAATCATTTAAATTTCAGTACATTCACATCTTATGTTTATTATGAAGATTGATAATCAATGTTGTTTTATTTTCTTTAGTTTAAAAATCTTGCTGAAGTTGTCCCCCTACACAACTCCAGAAGTTTCCATTCCTATTGTAAGGAATCTATGTGGGCTTAAGAGGTTCTAGTTTCTCAGGCACCAGGAGCCTTTCCTCTGTCCTCATAGACTACTTAGGTCACAGCAATCCATTTTATTTGCAAAAAAAAAACCCAATCAATTTATCCAGGGATTTTTTTCCATATTAATATGATAATTCATTTTATATTGGCATTTATTTAATATGTATATAAAATTCTGGGCTATAAGCTCGCAGATGAGTAAGACATGATCTCTAGAAAAGATCTACCATTTGTCAGAATGAAAAATACTAAACTGATATGACACTATCTTTACAGACATGTGATTTATGATTTAGTGGGACAGCTACATTGAGGTTTAGATGTATGGAGATGTAAATAATATATGCTATGGCTTATATAACTAGAAACCTGAGATTATTATAGTATTTTAAGTATGGGGCATCTACACAAACTTTTTTCTCCTTCATATATACTCCCATCACTCATAATAGCCCAAACTTCCTCTTTTTAATTGAATGTATTGGAGTGACATTGGTTTGCAAAACCATACAGGTTTCAAGTGTACAACTCAATAAAACATTATATGCCTCTGCATCATGTGCCCATCACCCCACTCAAAGTCTCTCAGTTTCAATTCCTGCCCATCCCCCCACCCCCTGCCTTTACTCACCTCTACATACCCCAACTTGGCTTTCCAATATGAGAAGAGGCTTGGAAACTTTATTTTTCTAGGGCTTATAGCCTTGATTTTCTTTAGCAATATATATCTCTAGAGATTTCATTTGTATCAGCAGTGGCTCTTTGTGAGCTGAAAATGACATAAAATCCAATCCCAACCTGTCTAAAGCACACAGTAAATTTGCTGGGTCCTGTTACTGGAAACCCCAGGACTTGTTTGGCTTCTAGGAGATAACATTGCTAGTATTCAGTTTCACTTGTTTCATCTTTTTATTATGCTTTCTCTGGGTTGTTTCTCCCCTCAGTCATGATCTCATCTTGTGGCTTACAGTGACTACAACAACTCTGGACTTATTTCATCATGTTTCAAAGGCTCTGATAATATCCTATGGCGAATCCAACCAACAACTGTTGTAAGGGGAGTATGATGCTCTGATGAGCTTAGACCTGGGCACCCGTTCCAACCCTGAATTGGTGGATTCTCTAGCTGAATCTGAGAGAGAGGTGTTCCTCAGAAGTTTGAGTTTAAATTACTGCAAGTGGGGAAGTGGGGTGACAAGAATTCTGGGTAGCAGAAGCAACAGATGTCAATAACAGAGGTCACAATGAGAAATTTAACAGTCTTTATTCATAACCACAATCAACACTTTTGTAATAAAAGCTTCTATGTGCCAAAGAATAAGATGTCCTATCTCAAAGGGAATGGCAAAAATAGCATTTTCAAATTTATGTGTTTCAATATATTCCTTTAAGAGCCAGAGTCAAAAGGTAGAATTTAGAATGTAGAAAATGACAGTAAATTTTCATTACTTGTTTTAAAAGAAAAAAGGGTGAGGAGAGAGTTAAAATTTTTCCAATGGTAGGTATGAATCAAGTATCTGAGAGTTTTATTGGAGTTTTAAAAATCATTGCATATCATTGCATTAGCAATAGTGCCTAACATTTATTAGGCATTTGCTGTATGCCTGGTAATATGCTAAATACTGGCTCCACAAAATAGGTAGTTATCCTCATTTTACAAATGAGGGCACTGAGTCTTGGGGAAGTTAAATAATGTGTTTAAGATAACAAAGTGAGTGCATAATAGAGCTAGGCTTAAGCTTCATTGCAGTTTGAGAGACAGTGACAGTGATCTCTACTCTCAGCCTCTTCCATTAACAGAAACAACACACCGCAAGGGAAGCAGTGTTCCCACTGCTTTTGTCCCAGTCAGGGCAAAAGAGCAGTGAGACAGCCTGAGAAGCTTATTTTAGGGGAGACCTTGAACACATGAGCACATGGTGTGGAAAATGGCCACGATGGCAATGAATTCTGGAAATCGGCAGAAGAGAAGGATCATGTCAAGGAAAAAGACATAACAACTTTGCCTATGTCTTAGTCCAGACTGTTAAAACAAGTTACGACTGGGTGGCTTCAACAACAAACATCTCTTTCTCACCATTCTGGAGTCTGGAAATCAGAGATCAAGGTACCAGAGGGTTTTGCTGAGGATCTTCTTCCTCACACCTGGATGGCAGTCTTCTTCCTGTGTCCTCACTTTGCAGAGAGCAGAGGGGAAGCATGCTCTGGTTTTTCTCTTTATAAAGGCACTAATTCCATCATGAGAGCTTCACCCTCATAACCTAATTGCTATGCAAAGGCCCTCATCTCCAAATACCATCACTTTGGGATTAAGGTTTTCACATATGAATTTTTGGGGCGCACCATCATTCAGTCTGTAGCATCCTACCTGTGAAAACTGTCTGTGTATTTGGAATTATACTTACCCTGCATTCAATGTTTCTGAGAGACAACAGCTAAAGAAAGACTTTTTAGCAATCACCCTTTGGCATATGCCATTCCTTCTCTTTAGAATGCTTCTCCATTCTTTTTACATGTCTAAATACAGTTCACCCTTGACAATTTAAAATGCCATTTATTCCATGAGGCCCTGCTTGATTTCCCTTTACCACTTCCACCAAGTGGGTTACCTCCTTTCAGTAACTCCCAGAGCACTGAGATTCTGCTGTTTGTAAGATACCGCCACTGCCTTGTGCATACCTATGACTCCAGCCCATAAGCTATTTGAGGACATGTGCTTTCCCAAATTCATCTGTGAATCTCACCTGAGTGCTCTGTTCAGCTTTCACATAGCGGGTGCTCAGGATACCTGCTGAAGTGACCTCGCTAGTGAGACAGTGAGCTCCTATGCTTTTTCGTTTTCAACAGACAACTGAAAACCATGGTTATGGAGGTCAAGTCCTGCGTCAGGTGAAGGTACATTATATGACTTCTAAGACCCCATTTCATTGTAAAATTCTATAATATCTGTGGCATAATTATATGCCCATTTTGTACTTTTCCACCTCATTGTTCAAATACTTATGCATTAGACAAAATAAAAAACACCAAATGAATTTCTCTCCCTGAAGTATTTAGATCTTTAGCTAGCCAGAGATACTTTCAGGTTATATAAAGGAAGATACAGATAATATAGACATAGATTCGGTTACTGTCTCTTATTTGTTAAATAAACACTTTTATGCAAGTTTTATAGAATTAGAAATTCTATATGAAGAAAAATATGTATTGTATGTATGCATTTTTACATGTATGTTATATTCTTTATATATTTGGAGTTATAAAACACTTCTTCAAAAATCATTTCATTTTATAGTTTCACTAAAGGCCCAATGCATGAAATTTGTGCACGGGGGTGGGGTGTTCCTCAGCCCAGCCTGCACCCTCTCCAATCTGGGACCTCTAGAGGGATGTCCAACTGCCCAGATGTCCTACTGGGATTGGGCCTAAATGGGCAGTTGGACATCCTTCTCACAATCCAGGACTGCTGGCTCCAAACTGCTTGCCTGCCTGCCTGCCTCCCTGATTGCCCCTAACCGCTTTTGCCTGCCAGCCTGATCACCCCCTAACCACTCCCCTGTCATCTAACTGATTGATGTCTAACTGCTCCCCTGCCAGCCTGTTTGCCCCCAACTTCCCTCCTCTGCCAGCCTAGGCCCCCCTAAGTGCTCTCCCCTGCAGGCCTGGTCCCTCACAACTGCCCTCCCCTGCTGGCATCCCTTGCAGGTCTGGTCCTTCCCAACTGCCCTCCCTTGCAGGCCTGGAACCTCCCAACAGTCCTCCCCTGCTGGCCATCTTGTGGTGGCCATCTTGTGTCAACATGGGGGCAGGATCTTTGACCACATGGGGGCAGCCATCTTGTGTGTTGGAGTGATGGTCAATCTTCATATTACTCTTATTAGATAGGATAGAGGCCTGGTGCATGGGTGGGGATTAGCTGGTTTGTCCTGAAGGGTGTCCCTTGGAGCCTGGGATGGCCTAGATGAGGGGCATATGGTGGTTTGCAGGATAGCCATCCCTCCCAGGTACCCAAGTGGAGGCCCTTGGATCTGGGATTAATTTATGTTCTACAATTGAAACTTTGTAGCCTGGAGCAGAGCCAAGACTTCTGCTTCCTCTGTGGCAACAGCCATTTCTGTTCAATTAAATTCAATAATTGAAACTTTGTAACCTAAAACGGAGGCCTAGGTGCTAGGGCTGCATAAGCGTGGCTTCCTCCATCGCCTAGGCAACCCTAGCTTCTGCTCTCCCCAGCTCCGTGGCTGCCGCCATTTCTGTGGGATATATCTTCTATAATTGAAACTTTGTAGCATTGAGTGGAGGCCTAGACCAGCAATGGCAGGCAGAAAGCTTGGCTTCTTCCATTGCCAGGGAAACCTAAGCCTCCCTCCTGCTCTCGGTGGCCACAGCCATCTTGGTTGGAGTTTATTTGCTCCTAATTAGCTGGTGGGAATGTCTTGTGGGTGTGGCTTGATTGGAGGTATGGTCAATTTGCATATTACTCTTTTATTAGATAAGATAGGAACTATATATACATACAAGCAAATCTTTATATGTACAGCACAGTATATAACCATATATGCACATGTTATAGATGCATAAATGTGTACATACAATGCATATCTATATCTACATCTATAAGTCTAATATTCAAAGTGTCCCCCCAGGAGTTTGACCTGCCAGGAGTTAGATTGTTCACTATGACATGCACTGACCACCATGGGGTGGCACAGAATGAAGAAAGGCCCCAGCTGGCAGTTGCTAGGGACCCTATCTGTGCATGAATTTCCTGCACTGGGCTTCTAGTATAAAAATATTCTACACACGTATGGACACACACTTACAGTGATTTACAAGCTTGGCTTGATATTTGAGGTTGCCTTGTATTCTAGAGCACAGCTATGGTAGTGCCAGGATTACTTTTCAGAGAGAATGAACTGGAGAAAAAGGAGACCAATATATCAGAAGCTTCCTCTTCCCCTTCAAGTCTCCATTGCACCTTCTTCCTACTCTATTTTCACCTCTCTACTTATCATCTGGTCTCAATATACAAGTGCAAATAACAAGTTTTGGTAGAGTGACTTTCAGATTCAAAAGAAATCAAGAATCTTCAAAGAGAAGAAAATTTGGTAAAGTGGTGTTACAGAATTTTAGAACTGGAAACAACCTCACCAACATTCACATACAATTATGTTATCTTGGACTAATTAAGAATGAGAAAACCTCATTATACCTTTGGAATTCTGCTCTTTATACTAAGAAATGACAGTGGGCTTTTGATTAGCATAGACAATTTTGGGCTTTCTAAAATTAAGTTATGATAGTTAGCTTGAGTCTAGAATCAGAGAGAAATATTGAGGATATATTTAGAAACATTTTGGTTGCAATAATTTAATTTGTACAGTAACCTGTCACTAACTTGTATTTATAAATTATGCTGACTTGCCAAAACATTTTATATCTTAAAAATTTAATGGATCTTAAATTATATTAAACCATTCAGAATTTCATATATTTCTGTTTGCACTTCAAAAAATGCAGTTCCTCTTTTGCAATCTAGACAAGTTCCATTAGACCTTCAAAATCTGGTCAAATACCTTCCATCTTGAAATCCATTTTCTGTTTTCTGGTATAACCAATGTTCTGTCCTCTGTATAATTGGGGTTCATCAATGCTTCTCTCCCAATGTCTTCTTTTCTTATGTTGGCTATGGAGTCACTATAACCTGATAGGTATAATTCACCTCATTATTAGTAAGACCTCACTGGAAAAAAATCGTTTTTTTAAATCTTTGTCCTTCTACAGCTAGCTCTAAATCAAGCACGGAGAAGTACAGTCAACTTGATTACAGAATGAATAGCACTGTAAGTGTTAAGGCAGATGGACTACCATAGTAGATGCAATTTCTCCCTGTCAACATTTAAATCCCAAGAACATCATGTTCAAAAATTCTTTAGCTTTTCAAATATTTGGGCTTCCAAGACTAATTTGCTTTGTATTCATGCAGATTGTAATTTTCAAAATACAGTTACACCATGTACTCACTCTGAAGTCATTTATTAATTATAAGGATTTTCCTAGTCTTTATATTCAGAATAATTGGCCTAAGCTTGCAAAAGCCTATGTTTAAAATCTACTTTGCTGATTAAAGAAGGAAATGGGCTTGCATTTGCTCTCCCCAAAAACTTATTAATCCATACTTACTTTACTAGAGAATGTGCCCAATCATGCAGTAAGGTGCAAATATATCAAGGGCCTACAATGTGCAGCTCATTGCTGGGTTCTATGGGAACAGAAACAAACACAATGAATTCTTCCCTACAGGAGTCCAAAGAGTAGTCACATAACAGAAATAACTGCAAATAACATTTTTGTTTTTGTTAATAAAAGGTCCACTGAGATACATGCTCTCTAAATATTGTGAATAAAGGGAGTGATAAAACAAGAAAAAAATAATTCTAATGGGTGGGATTTGAAAAGGCTTTCCAGAGGAAAGGGCATGCCATTGGGCTCTTAATGAATGGCATACACATTATACATTACAAGTAATAGAGAGAGACATTCCAAGAGGAAGACATATCATGATCAAAAGGCTGGAAGCAACCAATTAAAAGCTATTCTTTGGCCCAGAGGGGAAATAGGAATGGAGATGGGTTATAAAATGTAGGAGGTGACAGTGTAGCCATTGGTTAGCCCCCCAACTCCATGTGAAGTAAGGGTGGAAAGTCAGCTTTGGGTCAAAAGTTCTTGGTAAGAGGTAAGAATCGGGCTTTAGTTCCCCAGGCAGCAGGAATATAATGAAAGTTTTTGAAGCAAGAAAAGAAAAGATAAGCCATGGCGTTCAAAACTTTTCAAGATCAGAGTGAATTTATAAACAGGAGGAAGTTTAGCAATTTCATAACTCTCCTCTTTACTGAGGACTAGGTCTGGGGAAAAGCATGTGAGGGGCATGAGTATAAACTTAAGGGAAGCATTCATGCTTAGAATCATGAAAATGCATGAAACGATACCTCACTCACCTTAACGTAGTTCTGGCCCTCCCTAGAATATTGTTAGCATCACTATAAAGGATATTAATAACATTTCCAATCTCTTTCTATGACTCTCAAAGTAGTCACCTACTTTCCTTCCTTGGGCCACAATTTTTAATTTCTGCATGGGAGAGAAGCTATTTTGCATAAAAGAGTTACATTGCAATGAACCAGGCCAATTAGAAAAAGACCTTATTCTCCATGAACTTGATTCTCCTACTTGTGCATATTTTGACAGCATATGCATAATGTCTTTGTCACTTTGACTGCTTTCAGTTAGATTTTCAACCTGGGATAGCAGAAAAGACTTGTCTGATTAATTGGTGATGAGCATCTAACTCTGAGCAGTGAATCCATGTCAGTGTTTCATAATGATAATCCAGCCTTACTGCTTATTTTTAAGGTATCTGTGAGAATAGGAGAAAAAAATTAGAATGAATTTCTTTTAAAACCAAAAAGTAGTTGTCACAGAACATTTGCTCATTCCTGGTCTTCATGATAATACCAATTCATCATTGATTACCTATGTGTAGTCATATATAATTACAGATTCTTTTAGCAGTTTTTAAGCAAAATATACACTGTGTCGTCCATTGTTAAAATTAGTGTACACTATATATGATTATTTGTTCAAGAATATCTACTCAACTATAGTCTGCCAAATAAAGGAGCTATTCAGGAAGCACCTAGCACAACATTGGCATGTTGTGGGTCCTCAGTCAAACTGGTTCACTTTATTCCCTTTGAAAAATTTCCTTCTTCTGTAAAATCACTCTCTCCCCCATGGACTGGGTCTATGTAACTTAACTTTAAGATACCACTGCCAAGATAATTCTTCTAAAGTATTTTTTGAACATCCTATGCCAGGCAATTGATTTAATATATTTTACCAACACTTGGAAGGAACAGTTGGTTAAAGATCGTATATACCTATATATACTAAATATATACAAATATAAAATATATACAAACTGGTATATACATACGGTAGTGATATATTGTGTGATATATATCTATATACTTCGATGTATAGATTTACCAATTTTAAAAGCTAATAATGCATAAAATAGTAGTCATTAAAAATAATATTTCTTTATACTTCCCTATCCATCAAAACAGTGCAGTGTACAGTAGTCTCAGTATTGTGGTGTTTGCAGTGTCAGAATATGTGCCTCTTAGGATTGACTCACACAATAAAATGCCAAGGGTCACAAGATGGAGGATGGGAAAGAGGATGTGGGCTTTCCATCAGTAAGATTTGAGTTTCAATTTCCCATTTATCAGCTCTGTGACCTTGAGCAGGTTACTTACATTTCTGCACATTTGTTTCAGTTATAAATTTACCCCCTATATGCTATATGTATTAGATTAGATATTATATATCAATTATCCAGCATAATTGAATAAATGATATATATTATAATCAACTGACATTGGTTATAATTTTATGAAATAATTTCTGTCTCACATGATAACTCAGCCACTTTAATTCTGGTATGTTCTAAGGAATTTACTTGGAATTCAGACTCATTCCTCCTTTAAGTGTTCAATGGATTATGTGAAATGCATTACCTGTCATATTATATCATCTAAATGAAGCTATCTCTTGGAAAACAAACATAGAGAAATTTGAAATATTTCCTTACTCAGGACAAGCTAAAAATCTCCATTTAAATCACATTTTCTTCTAAGACTTTATCTGTCCTGTTCCTGCATTTTTGGTCTGTTTCTGCCATCCCAAAGTCTCTTACAACAGAAGTGAAATTGAGTATCTTATTGTGTTTTTATACAAATCTTGCTTCCACTACCACAGAGATACTCTTCCTGATAAACCCACTATCCTGGTTATATTATTAACCTATTGACTTCCTTTTTCTGACATCGATCATTTAAATTCCAATGACAACCAGTTCTTTGATTTGACAGGGGATCAGACTGCATAAAGTCACCTAATCCACTAAGGATAGATTTGAAGACTATTGGAGATAGAGGGCATTTTATAGAGTATTTAATTCACTTTGTTGTTTATACACAGAATGAAAGGAGAGTTCTGAGAAGTTAAGGCACTTTTTGAACTATCATTCAATATGATCTGGGACTGAAGTCTTGAAATCAAACATAGAGTTCCTTTACTTACCTAAAATTAAACTAGAACACAGATCTAATTTACCTTATGGACATTCTCTCTTTGCTCCTTCTGTTAATAGGTATTATATGAAAATTGCAGAACAGTAAAATTACATACACGGCCTTGTTAATAAGATACCATTCCATCAATGTTAGGAAAACTGGCAACGTTTGAATGGTTTCCTGACATTTATTTTCAACATCAGCTATTTGGCCTTTTGTGCATACACTCTCGGGAATGGATACTCATAGTTAAATCCAGAGCAACCAAATGATCATCAGTAAACCTCAAAGAAATCGCCCTCAGCATATTTGATATATTCCCATGACCTTTGAGATTGGTGCTGGGAATAGTCAGGAATACACAACTATTAAGTGAACTCAGTTAACTAAATTGGTACTTTAGGAAATGTGTCTATTATATGCAAACATTCATAATCAGATAGATGCACTTTTTATGCATAAATTCCAATAGGATTTATTTTAAAACATCAAATGATTTTGTTATATCTGTTCAGGAGCATAGGATTCTGCAAGTAAAAAAGTTAAAAGATTGGTGGATAGGCAGATGTGGCTTTTATCTTACTCGGAATTATCCTAAACTGTAACTCTAGTAAGTTGGTGTATTAGTGTGTAGCTAAGGAAAGAGCCAGAATATGACAGATGTTTGCACACTTCCATTAGAACTAATTAATACAAAATCAAGATCTGTGAGATTGGAAAAGCCAACCAACAGTAATCATTTCAGAAATAACTTAAAAGCATGTAGTGTTCTCGTGTGTGTGTGTGTGTGTGTGTGTGTGTGTGTGTGTGTGTGTGTGTTTAAATAATGACATAAAGCATTTTCAACTAGATTTTCTACCAGAGATCTGTCTTAATGGAAACTTCTATATTAAGCTTACAGTTGCTTTCTTAGCAATGCCACACAAATTTTCAAGGGACACTAGTCTTGATACCTTCCTTGCAACTCTTTCGCTGATTACCCTGAGAATCAAAATTTTCCCTTCTAGGCACCCTTATATTTAACATTGATTAAAGCATTTTTATATGCTGGACACTGTTCTAAGAATTTAATCCTTTAAACAGTTACTAAGGGAGCTACTCTTATAATCCTATTTTTAAAGATGAGAGCACTAAAATACTGAGGGTCACCTTGTCCAAAGGCATGCAGCTAGTGAGGCATTAGCCAGGAGTGGAATCTAAGCACAATCTTCCTTGAGAACTCATCTTCCTAATTACTTCCATAGATTGCCTCACACATTCACTGTTAATTACCATTCTAGGTGACTATATCCTCTTTTTTCAGGTAGTTTTGTTAATATAGGCATTGTTTCTCTTTGTATTCTTAAAGGCAAATTTTTCTATGATAGAAACAGTTTAGCTTCACATCCAGAAAGGTGAGGTAGAGAAAGTGTCCTGGAAGTGCGGAGGCCAGAGCTGGAAGGGATAATCCCACCTCTCTCCCCACACTCTCTGCTGCTCTTTGTTCTCTTCTTTACAGGCACTGGATTGGCTCCAGAATGTGTATACATAGAAAGGGTATAGGATCAGCCATTCCTGTGAAAGGAGAAATTTCAGGGACTTTCATTTCTATTGTGTATATACAAAGTTAGCTACATAAGTTGCTTGGCCTACTACAAAATAAAAAGATGGAGACTTTTAATCATAAAGCGGAGGAAAAAAGTTTCTTTCTTCTCTGGTCTTTTTCCATCTGCCATGGTGATTTTTATTTGCATTTACACTCCCTCATGTATAGGGATACTCACTAGACAAATGCACCTAGGATTCTGCAGGAGGGCGGGGGAGAGATATTGCTGGGTGTAGTTTGGGTGACTAGAATCTATCTGAGGGAGGCAGTGAGAGATGGGACTGGCATTCAGCCTAGGCCACAAAGCCCTAGTACATCCTTCACTGTTTCACTGAAACTCACTTAGAGAATGCAAATTTAAATAAAATTGCTAAGAATTTCAAGATGGCAAACTCCACCCCAAGAGCAGGCCTCCCTTCTGAATATGGAGCGAGTGCAGTACACTGGGTGTGAGTCCACAAAACTGGCTTTTTAAAAAATCCTAATTGGAGGATATTTTTTCCATTGATTTTTAGAGAGAGGGAAAGACAGAGAAATAGTGATGTGAGAGAAACAACATTAATCAGTTGTCTTCTGCATGTACCTCATCCAGGGCCCGAGCCAGGGAGATGCCTGCAACCAAGGTACATGCTCTTGACAGGAATCAAACCCAGGACCTTTCAGTCCACAGGCCGACTCTCTATCCACTGACCCAAACTGGCTAGGACAAAGTTGTTTGACTTAAGGATCAGTGATGGTGTAGAATATGACTAAAGCCCCAGTAAGCTATATCTTGCTCCTGTTACTGTTAATATCCTTTGAGGTGTTTGTTATTGTCTCAGTCCAATGACTAGATTACAGACCTTAGAGAGCAAAGTGTCACTACTGTGCTTGCACACTCTCCCAAGGTGATCAAAAAACATCTAGGAAGTCATGTGGGCAATGTAGAAAGTCTATTCAGGATGGTCTAAGCTTCCCAGTGTGACAGGAGGACTCCCACCACTTTGTGATGGCAGGGAGTCTCCATGTTCATTGGACTCTGAGAAACACTGACTCCTAAGGGAGCTGGATAAGAAGCAGCCAGATGCACTCTGCATAACCAAGCATTTTGTTTCATTGGAACAACTCATAGGTTTTAAGTAAAGAACTCTTTACTTCCTAGCTTACTTTTAAGTGGTACTGTTGTGAATGTACAAGCTGAAAGGGATTTTGGAAATCATCCCATCAATATAATTAATCAAGAGAAAAATGAGGCCAGGGAGGTGACTTAACTTTACCTAAGGTCACACACCTCCAGAGATGAAAGTTTTATTTGGCCTGGTTTTTACCACAGCACACCTTTTCCTTGGAACTCAGCACAAATTCCTTGAGATGGAAGCCAACCTGAGGCCAAAATAATGGTGCACAGTGCTAATGCCAAAGTTAGATTTTTAAGTCCATCATCCAGACCCCAACTTGTCACTGCCCATAGACCATACAGATACACTTTCTCCTTCTTTTGAATCTTGTGCATCATTCAAGTGGTTTATCCAGGTACCAGCCACCAAGTCTAATGGACAGCTAAACATTTTTTCTTTTCAGGTATTTGAATTGTGCAAACAGAACCCTAGCCAGGTCAGCACAAAGGTTTCCCCTCTCTGTTACCCCAGGGACCCAAGGCAGGTGCAAGCGTACAACCTGAGAGGGTACACCACAGTTTAGAGTGGATGTGGAAAAAATGTTTCTTATTTTACTCAGCTGTTATTTGCTTTGCTCTGGATTAGACATTTACTTCGGATTTGTTCCTCGATGTATTATGCTGCAAATTGAAATATTAGAAAACATTAGAGTTGAAATTTTCGCTCATAGACTAAATTTTATAACAGTCTCCTCCATGAGGCCTTGCCAGCAGAAATTATCTCTTACTCTTTAAAGAAGCAAGATGGTTAGGGGAAGATGCTTTTGCTAATCTCTTTAACACTGCAAACTCTATTTCACAAAATATTATGCCTACATTTATTCTGTTGTGTCTTTTTTAAAATTATGGTGACTTCTGTTTTTAAAAATTATTAATTGAAGAAGTAATATAGGCTATGGCAAACACTTTTAAAAGTACAAGAAAGCATTCAATAAAAACGATGACATCTCCTCACTGGTAATTAATTTCAAATTATCCCTCCCAAAAGGCAGTTACTGTTAAAAATTCTTTCTGATTTTTTCTAGAAATTTTCTATATATAAACAAATTGTGAGCTTGTACACATAGGAAGATGCATTACATATTATTTTATATCTTTTCTATATAAATTATATCTAGGAGACAGTTACATGTAAGCAGACATAGATCTCTCTCATTTTAGCATCTATTACATATATTTCCATTTCAAAGGTGTTCCTTAATTTATGTAAAAAGTCATCTCAAAAAATGATTTCTAGTTTTTTTTACAATTACAAACACTGTAAAAATATCTTGTGAGTCCTGGCTGATCACTCATTTGGTTGGACATTGTCCCATGCACTAAAATGGTTGCAGGTTCATCCCCAGTCAGGGCTCATATGGGAGGCAACTAATTGATGTTTCTCTCTCCTGCCTCTTCTCTAAAATCAGCAAAATATATCCTCATGTGAGGATTGGAAAAAAAAATCTCATGAATGTGCTTTCACCCACCACATATACACAAATATAGATATATTATTTTTTAGAGGTGGAGTTACTGGCTGTAAAGATAAATTCAATTAAAAACTTTGATAAGTATTTCCACACTATACTAGTACTCCAAGAAGCTTGGGTGATTGGCTAGCATTTGAGAAACTGATGGGATAGAAAAATAGAGAAATATAAAACAAAACAGATGACTGAGAGCTGAATTAATATGTAATAACATGCTAAAAGCATGAAGAAAATGGTAATGTAAATGGAGTATAAAAACAATAAGTAGTTTAGTTCAGTTTATCAAGCACTATTATGTTCTGTGGAGGAAGGTGGACACAGTGAGTTTGGCTGCATGTGGTCTTACCCTAAGTCTCTAGTGCAGGCAGTTTTGGGTGAATATACAGGTGTTCCAGAAACACAGGCTAAAAAGCTATAATAGGTATGCTGTTGTGGAGAGGGCTCATTTCATATTTCTCTTTGTACCTCAAGTATCTTTCTGTTTTAGCCCATAGCATTTATGTACAATTCAAGAACTGATATTCAGGCTGTTCCCTGTTTAGCTATGGATTCAGTCTCCAAAGTTTGATTTTTAAGTCCATTCAAAACATTTCCCCACTGAAACATAGCCATTATTTTTCCAATTTTTAGACCTTCACATAAAAGCATATCTTACTATGTAGCAGGAAAAAGATATATATCTGTGTTTAAAGAAGCAAACAATATTGTGGAAAACATACATAATTAAAGAAAAGATAAAAACAGTCCATTTAAGTAATTAGCTTACCATTCATACCTGCACTTACAGACTACCAGGTTTAGTTAGAGGAGGATAGAAAGGTCTGCGGGGATTCTGAAGGGCACTGGCTGTTTCTCTGGAAACTCTCGGGAGCTTTAGAAGTTAACCGATCTATCTTAATTTCTTTTCTTTTTTATTGTTTAAAGTATTACAAATAGTAGTACATATGTCTCCTTTTTCTCCCCCCATTGATCTCCCCTCAGCCTCCCCTACCCCCCAGTACCTGCCCTCACCTGCCTCTCCCCTCCCCACCAGTGTCTTGTATCCATTGGTTATGCTTATATGCATGTATACAAGTCCTTTGGTTGATCTCTTTTAGCACACCCCCAACCTCCTCTGCCTTCCCGCTGTAGTCTGTTTGTTCAATGCTTCTTTGCCTCTATATCTATTTTTCCCATTTCTTTTCTTTAAAAAATCTTGCCTCTGCAGACTAGAAATAAACATATAATAAAAAAAATGTCTGAGTCCCAATTTCAATGTCCAACAGTTCTGAGTCCCAGTTTCAATGTCAAACAGTTCCTTATGTGTACATATCAGCAATGCTATCTGGATGGTGGACACATGTTGGAAATGCAGGTCTGACCCTCTCTGGTTTGGTCCTAGGCAACTTGCAGCTATGCACAGCTGCTGACTGCTAGCATGGCAAGGTGCCGTTGATCTATCCTGATTTCTACTCTTTTTCCTGTGCACTGCCTTTCTTTTCTAAATCATGGAAATGGATCAGAAGGAGAGGTTTTCCTGAAGTGAAAAGGAAAGAGTTGGAAGAAAGAGTAGAAAGAAAAATGAATTTGAATAGGGTGTGTCATGGGAAAGAGGTGTCCCGAAATTGAATTGAGGATTGTATGGTGAATAGTCAAGTGATGAAGCTTTGAGTCAGACAGTTCTGCAGACTGCCTAGCAGGTCATGATGTTGGTCCCAAACCTCATGGCTGATCTTTAGAGGAAGACTGGGCTTCAGTAGAGTTTGCTTTCAATGAATAGTTCTCCAACCCAGAAGTGCTTCAGAGTCACTTGGAAATTTTGGAAATGTAGATTCCTGGTACCAAAACTGGAGATTTGATATAGGAAGTTGAGGGTGGAGCCTAAGGAATTGTATTCTCCGTGTTCAGATGCAAAAGTTTCCAGGTGATTTTTCATACACAGCCAGGATTAAAAACTGCTACAGAGTTGGACTCATAGCTTTGGGTGAAAAGGAAAGAAGACTATATGTAACCTGTTCATGGTATAAGCAACATTTGTTTAGGCCAAGTGTTGGTAATGTATGGCATGCTTGTTTGCATCGCAGAAAAGTGAATTCTACTCTTTTTGGAAAAGTGTGGAGTTTGAATCCACTGTTCCTGGAGACAGGATAATAAACAAGGCAGGTCCCTGCTGTCTTTGAGTTTATATTCTGCTTTTGCTCTATTCAGTGGTCCTGATAAGTGATTCTCAATGGCACTGCACCTAATGCCTCTTTGGATATGACTCCCCGGTTTCAGGAGGGCTTCGAGCATTGATATCTTCTTAAAGCTTCCTGGGAGATTCTTAAGAGCTGAAGTCTTGAGATTTGTATGCAGCTGAAGGGGAATAATCTCCCTCTAGCTTTCCTCCTCTCCCAACTCAGCTCCCTTCTGCTCCTTGATTCTTCCTATAGGGAGAGATGCTAGTATTGTCAACAGTTTTTGAGATGGAGAAAAGTGAATATGTGGTCCATTGTGCTAAGAAGTGGAGAGTGCTAAGAGCAGCAGAACCGTGATCTTCAGTGACTCCCAGAGGTATTTCCTGTGTGTGTAGTAGCCCTCCCTTTCTCAGCAGATGACTGCAGCAGAGAACTCTCTACCCAGTCCAGGAATTTGAGAGCAGATAAAAGCTTTTCTCCTCTTCCCAAGGATGGCTGCTTGATCCTGCAGCAAATTGGCCTATTGTTTTTAATTATAAGATTCAGTGACGCGCTAGTGAATGGTTAATAACTCACTCTGGGGGGGAAAAAACAAAACAGAATCTCTAACTGGTAGTGTTTGCTAACTTCATGGTGTAAATACTCTCCCATGAATGATTGCAAGCTGACAGCAGTTTAACCCTTGGCTTGCAAGGTTCCTGAAAATTGAGGAATTTCTTTCACATAAATGTATAGTTGGCACTCGGTTATATATAAGTGATATCACAATTAAACAGTAAGATAAAAACCAAAATGAAGGATTGAGGCTTAGGTTTCATTCCTTTAACCATGACCAATTATTTCCATCTTTGTTCTGTTTGGTGTTCATTTATAGGGACAATTTATCTTGTTGCTTGTTAGTATGTCCTCTTAACGCTCTTCATTGGCATGATCACAGTTAAAAATAATGTATAGTATTTGTGTTCTGAGAGGCCCTATTATAAAACTTACACCAAAAGAGTTACAGTCTTCCTCAAAGCAGAAAAAAATTACCTAATATTTTGTTTTTTTCAACATTTAAACAAAAGGCCCAGATATTTATTACTTATAGTTTATTCATGATCCAGAAACAACTCATTAGATGAGTTTATGAAGTTGACTCATGATGTGGAAGTTTTGCTAGACTTGCAAAGTTAAAATAGATGTATATTAAATTGAATCTATCAAGTTGTATAGGAGGAGTATTTTTTCTGAGTATTTATTGTCCAAATCCCTATGAAAGTAAGGTTGAATAGGGAAGCAAAGAAGACCATATCAGACAGATATTAACAAATGAACTAACTAGTTCAAAAATTAGCCCCCATTACAACAGCCCTCTCCACTTTACATCTTATCTGTTTAAACACTAAACAAAATGCAGTGTGAAATGCAAACTGAGTTCAAAAGGAAATTAGAAATCCCTGAATATGTGGAAGTTCATTGAAGGCAATGTTGATGAACAGTTTGAATCATTTGCAAACTCATAAACAAATAATGATCTGTTGCATTAGCTGAATCAAGAATTGAAAAAGAAAATAAATCTGACATGATAAGTTTTTTCAGAAGTAAATTACTTAAATAACAAAATATTGAGAGAAATATTTGCAAAAATTGTTATATATTTTTGCCAAAATGGCTATCTTAATAATGGTATCACAAAGTATCATGCTTTTTTATTAGGAAAATTCTCATCCACCAAAAAACAAAAGAAAATAGTAGACCTCATTTGTTCTTAGAAACAATAGGCTAATTCTAAAGATCAGTACATAATTCCTTTTTTTTGAGGTGTAAAAGTCGCTTTCATAATTCAATTCCTTTTTTGGGGGGGATAAGTCTCACTCAAACTTTTGTCCCTACTATTTCTAATGAAATGTTTTTCTTGCTTTAAATAGGGTCATTTCAAGTTAGTTTTTTCTTGGTAACCGTTGTCCTTACATAACCACAATGATGTGCTGCTGAATTCTATCCACAACTTACCAGGTCCCTACTTTTATAAGTAGTAATGACATCAATATTAATTACTGGGAACCTACCATGTACTATTCTACTCTGTGTGCTACTCTGTGTGTCATCTGTTTTCATTGTTACAACAATCCTGTGAAATAGAAATATCATTATCATCATTTTTGATGTGAAAGTAACTGAAGTTGGAGGATGAAAAGTAATTTGCTGAGGAGGAGAGGCAGCGGTCATCTGATGCTGAAGCCTGCGGTCAGTATTTACCAGTGACACATAACAGGGCCAAGAAATAACAGAGCTCTCAACTCCTCACAATGTGATGGAGAAGTGACCAAAGTCATACTCTTCTCTACTTTAAAACATAAATATATTAACAGAAATAAACAAGTGTCCTCTACCTAGGAACTGTTTTGTTCAGATGCTAATCAGAGAAAAAACACCCTGCGAGAAATAGCTGCACAGACTGCTTGCCTCATATTCTGAAAAATATTGCACAATCTTTGGATAATAATTTAAGTAAGAGCTAACTGTATACATGTTACCTGTTTCTAGTAGTTCCTAAAAAAGAATGAATTGCAGGCTGATAAATTGTATTGGCATCTCTTGCCTATTAGTCAAATGAAGGAAAGAAACATATGGTAACTCTTGAAGTTGTTATTATTATTATTATTATTACTATTATTATTAACAAGCCCCAAATTAGTAGAGTTAAAAGGTCTAATCTTTACATAGAAGAAAACTGGTCAAGCAAAGAAAGTTGAATTTAGAATGAATTTATATGATAGAAGTATATTTTTTTCTTTGATTAGTGACTTTCCAGCTTTTTAACAGCTATTTAGGGAAATAAAATCAAAATAATCATAAATAGCTACTTACGAAAATAAAATCAAAGTAATCATAAATAACATCAGCATTCCTTTTTTAGCATTATCGCATCAGTCTTTTTCTGGGTTTTTAAAAATTAAATAATATGTAATTTATGTGTCATGGGATTCTGTCATATTAAGCATTCAATTTGAAAAGCAAAACTCTCTGCTTTAATATTATGGGACACAAGAAATAAGATTTTCCAAACATATTGGCTTATGGTTCACTGATAATCTGGGAGTGGAATGGGGAAATACATTGCAGCTTGCTTTAAAATCCCATTCATGAAAATATCAGTGGACATATTAGGACAGGACATTAGTTGAAGCTACATCTTTGGCCAGCAAAATTAAAGCAATTAGACCATGTCAGGGGCTAATTACTGATGACATATCTGTTTTTTCAAGCTTAGAACTGGGAAAGTAAGTGAGAGGCTGGAAATACAGTATGATTTGATATGTTCTGTTACAACTAGTAGTTCTACTTTTACCCTCTAGTGAGAACCATGCTACATATCCTTTTCTTCCTCCTCCTCTTTTTTCTTCTTCTCAATTTCCAGGAAACTCAGAGGTACAATTTGGGATTAGAATCAGGATCTTGCATTAAGCCTATGTTTTCAAATGCTAAATTTCACCTCCCCTCATCCCAACCTCCCGTCCTCATCCTTAGTACTTGAATTTTCTTTTTTAATCTTTCTTTATAGTTTTAGTTTTTTTTGTTTCTGTGCATTGTGCTGGGCATTGTTTTAGTTTTTGCAAAATATTTTGAGTCTTGAAGAGACAATGTAACTGCACAGGCTCTGTAGTGAGACTGCCTGGTCCAGATCTTAACTCTGCCTCTCAACAGCTGTGTGATTTCAAGCAAAAAGCTAGATCCATCTGTCATTTTGTTCTTCTGTAGAATGGGATAACGGTACCTGCCTCCTAGGATTATTGTAATAATTAAATGTTGTAATACATGTTAAGTGCTTTCAGATATAGTCTGGCACATTGTAAGGTCTCAAGTATTAGCTAGTGAAGACATGGCTGGATAGACAGCCAGGCCTGGAAAGGGCGGTGAGAAAAATAGGCAAATATAAGATAAAATGCTTTGTAGACATGATAGGTTTAACTGCATTAACTTAAAAAAAATTGCTGAGCACCATGAAAGCAAATGTGGTCCTCGTAGTTACCAGCTATAATTATAAATAGAAAAATCTCAAACAGTACAGAAGTTGTCATCAATGAAGGCATTTCATGAATTCCTAGCAACTAGATCTGAAATGTTGGGTTTTCTTATTTTAAAAAAATCAGATGGATATGTGTTTTTTTCACATTAGTTTCAATTTAGTTTCTCTCTGAAATTATGACTTACAGTTCTGGCTCTAGTAATACTAGGATTCCTACCTACTTAAGAAATTTGATTTTAAAAAATAAGAATTATATTTCCTACTCTTCCTCTTACCTCTTTCTTTCTTGCTCTCCTGGCACTAAGATGTCTGTGATGTCCCTCAAAAGGAGTAGAAGAAAGATAAATACACCTGACATTTGTTCATTCTCAGTGCATGGACCATATTCTCTGCTAGAAACTCTAACTCTCATTCTCATGTCATAACCAGGTATTAATATCCTTAATTACATTATAGATTCAGGAGAGTTAAGTGAATCTCCCAACATCTTACATTTAGTGAATTTGGACTCAAACTCTGGTCTATATGGTGCTAAAGCCTATTTTATTTATATATATATATATATATATATATATATATATATATATATATATCCTATTCACTAGCTCTACCACAGAGTCTATGGATAAAAATATAGCTATAATGTATTAATTCAGTCATGCTTAGTTAGGAATCTATAGCAATCTGTATAATCCCCTGATGTAAATTTTTGAAGAGTTTTCCTATAATTTATTATCATTCATTTCATTGTCATGATTCTAGTCCTGTGGCTATAATTTGTAACAACCTCTCATCTTATACTCTCGGTGAACCTATCTTTTCTTGATTATCCACAGTTAAGCTAATTTCCTAAATCAAACCATCTTTATTATTTAAGAAACAGGCTATGCTTTTATAAGCCAAACACCCCAAAATACAGTGACTCAAACAAGAAAGATCTCTCTCTCTCTCTCTCAATAGTCAGGACTAGCAAGCATCTCTGCTGTCCTCAGAACATGGCTTTGAATAGTGCATCTTTTCAAGGAAGTGAGAAGAGCTGGGCCAGGTCAAGGAGATGGCCCAGAAATGACACATATTGCTGTCACTGATATCTCCTTGGCCCAAACAATTGTATTGTATTGACTCATACAATAAAACGCTCAAACCAAGTGGCTCCAGGGATAGAGGTTCTACTTCTAACAGAAAGAGAGAAAAACACATATTGGGGTACAATCAGTGATATCTGACTCATTTCTCCCAAACTGAAGACCCTCTAATACTCCCACTGTCTCTTCAGTTGAAGCTGGCCTAGATTCCAATGTCCTCTATGATGAGGCCCCACCTTGCCCATTAAATTTTTTCTTTAGAGCCTCACCAACATAAGATTATATCAATTTTAGAGCTAAGAAAAATCTTTTAAAATAAGTTGTAGTCTTGACATATAGAAAAGTCTGCATATTACAAGCCCGTCAGCTGAGCTGGGTAACTCTCCAGCCCTTCTCCAAGATAGAGTTCTGTATGTGTGGTGGGGGAAAAAAATTAGATTCCTGTTTATTCTATCTAGAGACAGAGATTTACATTTGTATTATAAAAGCCAATGATTTCACTGGAAAGATAATTTCAGAATTGGATGCCTATTATTATGCTCTGTCCTTTCTAGACCTCATTATTAAAAAAAATAGTGAATACATTGTTATTTGCATGGATATCAGTTGACAGTGATTATCCAGTAACTCAGAGTTTTGCAGATGTTGTTCTTCTAAAATATCTTGCTTTTATTTTGATTTTTTAAAGGATAATGCATCTGATAAGAAATATGGCCCAAGAGAATTTAGGGAACAAAGCTCACAGAAATTGCAATGGATTTGTTCCACAAGCTCAGTCAAAGCTAAAAGTAACATGAGGTATGTTTCCTTGTTCTGTAACAGAGGTTTCAATCATCAGTGGAGAGCTAGATAGCTGAACTTGTGCACCATGCGTCATCCATGGCCCGATGCAGTGAACAGAGTACATCACGACCAGTGCAGAGATCTCACTGCACAAACAAGTTCACCAGTAGCTTACAGACTTCTATTTGTTTTCTGCTGATCGAGGACATTTCTCAAGCCCATTTCAAGCAGCAAATTATTTATACCTTTTAATAATAACACTTCATACAGATATGCTCCCCTTCATCTGCAAGTTGATTTGGGTGATGAGCAGTTTTGGCAACTGTAAGAGTGAAATATAATTTTATGGTCAACACTGATTAAAATCTAAATGAAACAGAAGAATAATAATATGACATATTCACTTACTAGACAGGTGGCTTTAAATTCTCTGTTCTTTGCTTAGAATAAATTTATGGTAGGGGAAGAGACTAAAAGGTATACTTTCTTAAAAATGTAATTTCGATATAAAGGCCCTTCTGTCCTTACATACTTATTTCTCCCCATTATGTGACCCCCCCATAAACCATTTTTATTACTTTCTTTATGCACTTACATATAAATGCAAATACCTATTCTTATTTCCCTGGCTTTTTTTTACATAAAAGGTAGTATATAAGGTACTATATATATTGCTGTACACTTTGTTTTTCTCACATAAAATACCTTGGAGAACTTTTGATATGAGTATGTATGCCACTAATTCTTTTATAGAGCTGCATACTTTTTTATCTGTCAGAATTTATTGAACCAGTCTAAGGGACATTATTTCATTAAATCCTCAACTACTCATTATTATTTTGGATTTGCAAAGAAAAGCAAAGCTCTGCAGTGCTGGCAGCATCTACAGTGCTGCCATGGTGATCGCTGTCTTCTAGGGGCTGCTATATTGGTTTAGAATATGCCACTGGAATGAATACTTGTAGTTCTTAAACGCTGGATATTATCTAAGAAAATCTCCTTTGTCTACATATAAGTAAGTTTTTCTATGCCAGATGTTCTCAACTTCAAAATACAAAAGAAGCATTTGATACCTTTAAAAATGCAGATTTCTTGGCTTCACTCTCATGAGATCTCATTACTGTGCCTGAGGTTAGTTGCTGGAGCACTGGTATCCCAGGTAGCCCTAGTCCATCATTGTTATTCACAGAGAATGGAACATAGAGGTCCTGCTGGGCAATCATTACTTGGAGCACACACCCTAGATGATTTGGGAGCAGTGATCCTTCGTCCACACATTAACACACAGCTGTAGACAGTCTCTAGTGGCACATATTATCTCTGTAGGGCATCATGCTTGGTAGTCAGCAGCATTTCCTGAATCCATTGGGCTATAATTTGTTCTTCTGGCTGTGTACGGGTTGTCTTAGATTAAAATGGGTGCAGCAAGGCATGAGGCTGAATATCTCTTTTTTTAAAAAAAAAAATCTTTTTATTTTTTTAAAGCTTTATTATTGAGAGTATTACAGATGCCCCTCTTTCCATCCCCCCCCCCCCGGTTACCCACCTCGACCATGTGTGTGTCCATAGGTAATACATATATGTATTCAGGTATGTATATACAAATATGTATATGCAAATATGTATTATATGTGTATATAAATATATGTTTATATGCATATACATGTGTACATATGCATTGTAAGTATATACATATTCATACATGTATTGTATATATGTGTATACATAGGTATATATCTATGTATATCCTTATATGTATATGTATTGCCTATGGGCACAAACTATAAGGTGGTGAAGGCCTAGAGCAGGGTGGGAAACAGGTTGAGGGGGCTAGGGGGAAGAAGGGCAATTGTAATACTCTCAACAATAAAGCTTTGGTTAATCTCTTCGCACCCCACACCCTTCTTCCCTCTGAAATTCATCAGTCTGTTCCATGTTTCCATGCTTCTGATTCTATTTTATTTATCAGTTTATTTTGTTTATTAGATTTTTGTTCATTTATTTTTATTTTTAGATTAAATTGATGATAGATATGTATTTATTGCCATTTTATTGGCAATAAATCATATTTTTCTCATCATCTTCTTCTTCCTCCTCCTCCTCTTCTTAAAGAATACCCTCAACATTTCATGAAGGTTTGGTGGTGAATGGACTCTGTTAGCTTTTTCTTGTCTGTGAAACTGTTTATCTGACCTTCAATTCTAAATGATAGCTTTGCTGGGTAGAGTAATCTTGGTTGTAGGTCCTTGCTATTCATCACTTTGAATATTTCTTACCACTTCCTTCTGGCCTGCAAAGTTTCTGTTGAGAAATCAGCTGGAAGTCATATGGGCACTCCTTTGTAGGTAACTAACTTCTTTTCTCTTGCTGTTTTTAAAATTAACTCCTTGTCTTTAACCCTTGGCATTTTAATTATGACATGTCTTGGTATGATGACATTGGTTAATAAAATCATGTAGGTTTCAGGTGTACAATTCTATAATACATCATTTGTATATGGTACTGTGTTCACCACTCCAAGTAAAGTCTCCTTCCATCATCATTTGTTCTCCTTTACCCTCTCCTACCTCCTCTTACCCTCTTTTCCCTCTGTTAATAATCATACTGTTGTCTGTGTGTTTTTTTATTTGTTTAATCCCTTCACTTTTTTCACCCAGGCCCCCATCATCCTTCTCTAACAGCTGTCAGTCTGTTCTCTACTACCTCTGGGTCTCTTTCTCTTTTGTTAGTTTATTTTGTTCACTAGATTCCACATATAAGTGAAATCATATCGTACTTGTCTTTCTCTGACTGGCTCATTTCACTTAGTGTAATACTCTCCAAGTCCATCCATGCAGTCGCAAAAGGTAAAATTTCCCTTTTTGATGGCCAAGGAGTATTACATTGTGTAAATGTACCACAGCTTTCTTGTCCACTCATCTATTTCTGGGTAGTTAGGCTATTTCCAAATCTTGGCTATTGTAAATAGTGCTGCAATGAACATAGGGGTGCATATATTCCTTTGAATTAGTGTTCGCGTTTCTTGGATAAATTTTCAAAAGTGGAATTGCTAGATCATAAGGCAGTTCTATTTTTTGCATACTGCTTCCCACAGTGTCTGCATTCCAACCAACAGTGCACCAGGATTCCCTTTTCTCCACATCCTTACCAACACTTGTTGTTTGTTGATATATTGATTAGAAACCTCTGACAGGTGTGAGGTGATATCTCATTATGGGGTTTTGTTTTAAATTTATCTTTATTGTTGAAAGTATTGTAAATTCCCCCCCCCCCCATTAACCTCCTCCTTTCCCCCACCCCACCCCTGGTTTTAATTTGCATTTCTCTGAGGATAGTGCTGTTGAGAATGTTTTCAAATTGCTATTGGACATCTGTTTTACTCTTTGGAAAAGTGTCTATTCAGATTCTTTTCCTAGTCTTTAAATTGAATTTCTGTTTTGTGTTTTGGTGTTGAGTTTTATAAGTCCTTTATAAATTTGGGATATTAGGATTGAGAAAGACAACAATTCTGTAACAAATTAGCATATAAATAAGTGCTGTTGAATTCCCAAAACCTGTGTGCATCAGAAGTTGAAAGCACTTATGTGCAAGGGATTTAAATAGGAAACTTTTACAATCTCCAGTAAGAGAAAACAATGAATTCTTTAGTGAATAAGAATTTCTTCCTGAACTTTCATCTCTTTCTTTGTTTCCACCATAGTCAGATCAGGAATCATAAAAATTGAACCATACCTATGGAATGGAACACCACAGAATGTTAGAGCTTGAGGAACCCATCAGTCATCATGGAGCATGAAGATTCTTAACCTGTGGTCCCTAGAATGGACCCCTTAACTCCCAAGGGTCTGTAGACCTCCAGAAGTCATAACAAAAGTGCTATGTCAAAAGAATATCTGAGCTCCTTAAAATGATTAAGTACCATAACAGAACCTTGTACCCTTATTTTACCAGGAAACAATGATCAAAGGATTGCAATGATTTACCAAGGTCACAGAATTATTTGAGGCAGGGATGGATCCAGAATATGGGCATCTTACTATTTTGTAACTGATTTCCTCATGACTGAAATAATATATGAAGATGGCCTAGTAAGAGACTTTGAAAACGGATGTTCCATTGCCAGGATCTATAATCTTCATAATAGAAAATGTTAATTGAGCATTGACTGTGTGCTAGACACTATTCTGAGTACTTTATATATTCATTTAATTCTCATAATGACTCCAATAAGTGGTATTAATATTATTATCACCCCCATTTTATTTATGAGGAAAATAAAGTACAGGATAATGAATTAAAATGGCCAGAATTTATTAATTCAAACGCCAGCGCTTTGGCTCCATAACTTATGCTTTTCATCATTATGCTATCCCATTTCTTTTTTTGAAAAGATGATTGGTGTCAAGTAGAAGAATGACAACCAAAGCTTTTACAAATCCACATTTTTACGAAACACAAAGAAGGTATCCTTGGCTCTCTTCCTGCTAATTTCTGCATTTGAACACCATGAGCCCTAAAATGAAGAAACACCAGTGAGCTGTTTTAATGATAAAAGACAAATGTCAAGAGTGGTTATGGATCATGCAATATGTGCAATTTTATTTTTGCTTTGTGCTTTTCTGTCCTTCAAATGTTTTATAAAATATATCTACTATTTTGTTAGTCAAAAAGAAACATTATTTTTTTAAAAATACTGTACACAGAATAATTAACCTAGAAGTTCATTGCCTTCAGTTTTTTCACAGGCCACTGAAAGGAATCCTTGACCTCTACTGACATTTACTGTCTGATTTTAAGCCTCTGAGGTATGTGCTCATCTGTCTTTAGAGTGCTTTTGTGCAGTGGGAATTTCAAGGGCTGACAGGACTGCTTTAATGCTTTTATAGGTTGAAATATGACACCCTAGCACCAACTCTTAACATCAACTGAAGGAAAGAGTTTCTCCAAACTTTATCTGTAGAACACTATGAATGGATGGATTGTAGTAGTTAACCTTTGGGTACAGAGAGGTGAATAAAGGCTGGACACTGTAGTGATATGAAATGAAAGGGGGAACAGGGGCCAGGAGAGACTGGTGGGGGTGAAGCTTTAGGATAGGCTACATAGGAATAGGTGACTTGAAGAATAAATTATGTTCAGTGGTAATTTCTCCATCTTATAAGAAGAAAGTAATTTAAAGTAATTTAACAGGCAACATCCTTCATTGCTAATCAGCAATAAATTATCAGTGTTTGTCTTTATATGCGCAAACTCCAAGTTGTTAATTAGACAACATCATCAAATATGACCCTGGTCTACATATAAGGCCATGGGGGAGGCCACTCTGCCCCATGTTGTCACAAACAGTATCAGCAACAACTTAAAGATGGCACCCATCTGCCAAGACCCATTTACAAAACATTTGCAGAGAGTTTGTTATTTATGTCTGGGAAGGTCTGGGTCATGGACTGCTATAATTTCAAAGCTCAAGTTAATGGAAATTTCTTGGAAAGTCTACAGAATTTATTTCTTAGAACTGTGTCTCCTGGTATGAAGATGCGACCAGACCTTGTTCTCAGGAAACTTAGGGTTCCACATAGTAAGTGCCAAGCTCTGTCATAGGCACGTTTGCAACTTTTTGAATAATAAAAGTCACAAAGTCAGGCCTTGTTTCCATATTATTTTCATCAGGATATAAAATACTATACTCCAGTGAATTTTTTTCACAAGACTGAGTTTTATAACTTTAAAATGTTCAAAGTTTATTTTCTCTAACTTGAAACATATGGGTAGGGATATTTCTCAAATATATGACACATTTCTGTCCCTTTTGAAACAAAGCACTGTTCTATTGGTACTAGAGGGTCACCACTGTGCATGAGAGAAGTGCTGATGCGTGTGCACCATGTCTCCTACACTTAAGTCCCAGACTCTGTGCTCGGTCAGGTTGTGTGTCTGCACTTACATTTTTTACCTTTTCCCTTACTATATCCCTCTTCTAGATACCATTTCTTACTCTTTCCAGTATGCCAGTCACAGACACGCTATGTGAATTTTGGTTATTTTTCTTATTTTTCCTGGGTTCCAAAATAGCTTCAGATAATTGAGGTGATAAAATGAATGTGTTTTTTTTTTTAGCTAAGAGACATTTTGCTATGAACAACAATAGATTTTTTAAATGTGTGTGTGTGTGTGTGTTTAATGAATTCACTAAACTTGATAATATACCCCCAAAGTATATAGAATACCTTAGAAATGTTTAGAAATGTAGAATGAATGATTGGGTCAGAGTGCTGTGATTACATAGGTCATAGGACTATTACATAGCCAGTTGGTATCAGTCCATTGTGTCAGCACAGACGATCTTCTAATCTCCATGTCCAGAGTTCTCACTCATTCATTTGTTCATTCATTCATCAAAGTGATATTTAAGAGGGATTTATTTTGTACTTGTAAGTGGCAATATTTCTAGTTTATGGAGACTTAAGAGGGAACAGGATTTCAAAAAATATAAGCCTGAAAAACTTTAAACCAGTTAGAGGCATGTTTAATAATTTAGCACAAAATGTCTCCCTTACTTAACAATCCTATTTAAGCATGATTTCTTCATCCAATAGCTTTGAGATTCTTTGGGGGTGATTATACTTATAGTAAAACCTAGTTTTATGACAGTGCCCATTATTACAGGGATTGGGACAAATGTTACCCACAAAGTTTCATAAAAAATTTGATATACAAATTGCTTACAAGCCCTAACACAGTAAGGGTTGTTACAAATAAGCAACTCTTGCTAGATATTTTGCTTCTAATTCACCTTATTTAAAATTATATTTATCATTTTTATCAAACTAGCTTCTATTCTTTTTTTAAAGTATATATATATATATATTATTGACTTTTTACAGAGCGAAAGGGAGAGGGATAGAAAGTCAGAAACATGGATGAGAGAGAGACATCAGTCAGCTGCCTCTTGCACGCCCCCTACTGGGGATGTGCCCGCAGCTAAGGTACATGCCCTTGCCGGAATCGAACCCGGGACCCTTCAGTCCACAGTCCAACGCTCTATCCACTAAGCCAAACCGGTCTCGGCGCTCCTATTCTTAATATACCTCCATATTCCAGTTTTTGAACAATTGCAGTATGCCACACCCTACCATAGGTACTTGATTCCAGCCTGCAATGTGTTATGGGCTAGAAGAGAATAACAATAAATCAATAATTACACTAAGGATCATTTTGTTTGGGTTATGTTAAAGGTTATGACTTAGAAACTCAGCACTTTATGCAAGTATATTAAAACTTGTTTTTTAAAGTTTCTTTATGGGAGCTCCCTTTTCTAATATTTTTAATGTTTATTGGCTGTGGCCTGATTTTGCTTATCATACCCTACCTTTTCCTCCCTTCTTATCTTTTCAACCTAGTTTGAGCTCTTCTCATTCAGTAGGTATGCTGTGCTGCTCTTCCATTTCAGATCTTTTCTTGATCTGTATTTCAGTGACTTACAGCCTCTTCCACAACTCTTTCCCATTTTGTTCTTCTTATCCACACCTCCAGATTAAGCATCCCCAATGTCAGCTTGAAAGAATGTACTATGGTGATCTTGTATCATCAACCAGAGGAATGACAACCATCCTACACTGTATTGAGGCTACCCTCAGCCTGGCTCCAGCCTACCTGCCCAGCCTTATCTTGAACTATTTCCTTAAATACACCTTCTCTTCAGCTATCTTACTCTATTCATTGTCTCCTGAGTGCTTTTATGCACATTATCAACTCTATCAGAAATGCTCTACTATCTCAGAGCATTGAATACCAATAATTCTCATAGATCCTTGCTGTACAGTTGTTTAGATCCACAAAGGTTTCTTTCCTTTCTAACATCATTATATTAATTTGTATTTTTTTAACAACACAGTTCTCTTATTGCTTCATTGTATTGCAATATGCGATTACACAATTAAGGCTGACAGTTTCTGGACATCAAGGACTAGGTCACCTTTAGGATATGGCACATGCCTTGCATGAATAATATTTATTGATTAGTAATAAATATTTATTGATTTCACAAACTAATTTTAACTGTACACTGCAAAAGTGAAGACATTTTATTGATTCACATCAGTGAGAATGTCCGTAAGAATAGAATGTGAGGCTTCCCAGAGATGTCAAGTTTGAGAATATTAGTAGTCTCCCCAATGGCAGTTCATGGGCAGAGTAAGTGCTGTGTGATAGGAATTAAGACCTGCTTCGATAATATAACCAGAATGGCTGGGTTCCAGAGCTAGAAGACCAGTAGAATTGTTTGATTCTGTGCCAGTTCTATTTTTTTGTGTATGTGCCAGTTTTTAGTCATCAATATTTAATTGCTATTTTTCTCTCTGAGAACATCAGAGTAAGTATATTGAATCTTCATTTACTAAAAAAAAAGTATTTAGTAATCAAAATCAATAATTTTAATCATTGCTCTACCTGGCTATAGTGAAGCTGGCATATGCTTTATAAAACTCACTTTTATGTAGTATTCTAGTATGTTTATATTGATAATTCTTGTACTTAGCAGAGTATAAAATACAAAGAAATGACTATTTTTTGCCTAGTCTTGAATAATAAGTTGAAAGCATAAATAAAAGACCATTTCAACTAGAACTTTGACTGGTTTAGCATAAAGATATAAAACTGAAATCCCCTTAAGACTATCTTATTAGACTTACACATTCTGCATTTAAATAAAGGGCATATAGATTAAAACTGTAGAGCATTACAAGGTTGGCTTTCTGAACTCCTGAAGGTAATATGGCAAATCCAGGGCAGTGGCACTAGGGATCCCAGTGACTATGTAATATTTATTATGATTCATAATTGAAAGTTTGTGTCTCTTTATATTTTCAGTACAGGCCCAGTGCATGAAATTCATGCACTTGGGGGGGAGGGGGGTCTCCTCAGCCCTGCCTGTGTACTCTTGCAGTCTGGGAGCCCTTGGGGGATGCCCAACTGACGGTTTATCACTTGCCAACCATGAACCTGGCTTCTGGCTGAGCAATGTTTCCCCTGTGGGAGCACATTGACCACCAGGGGAAAGCTCCTGTGTTGAGCATCTGTCCCCTGGTGGTCAGTGCATGTCACAGCGACTGGTCTTTCACTGTTTGGTCTATTTGCATATTAGCCTTTTATTATATAGGATTTCCTAGCTGTGGATCACAGTGCACATTTCTAGACCTTAGAGTAGTGAAGCAACTGCAGAGGCAAGAATTCCCCAGAAGCAGGGAGTTCATTCCAGTCCATCCTTTTAAACCCTTCTGTGGTCAGAGGGGAAGCTTTGATTCCACTCCCTTGGCTTTTGGATCACAAGGTTGTACACCCTGGATCAGGAATCCCTAAGAACAGCTCCCCCCTCCATTTCAGTGATTCACTAGGAACATTCATAAGACTTAGAATCATACTCATGGCTAAGATTTATTACAGAGAAGGACACAAAGCAAAACAGCACCAGGCAAGATGCATGGAGTAAAGTCTTAAGGAAACCAAGTATAAACTTTCCTGAGTTCTCCCATTGGAATCACAGAGAATATGCTTATCCCTCCAGCAATGAGTTGTAGCAATATGTGTGAAATGTCTAGTAGGAAAGCTCATTAGGCACTCAGTTTCTACGGTTTATATTGGGGATTGGTCACATAGAAATCCTCTGCGAAGCACAAACCAAAATTACCAACTCCTAAAAAGGAAAAAAGGTGCTCAACATAAACATTATAATTTTCTCAAAAAGTTTAGGCACAGAGAGACACTCTTATTGGTTCTGGGATTAGTAGAAACATTCTCACTTTCCAAGTGTCCTAATGCCATCCAGGGATGAACCTTGCAAAGAAGACTTTCTAGGGATAGCCATCACAGATCTGCTATGCTGACTCTTCCAAACCCCAGGTGCAGTTGCATTTCAGGATTATATGATTTGGATGTCCTAAGCCACCAAGTTATCTCTATCCTTATTCATTTAAGAAGATAACATTCTACATGGCCCTGTGTGTAGTGGCATCTGTCAGCCTCTCCAGCCTATGTTATGACACTGCCATCCTGTTAACAAGAAGTCAGCCACACTGGTCTTCTTTCACATCTTCCAATTAAGTGGTTTTGGTTCTGGGCCACGCTGTACACTGCACCTAGCTGAGCCCTGTGCGTCCTTCAGCTTCTACCTTGGCAATCACTGATTGAGAAATATCTTCCCTGACCCTTCAGATGACATAAGGATCCACTTGTTTCTCTCATAATACTCTTCTCTCCTTTTTAGCATTGATGCAATTGTAATTAGATACTTATCAATACCTTTTCATTTAACACCGGTCTTCCCTTTAGATTTAAGATTCTTCATAGGACCAAGATTGTGTCTGTCTTTTCTTCAACTCTATTCCTAGGTTACTGATACCTGTCGTCAACCAGTACTTTTTTTAAAATGAGAGAATATGTGTCATTCACTTTCAGTGTGTTGACAAATAAAGCATGGTCCCATCACAGATAAATTTACTACCTTGAACTGAAGGCAGATACATAAATATGTAATTAGGGTATATGTGCTAAAGGTTGTGGTTGTTGCTTGTGATTTTGAATCCTACTATAACAAGGTAAGAATTGTGTTTCCATGGAGAGTTGCCTCCTAGCACAGTGGCTCCTCAGGAGAGCTTAGGGAGTCAGATGGACCTGAGATTGAAACCTAGCTTTGAAATTAACTTATTAGATGATGTTGGACCAGTTACTGACCTTCCAGGAACATTCTTTTTTTCTTGTCTTTAAAATGAGGATACTAAGCCCATCTTAGGAGTTGAAAGAATGATGCAGTAAAATCAAATATATAAAGAATTAGAGCACACTGCCTAGCACATAGGAAGTATGCAGTAAATGGTAACCATGGTCATGGAACTGGAAAGCTGGATGGGTGCTTCAAGGTCACACTCTTTCCTCTCACCTAATCAGGGAGTCTCTTTAATAATTTCCTTCCACTCATCAGAGTTCTGTTAGAAAGCCAGTCCCTGGGAGCTCACTTCTAGAAGGAGCTGATCCAGCTCCAATAGTTAGTGAGCTATTGTGTGTATTGATTTCCAATTTTGCCTGCTTTAACTTCTAACCTTAGATCCCAGTTCTGTTTTCTGAGGCAGCATCATACAAGTCTTATCTCTCAACTACATTTCAGACCTTTAACTGTATGAAGACAGCTGTCAGGTCACACTTAGACTCCCTTCTTCTAGATTAAATATCTCTGGTACCTCAACCAACCCTGCCATATTATAGTTTCCAGGCTCTCCTGTTTTTCAGACTTCTTGCTGTCTTAGCTACATCCCTCTACACATGCTCCATTTTGGGTAATGAATCAGCCAGGATACTTCAGAGAAGCAGAACCAAAATTATATATAGATAATTTTTTAAGGAATTTGTGTATGAGATTGCTAGTACTGGCAGTCCAAAACCTATAGGGCAGGCCCTGGCAGGCTGGAAACTCCAGCAAGATTTGATTCTGTGAAAAAAAAAAAAAAAACAAGATGGCGGCATAGGTAAACACCTAGGCTTTTGCCCCACACAACAATTTACGAGTATAGAACTGAAGGACAGAATACATACTGTCGAGGACCATAGGAAGACTGGCTGACTGGGAGATCTGAAACTGGAGGGACAGAGAAGTGCACAAGGATAATCAGAGCCTCTGCAAATCCCAAGTAAGGTGGAAACTCAAGCAAGTGAGAGGACAGGGTGTCTGAGCCTGGCAAGGCTGCTCTGGCGGAAAGGAGACAGGGGGTCCAGGCTGCGCTGAACCCAGTTCGGTTTGCACTCAAAATCCAGGGGAACCATGCCCTTATGGGGAAAACCTGGATTGCGGGTGGAATCCCAGGGGAAGAGCCAGAGGTGGACCTCTGTAGGCATAGGCTTGAGTGTGCCCAGAGGGGACAAACGGGTCGCTGGCTGCCTCTGTTAGAAGAGGGGAGCTCCAGCCAGAGGGGCGGAACTCCGGGGGTGCACATGGTGCTCACGGTGAGGGCTTTCTGTTGACTGTGTGGCTGGCATCTGGCAGAAGGAAAAATGAGTTCCAATTGTACTGAACCCAGGTGCCAGGCAAAAATATGAGATTCCAGATCCATTGGGGACTGGACATTCTGGTGGCAGGCAGAGCGCGAGAGCACCTTTCTCACAGAGATGCCTGCAGTGATTACCTGCAGACACTAGGACCCAGTGATCTTGTGGGCCGGGGCTGACTGGAAGACAAGGCTGTCAGCTCCACCCTGAAACTCTGCCCCACCCAGAAACTCCACCCCATTCAAATCAAGCACAGAGACTTTGGCAAGTTTGCAAGTCCAGATGCTGAAGGCTGTCTCCTAGAGTAGACACAGCTTATCCTTACAGTCAATTGCCTGGAGGTCAATTCCTCCCAGTGATACCAACAACAAACAAGGCTTATCTGCAACAAGGCTGTATATACAGTCCACAAAGGGGTGCACCAAGAGTGTACACCTCAGGTAACAGAGGAGGTCAAGACACCTAGCACACAAAGCTACCCAACTAACTCAGGGAAGCAGTGAAAATGGGGAGAGAAAGAAAAAGATCACAAACAAAAGAAATGGAGGAAAACAAACGACTGGATATAGAGTTCAAAACCACAGTGAGAAGGTATTTCAAGAGGCTCCTAGAAAAAGCCGATAAGCTCAGCGAGAACCTCGAGGATATGAACAAGACCCTCGAGGATATGAGCGAGACCCTCGTGGATATGTAAAAGGACCAACTAGAAACGAAACATACATTGACTGAAAGAAAAAATATTTTACAGAAACCCAACAGCAGACTAGAGGAACGCAAGAATCAAGTAAAGATTTGAAATACCAAGAGGCCAAAAACACTCAACCAAAAAAGATAAAAGAATCCAAAAATTTGAGGATAGTGTAAGAAGCCTCTGGGACAACTTCACACATACCAACATCAGAATTATGGGGATGCTGGAAGAAGAGAGAGAGCAAGATACAGAAAACATATTTGAAAAAATAATGACTGAAAACTTCCCCCACCTGGTGAGAGAAATAGACTTACAAGTCCAGGAACTGCACAGAACCCCAAGCAAAAGGAATCCAAAGAAGACCACACCAAGACACATCATAATTAAAATGCCAAGAGCAAAGGACAAAGAGAGAATATTAAAAACAGCAAGAGAAAACATTTAATTACCTACAAGGGAGCACCCATATACTTGTCAGCTGATTTCTCAACAGAAACTATGCAAGTCAAACGGGAGTGGCAAGAAATATTCAAGGTGATGAATAGCAAGAACCTACAGCCAAGATTACTCTACCCAGCAAACCTATCATTCCGAATTTAAGGTCAGATAAATAGCTTCACAGATAAGAAGAAGCTAAAGGAGTTCATCAACACCAAACCAGTATTATATGAAATGCTGAAAGGTATCCTTTAAGAAGAAGAAAAAGGTGTCTGCTTCAAACTAGACCATGGATGGAACTGGAGAATATTATGCTAAGTGAAATAAGTCAGTCAATGAAAGATAAGTATCACATGAACTCACTCATTTATGGAATACAATGAACACCATAAACTGATGAACAAAAACAGATTCAGAGACAGAAAAGCATTGACTGTCAAACCTCAGAGGGATGGTAGGGGAGGGCGGGAGTAAGGGGAAGAGATCAACCAAAGGACTTTTATGCATGCATATAAGCCTAATCAATGGATATAGATACCAGGGGGGTGAGTGAGGGCATAAGTGGTGACGGGGGGAGTAGGGGATTAGAAGGGGTAATGGATGATGAGGACACATATGTAATACCTTAATCAATAAAGAAATTTAAAAAAAGAGTTGATTCTGTGGTCTTGAGGCAGAATTTCTTGTTCTTGGAAGACCTGTTTTTGCTCTTAAGGCCTTTACTCAATTCAGTAAATCCCACTGACCCATGTGATCAATGATAAATTACTCAAAGTTAACTAATTGTAAATGTTAATCACATCTACAAAATACCTTCACAATAATATTAAAATTAGTGATGCATGAATTTCTGGGTACTGTAGTCTAGCCAAGTTGCCATAAAACTATCACTGGCAGGATACTTAAACTATGAGGCTATGACTATGCACCAAGTTTTTCTTTGTGCAGATAATGTTAGCTCCTTTGATCTGGGAACAACTTTTATTAACCTTTAAGAAATGTCCAGACCACACCCACTTATTTTAATTGTGTGTGTATGTGTGTTCACTAAAGGCCTGGTGCACGAAATCCATGCACAGAGGGCAGGGGTTGTCCCTCAGCCCAGCCTGCACCCTCTCTGATCTGGGGCCCTTAGAGGGATGTCCAACTGCCCGCTTAGGCCAGATCCCAGTAGGATTGGGCCTAAACGGCAGTTGGACATTCTTTTGACAATCCAGGACTGCTGGCTCCAAACTGCTTGCCTGCCTGCCTCCCTGATAGTCCCTAACCACTTCTGCCTGCCAGCCTGATCACCCCCTAACCACGACCCTGCCAGCCTAATTGATGTCTAACTGCTCCCCTGCCAGCCTGTTTGCCCCCAACTTTTCTTCTCTGCCAGCCTGGTCACCCCTAACTGACCTTCCCTGCAGGCTTGATCGCCCCTAACTGCCCTCCCTTGCAGGCCTGGTTCCTTCCAACTGCCCTCGCCTGCTGGCCATCTTGTGGTGGCCATTTTGTGTCCATATGGGGGCAGGGTCTTTGACTAGATGGGGGCAGCCCTCTTATGTGTTGTAGTGATGGTCAATCTGTGTATTACTATTTTATTAGATATAAAATATCTTTGCAAGCAGGAGGATTGAAACCTGCTACAGAAGCTCCTGATCCAGGTGAGAAGGTGCCTGACAACAAAGGAGAACCCAGTTTGGAGGAAGGGATGGGAGTGGTAAGGACTCTGTCAAGAACCCTGAAGAGAGGGAAGGAGACAGTTTCCTTTGACAGGCTCCTGCTTTGTTTTCAGAGCAGTTAACATATGCCTCCCCCTCCCCAGTCCAGTGCTTTTGTTCACATGTCCCTAACTGCCACCTAAACAGAAGCTACAAGCATAGTATTAGTTAATAATGACTCACAGTGTTATTTCTCCTATAAGTTATTTACAGCCTAATAGGTTACTCTTGAAATTTGAAAACCATGTCATAGAAATATATTTATTGCAGCAAAACTTTAGAATTTAAAGACGAGCAGGGAGGGAACTATTTTTGGAAACTGGCACAAGATTTATCAGGTGCACCAGCTGTGCCCCACTCTCCATTCCTGAAATCTGTTCACTGTTCCTGTCAAGAGGCTGACCTCTCCCAGAACTGCTAATGCTCCATTAGCCTCCAGGGCCAGCCCTCCTACCTCTAGGCAGCTGTGCTGCCTCTGTCCCTGGTTTGGTTTACTGATTCCTGCATTAATATCAAGAGGGACTGAGCAGCTGAAAAACCAGCAGGAGAAAACAAAAGAATGGGGCATGTTACTTCAAAAAAAGCGTAAGCCTGCAACACTCATCTATCAAATCTATAGTTTCTAAGATGCTGTCAGGTGGATGCGCAGCTTGCTTAAAATATGTATCTAGTAACTTCTGGGAAAGCACTAAGTTTGTGATGGGCTGTGCTTTGGGTTCATTCTGTTCAAAAGTAGTATCAATTTGTAGTGAAGTGTTTCACAGTGTAGGCTTTCCATACCATTGGTGACTCACAAGATAATTTTAGGTGCTATGTGGATGGTGCTTATTTATTTTAGTACATAGTCTTGTAAAATGTGATGTAACTTTATATATAATGCATATTTTAAAAGTATAACTATTGCATTTAGTGATATAAAAGTATAGTCATTGCATACTGCTTAAGGCCATGCAAAGGTAAAAATGTGACCCTAAAGAAAAATGCTAAATAAATGACAGACAGTGGGGAGACATGGTAAAAGTTTTGACAGTGACCTGAGAATGACTACAATTAGAGATTACATATCCAATGACAAAAGGCTGGGCTTTATTATCAGAACTTATTTTAAATTTCAGCCCCATTATGGCCTCTTTAAGATTTTATACTTTTCACCCATAAAATGGAAATGATAATATTTAACCTTTAGGATAGGTTTGAAGGTTAGAACTAATAATATGAACTACCAGAAACATTATAGGCAGTTCATAAATAGAAATTGTTGCTTTTAGTATATTTTAGATATATTAGAAAAACAGTGGCACACCTATCAAAAAAAAAAAAAGAGAGACAACAAAGTGTAGAGATCTAACAGTAAGACATAAAGATAGAAAAATAATTTTGTGAGCCTGCATTAGTGTAATTAAGCAGTAGTTTAGCTAACCCTGTTTAGGGTACTTCATTATCTGACATTAGTTTCAAATACAAAAGCAGAATGAGGCCTGGCCATGTTTCTCAGTGGTTGAATAACTACCTATGAACCAGGATGTCACAGTTCGATTCCTGGTCAGGGCACATACCTGGGTTGTGGGCTCTATCCCCATTAGGGGGCTGTCAGAAAGCAGCCAATCAATGATTCTCTCTCATCATTGATGTTTCTGTCTCTCTCCTCTTCTACCTTTCTCTCTCTGAAATCAATACAAACAGTTTTTAAAAGCAGAATGAGAATACAACAGTCAGGGTGAGGCCACTAGAACCACCAAAAGTAGATTCAATGGTATGGAAACTTTCATGGGTTTCAGGTAAAGATGCAGAATTTGAGGACCCCAGTCATATTGTTTTAGGACCCTCCCTCAGAACTTCATTTTAATTTAATTTAATGAAGGGCTGACAGCCACCTGGCCCTGCAGATATGGACCCCCTGCTTAAGTGGAAGTACTGAGAGGGGTATGGAAATGCCATCCTGTGTCAAGGGTCTCATTGCATGGGAGTTTGGAGATTTAATAAAATGAAAGTGACATTAAAGACTGAATCATTTATCCCCTTTCTTTATTTTGTTGAAACCTAAAATAGAACACTCAGATCTTGTCATTACATTTTCAAGCCTCCGAAGTATTTCTTCTCATTCTTTATCTCAGTCAATACGCTGACACACTTTCCTCCAAGGGAGACCCAGTTCTGGAATGTGGATGAAGCCAAGTCAGCTGGGGCTGCCACAACAAAGTACCACAGACTGGGTGGCCTAGAAAATATAATTCTTTTCTTGCTCTTCTGGAGGATAGAGGTGTCAGCAAGGTTGGTTTCCTCTGAGGTTTCTCTCCTTAGCTTAAACATGGCGCCTCTTCCTAAATATTCATTCTGTGTCTGTCTGTATCCAAATTTTTCCTTCTTTTAAGGACCCCAGTCATATTGTTTTAGGACCCTCTCTTATAACCTCATTTTAATGTAATCATATTTGTACCAACCTATCTTCAACATGTAGTCACATTCTGTGGCAATGAAGGTTAGGATTTTAACATGTGAATTTGGAGGCACAAAACTCAGGCCATACATATGTCCATGAACCATTCTTGGAAAGAACGCATTTGTATTGTGACCCACTAATTAGACAACAAGCTTCATCTTTATCTCAATGAACAGTGTCTAAGTCTCCATATCTTTGCAGTGTATCCTAAGGATTAGAGTCAAATCATCCTTTTCTGAAGTTTTGAAATTAATAAAATTAGATTTTATTTGAACATGTTATAAAAGGATTGTGATAAGAGGCAGCACACTGTGATTGGCATGTCAATTGCAATTCACTACTAATGAGTGCTTTGTAAACATTGAAGTATAATAATGTAGTCATTCTCAGTTTTTCTAGCTCAGTACCAGTGCCAAACATCCTATTTTGATACTCCTTTAAGACTGATTTGGGTCATGACTCTGCCAGTAGCTACTTGAGTGACTATGGGCAAGATTGCCCATCTAGGTCTCAGTCCATTCCTGAGTAAAATGAGGATAATAATTACCTGATAGGGAGGCTAAGGGTTTAATAGGATATATGGCTTTGAAGTACTATGTACAATGCCTTGTATCCAACAGGCACTCAATACATGCAAAGTAATATATATATTTTAAGTATTTAATCTTTATTGTTGAGTTTATTACTTACATTGTTCCTCCTTTTCCCCCCTATAGTTCCCCACCATCCGGTACCCATCCCACCCTCCACCCTCACCCCCCACCCACTCTCCTCTCCCATAGGTGCATGATTTTTGTCCAGTCTCTTTCTGCACCTCCCACACTCCTTTTCTCCCCAAGAAGTGTGACACTCCCTCTCTATGCCCATGATTCTATTGTATTCACCAATTTATCCTGTTCATCAGATTTTTAATTCACTTGATTTTTAGATTCATTTGTTGATAGATGTATATTTGTTGTTCATAATTTTTATTTTTACCTCTTTCTTCTTCCTCTTCTTAAAGAATATCTTTCAGCATTTCATATAATATTGGATTGGTGGTGATGAATTCCTTTAGCTTCTTCTTAGCTGCAAATTACTTTATCTGACCTTCAATTCTGAATGATAGCTTTGCCGAGTAGAGTAATCTTGGTTGTAGGTTCTTGTTATTCATCATTTTGAATATTTCTTGCCACTCCCATCTGGCCTGCATAGTTTCTGTTGAGAAATCCGCTGACAATCGTACGGGTGCTCTCTTATAGGTAACCAACTGTTTCTCTCTTGCTGCTTTCAATATTCTCTTTTTGTCTTTTGCTCTTGGCATTTTAATTATGATGTGCCTTGGTGTGGTCCTCTTAGGGTTCCTATATATTGGGGTTCGGTGCACTTCTTGGACTCCTAAGTCAATTTCTTTCACCAGGTATGGGAAGTTTTCAGTCACTATTTCTTCAAATATGTTTTCATTGTCTTGCTCTCTCTCTTTTTCTAGCACCCCTATAATTTGGATGTTGGTATGCTTGAGGTTGTCCCAGAGGCCCCTTATACTAACTTCAATTTTTTGGATTCTTTTGGTTTCTTGCTTTTCCAGCTGAGTGGATTTTACCTCTTTGTATTTCAAATTTTTTAACTTGGTTCTTGTGGTCCTCTAGAGTACTTTTAGGTCTTTGTATATTATTTTTTATTTCAGTCAGTGTATGCTTAATTTCTAGTTGGTCCTTTTTCATATCCTTGAGGGTCTCATTCATATCCTCATAGGTCTCATTCATTTCCTTGTAGGTCTCATTCATTTCCTCCTAGGTCTTGTTCATTTCCTTGTAGGTCTCGGCCTTTTCTAGGAGCCTCTTGAAAAGCCTTAGAACCATGGTTTTGAACTCTATGTCCAGTCGTTTTTTTTATTTCCTCCATTTCTTTCACATCTGATTTCTTTCCATGTCTCTGCATGGTGGCTGCTTTCCCGAGTTGGTCGATTAGCTTTGTGTTGCAGATGTCCTCTAAGGGACAGTGGCTCAGCCTCCCCAGTTACCTGAGGTGGATATGGGTTGCACAGTCTTGTTGAAGTTAAACCTAGCTTATTGTAGCCAGCACTAGGAGGGTTTGACCTCCAGGCCAGTTGGCTGCGAGGTTCAGCTGTGCTCAGTTTGGATGGGCGGAGTCTCCGGGCCAAGCAGGCCGTGTCAGCTCTGCCCTATGTGGCCCTTGAGACTCTGTGCCAGATGGCAATGGCTGCCAGCACCTCTGAGAGAGAGTTGCTGCCGAGTTCCACCCGCTTTTGGACAATTCAGCCTCTCCCCAAATGAGTTTGCACACCCAACGTCTCACCCTGGGTCGTAAAACAATGCAGTCCGGTGGTTTCCCGAATGAGAGAGTAAGTCATGAGTCCTCTCTGCATGGTCACACAGCTGTGCTGTTCCCAAGTTCACGTGCACTCTGCACAAGCTCGCCCTCTCCACAAGCTTGCAGACCCTTGCAGCGCCCGAGTTTCAGCGAGCCTTCCCACTGTCCAGTTTTTACCCTGTATGATTGTGGGTTCCCTGGACTTTGCCTGGAGCTGGGGAATCAGTGCAGTGGGATGTCTTTGTCTCCCCTGTTCAAGATAACCGGCCGGGTTTGCAGTAGTCTGCCCTATCCACTCACCTGCACAAGGCTCCAAACCTCTCTCCGTGTGTATCTTCAATGCTGCCCTCCGCCGCTCCTCTGAGTCACAGTGTCCTATCTTCCCTTTTATTTGTGGAATTTTCACTCAGCCAGCTTTCCATTGATTCTGGATGATGTTTGTTCTTTTGTTAAGTTGTAGTTTTGAAATTGCTGTGTATGACAGCAAGATAGGTTTTTACCTATGCTGCCATCTTGGTTCCTCGCAAGGTGATATTATAAGCCTTATTTGTATACAGAGTAAATGGAAAAGGGGGTGGCTTCTTAGATGTTGGATTAGGAAGCAGGGAAAAGGAAGGGATGGCCCCCATCAACTCATGTTCTCTGTTACAAGCAGAAATTATTCTGGATTACTCCCAAGTCATACTTTAAATCAACTTTTATTTATGAACTCAAAGGACACCTCACATTGAGCCCCAGTCCATGTAATACTGATTTCAAAGAATTCACATAAAAATGTGACCTCTTATGATTTTTATATACATCATCATTTCCTTCCAGAGAGCAAGCAGTAAACCTGGGGATTCTATTATATATATCAAGGCAAATAGCATGAAGTGCAAAGTGAAATTGCTAGGATATGCATTCATTTGGATTCTGATCTAGCTGAAGCTGCCCTTTTGGCGGGGTGGGTGTTCACTTGAATATTTTCTGGCCACTCACAAGCCCTAGCTATAAAGATATATAAAGGAAAACTAAGAAACTGGACACTTTTTCTTTCCCCTCTTGATTCTGTTGGTCATCTTGAATTCTCTACTTTTCTAGGCATTGTATTTGAATATTTAAAAAAATTATTGTTTAAAATATTACATGTAGTATTACATATGCCTCCTTTTTTCCTCCATTGACCTCTCCCCAGCCACTCCCACCCCCTGCACATGCCCTCACCCCCCAGTGTCTGTGTTCATTGGTAATGCTTATATTTATGCATATAATTCCTTTGGTTGATCTCTTACTACCATACACCTCCTGCCCCCGCCACTCTATGTTCATTGCTTCTCTGTCTTTGGATCTATATTTGAAATCTTAGGGTTACATGTTATTTCTTATATTTTATTCTCTACTGCCAATGCTGTCTTTCTTTAGACTGCTTATTCAATGTATCTATATCTCTGTTGCATTGACTTTACCTTAAGTTCCCACTAACTCTTATCAAGATTATTATTTTTATATCTAGTTTCCTTGACTTCATTCTCTCTCCTCTCCAGTCCAACCACTTCCCTGATTAAGTTTCTTAACATGTAACTCTGTTCAACCCACCACTTGAAATAGCAAATATTTAGTCAGCAGACTGCCTCCCAAATGGTTTAAACACAACTGAAATCTGGCTTCCACATAACTAAATAGAACTCTACCACCTCAGTTGTGTTGCATATGATCTGGAATCTCTGCTTAAACTACAAATGCAGTCAAAACGTATTGAGTGCTCACTAGCTGTCAAACATTGTGCAGAGCGCTTTATTTGCATCATCTTTTTAAATCATTATAATATCTCTATAAGAAATTGCTAATACAATGGAAATGGGGGATGATAAGTTAAGGGGTTTTCCCAACATCACACAACTGGGAGTCATGGAACTGGGTTTTTACCATAACTACAAAGCAATCCTCTGCCCCAATCTGTGTTTATTCAAATCATCAGGCTTTTAAGGTACATCTGAAACATCTCCTCTAGTAAAACTGCAAGCTCCTTTATTATTGGGACCATGGAAATGCTAACTACGAATGTTTTTATTACTCATACAATTTAGCATAGTGTAAGCTTCACAGTAGGTACTCAATAAATATTTGATAAATCAATGGATAGAGCAGGTGGTTTCAGCTAAAGTACAAAATAAAAGTAATGAGCAAAGTGGTACCTAGTGCTACTGTATGCACTTATATAAACAACAGCTGAGCTAAATTCAATTTCATTTTACTTCACAAAGACCTCAGTCTACCTCAAGGGCTATGTGTCCTCCTATAAGAGGGGATAGAATTTCAGAGCTGGCATCCTGAATAATAAAGAGGTAGAACCCTGCATGTGGGGAAAATATCTTAAGCCAGTCAACAAAACCAGGCTGTCACCCTCATGGGGACCATTATGTTTGCTTAGCATCTACACAGCTTACTGAATTGTCTTGGGAATGCCACTTCACCTCTTTCAACCCAGATTCTCATCTCTAATGCAAAGAGGCTAGTGAAGATAATAAGAGCTAACATTGTTTAGATGCCAGTTATTATTAGCTGAAGACTTACATATGTCAACTGTGGATACACAGCTAGTATGAGGCAGAGGTATGCTTTAAACCTGCGAACTGAACTTAAAGCCTTAACATTACCATTTTAAAACCTTTTTCAGCTCTAAAATTCAATGATTTTCCCATAGGTTCTCTTTGATTCTAAAGCGCTTGAGTTGGCTGAAGGCTCTTACACATCAATGTATAAAGCCCCTTCATCCTGCTTTGTGATGTTTGGCCAATAGGAAGCATTAATTACGTTTGTACTTCTAGCCTTTGGGGAGCCTTCTGGAGAGATCTGAGGCATTGTGTAGCCTGGTCTGGATCACATCTGCTAAGGGCAATGCTGGCCAGGGACTGTGAGGAGGCAGAGCAGACACCAGAAAGAAGCTTCTGTTGCCAAGTCCATATCACTGAGACATAATTTGATACTTAACAGAGCTGAAAAATAACAACACACCTTTGTCAAAATTGGGCAGTGGATTTGTAGGCATGTTTTATATACAATATACAATGAGCAAATTGGTATTCATCCCCTGTGATCATAATCTTGAGAGAAGACCTTAAGTTTTCAGGGCTACACTCTCTTTGTGTATATTTATCAATAAATATTTTCTTTTCTGGAACACTACTAAAATATATTTTAATTTTTAATTAATTTATTTAGATGACATTAATAAAATTATATAGGTTTCCAACAGATAATTTTATATTACATTGTCTGTAAATTGTATTTTGTGCTCATCACCTAAGATCAAGTCTCCTTCCATCACCATTTATCTCCCTTTTCCCCTTTTCTACCTGCCCTTACCCCTGTTTCCCTCTGGATGTCTACGTGCTGTTGTCTGTGTCTGTAAGGTTGTGTTTTCTTATTGTTTTGTGTGGCTTTTTTTTTGCTCAATCCCTTTATCTTTTTCACCCCTCCCTACAATCTCCCTCTGCTCTGACAGTTGTCAGTCTGTTCTCTATATCTATGAGTCTGTTTCTATTTTGTTTATTTTTTTTTCATTAGATTACACATAAAAGTGAAATCATATGGTATTTGTCTTTTTTACCTAGCTTGTTTCACTTAGTATAATACTCTTCAGGTCCATTCATGCCCTCACAAAAGGTAAGATTTTATTCTTTTTTTATGTCCAAGTAGTATTCCATGTATAAGTGCATACCATTGTTTTTTATCCACCCATCTATTGATAGGCACTTGGCTATTCTAAACAACACTGCAATAAACATAGGGGTGTATATATTCTTTTGAATTCATGTTTTGGGGGTTTTCAGGTATATTCCTAGAAGTTGAATCGCTGGGTCAGAAGGCAGTTCCTTTTTAAATGTTTTTAGGAAACTCCATGCAGATGTCCAATAGACAGATGAAAAGGTGTTCAACATCACTAATCATCAGACAAATGCAAATTAAAGCTACAATGAGATATTACCTCACACCAGTCAGAATGGCTATCATCAATAAATCAACAAACTATTTTGAGACTAGAGGGACACAAGAAGCCCTTAAATGGATGTGATGGGAAATGAGATGGATAGCACTGTATATGTGAGGATAATGAGATGGGATGAGTTAGCTTGAAAGACCCAGCATTGCACAGATATCTGCAGAGGTCAGTGTGGCTCAGGCTTCAACCACACTCTTCTTCTGCAGGAAGCTGAAATAGATGATCCTCAGGTGCCTTCTAGGTTGGTAATTGCAAGATTCTGAACATCTACTGCTAGGCTAGAAAACAATTTTCCTGATTTCTCTCTGTTCATTTTTTTTCATAGCATGGTTCTACAAAGAGGTTTATTACTTTATTGATTATGAAACTTCACCTTAATCACTAGTGCCAAGAGAGTTACTGAGATCCACTTTGAATAGTATAAATGTTGCTTTGTCAGTTGATTTTTTAAAAAACGTATAATTTTTTTCTCATGAAAATAGAGCTTCTGATGGTCATTTCAGTCAAAAAAAATAATTCTCTCACATGGATGTATGGGAAGTTCAACTTACGTGGTGAAAATAAGTTATGCTTTGCTTGTGCACTGAGAAAGCAAATGATGGTACCTTGGCAGTTTGCTTCAAACTCCTGGATACCAGGAGTTGTAAGGTTTTATAGATGGTTATATGGGTTTTGGTTCAACTAGTGAATAGAGGTGGAAGCAAACTTTTGGTATGGCTTTCATAGTTAAAATTTTCTATAAAATGTTTGTAATGAGCATTAGTTATTTTCTGATTTCAATAGTTAAAAGTCATAAAACATAGAGTGCTCATGTCCCTAGTCTCACCTGCACACCGTTTGCAAAGATATAACTAATTGGACATGCGGCTCTTTCCTACTGATTTGGGTCAAGTCCTTGAAATCCTTTCTTAATACAGCCAATCAGGAAGCTACACCAGCTAATAAGAATTAATACCCAAAACCCTATTGCTATTCCAAGATTCATCACTATGAACATCCAATAAATAGATGGGGGATCTACATACAGCACATTTAATTTTGTATGATTTGGATTAATTTTAATTGTACCTTTACCAGCTACTTTGGAGACACTCTCTGTGTGACCTTGACCACATTTCTTACTTTATCTCATTCCTGTAGTATGAAGTATGGCTCATTAACATGAAACCAAATTCTGCTGTACATTTTTGCTCCTCCCTTCCCGCCCCCATGACACAGATCCAACCACCAGTGATAAAATAGTGTTGACTTTCTGAAACTGAGACTCAAACATTTTTTGTTCTTATATATTTATTTCCAGTATGCAGATGCAAGATATTTTTAGAGAAAAGAAACAGGGGAAAAGATTGATACAGAGGCAAAGAAGCATTGAACAGACTGTCAAACTACAGGGGGAAGGCAGGGGAGGGTGGGGGACAGGGGATGTAAGAGATCAATAGAAGGACTTCTATACATACTTTCTTCTTTGCCCTTTCTTCTCCTTCTGACTTGATTATTCCATTGTCAGTAATAGATTTCATTAAGACATGTAGTATTGCAGCACGTGAGATATGCTGATTTGAGCACTAATAGGGATGAAATGAAATGATAATTTTTCTCCTAATTCACTTGATGATGATAAGACTGAAGTGAACACTAAAATTATGTTCTGTGATAAACCATGGTGACAGGAGAAAAATGTCAACTAATATTGACCTCAATACTCAGAGCACATTTGACTAAATATCCCCCTTTTTCCTTTCTGTTCTCTTTTGTACAGTATAGTTTTAACAGGAGAGTCTCCTATATGACTGTGGGTGAGGCAGTGGGCAATGGAGGGAGGGACACTGAACTTAGGATCAGAATACTTGTGCTTATGTGTCAGATTCATAATAGACTACCTGTGTATCATTGGCTACATGACTTACTGTTACAGTCTCAGTTTCCTAACCTTTAAAATGGAGGAGAATGATAGTATCAACCTCACAACAAGCTTAAAATGAGATAGTGAATGGGGCTTAGTAATGCATTGGATAAATTACAAAGCACTTATACGTTTTAGAGACTTAAAAGAGATTGAATAAAGAAGATGTAATACACACACACACACACACACACACACACACACACACACACAATGGAATACTAATCAGCCTGAAAAGAAGAAATATTGCCATTTATGACAACCTGGATGGATCTTGAAAGTATTATGCTAATGATAGTTTATTATGCTAGTGAAATAAATCAGGTGATAGAGGACAACAACCATATGATTCCACTCATATGCTGGATATAAAACACAAAGTAACAAATGAACAAATAAAACAAACTCATAGGTATAGACAACAGTATAATGGTTACCGGAGGAGAAGGGGGGTGAAGAGAGGATAAACAGCGTGAAGGGGATCATGTATGGTGTCAGAATGAGACTAGACTTTGGGTGGTGAGAGCACAATAGTGTTTTCAGATGTCATATTATAAAGTTGTACACCTGAAATCTATATAATGTTGCTAACCAATGTTATCCCAGTAAATTTAATTTTTTTTTTTAAAAAAAAGAACTAGCCAAAGTCGCTGATTGAATGCAAACCAATTAAGTAGTAGAGGCTGACACCACCCACTTAGTAGATAGAGTGTACTTTGTTCAAAGAAAATATTACTGTAGAAAGCCAGTAATTAAGACATTTAAAAAGAAGTTGCTCAGGTTAAAGAGGAGAATACCCAAAGGTCAGTCTTGTCATAACCCACCTTACCCCTGCAACTCCCAAGGCTTACTAAGTCCCTGAGAGAGAGGCCGTTTTCTAAGACTCTCAGCTGAAAAGAGGAGGAAATAGGATTTAACTTCAGCTGCTGGAACACTGATTCACTCTTCCATTATACCACAGAGTGGCAGTTCAGCAGGGCCAATCCAATATGGCTGTAATGACCAGGCAAATGAAAACTGGCTAATTACTTCAACCCACTCATCTTGTTCACTTCTTTTCTTCCACACCAAACTTAGGCAGCACATAAGCCCTCTTACTGTCCTGGGTTGATGGAGCTGTCCCTTCCCCTCTGCTCTCACAAACTAAACAAGAATTGGTTCATTAGTTTTCTGCACACGTATAAAATGATACTTTAGGAATTCAAACTCGCAGTTCAGATACAGAGAATGTGAAAACATCATTATACAGAGTCTCCCATGCTCTGAAAGTTGAGTACTAAACTCTATGGCCCTGGTGCTGAACATTGTGGCAGGGGGGGCTATCATTGGTGCACCAGAGCCATACTTCTAGAAGAGGATTGAGTTGCCAAGGCAAGTCAGGACAGCTTCGGGTGAGGACGTCTGGGTGTGCCTAGTGATAAAAAAGAGAAGTGAGATGGAGTCATTTATAATGTCTGTGAAACATGAGCAAGAATGGTGCCAAAAATGTCAGTGCAGCAAAGATGTGGTGGAGAAAGCAGGGGCCCTCAGCCTGCTCTGTGGGAAGGCTCACTTGTCCTGTTTCCCTGGAAGTGAATGAGCATGGCAAAGCTATCTTTTAAGACAGAAGTTAAGAATGTGAGTTTAAAGGGAATGGATAATTTTCAGATGCTTTCATCTCGTAATGGTTAGCATGAACCAGAGTGAAGCCAATGCTCAGACTCCTGATGAAAACACATATGTCGGCATTACATTAGCAATGAGTGATTTCCAGCTGCTTTAGTTATTTAATACCCCATGGAAATGCATCTTGGCATGCCTCTCAGATCAGCTTCAAAGTGAGATTTTTCCTCTCTGAGACAGTCGCAAAAATTGGGACACTTCTTTTCCAGTCCCCTGCAGTTTCTAGGCAGGGGTGTGATGGTCTGCAATGGCTCATCCCCTTTCAGTGCAAGACAGATTCTAACTGCCACATAAAACACGGTAGATTCAAATTGCAGAATCAGATGAGGTTAGCAAGATAACTCCCCCTGTCCCCACTCTGTAGGAGCAATAAATAACGTGCCTAGAGAGGAAACAGAACCAATGGAATTCTCCTGATTTATATGGTAAGTAAGAACTATAGGATTGTAGGTGAAAGCACACACTGCCCAGCATGCCTGCTTAAGGAGGTTGGACACTTTATGGATGGCCAGTCAGTGAGTGAAGTGTTTAAAACTTTATGGATGTGAGGCCAGTTAGGCTGCCCCTTAGGTGAAGGCTGACCTTCTGGGCAGTTTTGCCTAAAGTAGTTATATAGTTTTTTGACATAAAATGAGGTAGGAAATTAATAACTTGATGCTCTAAAAAGGTTAAAGGTAGTTTTAGTCATCCTTTCATCTAACAAATATCGTGAACACCTATTCTCAGTACAAAACTAATCTAGATTGTGTGTGGGATGGGCTGATAAAAATAATGCTACTTACCTTTATAAAAAAGTGTTAATAACATACTAGATTAAATGTCTATAATAGAGTTGAATAGTGATGTGATTGCAGAAAAGATTGGATCATTCACTAAACAAATGCTTATTAAACACCTACTGTGCACCAGGCATTCTATAAAACGTTTGAGAATGCAAGAATCAAATTCTTTGCCTTTAACACACGTTTGTTCTATAGGGATGCAGCCATTAGACTTGCATTTGAAAGGCAGTAGTTTTCTCTGGCTGTTGTATATCTGTAAACTTGCAGTTGTATAGTTCTGACTATAGGGCAGATTTAGCAATTGCTACCTTTCATTGATTAAGAAGGAATGAGTTCTTGCATACGGTGACCCAGCAGCCCAGGGCATGTCTTTTCTAGATAGCCAGGGCCTTCCTTCTGGCTGCCCTCTGGTGGCCAGCGCATGGCATAGTGAGCCATCCAACTCCTACTCAAACTCCCAAGGGGACACTTTGCATATTAGCCTTTAAATGTATAGGTTATTTATTGGATAGCCAAAGTTGCAGACGTTTTGGACAGAATATCTTCTTTCTACCAGAAGATTTTATCCCCTACATAAGAGCAACCTATTAATTGAATTTGTTTTAACACTATTTGTGCCATGCCTAGATTTCTTAATAATACATCCTGATTCAGGGGTGCTTAAGTAAAATATCTTATAACTAGAGTCCTAGTGCATGGGTTCATACACCAATGGTATCCCTTGGCCTTACGTGTGGGGGTCAGGCTAAAATCAGCTCTCCAACATTGCCTGAGGGGTCCCAGATTACGAGAGGGTGGTTCTTGGGTGATATACCCTAGAATCGGGCTCCCACCTCTCTGGTTCCAGTTGTGTTGTCTGAGAACCACAGCTGCCAAGTCACTGCAGCTTGGCAGCTCCTGTGTTGAGCGTCTGCCTCCTGGTGGTCATTGTGCATCATAGTGCACGAAATTTGTGCACGGGGTAGGGGAGTGGTGTCTCTCAGCCCAGCCTGCACCCTTTCCAATCTGGGATCCCTCGAGAGATGTCCAACTGCCCGTTTAGGCCCAATCCCAATGGGGGGGTCGGACATCCCTCTCACAATCCAGGACTGCTGACTCCCAACTGCTAAGCTGCCTCCATTCCTGATTGGCCAGCACTTCTGCCTGCCAGCCTGATCATCCCCTGACCACTACCCTACCAGCTTCATTGATATCTAACTGCTCCCCTGCCAGCCTGTTTGCCCCCAACTTCCCTCTTCTGCTGGCCTGGTAACTGCTAACTTCCCTCCTCTGCAGGCTTGATCGCCCCCAACTGCCCTCCCTTGCAAGCCTGGTCCCTCCCAACAGCTCTCCCCTGAAGGCCTGGGTCACCCCCAACTGCCCTTCCCTGCAGGCCCGATCACTCCCAACTTCCCTCCTCTGCTGGCCTGGTCACACCTAACTGCCCTCCCCTGTAGGCTTGATCACCCCCAACTGTCCTCCCCTGCTGGCCATCTTGGGTCCACTTAGGAGTGGGATCTTTGACCACAGGAGGCAGCCCTCTTGTGTGTTGGAGTGATGGTCAATCTGTATATTACTGTCTTATTAGATAGAATATAAGTCTGGTGCATAGGTGAGGGCCAGCTGGTTTGCCCTGAAGGGTGTCCTGGATCACGGTGCAGGTTTTCTTGGGGCATGGGGCAGCCTAAGTGAGGGACATGTGGTGATTTGCAGGCCAACCATGCCCCCTCCCCCAGTGACACAAGTGGAGGCCCTAATATCTGGAATTTATTTACAATTGAAACTTTGTAGCGTGGAGGAGAGCCAAGCCTTCTGTTAGCTCAATGGTGGCAGCCATTTCTGTTGGAATTTAAGTATTAAGGATTAGGGTTAGGGTTAGGGTTAGGTTAGGGTTAGGGTTAGGGTTAGGGTTAGGGTTAGGGTTAGGGTTAGGGTTAGGGTTGAAACTTTGTAGCATTGAGTGGAGGCCTAGGCCAGCAAGGGCAGGTGGAAAGCTTGGCTTTCTCCATTGCCGGGGAAACCCAAGCCTCCCTCCTGGTCTCAGTAGCCGCAGCCATCTTGGTTGAGGTTTATTTTCATATTTGCTCCTGATTGAATGGTGGGTGTGGCTTGTGAGTGTGGCTTGGAGGCATGGTCAATTTGCATATTACTCTTTTATTAGATAGGATAGATGATTTCAGAAAGAAAAGTTAAAGTTTTCTTATCTGATGCTCAGTTCAAGCTAGAGTATTTGGATGTTATAGGAAAACCAACAAAAACTGGACTAACATATTTTTTAAAAAATGAAGGTCCACAAATGATAAACAAGCACCATATTTATACATCTAGACAAATATAGATATATGAAAGTAGATGTGTATGTATGGTATTCTTCATAGTAATTAAGGTACATAGTAATTCCTACAAATCACGAATGGTCTTGATGTCCAATTGCCAGGATGATAGCCATATATGAACTTATTTTTCAGATTAATTTGAGACCTGTTCCATCTATTGGAAAAACATTTCATTAAATTGATTTACACACACACACACACACACACACACACACACACACACACACATCCATCACATGAGATTTTCTTTTCCTAAAAGAATAGTCCTGAGGAATGCATCTTCATAAAACTCTATAACTACAGCTTATATTTTACTTTCAAGATATTATGAGGGTTAGTTATTAGGGATTACAAGGATACAACTATTTTGGCATATGAATGAAACTCATGTGATACTTGGTGTCTATCACTGTAAAACATTATTTTGAACATTTCTTAAATAAATGTCATAGCATTTAGAAAAAAATGTACCACAACTATGAAATACCAAAGGCCAGATAGAATATCAACTCCATTCCATTCAGATCTATCTCTTATTCTGTATCCCCAGGTAAAAAGCTACTCAATACATATGTTGCTTTAGCAACTCTTACAAGTCATGGTAAATCCACTTTAAATTATAAAGACCTGACAGTTGTGTGTGTAGTTACATTTCTTCTTCCCACCTTCCTTGGATTACTAAAAAGATACCTCTAGAAGAAGAAAAAAAGTCTCACAAAGTGAGAATTGGTGGTCAAGGATAGAGTTAGAAACAGGCAACCAATTACTAATAGTCTGGGAAGTTCTCTTGGGAGAGGGGAATGTGAATCAGATAACAATATTTGGTTGCTTGAAATGGAAGTGCCCTTTCTTTGCCATTTTATGGGCCAACTAATTTTACTTTTTTCCATCTCTAAGGTAGTGAACATTAAATTTGCCTTTAGTTTCTTATTTAAAATCTCACAGAATATCAAATTGCAGAGAGACAGTCTTGCAGTGTTTCCCATTTTGGGTTCCTAAAAAAAAAAAAAATTCCTACAGGATACTCTGAGATAAAACTGTGTGGTCATATAAGTGTAGGAAATATCACAGGCTACAGACCCTCCAGGAAAGTCACACATTAATAAATAGGAAGATCTAGAAAGTGGTATAATGAATCCCGTTCATTTTTGTTTGTCAGATTTCCCCCAATTATTTGACCACAGAACCCCCAATTTTATCGGCTGTAACAGCTGTTCATTTCCTCAAAACTAATGTCACACAGTGCATTGAGCTCTGTGGGAAGCACCCCTTCAAGTGTTCTTCCCTAATGGCCGTTTAGCCTGCACTTAGAATTTTACAATTGAAAACAAACCCACATTGCTTTCTTAAATCTCTGTCCTAGGAAAACTCCAGTCCTTGTTTCTCAGTCATAAAATCTCTTATCTGCTTGTTTTGATTCCATCTGACCTTTCTCTCTCCTTCTCATTTGCTGTTCTTCTCATGAGACCCATTTATAAACTACAGACAATTTTATTTATGTAGCACATAAATATTAAGCATCTGTAATGTGACAACTTGTACAATAGGAACTTAGGCACTCAGGTGAGAAAGAAAAATCTCAGTATCTTTCTCCAAGGAGAAAGCATTGTGCATATCGTTACAGTAATTTGCAGATGTATTGCCTGCTATAAGAAAAGTATAAAGGAGTAAAAATGGGGGAAGATAATGTTTAGATGAGGGTCACATAAAAAGGACACATGGAGGAAAATTGAATTGGAATTCCATGTTGAGTGAAAGCATTGAAAAATAAAAGTTCAGAAACACTAAAAATAATAATGAAGTCTAGGACAATTCAATGGAGAGTCTCCCAGCTTGGCTAGTACATGATGGGGGCAGTTTGAGCTACACTTGGAAAGGAAGATGGGAGATAATCTTATGTGTCAAGCTAATGGACAAGGCTTTTAGGTGGAAGGCAGAGGCAGAGAATCATGGAATGTCTTTAGAAGACACAATCAAAACAATGAAATTAGCTTAGCATTTACTAGGAAAAACCTCAAGTGAACGATGACTAGAATCTAGGTCTACTGGCAAGTTGGTGGAAATACAAAGACTATATGAACAGATTCAGAAAGACTTGGCAAGTAATCAGTGATGGAATAAATAGGAAACAAGGATGAGTCTGAGTCTTTGAACTTTCTTGTCCGAGAGTCTAGAGAGAAATGGGAAAGTTGAGATGCAGCGGATTTGGGGAGGTGGTAACTGAGTATTTGGATTTTGATGTATTCCTTTTAAGAGGGCATGGAACATAGAGATGGCATTTCTGTGTAAGTAATTGGAAATGCAAACTTGGCAAGTAATAGAGAGACTCATTATAATAAAAAATTATAAAACTGCTGTAGGTAAAATGAATAATAGAGATCATGGAAATTTATCAAATTCTCAGAAGAAAAAGTACAAAGTTATAATTGAGGCAAGATTTAACTGAATAAAACCTCAGAAAATGAAAGGAAAGTGCCAATAAAAGTGATAAAGAAATGGTGTGGGGTAAAAAGAGAATTGGGGGAAATATATACATATTAAAACATAATAATAAAGAATAAAATAGAGAATCAGGCTAGTTAAAAACCCATAGTTAACCAGAGAAGAAAAGTTGCAAGCAGTGCTGGGAATTGGTCCAGAGGTAAAGAAGGACCCATTTTGAGGGAAGACTGCTAGATTTGGTGAGTCTGAGGTCATCAATGGACTCTGAGAGAGTGGTGCCAGGAGGGCAGCGGTTCTGACTGGATGTGCCCTGGGATTCCTCAGAGAGCTTGCCAAATCCAAGCCGCAGGTCACTTCTCTTCTTTAGCACCCTACCGAAGATTGGGACCCTGAGATCTGTAGTAAGGCCAGAAAATTTCCACTTCCAACAGATTCCCAGCTGATGTGAGTGCTAATGTTAATGCTAATGTTAATGTGGCTAGTCTAGGAACCTACTTTTGAGAACCAGTATAATAGAGTGATGGAAAACTGTAACAAATGCAAAGAAACAAGGGTATAAATGATAATATATATGGATGCATATTCAGCAAATGGAGGCATATTCAAAATATTTACTTATGAAAAGAAGATGGGAAAAAGTTGTAGTCCTGGGACTGAATTCTCCTCCCATAGCTCCATTTCCCTTTTGCTTGCTCTAATAGTGAAGACTTCTTAAATGTAGACACCTTTCCTAAACTCCTCCATCTCTTTTTTCCCAAGACGTCCCCAAAATTTCATCTTATAACCAAAATATACCATCGGTGCAACAATCGTCCTCTAATTACCAATGTTGGGATACAGGAAAGTGTGAGACTTTTTTATAGAGTTTTGTTTTTAAAAGGAGCAGAAGGATATGTCAAAATTACCTCAGCCTTGTGTGTATTTTGCAGCACTGTGTGCATTTTTACATTTATGTGCTTAACGCTCAAGATCTGTTTTGCAAAGATATCAGAATTTCTACTTTCTCATAAAACTGCAAGAACTTGGCAGAAAGTGTGTGCTTTCCCTGAAATGCAGTTATGCTCATGTGTAATCCCAGGAAATATGAATTAATGCAACTCTTGCAGTTTAAAAAAAGCCATTTTGAAGTCTGTGTAGTGGTTTTCTTCATGATACTATGATTTTATTGCCTATAATTTAGCACACCCTGGTGTTTGCTGTTGAACTGTTTATGGCCCTTATATTTCTCCCAACTGCCAGGTATGTAATGTTTATTTAAAATGTTTTCTCTTATTCAAAACCTTTTAAGGATCTTGCTCTTTGCATAATTGACTCTTAACCTGGGTAAGAATAAAATGGAGTTACACAAATGTAATCAAAGTCTGGCAGAAGGCTGAAGCTTCTATTAATGACTAGAAGTCAGCTTTAGGACACCAAAAGGTTACTTAGTTTATATGTAAATGCTAGCTTTTTATGGGAAATTGGAGAAATACAAATTAAAGAAGAACTAAGTAATACTATAAAAAGGGACTATAGAGCAGGCTTAGTGTGTCCCTGCCAGTAATTATGGTATATTTATTGAATACCTACTAGGTGCTTGACATAACAGGTACATGCCATGAATCAAGTAAATATTATCTATTTGGATAATAAGACAAAATTACATAGAATAGCAACAAACAGATATTTAATATTTTAAGTGGCTGTTGAATGGCATAGTACATATTAAATGTGGAATGCTGCATGAATGCATCAACGTTGAAGAATGGAACATAAACTAGCACAGAAGAGACTAATTTAATTAATTGATTTCCTTTAATGCTGCATATCCCACACATATTTGAGCATTATATTTCTTCTCTTTTTTTCCAAATAACAACTTCAATACGCTAAGTATATACTTTAGGAAGCGAGTATAGGAGGGCAAAGCCAAACAACTAACAAATTACAAATTATCTTATCTTTGTTCCTAAGTTTTCTAAGCTCTAAAATTAGAATAATAATGGCTATTCCATAGAAGACATGGGGATTAAATTAGGTTGTGTGTGTGTGTGTGTGTGTGTGTGTGTGTGTGTGTGTGTGTGTGTGTGTGTGTGTAATTACAGATATATCTTTACTTCAATCTATTCTCCTAGTATTTCCTTGTCTTTCATGACCTTGATGCTGTTGAAGAGTATGGGGCAGAGTGTGTGTGTGTGTGTGTGTGTGTGTGTGTATGATTATTATTATTTCAGAGAAGAAGGGAGAGGGAGAGAGAGACACACATCAATGGTCAGAGAGTCACTGATCAGCTGCCTCTTGCACACCCCCCACTGGGAATCAAGCCTGCAACCTGGGTACATGCCCCCAACCAGAATCAAACCCAGGACCCTTCAGTCCGCAGGCCAGTACTCCATCCATTGAGCCAAACCAGCTAGGGCTGGAACAATTATTTTTGACAATTCTCTCAGTATTTGAATTTGTCTGATATCCCCTCATGATTACATTCAGATTATGTATTTTTGCCAAAGAAGTATTTGTGACCTTCCCAGTGCATCATATCTGAAGGGGCCTGATGTCTGTTTCTCATTGCTGGTGATATTAGATTTCATCACTAGGTTAAGGTGGTACTCACTATGTTTCTCCTGTTCTCCTCTGTTTCACTCTGTAATTATGTAAATATCACATTACTAATCAAAATTTATCCTACTTGTTTTAGCGTCATTGATGATTTTTTTTCTGAATTGGTTATAAATATGATGGTAGCCAAATGATGACTTGAAATTCCAAGTCAAACAAGCAGTTTTTCATGTGTTCGGATAGATGCTACTCTGTGTGAATGACTCGAGTTTACAAAATGCTCCTCTGAAGTAAACTGTTTTATATACAACAAGAGAAAACATTGCTAACACCCCGCTGTGACCCTAATGTAGCTAGGCTCTCCTGCAAAGGCCTGGGAAGCAATTTAGGCTAATGAGCAGCTATGCATTTCAAAGCTTCTATTAGAGGGAAAGCTTTGTCCACTAATGATTTCTTTAAAACATTGAGAAATTGTTTGTGCTTTGGTATAAACTATTTTTATGAAGAAATTCAGGTCTGGCCAACAGGACTTGGTTCTGCTTAAAGACATGAAGAATTTTGGGGATGTGTGTGCATGTGGTTTTCTTTTTGTTTGTTTGTTTGTTTGTTTTTTTGTTTTTGTTTTTGTTTTGTTTTTTGCTTTTACTGAAGCAATAATCTTGTTTGTATGTGACTTAAAGCAGATTAGAAGCCTTGAAAGCCTTTTTTGAAATAGCCACAGGATTTCTCTTCCCTATGTAGGCACACTAGCTAGCTCACTTTTCCCCTTCCTTGAAAATGATAGCCAAAAATTAATTCTCATAACAACTATGAGATGTATCGGATTAAAAAAAAAGTGCAGTCACTTTTTAAAATTATTGTTTTATATAAAATTGTCAAGCATTGTATTTTAAAATAAGACCTTGCAAATCATAGATTAAAATATATAACATGAACATATCACTTCTTTTGTTCTAGGTATAGGATATCTATACATAAAACCCTAAGTGACTGGTTAAACGATCGACCGGTTGACTGTTTGAACAGTCACTATGACATGCTCTTACCTCCAGGGGCAGAAGCTCAATACACGAGCTGCCCCCTGGTGGTCAGTGCTCCTGCTCAGCTGACCAGCGGGTGCCAGACGCTGGACTCACAGCTGGCGAGCACAGCTGTCATCGCACAAGCCACTTCCGCCTCCATGGCAGCACTACTGAGCTGCAGGTGCAGCTTGGTGGGATAAGTGGGAGCGGTGCAGCGCCCAGCTCAGGCTCAGGCCCCTCCCTGGCTGCCTGCTGCTTCCTGCACTACTACATACCTCAGAAAATGTCGGACTGACAGTTTCAGCCTGATCCCCACAGGCCAGTCGGCAGTCCGACATCCTCCAAGGGGTCCTGGATTGTGAGAGAGCGCAACCCAGGCTGAGGGACCCTATCGATGCATGAATCCATGCACTGGGTCTCTAGTACTAATACAATATTCTATATATTCTCAGTTAATCTAAAACCACCTTGTGAGATATTTTTCTGATTTACAGAACACAAACTGAGACAGAGAGGAGTTGTGTTCTTCATTCATTTCCAGTGTTTATGAGTTCTACTTATAAGTGATGGGAATTAGAACACGTTTTTGTTCATCTGTGTTAATGAGAATAGTAATGAGACTGAATTGAGCAGGCCTATGGTTCAAGAGGCTCATAAATATTTTCTACTTTTATGTCCACATGTGGCATTTCGGGACCCAATATGTACAGTTTGACATATTTCATCCCTAGCAAGTATAGATTTAACTTTCTATAAATCCATTGGTATTATTAAAGAGAATCTACTGATATTATGATTTAAAACTTACTTTTTAAATGTTCTGTACTGTCCAGCCAACATCACTCAGTGGTTGAGCATTGACCTGTGAATCAGGAGGTCACAGTTTGATTCCAAATCAGGGCATATGCCAGAGTTGCAGGCTCGATCGCCAGAAGGGGGCATACAGGAGGCAGCCGATTAATGATTTTCTCTCATCATTGATATTTCTTTCCCTCTCACTCTCTCTCCTCCTCTAAAATCAATAAAAGCATATTGAAAATAAAAATTTCTATACATTTATACTCACTTATTGAGTGTTTGTTGAGTGATGTGCCTGGTACTGGGCTGGGCTCCACATGTATAACCTCTGGTTCCATACCTTTTGGATAGGGGTTTTGAATTCTGATTCTGTACATCAGGAAGGTGATGCTTAGAGGTAGATTTGCTCAAGACCAAAGCACCAGAAAGTTCAGCGTTAGGACTACATTCGATGTTTGGTCTGATTTTAGAGCCCATAATCCATCTACCGCGCTGACCACACTGGCTTTCACAAGAATGCAGGGATGTGTGGGTAAGAAAAAGGCTAACAAGCATGATTATAGTACAGTGTCTTAACATAAATAGGGGACACGTTTTCCTATGTGTGTTTTTTAAGTTTTCTTGAAAATGCGTACTCCTGACTTATTAGTGCAAAGTTTAAAGATTATATAAGAATGAAAAGAGTTTAGAGGGAATTTGGGGTTGGAGATTGGGGTCATAACATTGAGGATGTAGTCAAGTAATAATACTCTTTTTTTCATTGCCTGGTGTATCAGTTCTGCTGAGTCCCCCTCCTCGCCAACAGACTCTTCTAGCAGCTTTCTGTTGTGGTGTAATAGCACAGATACTTCCTCTGCCTGGAATGTTATATTGCCCCATTCTGTGAGGCTGTCTCCTACTCATCCTTCAGGTCTCAATGTAAATATGACTTCCTCACCTGCCCACACCCCTTATTAAATTGTAAGTTCTCTGAGGCCAAGTGTCCATCTGAATCCCTAGTCACTAAAATTATGTCTGGCACATAATAGATATTTAGTACACAATTGTTAAATAAATGGATGGGTGGAGAGATGAAGATGAAAGAAAAAAGGGAAGAAGACAAGGGGAGAGAGAGGAGAGAAAAGAGACAAGGGAGGGAAGAAGAGAGGGAGAAAGAAAGGCAGAGAGGTGAAGAAAGACAAATTCTCAGCCAGGTTATAAAACAAACATACAGGAGTAGGCAAAATTAGGTTAAATTACCAGCCATCATTACCTAAAGATAAACCATTAAGTAAGGATATGAAATAAGCAACAATAATAAGAAATAAAATAATACAAATAAATTATGGTAAATAATAAATAATACAGGAATAAACTGTGTTTTGTGTAAACCTTCTTTGCCAACCCCTTTATTGTAATGCAAAAAATTACCTGACCTAAGATCAGTAAAAATGAGTTCAGCTGTCGCTTTATTCATTTGTTCTATATTGTTGAATTATTTCTCCTCTCTGAGACTAATTTCTTATCAGTAAAAGAGGATTTGAATTTAAAGACAAGAGGCATCTCAGATCTCTTAAAACCATTATTCTCCAGAACTATGATTGTCAGGAGAAACGTGTTCTCAAATGCCTAATATGCATTTCTCCACTTCTCCAACTCACAAAGAAAACATGGCCTGAAACAATGCAAATCTGTTTGAAAACACTGTTTTCTGTCACTCCAACTTTTATCTCCCTAACCTAAAACTAAATAGAGTCATTAAACTCAGTTCTTGGATCTTTGTTCCCTTGTAATCAGTAAGGACTACTATATTTTGACTGAAAAAGGCGGATAAAAGCCTATAAGAGCCTCAGCAGCAAGAATGATAGGCTGCACCATTTATTTGGTTGCATGGATGTCATTTTCTAAAAGGAGTGAGGTTATTCAGGTTTTTCTTGATTAGGATTTTCCTGTAGCATCCACACTTGATGGAACTGTGAGTGGGCAGGAAGGAAGAACAGCAAAATAGCATGTATTACACAGCTAGTGGGCTCTTGTACATTACTGATTTGATTTGATATGAAGCATTTCACTGAGAGGCTTCTGCACATGCCTATGTTACCAATGTTCTGTAGTGTTAGCTGGGAAATGAAGTGAATTATGGTCAACTACAATGGGAAGACTTGAAGAAGTAAGAAGTGCTGCTTTGTAACTCCATAATGAAAGAGTTGTGCTGAGTGGATGGGCAAAGACCTTTCTGAATACACATAACATATAAGCTTCTCCCATTTGAAGCTATACATTATATGCACACACACATACACACACACACGTGTGTGTGTATATACATAGATAGATAAATACAAATATTCATACATACATGAAACTCTGTTGAGTTTTAGGAAACTATTGGATTCCATCCAGTAAAGTTAAATACAATTAAAGCACTGGATTTTTGTTATATATTCAAACCTTAAATGTGTTATTTCCTGTGATACCAAGACTTACTCTGATGTTTAAGGGGTAACTGTTAATTAAACTAGGATAGTTTATAGTTTAATATTCAAGTGTTGAAACCCTCCTATTAAAAGTTGGAAATAATTATAATAAAAATTGATCAAGGCTGGATTATCAAAATACAGTTAATTCTTAATACCCATAAGAGGGGAAAAAATAAATGTAGAGTTTATGTGTAACATAGTATGCCTTTGCATAAGCCTTTACATATAGTATGCCTTTTTAAAGCTTTAGATTATTGCTGATGCATCTTTTGCTGCTATTGTTATTGGTCATAAGCTAATTGAGTGTGGCAGCTTTGTCTCACATTTCTTAGTATCTCAGTCATAGATTCCAAGAAGTAGGTGATGCTTAGTAAATGCTTTGTTATCATGTTGTAGCAGATTGTCTTGAATTTTGCATAATTTAAAAATAACCAATTGGTGTTTGTCTTTGAAATGTGTATTTTACTCATATTTGAATGTCTATTGCTTTTCAACTCCCGTTAAACTGACAGGTGACATCCCCAAGGCACAGAGGAATTGTCTAGTTCCCCATGCTGCCATTCTTACAAGTTGATTCATAATGGTAGACATACTTTTCTTCAGACTAATGCAAACTTAGCCTTCTTTCAAAACTCTAACTTCAGGCAAGGGGCCAAAAAGTTCTTTTTCAGAGTTTCCCTCAGGTGAAGTGAATTGAGGGACTTCCCTCCTGCATTCACCTATTCCTTCAAAATATTGTGCCAACCAATGTATAACGAAGCTTTTTCAATGTTAATTTTTCAGGGAATACCCAGCAAGTAAAAAATAAATAATTCAATGAACTGGGGTCTATGGATAAACTAGAAGGTAATGTCAATAATATACCCACAAATAAGTGAAAGTTGGTTGTACGGAGTTTACATGGTTTTATCAAAAATCATGTCAGGTGCCTGAAACATAAGTGCCTTCTCAAGAAAATTGAAGAGGCATAATTTAAAGAGATGTGGCCTAGCGCTCCATGCTTCATGCATCCTAATCAAGTAAAGCAGTTACTGAAATTGCTTTTTGTCATCTGGATAAGAAGCAATTACAGTACACTTCAGGTTGCTGGTTTGGGTTAACCATTAGGGAATAAGAGAGTCTATTTAGTGGACTCCTACAATCAACTGAGGGTTAATGAATGTGCATAGCTGTGAAAATGTAATGCAGCAAAGAGGAAAATCTCTTAACTTCTTAGACGGTGGAAACTTTACAAATCCAATATAAAACCCTTCCCTTTCCAGATTATACAGTTAGGATTGGTGATAATTTTTTTTGTTTCTTACTAAAAGTGGGAAAATATCCCCAATTTTTTATTTTAAAAACATATTTCAATATCAAGTTGAGTTTTAACATGGTAGACAATAAATTCAGTTAGAATAGACTTCTTCATAAAATATCCTCTATTTATCTCAATTAATAAATACTGAGATATAATTTATGATCTGATCCCAATGAGATGGTGAGTTCCTCAATGATTTTTTCAAGACATCCTACTTATAATATGGCCCCAGAATGTTTGTTGGAGTACATTTTTATATTATGTTTTATGCAATAGATGAGTTGGCAAATTTGTCTCCTGGTGCCTATTCTTGATGTATACAAAGTCTGTAAAAGTAGTGTCTAGCTTGTTATTGCTGTTAGAAGATTTTCTGGGAAGATTGAAGAGTTTGCATCAGTTGGTACTTTTGGTAGTTCTACCTTCATCTTTCTATCAATCTGTACTCTATAAATTGCTGTTTACTTAATGGGTATAGTAAGTTGACTTGTTAACCAAGTTTTTACTATTCAAGAGAACTCTCATTTCTCTCTCTCTCTCCCTCCTCTCTCTCTCTCTCTCTCTCTCTCTCTCTCTCTCTCTCTCTCTCTCTCTCTCTCTCTCTCTGTCTCTCTCTCTCTGTCTCCCCCTCTTCTCTACCCCTCCAAGTCCCCTCCCTCTTTTCCTCTTCCTCCCCCTTTTTCCCTTCTCTCCCTCCCTTTCTCCCTCTTCCTTCCCCCCTCACTAAATTAATAAACATATCTTCCCCAGTGAGGATTAAAAGAGGAATAAATAAAAGAAAAACAAACGAGATTAAATGGAAAAGCTTTCAAGATAATTCTAACTACAACAAAAGATTTGTCCTACAGAAGGAAAGAATTGGGCTTGAATTACCAACAGGTGGAGATTAGTCTACTGCTATCAGCTTCTTACTGTAAAAAATGAATAAACACAAAGTAACAGTGCAAAGAGATTGAGTACATGCTAAACAGCATATTTGGTCATTTTTTAAGGCATGGGCTAGCTCAGTGGTCGGCAAACTGGGGCTCTTGAGCCACATGTGGTTCTTTGGTCCCTTGAGTGTGGCTCTTCCACAAAATACCATGGCCTGGGCGAGTCTATTTTGAAGAAGTGGCGTTAGAAGAAGTTAAAGTTTAAAAAATTTGGCTCTCAAAAGAAATTTCAATTGTTGTACTGTTGACAGTTGGCTCTGTTGACTAATGAGTTTGCTGACCACTGGAGTAAGATTTAAAGTTATTTCGGTTAAATTTCCAAAATGATTGCATGCACACAGAGTGGTGTGCTAATATGTTAAACAAGCCAACAGTTTTCTGGGAGAAAAGTAAAACTACAAATGGCCAGATTTTTAGCATTGTTGATTCCATGGCGTTAAGACTTCTATCATGGCTGATTTCAAGCTATGAAGGTGATGTTACTAAGTGTAGAGTTGGGAAGATATATGTACAATTAGCTCTTATCCTGAGGCAAACCAGCCCAAGCAAACTGTTGCACGCCCCACCGCACAAAACCCAGTATAAAATGATCTAATCTGGTTAAATAAAATATTCATCTTTCTTTTCCCCATGTTTTAGGCAACTAAATAGAATGAGGCTTGCCTCCTCTTGGAAATAAGCACAATTTAGTAAAATACATTCCGATGATAAATTATATCTGTATGCATGAAGTCTTCAGTAAACCGTCTATCATTTTGCCAATGACCTGGGCTTACTGAGCAAGCTTAGTGCTGCCTGGATCTTTACTATTCCAAGCAAAATGGTAGCATGGCCACTATGAGAACCAGAAAGAGAAGCTTCAGAATACTCACTTTGAAGATATTAAAGTCAGCTGTGTCCCTGGGATCTTACTCTCAGCACAACATGTTTCTTAGAACAACTCAGTCTGGCTGTTTGGCTTCTTTAGAGTTCACTACTCCTTCTCTTACCCGCCCCCCCAACCCCCGGAGTCCTGCTTGTTTCAAAGACTGACTGCAAGCCCCAACCCTCTTAAGAAGGAGAGATGGCTTATCAATAGAGTATCAGATGAGTGCTAAAAAAGTCAGATGAAAAGAGGATCTGGTTGTTTAACTCTACTTGATAATAAACTAGAGGCCCAGTGCACAAAATTCATGCATGGTTAAGGTTACTAGCGGTTGTTGGCTGCCGGCTGCCAGCTGGGGCCTTCCTTTGTTTTGCACCATCCCCTGATGGTCATCGCATGTCATAGTGAGCAATTGAACTCCTGGTCAAACTCCCAAGGGGACTCTGCATATTAGGTTTTTATATGTAGAGATAATTGGCACCAATAAAAGCAGCAAGTTTTAATCAAGGTAAATGGAAATAAGATGACTAGATGGCAGGACGAAGTCAAAAAGAAATATTACATTTAATCCAAATTATGTAAAATGCTTCTGAGAGGGAGGAAAAGTCCTTCCTTACAGATTCTGGAATTTGGTTAATGAATACATACTGAGAACTCTAAATGATATAAATAGCCATGTACCATACAGTATAACATACAGCATGATCCTGAAACTCTAGAAACTGTCTACCACTAATCAAGAAATCTTTCCCAAATCTACACAATTACATCATTATTGAAATCAGTTAAAAACATAGATGTGCATTCCTCCCTGATTGAATTTTATAATACAAAATCAATGTCTGAACAATCAAGTATGCCATTTTATAAAAGAAATTGAATACTTCATTCTTTCAAAATCCACTGGCAAAATACTAAAGCTAATAGTAGGAACCATCATGGTAAAACTGCAATAAAACAGATTTTAAAAACATACCTTCAGTGGTGGTGGTGGGAAAAAATATGCCTACATTTTCAGACGTAAGGTTGATTGGACACAGAGATTGCTTTTTCAATTTACTACTCTAGATATTTACATCATGCACTCTTTTATATTAGCCAGAGTTAATAAAATATCACATTTATGTGAATTTAGAATTACTATCTGCTTATCCTCACCCTCACTTCTGCAATTTTTTTTCTTTTTTACTATTGACCTATTAGTTTGTTATACTTCTATAATATTCAGACTATATTTCTGTAATATGTTGAAATTAATGATGGATTTTTAACCTGATATTTACTTTAATATCAGGTTATTAACCCTGATATTAGTAAATACATCCAGAATGTGTCCCAATATCTCCAGCTTAGGTCAATTAGTAGGAATTTTCAAATTTCAGTGGTTTTAAAATGAGCTTCATAAATGTATTTTATGAAAGAATAAGTGGCCAAACACATTAGTATGGGATTGACTCAGTATTTCCAGACTTGACCTTATAGTTGAGATTTTACATATTAAAAGGGAGAGTGTAAAATTTTCCATGGTCATAGAAATTCCAAGGTCCTAGTGGGGTATAACTTGGCATGATATTTTTTAATATTACTAAAAATACCAACCACCACAAAAGTAATAAAATTTATTTTGCTTTTTAAAGCATGAATATTGTATCCATTCTTGACAATGGAGTTATCACTATCTTGTTTTTAATAAATAAAGACATTGAAGTTTTAAAAAAATTTAGAGAAAAATACGAGGGGGAGCCAGTGTTAAAAATCAGATCAAGCTGACCCAAGTTCTATTTTTGTACTACTAAGGCCACCCGAGTTTTAGTTCTGAAAGGGCAGAGACCATGTTGGTCGTGCTCCTCTTTCTAATTCCAGCACCTAATAGTTTGCTTGGCATTCACTGTATATGTGTAAGTTGAAAGAATAAATGAGAATCTCTTCTAAATTCTAATTGGCTGTCTTATTAAAGTGAGAATTATAAATGTTGATGTTTTCATAAACTTTTAGACATTTAATGAGACCATATGCTATACAGTGGTTGCAGATTTTTCATTCCTCAGAATGTAACAGGGGAGTAGTTGGAGCCCCAGATAAAAATATAAGAAAGACTGAGAGATGCTTAAATAAATCTAAAATTTTCATTAGTTCAACAATTCAGCATTTGATTCAAATAATTTTATTGATAACCGATAAATACCTTGTGCCTAAGCATTTTTTAAAAATGTTCCATGTAATTATCAGCATAATAAATCCAAGAAATAAAATCTCTAGGAGAAATGCATTTAGATATATTCAGTCTTTATAACCCAGGAAAAACTACCAAATAGCATTAACTACCTCCTGGGTTTTGAATTGATGAATTTTCTATTATAACTTAATATTGTTGTCATTTATGTCCAAGCCAGCATTGCTGCACTAGATTCTAAAATTAATGATCTTCTTATATTAAAATAATGTTTTGTGTTCTTAAAATGTCTTTTAGCCTGATTAGCCAAGAAAAACCTGCATGTCATTTGAGCAATTTTGAAACTTCATTAAAATGAAGAATTCTGTCACAAGATAGACATAGAACTCTTCTTACCAAGTGAGGTTTCTCAGTTATCTCTAAAAACAAATGATGTAAAATTAATTTAAAATAGTTTTAATAACTTTCCCTAATCATGAATAACATATGTTCATTGAGCAAACTTTAGAAAATATCATCAAAAATAAGAAATTAAATATATCTCCTGAGCCTAAGATAATCACAGTGAACATTCATTACCATGTGTTATGTATGCTAACAGACTTTATATTTTATTTATAGATATGGAATGTGAATCAGACTTTCTTATCTTTATACAACCCTTCAGCATGTTATTTCAGGTATTTGGGTCACTAGAGTTGTTCCCTTTAGCTAAGAGGCAAGTCTATATCCTGGAACATGACTCCAGTGAAAAGTGTAACCGACCAAAGCAATGGCATAGCCCTGTTCTATTCTAATTTCCTACTAAATATTGTTTCCTGAATTCTATATCTATATAAGAATATGGAGTGATTTAATATGATTTGTTGTTAAAGGTATCTCATAAAACATTGTTGCATACCTTGATTCATAAAGACTTTATAATGCCAGAAGGATTATTCTTCAGAATACGTACTTTTAAAAATCTATTTTCTTCTTTATATAATAAGCTTAGATGATCCAAACTTTATTATGGAATGTATCTGCCTTTAGCATATCTTTACATTGTAGTTGAATTCAGAATAGGTAAATCTTGAACTTTTTATTTATACAGTATTTACATCTTAATTTGGTGTCATTTTATTTTCTGGTAATCTTTCAATGTGTAACTTTTACTCCATAGTGAATTTTGTATATCCTTGGCACTAGAAATCTGTGAGTACATAGAACATAATTCCTCTTATTCATGTTAAGCTGATGCCTTTAGTATTTTAATTTATCTTTTTTCATTTCAAAACTAATAGCTTTTGATTTTATTTTTTGACCAGAGGCCCATTGCATGAAGATTTGTGCAACAGGCTTTCCTTTCTCTGGCTGCCAGCACCGGTTTTCCTCCGGCACCTGGGACCCAGGCCTTCGCTCTTGCCGCCTTCTGTCTTTGCTCCGGCCAGAGCTTTCAGTCTTTGCTCCAGCTGGAGCACCACTTCTGTAGCTCCCTCCACCTCCCACCCTCCCACTCCTAGCAGGCTTCTTGCCCCTCCTGGTTGCTCTGCACCTGCATGCATTCTGCCCAGAAGCCTGGAGTGGATGGGGGGTGGGGTTGCCACCATGTTTGTCAGGTTAATTTGCATACTCACTCCTGATTGGCTGGTGGGCATCATGAAGTGACAGTTAACTTGCATATTTTTCTTTTATTAGTGTAGATTACAATTTGCATTCAACACTGTTTTTTGTACTAGAGGCCCAGTGCATGAAATGCATGCATGGGTGGGGTTTCTAGGCCTGGCTGGTGATCAGGGCTGGTCAGGTTCCCCACCTCTCCCCTTCCCAACCTTTCACCATCCTCCTTCCCTCACCACCCCCATCTGCTGCCACCTATCCCCAGTTCCCCAGCCCAGGGCCTGGTCCCGATCAGGCGATTGGGGAGAGGGGCCAACCACCACTGCAGCAGGCAGGTGACAGGCCAACTGGGACCTGCTAGCCAGGGAAGAAACAGGGGAATGGACCCAGGAGGTTGGCCTCTGGCCCTCAGCCCCTCCCCCCTGGGAAAGGAATAATGTCCACTGCTACCCACTCCTGATTCTCTGTCCCAAACTGGGGGCCTGCCACCTGGGGGAAGAGCTGGAAGGTTGGCTGGCAGGCCCCATCTGGGCCTGTGGGCTGGGGGTAGCTCTTGAGTTGAGCATCTGCCCACTGGTGATCAGTGTGTGTCATAATGGTCGCTTAGGTTTTTATATATATACTAGAAGCCTGATGCATGAAGATTTGTGCAAGAATGGCCTTCTTTCCCCTGGGAGCCAGCAGCACCTTTGCTCTAGCCCAGAGCTGCCTTTCCACCTTCTCATGCTGCCCAGAGGCCCAGAGTTGCTGGGGTGGTGCAGAATGCTGCTCAATGCCTGCATATGCAAATTAACGCACTATCTTTGTTGTATTAATTTGCATACTCACTCCTGATTGGCTGGTGGGTGTCACGAAGGTTATGGTAAATTTGCATATTTCTCTTTTATTAGTATAGACTAGAAACTAGGAAGATTCCTGTAAGAATAGGGCTTCCTGTGGCCTGAGCAAAGCTCCTTCCCTTCTCTGCTGCCTCACACCCTTCTCTGCTGCCTCACTCCCTTCTCTGCTGCCTTGCTCGCTCCTGTCTCCACTACTTCTCTCCCTTCTCCTCTGCCTCCCTCCCTTCCTTCTCCCCCACCCCACCAGTTTCCCTCCCTTCTCCATTGCCTGCCTGCTTCCCTCATTTCTCCCCCCTGCCCCAGTTGCTTGCTTCTCCACAGCTTTTGGTCCCTTCTGCAGTGTTTGGCTTCCTTCTATGCCATATTTTGCACCAGGATATACAAATTAACCACCATCTTGGTTGGGTTAATTTGCATACATGCTCTGATTGGCTGATGGATGTAGCTTGTGGGTATAGCAGATGTGTAGCCAATTTGCATATTACTCTTTTATTAGCTAGGATAGATTAATTAAAAGTATACAGCACAGTGGATATTCATATTAATTACAAAGTGTTTCTTTCGATAATTCAAGTGCCCTCCTGACATCATAGATAGTTATTATAATAGTGCTGACAATATTGCCTATGCCTGTTTTATAACTACCAATTAGTAATTCTTAATTCCTTTACCTTTTTTTTTTTTTTTTACCAAATCTCCCAATACCCCTCCCCTCTGGCCTCCATTAGTTTGTTCTCTATATATAAAAGTCTGTTTCTATTTTGTTTGTTTGTTCATTTTGTTTTTTACATTAAACATAAGAATGATAACATGGTATTTGTCTTTCTCTACCTGGCTTATCTCACTTGGCATAATATATTCTAGATCTACCCATGTTGTTGCAAATGGTAAGATCTCATTCTTTTTATGGCTGAGTAACATTCCACTATATATATGTACCACAACTTTTTTATTTATTTGTCTGTTGATGAACATTGGTTTGCTCTCATATCTTGGCTATTTATTTTCACTCTCTCTTGATGGGAATATTTGGCTGTTGTTATAGATCATGAATTATTTACTTTGAATTCTCAGACTCACAAAAGATTCAAGGATTGAATCCATAAGGTCTGTAAGCTTGGAAGAAAAAACATATATGTATGTATATCCACTAACCTCTAACAGAAATTTAAGTTTAATTATAAATGTAGATAGCAAACCATAGTAGTGCTAGCAATATCTATGACTTTGCCACCAATAAAATTCACAGATATTTTTCTATTACTTTAGAGTGTTATAGATAGCTTAAAACTTTATTACATTAATCACTACTTAAAATTATGGCAGTTATTAGATCTGTTAAGTTTTGATATTTGTGCATTAATAAAGCCTTGCATATTTAATTCTATTACTAATTTTTGGTTTTAATATTTAAAAAATAAAATTTAGTATTTTAGTATTTCAATATAAGTTTTGGGGTAAATAGATATAGTTTGTTTTATGCACAAAAACTATTTTGAGAATAAGACTATCATTCACCTATTTATTTTACTCCCCAAAGATAAGGAAAATATATCAACACATAAAAATAATGATGTCATAGATTAAAACTTTAAAAACTTTCTAAGAATGAGACTATTTGACCCTTAAAATCTAATTCAATAGTTAGATTTTTATATAAGAAACATATTTTTAAACACAAAGTTCAACAGTACTGACTTCAACCTATTTTTTAAAAAAATTTATGTATAAGCGTTGGTTCTTTTTCCCACTGAGAAGTAATTATTGTTATTTGATACATGTTTTTCCAGCCTTTTTCTTAGGCACATGTTTATATTTTTAAAAATGGGATAATATCATGCGTAGAGTTTTATAACACATTTTTAAACAATCTACCAGAAAGATTATGCCTTATCATTAAATATTTGTATACATTTTCTTGATGGCTACATAATATTCTTTTGTATTGATGTACAATATAAAGCCAATCTTTCCTGATACTTCTGTTAATTTCCATGCTTAAGAAAGAAAGCTGATTATAGAATTTAGAAGAATGGAATAGGAAATCAACTTCAAAACAAAGAAAATAGAATGATTAAAAGATAGAGGGAGAAGAATAAACAGGGTGATCCCAAATGATGTAAAAGGGGGAATTTCTAATCTTTATGTTTATAGTGGATGCTATGCTCATCCAGGGAGTGACTTGTCAAATTAATAAAGATCAATTCAAAAAGAACTAGTAAGATATGCAGATGTGCTTTCTTTAGGAAAGGTAATATATTTGCAGAAATAGTTTGAGAAAGAAGTTATATGGATTGAGAGGCCACTGTTGACTATTTCCTAAAGTGCAGTGTTCTGTGGCCAGAGGTGCTTCTCCTTCCCACCCACTTCTGCCCCTGCAAAGCTGATCACGATCAGGAAGAGTTCCAGAAAGAACATAGTAAAATATTGTTCCTATTATGTGTCTAATCATTATATACTCTTGCCAGAGATATGTTTCTGCTTCCTGTATCTGTGCAGAAAGAATGAAGAATGTGGAGGAAGTTCAGTGAGTGTTACAAAAATGACCAAGAAATAAATGTATGCCTTGATTTTGAGAAGATGAGGACTAAACAAACTCAAGGCCTATTAATTATGAAGGAGAATAAATAAAATGGGGGGAAAATAAGATGGAGATGACTCTACTAACCAAAACCTGGAATCTAGAACTTAAAAGGGTTTTATTTTAAAAAATGAAATAAAAACAAATAGTAGTAGAATCACCATACACAGCAAGTAATAAACCTGGAACTGGTCATCTCCAAAGATATATTTGTTAATATAAGCAAAAAAGGGAGCTCAAAACAGTTAAGTGTATAAATTGTGGCTTTCTAAAGCGATTTCATTAGGGGGGAGTAGAAGTGATAAACTTACATGCCTGAACTCCTGAAGTTACTTACAAGAGAGGCCAACCATTGCTTGTGATGAAATATCCTTTAAATGATGTTAACAGAAGGCATGCAATGGACTGCATTCTAGGGTTCCTACTGTGTGCATGTTGTTTCTTTGGCTGCATGCGGTGTATGGTGCACCAACAGTGATTGCTGCTAAGTCAGAAGAAATGTGCCTGTACTGCCAACATGGTATTCTTAGGTGTGATTGTATTATGGCTCATTAGAAAAATAGGGCTCTCATGCCCACAAATGTAAAACATATTTGTTTCTTGTCCATGAATTGTGTATTCTGGCCAGTAAAGCTCAGGCTCTCACTGGGTGGAATTCTCAAGACTGTCATCTGTGAGCTTCGGGACTGCTTCAGCAGCTAGTTCTGCTCCATTCTGACAGCAGAGCAAGCCTACCTGCAAGGGATTTAGAGCCGACAACTTCAGTATTGATCATTACTGTCTGTTAACCTTCATGAGTCAAGAGGGTTGCAAACTAAGGGGAAAACATGATCAGCAGGGCTGGAAAGGATGATTATAGTATCTGATTATCTGAAGTGAGCTTTGCTCTGGTTCAGAATAAATAGGTTGTGTGGTGCTGAGAGGGTGAAGAAACTGCAGAATTATCTCTAATTGATGATGGATTCACAAAACAAAGATATGTTGGAAATCAGAGCCCCCCAAAGGGGGACAGGATTGAGTAAGATGTATCGAGGAGCTAGTTTTATTCCCTCTCCAAGTAATATTGTGTGTTCCTGGATGGATATGCTGCCACCTACACAATCCTGTTTTTCTTTTGGCCTGCTTTCAAATGACTTTAGAAATTAGAGATGAAGAGGTATCAGTTCCCCTAGATCAGTGGTTCTCTACCTTTGTAATGCCACGACCCTTTAATATAGTTCCTCATGTTGTGGTGACCCCCAACCATAAAATTCTTTTCTTCGCTACTTCATAACTGTAATTTTGCTACTGTCATGAATCTTAATGGAAACAACCTGCGACCCACAGGTTGAGAACAGCTGCTGTAGAGCCTAAGACCATCAGAAAACACAGATATTTACATTACAATTCATAACAGCAGCAAAATTGCGGTTATGAATTAGCAACGAAAATAATTTTATGGTTGAGTGTCACCACAACATCAGGAACTGTATTGAAGGGTCACGGTATTAGAAAGGTTGAGAACCACTGCCCTAGATACTATGGGATTAGCTGATAGTAGAAGCATCAAAACAATACATAATGAGAAAAAAAATAGGAAAACTATAGCTCATTTTGTCATATAATAAATGCCCTACTGTAAGATAATGACAAAGTTAGCTAAGACTGACTAAATGTCAGATAGTTTTCTAAGATTTTTATGTACATTAACTTATTAAGTCCTCATAATAATTTTATAGGGTCCATGTATTCTGAGGATCCTGAGGCATAGAGAAGTTTCAATAAATTTTTCAGGGTCATACTACTAATAACTGGCAAGAAGTCAATTTTAGAGATGATACTGAATAAATTACACTCTACTATATATTTTGGGTGTTGATATTCTGTTCAAGAAGACACCATGATATAACTCCTGGATTTTCATCTTGGGTAGGTAGGAACTTGCCAATTCTTTTTTCTTTTAAACTTTTATAATTGAAAATATTACATATGTTCCCATTTTTCCCCCTTGACCTCTTCTAATCCAACTCCATTTGCAGTTTTACTCAGTACTTCTACCTCACTGATACAATTTTATCCAATTTGTTCTTTCTTTTCCAGAACCTAATAATGGTTCTGCCTCTCTCCTAATATGTGTGTGTGTGTGTACCTATAGCTATATACCTTTATCTCTACATACATTCACATATATTCATTCTGTGAGTTTATTAAAGAGATTTTTTTGGTTTATTAAAACTTTTGTATTTTGAGATAAACCTAAATTTACATACAGTTGTGGAAACATACAGAAAGATGTCATGTACCTTTTACCCAGTTTCACCCAGTAGTAACGTGTTGTATAACCATAATATAATATCACAACCAGGACATTAACATTGGACATTCTGTTAATCTTACTTGGATTCCCAAGTTTTACTTATACTCATTTGTGTGTGTGCATATGTGATTCTATACAGTTTATTATATGTGTATATTCCTGTGCCCATACCACAGTAAAAATACGAAAGAGTTCCATGACCACAAAAGTCCCTTGTGTTGCCCTTGTTATAACTATACCATTGCCCTCCCAAACCTCTTCTCTGTCTCTAACCCTGGCAATAACTAGCCTGTCCCCAAAGCTAAAAGTTTGTCCTTCTAAATGCTTAATGTAAATAAAATCACACAGTATTTGTTTTTCTCAGCTGAATCCCCTGAAGATTCTTCCAAGATATTGTATGAATCAAAAATATGTTCCTTTTTATTATTGGGTAGTATTTCACAGTGTTTTAACAATTCACCATTGAAGGACATCTGGATTATTTTCATTTTGGTGCTGTTATGAATTAGGTTGCTATTAACATTCGTGCACAGATTTTTTGTGTTAACATACATTTTCATTTCTCCAAGATAAATGCCCCAGCATATAATTGTTAGATTATGGTAGTTGATGTTTAGTTTTTTTTAAGAAACTGCCAAACTGTTTCTTATGGAACTAGAATGGCTATTATTTATATTGCTGCCAACAATCCTACATGATAAAAAAGAAACATGCAAATTGACCGTACCTCTGCTATGCCCACAAGCCATGCCCACTAGCCAATCAGGCACAAATATGCAAATTAACACAACCAAGATGGCAGTTAATTTGCATATCTAGACACAGAGTGAAGATTGAAGACAGCGCAGAAGGAAGCCAACCACTACAGATGGGAGCAAAGCTGCGGAGAAGCAGGCAGGGCAGGAAGCAGGCAGGGCTGCAGTGAAGGGAGGGAAGCAAGTAGGGTGGCAGAGAAGGCCAAAGGAAGCCCTATTCTTGCAGGAATCTTCCTGCAATGTGCCTCTAGTATATGAATAATGTAGGTTTTTCCCCATCCTCTCCAGCATTTTGTACTGTGACTATTTTTTTGTTTGTTTGTTTTGGCCATTCTGATAGGTACATAGGATAGCTCATTGTGCTTTTCATTTGCATTTTTCTGATGTCTAATGATGTTGAACATCTTGTATGCTTATTTGCCAGCTTTGTTTCTTCTTTCATGAAGTGTCTGTTCATGTCTTTTACCTATTTTCTAATTAGATTTTTTCTGTTAAGTTTTTATAGTTCTTTACATATTCTAAGTAAAAGACTTTTGCTGGATATATGGTTTGCAATTCTTTTCTCCAGTGTTGTAACTTGCCTTTTAATAAAGCCTTTTGTAGAACAGACATTTTTAATTTTAATAAGGTCCAAACAATCAGGGTTTTATGTGTGTGTGTATTTACTTGTTTTTAATAAATCACACATTTAAATTCTAATCCAACTCCATTTGCACTTTTACTCAGTACTTCTACCTCACTGATACAATTTTATCCAATTTGTTCTTTCTTTTCCAGAACCTAATAATGGTTCTGCCTCTCTCCTAATATGTGTGAATTCTTTGCCTAGCCTTAGCTTTCAAATATTTTTATTGGATTTCTTTTCTAAAATTTTTATGGTTTTATGTTTTATATTTAAATCTTTTATCTATTTTGAGTTGATTTTTGTATGAGGTCTGAGTTTTAGGATAAGGCTCATCTATTTATTTTTGTCTGTGGATTCATTTGCTCTTGTATTATTTCTTGAGAAAGCTATCTCTCTTAATGAATTGCTTTTGCTCTCATGTCAAAAATAAGTTGGACATATGAATGTGGATCGATTTCTGAGTTCTCTATTGAGTTCCATTCATCTATTTGGACAGGTCTCTACAAATACCATACAGTGTTTAATGTAGCTATATAGTAAGACTTGATTTGGGTAGAGTGAATCTTCCAACTTTATTCTGTTTCAATTTTGCTTTCAATGTTTTGTATTTAATTTATAATGTTAATTTACAATGAAAAACTTCACTCACATCCTTATTCCAACCTCCTAGATGCAATAACTGTCAACTACTTGTACTTTAGTTACTTATGTTTGTTGATTTTATCTCTAATATGCTCAAACTGGTACATCTTGCTCTATGAACTTTTGATCTTATGCATTTGCTTTCTTAGCTCACTTAAATCAATCTCATCCCCTCTTCCTTCCTCCTTCCCCTAGAGTTAAACCACATTTTTAGATTTTTCTCTACTCACTTCTACATTGTCAAAACAAATACTTGAACCTTCATCTCTTGACTCCTCATTTAGTAATATGACATTACTGCTTCTCCAACTCTTTCTCCTCAAATTCTTTACCTTAAATATTTTTAAATTTCTCAATATTTGCATTCTGTTTTATAATAATAATTTCCTTGTTTGTTGGCAGTTCAAATTAAAAAGTTGAAAGTCACTCAACATTACTAGCTTTGAAAACTATACCTATTTAAGTATAAATTTCTCTGCTGTGCCAAATAACCCAGGAACATTTCAGTAAATATAGTCATAATTACAACTGAAATAGACTGTTCACAGCAATTAATTAAAATTGTGTCAAATTTTAGATTACTTCACACTTGAACAATAAATTTCTTGATTCCTTGAGTTGTGTTTTGCCAATCCTTTTGAATAATTAATTTAATTGAAGTACATAGATATATAAAAAGCATCAATTAAAACAATAGAGTCTGACACATTTTTACAATAAATAGAGGATTACCAGTATTTAAAAAATTGTGTGTACCTCCCCAGTCACTATTTGTCTTTCCCTAAAATTAACCATTATCCTGACTTCAAACACTACTATATTCATTTTACCTGATTTTGAGTTTTATATAAATTGAGGGATACAATATTGATGTTTTGATCTGTGTTTTTTTGTTTGTTTTGTTTTACTTTACATTTGGTTTGTGAGAGATATCCATGTGTCTGAGTTTAACACTAATTCTTTGAGTTTTGTTGTTGTAAACTATATTTTGTATTAAAAATTATAATTAGTTATTCTAATTCTGGTGAATATTTGTGTTTTTTCTCTTGTTTGGCTATTATGACTATGTTGCTATAAATAGTTTTTACCTGTCTTTGGGTTGACATACTAGTAAACTTTCTGTTGGGCCTATCTTGAGAATAAAAGTATATCCAAAGATACAGCTAAACAGCATTCCTAAGTTTTGCTATACCTAAGTCCTATGAGATTTCTACTTGATTAATCTCAACAACACCACGTGATCTTGATAATTATTTTAATTTTACCCAGTTTGTTGAGTAGGTTTTTAAAAATCTCAATGTGGATTTAATTTCCCTAATGCCTAACAAGGTTGACTATATAAAGACCATACAACTCAATACCAAACAAACAGGCCAGTTAAAAAATGAGCAGAGTATCTGAACAGATACTTCTCCCAAGAAGATATACAAATGGCTAAGAGATATAATATGAAACGATACTCAACTTTATTAAAATCAAAACTATGATGAGATACCACCTTATACCTGTTAGAATGGCCATTATCAACAAGAAAGGGAATAGAAAATTTTCTTTTATTCCTAGTTCTTAATGTGCATTTTTTAGATAATCATATGAATTTATTACCCTGATCAATTTTTAAGTTAATGTGGTGAATTTATTGAATTTTGAATGTTAAATCATCCTTACATTTCTAAAATGAACCTGATCTAGTTGTAAGGTAGCATCTTTTTTATGTACTACTTGGTTTGATTTACTTAATTTCTTGTTCAGTATTTTTAAATCTAAGATTTTGAAATAGATTAGCTTGAAATTTATCTTTACCATAAGGTTCTTGTCAGTATTCAGTATCAAGGTTGTTTTTTGTTTTTTGTTTGCCTTCATAGTAATCAATTTTCCAGAAGTATTTGGTTCTAATTGGTGTTATATTTTCATTGAGCATTTGCAAGAACTTCCATCTAGGCCTGGAGTTTTCTTTGTTAGGGGGTTTTAAATTATGGCTTTGATTATTAAAAAGATTTAGGATTTTCATATTTCACTCTTTTTATTATATCACCATTAGTGCTTTATTTCTCTAGAAATTTTCCCTTTGCATCTGAACTTTCAAGTTTATTGACATAAAAACTATTACAAAATTCTCATTTGAAAAAAATGTTTATTGGTTGTAGGATAAGGACCATTAGTACATTTACAGAATTTATATTTGGGCCTTTTAATTTTTTAAATTAAAATTGCTAGGATTTTATTAATTCTATTAGTTTTTTCTAAAACCACCTTTTGGTTTTCAGATTCCACTTTATATTTGTTTTCTTATTACATTAATCTCTACTCTATTATTTTCTCTATTATTTATTGGGTTGAATTAGTTGTTCTTGAGATAGAAGCTTGGATCACTGATTTTCAGGCTTTTTTTTCTTTTTAAAATACTCAATTGAGGCTTTAAATTTTTTCTCTATGTAAAATTTTAAATATAATTTAATTAATATAATCTTCAGGTTATAATATTTACATTATAATTCATTATATTATACTAGAGGCCTAGAGCATGAAAATTCATGCACTGAAGGGGGGTCCCTCAGTCCAGCCTGCCCCCTCTCACAGTCTGGCAGCTTTTGGGGGCAGGAAGTGACCCAGCAATCAGTGGAAGGCAATGCCCCCATCACACTTCTGCTGCTGCCACTGCCAACAGTGCAAGCCTCAGGTGGCCCTGGTTACCTAAGGCTCAGGCAGCCCTAGACAGCTGGGCAGCTGCCATCCAAGGCTTGTCTGTACCTTAGGCCATCCCTGTGTGGCTGAGGTTGCAAATGGGACTGGAAGACTCTGGAGGCAGGTGTGCAGAGCTGCCAGACCCTCCTGGGGGCAGGCTTGGCCATGCTGCATGCTTGCTTTCCCAGCGGGGCTGAGGGGACTGGGTGCCACCATCTTGTGGCTCTAGGCACCACCGTCTTTGAAGGCATCGCAGTCAATTAGCATCTTCCCTCCTTATTGGCTGTGAGCACTGCCATCTTTGTGAGGATTGATGGTCAATTACCATATCCCCTCTTTATTAGATAGGGTTCTTTAATTTGCATTTTGATTTTATATCTGACTGGAGTTTACAAGAAGTGCTTGCTTAGCTTTCAAACATTGGGAATTGTCAGTTATTTTTGTATTATTAAAGTCTATTTCCACTGTGATCAGAGAAAATTTCTCCATAATTTTATTTCTTTGAAACCTTTTAGACTTGTTTTATTGCCCAGAATATGAACAATTTTTGCAAAGATTCTTTTTGCATTTGAAAAGAATGCAGGGTTGGTTAAAAGTAGGTTTACAGTTGTGAGTACACAAAACACAGAGTTGTATTGTTATTAATTACTAGAGGCCTAATGCACAAAATTCATGCAAGAGTAGGCCTTCCTTCTTCTAGCTGCCAGCACTGGTTTCCCTCTGGTATCTGGGACCCGGGCTTCCCTCACAGCCCCGGCTTCTTCTGGAAGGTTGTCTGGAAGGACATCTGGCCTAATTTACAAATTACACTTTTATTATTATAGATTGTAGTTTCCATACAATAGTATAAGACAACTTTTTCTCTACTTTGTGTATGTTCAACAGTTATTTGGTGTAGAGTTCTGTATGTCAGTTAAGCCAAGTCTGTTAGTTATTTCCTATATCGTTGGTATTTTCCCCATGTGTTCTATCAGTTATAAAAAAAATCATGTTACAATTTTCCACAGTTATTAAGGAATTTCTTTTATTGGGTTTACCAATTTTTGCTTTATAAATTTTAATGCTGTGTAATTAAGTATATACAAATTAGTTTTGTTATGAGAAATGACATTTTATCATTATGAACTAGCCTTCTTTATCTCTATGATGCTTTTTGCCTTAAGACCTGTTTTGTTTGATATTAGCATATCTTTATTTGATTCATCTTTACCTACTATATTTTCTACCTTTTTATTTTAAACCTTTTGGTATTCTTATATATGTTTCTTATAATCAGTATATGATGTTTCTTTGTTGTGTGGGAATACTTTGGTTGTTATTTGTCATTTTGCCTTTTCTGATACAGCATACCTTTTAACTAAGCCCGTTAATTTTTGTCCTTTGAGATTTTATGTACTAATTTGGATATTTTGGTTCAAATGCACAATCTTACTATTTGTCTTATGTTAGCCCCATATCTTTTGTTTACCTTTTTCTCTCTTTTCTTTTCTTCTTTTATTATGAAAGTTAATTTATTTAAGAAAGTTAGAAACTTAGCAGAGCAGAGTTATGTTATAGCTGCCTTTCTGAGTCTCCTTGGGCACATTTTGTAAAGTTTCTTTGGTGTGTTACATAAGAGGTAGATGAACTGGTTTGCAATATGCGGTACATATGGAAACTTTTGTAAGAGTATATAATGCAATATCTAGCACATAGTGGCACAACATCTACTCGGTTGAATATGAGTCTTGTATTTATAACTAAATATTGTAATATAAGCACAAAAGGCAAATTCCGCAATGAGATACCACTTCATACTCATTAGGATGGCTATAATTAAAGAAACAGTAACTAATAAAGTGTGGGTGAGAGTGTAGTGAAATTGGAAGTTTTGCACTGTTGATGGAATGGATTAATGAATAAACAAAATGTGGTATATACATCCAATGAAGTATTTTCAGCCTTCAAAAGAAAGGAAATTCTGACACATGGTGTAACATGGATGAACCTTGAAGACATATGCTTAGTGAAATAAGCCATTTCTAAAGGACAAAAACAATATGCTTCTACTAATACAAAATACCTAGAATAGGTAAATTCATAAAGCAAAGAAGTAGAATTGTGATTGCCAGGGACTGGTAGTAGAGCTGGCAGAATAGGGAGTTATTATTTACTGAGTACAGGGTTTTAGATTGGAAATATGGAAAAATTTCTGGAGAAGGATATGGATGATGATTCTAAGTGTCAGTATTCTTAATGCCCCTGAACTGTATGCTTAATAATGGTTAAAAAGTTAAACTTTCTATTGTGTATATTTTACCACAATTTTAAAAAGGAATATTAATGAGGTTTGCAATATATTTACAGAAAATAATGTCTCCAGCATATTTTTACCTCTTGTGACTTATTATTTGGCTAAAGGAAACTTATCTAGGGAATTTCTCAAAACCTGCTCCTCAGTGTGACACATGACATGAACATTCCATTCAAAACAATATGTCTAAAATCTTCAGGGAATTAAGTAAATCAGTTCTGATTCATTGGCTTTATTTTTGTTTAGCCTATTTTCACAAGGAAAGCTTTGTGTTTAAAAAACATAGAACAAATGTGAGAAGTCCCAAGTTTGGATAAAATTCAACGTGTGATGGTAAAGGGGACACTCTTTTATAATAGCAGTGGGTAAACACCATGAAACAAAGACAATTTAAAAATTGTTAAAGCTACTTTGCTCAACTCTATGCAAATAAATTTGAAAGTCTAGTTGACATGGATACTTCTCTAGGATAACACAATTTACCAAATCTGGCTTTTAAGATATATATATATATATCTTTATATATATATATATATCTTTATATATATATATCTTTATATATATATATATATATATATATATATATAAACTTAAACCAATTCCCATAGAATAGAAATAGTTATCAAAGTATTACCTCACAAAAGAACATTCCCTTACATAGTTTCACAAACAAATTCCATCAAACCTGCCAAGGCTGGACCATCTCAAACATACTTAAATTGTTCACAGCACAGAAATGTAAAAAACAGAAGCTTCCAAAGTATTCTTATGAAACAAGTATAGCATTAATTTCTAAAATATTAGAAAAAAGCAAAATTAATAGCTTTGTTTCACATATGGTTATAAATGTAAAATTCATAAATAAAAACTAGTAACAAGTTAACATTTTTGGAACAAACAAGAATATCTTATTCAAGAAATTAAAAAATGGTTCAATAACAGGATAGTCACTAATATAATTTACCATAGTAATATATCTAAGGAGAAAAATCATATCATGATCTCCGTTAAAAAAAAGCATTTAATAAAATGTATTACCTGTTCCTGACGTATCAATCAACAAAACAAAAATTAATGGATTTTTTTCTCAATAGGAATCACTCTCTTTTTCTTCTCTCTCTTTCTTATTCTCACTCTTTCTCATATATAGTGCTGTGTTGTGTTTACATGTGTATAAATATGCACATACATATGCGTATTTACTATATATGTACATGTATGTATATGGCCCAGCATTAATAAGAGCACTCAAGGTATTCATATTATGATCAGGAACAAGGGGAAGGTGGCCTGTAACTTATGATAGTTTAATATTGCATTGAATATATTAGCCAATGAGGTAAACAAAAGAATAAACATATAGAGTTATAAGAATTTGGAAGGAAGTGCCTGTTTTTACTAATACTATGATATCTAAAAAAATCTTAGAGTCTCATTAATGAAGAAACCAACACATCATAAAATAATTCAGTAAAATATAAAGTACACTTATAAATATTAACTTTCATGCATATAAACAAAAGCAATTAGAAGGACTACTGGAAGAGAAAACCTCGTTTTAAGAAATGTGCCAAACCCTTACCGGAAAAACTTCAAAGCACTCAAAAAAGTCACAAAAGTAGAGATGAACAACTTAATATATAAATGTAATACTTGCCTACTAAACACAATATGTTTTGTTCCTCTTGGAAATAGACAATTTGATTTTAATTTTATATGAAAAAATTAATGTGTAATAATAGTTAACAAAATGCTTAAATGCACAAGCAGTAAGGGAAAGAATGGTCAGACCAATATGAAAGCAAACTATAAAGCTCTAGTATTTAAATGGTGTGGGCCTAGCATAAGTATAGATAAGCAAACCAAAAAATGGAATAGAAAATCAAGAAACAAACTCATGTACATATAGAAATGTATGTAGTAGCACCTATAATCACTGAGGTAAAGATGGTCTTTTTTAATAAATAGTGTTGCTCGTTATATGGTTATTTCAACTTAAAAGCAGAGTTGAGATTATTCAAATAAAAAGTTGAGGGACAAAAGGGATGTCCAGGATAAAAATTTATTTAAATTAGAACTATGCCTTTTACTTATTTTATAATTTATTAAAATTTGGGTGTGCATGTTAAAAAGTAATAAACTGGTCATTCAAACAAAATAAACACTTATTGAATGCCTGTTATTTGTTGTATTATATGTAAAAAAGTAATCTTGTGGGGTTGTTAGAGAATAGACATATATAGTGGAGGGGAGGGGAGTCAAAGGAGAGAAATGAGCAACATGCTGGATGAAGCTTATTGAAAATAACAGTGTAGAATAATTGTGTTTCTAAAAGTTGGTCTTTTGTTTCCTCTGAGAGCTCTCATTCAAAAGAAATGATGGTTTCTTGGAGACTGACATTCCTCTTTAAAGCTCAAAAGCTAAAACCACTGCTCCAGTTGTAATCTAGAGACATACATCTAGAAACTGATGAAAACACCGAAAGATGAATAGTAAGAAACAGGATGCAAATTTCCCCCACCTCCCACTTGCTTAATTCCTCTATATGTTTTGGCATGTCAACCACAAGGAGGCTCGCAAGACATGATACCTGTTCTGTGGCCTGTGTGCCATCCCAAAGGTATTTCCTTTGTTCCTGAGGGATGTTCAAAACCATCCTGGGCAGCTTCCATCTCTCACTCTGTTTGCCTTTGCCAACCGAGCAAAGGCAAAACAGAAGTTAAGTCCCAACTTACTACCAGGTGGCTCAGTTGGTTGGAGCATTGTCCCATACACCAAAGGGTTGTAGGTTTGATCCACAGTTGGGGCACATACAGGAGGCATCTGAAAAAATATTTCTCACATCAATGTATCTCTCTCTCCCTTCCTCTCTCTAAAATAAAAAATTTAAAAGCATATCCTCAGATGAGTATAGAAAGAAAATAGTTACCTGGACACATGTGGATCATCAGTGATATCCTACTTCCTGTCTTGACAGGAGGAAAAAATGATAGTGTCCGGTGGTTTTTGTTTTTTGTTTTTTACAATGTCTATATTGTTCCTGGCTTGTGTGTGTGTGTGTGTGTGTGTGTGTGTGTGTGTGTGTGTGTGTAATGGACATTTAGAAAGCATTCAAAAGCAATTCAGCAAGACTGTTGAGAATGCATTTGGAACAGTAGGAACATTCTAACTTCCAATACTGGAACTGTAAGGTAGCAAAAGTACCTTAATACAAAGAACGAATATGTTAACACGTGAGGAATAGTGATGCTCTGTGTATGTCTTTTCCTGTATTCCAGGTTTTATAAATTATATCAGAAGGCACAGTGACTACTGAATTGCTTAGAGACATAACTCCTATATTGGGCTTACTGTTGGGGAGGCTCAAGTGTTCTCCCACAGCTTGTACTCCTTGTCCCCAAAAATGGAGTGACCTGAAGACCTGAAACTGGCTTTGGATACCCAAAACACGAATAATCAGAATTCATTCAATCATCCATCCACCAACCACTAATCAAATATGTTTCATACCGATCTTCCACCTATTAGATGGAAGGTGATCAAGTAGAACTGAGGCAATTTACTAGGGCAAACACATTTTGTTTTCTGCATGTAATTTGTTGAGACCCTTCTAATAAGAAAATGTGCTTTATTTGTTTTCTAGCTAGCATTATGTTTATATGAATAAAATTTAATAGACTGATACAGTTTCCTTTATGGGAGTAACAGGACTAATATAAGATGGAGTGGTTGCACTTCATGTTGATTTGGTGAAGATTTTCTATTCTTTGCATACTAATGAAAAAAATGGAGAAACATTCCACCTTTCAGAATATGTCAACCCTGTGGGCTAAAGAGCAGATATACATTTTATTGTCAGAGTCTTCTTAACTATGTGAGGGGTCTTGGCTAATGAAGTAAAGGGCAAGATCCCTTTCTTTTATTATGGCAGATAGTTGTTATTTTATCAGCAAACTCTGCTCTAAAGGTAATAACACTAGATAAATTTAACTATTAAGTGCCAGAGAAAAGTCAAATAAATTAAAAGGCCAAACCTAATTTTTTCTGGATCTCAACCAGATTGAGAAACATTTCTTCTTTGTATTTATATACTTCAAATTTTATTTTTCATTTAATACCATGCCCCAGGGGAGAATTTTTGCATCAGGAAACCCTGTTAATGGATCTGAAATCCAATTTAGCACTTTCTATATTTTATTTCCCAAACTTAGCTGTACTTTGGAAATGGCTAAAAAAAAAAAATTACACAAAATAAAAGGGAATTCAACACTTTAACCTCAGTGTTCAGCCAAACAGAGTCTTAAGGCTTTGAATTGTAAACTCATTCCATTTGACTTGATTTTAGGGTCACATTGAGCCAAAACTAACTTATGTGTCTTGAATTCACTGCTTTGAACTGAAAAGTTAATCTGCTTACTTGCTCCCAATGCGAGTACATTATGCTGAAAGATGGCTTCCTGTTTGTCCTACAGGGATTTCCCTTCCCTGAAAGAAGTCATAATTTGGGTCAGCTGTCTCTGCAGGGGCCCTTCCTGACAGCTTTCTATGCTAAGTGAGATCAGAGAGTGTTGTAATATATGAAACTAAGGGCTTGGCAAAGCCGCTCCTCTTGCAGAGGGCTGGCTGTGCCCTTTAAAATGGCCTGCATGCTGAAGTCTGAGAAAAAGAACACCACCCCTGCATACTCAGGGACTCCTCCTGAACCTCGCTGTGCATTGTTTCACATGCTCCTGAAAGCCAAGTGGGTATTGACTGTCTGTAGGAGGAGTGCGTAGAAAGAGGTGCACCTTTTTCTGCTGTGACACTGGAAGGCGCTAGAAAACATAAATAATCCTGAATCAATCCTATGAGTCACATGCTGTATTTACCCATTCTGCAGTTAAGGAACAAACCTTTAACATTGCGAAAATAACATGTGATTAAAGTATGCCAAATATTTGATACTATGCATCGCCTCCAAGTGTTCTCAAGAAGACTCATTATGGAATAATAATTATATTAGAGTTTCCAGTCACTGATCTGCCCTGATGTTACCTACTGATCTCTTATCCTTTTGCATTTGAAAAGAAGTGAACATTTCTTTTCCTCTTTAGAATTCATCCAGGGCAATATCTCCACTTCACTTATTATTTCTGTCACCATCCGATCAAGGAGCTACTGGGCCCTGTTCTGATCAATTCTAAGAATGACGCTGAATTCTGGCATGAGCCATTGCCTGAAGGCATCCCAACAAGAAAGTGTGGACATTCAACGTCTACCCCACTCACATAGCCTGAAATATCAATTCAATTGAAAGCACACATGCAATCGAGCATGTGGTACGGGCAGCCTGTTACCATTGCCTTCATCACTTTTTTTTCCAGCGAGATCCTGTAGGAGATAGGCCCACTACTCTGGCTCGTCTTTGCTGAATGATTTCATTCCAGCGTGTTCCCTACCCATAAAGGCCACTGGAATTGAATAAAATTGGAAAACTCATCTTGAGGTGAAATTGGAAGGGATCAAGGAACTTAGTGAAGGTAGTGATTGTCAGGCAGAGATAGGGGGCTTGTTAGAACGAAGCCTCATAAATTTGTCTACATTTTACACGGTGCCTTCTATATAGCAAGTATACTACATTATAGAAAGTATGAAAATAATGAGTTGCTGTTTAGTATTACACAGAATAGGAGGCTAGAAAGTAAAAGTTCAGAGAGCATGCATACATAGATCATTATTTTAAAATAAATGGAAACACAGTTCTAGGATTTCTAAACCACACTAGTGAGATTGTTGTTTAGATACAATTCAATATCAAGGTAAATAATGCATCCTTCTCTTGTGAAAAATGTAAATAGAACAAGGGTGGAGGGAAGGGGGAGAGAAAAAGAGTAGGGTAGGGAGGAACATATTCAAAAATAACTAAAAATATAGTGATAGCAAAACAAAAGTCAGTAAGGAGGGTTACATCAGGATAAGGAAAAAACTAAAACTAAGAAATACTACTGAAACATAATATATGGAGTATATAAATAGAAAATAAAATTAAAAATAGATTTTTTTCAGCTACAGCCACAACCAAAGAACAATAGGAACAGATTTGAAGGCATATGGACAAGGTATTTCTTGTTACTCTGTGGGCTGTGGAATATTCTATTGTGAGGCTTCGAGAGATCTTGTTGGGCACTGTTTATGTAGATATTGGAGGAGCATTGAGAGTTTGTAAGTAACTATCAGTTCAGAGAAAGTAGACACATAAGCAGATCAGAAAGGCCACAGTAGTTCTCCTAAGAAATGCAAAATGTGATTTAAAAATTAGTAGAAGTAAACAATAAAATAAAATTAACATTGATACTCAGAAATATTGAACAGGGAAGATTCTGTTAAATTAGATACAGAGTGTGTGTTATGAAGATCATCTGGAACTAGACATCAGTGATGTTCCCTGCAGAGGAAGCCAGTCTCCCTGTTTAAGGTGAAGGTCAAAGAGTTTGGGAATTCCTCTAATAAACTAGATTCTAAAATAAATTGGCAGTGGTAGTCCAGGAAAAAAATATGGAAAAGTCAGAATTTGAAAAAGTGGAAGGAAACCAATGAAAGCACTGAGATGAGCAAGTATAAAAATGTGATACAGAGGGAGGGAAGAAAGGAAATTTATTGCTGAAGTTATAAAACAGTTTTGAGGTTTATTGTTGGGAATTGTGTTGTCCACGTAGCCCATCTTAGATGCAGTCAGACTCAATACAGCATTAAAAAGAATTAGGGTAGTCCTAGCTGATTTATCTCAGTGGATAGAGCATCGGCCTGTAGAATAAAGGGTTTTGGGTTTGAGTCTAGTCAAGGGCACATGCCTGGGTTGCGGGCTCAATCCCTGGTAGAGGGCATGAAGGAGGCAGGCAATCAATGATTCTTTCTCAGCGTTTATGTTTTTATCTCTCTCCCTTCCTCTCTGAAATCAATAAAAACATTTTTAAAAATTTTTAAAGAATAAGGACAGAAGAAGCCCTAATACCACCCAGAGGAGGAAACAAACAATGGGAGTCATAAACCCTTATGAAAGCAATATCCATCACTGATTAGAAGTTTACTCTCCTTTGTGAAAAACTCTTGAGACCCAAAAATGTTTTATCTATATCTACCAGGTCATATGCACCAAATAGCATCAGAACAAATGTAATCAATATTTTTGCTGTCACTATGTTTGCTATCTCTATATTTTTGCTATCACTATATTTTTGCTATCACTATATTCGCTATCACTATATGACTGATTAGAAGTTTACTCTCATTTGTGAAAGACTATTGAGACCCAAAATGTTTTATCTATATCTACCAGGTCATATGCACCAAATAGCATCAGAACAAATGTAATCAATACTTCTAGCTACTTTGAATTACTAGGTAGTAAATGCAAGCTTTGGAGAAAATTTAACCAAATAATTACCGAACTGAACAAAAGAAAACTTGAAGTTACTGTTAAAGTGAAAAGAAAAAAAAGTAATTCCAAGTAAATTATCAAATCATGTAATGTTCAGTATATTAGAAATGGCCCAGTGACTCAAACTAAAAGTGAGAAATTAGTATGATTTAATACAGTGACTCAGCCAATAGTCTGCTCTTAACCTTGGATACAATATGAAGGTTGTGGCTTTGGGATGTAAATGTATGATGAGACCTTAGGTTTACTCTCCTAGTTTGCTCAATCCTTCATGAGCCAGTTTAATAATGCTTTGGGGTATCTTGTTCACTTGGTTTGACTTTCAAGATTTGTTTGCCACAGACATAGATGACCCAAATCCTTTGAGGTCATTGTCGAGCAGAGAACCAGAGGAGACCATTTCTTTATGAGATTCCCCATGAGATCCAATGATATTGGGTCTGCATTTGACCACCTAAGAATTCTCCATCTGTACAGACTGAACAAGATGAGTTCATGTCTGTAGGTAAAAGTTCTTAGCCCCTCAAAATGATAGGATTGTGTTTCTATAAACATGTGATCAGTTGTTTTAAGGAGAGAATATCACTGACCATTTCCCGGAAAAGGGTAAGAAAACCCTTTCTTTATTTCCACTATATAGTGCCTTCACTATGTTTTAGACACTATATTCTATGATTATAAAAACTAGTAAGACAGTAATTGCCCTGAAGCAGTTCTCAGTTCCCTGAGCTAAACAAGCCCAAGCCGATTTTTAAAATGCATTCTACATTACAGTAAGAGACAGGGAGCTAACGAATCCAAGGAATTACAGGGGAAAAGTGACCAGATTTTCTTTCCAAAATGGTCTGCAATTGTGACAATTAGGGACCCAAATTGGGGCAGCAAGACAAGACAGCTAAGTAAATAAGTCCAGAAACATAGCATGTCTGAGAATTGATATTTATGGGGACAGACAGCAGCTGGGTTTTGCAGGGCTTATTTTTTTTTAGTGATTAGTTTTTAAGAGCCTGGTATGCTGAGTTTATTCGTCATCATGCCCACACATGTGGAAAGATGCTAAGAACCTCCGACATAGCTAATTAAAACAAATGGCTTTTGTTGCGGGGTTATGAATGACTAGGCAAGCAATATTTCACTCTTCTTTGGCAGGTTCTGCCACAGACTAATGGAAGAAAAATGTCAAAAAGTTCTACCAGATGTCTTTCCTAATTGATCTGACAATTGATGAGCAAGGATGACAAATGCCAAAATGAGAAGGAGGTACAAAGAAAAATTGATCCAGCGTGTTGGTTTTGGAGAGTAAATGGATGAATTTTTTAAAAAGTGTTTTACCTAAGATACACTTTAGGAAAGTTAAGAGTTAAAAGTAGCAAGTGATCCATCTTTTTCTATTTCTTATTGCTCTGACCTGGATAAAATTTTCTCGAACTGTTGATTTAAATGCATTTTTGAATGAATCCTTTTAGGAAACTCTAATGAGGACAGTTCACATAAAGTTAATTAAATTATCTAACCTTAGAATCTTCTGTTTGTTTAAAATATCGTGGGCACCCTTGTGTTACACTAAAAAGACTTCTGGATTAATTTTCGGCCAAATGTAAAGCAGGAAAATGCTGATGAGATTTTACAGATTTTATACACACACACACACACACACACACACACACACACACACACACGGGAACAGATATGCTCTTGATTTTTTATTTTCCATGTATGTGCCCTGGAGATGGTTACTCATTAGGAGTGTCCACCTGGACCCAATGAATCACCTGGGCAAATACAAAGTGAAAGGGAGACCACATTTTGCAGGAAACAACGTGAATTTTGGAGATAATCATACTGATCTGGGTCACGTTTCTAACTGATCAGCAGGGGTAAATAAATCCTCTGCCATCTCTTTGTTTCTCAGGTCCAGAGTGGCTGGAGGCTTACTAAATAGAACACACAGCAAAGCAGAGTCAGCAGGAATCTAACTCAACTCATGTTTAACTGTAGGTTAGGAAACAGCAGTGCTTGGCGCCTGGCTGGTGAGCTCTGACTGCTGAGCAAGCTGGCAAGGTTCCCTTGTGAAGTAAGATGGGCCGGGAGGAGGAATGCAGGAAACAACGAAGGAAAGAGTTTCCCTGAGCCTACAGTTGAGAGGTAAAGTTGTATGCTTTCCTTCCTGAGAACAGAGGGCAGAGCCAATATCAGGAAGCAGCACGTTCCAATTTTTAAAAAAATAAGTTAAATTTCAAAAATTATTTTTAGGAAACATTAGAGAAGTAAGCATACCTACAGTGTTCTGGGAACCTTTGCCCAAATGACAGTAAGTACAAAGAGCTCCAAGACGTATACACCCTTAAAATCAAGGGACCCATAAATAAACAACTATGATGTCCCTTGTTAAGTGCTAACACAGGTATAGGGTATGCAGGATGGAAGCAAAGAAACAATTGCTTGTCCTGAATCTGGAAGGAAGGAAGAAAGAGTCAATATGTCACTCAGAGAGGGCACTTTGAGCTGGGTATCATGAGATGAATAGGAATTTATCAGCAATCAGGAAGGCACATTTTCAGGACCCAGTTTGTCACCTTTCAAGATTTATTTATCTCATAACTTAAACTGCAAGTGTCTATCTTTTTATAAATCTTCAACTGTACTGTCTGTTCTGTTGTGCCTTACTGAATTTTCTAGGCTCCAGACAGAAGTGTCAAAGTAGGTCTTCTTAGTCTTCATATTTATTCCAATGGTGAAGGAGAGGGAAAAGCTTGGACTCAACTGCTGGTTTTTAAATGTTTCCTTGTTTCAATGCCTCTCCAAGCAGAAACATGCTTTGACATGAAGGTCCTGCATCCCCTGCTGAACATTGCACTTTGCAGATGATTTGTGGACCGAGAGGAATAATACATCTTGTGTCAGAATAGAATAGGCATTAAATGCACAACTGGAGAGTGGGAATTTCTGGATTCCTGTCTCTTCCAACTGTTAACTTGTTGAAGTTGTTAATTTCTTGGGCAGGTTACTTAAATGCTCTTAGTTTATTCATTGTACAAAAAGCATGAGGTTAGAACTTATGATACCTTTTTCAAAGAGTTAAATTGATGCACTTAAAGTGCTTACAACAGGGTTTGGCATGTAAGTGCTTATTAAACACTAGTGGCCTGGTGCATGAAATTCGTGCACATTAAAAGGGGATTAATTAAAGGAAATAATTTAATACTGCTATTTGCCATTTCTCTATAATAGAAGTGTCAGAGATAAAAGAAAGTTAGTAAAATGTATATGAAAACTTTCCTCCTGTCAAAGTCTGGGGCACACCACGGGACCCAGAGTCAAGTCCCCACCCACCCACATGCACCTCAAAATTGCATGAGACCCAGACCCAGCCTGCCCACCCCCATTGGGCTAGATCCAGACTAGCCAGTCCCACCCTTGTCAAGCCCCACTGGGCAGGGGGCATAGCTTCAGGTCCCCTGGCCTGGTGCCAGAATGGGGGGGATGCCTTGAGGTCCCTCATCAAGCCCCGCTGGGTGGGGGCATGGCCTGAGGTCCCCCATCAAGCCCCGCCAGGCAGGGGGCACAGCCTCAGCCCCCCCAGGCTAGCACCAGGAGGGGAGTGCAGCCTCAGGTCCCCCATCAAGCCCCGCTGGGCTGGGGGCTTGGCCTGTGTTCCCCTGACCCAACACAGGGGGTGCACCTTCAGGTCCCCCGTCGAGTACTGCTGGGTGGGAGCCATGGCCTGAGGTCCTCTGTCAAGCCCAGCTAGGCAGGGAGGCACAGCCTCAGGTCCCCTGGCCCAGTCCTGGAGTGGAGGGTGCAGCCTAAGGTCCCCTATCAGGCCATCAGGCAGGGGGTGTGGTCTGAGGTCTCCTAGCCAGCACCAGGATGGGAAGCACACCTCGAGGTCCCCTGTCAAGCCCCACTGGGAAGGGGGTGTGGCCTCAGGTCCCCTGGCCTGGCACTGAGGCCAGGGATGCAGCCTGAGATCCCCCAGCCTGATGCCAGGGCGGGGGTGTGGCCTGAGGTCCCCTGTCAAGCCCTGCTGGGTGGGGGTGGGGGGCTGGCCTGAGGTCCCCTATCAAGCCCCACAGGGGCAGGGGAGGGTGTAGTCTCAGGTCCCTGCTCATTGCTTGTTAAGGTTCCTTATGGAAACTTGGCCTCAGCTGTGAGTGCAGCCATCTTTGTGTGGACTGATGGTCAATTAGCATATTCTCTTTTTATTAGATAGGATTAGGGGTTGTTATTATCTACATGGGGAAAGGCTTTTTACACAAGTAGAAATTCCTATATATAGTTGCTTTTGGTTAGATCTGACCTCTCTGAGGCTGGTGACATGATTTATTTTTATTTGAAACACATCAGAAGATAAGAGTTTGGATAAACAATCCAAACCAATTGGGATTTAGCTTGAAAAATATATAAAGCTTGCACTGATCTTACTGAAGTCCCAAGATTCTCAAACAAGAGCCAAAAGCACCAACCCCTTCCAGCCATTTAGAAGGACTATGAAAAAGAAAAGTCAACGGCAGTAATAAAGAGAGAAAGCTCTTTACAGTTGTGAACCTTTGGGGATTGCTGCTTCTCTGAGTTAAAAGTTCAGCTGCTTTAGCTTCTGGGCTCTTAGCTAAACCTGTGGGCAAGAGGGGAAGGTTACTGCCCTGGAGGAAATTTATAACAAACGAAAGGAGGTGGAGGGAAAGAGATGTGCATTTATGTATTCCTTGGTGATATGGCCTAAGAATGGATGTGCTGTTTTTCCTACTATTTGTCCCTCGAAAGGTAAGAACTGTCATTTCTTGTTTATATTATAGAGATAAGCATAGGTGTGCAGGTGGTGAAAAAGAAAAGAGGAGGAATTTATTCTTTCAATAATGTTTCTTCTTGAAAACCTTATCATACACTATATGCACAGGCTTATATGTTTCCTATTGCAGTATAACAAATTATCACCAACTTGGAGACTTAAAACAACATCCATTTGGTACCTCACAGTTCTGTGTGTCTGAGGTCTTGCACAGCATGACTGAGTTCAGGGTATGGCAAAGTTGACATCAAGATGTCAGCCAGCTGCATCCTCATAAGGAGACCCAAGGAGGGAGAAATCGCCCTCTAAGCTCACTTGGGTTGTTGCAGATTTTATTCGTTTCCTTGCAGTTGTAAAGCATATTAAGTCACCCAGCTAGAAAATGGCAAGGCCACATTTCAAACTCTCAAGAATCTGGATTTAAGGTCTGCATATTTTACTCCATATGGGTGGTTCTCAAACATCAGGATGTGGTTGAATTGATGGAGAACTTGGTAAAGATGTTAATTTCTAGAACTCCCCCAGACTTTGTGATTCCTGGTTTGGGAGTTATGTGAGGTCATGGTCTGGAAACAGCTATTTGAGAAATCTTATTCTATAGCAATGTTGTCCAGAGATTGCAAAGAATCTCAGTGGCTATTGGTAACATAAGCCTGCCTACTTCAAAACAGATATTTTAGCACCAAAAAGTTTAGAACAACATAATTAAAGAATGAAAGGCAATCTTTTATGTTCTTATTTTCTTCTTTCTGAAATGATAACAAACTTGTCATGGAATACTCTCATTCCAGATTTTCAAAAGGCCACATTCTGAATTATTTTTGATAGGTCCAAAGCAAGCGCATTTTGCACATGAGATAATGTTGTTTTGAGAGATGCCAATGATCACATAAGTAACATTTATTATGTGCTGACAGTTTACAGAGCATTACTAGACCTGAAAAAGAGTAGTTACAGCAATACTGTGAGGGGGACTCATAAGTCTGAAACTATGCAAGGATTTGAACTATGGGTAGAGCTATTATTTTAGGAGAAACTTTATAAGTATTGGCCTGGAAATATACTTTAAATAAAGAAAGTATATAATATGGAAAAGAGGAGAAACATCATAATAGCACCAAGTACTCGGTTAGATCCTGTACACAATAATGGAAAATTGTTAGAACCTGCATTGTCCCCACTGCATACCAAAAAACTGCGATGCTCAGAAATCACTCCCCAGGGTCTTACAGCTAATCAGGAATAGGAGCAGAGTTTAAACTGAGGTCTATCTAAGTAAAATGTGTATGTTTTGAGAAGTCAAGGACTATGTTAGGGAATGAAGTACTAAATTGACAACCCCATCCTTTTGAATGTGGAGTGGGGAAGAAGGAATGATCTGCCACACATGTATGTCAAAGTAGACAAGAAATGTCTGTCTTGTTGAGATCATGCTAATAATGTATAGTAAATATAGGGAAGAAAGAAACTTTCTATGAAAGAACATAACAGAAGAACTTGATCTGAACAGGGGTTTTGGGAAAAGCTCCCTTGAACAGGACATGCTCTGGCTAAAGAATGAGTAAGAGTGAATTCAGAAATGGAGGGAGAGTTGGTTGGGATGGACTGCATATAGGAATAGCATGTGCAAAGGGCTTGGGGCAGGAAGAAGCCAAGTTTACTCTGGGAACTGAAATATGGCAAGCATAGTTGGAGTAAGGGAGCAAGGGAAAGATTAATGGAGGATGTGGCAGAAATGCTTAGCATGACAGGCCATGGAGGACTGTTATAGGACATGTTAAAGATTTTTATTATTATCCCAAGAGCAAAGGCAGTAAGGGTTTTTAATTGGATGGGAAGAGAAAGACAGGTTCACTATATGATCAGATTAGCAATGGTATATTTCTACATCAGTGGTTCTCAACCTTTCTAATGCTGCGACCTTTTAATACAGTTCCTCATGTTGTGGTGACCGCAACCATAAAATTATTTATTTTTGTTGCTACTTCATAACTATAATTTTGCTACTGTTAATGAATCATAATATAAATATCTGTGTTTTCCGATGGTCTTAGGCTCTATAGCCGTTGTTTTCAACCTGTGGGTCGCTAGCAGAGTGGCCATTAGAAAGGTTGAGAAGCACTGTTCTACATAGTCCAGAAGAAAGATTATGTAACTGATAGAGAAGATAGAGAAAAGATAGCACTGATATTGAGGGGAAAAAGACAATGTGGTTAAGTGTTATATTTTATAATAAAAAGTCAGTGGGCTTGTTATTTTTAAGAGGGTTCCTTTGGAAAATTTTTATTTTTATTTATTTTTTTTAGTAACATGAAGTGCAATTAGAAATGTTTCAAATAGTCACTGTAGAAATTAGAGATATTTTATGAGGGGAATTATAGGGAAAATGCCAGGTATAGTTGAAGGCCCATTTGAGGTTTATAATCTTGATTTTATTGTTATATCAGTAAATTGATCCAAGAATGTGAGGTTGTACATTATAACCGACTTGGAGAAATAAAGTCACCAGAGAGATGCCAAGCTAGGCTGAGAGGGAAAAGAGAATATTTATGATAGAAGAGGTGAAATTAGCTTGGAGATTGGATATAACCCAGGACTGAAGTTTGAAGAGGTTTAGATGGTTAAATAACCCCAGTCCACCAAGGTTTCAGAAGGAGCAGAAAGCTCTGCAAGGTTTGCTTGAGTCACACCAGGATATTGAGGCACTTCAACACAGTCCTCTTGGAATCATTTTCTGTCTCCTAGGAATAGTTTTAGTGCATTATTGGATTGAGTCCAATTGGTTTGGGGGTAATATTTTGAAAGATTAAAATGCTTTCATGCTTTGCTATTGCGTTTCTGAAATTTGTATTGTATGTCTTTGAAACAAAAGCTTCAATCTGGAATGTGCAAAAAGATGCTATCCTTCTCACATAATAGTAATCATTAGCATTGGTTGAGTACTTTTAATGGGCCAAATACTTTGTCAAATGTTTGCCTGTATTACCTCATTTCATCCTCCCAACAACCACATAATTAAATACTATTATTATCTCCATCTTATTATCAATGAAGCTAAGGTTGATAGAGGGTAGGTGATTTGCTGGAAAGTAATGAAACCTGAACCAAGAACCCTGGACTTTCTCAGGCAAATTGTGTCAGCAGAAGTGATCTTCAGGAGCTCCTCAGTTCTTTTTGCAGTTTTCTCCCTTTACACTTTACTTTCTCAGACCTTGCCTGACTCTCCTGTCTCTGCCAACAACACAGCTCCCCTCTCCTTTCCAAGGCAATAAAACAATCTTTGCTGATGGGTTAATCATGTACTCCCAGACATCTTATTCATAATTTATTAGGAAAATTTCTAGAGACAGTGGCCTAAATAAAAGAGACAGCTCTAATGGTGCTTTTGCTCTCCCATTTCCAAACCACTGTGCTATAGAACTGTTGAAGACGTGATAGTACTGCTTTTATACACTAGAGCAGTAGTCAGCAAACAGTGGCTCGCGAGCCACATGCAGCTCTTTGGCCCCTTACGTGTGGCTCTTCCACAAAATACCACGTGCGAGTACACATGTACAGTGTGATTGAAACTTCATGGCCCATGTGCAGAAGTCGGTTTTCGGCCTGGACGAGTCTATTTTGAAAAAGTGGCGTTAGAACACTCAAGAGGCCAAACAACCGCATGTGGCTCATGAGCCACAGTTTGCAGACCACTGCACTAAAGCTCTAAAAATCAAGATGTATAAAGCTCTGGACCAAACCACGTTGTCATCTTTCTCAGTAGAAGGGAACAGGTCTGTGGAGAGCGGGGAGCAGAGAATTGACAGATTACAGGTTCATCAAAGCTCATGCTAATTAGGAAGCAACTTCTTTAATGTGACCCTTGAGCTTCCTAATCACCCAAGAAAAGAGACATTCTTGTGTGTGTGCATGCGTGTGTATTTGTGCACTTAACTGTGTATATTAAAACTGCTTTAGGTTTCTTTTTTTGTGTATTGTAAGATTTTTGAAGTGATTTTAATAGATACATATATGTATAGATATAGGTATATGATTCCCCCATCTAATTAATTAACTTAGCCATCAACTCACATATTTTGTGACATAAATTTTTTAAAATAAGTGAATATAATGCACCTTCTCCTAATACATAGGCAACAATGGGAAAAGGAGACAGGAGGCCATAACAGTGTGCCTATCTATACGATGCCATAATATCTGCCTTAGAAAGTCAGGCATCGCCAGCACAAAACATTCAAAGATTGGGTTCTTGCATTTTAAAAGAAGTTCAGTTGATCTTTAATCACCTCTGTCTACTTTTAAAAAGAGAAATTCAAGGCAAGGCAGTTGAATAGGGCTGGGGGTAATATGGTGACAGGGGCTGGGATGCTATTGAACACATAAATAGGGGGTGGGAAGCAAAGGAGGTGGAAACTAGATGAGTGAGTTTAGAGAGATGAACAAATCAGTCAGCTTGGATGGAGACTGGAGCAAAATAAGAACATGAAGCAGATGTCTTAGAACTCCCTGCTTTAGTGTGAAATGTGACAGTAGAGGGAGAGTATTTAGGAAGTAATTGGTGTTAAATGAGATCAGAAGGTTAGAGCCCTAATCTGATAGAATGAACTGTGGCCTTAAAAGAAGAGGATGAGAGATGCCCCACCCCCTCCCAATGTAACTCCTATTTCCTGTCACCACCTGAGGACATGGCACAATGGTGGCTGCCTACAAAGCCAAGAAGAGAGCACTCTCTACAAAATGAACCCTGATCTTGAACTTTTCAGTCTCCAAATTGTGAGAAAACAAATTTCTGTTGTTTGACCCACCCAGTCTGTGATATTTTGTTAGCAGCCAGAATAGTTAGTCCATGACAGTGTGTGTGGGTGGGAGCTGGTGGCAATTGTGAAGAGTGTTGGTTAAATTTAGGTCATCCCTCTTAGAATTAAACTCCCACAAGGCTAGGATTATCTATTTAACTTTTTTTATAATAAGGAGCACACAGTGTTTATGTAAAGCAAGTGTTTAATAAGTACCAGTACATTTTGCTATTTAGTTTAATATTCATGTGCCTCCTGCCTGTTTTGCTTTATGAATCCAGTTGGCACCCCACTTTTCTTTCCCCTCTGTCTCCACCAAACTTCCATTTTACTGACATCAGAGGTCCTGATGTAGCAATACTGCAAGTTCTAGATTAGACAGGACAAGGTCGGAGTAGAATTAGATAATAACCTGGAGAGTGGAGAGGCTATGCCAGTTTCATGCAGCTCTTTCACTTGCTTTAGCATATCTGTTCAAATAAAGCTGGGGCCATAGTAATGTGTAGAATTTAACTCAGATAAACTCTTTTAAGTAAGGACACCCGCAGTGTGCAAGAAGTAGGCATTCTATGATAGTGCAGTGAAAAAAGCACTTTTCTCATGGCCTTCATCATCATGTTGAAAAACTGTCTAGGAGAAGCCTGGATGTATTAGATGCCATTAAGAAGGGGTGGAGGGCAAGTCTTTCTTCTCCTCCCTGGGACAGCACACCCACTGCACAGTTTATGTCAAGGAATCCTTCCCTCTGACTCAGGAGAGGGTGGTCCTGTGGGGCTCCTCCTCATGCGGGGAGTAACTAGTGCCCCCACAGATCTACCCTCCTTAACTATTAGATGCTCCAGCCTAGCAACATGGACCTCAGAAAAGAATATTTGCAAGGTTGACAAAGAGCTAGTGTGTGCCCTCTCTAAGGCTTCAGAGCCAGCTTGGAGAATAAAATGGTAGTGGCCATTTAAAAGAAAGATTAATTCTGGTTCTGTTTTCATTATGAGGGAAGGAGCAAGGTTGTGGGGATGTGTGTTGAGATTTTTTATTTTTGTAACCTTTTTCCCTACATTATACATCAACACCCAAAAAAACTCTTTCTTATTCCTGATTTTGTATTGCATAAATCAAACAAGGCTGACTGCTAATTTTTACAGGGTGCTGGCCAGTTAAAGATAGGGGAAGGGAGTCTATTTGTCCCTTCTTCATCTTTACCTTCACTCCTCCAACACTCCCCCAACCCCCCCCCCAAAAATAAACCCAAAAGGGGCCATGAGGTCAGGAACCAGGAGCACAGATCCTCCTAACCCACTTCACCCTCTCCTATATACAGCACTGCAACTGGGTGGAGTTAAGACAACTGAGGTCCTAAACCCAGAATCTTTTATATAACTATATATAAGTCCAAAATATAAATAAGCCTAAATGAAGTGAACATATGATTTATCTTCCAAATCTGGGCACTTTTGAAGGTGAAGAATTAGTGACAAATGCCAGGACAACAGGATAAACCAGGGATGTCCTGAGCAAATGGTGCTATATGATTACCCTAATTCAATACCATACAAAACATATAAGTTCATTTTAAATTATACCTAAATTGATTTGGAAATACCAGATTTTAAAAAATATTTTCCCTCCAATATGAGTACATATGTTTTGAAGGAGTTGATACTTGGTTGGCTAGCCATTAAATTCAGTGGTTTTCAAGTATAGTCCCTGGACCACCAGCATCAGAATCATCTGGGAACATAAGAAATAGAAACACTCAGCCAACCCATGCTGCTAAAAGTGGAGACCAGCAGCTCATGTTTTAGCACACGTTCTAGGTGACTCAGATATGCACTAAAGTCTGGAACCACTGGACGAGTCAGTTTAATTCTAAAGGCAGCTTGTTCAGGGGATTCATTAGGAATTTGTTTATAGTGGCTTCCTAGCCAGTAGATGAGGAATATGCCTGGGTGAATATAACCAGCATGTGCAAATAACTGATAACACACGGTAATCACTTCTACTTAAGCTTCATCGCCTATCAAACCTTCCCCTGTTGGCTAGTTGCCTGATTCTGAAGGGGGCAGCATCTGCACAAGCCACATGCAGGGTTTTCTAAAATGCTTTTAGTCCCTTTAATTTAAAACGTGCAAATACATTGTTTGACATTCAGCCCATTGGACTTCCAACACACTTCCAGAAATTCATTATTTGTGATAGCAGAGAAATGTCTGGACTTCTTGGTTGTGTGACATTGGGCAAGCAATTTGTCCATCTTCCACATATCAATCAGAGTAGCTGAGGCGATGCTGTGCTATCAAATTTCTCCAAAATCTCAGTGGCTTAGGACAACAAGGCGTATTTCTTGCTCATGCTTTATTTGTGTTGTAGTTTTGTGGGGTGGGAGTGTTTGGGAGGCTCTGCTCACTGGAGTAGCTCAAGGACCAATATCACCATCCACAAACATTGCTGATCTTCTACAGAGGACAAGAGTTTTGGAGTGTCTCATAGCAACACATAAGTGCCTTAACCTGCAGGTGACACATTCCACTTCTCCCAACTCATTGGCAAGAGCTAGTTACATGGCACAACCCATGGAGCATCTGATACTGAGCAAAAGATAAGAAATGAGTTATATAGTATGTAAGAAAGAGATGAGTGTGATGGAGAAAGAAAACAGATCAGGTAAGAATGATTGGGTGTGCTGGGAGAATGAGCAATGAGAGAGGATCAGGGATAATGTGACTTTTCAGCAAAGACTTAAAAGAAATGCAGAAGTTAACCGTGAAGGCAGGAGGGGGAAGAGCACTCCAGGCAAGTGAACAGAGGGAAAAACGAATGCAAGCACAACCCCCCTTAGGTTAGAGCACACCTGGCATGTTCAGGTGTGACCTGAAAAGAGGCTGCTGGCAGAACAATGTAGAATGAGTGACAGGAGGAGGAGTAGGAGGCGAGGCAGGAAAGATAAATGGGACAGACCTCAGCCTTTATAAGGCCTTTGGCTTTTACTCTGACTGCAGTAGTGGTGACCTATTAAAAGCATTTGGGAAAAGGACTGCCATGCTGTGACTTGCATTTTAAACTGACGGCTCGGGTTGCCTTGTTAAAATTAGCCTTTAGGAGGGCCAAGGCAGAAGGAGGGAACCCTTATAAGAAGCGACTGTCATAATCTGGGCACAAGATGGTAGTTTGAACCAGGGAAGTAGCAGACAGGTGGGGAGCAGAGATCAGATTCCTGACAGACTGTACCTAAGGTGTGAGAGAAAGGAACCCCACTTCAAGGTATAAGCCCAAGGAATTGGAACAATAGAGTGACAATCAATGGAGATGGGGAAGGCTGGAGTGGTGAGTGGTGGCAAGTTTATGGAGGGAAGACTGAGTTTATTTTAGTGTGAGATGTGAGAGAATCTTTAGACATCAAAAGAGAAATAAAACCTAAACTTTAATACAGACTAGCTTCTTTGATTTCAACAATCTCAGTTAAATATAAAAGAGACCAGGAACAATTCTTTAGACCAAAAGCTATGATTTTCCTAGTTATTACATGTTTCATCGAGATTCCTCAAAAGGTAGTAGGATGATTGAAGTTAAAATGAGAAAGCTAACAATCATTATATAGTACTCTCCCTTACCCACAGTTTTATTTTCTGAGGTTTCAGTTACCTGCAGTCAACCATGGTCTGAAAATATTCAATGAAAAATTCCAGAAGCAAACTATTCTGAAGTTTTAAGTTGTGCTTTCTGAGTAGCGTGATGAAATCTCATGAGGTCCTGCTTTGCCCCTCCCTGGACATGCATGAATCATCCCTTTGTCCAGGTATCCACACGCTGTACACACCCTGCCTGTCAGTCACACAGCCACAGATGGACCGTGGCATGTGGCAGTGCTTATATTCAAGTTACCTTTATTATTCATAACTAGAGGCCCGATGCACAAAATTTGAGCAAGGAGCTTGGCCCTCACAGCCTGAGCATCTTGCCTCAGTCCTTGCAGCCCCAGTTTCATCCCGAAGGTCATCCAGAGGATATCTGGAAGTTTGTTTGGCTGTCCACCTAATTAGCATATTATGCTTTTATTTGTATAGATAATGGCTCACTCACCTCACCTCATGCCATCACATAGGTATTTTATCATTTTACCTCACTACAAGAAGAAAGGAGACTACTGTACATTATTTCAGAAGACCACATTCACAGAATTTTATTACAGAACATTTTTATAATTGTTCTACTTTGTTATTAGTTATTATTCATCTTTTACTGTGCCTAATTTATATATTAAACTTTATTACATGAATGTGTGTACAGGAAAGAACATGGCATATATAGGGTTTGATACCACCTTGTATAAGGGAGAACTACTGTATTCATCTTTTTATCCATCATCAGTAGATATTTGATAAATGAGTAAATGAAATTACCAACCTCCGTGCCCCCAAATATACATTGTCCCAAGTCTGTTGGTATTAATAAGCAATGGCATGGCAAATGGAGATGTGTAACAGGAGATAAGGAGAACCAATCAAAAGGTGTGGGCTTGAAATGATGAAACATTTGGCCCAAGGGGGACTTTATATATTGAGTTATCATTCGTATCAAAAAGCAGTACACAGCCTGGCCAGTCTGGCTTAGTGGTTGAGTATCCACCCAGGAACCAAGAGTCACCAATTTGATTCCCAGTCAGGACACATGCCTGAGTTGCAGAAGGCAGCCACTCTCAGGAAGCAGCTGATCAATGATGATGATTGTGTTCCCCTCCATCAATGTTTCTATCTCTCTCCTTTCCTCTCTAAAAATCAGTAAAAACATGTAAATATAAAAACAGTGCATAACCTACCCTTAGAAGTCATATTAGTCATGGGAAATTATTTTTCCGCTCTAGAAAAGATTACTTATCTCAAGATATTTGCCAGGAAAATAACACTGAATCTTCTCATTTTCTTTCTTCCTGTGGAGGGGATCTCGTTGCATCTTGACTTTTATTTTTTATTATGTTGTGTTTTTTTCTGCATTTGTGGAAATGATATGAGCGTGGCATTTTGGAACAGTTTTGTTCATTTCCCTGGCATGTGGGTGGTGTCCAAAATTGATGTTTTGTGTTGAAGACACTGGCAGGGCACCCAGGGAGCAGGGAGCCACATGATACCCTTCCTCATATGAAACAGAGCTGTCTATCACAAAACAAATGTATTTGCAATTAATGCCATTTATGTTTTATAAAGTTGTTTCTATTGTATTGATGGCAAATTAACATTAAGCTAAATGCCTTACCCTCTGATGGGATCTGCAGTATTTCCCTGTGGAGGCAGTGTTTCAGAAATTTGTGTTGCAAACAAGATACTAGAAATAACTTGAATACTGATGTCTCAGAACTGCCAAAAGCATCTCTATTATAGATGCACTGAATAAAGAAGGTTGTTGCTGGAAAAAGAGAAAGAATTCAAATTTTGAAAAGGGATAAACCCATAAAGGGATTTTTTTTTAGCATTGTCAATTGACTAAAAGAGTAAAATATACTATACTGAAGATGGTGGCGCTGGTTTTTCTTACATCCAGTGCCCTGAGTTGCCTATGGTTTGGTCACTAGGCATAAATATATAAGTAGACAGTGCCCCTGAAAAGCATCCAAGACACTTTGCATTTCACATGTCACATTAGTCAGAGCTGCACTATAGATGACAGTGTCTGACACACACACCCTTTTCCCCAACACATAGAACATGTTTAAGAATCTGTGTATTTACATATATTTCTTGTGTTTTTTTGTCCTTTATACTTAAGTAATGCCATGCTTTTCTCTTCTTTTTTTCCTTCCTCTTAAAAAATGCCTATATTTTTTAAAGAATCACATCATGGTGATTCACAGATAAGAAAATCACAACTCACAGCGGGTTATCATAGACTTGCCTACTGTCCCTTAGTGGCAGCATTCTCAGGCAAGGAATTTTTTTATTAATAACTTATTTACAAAGTACTCACTGGGTACAGGTACAGTGGCACATTGTCTCATTAAATTCTCAAAATAATTCAGCAAGGTAGAGACTATTTTGTACATTTTCACAAAAGAGGAAATTGAAGCACATGAGGTTAAGTACTCAAAGCCACACAGCTACTAAGTTGAGGAGTCAGACAGTAAATGCACATAGTCAGGACCACTGCACAGACTGCCCTTTTAAAGACATAAGCACTTTCAAAGAAACGAGCTTCTTTAGAAGATGTTCTCATATTGTAGCATACATAAAAATCTCAAGGACCTTCTGATTCAGTAAGTGTGGGCGGAGGTCCAATAATCTTTCAAATGCAGGTGCCTGTGGAAGAGCCACACTTTGAGAACACCTCTGCTGTCTAGATGAGTAGTACCTGAGATAGGATAGGTGCTTTTGAATCCTTTGGCTTCATCGTATACTTTGGGCATTCTGCCCAATGGCCTAGAAATATGAGAACTTTCACCTGGGTGTGGATGTTAGAGAATCTAGTTTAAAAATAACTGCTACATAGCCTCCTGGGCAAAAGGAGTTGAGCTTCCCTGTTGTATGTTTTCTTTCGCAATGACACACCCTTTGCTTCCTGAGGTTTTGGCTTGTGGGATAATGCTCAATTTACCTTGCTCCTTCTTCACCAATGTCTCCTCTTGAATTGTTCTACATCAGAGAGAAAGTATGTCTGCAGTGTCCTTTCTCTAATTGTTCAGAGAATTTCACTATGGATAGTCTTCTTTCCACTGGGAGGAGATTAATTCTCACTAAATAATTGCAATGAAATTGTGTGCTGGATACAGTGAAATGAGATCCTTCAGATTCTGTCTCAGGCTGGGAATGAAGATTGAACTTGGGGGAGATGGATGGATAGAAGGGAAAATAAAATACATACCCTCGGCACTGTGCTTAATCATTTGGGTAAGTGGTCTTCAAGGAACCTGTTATCTATTTTTTTATATTTTAATCTCTATTGTTCAGTTTATTAATTATATTGTTCCCCTTTTCCTCCCTATAGCTCCCCTTCTCCCGGTACCCATCCCACCCTCCACCCTCAGCTCCCCTGCACTGTCCTCTCCCATAGGTGCATGATTTTTGTCCAGTCTCTTGCTGCACCTCCCACACTCCTTTTCTCCCCAAGAATTGTCAGTCCATTCCCTCTCTATGTCCATGATTCTGTTATATTCACCAGTTTATCCTGTTCATCAGATTTTTAATTCACTTGATTTTTATATTAATTTGTTGATAGATGTGTATTTGTTCATAATTTTTATTTTTACCTTTTTCTTCTTCCCCTTCTTAAAGAATGTCTTTCAGCATTTCATATAATATTGGTTTAGTGGTGATGAACTCCTTTAGCTTTTTCTTATCTGCAAAGCACTTTATCTGACCTTCAATTCTGAATGATAGCTTTGCTGGGTAGAGTAATCTTGGTTGTAGATTCTTGCTATTCATCACTTTGAATATTTCTTGCCACTCCCGTCTGGCCTGCATCGTTTCTGTTGAGAAATCCGCTGACAAACATATGGGTGCTCCCTTATAAGTAACTAACTGTTTTTCTCTTGCTGCTTTTAATATTCTCTCTTTGTCTTTTGCTCTTGGCCTTTGAATTATGATGTGTCTTGGTGTGGTCCTCTTTGGATTCCTTTTGTTTGGGGTTCGGTGCACTTTTTATCAGTCATTATTTCTTCAAATAGGTTTTCATTATCTTGCTCTCTCTCTTTTTCTGGCACCCCTATAATTCGGATGTTGGTATGTTTGAGGTTGTCCAGAGAGCCCTTACACTATCTTCAATTTTTGGATTCTTTTGGCTTCTTGCTTCTCTGGCTGAGTGGATTTTGCCTCTTTGTATTTAAAATCTTTGACTTGGTTCTTACGGTCCTCTAGACTGCTTTTAGGTCTTTGTATAATATTATTTATTACAGTCAGTGTATGCTTAATTTCTAGTTGGTCCTTTTTTATATCCTCTAGGGTCTTGTCCATATCCTCGTAGGTCTCGTTCATTTCTTTGTAGGTCTTGTTCATTTCCTTGTAGGTCTTGTTAAGTTCATCGGCCTTTTCTAGGAGCCTCTTGATAAACCTTATAACGGTGGATTTGAACTCTATATTCAGTCGGTTTTTTTTCTCCATTTCTTTCACATCTGATTTCTTTCCATGTCTCTGCATGGTGGCTGCTTTCCTGAGTTGGTCGATTAACTTTGTGTGGTAGATGTCCTCTAAGAGACAGTGGCTCAGCCTCCCCAGTTACCTGAGGTGGATACTCTTGCTGCAGTCCTTTATGGTTTGCACAGTCTTGTTGAAGTTAAGCCTAGATTATTGTTGTTAGCACTAGGAGGGTTTGACCTCCAGGCCTATTGGCTATGAGGGTCAGCTATGCTCAGGTTGGATGGGTGGAGTCTCCAAGCTAAGCAGGGAGCATCAGCTCTGCCCTATGTGGCATCTGGGTCTCTGTGCTGGGTGGCAATGGCTGCAAGCACCTCTGAGAGAAAGCTGCCACTGAGCTCTACCTGCTGCTGGACAATTCAGCCTCTCCCCAAATGAGTCTGCACACCCAAAGTCTCACCCAGGGTTGTAAAACAATGCAGTCCGGTGGTTTCCCGAATGAGAGAGCAAGTCACGAGTCCTCTCTGTGCGCTTGCACACTTCTGTTACCAAGTTTATGCAACCTCTCCACAAGCTCACCCTCTCCACAAGCTCGCAGACCTTTGCAGCTCCCGAATTTCAGCGTACTTCCCTACTGTCCAGTTTCACCCTGTATGTGTGTGGGTTCCCCGGACTCTCCCCAGAACTGGGGAGTCAGTGCAGTGGGACACCTTTGTCTCCCTCCCAGTTTGAGAGAGCCAGCTGGGTTTGCAGGTGCCCACCCACTCCAGTGGCACGCTTGCATGGCTCCAAACCTCTGACTTCGTGCGTATCTTCAACGCTGCCCTCCACCGCTCCTCTGAGTCACAGTGTCCTATCTTTACTTTTATTTGTGGAATTTTTACTCAGCCAGGTTTCCGGTGATTCTGGGTGATGTTTGTTCTGTCGTTAAGTTGTAGTTTGTTTTGAAATTGCTGTGTGGGGCAGCAAGATAGGTGTTTACCTATGCCACCATCTTGGTTCCTCCCCTGTTATCTATTTTTATAGATGAAGATTCTGGGCTCAGAGAAGTTCAATAACATGTCCAATATTGTACAGCTAAAAGATGACAGACTTAGAATTCAACTCTAGCCTATCTGATTCCAAAGAATATGTTTCTTTCCTAATACCATACTGAGTACTGACAGGAAGGCTGGCCAAGACAGGGCAAGTAGTTAGCCAGAGTAAGCTCCTAAGTGATCCTAATACTACAGAATGCAACATGTTTAGCCATTTCCAGGGCATGAATGTGTGTGCTTATCCTAGTCCAAGCATGTCACACTCGAGGCCCATGAGCCACATGCCTCCTTTATTTGGCCCATTTTAGCCTTCGAATTTGACATCCTTGTCCTAGTTCCTGGCAAAGACTAATGTAGTTTCTGTCTCTATTGATTTGCCTAATATGAGCATTTCATATAAATGGAATCATACTATCTATGGTCTTTTATGTCTGGCTTCTTTCACTTTACCATAACATTTTCAAAATTTACTTGTGTTTATGATGTATCATAACTTCAATCCTTTTTATGGCTGAATAATATTTCATTGTATAGTATACTACATCAGTTGATAAGCATTTGTATTGTTTCCATTTTTACAATGAATAATACTGGTATGATCATCAATGTACATTTTTATGTGAATATACAACTTCAATTCCCTTAGGCATGTACCTAAGGAAGGAAATGTTGTGTCATATAGAAACTCTGTTTAACATTTTGAGGAACTGCCTCCAAAGCAGCTGCACTATTTTAAATCCCCACCAATAATGTCTGAGGATTCCAACTTATCCTCATCTTTACCATCAATTGTATTGTCTGCCTTTCTCCTTCTAACCATCCTAGTGTGTGTGACACCTTTCTTCTGTGGTTTTGATTTGCATTTCCCTAATAACTAATGATATTGAGCAGCTTTACATGTACTTATTGGCTATGTGTATGTTCTCTTAGGAGAATTGTCTATTCAAATACTTTTATTATATTTTAAACTGGTTGTTTTTTATTATTGAGTTATGTGTTCTTAATATATTATGGATATAAGCTCCTTATCAGATATATGATTTGCAAATATTTTTTCTTATTCTGTGTCTGTCTTTTCACTGTCTTGGTGGTGGGTTTTGGTACACAAAAGTTTTTAATTTGTTGGATTATAGTTTATCTAGTTTTCCTTTTGTTATTCATGCTTTAGTTACCACATGTAAGAAACTGTTGCATAACCAAGGTCACAAAGAACAACTGCTACTTTTCTTCTAAGAGTTTTGGGTGTTAGTGCTTATGTTGAGGCCTTGGATCCATTTTGAGGTGATTTTTATATCTGCTGTGGCATTGATGATTTTATGGTAACCTCTACCTTTGGGCTCCTCCGACATAGTATTTCTGTTCTCATATTGCCACACAGGAAAACCAAGTTCTTCCTTCATTTCTGTACACACAGAGATACATACACATACAAACTCTTATTTCATAAAGATAGTAGACTTCACAAAAATTTTAGCGGTCACAGCATTTATCAGGCAAACAACCTAAAATCACATTTTAGGCAATCCTAACCTTCGAAAATCTTTTAGCCAAGGGATATTTCACTGTTTATCCCCCCTCTGCACCACACACACACAATTCATTCCGTCAAGGATTTTTGTCCTCTACTCTCTCTTCCCTGCTCTTGTCCCCAGGCCTTCTTGAGAAATAAAACAAATTTCTCATGCAGCACAGCTTATTTTTCTCATTTCCTTACTTGAGTTCCTCATGGTTTCTCACTTTCTTTCCTAAAGGAAGCATCCTCCCTCAAATAGTACACTCCTTAAAGGAATTCTGGTATCATTTTTTATACCATTATGTTAAGAAAGTTTCAATAGGGTATTGAAAGGAGTGGTCCTAGGAGTGAGTAGAGAACCTATGTACCTGAACTGCAAAAAATGAGAATAAAAAAGAAAAGACAACAATACCTGTGATGATTATCATCAACAATTTCAATGTACCGCTAATGGGTAAGGTAGCAGAAAGGGCCTTTTAAGTCAGTTCAACATGATGGGGGTTGGGGTTGTGAAGAGATTAGTTAGTGGAAGGAGAAAGAAACCTACTTTTAAATAAACAAAGCTATCATGTTTTCATTATAAAGATCCACAATTCTTTGGAGCTAGATATGTTTTGCAGTTAAGTATTTTTCAGATTTTAGAAAAGTAATACTAATGTAGATAATCCAGATATGTCTTACAGAATACTATGGTAGGGTCTGAGGCAGAATTCTACAATCAAACACAGAATCAAATTCATATTACATTAAGGGGCATGAACACTCTAAATAGCTGTATATCAGTTTAGGTCTGTTTTTATTGCCAAATGTGTTAAAAAAAAACTTTCTCTTTTCAGTTTTGTTTTCTTTTTAGGTATAAATGTCATATTGTGAACCTATATCTTTGAAATACCACAGCTATAGGTGATAAATCATTGTTCGACATTCCCTTTTGCTGCAACAGCTCAGCGAGTCTAGAAATGATGAGGACAAAGATAAGGATATTTCCCAATTGCCAATCTTTCTGGCTGATTCATCATTTGCTGTTGATTTGCCTTGCAGATTTGCTTGACTGCTTAGAAGCATTCACTAACCTTGTTTTGTCCCAGCTTTCTTTTTAGCTCTCCTATAGTTTACTGCAGTGGATATAGTCAGAATATAAGATGATGGGCAAATAATGTTTAGGATAATAATGTGAGCTCAAAAAAATCACTTCAGAGAAGAGAATAGCAGGGAAGAAGAGAATAGATCAAAACAACATTTGGGAATTACTACTGACATCCCCTCCCCCCCCCCCCCCAAAGGCCCACAGCTATGCCAAATCTGTTTGGAACACCTTGAGTGATAATAAATGAGCATAGGGATCTAGGAGGAGAGCCTGGCAGCCTTTATAAACTTAACTGAGACTTATAGGCAAGTAATCTTAATTTTCCTTTTTCCTAAAGGGATTCGGATGCAGCTTTGACACAGAAGAAAATAAGCAAGATTTGGATTCAGCATACTGGGTCTCACCTAATATCCTTGATATGACCCAACAAGCTTCATTTATTTTCATTAGTGAAAATTACCATTTTGTAAGAGTCACATGATAGGAACATTTTACACACATTAGCTCTAATTTTCATGACAGCCTTATGATACAGGTCCTAACACCCCCATATAAATCATGAGGAAATTGAGCTTTGGAGAGGTTAACTAGGCATTCAGTAAATGATTGGTTCCACTGGGATTGGACACAGCTTTATCTGATAATAAAGTTCAAATTGCTCAGGGTACATCTTTGATACTTTAGTTTTACCATTTTCCATATAGATACTGATTTTACTGTACAGTGTAGAGATCTACAGACCTGGTTTCAAGTCTAAGCTTTAACATGTGCTAGCTGTGTTACTTTGGAATAGCAATAGTTACCATTAAATATCAATCAAACATTATTCTGAGAAATTATATGTATAAATATACTATAGGCCCGGTGCATGAAATTTATGCACGGGGTGGGGAGTGTAAGGGGTGTCCCTATGACCAGCCTGCACCCTCTCCAATCTGGGACCCCTCAAGGAATGTCTGACTGCCCTCTCACAATCCAGGACTGCTGGCTCCCAACTGCTCGCCTGCCTGCCTTCCTGATTACCACTAACCACTTCTGCCTGCCAGCCTGAACACCACCTAACCACTACCCTGCCAGCCTAATTGATGTCTAACTGCTCTCCTACCAGCCTGTTTGCCCCCAACTTCCCTCCTCTGCTGGCCTGGTCAACCCTAACTGCCCTCCCCTGCAGGCCTGGTCTCACCCAGTTTCTCTCCCCTGCAAGCCTGGGTCCCCCCTAAATGCCCTTCCCTGGGCACCCCAAACTGCCCTCCCCTGCAGGCTTGATTGCCCCCAACTGCCTCCCTCGCAGGCCTGGTCCCTCCTAACTGCCCTACCCTGCTGGCCATCTTGAGATGGCCAATTTTGACCACATGGGGGTAGGATCTTTGACCACATGGAGGCAGCCATCTTGTGTGTTGGAGTGATGGTCAATCTACTTATTACACTTTTATTAGATAGGATAGAGGCCTGGTGCATGGGTGGGGGCCAGCTGGTTTTCCCTGAAGGGTGTCCCGGATTAGGGTGGAGGTTCCCATGGGGCATAGGGCTGCCTGGGCAAAGGGCCTGTGGTGGTTTGCAGGCCTGCCATGCCCCACAATGACCCAAGGGGAGTACCTGGTATCTGGGATTTATGTATCTTCTACAATTGAAACTTTGTAGCCTGGAACGGACCCAAGCCTCCTGCTCGCTCTGTGGCCACAGCCATTTCTCTTGGGATATTTACCTTCTGTAACTGAAACTTTGTAGCCTTAAGCAGAGGCCAAAGCAGGCCAGGGCTGCAGAAAGCTTGGCTTCCTCCATCATCAGGGGCAACCCTAGACTCCTCCTCTCTCCTGCTTCTCGGCTGCCACCATTTCTGTTGGGATATATCTTCTATAATTGAAACTTTGTAGCCTTGAGTGAAGGCCTGGGCCTGGCCAAGGTTTGTGGAAAGCTTGGCTTCCTCCATCACGGGGGAAACCCAAGCCTCCTCCTGCTCAGTCTATAGCCACAGCCATCTTGGTTAGAATTAATTTGCATACTCCCTCCTGATTGGCTTGTGGGCGTGGCTTCTGGGCATGTGTTGTGGGTTTAGTAGAATGATGGTTAACTTGCATTTTATTAGATAGCTAGATAATATTAAATTAGATAGATAGATGACAGATAGATAGTTGGATAGATATGGGATACATATATATAACACCAGCTTGGTTTTTGTGGAGTTTACATGAGCCATTGTGAACCAGTGTTTTTCACAGCACATTGTGGAAACTTTGACTTGTCCCAAGAGAAGGTTTATGCTAAAATACATTTGAAAATTACTGAGTATACTCCCCTTGTAGAGATGAGATTCTCAGTGCATATTTGTATAATGATGCTAAGAGGTATTTGAGGCTACAAAGGAATGGTTGTTTAATTAAGGGGTTTTCCAAATATTTTTATCATGGAACCTCTTTATTTAGAGTTTACCTGTTAACATATGAAGCTTCCTATAGAATGTATGTAGAGAAATGTTAATCCACATGGAAGTCCTTCATTTAAAGTGGCATGATCACTCACATTTATATAATCATAGTAAAAGTGCATAAAGTTTCTTTGAGTAAAAAAATGCAGTTTACTTCTCATTCTACATAAAAATTTGATTTTTGCCTACTTGTGTATATTTTTAAAATAAAAGGTATTTTTAGAGTTTTGTCTTACCATCCAAATTCAACCTACTAAATTCGGGTCAAGGTTTCTCTCACAAAGTCTTCCCCATCCTTAGTCCTCTCTTGCCCACAGGGATCTCTCTGTTCTCTGACCTGCCTTGCACTGACTGTCCCCAAGGAACTAGGGCTTCTGGAGTTGTCTCTAAGAAACAGGGATTATACAGAATTAAAATGTCCCACATTTGATGGAGTTGAATAGGATTGGAGTAACATTTGTGAGAAAACCACAGTTTTAAAAGAAAAGCCAACATTTTCTCATTGAAATTTCAGGAGAAACAGTTTTATTTCTTTTTTCTCCCTTTGTTTTTATTCTCTCTCTCTCTCTCTCTTTTTTCTTTTGTGATCCAATCCCAAATTCACAATTACAAAAAATTTATTTGTCCAAGACAGATATTAAGTTTGAGTCTTCGAAGTTGGGACATAGACTTACATTTAAATTTCTTATATAACTTTTTTAAAAAAAATACAACTGCAAAAAAAAAAGTACTGTCCTCCCGGTGTAAGTCTTGGTAGTTTTCAGTTTTTAACACTTTATATCTATATTGAAATCTTTCTATTCAAAATCACTTTTCACAAAAAAAGTAATAAACCACTGTATTTGTAATTGAAACTTAGCACATTATTTATTACTGAGGACTCCTTATTAAAGTAGGTTTTAGTACAGTGTTTGCTCAATTTAAAATATCATAAATATGCTTAGTGATGCTCTTGCAAGTGACTATAGCACCAATTGAAATGTTATATGTTCTAAAGGAAACCTTCCATAAGCCACTTTACTGTAAATTTCAAAAATAAAGAAAGAAAGAACTGCTTGAGAATATGATACTGTAGCTCTCCTTGGATAAGCTAGAGTTGAAGAGGAGAGGATAAGTTAGACTAGAGCAGTGGTTGGCAAACTGCGGCTCACGAGTCACATGGGGTTCTTTGGTTCCCTTGAGTGTGGCTCTTCCACAAAATACCACGGCCTGGGCGAGTCTATTTTTAAGAAGTAGCATTAGAAGAAGTTTAAGCTTAGAAAATTTGGCTCTCGAAAGAAATTTCAATCGTTGAACTGTTGATATTTGGCTCTGTTGACTAATGAGTTTGCTGACCATTGGACTAGAGTAATGAGATCAGCAACAATGGGTATAGGTACAAAGAGATTGTGTCAGTTACTTGTTTGTTGACTTAGAAACAACCACAAGCTTAAAGTGGTGTGCATTATTATACAGATAGAATTAAAACTAGGCAGCGATACGTAGGTTACTGCTAATTTCTGCTGCTTCATATAATAAGAAAAGATCAGAAAACATTTGATTTTGAAAATTCTTATGATTGTCAAAAATAGACCTAGACACCTCAGTAGAATATTTGATGGAAATGTGGTTTATTTGAAACCCTATGGTTAATTATGATATCATTATTCAAATCCCAATTGTGATTTATAAAAAGTAGTCAAGAATAGGAATTTATACCTGTGGCTCTGATTCAAAAATATTTCTAATTACATCCATTCAGAAAATTACTAGAAATTCGTCTATGAACTCTTTAACCAGATATTATTTTTACGTTATGCACAGGGTCCTGAATTTAGTAAGTGTTCAGTAAATGCTAGCTCTTCTATTCAGACTAGCCTTGTGGGTAAATAGGACAGAATGAGGAACCACAAGGAAAACAGTAAGGATGGTGAAATTGATCAAAATTCCTCATAGTTTTTTAAACTCTTGTTACTCTGTTTCTTCTCTGTTAACTTATTCAGTAATTTAAGCATTCATTCACTCAAACCACTTTGAGCCTATTCTCTGTTCCAGGTACCAGGTATATACTCTCTAATCCTAGGATTTATAGACTAGGAGAGACAGAGAAAATAAACAAGAAAAATATCTGATCATCATTAGAATAATAAGAATAAAAATAATGATGGCATATACTTGGGAACAATATACTACTTTAGAGTGACACCACTAGGTGAATAGAAATTTCATTTTTCTTTGAGAAATCACTGTATTCACTGATTTGCCAAAAAAGCACTGTGATATTTAGAACAGGTCAGAAACCTCTTAACCCAAGAAGAAACTACCAGAGAAAGCACGTTTTGCAAAAAAAAAAAAGTGAAGATAATAGGATCTTAAATGTCATAATTGTCCTCCATTAGCTTAAAAACAGCAACAGAAGAATCTTGCTTTAAAATATATCTTTCTAGACCAAAGCATGGCCTGGTATTGATACAGCACCTTTTTATTCACTCTTTTTAAAGAGCAGCCTTTGGGAAAGGCTGTAGATTTGGGAAGACTGCAGATTTCAGAACCCACTCTAAGAAACAAGTGTGAATTCATGCTCTGCCACACATATTTTATGTGAACTTGGAAAATTTATTTAACCCCTTAGCACCTCATTTTTGTAAGCATTTTAGTTGACACACACCACCAAAAAAAATAATTGCTAAAAATATCTATGGATAGGCCTATGAATTATCACCAAAATAAATCTGCGTAGTCACCACCCAAATCAAAGGCACGGACCATTGCCATCTTACCAGAATCCCCTCCTGGGCCTCCTCCAATCACTTCCCCTCCAGGGTAACTACTCTCTTGACTTCCAACACTACAGTTAAGTGTTGAACCCTCTTTATACTTATGGGATCAAATCATATGTATTGTTTGGTGTCTATCTTCTTTCACTGAGACACATTGCATTATCGGTAAAATGGGGGAAATGCCCATTGTACGCTGTGATTGTGATCATGACGCTGGAGTTATGGGACCCAACCATTTGCCAGAAAAGGTACCTGTTTTATTCTGCCTAGTTTGGTGGGCCCAAGCCATGTGTACATACATGGAACTGCTGGTGGCAACAAATGGAATGGATTTGGGGCCATTTAATAGACCTGACTTTGCCTTGAGGTCTATGGTTTAAAAATGGCCCATAATCCTGGCGTTTAAATCTTCCCTTCTCTATGCTGTTTTCTCCTGTGGAGTAGAGAGGAGTTCCTTCTTCATTCATTTCCAAGCAGGCTCAATTAGTTTGTGCCCCAAAAGATCACAGAGGTGACCCAAGCAGGTTTCCAGAGATAATAATTACTAATCTTTTCTGAGGACTCATGACATGGCAGGTGTTCTACTTGACACTTCACGTACATTAGCTCATTGACTTGTCATTACAGCTGAATGAGGGAAGTATCATATTATCCCCATTGTAGAGATGAGGCCAGAAAGGCTTGAACATTTACCCAACCAATACGAGATGGGGGTAGGATTCCAACCTGGGCCGTTGTCTCCAGAACAACAGCAACTGGATTGTGAACTGCCGATATGCAGGCCCCTGATGCAGGCAGATCCTGTCCTCTTTTACTGCAGTTCAGTAGTCATGGTTATCACCTAGAGATTTCAACTTGCCATTGGAGAGGCTCTTGGCTTAAAAAATATATATAATAGTCAAGTCTATTAGCATTCTCCCCTCTAAAGTTACTAGGAAATGACCTCAGTATCTATTATTTAATAGAGTTTGGAGGACATAGGCTACAAAAATGCCTCATTAAAAGCCCTAAAATTTAAAGCCCCAATCTATTTTATTGGTCTTACATGTGCACTAGAGCATATCATGTTATCTGGGAAAATGTCTTAGGGGACGTTAGTGCCCTCTCTAGTTCTAAGGCCATTTCCTTCTTTTTTTATTTTTACCTATTTTATTATTTTTCTATTATTGTCCAATAATCACAGCCCTGTAAAGTCATCCTATGATGATCCTTCAGAAATCTAGAGAGCCTCTGTGTAAACCCCTGCCAACTTTAATCCTGTGAATGCTGGTAAGAGAAGCTATTTTGGATTATTACATATAACATATCTTCTTATACAGCATTATTTAGTATTTCTCAGTTTACAAAAACCAAACCAAACCAACTTATTTATTACCTTTTTTTTCACACTCTATACCATGCTAGGGACTGTGGATAAAACAAGAAAATGATATGACATCAACCCTTCCCTAGAGTACTTAAAATTTAGTTGTGGAGGAGGACAAAAACATAACTACAGAAAGTTAAATATTAGTTCAAAGCAGCAGAAATGTCACCATACTGCCTGTGAGTAATAGGACATCTAAGCTGGTCTTCACTAATTACTAGAGCTTCCAGAGACAGCAGAAACTGCTTGGTCAGAAAAGAAGTGGGCTCAAAGGCACTCCTGGAGGGCGAACAGGATCTACAGAGCTGACTGAAACACCCTGGCTGAGAAAATATGGCTTTAAACAGGAATTCAAAAGATGAGGACACATAGGTTAGAGGTTTGTTTCCTATGGCTGCTGTAACAAACAATCACCAATTTAGTGGCTTAAGTCAATACATATCTGTTATCTAATAGTTCTGTAGGTCAGAAGTCCGGAATGGTGCTTAGGGGCTAAAAATCAAGGAGTTGGCAGAGCTCCGGCTTTTCCAGCTTCCAGAGGCTGCCTGCATTCCTTGGCCAATGGCCCCATCCTTCTTCTTCAGAACACATCACTGCAATTTCTGCTTATATCATCTCGTCTTACTCTCTGACTCAGACCCTCCTGCCTTCCTCTTATAAGGGCTCTGTGATTATATTGGCCCCACTGGAATAAGCAATAGTTATTTTCCTCATCTGTAAATTAACTTAATTACATCTGCAAGGTCCCTTCCACCAGGTAAGGTAACATAGTCACAGGTTCTGGGGAATTAGAAGCTGGTCATCTGTAGGGAGACATTATTCTGTAAACTGCAAGTCAGCACTATATTGAGGAGGTTTTTGAGTGTAGTCTTTTAAGTTTATCCTGCACAACATGAAACCATTGACCATTTCAGTCTGAAGAGTGACATGAGCAAAGCATGAAGTAAAAGATCAATAGTCAGAAAAGCATAGAGACAAGGGGACGTGTGTGTGTGTGTGTGTGTGTGTGTGTGTGTGTGTGTGTGCGTGCGTGTGTGTGTGTGTGTGTGCAGAGAGAGAGGGAGGAGGGGGGAGTTTGTCTTTCTGTGTGTGTCATGTGTGAGTGTGAGAGACCACCCACATGCCCACCCACATTTGTACTTGTGGACGTGCCTTAGTTTGTTCTATAAAGTGACTTGCTTAGCCATGGGGAAGCAGCCACCTGAAGAGGCCCAAGAGTTTCCTGACACCCAGGATTCCTGCTGGAGCAGGCGTAACATGGAAGTATTTTTGTTTCCAATGAATCAGCATCAGGCTTTAAAATACAAAATACTGCCGAGACCGGTTTGGCTCAGTGGATAGAGCGTCGGACTGCGGACTGAAGGGTCCCGGGTTCGATTCCGGCAAGGGCATGTGCCTTGGCTGCAGGCACATTCCTGGTGGGGGGCCTGCAAGGGGCAGCTGATCGATGTCTCTCTCCCATCGATGTTTCTGACTTTCTATCCCTCTCTGTTCTGCTCTGTAAAAAAATCAATAAAATATATAAAAAAAAAAAAAAAATACAAAATACTGGGAAAGCTGGGAACTATCTCTCCAGACAACCTTCCAGGTGTCCCAAAGGAGTCTCCATTCTTAAGGAGATTTTTTTTTAAAAGTCTGTGATGGGCAATTATACAAGCAGCACTGAACTCCCAGAGACTGTTACTATGGATGGCAGGGACTGTCATGTGGGAGCAACAGGGAGAAGTGATTTGATTTACAACAAGCCTGAGTGGTGTACAGAGCAGATCTGAGATGCTATTCATTAACTCTTCCTCTCTGTCATTTGCCCTTTCCATAGTGTCCAGAATTTGAAATATCTTGTCACACACAGTAACTTTGATTCAGACACTACTTTATTGGAGGTAGGTGTAGCTATGGTTCAACATGGATGTAAAATTAGGAACGGAAAAAAGACAAAAGCCAATGCATCCAGATTTGCAGTAGACCAAGAGATTTTTAGGGAAGTTCTCATGAATATACAGGCAAAGGCTGGAGTTGTCTCTCTGGAAAAAACAAATTCAGATAGTTCAGGAGAGAGCAAGGCCAAATGGTTCAGCAACTCATTTGGGGGGTCCTGTTATCTGTAGAGTTGCTTATCTAAGATAAAGCAGCCAAGGCAGATCAGATAGCTGCCTACTAAGACTTGATTACGCGGAATTTTCAGAAAAGTATGTGTTTTCTGCATTGGGAGAGAAATTATCATCTTAGTGTTCAGACTCCGAGCACTTACAACACAGTTTGAAGGGATGCGCATTACGAAATGAAACATTTCCCTGTTTCCAAGGCGAAAGGTGCCACAGTTATTTTGGTGGTGTTTAACTATGTAATGTTCAGCAGCAAAGACAGAGCCCCAGAAATGAGCCCAGAAGTCTCTGAGGGAAAACATAAATATTTAGCTGTGCTTTTAAACACTTGCTATTTTCTTTCTTAATTCTGTTTACCTTTTAAACAACAACAAACAGAAGCAAAAAACTTGGCAGAAGGCTGCCTTTTTAAGGAGAATGTATTCTTTGACTGCCAAGTGAACATGCCTCTCTTTTTACTTGGTTCTTTTCACTTTTTTTCATTAAAAAGTAACACTTCCCACTTCATTCAGTCAAGAACATTGTGCCCTTCAGCCATCAAGATTACTCAGACTTCGGAATATGAGGGTCCCAAAGAGGACAAGTCAAGGACTGTGTTTATTACTATCATCATCATTGTTATACTAGAGGCCCGGTGCATGAGATTAATGCATGGGGGGATGAGGGGTGTCCCATAGCCCAGTCTGCACCCTCTCCAATCTGGTAGCCCTCGAGGGAGGCCCGACTGCCCCTTCAGGCCTGATCCCAATAGGATCAGGCCTGAACGGGCAGTCGGACATCCCTCTCACAAACCAGGACTGCTGGCTCCCAACTACTCACTTGCCTGCCTTCCTGATTGCCCATAGCCACTTCTGCCTGCTAACCTGATTACCCCCTAACCACTCCCCTGCCAGCCTTAATTGATGCCTATCTGTTCCTTGCTAGCTTGTTTGCCCCTAACTTCCCTCCCCTGCTGGCCTGATCACCCACAACTGCCCTCCCGTCTAGGCATGGTTCCTCCCAACTGTCCTCCCTTGCTAGCCATCTTATGGTGGCCATCTTGTATCCACATGTGGGTAGGATCTTTGATCACATGGGGTCAGCCATCTTGTGTGTTGGAGTGTGATGGTCAATCTGCATATTACTCTTTTATTAGATAGGATGATTGCATTAAATCTTCTCTATTGACTAAAACAGGCAATTCAGGGGATGGGGCATTAGAAATACACTATATTGAGAGAAACATATGCATAAAAATAATGACTATACAATATAATAAGGCATTTGTATTTAAAAATTACTCTTAGAGTATTTTTATTATCAAGGGAGATAACCTCTAGTGAATTTATAGTCGTGTTTGCCACCTTTAAAGAGTCCCTCACCCATTCAGAAAACTGAGCAGACTACAAAGCAGTAACAGCCTATGCTTTTTGAAGCTGTTTTCATGCTTGGGGCCCTGGAGTCGCATAGTAGTTACAGTGGTAATCGGGGAGAGAACCCAAGAGGAAGGTGACTTCACGTCAGTGATCTCCTGCCACCTGATGTCCCTTCTGTACTTTGTCTGGAAGTCAGAAGGCTTCATGTCTAGTTAGGTGTCTCATGCATGCAGTTCCTGATCTCTGGTTGTTAAACTCTCTTCCCTATGCACCCAGAGAATATCTCTGGAGAAGAGTATTTTAAAGGTGAAGCACGATCTTTTTTACATAACATTCCTTTACAGAGGCAAAAGTTTGGCAAGAGGACTAGAGAACTGGAGGTGGACTTTTATATTAAAGCCTGTTTCCTAAATGTAAAAAGTTCCACCTCTTCTTATGGCTGATATTTGTCTAGAAACCAAAGACCAGATGAAGTTTTGGAAAACTGGAGGAAAGGTGAGCAGGCCAGCTGCTGGGTTTAAAACTTTGGGCAGAATACTTGAATTACTTCAAGGTTTAGAGAAACAGAGGAATGAGTATTTATTGACCAACCATGGGTCAGGCACTCTGTTAAGTAATTTAAATAGCTATTCTATTTGGCATACGCTTCAAGTGTGAAAAGTAAGGATTTGCAAGATATTACCCCAAAACATAATGGTTGCACAACCACTGAGTGGTGAAGCTGGAGTTTGAATTCATCTCTTTTGACCCCAGAACACTTTCTACCTCAGTAATAAGAACCTCTGGGCAGGCAGTGACACATAGCAGATGCTTCATTAATGCTTATTATTAGATCTAAATGGGTCCAGTGTTCTTCTGCTCTTAAGTTGACGTTGTTACTGCATTTATACACAAGTGTAGTTTAAACCTGATGAACAAAATATATCCAGAGACATAGAATCATGGAACAGACTGACAAATCTCAGAGGGAAGGCAGGAGTCAGGCTGTGAACTAAAGAATTTATATGCATATATTCATAATCCATGGGTACAGACAATAGTAGTGTGGTGAAGGCCTGGGTGGGGGCAGGGTGGAGGGGGCCAATGGGGTGGAAAAAAAGGAACACCTGTAAAACTTTCAATAATAAATTTTAAAATAAACAAAAAGGATTTGCATTAAAAATAAAACTTTAATCCAAACTTGCCATGCCACACCTGGGGACATAACACAGGAGGCAGGTGACATGGAAGATGGGCAGCTTTTGGACTTGGGTTTGACATGAGATTACACCCAGTGACAGCCTGATGCATGTGCCAAAAGCACTAGGTTGGGAGAGCATAGCAAGTGCCCTTCCAAGGCACTGCAGCAGCTTGTGCCCAAGCATCACAATGTCAGCCTATGAAAGGTGTGGACTCAGGAGAAGAGAGAGTTTTTCTGACTCAGATGATGCCACCAACAGAAATGTTTTAAACTCCCCTCTCAAACCAGAGCCTTTTCCATTTGGCCAGAGCAGCCAGAAATGGCCTTTCTGCTGGAGGGAAGAAGGTTAACAACATATGGTGTGCTTGCTGCAGGAGAAGAATCAAGATGCAGTGGTTGCTAAACTTGGTGTCTTGGAAATGGAAGGCACTACTGACAAAAGCAAGCAATTAGAGACCCACAGTTATTTGCTTGCTAAGAAACTCAAGAGGAAATTTCAAGAATAGACATAAGAATTATACAAAGAGACAGATGACTATGTATGTGTGGTGGCAAGAAAAATGGGCTCCAAGGAAGAGGGAAATGGACAAGGTCACCTCAAGTGGAAATGACCTGACAAAGTCAGACTTGGGGACAGACTAGAAATGAACTGTAAAGACCAGAATAAGATCACAGAGGATGATTCTCTGGGAGAAAGTGGCTGATAAAATTTCTTTCAGGTTGTAGGATCTTAAGAAAGATCTGATAGCCAAGTAGTGAGTATAATTGGGAACAAAAAGGCAATTGAACTTCTGATGGAAACTGCTGGAGTTGAACAGAATGGTGGCATTTTTATAATGAACTAGAGGCCTGGTGCACAAAATTTATGCACTTGGAGTGTGTGTGTGGGGGGGGGGGGGTTTCCTCAGCCCAGCTGCACTCTCTCACAGTCCAGGCACCCTCAAAAGATGCATGGCTTAAGTCAGATATCCTTAGCGCTGCTGCAGAGGTGGGAGAGGCTCCCACCACCGCCACTGCATTTACCAGCCATGAGCCCAGCTTCTGGCTGAGCACCGCTCCCCCTGTGGAAGTGCACTGACCACCAGGAGGCAGCTCCTATATTGAGAGTCTGCCCCTTGGTGGTTAGTACATATCATAGTGACCAGCTGTTCTACCGTCAGGCTGAAACGGGCTCTCTGACATCCCCTGAAGGGTCCTGGATTGCAGGAGAGTGCAGGCCAGGCCAAAGGACCCCACTGGTGCATGATCAGGGCCGGGGAGGAATGCAAGAGGTTGGCCAGTTAGAGGAACTAACTGCTGGAGGGCTCCAGGGCATGTCTGGCCCATCTGATCAGCCAGCCCCCAGCAGCAAGCTAATCTACTGGTCAGAGTGTCTGCCCTTTGGTGGTCAGTGCACATCATAGCGACTAGTCAACCAGTCAATTGTCTGTTCCTGGTGGTCAGTGCACATCATAGCAAGCAGTTGAATGGCCCTAGCATATCATTAGCATACACTTTGGTTGAATGGCCAACTGGACAACCAGACACTTAGCATATTAGGCTTTTATTATATAGGAGGATGGTAGGAAGAATACCAGGTGTTTTCCCAAATCTCCTGAAAAAATCCTAGTATCAGTGAGGAACAAATCAAGGACATTTTTCCCCACCCCGCATGGCTCAGTGATTGAGCATTGACCTGTGAACCAGGAGGTCATGGTTTGATTCCTGATCAGGGCACATGCCCGGGTGACGATCTTGGTCACAGTGTGGGATGTGCAGGAGGCAGTCAATCAATGATTCTCTCTCATCATTAATGTTTCTATACCCCCTCTATCTCTACCTCTATCTCTCAGTGAAGTCAATAAAAATATGTTTTTTTTAAAAAAGGAAAATAAACTAAAGCTATTGTCTACATTGAAAATCAAAAGAGTATGAAAATACAAAAGCTGCTAGGAAGAGGAAGGAGCACACAGTTTTTGAGGGAAAGAGGAAATAAGCTATTAAAAATCTAAATTTTCAAGATGATAATACATCATGAGAAACTATTGCAAGTTTCACAAGTGAGGCCCTGGCCTCTCCTGATGAATCATAGGAAGGACATGGAGAAACAAAGTTGGATGCAGAGGAAGCCATTAAGCTTGATGATTCTTATGATTGGGACATTTATTAGTACATTTTGAGGAATAAACCTTTCTAAAATAACACTAATTAGCCATTTTCTACTGAAAAAATAAAACTTCAAAATTTACAAGAATTGTTAATGTAAGACGTAAATCATTAAAACTGTCATTTAGGTATGCAGTGCATATCGATGCATACATATACATCAATATCGTTAGTCAACACTACGTTTCTACAAACTTTCAACACTTAGTCTATCTTTGCTTTTAAGTGCGTGCTATAGCTAATATATTTGCTTTGCTGACCTATTGCAATTTTGTATTTTTCTTTATTTTTTTCCCATTTAAAATTTACTACCCTTAGGTGAAAATGTTGAATTAACAGAAACCAGTGCTTTCTGGGGTTAAAAATGGGCGTTTCTCTTAGTAGAGTTTTAGCTATATTTATTTACATCATTTAAAAAAAAGGAAATTAATTCTAAGAGCTATCCAGATTCGCTATCTACTCATATATGATATGTTACTCTCAGCATTACCCAGTTCCTATATCTTTATTCTAAAATAAATATATTGGTGTAGGCAAACATTCATGCTCTTCTGCTTCTTAGTCCAATGCCCTTCAAATGACATTGCCATCTAGTTCAATTAGAATCTTGGGAGTTCCTCTGATATGAAAACTCATTTAGTAGGTATTATACCACTGACTAATTGGTATTGTCCACAGATAGGCCCTCAGAGATAGTGACATATTGTCACTCCCATTATTATTATACTTTTCCAATATACCAAATATATTGGATGCCAAATAACAATCATAGAGTTGTCCCTCCAATGATTTTGCAGTTACCCATTAAGCTTGTTATATTAATTTGAAGAGTGTGATTCAAAGCATTGACAAAGACTTGGATTCCATTTGCAGAAAAGAGCCATCGTGACTCAGAATTAATGGGGTTTATCTTATAGAAAAGATTTCCAGATCAAGAAACATACTTCTAGAGAGTTGCCATTGTACTTGATGAGAGAGTAGCATGCTGTCAGACATCCTGGAATAGCAATGGTCAATGTTCTAGCACATTCCCCGATTTTCTATGTGATGCAAATAAATCACTTAACCTCTCTGGGTCTCAAATTTCCGACATGTAAGTGAGGAAATCTAATGCTATGCCATTCAAGTTATAAAATTATTGTGAAGATCATGTTGGATGATATAGATATATATGTTATAAATTATTAAGAACCACAAATGTTAATTGCTACTGCAGTTATCATTATACATCCAAAGACAGGAGTATGAAGTATAAACAAGAATAAAAATAATTGGATGAGACAAGGGGATTAAATAAGGTTGATAAACAATCTTCAGTTGTTCTGTAATATCTTCTGTAACACAGAAGCAGCCTCCAAAAGAGACTAGCTCCTAGTTTTTTTTTTTTTTAATGTGTTAGCTAAAGGCAGAGGGGTATGCACAAGTAAAGGAGGAATGTGATCCTCATTTGTTTTCAGCCACTCTGAGTACTTTGAGCAGGAAAGAATATTATACAGGGGATCAGAGGCTGATACAACTGTTGGGAGGGCTAGGGAGATGAAGGTCCAAGAAAAATACTGCTGGTTTTCAGCAACTGTGGAAGTACAGGAATCATTGAAACTATTGATGATCTTGTCTGCAACTTCCAAGTGACTCACATGTGCTTACCTAGACAGCCTATGGCAAAGTCTCCAAAGGCATCTGTCCGTGTTCATCTGGCTGCTTCTCTTCTGTGCTCATGTTTCCTGCAAGTAATTTCATTTGACATCATTCCTATTGGAACCTAGCTGGCAAGGGGTCCCAGGAAATGGAGTCCCAGGCTTCTCCTCAAGGGTGAGGAGTGATGCATAGTTGACAAGAGACCAACTGACACATTACTGCTCTTCAGAACCCTTTCTGTAATACCACTGGATGAAAATACTAATGTTACAAACCGAGGATTCCAAAAATTATATCATAGATATTTGAGAGTGGGAAATGAGACTTTATTCCTGTATTCTAATATGTTATCCTGTTTCCACAGTTCAAAGATTTCAGTGACTAGGAGTTGACCTTCAAAATACACAAAAGGTACACGTCAAAAGTAGACTTGCCCCTTCATTACTTTGAAAATAATGTAACGATCAGTCTTAAGAAAATATGTTCCTGCAATTTAGGGGGTCCTAGTGGAAGGAAGTTGGAAATTCTCATTTTCAATCAGTGTGCCACAAAAAAATTTTAAAACATGTAATACTTGACTATTTAGTCAGGGACATAGACTGCTTTTCCCTTAGACTGTCAAATTAAAAAATGACAATAGCCAACCCAACAATAGCCATCTGGTGTGAATGAGTCAAAATCATACCTATTTATGTCAGATGACAAAACATATATTGTTTGGTGTGCCACAGAATTTTAGTAACTAGTTGATGTGTACCATAAAATTAAAAAGGTTGAAAATTGCTACTCTACACATTTATATCTTAGCTTTAAAAAATTGGGTAAAAATCAAGGTATTTCACTCTTATCACGAAAGAGGCCTGGTGGACATGCTTACAAATATTATATTGGTCACTGAGTTATAGGAGTGTTTCACTGTCCACGGCACAAAAGGAAAGGAGAAGACAGACTGTCACAGTCTCTCTCTTTACATGGACTTCCTTATACTAGGCAGGAGTAACTCACTTAGTTTTCTTTGGGTTCCTTCTACTCCCTTTTGACCTTTGTACCCAGAATGGAAGTGGTTCACTTCCTTCTGGAAGAAATTTAGTCTTATTTGTTTTTCTTTTGGGGGATGCAATTTCTTCAGGGATGTTCCTGATGCCCTGGCCTCAAAAGACTTATGTATAAGGCATTGCAAAAAAGGTTTTTTCCTCAAACTTCCTCTTTGCACTCTTAGCTGGCTCTGGATGAGAATAGCATGCTGAGATCTGAGATTTGGGTTTGGCTACCATGGCCCCTCAGTTGGCTCTGGCTCTAGATCTTTTTCAATGGACCCTTTTAAGGCCAGAAGGGTTCTGCCTGGGCCCCCTCCCAGATCACTGGAGAGTTCTGCATTGGAGTTTAGGGGGTATATGTGCAATTTCCTTTGAGATTTGGTGAAGAGCAATGGCCAATTTATGACCGAAGTTCTTGGGTTCTTAGCCAAATTCTGTAGTAATATTCCTTTGTTTTGAATAATACCATTATTGTTGCCTACAAAATATATCCTAAAAATTAGCATGAAATCCGTGTTGTGCGGTGAGCATATGTTGCCTACTTTTGGGAGAAATTTGCACACTGCTGTCCACTGTATCTTGGTATTGGAGTCACCAAGGAAAAGGCAGTGCAATCAAGCACTGGATGGAACAGCACCTTACTCACATAGAGAAGAAACAGAACAAGACCAGCCTCAGTAGTAGGTGCCAGTCACCCATGGCCAGCAGCCACATGCTGGCCCACATGCACTTCAGTTGTGCCACGGAACAAAGGATCCCATCCCCTCCCATCAAGGGACAGATATAGCAATGGAGTTGGCCAGTTGCCATATGAAGCATATACTTATGCAGAACAAAGGAGTGCACATTGAGCCTGAAACAAAGACATTTCCCACACAAGGTTATAAGTCCTCCACAGGCCATGGGCACTTCCAATTTCCTTTTCGATAAGAAAGTACTCTAGGCCCAAGGCCCATTCTTATGCTGCTGAAAGGGGGTTGGAAAACTGTGTGCATAATCAGGATTCTAAAAAAATAAACTTTCTGTTTCTTAAGACAGTATGTATGTGCTCATGAGAAGCAATTTTTAAAAGCTTGACAATTTCAGATTCTTTCTGGAAATGATATATTGTTACTTTGACTGAGGGTTTTTTTTTTTCCTTTCCGGGTTTTGTTTGTTTGTTTTGAAACTAGAAGATTCTCACGATAATCTTCTACAGTTCTGACTGGTTCATTCTGATGTAGGTTTTATTTTGAAAGAACGTCTGCAGACACCATGTCTCTGTCACAGATGCTAACACGGTAGCTTCTCATCAGAGCCTCACCTGCTTAGCTGACTCTGAGAAGTGGAAACATTTTGAAAGAGAAAGACCATTACATGAAACAGTCTCAGACAAGCTCCTCACCATGGGCAAATAAAAGAGAATGGTGGGGTATGTCCTAAACCTTGTTTTTTATTTGTGCTAAGTTCTACTGAGTAGCAATGAAACATTTTGGGTCCTACAGCTATAGACCACCATTCAAATTTTGCCACTATACCCTCTTCACCAGAAAAGAAGCATCTAATTTTGAGGCTGTTTTCATGTTACTTGGGTCAGTAGAGAAGTCATTTTCCAGCACTTGGCAGAGTTGCAGGAACAACAACAACAACAACAAAAATGGTGTGAATGCCTTATCACTTATCACTTCCTGGCTTGAAAGTTCCTTTAATGGTTCACCCTTACTTTCTGAATAAAGTCCAAAGTTTTTCACTTGGTTCTCCTAGGCCTTTCGCAACTGGTTACATACTCACCTCCAATGATCTACCACAAACTTTCTTCATTGCAGCCTCAGGGAACTATTGCCATTTTCCCCAACACTGATGCTCCTTCCTGTATGGTCTCAGATATTTCCCTTTTCCTCCTCACTCCCTTATCTTCCAGATGAATTTCTACTCAATCTTATAGAGAATAAATTTTAAGCATTTCCAGAAATTGGCCATGGCTTATTCATGTTCAAATCCCTAGTACCTATCAGAAAGCTGATATATGAGAGGAGTTCAAAACAATCTGACAATCATTGTATCTGAAATGAACATTATAATTGTACATTTTCTTTATTATCTTTATCCTAATGTCAAGTATTCTGCTTTTATAATATGAGCAATCATTAGAAATTGTTCATTTAATTTCTGTGAACTCTCACTAGCAAGAGTCTTTTTGGCCATTACAAAAGTCCCTAATTAAAGCTATATTATGAATTCTACATTAAAAAAATGTCCTAACATGGCATTTAGGAATTCAACGTAATTGCAGTTATAGGAGCAAGACCATCCCCTATCTACAGCTTCAGGCTATAAGATGAGCAATAAAAATTTGCTACTAAAAAATATATACTTTCATGAGGGCCACAAATTCATCAGAGATTACAGTCTTAGTTGAAAGACACTAAGCAAATCTTTCAAGGAAGAAATTTAGGCTCATTGATTAGGAGAATGGTGCTTTTCTGTTCCTGGGATTGGATTTGTTTTCTGGAGGTGAAATCAAACCTTCTTGGCTTCTGGATACCAGAGAGCCCCGTGACCTTGAACATTTTGTTCTGCCTGGGAGCAGCCATTTTTCAGAACAGAGTCAGCCTTGGGGTTTAGAGTAAAGCTTTGTTGAACTGATCAGAAATTCCAGAAGGCTGAAATGCAGTGAAACAAGTGATGGCTCATTTGAATGTTTATTAGTAGGTTGGTTTGTTTAAATAGAATTCCATTCTCATTACCAAAACACTTGTCATGTAGAAGGGTAATAGAATGCAGGAAAACAACAAGCAGGCTTTCCAGAAGAAATTCCTTTGCTCTGCAAAATCTGTATTTTCCTGAAAGTCACTTCAGAGACATAAGAACAGACTATAGCAGAAATATTACCAATAAGCTTCACTGCTGCTGAGTTATGCAAACAATAATACTTATGTTCTGTCCTGTTTGTGAAATACTAAAAAAATTATAATGATATGATATGTCTGATTTATAGAGTGTGTTTAGTGAGGAAGAGCTAGCAATATAATAGAATTAAATTAAATTGAATGTTGTTATCCTATATAATAAAAGAGAAACATGCAAATTTGAACATATCTTTGCTCCTGACTGGCTATGCTACCAGCCAATCAGGAGCAGGGTTGGGGCCAAGTGGCGTGAGAGCTGGGCCCAGGGGTGAAGATGAAACGGCAGTGGTGGTGAGCACCCAGCCCCTGGGTGCTGTGAAGGGTAGCAGCAGCAGCAGCAGTGGTGGTGGCAGCAGCAGGGAGCACCCAACCCCTGGGCACTGTAAGCCGAAGTGGTGTTGAGTGACCATCCCCCAGGGCCGAGTGGTTGCAGGCAGCCGGGGCTGAGCTGAGCAGGGTGATGGCTGGGGGTGAGCCATCAGTTGGACATCCCCTGAGGGCTCCCAGTATGTGAGAGGGGGCAGGTTGGGTTGAGGGACCACCCACCCTCAATGCAGGAATTTCGTGCACCAGGCCCCTAGTATTTTAATAGAGTTCATTTACTTCCTAGGGTTGTACCCTATTTTTCCCTTGAACTTTTACATACATAATATATATGTTGACATTTATAACAAGCTTCTCTAATCCATAATTTGATTACTTACAGGATAACAGAGTTCTCTCACAATACTATGTATTTTTAATTACCTTGGTTATATGGTTTTCTTATTTAGACTTATTATATGGAAATGAAAATTGCTCAAGAAGTTTATCATCATTATTTCTTATATATTGAAGGAAACCTGGAAGGCTGAATAATTGAAGAACAAATTAAATAAAACCAGGAGTTAGATGTGCTGCAAGAAAAGACTTTGATGCAGTGGGGAGGTTGGATATGATTTAATAGACCTTTTCATATTCTTAATTTCAGTGAATTCATAAGGTCATGATGTTAGCCTTTTGTTCTCTTCTCTTCATTGTGGTTAATTCCATTTGCCTGGTAACCTGTCTGCTAATTAACTATGGGTTGACGTTCAAGCTCATTGCCTCAACTTGTATCTTGTTCCTTAAAAGAAATGCATTTTATGAAGGATTCCCATGTAATCTATGTCATACTAGGTGGTCTCAATTTTATTTGTTCCCAACCCCATTACTTCTCTTGCTGTGCTTCTGTGAGCAGCACACAGTTAAGTCCATGAAAATATTGTGGAGGTTTGCCCGACCTTTTATGATAGATCAAAAAATGCACTATAGCCACTTGAAAAATAATACCGTGAGCTTAATAATACTGTGGTAGCTCTTTATTAAGAGCGAACAAAGACTTCTGTGAAAGGATTTTTGAGGCCACAAATCATGTTTTGCTATGAACTTAAATGTATGTATACTGTGGCATTACTTAAAAAGAAAGCCATTTTGCTACTTACCTGCTTTCTAAGTTGTTTAAATGAGGCAGCTTTAGAGGTTTTTGCTTGAAATTGCAATACCATATAGACTTTGCCATCTCAATTTAAGAGAAAAATCATGATCACACCTGGAGCCTTTCAAATCTATTTTTTATCTTTAAATCTTGGTAAACAAGATGCCAAAATGAATTGCTTTAGCACTCTTCAAAACCCCAGCGCCAAATTAACATTTGAGGGGCTTCCAAGCTTCATATGGATCTGTAATAGAAATCAGTTTGCCCATAGCTCCACCCTAGATTGGCCAGGCGGTGACTCCCATGTCTCAGATACAAGAGAGGATTCCCACCATGAACTGAAAGAATATTGAATTTCTTCCAGAAACCTGTATCATTCTTTTTAATAACTCATTCGAATACACATTTTATTATTATTATATCCTTTTAAAATTCTTCATTGGTTCCCCATTCATTTTCTTCAGGGTTAAGTTCATACCCCAGACATAACAGAGAAGTCCTTCCAGAAAATCATCCTCTCCAACATCTTCTGTCTCACTTCCAGCTCTATGGACGTCCCCATGCTGTCCACACGTAGCAACATTGCTTAGGACAGCAACTTTCAATCTTTTCATCCATTGCTCACATAAACCAATTACTAAAATTCTGTGGCACACAAAAAATGTATTTTTTGTGGGTCTAACAAAAAATAGCTATAATTTCAATTTATTCACACTGGACAACTATTGTTATGTTGGTTGTTATCTTTTTTTTCCCCTACAATCTAAGGGAAAAGAGGTCAGTGCTCCTGATTATGTAGGATATCACATGTTTTAAAAATTCTTGTGGGCCTGACCGGTGTGGGTCAGTGATTCAGCTTTGACCCATGAACCAGGAGGTCACAGGTCGATTCCTTGTAAGAGAATATGTCTGGGTTGCAGGTTCAATCCCCAGTGGTGGGGTATGCAGGAGGCAGCTGATCAATGATTCTCTCTCATCATTGATGTTTCTATCACTCTTTCCTTCTCCCTTCCTCTCTCGCAGCCTATAAGAAAGCACTTTTTAATGTTTAATGAAGCAGTAAAGAGAATCCATGAAAAGAAATGACCTTATGCTACTGCCACTATATTCTGTATAATATGCTTTCTGTAAAAACAGGCTTTGAACTCACTTCACTGCAAGACTTTAGGAATGGAAGCACAGAAATGTGCTTCTATAAAAGGGAAATTGCTTTATTAGTTATCTGACTACAAAAGTAATACAAGCTAATTGTAGAAATGTAATGCAAACAATACAGAAAAATAAAAAGAAAATTAAATCATCAGCCAGATATAACCACCATTAAAACTATTATATTTTGTCATTTTTATGTAGGACTTTTTAAAGATATGTTAGACATACTATTTGTATAGTTGTATCCCCTACATTTTAGAATTCACAATAGCCAACTTTCTCAGTCAACAAATATAGATAATGACAATATTACTTCATTATCAAAGAACCTTGTCCTAGTCTTTTATATATATTAATTCATACAAATCTCAAAATAGACTTTTATTATCTTCATTTTACAGATAAAATGACTAAACCAAAGAGATGTTATGTAATTTACTCAAGGTGGCTGAACCTCAATATGAGCCTGGGCAGTTTTGCTTCAGAATCCATATTCGGAACCACTAGACTTTACTTCCATCCTTTTCTATCTTATTTTTAATAATTGCACACTTTTAAATTGTAAGCACGAACCTTAATTTATTTAACAATCCCCTACTCTTAGACATTTCAGCTATTTTTCTAGCTTTTCAGTATGATAAACAACATCATGATAAATAGCTCTGTGCAATCATTTTGTGTGCTGTCCAGTTATCGTGTTATGATAAATCCCCATTTTCAACTTGTTCTTCTCTTCCCTTTGAATGCTATGCTTCTGCTACATGTGGTTCTTGTCAGTTCTTCAAAGTCAGAAAGCCCTTCCCTGACCACTCTATATATTCTAACTGGATCTCCAGCTTTAGTATTCACCATCACTACATATCATATATTTTCTTCAAAGCACTGACGTTCTGATAAAATGTACATCTGATAGTCTACCATTTCTTGCCACCTCCTTCACCTCTGGCCTTCTGAGCTCTATGAATCCATAGACTATGTCTATTTTGTAGACCATGATTTCCCCAGGGCTCAGCCTGTAGTAGGTATTTAAATACTAATTGAATGAACAAACAAGCATAACTATAATTGCTGAGTCAAGGAGATGTCATGAAAATTTAAGCTGAGGACATTACACTCTCTCTCCCTAGCAACACAACATAGAGAAAAATTCCAGCATCAGCACAACAGCAGGCCTGTCTGTAGTTAAAATGCAAATTAACCAAACCTGGGGAGTGAAATAGTTAGCATCCTCCTGCATCGATTCCTACTCTTGGCAATAGCACAAATGCCTTCAGTAGTTCAGGAACATCTGTCCAGGTGATTCCAGGCCCAGCGTTATGCTGGGAGTGCACCAGGAGCAGAGACTCCTTTGGGAGTTGGCTACCTACAGTGAATAGTGGCCAGAATAACAGATGTTGTGAGCAGTGGAAATTCTGTTTGCTGATTCTAAATCTCTAATGAGGGTGAGGTTTGTTTAATAGGCTCTCTACTACCCTAGCCATGTTTTGGAAGACAGTCTTTCCAATTTTGAATAGATTCATTGATCTTTAACCTACAGCCCAGATGCTGTAGGTTAAATTCTTATAGCTGTAACAAACCAGAGGGCATGTTAGCCTCCAAAAACATGGCAGTCCTCAAGGGGCTCTTTGTTTCTAGAGCTTAGTGTATCAATGGAGAGGAAGACACGGAGAGATCAGAATAGGGCTGACTGCCTAGAGTTAGAGCCTTTAAACATGTATTTTGTTTTCAGCAATGTTCAAATTGGCACAGATAATTCCAACTGTATTTTCCTACTCAACTTTCCCAAACTAAAAAAAAAATAATTTTAAAAAATTTATATTTGAGAAAGGTCTTAAGGAAGGAATTTCTTTCAAATCCAGAAGAAAAACTGTGTTTTTAATATAAGCCAAAAAGATATATTCATAGCTGCCACTCTTTTTAGGGGAATGAAGAGAAGTTTAGTGTTCTTCTAGAAATGCAAGAAAAAAATTAAAATTTGTATCCTGAATGATAAAAAAATCTGTTGTTTATAAATTCAAGTTATGTTAAGGGCTTGGATGATATTCCTGTGAACCCTCATCAATAGAAAAGCGGGAACATTATATGTGTTTTACAAGTGACATTTCTTCTAATAGTAACTTTTTCTACTTAGTTTCACTGCAGAAAGTTTTGAAGTATAGAAAACAGGTACATCTGTATGTGTTAGCAATGCAAGTAAAATTTAAAAGTCTTAAAACTACGTTATGTTTTCCAATATAGAATACTCACAGACTTTCTGTATTGTCATTATTCTCACACATATTACCCCCCGCCCCCACACATACACACCTGGCTGGGTTTCAGATCTAAATGCCTTGAAAGCACCTGCAGTCACTGTAAATGGTGTCATGGAGACTCCAGAAGTAGGTCAGCTTTCTTCATTGTTTCCCCTCCTCCATCCACTGAGCTCAGAGCTGGCCTGCAGAGCCAAGATAAGTTTTTAATCTCACTTTGAATGGCAACAAAAAGAAGAACAAAAATGTTCTTTGTGTAAGACCCCCTTTGTCCCCTCAATTACCAGGTGATAATTATCTAAATTACAAAAGAAAAAGTGTATACAAATAAAAATAGTGAATACCTTTGGTTTCTAAATTAGGACTTGCAGTATCATGAAAAGCTTTTGGGAAAGGCAGTTTTTTGGGGTTTTGTTTTTGTTTTTAAAGTTGGGATATATATATGGTTTTTTTTTTAAAGTGGGAATATATATATATATATATATATATATATATATATATATATAGAGAGAGAGAGAGAGAGAGAGAGAGAGAGAGAGAGAGAGAGAACACACTTTTGAGCTAGAAAAAAATATTGGTGTTACTTACCAAAGGAGATACCCAAATGCCCAATAAACAGGAGGTCAATTTAATTAATTATCAAGAAAATGCACAGTAAAACCACAGTGAAATATCACTCTATGCCCTCCAAAACAGTGAAAAAGACACAAAAAGTGAAATCCCATACTCTGCCAATGAGAGTATTTATTGTACTCTCTTTCTGTTTTCTGTTTTATACTATATTCTAAAATGAACTATATTCATACCTAATGAGCCAGAAATTCCACTTATAGGTATATACCAAATAAAAATGAGTATGCATGCTCACCAGCAGTGTTGGCTGAATGTTTATAGCAGTACTATTGTTAAAAACTTAAATCTAGGAACTACTCAAATGCCTCTCAACAGTAGACAGAATATATAAATTGTGGTAAATTTACAAATGGAATACCCTACAACAATGAGAATAAAGGATTTTTATCTATACACAGCAACGTGAATAAATTTCATAGATGTGATGTTCAGTCGAAGAGGGCAGATACAAAAAGTTCTCGATTGTATGATACCTTTTATATAAATTGCAAAAGCCAGAAAAGCTATTCTATTGTTAGAAGTCAGACTTTTCAGAGGGAGTGAGGATATGATTGAAAACAGGTATGAGGGGAGCTTCTGTGTACTGGTAAAATTCTGTTTCATTGTCTGGATTTCGGTTACATGAGTGTTCAGTGTGTAAAAATCTATCAAGATGTATGTAAACTTTCAATAGCTTTAAAAATTCTGGTTCCCCCATCACCGTATAGTAAGTATCCTTATCTATGATTAGTTTCCACTCTATGCCAGTATTCTGAGCGCTTTGTAAGTAGTTTTTCATTTTATCATCCTAACAACCCTAAAGGACTGTAACAGTTTTTATCATCCCTGAAGCTGATGCATGGAGAGTAACTGCCTGAGGTCCCATGGTTGGTCCCTGTTGGAACAGGGTTTCTACCTCACTTGCCTCTCCATGAATTCAGTGTCCTATGCTGTGATGCTTCCCTAGGAACTTAACACCTGTGGATTACCATTCTACCTTTAATAAAATCAGAATAATAATAATACATCAAGAGTTGCCCTAAGGATTAAGTGATATAATATACAACAGCTGTCTAGCTCACAAGGTTCTTACAGTAACTAATGCTGACTAAAAGCGTGACTGCTTCACTTTTCTGACCAGAGTTAACCCCAGATCTTCCCAGTTCGGGGTCAACAAAGTTTTTCATTCATAAACTCTCGCCCTTTCTGGTTTCAAACATTCATTGTTTTTCTGTTTTGTTTTATAGTAATAAGAATAAAATTTCTAAGCACTTCATTAGAAATGTTATCTACATTAGTGGATAATTTTCCTGAACCGTCACAGCAATCTAGAATGGGAGAGAGTAGTAGTATTTTGGTTATTGTAAGATGAAAAAGCTGATGTTTAATAGATTTCATTCATCCACCTCCTCCCCTCCAACACTTCCTCTTTGTACTGCCAGCTAGACCAGAGGCTAGAATGAGTTTGCTTCTCTCTTATTTGCATTACCCTAGGCCAAAGGCCATGAGAGTCATCAGTTTATGAAAAATTACTTTAAAGCTATTATTAACATAATGACTAATGCACAATAAAATTATTGTAAGCATCCAGCATTTTGGAGACTTTGATGTCTATATTAAATTATCTAACCAAATTGTAAGTTTTTTGTTTTGTTTTTTAGTTTAATAAAATGAAAGATTGACTTAACTCAGGAGCATAGTTCAGTTAATTGTGACCTATGTTTGTGATTACCTAGGACTTTGGTCATAAGTTAAGAGGATTTGTTCACAATCAATAAAACTAACTTCTAGCCTGGTTGGTGTTGCTCAGTGGTTGAGCATCAACCTATAAAATAGGAGGTCAAATGGTTTGATTCCCGATCAGGGCACATACCTGAGTTGTAGGCTCGATCCCAGTAGGGGGAGTACAGGAGGCAGCCAATGAGGGATTCTCTGTCATCATTGATGTTTCTATCTCTCTTCCTCTCCTTTCCTCTGAAATCAATAAAAAATATTTTTAAAAATAGTAAAAATAAATAACTTCTAACCCACTAAAACAAAATATTTCTTCAGACCCTTTACAGAAAGTCAACTCAGGTTATTGAATGGATGCAAAAAACCATCAGAGATTTTTAAGTTAGGGCATACAGGTACTATGTGATATGCAATCAAAGAATTTTGTGTCAGAAATTCCACTGAGTGTCATGGGTAAATGCAATTGGCAGTCAAATATTCAATTCCTACTCTCAAGAAATTTGTAAACCATCAGAAAGTCTTCTGTCTAGAACTTTCTAAATAAGTAAACAAATTCAGATGTAGGAAGAGATTATATTTCAGCCAACATCCGTCAACCTCATCCTGTGAGCCACCTCATTTATTAAACCCATAACTCCTAGATGTGATGCATTACTATCTATATTTAATAAATGAGAACATTGTTGGTTTCACAAGTAAAATAACTTAGCTGAACTCCCACAGTTAGTAGGTAATAGAACCCACATAGGAATTCAGGTATTGGACAACTCAGGTATTCCATTTTACCACATGATCCTAGTTAGGAAACATTATTTGTAGGCAAGTACTTGTTACATTTGCTTATCTTTAATCTCTAGAAGCAGTGGTTCTCAAACTTGGGTGAATATGGGAATCGCCAGGTGGGACTTGATGAAAATACAAATGCCCAGGCCCTATCTTCCTTTAATGCACTTGATCTTCATGTTCTTTATTAGCTCTCCACTAAAATTTAAGAACCACTGGTCAAAATAATCCATATTACAGATATTTTATAGAGGTTAGTAGTTTGCTCAAAAGCAATTGTGGAGCCATTGGTGGAACTCCAAATAGTGGTACCAGGACTCAACCCAATCTTACTCCAATTAGTCCTTACTTCTGCATTGGAAAGCAATGTCAGGGAAGCTGGAAGTCATGAAAGGCACATTTTGCATAGGACCAGTGTTTATTACTGAAGAAGATAGAAATAACCATAGGGTCACTGATAAGGAAGAAAAGAAGCACTGCCCAATAAAATTTTCAAAGTTTTGCTCTCTGAGAGCCAAAGTTGATTTGTAAATAACTTGTGCAATAAATGAAGGATCATCAAGACCAGAAGACTGAGGATGAGCCTCTTTGTTGTCTCCATTCCCTAACCATTACCCTACAATCATGCTGCCTTTATATTCTAATTAGAGATCTAGTCCACAGATTCGTGCACTGGTGGGGTCCCTTGACGTGGCCTGTGGGGATCAGGCCAAAACTGGCAGTCCAATGCTGCCTGCCACTCATGCTCATCCCAGCCCTGCTGCAGCTGCCACTGCCACATGGTAGGCTTGCTGCCATTCTGCTGCGGTCTCTGGGCTGTGATGGCCAGCCATGAGCCCTGTGTCTGATGCTGATTGGTCAGCTGAGCAGAGCTCCCACTGTTGAAGTGCACTGACTACCAGGGAACAGCTCCTGAACTGAGCGTCTGGCCCCTGGTGGTCAGTGCACATCATAGTGACTGGTTGACCAGTTGTTCGGTCGCTTAGGGTTTTATAGAGAGAGACTAGAGGCTCAGTGCACAAAATTCGTGCATGGGGGTGTGTGCCTCTCAGCCTAGCCTGCACGCTCTCCAATATGGAACCCCTCCAGGGATGTCTGACTGCCTTCTCATAAATCCAGGACTGCTGGCTCCCAACTTCTCACCTGCCTGCCTTCCTGATTGCTGCTAACCACTTCTGCTTGCCAGCCTGATCGTCCTAACCACTCCCCTGCCAGCCTGATTGATGCCTAACTGCTCCCCTGCCAGCCTGTTTGCCCCTAACTGCCCATCCCTGCAGGCCTAGTCACCCCTAACTGCCCTCTCCTGCAGGCCTGGTCATGCCTAACTGCTCTCCCCTGCAGGCCTGGGTCTCCCCACCCCCCAACTGCCCTCCCCTGCAGGACTGGTCGCTCCCAACGTCCCTTCTCTGCCAGCCTGGTCACCCCTAACTGCCTTCCCCTGCAGGCTTGATTACCCCCAACTGCCCTCCCAACTGCCCTCCCCTGTTGGCCATCTTGTGGCAGCCGTCTTGTGTCCACATGGGGGCAGTCATCTTTGACCACATGGGGGCAGCCATCTTGTGGTTTGGAGTGACAGTCAATTTGCATATTATTCTATTATTAGATAGGATGGAATCTTACCTAGTCTTCAAGGAAACTTAAAGAGATGATATAACTTGATCATGAAAAACATAAATTCAAACCATCTTTGCCACTTTAGAGGTTGGTGAACTTAGGCAAAATATTTCATCTTTCTGTGTTTAAATTTTTCATCTACAATTTGGACCTAATTAAATGGTTGTTAAAAAGCCTTAATACATAAACACAGATTATACACTTTTTAAAGAGTGTTTGGCATATAAATTCTGGTGATTATTCCTCAGGAATAGTTTCTGAAACTTCATACAGGGCTCCAGTCCCTGAAGGAATCCTAGTTCACTACAGGAAGCTGAGGCTACCCAACTGAGACTCAGAACTACTTGGTTTAAATCCTGAGACATCATCTGGCTTCCTCACTTTAGCTTCTTTTTTTAATGTGTTTTTATTGATTTCAGAGAGATGAGGGGAAAGGGAGAGAGAGACATTAATGAAGAGAGAGAATCATCTATCGGCTGCTTCCTGCATGCCCCCTACCTGGGGATCAAACCCAAAACATGGGCATGTGCCCAGGGAAACAAACCGTGACCTCCTGCTTCAAGGATTGATGCTCAACCACCGAGTCACACCGGCTGGGCTTTATCTTCTTAACTTTAGCTGAAAAGCAGTTTAATGTAATTATGCTGGAGAATCTGCCTCATCAAGCAGGGGACTTTAAGCACTGTATTTTTATGCTATCATTATGCTTCAAGGAACATCTTGTCATTAGCAGGATTAATTAATTCTACCTTAATAGATGGATACATCCAAGAGAAGGGATTCCCTAGGGCCAGAGAAAGAGTGAATAAAAATGCTAGGAAGAGGTTATAGCAACTCTATTTCATAATTCAGCACTCAGTTCAAAAGATTGAGTTATATCTCCTTTATTATTCCTGTCCTATTTTTCAGTATAAAATTTAATTGGATTTATCTTAGGAAATTCTCTTTTCAATCTTTCACTGGTAAAAATCAACCCTTGTGGGTAGGTCTGATTACTATAACCCAATTAGGGATTTGTTCATTTATCTCAAGAAACTGTTCCTTAAAGCGCTAAGTAAATCTCTCTGTTGCTATTCAGATCTTGTATTGCTCTAAGCAATGAGGCTGACTAATATTGCTCTACTGCTGAAATCAGAGTAAGTTATTAATCTTACTGAATGACTAACATCTATGAGGAAAAGTGAGGAAGTACTATTGACAAGTCTCAGGAACTGTTAGGTAATTATCAGCAATAGCAGATGGAACCTCTTGCTCACTTTGAAAAGTTTTGTCATCAATAAAGACAATAAGCCTGGCCAGCGTTGCTCAGTGGTTGAATGTCGAACTGTGAACCAAGAGGTCACGCTTCGATTCCTGGTCAGGGCACATGCCCAGGTTATGGGATCAATCCCCAGTGGGGAGCATGCCGGAGGCAGCCCATCAATGATTCTGATCATTGGTGTTTCTATCTCCCTCTCCCTTCTCTGAAATCAATAAAATATATTTAAATAATAATAATAAAGACAGTAACTTCGGTGAAAATTTTGGTAAAGAGCAGAATCTTAAGTAAAACTGTCAAGGAAACAAGTCTGATTTTAGGTGTTCCCTACCACCCTTTCCGTTTTCTCTTCTAGTCCTTACTTGGGTGCTTTGAAATAGAGCCATTTTTTGCTTTGCCCTGCCGTCAAGGTGGAGAATGGCTCTACAAAGCAAGTGCATTTTAATAGATTAGTAGTTTAGTAAGATATTCCCTACATATAGGATATTATATTATTCAAAGTGACCATAAAGAAATGAATGTCTAATAATAGAATGTCAGCTGCTGAGACACTTTGGTAGAGGAAGAAAGGAATAACATTACTGATAACTGGCAACATTTTATGACGGGAAGGGAACTGAAATGAGCATCACTATTTAAGGAATGCTCAGAGGACAAAAATCTTCAAAGTCTGAGAAAGAATCATTAGAGAAGTAGAAGGAAAACCAGGATAAAATAGAAACATATTCACCAAATATAGAGAGTATCAAGGAGGAAAGCTCAGTTAGCATTGGCAAATATGAAAAGGGCTCATCAAAAGACAATACCCTTTGGGTATGCAGTGGAGTTAGCAACAAAGAGTCAATGGTGACCTTAAAAAGAGCAGGCTCAGGGCTCAGCAAACTGAAAAGGGAATATGGCCTTAACAAGAAAGTGGAGATGCTTGAATTGGTTCTTGGAAATCTATTCAGATCTCTGTAGTTTTCAAAGCAACCTCACCTAACAACTTAAAACTCAGAACAAAAATTTACTGAACATTCTAACTCTCTCAGTACCTTTAGTGACTCAGTCCTAAGTACCTGGAATGCCTTTACATCATTATGATAATACAGCCCCATATACTATTCCCTAGCAGATTTAAAAGTCCTAAAAGTGGCCATTCAACTTCTGCTTACTTACTGGACAAAATATACTGAGATATTGTAATAGGAAATGAAAGTTCTCATAGGAAAGTGTCAGATTAAAGAACAAATCCTCAAAACATATTTAACAGGTCAAAATTCAGAACTTTGTTAGATTATAATAGGAGTTATTTAGAAGCAAGCCCCTCCTAAAACATTGCTGGCTTTTTACACTGAGATTCCAGTTAGGGTCACAGCTGTTTTCTGGAAGACCTATTAGAGTCACAGGGAATCACAAATACTTAAAGGAGATTTCACAGAAATTGAGATTGCTTTTCTAATGAGATCTTCACACAAAAAAAGTCAGTGAAATATGCTACTTTAACTGAAGAATGACAGTGCATTAAAAAATTGTGATTGTTTTTTGTCCATAGAAAACTTGTATTATCACAGTAATTTTGGACATTTATTTCTCTAATATGTTGCAAAGTTATTTCAACAAGAATGAAATTACATATTATAAAGCCATGTTTACTATTTCCAGTAGTAGCATCTTACAATTTCGACCTTCAGAGGACTGATTTTATAATCATAAGTAAATATTTTCATTTAGCAGTGGGTACACTGAGGAAGTGGTAGCTAAGAGATTTGCCCAACCTGAGAAGGAAACTAAAGAAGGGAATAAAATAAAAATCTAATTCCAAGCTTGATGCCTGTTTTTATGCCTCCATATCTACTCTAGCCACTTTTAAGATGTCATTTCATTTTGAAATGTACAATTATGAAAAGAAGTTATCTCATCAATCTCTGCCATGTGGTGAAGTTGCACAATGCGTATAACAAAACAAATTCATTAATTCCTTTAACGCTATATTCAGCAGCTCATGGCACATTTCCTCATTGTGTTAATATTAGAACAAAAGGGTAAGATAATTGATGCTTCAGGATGATTTGCTTCTGAAGATTTTTGAGATAGAAGAAATTGAAAAATGGTGATAAGCCGTGCATCTTCTGAATGGCCTGGGAATCTGAGAGTCTGGAAGATCTTGACAGATATGAGTTACAGCAGAGACATTATATTTGAATGTCCTCTTTGTTGCCAAAGCCTGGAATCAGCTGAGCTGAGTTTGAATGAGCTTGGTCTTAGTTCACTTCACCAGCAGGAAATGGGAATGTCCAACCTTTGGGCCATATACTAGTAAGTCCCACAAAATCATTTGGTCTGGCCCTTCCAAGGCATTAGAGATGAGTTAACTAAATATTTGATCAAGTATAGCAGGCTAATTTGCAAGTTGATAATTTTATATGGCCCACAAATGATGTTATAAATATCCAAATGGTCCTTGGAAGCAAAACAGGGACAGTGCATCCATTGAATTGTAATGAAAATCTATTTACTGAGTTAAGAGAACTCTAAGCATAGGAGGCTTATGTGAAATAAAAGCGCCAGCACCTGAGGGGTGAAGATCTTAGATTTCAGCTCATCTGAACCATTACCCAAAGCATCCAAGAGCCTGATAGTGGTCAAACCATGATTAGTTCTGATTTCCACTCCTTCACTAACCACTAGTGGTCTCAATTGAATAAATCATTTGTTTTCCAGCTGACTTTTGCCATTTCCATCCATTTCCACTTGGATATCTTTATCTGATCTCAGGGAGTTAATATTGAAACATCCTGGGAAGAGCTGCCGAGTATAGAACCCCATCCTTAGCCAAAGTTTTGCAGAAGATAGATATAAGTCCCTTCCTTTATGGAAAGTTCTATGGCTGATAGGTCTACCTATAGAATTTAATGAAATGAGTTGAATGGAGTTTTCGTCTTGTTTTGTCATTGAATCAAAGCAAAGTAACACTGATGTTCACATCTACAGACTGGTACTTATTCATTTACTGAACTTACTGAACTAACAATACCTTCATGCCATACAATCAATGTTAAAAATCTTAGAGGCCGAAGACTGCAGATTAAAATTTTACTTCCATGGAATAATCACCCTAAAAAAGCTCTTTCTTCTATCTTTTGGAGCCAAAGTTAATTCTTTAGCTAAGGCAGCACCAGGTGTCTGGCATTATCAGCAAGCATTTGAAGAAAGGAAAGGCATAAATGCACAAGTGTTTGCAGGCCTTTTTGTTCTAAGTAACTAGACCACTAATATTCCTTTTCCTAAGCCTTGCAGCTTTGAAGCCCACTGCAGCAAACTGAGAAATGAGTACCTGATTTGAATGAACAGCATAGCAAAAGCTACTAGGATGCAGAGCAATTCTCATGCTTGGCAGGTGTTGGAGCGGGGGATGAGGGGGAGTCTGTTTCCTCTTTTTAATCAGCTCATAAGGATAAGCAGATTATATTGAAGTCTTCTCCAGAAAACATATTTAAATCTCTACTTGTTCTGGGAATCGGACTAATTACTAGATATTTAGCTAATTTGTCAGGGTTACTGGTACCTAGTGACCAGACAAATACAGGGTACACATTAGTGAGGAAAGGGAGCAAAGTGGATGCAAAAAGGTAAAGGGTAGTACTATATATTTTCAGTATATACAGGCCAAAAGTTAGGTATATTTGCAGGCAACCTGTGAAGTATGAACAACTTTCTGTTTAGATGGTGCTATTTTCTAATAGATATACATGATTAAATCATTGTGCAAGTTAGCTTTGTTATTTAAAATATTCCCAGCATGTGTTCTTTACTTCATCCAGCATTTGTTGAACACCATGATAGTCTAGCACTGTAGTGGGCACTGGCATGGTTCCAAAAATGAATTGGGTCCTTTGCCATAGTGCTCAAAATCTGGTGGGGAAGGCAAACCAACCCATTAACAAACTAATTATATTCAACCTGATATGCTCAAAACTTTCAGAGAAGAGATAAAAACTAATTATCTGAAGAGAAAATCCTATTTCAATTGGGTAAGTGAGAGTTAATGCTATAATAAGAGAAGCCATGGGTGTAGGAAGAGATGGAAGAGGTGGAACAGAGATCATACTATAGTTGCAAAGTAGGGCATAGGGAAGTGATGGATTGATGGATGCTGGTGCTATAAAATAGATTAGGGCTCAACTATGAAAGGCTTGGTGGAAATTTGCACTTCATTCTCTGAGAACTTGATACTATGGAAAAGAACTGCAAATGTGTCACCTAGAATTGTAACAGCACATGAGTACGCAGCTCTTTCTTTCTGGTCATTTCATGGGAAAATTCATAAAATCCCAGGTTAGATTTTCCATAGCTATCCTTCAACTATACACTCATTGAAAACACATGAGTGAAAGAAAAACAACTTTGGTTCTGAGTGAGGACATTTTATTGTAATAGGCATTTTACATACATTATTCTGTTTAAGTCTTTCAGCAAGTCATGATGATAGGCATTATTAATCACTCATTTGTAGCATGAGGAAGTTGAGAAAACTGATACTTAGAGTAGGTAACTAGCCCAAAATCACCAGCATAATAAATTTACAAGTTACAGTTAATGTATTTTAGGCACTATGCATATCCTATTTAATAAAAGAGTAACATGCAAATTAACCATCACTCTGCTACACTCACAAGCCACACCCACCAGCCAATCAGGAGCAGGTATTCAAGTTAACCCAACCAAGATGGCTGTGGCCATGGAGCAAACAGGAGGCTTGGGTTGCCCCAGTGATGGAGGAAGCAAAGCTTTCTACACACCCTGGCTGGCCCAGGCCTCCAGTCAAGGCTACAAAGTTTCAATTATAGAAGATAAATAAATCCCAACAAAAATGGCTGCAGCCACAGAGCTGAAAAGAGCAGGAGGCTTGAGTTGCCCTGACAATGAAGGAAGCTAAGTTTTATGCCTGCCCTGGCCTGCCTTGGCCTCTGCTCAAGGCTACAAAAGTTTCAACTATAGAAGATAAATAAATCAAAGATATCAGGGCCTCTGCTTGGATCACCAGGGGGCATGGCTGGACCATCACAGGACCCTCTACCAGGCCACTCCACACCCCAAGAGAACCTACATCCTAATCTGGGACACCCTTCAGGGCAAACCAGCTGGCCTTCACCCATGTACCAGGCCTCTAGCCTATCTAATAAAAGAGTAATATGCAAATTGACCATCACTCCAACACACAATATGGCTGCCCCTATGTGGTCAAAGATGGCTGCCCCCATGTGGACACAGATTGCCGCCACAAGATGGCTAGCAGGGGAGGACAGTGTGGGATGGGGAAAGGCTTTTAGAGGAAGCAGTTTGGTGTGACCAGGCCCTTAAGGGAGGGCAGTTAGGGGTGACCAAGCCTGCAGGGAAGGGCAGTTAGGGGCAAACAGGCTGGCAGGAGAATAGTTAGGAATCGATCAGGTTGACAGGGGAGTGGTTAGGAGTTGATCAGGCTGGCAATTACAAAGAGGCAGGAGGTGATCAGGTTAGGGGCATTTAGGAAGGCAGGCAGGCAAGCAGTTGGGAGCCAGCAGTCCTGAATTAGGAGAGGGATGTCGAGGGGTCCCAGATTTGAGAGGGTGCAGGCTGGGCTGAGGGACACTTCCTTCCTCCTTACCCCACCATACACAAATTTCATGCACTGGGCCTCTCATTATATAACTTCATATATTGTTCATTGTAATCTTCACAGCCCTATGAGATCATATTTTATTCCCATTTAGAGATGAGGAAACTGAGGCTAAGAAAGGCTAAATAACATGCTTGTGATGGAACTGGGACTTGAACCTAAATCTAGCTGATTCCCAAACTGTTATTTTTCTCTGTAATCGCCATTTATTCTCATAAAGCAAACCTGAAAGGCTATCAGTTTTCACAGTCCTAATCCCAGAATCATCCAATATGTTTTTCTTGCCAGACCTTCCCATTGTATTTCCATATTGTAGACTTATCATCTGTGTCCTCTTTGTCATTCCTGTGTCCACTGGGACTCATCACACATTGATGCTGTCCTATGCATTCCAAGGATTTTGGTAATCTATAAAAAGATTTTGAAAAATACATCTTTTAGCCAGCCAAGAGAAATCCCTTTAGCATCCAGCATGTTAGTAAAACAATAGAGGTCAGAGAACACAGTTATGTAGCTTCCATAACTTCAGAAACTAAGTTTAGTAAGAGTTTATGCACTGAGTAGAATGTTTGATTCCATTCTCATTTAGTTTAGAAACACCCTAACATATGTTAGGCAAACTTCCAGATTTACCATAATCTTTCCTTTTTTAAGTTTTGCATGAATACAAAAAGCATTGATGAGAATACTAAAAGGTTTGTCATTAGGAGAAAATAACATCATTCTCCATTGATTTCATTTTTCCATTTCATATCCTTCTATGCTGCAATATATATATATATATATATATATATATATATATATACACACATACACACACACACACACACACACACATATATGTATATATAGTGGAATGGATGTCAGTCCTTTCAGTTTTTGAAATAAAATGTTTCCTTCAAATTTGACTTTATTGTTCTTACTTGAAAGCTAGTAGGTATACATCTTTGGGTTTAGTTCTATTTTCTGGGTTTTGTCTCTAATCAATGTTATCCATCAAGAGCTCACATTTATGAATCCTTTCTTATTTCTTACTTATGGACATATTTTCTTTATGCATTTTGAGCACACTGTCTTAAAGTTACATAATTTTTTCATTTTTATTTTTGTTTCCTGAATGCTCTCAGGAAATACATTTTAATAATTTACTCATATTTTTCCAAATGCAAAGTACACATTTAAAATCACTCTTAAAACATAACTTGTACATGTATATAAGTATATCCTATCTAATAAAAGAGAAACATGAAAATTTGACCATATCTTTGCTACGCTACCAGCCAATCAGGAGTAGGGGCGGAGACAAGGTGGTGGCGGCATGGCACTCTAGCCAGAGCAGAGAAGATTGAAGGCTCTGGCTGGAGTGAAGCCTCCAGCCGGCCAAAGGAAAAGTGGAAGGCAACATCCAGAGGGAAGGCCTCAGTCCCAGGTTCCAGAGGAAAACTGATCCCGGCAGCCAGGAGAAGGAAAGCCTATTGCATGAGTCTTCATGCAACAGTCCTCTAGTTTACTATAAGAATAATTATCATTATACTAGAAATCTTATGGACATAAGTTTCTATAGAATCTGAACATTGACTACCCAGGTTACATAGCTTATTATTATCCTTATATGAGTCATGAAAGATAGGAAACAATTCTGTTACATTCAAAAACTAAAATCACTTTTTGGTAGGCTTATTTAACCCAGAGCTTTGGTGATACAGTTATGGAAGCCCTAATGTTTATAGTTATTTACATTCTTTCAGCTTGGTTTTTGCATTTGTTATATGAATATGTGTATTGTATGTTTCCTCAGCTGTTTTCTTATATTCTGCTTCTCCACATCTCTGAAGCCCCGTATCTCAATTGAACATATGATTTTATCTTGTTTTAAATGAAGATTTAAAATGAACAGTATTCTTTTGCCAAAGTGTTATGGAAACCACTTTTGATATTTAAGTTAAGTGTTTTTAAATTGTCTTTCATGACACAAAAAGAGCCATGGAGTCATGTTCCAGGACATCACTGCTTCTTGATGATCCTGCACCTCCTAGCATGACATTAATAAGAATTTACCATGCTCTGCTCTAAGCTTAACTATTTATTTATTGTGCACTCAAAGAGTAAAGTACTGTGGCTTACATTTTAATATTCAAATAATTAAAAGAAGTCAGTCAATATAAGTGGTATATTTTTAAAACAATGTAAAAGAAGATAATGAAAGATGATAAAAATGATGTATTAAAATTCACCCAGAGAAACATTTCATAGCACTGCTGAATGGCCACTTAGGCCCTTCAGAAATCTGCATTAAGTGACAAGATGGACAATTTCTTGAACTACAATTTTGAAAAAGGTGATAATAAGTAGCCCCCATTACTGCATGCTCTTAGTATAAGGCATTATGCAAATATGACTATATTTCTGTTATTTTGTTTTCTCCCACTCTAGCCCCATCCTCCACTGTCTCTATAGATCTATATTCTTCCCACTCCCACCCTCAAACAAATGGATGTACAAAGGAAAACTCCTTTTATGTTCCTGAGCCTTGGTTGCTGCATAGGTAAAAGAATAATAAAATATTTACTTTACAAAATTTATTGTCAAGAACAAATTATATTATGCACATCTGGAAGCTGATACACAGTTTTGTTTTCTCTCTCTTTTTTAGCAGACAGACTGAAGAGCTAAAATGTTGAGGGCTAATTCTAATTCTAGAAAGGGAATAGAGGCTGAAGTGAGGGGTTGCAGAGGACTGTTAAAGTGTCCTTAAAAAACAAAAAACAAAAAACAAACAAACAAAAACCCTAAAAATGTTTTAAGTATGTTCAAACTTTTTGGAGAAGCTGTTGGTTGAGATAAGGATCCTGTGCCAGCAAGTGTGGGAGAAGCAAATTCTTCCCTGACCATGGTAAGGATAGGTTGTCCAGTTGTCAACATCGGCTGTCAAGAAACTCAGCCAGGACCCAGGAGAATGTGTAATTTTGGATAGAACATGTGATTTTGTAAAACTGACTTTCCCTGTGGCTTAGGCTCCAAAGAATGAAAAAGCCCGAGGAAGAATTATGTTTAAGAGATGAGACACACACACACACACACACACACACACACACACACACACACACACACTCACACACACACAGAGAGAGAGAGAGAGAGAGAGAGAGAGAGAGAGAGAGAGAGAGAGAGAGAGTTGGAAGGTCACTGGAACTTATCAGCCACCACTAAATAAACCAAGAGGCTGTCTTCCACCCTCTGCGTATGGCTAGAGAAACCATGAGAACATTCCCCCGAATGTGTGATGAGTCTTTCCTGGCCTGGAGAGGAAGCCGGGGTTGGCTGGCTGACTGGGAATCATCATAATTCTCACCGCACATCATGCGGCACCTGAACAGGAATCAAGGCCTTTTCCTAGGGACAGCTTGATTGCAAAATACAGAAACCCATTTCAGCCAGATTCTATAGTAGGTGGCTAATTGTCAGGACAACCTCTCAGGTGTAGCTTCTGGCAGGGAGGAAAGATCAGCCAGGTCTCCAGGTTGATATAATCCCCACTCTATCTTCTCTGTACACTCGCTTTGTTTGCCCACATCTCTCTGCAGATCACGTTTCTCAGTCTCTTGGTTTCTACTCCTCCATGCCATCAGTGGCTCAGCTTTGTCGGGACATTTTCTTTGAATCCAGTTGAACAAGTTCAGCCGCCTGGCCCCATGAAGTAAACAGAGGCCAAACCAATGCTGTCTCAGGGGTTCCAGGCTCCATATTGTCTCAGCTATGTTTTCATTTGTTTCATATGTTGTGTATGTGTTTTCATTTAAATTTTCAAGAAAGACACCATAATGGGGCACATTTAATATCTAAGTGGGTTCCCTTAGAAGTAGGGAACTGAGTCAGCACTGTGACAAGAGGTTTGAAATCTGGCTGTCCCTACAATCGACCTGGTGGCAGAAATTGAAGAGAAGGCAATTTGTAAAAAGGGGTGAGGGGACATGGTCTGTTGAGATAAGTCCTAGTATCTCTGATAGAGCTTTAGCCATTAATCCTGCAGACAGCATTATCCACAGCTCACAATAAGTAAATGGAGGTTCCACAATATTTAAAGCTTCTTCTCAATGCCACCTACCTAGAAAGGTATAGAACTGACACATGATCCTAGATCAGTGTCTCAGACCCCAGAGTCCATACTCTTCTCATTTTGACTTCCTAAAGAAATACCCAGAAGGCCTGCAAAGATGAGGACAATTAGTTTGAAGTCATAAGAACAAAGAAAGAATTAAGGTCTCCAAATAGCTTCTGTACTTCCAAGCACTGTATTCATTATCTCAAAAAAAGAGATGTTTTAGGAAAGCTCTTAATAAATAATAAACAGTGCTTTAAAGTGCTATTAAAAATGATTAATTAGTGGGAGGTAACAAAGCTGTTCCACAACTGAAACAGATTGGAGGCAGCCTAAATTAGGGGAGGAAAGGAGAATATCCAAAGGAAAAGAGACCCGAGTGATTGCATCTAGCTCATTGTTTTGCCCTAAATCACTACTACTGGCAAGGCTGAGAAGGTGCCGTGATTTTGCCAAATCTCCCTTTTTCATACAAAATAAAGCACCTGAGACTTTGTGCCCAAACCTAAGAGGAACATTAGAAAGAAGAATCCATGAGAAAAGTATTCAGAAAGTTATTGCTAACAGAAAGTTAAATCAACCACTGGAAACTGGCAAGCCAAAAACATATATAATGGAACATATATTTTTGTCTCTCCATGAGAAAATATTCATGTACTTACTGTAATTTACAGAATTAAATTGGGAGATTTAGATCCCTTTAAGTCTTTCCTAGTTGCATTGAAATTCTTTACCTTTTCTCATGACATGAATTTCCTGAAATTTTGTCCATGGGCCTCTATAGCTTTCTGACAGTTGCTTTGTGGATGGCATTTCACAGTATCATGCAGTGAACAATCAATAGTGTCTTATTTGTAGCTTGATGTATTTTTACCTCTGATATGCAGAACATGAGAGCATGAAAGTAAATTGAATTTCCATAAAAATGTAAGGAGACACTCTCTCTGGAGTTTATCTAAAGGAACTTTTCTTTAGCCCCCTCAGCTTCCCATGAAAAGAGAAGTAGAGTACAAAAAATGCAGATACAAAGTGATGAAAACAGGAAGATATTTCAATATGTTGGAAATGTAGTATCAAATCGTGATAAGTAAGATTGAACCCTTCAACAATGACAGTCATGGTGAATTCTAGAATAAATTTTCATGTCACTTGAAAAAGAATTTTATAAAGATATGGTGCATTTTCAGGTTAGCGTTCAACCTTTAAACTGGAAATTTTTTTATTAAAACCAATGTCTGCAGTAGGGAGAACTGTCAACACAGGTCTCCTCTGATTGGAAGGTTGAGTAGATATGTTCTGAAATGTGGGTTACTTACAATCTCAAATCTGCAAGGTTGCTGACACCTTTGGAAATTTAGTCTTTAAAATGCCTTCCCTGAGCACACCAGGACTGAGATTGCCCACCAGGGATAGTGTGTGCAGGAGCAACACAACCAAGGGCATCAGAGGAATATGCAGAAGACTAAGTAAATTACAACAAATTTCAAAGCTGCTCAAAAATAATTGGTTTCAAAAATGGTTTTGTTAACTTGTAGTATGGAGGCCCCCATATTGAGATGTGAGTTACGAGTTGTGATGTTTTCTGAATCAGTACTGCTTCTTTGAAGCAGAACTATGTGAAGGAAAAGTTTCCAGGATGTTTTAGTATCTGCCTTTGTTATCTGCCTGCTTTTTTCCAAATACCCAACACTTCTTTTCAGGGAGAGCCTACTTTTCAGGTGTGTGTGTGTGTGTGTGTGTGTGTGTGTGTGTGTGTGTGTCAGAGAGAGAGAGAGAGAGAGAGAGAGAGAGAGAGAGAGAGAGAGAGAGAGAGAGAGAGAGAGAGAGAGAGAGAGAAGAGAGTATCTCTGTGGAATCATATGTACTATGTGATTTTGCAAGATAAGGGTTCATACATTAGTATCTCTGTATTATATAACTATAAATCTTTACAAATAAATACATTATTTTGGGCTAAAACTGAAATACTTTACAAAAGCTGTCTTGTTTTACTTTGATATTTGAGGCACTTCACTCTGAAGATCACATAAGACCCCAAACCTAGATTTATAATGTATTTTCACTTCTTGTCAAATTACAAATTTGGGAAGGAAAACATTGCAGGTCATCTACTTGCCGATATCATTATCTTCACCAGCAGCCTATAGATTTGTTTTTGGACTTCTTGAAGCCTGGATGATTTTCCTGAGTGCATTAATAAGAGTTGATATGTGCAGATTGTACATTGATTTTAAAGATGCATGGGGGTTTTGTTTTTCAAGCACATCCTTTTCTTTCCTAGTTATGAGTAGATCATAAGATTCCTTATTGAAACTGAGCACTCCCCTAAACTGACAGTGTTTCTGGAAAAGTTTGGCTTCATTTTTACATTGTAAATAGTTTCTGTACTGAGGCTCTCTTCTCCTCCAAGTCCTAATTGTGTTTAAAGGAACTTCTAATCATACTGACAATGAAAAATGTTTCTCCATTTATCTGGCTGGAAGGAGATATTGTGCTTCATCTTTTTTTTTTAATCATCCACCTTAAAAAGAAATTATTTTGGAAAATGAGTCACTGCTTATACACTGGCCATCTAATTCATATTATACTAACGTTTGTTCTGTGGTATCTACCATAGAAGAAATTTAGAATCTGTGTAATGACTCATAATCTTTTTATAATTGCTATGTTTAAGACCTATCTTTGACTCTCAGAGCCTCCACAAAACACTTACCTCTGTGTCTCTAGAAAAAAATGTCTGGTTTCATACATCTTTGCTGTAGGGTAGTGATTCATAATTTATTTGCTCTCAGTACTTAGGAAAACACACTGTTCTCATCAATATTATGCAAAGACTGGTTTTGTGTTTGAAATATGCTCTCATTTTAGGTTCTGTTTTGGGCCTGTGAGCAATTTCTATAACGCCAATGTGCAAAGTACACTTCATTGAGTACCTTTAAGCAACCCTACTAAAATCAATCAAAAGTTATCATTTGGGGGTATAACTGATTTAAATGTTGGAAAAACAGCACCATCTGCTGGAAAGGGGTAGGTAGGGGAATACATGTTAGCGAAGCATTGGAGAATCAGAAGGCCATTTAAATCCTGGGCTGAAAGTGCTTGTCCATATTCAAGTAATTCACATAATGAGATAGTAATTGTGTTGTTTTGATGACAGTGAGATATGGTTCAGTGGCAAGAGCACAGAATGAAGATATGTTTATGGTCTTGGTTTAGCCTTCATCTTTCTTTTTTTCTTAAATCTTTAGTAACCTTGAGAAAATCACTTCTTTAAAATAATTGTTCTTCAAAATACAAGTCTTGGCAGTGAGTTGGGTAATAATACCTGAACTTCCTACCTCACATCAGTCATCTGAGAGAATGGTTGTCACAATAATGAAGTCCTTCTATTGCTAACGGGCTTAGTACTCTGTGAGTCATCTTATAGCTCTGGGATATAAGCACTACTGCTAGCATGTCAAATTTTAACTTAGCAAGATGTAGTAGAAATAGCACAAGAACACTATTGGAGAGAATGTTAATTGAGAAAATAATTTGACAACAAGAGGAAGAGCTTTAAAAACATTTACTTTCTCTGAGACAGTAATTGTACTTCTAGGAAATCATTAGCAAGATGAAAACAAATTTATGGTCAAGAAGATTCCTGTCAACATTATTTACAATGTTGAAATATTAGAAATACAGCTGATGATTTTCAGTAAGGAACAAATCACATGATAAAATACTTGCAGCATTAAATATCATGCTTTGAGGAATCATAATATAAGGAGACTAGAGGCCCAGTACATGAAATTTGTACATGAACAGGGTGTCCCTCAGCCCAGTCTGCACCCTCTCCAATCTGGGACATTCCTCTCACAATCCAGGACTGCTGGCTCCCAACTGCTCTCGCCTGCCTGCCTGCCTGCCTGCCTGATTGACCCTATCCGCTTCTGCCTGCCAACCTGATCACCCCCTAACCACTCCCCTGACAGCCTAATCAATACATAACTGCCCTCTCCTGCCAGCCTGGTCACTCCCAACTATCCTACCCTGCAGGCATGGTTGCTCCCAACTGCCCTCCCTGCAGGCCTGGTTCCCCCAAATCCCCTCCCCTGTAGGCCTGATCACCCCCTACTTCCCTCCCTGTCAGTCTAGTCGCCCCTAACTGCCCTCCTCTGCTGGCCATCTTGTGGCGGCCATCTTGTGTTTACATGGGGGTGGCCATCTTGTGTGTTGGAGTGATGGTCAATTTGCATATTACCTCTTTATTATATAGGATAGTGACAATATAGTTATAAGTCAAAAGTGATATGTAAGTGGATGGTCAGTGTGAACATAATTTTGCAAGGGAAAAGAAAAGAGAGAATCAAAATCGAAAAAATATATTAATAGACATGCAACAAAATGCCAACCATGGTTATCTCTATTGACATTGTCAGCACTGGTGACATTTTGGGCCATATAATTCTTTATGTGTTTGTGGGAAGCTATCCTGTTAATGGGAGAATTTTTAGTAGCTTCCTGGTCTCTATGCACTGAATGTCATAGCACATTTTCCCCATCTGACAACCAAATATGCCTCCAGACATTTGTAAATGTACTCTGGAGCCCAAAGCACCTTCATTTAAAAATAACTTGTTAAAGGAAAATAGTAAAAATTATAAAGTTATTTCTGGGCTGATACATTACTAAACCCCAGCTTCATAAAAAAGATGGTTATAAGAATCAAGTGGAGAAATTTGAAAGTAACTCACTGGCTCACCAGGGGCTTGCCTAGAGAAGTTCTTATGAAATGGAGTTGAGATTTGGCAAGAACTCATAAGAGATACCCATCTATGCACAGACTGAAGAAAAAAGATTTTGTACACAGGACCCTTAGGAATTTAGGCATTATTTTTCTTTGTACTAAATACATTATCTTATAGCCATTTCATGGCAAAAGAGACTTAATTCTTATCACTGACAGTTGATGATGAGTGATTTATTTTTTCTTCTTTGTACTTTCTACATTTTTTATATTTTTCTAAAATTAACATGAATTAATTTGTTATCAGAAAAATGTTTTAAGAAACCCCTGAAGCAGGTCAGGAAGCAAGTGCTCGGATCTTAGCTAGAGTTGTCCTGATATAATCTAATGTATTCCATCTTCTCTTTGCATCCCTTTCATTATCTTAAAATAGGACTAAACCTGCAAACTTGCCATCTATAGTAAATGTGAGCATGTATTGAAAAGTATAAAAAGCCATGAAAATGAAAACATGTAGTTATCTTAAGTAACATTTACCTTCAGGTTTTCTAGACTTCTTCCATATTAACTAGTTTACCCAAATTGTCAAAGAAATTACTAAGCCAAACAGTTTACAGGTTCAGGTTCATTGTCCCTGGATAGGCACCAGGTTTATAACAGGCCCAAAAGGCTACTCCTTTTAGAAATCCAAGGTCAGAAAGACCTGTGGCTTTTACTCTTGGTGGGCATTATTTTTGATAAGTGATCAATCGCACTGTTGCAAAGGAGCTCCGGGGAACATGTTTATAGAGTCTCTCCTTTTTCCTCAGGCCTCTAATAGTATATTCTGGTTACCTGTGAAATATCCTTTTGAAAAATAGCCTCTTTGGAGATGCAAGCTCAATATGTGGAGAGAAAACAAGTTTGAGACCACTTAGCTGCACAACAATAACTGAAATCAAATAAAAATGAGCAAGCTGTTTTCCTTTCCACTTTTTCACAATGAAGTTTTCTCACCAGTAGAGGATCAGTGTATGAGGGTTTAGCCACAAGCTAAGTTAAAGGAGTTGTAATAAATTCTGAATGCGATGATTTAATGAGGGGAGAGGGAATAGTAACCAGAGGAAAGTCTTCAAATAGCAGCACGTAGAGTATCTGCAGAAGACCTGCATAAATGGAAAAAATGTAATGACTGCATTTTAATTTTTAATTTACTAATTTTAATTTTATTTAATAATTTTAATTTAATACTTTGTGGTAATTAAAACCCTTTTTAAAATAACTTTAATGAAGTGTCACTTATACAACATGAAATTAATTCATTTTAAGAGCATTATTCAATAATTTTTGGTAATATACAGAACTTTGCAATCAGCACACCAATTGAACTTCTTTTTGAGGCTTAACATATTTGATTGGCTGAGTGAAACCTTAATAACATAATATAAGGGGACATGTGTGTATGGTTGAAAACAGAACATAGATGGTATTTATTCAGAATTGAATCTGTCTTGCCAAGAATTGACTATGAAGGAAAGTAGCTTCTACAAAGAGAAAGCTGTTCATGTTCTTAAGAGTGATAAGTCCCAACTAAGGGTGACCCCCCCACCTCATTTCAGGGTATATTTGACAATGTCTAGAAATATCTGTAGTTATGACAATGGTGGGTGGGGTGCAGAGGGGAGTGTTGTGGTAAGGTGGGTAGCGGGTAGATGCTAGTGACATCTGGTGGAGAGAAGTCAGGGATGCTGCTGAACATCCCACAAGGCATATAATATCCAATATCCTCCCCACCCATATATATAACAAAGAATTATTTCTGCCCCAAATGTCAAAAACCCCGAACTTGGGACACTCTCCTGTAAACTGATATCGTGCATTTGCTAGTCCCTACCATAGACAAAGTATCAGACAAGATCCATATCTTCTCCAATCATTTCATTATAATAAAAAGTCGTGTGGTCACTTTCAAGCACTTAAGGGTCCACTCTAAGCAAATAATCCAGTAATTCTAGTCTCATCTGCTTAAATATCAGAAGTACAAGCTCCTTCAGAGGAAACATTTCCCCACGGAGCTCAGACCTACTGAAAACTGGTTGGAACGAGGCATGGTTATCTGAGTCTTCCTTCCTTAATTATCTTGCTCTCTGGTTCCTGAGCTACCATTTCCATACCCTTTAAGGTCTAGCCCAAGTGGACAAGGAGTTACATGAATGATAAGTTGCAATTAGCAACAGTGATCTTTTCCTGGCCTGGTGATTGTGGTATGATACTCTCTTGTGATGTTGGTCAGTGCAGTGAGTTGCAGTTTTCAGTTAGTCATGGGATCACAACCAATACTCTTCAGTGTATTTATTGTGTTAGGTGATTTTGCCCATCTGTGGGCTAATGAAAATATCCTGAGCCCATTTAAGGTAGGATGGGCTAATTTATGATGTTCAGTAGATTAGGTATATTAAATTCATTTTTCCAACTTTGGATATTTTCAACTTACAATGGATTTACTGGGATGTAAGCCTAACATATGTTCAGGAACATCTGTACACCTATGATTTGATATGATGTGAGATTTATTTGTCAAATAAGTTTTAGAAATACTGTGTTATATAGCATTGAAAAAATCCTTGTAAAATAGTCCCAATCTACACAATCTTCTGATAAGGAAAACTTTTCAAGTTATATAATCGAGGGGTTTCTCAACATATTAGGCCACAGAGTACTTTACAGACATAGTAAATATCATTAACATTCAATAAGACTACTTTTATTTGTCAGACACATTTTAGAAAAGGGATAATTCATAGAAATAAAGATATAAACACTTCAATGAAGGGCATGTAGTCTGTTGCCATTGCTGCAGCAAAGTCAAGGACATATTTGCACTGAAAGGTATCTATGACATTTGGTAGTAATCTGCAGTGGTTAAGAGCTCAGACAGTGCTGGTAATTACCCCATAGGACTTCTTGCAGGATAGAAAGAGTAGCTGTATACACTGCTTAGAGCAGTACCTGGCCCATAGTAAGTACTGTTCTGTGGTATTCTTTGCTTGGCAATTTTAGTTGCATGTTGTAGCAGAATCTTGATGTCTAGAGGCAAAAGAGTGGGTAGACAGTGATAAAGAAATAATCAAAGATTCAGCTTCTATGGCATATCTTTCTATTGATATTATAATTTTGTCAAATTTTAAGTTAAAATTTTATTAAAAATAAAAAATATAACAAGTAGAAAAGCACACAAACTCAATCGATACAAAGTGAACAGACCCATGTAACTATCAACACGGTCCAGACAGCACCTGAAAAGCCCTACTCTTGCCCCTTCCCGAACACTCTCCAACCCTCCTCTTCAAAGCTAACCATATCCTAACTTCTGACACCATGTTTAACTTTGCTTTTTTTAAAACTTTATATAAATGTAATAATGTATTCTTTTGCACATGACTTATTTTGTTTATTATTATGTTGGTGAGAATCACTCATGTGATGTGGTGATGATGGTGGTAGTGGCAGTGGTGGTGGTGATGGCAGCAGATTGTTCTTTTCCACTGTTCCTTAGTATTCCATTGAGTGAGCATGCCACAATTGATTTGTCTATTCTACAATTAATACAAATTTGTTTTTTTTTCCAGTTCGGGATTGGTAAGAATAATGATATTATATACATCCAGCTACATGTCTTGTGGTAAAACAGTATCAAATTTCTGTTGATATTTGCCTATGAGTGGAATTATAAACTATGCATATATTCAACATTAGTAGAAAAATCCAAGTAATTATATCAATTTACACTAAAAATTGTAGCAATTTACTCTCTACCTAGCATTCAGGAGTTTCATTCTCCCATCATCAGCACTTCATATTGTCAGTGCTTTTACTTTTAGCCATTTGGGTGGGAATGTAGCAGTATTTTATTGTGGTTTTTATTTTTATTTTCCTGATGAAAAATGAGGTTGAATACATTTAAATATGCTTATTGTCCATTTGGATATATTGAAATGACCTCATCCAGTCTTTGCCAACTCTCCCATTTGATTGTGTATTAGGCCCCATTTATATGCCCTTGCCTTTAACTCACTCCTTTAAACCCCTAACTTTGGGGCCCTTAGCTACTTGCTTACTGAACAGCTCAAACTACCAATGCTGTTGCCTCTTTTCTTAAACCACAGGCTGCCTAGGGTTACCTCAGAGTAAGCACTGCCTCTTCCATGCCTACCATGCTGGATATGCAGCAGTCCTGGTCCTGAAACACAACCCTACCAGACAACTGTAGGTCTGACTTCCCCACCCCCTCTCTGGAGGTTCCCTATAGGCTACCTGGAAAATTCAGGTGACTTACCATGGAAATGTAAAAAAGTTAGTGCCCTAATGTGACAATGAGAGGAGATAAAAGGAGATCAGCATACAAGTTCTTCCCCTCCCCTCCTCTTCATACACTTTTCTAGGTTTCTCTCTGTGTCCAGTCTGAGCAATCAGCTATGTTTTCATATAAAGCTATGGGCATCTAGGCATTTGTTTTCCTGCCTCTTTTTCCCATTTCCCTCCTTTTTGCTGCCCTTGAATTTTTACCTTCCAATAAAGCATTACCCCATTAGCTTTCTTTCTGGGTCTATTTTCTAGGAAACCTGGGCTATTTATTTAAATGGATGAATATATATCCTGATATAGATTCTTAATTAGTTATGTGTATTGCAAATATTTTCTCCCATTATGTAACTTGCCTTTTAATTCTTATAATGGAGTGTTTTTTTTTTGGTTAACAGAAGTTTACATTTTAATATACTGCAGTGAATCAGCCATTTTTTGCTTATGGTTCATGCTTTTATGTCCTAAGAATTCTTTTCCTACCCCAAATATATAAAGACACTTTATTACCTTCTAGAAGCTTTGTTCACATTTGTATCTACAATATAACTAGGATTGTTTTTTATAATAGGGATGGATATATATATATATATATATATATATATATATATTAACAATGTTTAACACAATCACCATTTACCCTTTATCTACTGCTCTCAAGTAACTTTTTGGTCATATATTAACTGTAAAAATATGTATGAGTCTCTTTCTGTATTCTGTTCCATTGTCCATTTGTCTATCTATGAGTCAGGATCATACTGTCTTAATTACTATAGCTTTATAAGAATTGTTCAGATTGCTAGTGTAAATACTCCAAATTTGCTGTTCTTTTTCAAGCTTGTTTTTTGACTATTTGAAGCCTTGGGATTTTCATTGAAGTTACATTGAATACAGAGCAATTTAGGGGAGACCTGATATTTTCACAATATTATATCTTTCAGTCCATGAATTCATTTGTATAGGTCTTCTTTCATTTCTTTCAGTATCGCTTTGCTTACTTCTATAGGCTTCCCTCCTCTCCTGGATGTTGGCCCCACAAGCCTTTGTTGGCTTTATAGCTTCCCAATGTCTTTAAAAGTTTTACTATTTTGTTCAACTCATATAGTTGTTCTTGGTGGGAGTATTGGTCTGAAACCAGCTAGTCTGCAATTTTCTTCAAGTGAAACTCTCTCAACCTCTCTATTTAAATAATTAAATGTTATTTAATTAAATAATCAATTCTTGTTACTTACAGTAATCATGTTCTGCAAAATCACCACAAACACTGGATTAGCAAATAAGGACTCATTGCCCCTAGGAGAAATCTAGGGTTGGATTCCCATAAGCCTTTGTTCATACATTTTCATCAACTGGTAAACACAAAACCTTGTTGTATGTGCATTTAACACATATTGCTGACTCATTAACACTGAACTCACAGACAAAGGCACTATAACTTATGTCTGAATGAAGCTTACCTAACACATTTATTTCTCCATAAGGCACATCACAACCTTCTTGTACTCAGGAACACTAGACAGCAGTTTTAAGCACAATGTTCAAGGTATATTTTGGACAAAGAAATCATCAGCAAAAAGTATAAAAATGTGGAAAACATGGCACTAAATAGACCTTAAAAGCTATACAGTATGAGAGCTAAACCAAGAAGTAAAAGCATGACCTTGTTTGACCTCAGCTGGGAACATACACAGAAGACACCTCAATTTATTTGTTTGTTTGTTTTTGCTGCTCTACACATGTCCATGATGCAATATTGATTTGGGAATCACAAATAAATTATATGAGGTAGCAAATTCAAAAATACAGAATCAATGACTAACAAGGATCAGTTGTATTATTTAAATAAAATTAGATTGTCTTTAATAAACTGTGCTATAATAAACTGTAAATTAAAGGATTGTAAATTTCAAGATAAATTTATATAGCTCTCATACACCTGGGTATGTCCAACTTCAATTTAACTCATTTATTCCAGAGTTTCTCTACCTTTCTGGTTCTGTTTCTAAACTTTTAAAAAGCATCATTATTATCCACTTTGACAACATTTCAACTCCCCATCTAAATGTTACTCTCCCAGCCTGGAGGATTCTTCCCCACACTTTCAGGATCTTCCAAAACTCCTCCTGTGTTTTCTTCCCTGAGGCATAGCAAAGGGTGGGCACTAACAACCTGCCAGAGGTCACCTGCCCTCTTCACCTTTGATTTAGCATTTTCCCTTAAACCCCAAGCCCAGTGAAGGATCATTCAGCTAGCCTCTCTCACAAGCTAACAGCAGAGAATGAAACCCACATGCCATTCCCAATGTAAAATATTTTTGGTACCTCTTCATTCCTTTTCTGTGATAGATATAAACTGTAAAATCCTTGGCTATCACCTGGGATTCTTTGTATATAGTAGGAAGTAGCTATTATCTCATAAGACTTCTCCTAATGTTATTATAGAAATAAATATTAAACAGCAAAAGAAGGGAATGTGATTAAGTAATGAAGGAAGAACAAGGTCACAATTTTATTCTGTGCTCTTGTAAGCTGTTACTGTTAGTTTGTGACTAACGGAATCCAAGGATTCTCAAACAAGAACCCAGAGACATGTAAGATAGATGCTAGGTTTATGTAATAATCATCCCTGGGCATGTTTATTAGTTATAGAGAAGACAAGTGGTTATTTATTGCATTTCTAACTTCCAGGTATTTATAAAGTACTAGAGGCCCAGTGCATGAATTCATGCACCAGTGGGATCCCTTGGCCTGGCCTGCGGGATTGGGTTGACACTGGCTCTCTAATATCCCCTGAGGGGTACCAGCCAGGCCAAGGGGCTCCACTGGTGCACAATTGGGGCCAGAAAGGGATTAGCTAGCCAGGGAGAGGCCACAGGAGGGCTCCAAGGTGTGTCTGGCCCATCTCGCTCAGTCCCAATTGGCCAGACCTCAGCAGCAAGCTAACCTACTGGTCAGAGCATCTGCCCCCTGGTGGTCAGTGCACATCATAGCGAGCAGTTGCACAACTTTAGCATATCATTAGCATGTTATGCTTTGATTGGTTGAATGGATCACTGGACACTTAGGATATTAGGCTTTTATTATATAGGATTGCTGCTTCTATTTATAGCTATAAATCTTGTTGGCCTTTTGTACAGTGTTGTGTTACTCTTTCTAGTAATTAAATATAATGTATGGAGAGGAATTGGTGTGATTACAACTAAGTAGAGGCCATTCCCTTTAGCTGGTTTTAATGACCCAGTGAAAATTCTAACCCAGGCACTTTGTTATCTTTTGCAAGATGTTAACAGTTGCTACTGGTCTCTACACAAAGGGGAGAGAAACTTTTAATTAGTTTTGGAAATGTTGATTTAAATAATGTTAAACAGCTTTCTGTGCTGCTGTACTCATGCTCTTTAATATGTTAATGTGTATTGTGTGCCTCCAGAAGGAGATTGCAGTGTGCTGAAATTTCAAATGAATTTAACTGCAAACCCTTTCAAGCAACATCTTGCAGGAATAATGCTATGAAAGGCTCAGATTTGGAAATACGGCTCAAGAATATGACCTACATTCCATTTGTAGGCTTAGAAATGCCAGTGGAGGAAAACAGGTGATTAATGATTGACATGAGCTGCATCTATTTGTTATTGCTGCATCTATCTCCCTAGGATATCTTAAAACTTGCTAAAACAGTTGAGTTGTTTGCTCACCTACTTTATGAAACCACACCATGAATGGAGCAGATATTATGAGATTCAGGGATCACTACAAGGAAAGCTTCCTCAGCCATAAGGCAAATTTAGACTCTGGGATATAAACAGAACATTTAAAAAGCTCCTTCCAGGTTGTTAATATCAAAAGGAGCCCGTTGCCAATAACAAGATTCTTCTTTAAGTCCTCATTTTAAATGTCTTTACAGTAGCAAAACTTCATTTCAACACATTTGAAATAAAATACTCTAAATAATTATTACCCTGTCTTCTCAAACTGAGTGTACAAACCCTATTTAGCCCTTCCCTGCAGGCTGTGTCATTTTGTGACATTTTGTGCTGAAATCTGTGCTGCTCCAGGCTCAATATATGTTGGCTGTTCACCCCAACCCTAGAGAGTCCCAGGTTGCTCTTTCTGAAGTTACTTTCTATTCTTACCTCCAAGTTTCTTCCTTCTTATTCTTCCTTCTTCACACCTTTCTCTGGGCTGTGTCCAATCTGGTGGGCCCTTAGAAACCACATTACTTATTGCACTTGTTAGTATAGGTAGTGACTTAGAGACAGTGGGCCCTGAATGAGCACCTGAATGAGAAGTTGCACTTCTTTGATAAGAAAGAACTAACTTCTCAGAAAACTTTAATTTTTTCTAACCCGGCAACTATTCAGTCAACAAATATTACTATGGCTTAGCTATGTTTTGGGTATTCAGGATTGCCTATTCAGGATTGCCAGAAAAGTATAAAATTAATATTTTTATTCATTTAAAAATTAGGCATGAAAGAAAAATGGCAGACTAAACCCTTTCCTTTACTGTATAGTAGTTCTAGCTAATACAGTTAAACAATATTCTATAGGTAAAATTGAACTTAAATCACACTTTAGTGATATCTTTAATAATATGTGTATATATACAAAGGTGGACAAAAGTAGTTTACAGTTTTAATACAAATAAATAATATAATAATAAATAATTCATGAATAAACTCTGTTTTTCATACTCATAACTATAAACCTACTTTTGCCCACCTCTGTATATAGTGAGATATATTATAAATATAATTATATTCAGTATTTTTTTTTCATTTTCTTTATGATAATCTTAACAAAAAAGCAAACTTTGTATCTTTCATTTCCCTTATTTAAAAAAAATAGCACATTGGAATACCTTTCTTTTTATCCACTTCCATTTATTTATTTATTTATTTGAGTTTTTATTGATTTCAGAGAGAGGAAAGAAGAAGGAGAAATACACACACATCAATCATTAGAATCATCAATCAGCTGACTCCTGAGGATGGAGCCTGCAACCTGGGCATGTGCCCTGACTGGAAATCAAACTGTGACCTAGTGGTTCATGGGTCCATGCTCCACCACTGAGCAACACTGGCCAGAACCTTTTAATTTTTTAATAATATCCCAAGAACACTTTTAAGAGAGTATTTTAAGGGAAAGTATTTAGGGGAGGCAGATGGAAGCCTCCATTCACACTTTACGAAGTCCAGAACATTAGTGTGGGAGTGCCAACGTGGCATTTCCCGATAACAGAGCTAATGCTCACAACCAAACTTGTCATTTCTCTGCATGTTAATGTCTCAATTCTCATTTCAGCAGCCAAGAACACCCAGATCTTTGTTTTAAGTGCAAAGCCCTGCCGATGGACCAACTTTGTTCAGGCCTCCAGCACATTGTTGGTGCCTCATGACCTGGAAAAAAAAGCCCATTGTATCTGAAAATGTTAACATTTCAACACAGGAGAGGACAGTGGGTACAAACCAACACAGAGTCATCTTTCTTTTGTACTGGATTTGGTTTCTGAATTCCTTCCTGGGAAAGAGTTCCGGCTGTAATTTTCCCCTGGCCAGCGAGGAGGATAACATTCACATCTCCCATCCGCTTTGCCTCCTCTTTTACATTTACAGCAGAACACACTATGCCTTGTATTATGGAATCTTTTGTGTTTGAGGCATCCTCTGCACCAGACTGCAGACTGAAGGCAGGATCGGGGTTATGTCTGTGCACTCTGCTGTTTGTGGCATGACACAGTGAGCTCTTTCAACAGGTCCTGTGACCCGTATTCTCATAAGATTCAAGCCAACAATTTTCTCTTTCCCTGAATCATTATTATGCACAGTCATGGGTGAGATTGATTGATTCATTTCCATTCATTCATTCATTCATTCATTCAAGATGCATTAGGCATCAGACACTGGTACTTACTTACTTACCAGAAAGCCCCAGCACCTAATGCAATGCCTGGGGCTGAATGTGTCTCCAAAAACTGAAGCAGTGAGTGAATGGGCTGTGTTTTGCTTATAGGTAACATGATCTTTATCAAATGATAGGTGAAAGATTTGAAGAAAAACGAAACTAATTTTAACTTGTCTCGTACCGGTGAAATAAATGTGTGTCTTTTATGCAAAATCTGAAATCTGTATCTCTTATCCTCCTCCAGATTAAAATAATTAGCCTTCAGAGTAACAAAAATAAATCTCAACCAGCCCCCCTTCATTCTTCAGCACTTATTGAATATGTACCATGTCACACACACAGGGAAATGAGCTATTCCAGATCTTGAGTGCCATGAAGTCAAGCATGGCCACACCTTTGCTGAGAATGGGGTGTGACTAATGAAGCAGCATGTCTGAACTGGAGCAGAAGCCACAGAGAACCTCACAAGATTTTGCCCATTTGCTCCTTAAATGTCTCTAATCCTGTCTTCATTACGTGTCATGTACTTGCAGGGTGGTGAATTCGGTTCTTTAACCACTAGACATGTTGCAGAGAAGCAGGCTTGCTAAAAGAAACTACATAAAAATTGTTATGTATTGCTAATCAGGTATTCAGTATTGACCCTCATGTTCTATGTAACCCTATGCCCAAAAAACAGGAATGTTAGTGCACAGAGGTTGGCTTGTGTGGCTACAAGTGTCTGTCATGTCATCTTATCCTAATTGTACAACAAACACATGTGACATTTAATCAAAACATATGATGATGAACATTATTAGCTGATTTAAAGTTTAGAAAGCACTTGCACATATGTGCTCTCATGTATGTCATCCTCTGTTGTCATTAATTATTAGTAACTCGGAAATTAACAACTTGTGAATAAACAAAATTCACCTCTATTATTTTGTGCTGTTAGGTAATATCAAAACTTTAATATTACAAATGCTTTAAATTTTCAAAGCCTAATGATCATTCCAGCTCTACAAATTGCTGCTCCTCTCTCATTATAAATGACTAAAATTTTATTTTCAATGCATAAAGCTTATTTGTAATTTACTTGGAAATTTAGTTATTAAATTTATTTCTGAATATAAAATGAAATTCCTGAGTATATGCTTTCCACAATATAGTTCAAAGTCCATGAAATGTTTTTCCACCATGAACACATCTATCTATCATACTGCTTACCAAAGTCATGTTTAAACTACCTTGCTAAGAAAAAATATTTTGATGTTCCATCTTCATAATTTTACTCACACAAAGTAAGTAAAGTTGGGTTTAAATATGCCTCGAGAATGCCCTGCCTTTCATATTACTTGGCAGTATTTGAAGACTTTCAAAAGGATTTTCTCTCCAAGGTCTTACTCTATATTACTTGAAAATGCTTATGGGATCATTGATCTACTATGCCCAATAATCAAGGGTATTTCCTTTGATTTTTAAAAATATGTATTTTTATTGATTTCAGAGAGGAAGGGAAGGGAGAGAGAGTTAGCAACATCAGTGATGAGAGAAAAATCACTGATTTTCCTACTGGGGATTAAGCCCACAACCCGGCCATGTGCCTTTGACCAGAATCGAACCTAGGACACTTCAGTTGCAGATTGACACTCTATCTACTGAGCCAAACCAGTTAAGGCTCCTTTGATTTTAATTTGTGTTGTCACAGCCATAACTATAACAATTGTGTAGGTCATTACTCTATGCATTTTCACCTACTTTCTTCATTACATTATACATATGCATCCTTTTTTTTTCTTCATGACACTTTCATTTTAGGCTATTCTGTTTCTTTTGGAACAAGGCAGTATATAAAGAGCAATGAACCAAAGGACAATGTGAAGGCAAAACTATCAATTATTTCTGTTGAAAATAAATTGGGGGGAATATTGCCCTTTACGTCCCTTTGGGAATATTATAAAAAATAGTTTTGAAATCTCTTTTGGAGCCTTAAAGATATAAGCTGCGAAAGTAAGTATTGCCTTATGAAAGTGTTATGACTGCCTGCTGTGAGTCCAGACACTGCTTCTTCCTCTAGACTGGCCCTTCTCATCTCATTATCAGTCCTATGTATCTGGACCATCACCATAATTTAGGACAGAATCAGAAGTCCTGCCCTATAGTCAGGTTGTGCAGTAACTCTTGGCTAAGAGGAAAATGAGAAGAGTGCATGTATACAGGTTGATCTAAGTGAACATTTGTGTATAGTGGCAAAAGACTAGAAATTTGTGTTAAAAGATATTTGTCTATACTTCCAAGTTTTGGGCTATAACTTATATGTTTTTGAGGTAAAATATGTACTTACTTGATTATTCTTTAATTTTAATAACCTATTTATGTAATACTCTGTTCTCTTCTTTTACTATTTTTTGTGCCCTGCAATTCCAAATTTAATTACCTGTTATGTGTTTTTTTACATTTGGACTCTCTGTAAGAAGATTTTAAACCATAACCAACAATTGTATCTTATTTATTAGATTTTCTAGAGATTTATGTCTTGCCCTTTAATAAGTTGGATTATATTTATATCATAAAAGTTATGATTCCCATACTTGGAACTTGATTTTGCTTTTTCGATAAACTTATTTTTAAGGGCCTTTTCAACCCTGAGATTCTCTGAACTGTTTCTTTTGTCCAAGCAAGAAAAGGGCAATGAGAATTTATGCAGTGCTTACTTTTATATTCTTTATAGATAGATACTTTAAGGCACTTATAATGCTGCAATAGTATAAATAAGACCAGTCTCTTCAAGTATATATTTATGCAGTGGTCCATTCATTCATTCATTCATCCTTTCAACATTAAGTAACTTAAAAAAATAAACAGCTTTATTGAAATATCTTAATGCAAGTGCAATGGTAACAACTATTTCTACTGTGATAAAGCAGAGAGGATTCTTAATCAGAGGAGTTCACAGTCTAGTAGAGATAAATACACAATTAACTATGTACCATAAAGTGGAATCATTAATATGGTCTAAGCATCTATGGGGTGCATTGGAGCATAAAAGAGTGAGTGATCAGTTATCCCTGAGGTGTAGATAACAAAAAGTTTCACAGATGATATAATGATTCAGTTGAGTTTTGTAAGACAGCAGATTCCCAAAGGGCTCGAGGAAGGGAAGAAAAAGAGCAGTTGGGACAGAGGGGAGAGTACAAGAAAAACCAAAGAACGTGAACCAATATGAACAGTTTAGGGCCTGGGAAGTAGCTCTATGACTCAAATGTGAGGTGTGAACATAGTAAGAGTTGAGTAAGGAAAGAGATGGAAAAGGGCTCTGAATATCACAATAAATTTGAACATAAACCTTTAGGCACTGTGAATCTGTTGAAGAATATGAACAGATTTGTGTGAGAAACACTGTTTTAATAAATAAACAATAACTATAAGATTATTACCTCCAGGAATGACAAGTCATCTTTGTAGGCCACAACACAATATGGTGACAGTTTCCTTGCTATCCCTCAGTCCTTTCCTATTGCCTCCCATGGCCTGGCCCTTTCTCTCTCTAGCAAAATCACATTTCCTGTTCTCAGGGCACTACTCAGGCACTGGCCTTGACTTTAGTTCCTTTCACTGACTTTCCCACAGAGGGATAGTACATTTGCATCCCTTATCCAAGCTCCATATTGGTAGTAAGTTTGTGAGTTAGGCACACATTTCCCAAAGCCATTTGGACTGCTTTCATTCCCAGTGGCTTGGAATTGGGAATGGATTCAAGAGACTTGTTCAGTCCAAATTTTATCAGAAGCTTCCGCTATCCTCAGGCTGTTCTCACACTGGTAGAAGTGAATAAAAAAAAGCAAGTATGCCTTTCAAAAACAGTTACTTTTACACTTATTGTGATGTGCTCAGTAAGAGTTTAGGTCCCTGCAATGCCAAAATAAAGGCTATTCTAAAGAGTTACTCAATGTGCGGCACTTGCCAGGAATTATAGTCAAGCAGGGGTATCCTCAAAGCTAACAAAGGTCTGAAAATTGGAATTAATGCTTTGTCTTGTCTTGAGCTGTTAATTATCTGTGGTTTAATGATAACTGCTGAGACAGCTTGAGCCTTGCTATATAATTTCCCAGCCTGACCCTCTTTGACCTTCACAAGAGATGCTATTAAGGCCCTGTGAGCTAGTACGCAAAAAATATAAAGAATTTTATCTTAGGTTATCAGCATAATTTGGAAACCAATGTTTGTTTAATTTTATAACCCATTAGGATATTCTGCCTTTTCCCTTCACTAAACAATAAGTTCTTCTCCCAGCTGGAAACACCAACCTACAGATTTTATAACTGTTTTTGGAATTTGCCTTTGGGAAAACAGTTTCCTTTCTAAACCTCAGCCTAAACTTTTTGGCACTTTTACTAGTACTCTGAGACTCTTTGGAGCTATTTGCACAACTGTCCAAAATAATCAAAGATCTCTGCAAGGAACTGTTGGAAAATCAGGGTCTAATTCCAACCTTGATATTCTCTATCCCTTGTGCATCTCGGCTTTCTCACCTGTCAAAAAGATTAGTCAGAAGGTCTGCTTAGCTCTAAAACGTTCCGTGGTGTTAGGTAGTGTTTTGCCCTGCTCTGTCACAGAGACAACTATTGTAAACTAGAGAAATTGGTATTAACATGATATAAATCTCATGGTTTAGGCATTATTCCCTACAAATCTCATCATTGTTATTTGGCAGGGGTAATCTTTTAATTAAAATCTACCTAATCCAATCCAAGAGTGATATACAATGCACATGTTAGGTTTTCATTAATAAATGTTAAATTATCTTAATACTGCACAAGGAACATCAGTTGTGATTTAAGAGCTCTATATCTTTGTTTCTTTTATTCTGGAAAGTACTCACTGTCCCTATCCATTCACAAATTGATTAGTTCTTTTTGTACAATAATTCACGAAAATTCATTTTTAAATTCTTTTGTCTTCCAGCATCTGGTTCTTTATTTTCTGTGACTGCATCTCATAAAAGAAATTGAAGATATGGCAGTTATCTTTTTAACGTAATCAGTATGTGTAGCTGAAGTAGAAAATTCATCCAGACCCCAATATATCGTGAAGGGATTTAGCCTTTCCATGATCAGTTTAGCTAAATACATTTGTAAGATTAAATTACTTGTTACCATTAGGCCATAGAGCTATCTGGGTAGCCTATTCCACAAAGGCATGACAGGCAGATAGAAGTGACCATGTCCCAAACTAGCCACTGTGTGGACACCTTATATAGCAAAAGCATTAGCAACAGCCTATATAAAACAAAAGGTATATCACCCTAAACCTCCTACCTTGTTACTGTTTTGGTTTCTGTCTCTTTTTCTAGAGCTTGAACTTCATCTCATTTTTCTTTCCAGAAATATTCTTAGTTTCTAATGATCTTTCTTGTGACATATCAATTGTATTTTTTTATTTCTGTTTCATCCTTTAAACCACCTGCTGTCTGGTCCACTTGACCAGTAATGGATTTGATAAGACGGGACATTTCCCTGTGTGATGAGCTTTCAATGAAGTCACTCTCCCATTAAACTCTTCATTCCTAATTTAAGGTTATCTAATACTTTTACTATCTCCAATCATATTTGCTCTCTCCCAGATGCAGTGCTTCTGAGATTAACCCTTTAATTTCTAGGATATTTTGAGAGATAGTTGTGGTCTATCTCTTTTTGTAAGTTATAAATATTTAACTTTCTGAGACCCTACTCTATCTATAAAATATAACCTCAGTGCATGTCCCCTCAAAATAGCTTGTAGTGCAGTAAATTAATCCAATATAGATTTTTTTTCAAAAGAAGTATAGATGTTATCATAATTTAAACATACACACAAGTATAATTATTATATTTAGTAAACCCTTATGTACCCACCACCCAACTCCAGTGTTATGAACTCTCGGTCAATCTTGCTTCATTAACTCTATCACCCACTTTCTTTCCTTGTGTATTACGTATTTTGAGACTAGACATATCATTTCACCAATAAATATCGAGTTTTAAAATATCCTATCTAATAAAAGAGTAGTATGCAAATTGACCACAAGCCACGCCCACAAGCCAATCAGAGTGAGCACGCAAATTTACCCAACCAAGATGGCGGTTAATTTGCATATCTGCATGCAGAAGAAAGCCAAGCACTGCAGAAGGGAGCAAAGCTGCAGAGAAATAAGCAAGCGGGGTTGGGGAGAAAGGAGGGAGCAAGGCAGAGGAGACAAGAGGAAGAGAGGCAGCAGAGAAGGAAGCGAGGCAGCGGAGAAGGAAGGGAGCTTTGCTCAGGCCACAGGAAGCTCTGTTCTTGCAGGAATCTTCCTGCAACGGATCTCTAGTAAATATATAATAAGTATTAGAATCTGTAACATTTTAATATATGTAACATTTATAGATAAAGTAGAAAATTATCTAAAAATTTTCTTCATTCATAAATACTGGGAAATTTTTGTACTCAATTTGTTTATTACAGATACTGGGAATTATCATAGGTCATCTTTAATTCATCAGTTTATAGTATTAGATAATTCTAATTAAAATATCAGGCATGGCTGAAACCTGTTTGGCTCAGTGGACAGACCATCAGCCTGCAGACTGAAAGGTCCCAGATTCTATTCTGGTCAAGGGCATCTACCTTGGTTGTGGGCACATCCCCAGTATTGGGTGTGCAGGAGGCAGCTTATTGATGTTTTTATCTCATTGATGTTTCTAACTTTCTGTCCTTCTCTCTTCCTCTCTGTAAAAAATCAATAAAATATATTGTAAAAATAAATAAATAAATAAATAAATAAATAAAATATCAGGCATGAAGAAAAAGAAAAATTAGTATTCCATCCAGATATTAATTATTGTAGTTTCATTTCAAATATCTTGAGCATTTAAGGTATTCCTCTAGTTTTTCAGTGCTTGTAAGTTTTTTTGTAGATAGATGTGCCTATTCAGAATGGTCTAGGTGGTAGAAAATATTAAGGATTTTAAAAACCTCTCTGAAAACTTAATAAGTGTCAAACATAATAACAAGATGTAAGTAGTGTGCACTTGAAAATTTCATAAACAACAGAAAATGCAGCAGTGGGCTCTTAAGAGCCCGTCCCTACATGTGTTTGAACTGGTATATTGAACTGTCATCATGCTGCTAATGTTTTGATAGTACTTGAAACTTTTCAAAGTGCTTTCATGGTTAATATCTCATCTGATGATTAGCACACCTCAGAGATAGGAACTAATGTCATCTTCCCTGGGCTCACGAAGAAATAGAGGCTCTGAAAAGGTAAGGATCTTCCCAAGTCCCAGTCCTAGTGCCTGACTACCTGGTAGAGCCAACACACAAAATGATATTGTTTGACTCCAAAATTTATGCTATTTTTTTATTTCAGATGCACAGTCTTAGCAGCAAGGTCCAAACACTTCAGTGTGTCCTGTTAAACCAAAGTAGTGCTAAGACGTAAGCCTTGTTGAAGACATAGACCCTCAAGGTCTATTGTAAGAAGTAATGTTGTCATGACACTACTGTCATATCGCAAACTGGCAAGTGCTATACTATAAATGTTAATAATATCATGACAATTCTACATGACAGCCCAAATAGACACAGGCCTGAGTCCTGGAGAGGCCCAATGCTGCATTTTATATTCTTTACAGAATTCTCAATTGTGCATAATCTTGCATTTTTATTCTCATGCTCAATTTTCTGCACTGCAAAGTGCCCAAAACAGTGCCCAGTACATGGTAGGTGATCAAGGAACATTTGTTGAATAAATAAATGTATGAAAAGTGATAGCAGTGTCCTTGGCCCTTGTACCAAATGCATAGGCATTGCTTTATAGAGAAATGCTTCATGAGATGCAAACACTGACTGTAGCAAACCAGAGTGGTGCAGGCCCAGAAAGCCTGTGGGATGGCCCCTCGTCCCTATGACCCAGGTATCCATTCACCCCACAGCCTAGGGCAAACCTCAGCTGGGTCCTAAACTTCCCTAATAGCTAGACAATCCCCCTGAAAATGTTCCCCTTATTTCTGTAACAGTTTCCAAAGTGTTTTCACAGGCATTGCCGTGAACCTCAAAACAACTCTGAAATGAAAAATTCCAGTCCCTGCAATTTACAGGGCTCTTCTCTAAAGTCCTTTCCCTTTCTGGTGCTGTGATTCTGAAGGATATATTCTCTCCTCACTTGTAAAATATGGACATGCACGTATAGGTCATGAATTACTTCTCAACTTTTAAGCTGTTGTAAAGCAAAATAGACTTTACTATAGTAGTTTTCTGTATGTCTTATTTTTAATTTTGGTTCTAGATAATATTCTTGATTGATGTGTATATGTATGTGGGGGGGGCGTTTGTATGGCTTTACATCATAAATGACTACTTACCTGCAGACATACACTTGTACATTACACCATACAAGAAAACTTGTATCTTTGCAGCTTAACCAGGAGCACATATTAGTGTTGAAATTTGATGGAATGGCTTATGGACACCCATTCATTCTGTCTATTGTTCATGCTCTCCTCCACCTGTCCCAACAAGATTCCCAAGTTCCTGGATATCCATGACCCAATTTGCCTGACAATGTAGTACTATTTCCTCTGTGTGAAGTAAAGCCTTAAGGATGCTATAACTTCTGGTATTTTCCAGTAGAAAAAAATCCTTGCTTAACTCATCATATTTTTCAACTTCTGTTAAAATAACTGAGAGGCTTAGAATGGTTTTCATAAGACCTCTTTTGTATCCCAGGCCTTCTTTGGGGGGAAAAAGAGAAAGAACCCTTTGATGTAAATCTTTTTGATGTAATCCTTTTCTAATATTAATCTTATTCACTCTGTGTCAATCTTTAATTACCATTAGCCCTTAAATCTAACCACATGTGGGATTGGGAAGGGAGGTGCTTTGCTACCATAGTAATATGATTCTAGCTGCATGAATTAGTGTTCCCTTTCCAGTAAATAAAAGTACAGGGCCCTAACTGCCCCATTTTTAAGAGATGCACTTTCAATCCCAAAGTCATTAAGCTACTACTGTAAAATATCTAGAGTATACTATGAGCCCTTAGTGGTCACCATGAGGCATCTTGATATTTATGCTATTCTATTATTTGTTAGTAATAATATCATTATAACATATTTCTATGTTACTTTATGATTTATTTTAAAAATTGCTATATAGTAGCCACTCATATTGTTAATTCATTTCAACCTAGCAAAAGCCCCATGAAGCTAACAGGGCTTCCTTTTATGATTGACAAAATTTTGGCTCTAAGTGTTTCAATTATTTGTCTGAGATTCTTTGTGAAAAAATCAGTTCTTCAACCCTATCCCCTGGCATGGCCCATGTGATTCACTAAGCAAATCTCTACAGCATTGTTATACAGCCCTTCCAATTTAGAGGATCTCTGGGGCAATGGAGGGAAAATGGCAGTTGTGGGGGCTACTTTTATTAGCAAATGTGTTATTGCTGTCTCAGGCAATATCCACACCTAGATATTGTAAAAGTAGTCCAAAGTAAGAGACTGTCCTTGGGGAAATAGATAATCCATGTTGCCTCTTTAGCAAAATATGTTGCATGGAGATAGTGCTTGGTGCTTGTTAAAGTGCCATCTTGTTGCAGCACACTAACAGCCTTGTAAGTAATTATAGTGGACTGTATTTTATCAATTTTATTCATGAGCATATTTGGTCATGCAGTTAAGCGACTTACCTAGACACATGAAGGCAATTAACAAGAACCTGGGAAAAGGAACCTGTTCTATTCTTTTTTTGTTGTTCAACTTATTTTCTATTCTACCACATACTGTGGTTAGAATAAAGATTACCAATGTTAACCACTTACATCCTAGTATTGATTAAGAATTAGAATAGCCTGTTTAATTGAAAACCTTTAACCTAATGCAGAAGTAGATTCTCTTAGAACTGGATTTAACCATCAATGAACATGACCATTTTTCACACATATTTGTAGACTAATTTGTTGATTTTTTTTAACAAAACAGACAAATACAAAGCTTGATTCTAAAGAAAGAGGAACAATGTATTAATTTGGAATTATTTTATTTCAAAAGCATAAAATATTGAAGTGACCAAAGTTGAATTGAATTGAACCACAATATTTCTTTTAAGATAATTATTTTTTAAAAATAAAAAATGTGGCACAGCCTCAGTAATAGCTAAAATTATTTCCCAGAAAATAATCAAATGACTTTATTTTTAATCTCATAACTCAAGATATGATCCCATTAATGTAATAGGGGAAATTACCCTATATAGGGTACTTACCCTCTCTCTAGCTATTCCACCAATTTATAAATGACTATTTTAATGTTCTGACTATAACAGGGACTTCTTTCTCTGAAAGATGTTTACTATCATTAATTATCATTAACTTACTACACTTTCAGTCCTGTCTACTACTCTTTTGCCTAAAAAAAATAAATTCTTCATCCCCATGAATAATTAATTTTTAAATATAGTCTTCTAAACCTTTAAGTCATCAGATGTTGAAACTGTGTGGCTAATACATTCTGATAATAAAAAATCTCAGACCTTGCTTCCCATTTTTTCTTATTTTATTAATGTTCCCAAAGAAGGATTAAAGTTATCATCTTGGTGCCCACCTTGTATGTACCTGAAGGAAGGTTGGCAGAAAAATGGTGGCCTATGACAACTTCTTGAAATCAAACTTTTTTATATAATTAAATGAAACTTTGGGACATGGTAAAAACATAGAACTCAGGTTGAAAAAAAATAATTAAGATAGGGTCTGTCTGACTTTGTTAGTCTTCTAACCTTGGGCAACCAAGCCTTTGGCTCTCTGAGCTCCAGGTCTTTATCTGGAATGTAGGGACCATAAAAGGCCTGCCTGGGAGGGTTGTCATTAGGATTAAAACGGTGTATAAGAAACTGCCTAACACAGTGGCTCAAAATAGTTAATACATGCTTGTTTTATGTAACAATCCAGGAGGACATGCAAAGATAATGATCCAAGCTCCTACTCAAATTTTGTTATTGTTAACTTAATTCTTATTACGTAGTTTTTTTAGCTTAAAAAAAACAAATAGCACCACAAGGCCTTTAACACAAAAACTAGAGTCCCTTACCCTCCCCTTCTCACCCCACAGTCCTGCTTCCCATCCATTTCCTACTTAGTTAGCATCTTCTGGTATTTATCTCTTGTTTATAAATAGCTCAGTTACAATTCTACTTTTTTAAAAAAAAAATTTCACAGTTGATATTTTTTACTATGAAAAATTTGATTTAACTATTTTACCCTCCTTTCCCAACACACTCTTTCCATTTACTCCCAATAAAGACTTAGCAGAGTTTTTTTTTAATTCTATATCCAGTGTTTTCATTTTTTATGACTAAGCAAACTTTGCTCACTGCTGAGCCACATAATAATATTGTCTTCTCTCCTGAGCAACCTTAGGTTATTTGTTTTTGTTGCTGTTGTTTCCATATGCAGGGCTTTCCATCTGTCTCTAACCAGTTTTCTCATATCCTCAGCAGCTCTATACAGTATGTCTCAACCCATGTTCCTATCAGTCTGTCTGCTCCAGTCCGGACCATTCTACATGGCTGTCTTGTGCAGCGCTTGGTCTTTCCATCCTCCTGTGAATGCCATCTGCCTCTGTCCTGGGCTTGGTTTCCATGTTTCTTCATATTTATGGAACATATTTTCCATCCTTCCTGCAAAAGGGCATACAGGGGATTAAATTTTGAGATATTTTTGACCTAAAATTTCTTTATTCTATTCTCACACCTGATTTAGAATTATTTTCCTCTCACAATTTCCAGGTAATCCCCTGGCTTTCTAGATTTTATTGACTCTTCATCTTATTTCTGAAATCTAGTTTCCCTTGTCTGGAAGTTTATAGAATCTTCTCTTTTTCCCAGGCCCTTTGGAAATTCTACAGTGTTATTCTTTTGTTAGGTCTATCTTCACCAATTGAACTGAGCATTCAGTGGCTCCTTCTATTTGGAAATTTAAGTTCTGCTATTCTGGGAACTTTTCTAATATCAAGTTTTAATAATTTTTCTTTTGTTCTCTTTTAATACAAATATTTGCTACTGATTCTCTGATTTTCTTATATTGTTTCTCCTTTTTTTGTTCTATTTTCCAAGAAATAACCTCACCTTTATCTGCTAATACTTACTTATTTTATTTATTTTTTAATTTTTGTTGTTATGTCTTTAACTTTCTAATAATCCCTTTTTGTTTCGATATGCCTTTTGTTATGGTCCCTTTTCTTTCATTCCTGAGATTCTTTATTCCTCTGAGACTACTGAATACATCTACAACCCTTGTTCTTGGCACTCTGTGCTTTGTTGTTGATTTTAGTAGTCTCTGTTTTTCATGTTAGAGATTCCCCTCAAGTCCTGTAAGCCTTGGCTTATTATATTTAAAAATAAGGCACTGAATGCAAATTGGAAATTCTTTGTGCTGAGTTGGGTCTTACCTACTGGTGGTCTTTTCAGTGGGTACTCAATATTTTGTTTGGACAGCCCCCAAAAGTCAAGATCATTAGGTCTCTGTTGGGTGTACTTTAGAATTTCCAAAGAACAGTCACTCCTCCAATGTTTTGCCTGAAAGTATGTGCAGGGTGGGGTAGGAGTGAACATGGGTGGTAAGGAGGCTATTTAGCCCAAATACCCATGTTCTGGCAGCTGAGGGAATCTAGCAGATCTCACTGGTTCTTTCGTAGACTTTCACTCAATCTTTTTGTTTCAGTATGCCTCAAGCCTTCTTTCATCTGTGGCTTGGAACACAATCCTCTGAGGTTCAGATTTTCAAAATAATAAACCTCTAGTCTTCTGCCTGGGTGGGATAGGGACAGTTTCTAGGCTATGTGGATTGGAAGAAGAAATGTGGTTGCTCCTTTTAAAGACTTTCAACCCATCATTGCATATGGGCTTGGCCCTATAGCTGCACCTACACCCGCCTTCAAAAAAAACACCTGCTGTCTCCTCTATTCCTAAACTTGTCTACCATTCAGTAGAGTGAACCAGAGGGTTTCTTGCTGGTTATGGCACCATTTCCAGTCCCTTAGCTTGGAACAGTCCCCAGTAAGCTACACCAGTTACCACTCATCCACTTGGAAGCTTCTGAATATGTTATTGACATCCCTCATGTGGGCCCACCTCCTCCATGCTCTTGACCTTTTAGGCTATGCCTAATTTTGTTTGTTTGTTTACTATCACCTTAGAAGAATATTTGAGAGGAACCTGGAAAAATGCATATATTCAATCTTCCATTTTGATCGAAAGTTGTACTGATTCAATCTCCTTCCTATTCCAGAATGGACTTACCACACCGTATCCTTGGCAAAGGTCAACCTGAGGGGAATTATGGCTCCTTCCTATTCTCATCTTAGGCCCAGGAATCAAGATAGTATGTCTGCTGAGCCAAAGGCAGATGACAGAAACATTTAGTGAATTATCTCTAACTCAAGGTATTATACAGCCATCCCTTCTAATCACCATGAAAAAGTGTAAAATAATATATAATATAAATTAACAATAAAGGTAAGACAAAGAGCAAAAGTTGAAAGCAAAACATGTATCTGTCAGTACCAAAACAATAAAAAAATTACCTGATGAATAAGAGATAAACTTTTCTGAGAAAAGTCTTGGAGAATATATACTGTCTGATCATTTCCAATTGTATCTTAATTATTCAGAAAATTTTACATCCCAGATTAGATAAGCTACATACAACATACATGTACCCACACCAAAAACAAAAACACTCTTAATGTCTACTGAGAAATTTTTAAAGTAAATATATTGTGATTTTAAAAAATTCAAGTTTTCAGGTATCTACTATGTACTTGATGGTTATTTCAGTACAGAGTAAAGACCGAAGCTAAACTTCTTTTAGTAAAAAAAAAAAAGAGCCTCATTAGAGTGACTTAGAGATAGCCAAATCCAGTTAGTACGCCTTCTTGGTTCTATGGAGTATGCTACAGTCCGTGCCAGATGCAATTAAAGAATGGTTCAAATGGCAATCTGTAGAGCTTTGAAGATATCCGTGGGAAATAGGCTGTTTTGCTGTTCATTACTGTTGTAATAAATTAGAAGTGACATTGATTTTAAAAAAATAAAATTTCATCATTCTGGTCTGATTGACCAATTAGGGCATTCACACTTGTCATACTGCAGTTGCACCAACAGTTGGCATTATTTTTCATCATGTGATGATTATGGGAAAAATATAGAGTGCTTTGTACTCTTGTTATATCTGAACTTTTGCCCAAATTTAATTCTTCATGTATATGTGAGTGTGAATATGAATGCTTATATACATTGGTAAAATGGGACAAACCAGTCTCTGGACCTAAGGAAGAAAGGGCGGATAGTTGGAAAACAGATGTTGAAACACACAAATAACCAGATATCAAGAAGATATAAGATCTGTATGGGCTACCTCATTCTCTTGCATGTAACAGATTATAAAAAGAATCATAATTTGGAATAAGAAACTTACAGTTGCCTGCCAGACGTTTACTTTTGTCATTTCAGATGTCCAGGGAAACTCTCTTTCATAATAATTCATTTAAAAAAACTTACATTGACATAAATATCATAGTGTAAAATTATATCTATTAGATTTGCATCACTGATGCTAGGAAGAAAACTACATGGATATGTGACACAATTTGGACTTAATAAGATCTGAGACAACCTAAACTAAATCACCTGAACTCAAATCCTCAGCCCTTGTTCTTTCTAATCAGGAGCCCCATCAACTAGATGTGTTTACAGAAATCCAATGATGAGAGAGAATCATTGATCAGCTGCTTCCTGCATGCCCCCTACTGGGGACCGAGCCCACAACCCAGGCATATGCCCCTGGCTGGAATTGAACCTGTGACCCTTCAGTCCATAGGCAGACGCTCTATCAATTGAGCCAAAACAGTTAGGACTAGAGTAATTTGTAAATTCTACATCTCCTTGGTTTCCCTTCATAGCATTTCTTCCAAAGATGCTTATATAACACCTACTTTTCAAAAAAGACTTGAAGTGTAATTTATACTTATTAAAAGAAAGGAAAGACACTAAGTAAGCATGGTTTATAGGTTTGTTGGGGGTGGTTAATTTGGGATGTTTATGAGTAGTTTCGTAACTTTTTTTTTTTACTGATTTTAACTTAATTCTAGTTAAGTGTGTAGCACAAATGACATAGTCTAAAGTGTTGCTGGCTAATATCCTGGCTTTAAGTGTAATGCTGTGGATCTATAACACACATTTAATTTTATTTGCATTATTCTTGGTGAGTCAGTTATAAGATATGAGTTTAAAGTTTTTTTAGTCTCTGTGGTATGCTTTAAATATAATTTTTAAATTAATTTGCAGAAACATTAAGGGCCAACTTGTATTTTTCCTATGCTAAGTACCAGCAACTTGGACAGAAACAAGTTCTAATCTTTGCAATCAAGGGGAAAAGAGATAGGCAAAAAAATTGTTGCAGCACAAGACAGAATGAATAAGCTTTGGTTAAAGGCAGAAATAAGCAGTATACAATAAAGGAGTGGAGATACTTAGGCAAATTAGGAAAAACTTTGGAGTTTCGAAGTAACCTTTGAAGGAGTTAGGTTTTCTTGGGAAAGTAACCAAAGATAAAATAAAAAGCATACACGAGGCCTGAGAAAAAGCAGAAGCAAATGTTCAGAGGAGTGATATCAATGATCACTTGCAAGAGTGGCCTATTTGCTGAAGAGTGAGGATCAGTGAGTTTAATAGAAGAGACTGGAAATGTGGTTTGTAGGCAAACTGCATAGATAGTTGAACACCATGACAAAACCTTGGGACAATAGAGAAGGAGACTAAACCATTCAGCCCTAAAGTTTAACAACAGTGGTTGTCAAACAGGGTCACTTTGCTCCTAAGGGACTTTTGGCGATGACTGGAGACTAGTTTTGGCTGGCCCAACTAGGGCTGGGGATGATACTGGTGTTTAATTGGATAGAAGCTATGGATGATGCTAAGCATCCTTCAAGGGCAGGACAGCCTACTCACAAAAAATAACTGTTTATCCCCAAATGTTCATAGCACCAAGGTTAGGAAATCTAGTTTAAGAAGTTATTTCTTGTGGCACTGATAAGAATAGAGTAGGGACAGGGAGCAGGGGGCAGGACAGCCCACTCAGTGTTGGAGTGGGATAAGAGCATCTAAACAGAGGCAGTGCATTGGGTTCGACTGGGTTTGCAAGTAAACATTTGCAGCCAACTTTGAGAAACTCAGATCACAGCCAATGATTAAGAGGAAACATTAACAGTGTGGCTCAGAGAGTCCTTCAGGGAATTATCTATTATTGTTAATTTAAAAAATGGGATGCTGGAGACCAACTCTCACCTAAAAATCAAGAATCTGTGAGCAAGACACAATCATGTACATTTTTCACAAACTCCTGGGATAACTCCTAGCAGGATTTTTTGCCTCAAGTTACTGAGTCCATAGTTATTTTCTAATACATCAGGATGCTTGTAATTATCTCTAGCATTGTTCTAATTTCCTTAAATTAGTTTAATTACAAGAATGCATGTCCCTCAGCTCCGTGACGTAGGGACATACACACATTAGGATATTGCTAAAACAAAGGGAGAGCTATGTCCTCTGTACACAGGAATTGTTTGTGTATTAATGTAAAATGCCATGTCCCTCCTGCAATAAGGGCACCTTAGCCCATGCTGGGCATTGCTGTTTCTGCCCTCACATGCCTGGTCAGCACATTCTCAGATGAATGGTTAATTCAGTTCTGCATGCTTTCACCAGGTCACTGCATCCCAGAGAGAAATCAGATATTTGCCTTGTAGGCTTCTGGGGCTTCCTACACTTTTCTACCAAGAACCTTTATAAGCGGGAGTCAGGGTTAGAGGTAACATATGTTTTCTTTTTGTGTAATTATTTCCCCAAAAGCCTTCCATAAATTAGCACAGCTCTTGTGATAAGGAAAGAATATACACAATAAATTGTAAATAAGCAACTTTAAGAGTTTGCATTTGGGCACTGTCCATGCAAGGGATCATAGTAAACCACACCCTAATGCAGAAGGACACCCTAGGAAGTCCTTCATTATGGACCATGGCAAAGGACGGAGACTGAAAGAGGATGAATCTCACTGTAAATGTATATCCTTATATTAAAAATAGGATTTTTAAAAAATACAACCAAAAACAACTACCCAAATGTTGAAAATTGCATTCCTTTAAATAAATCCCATAAAGTGAAACATAGGGACATCCAAGACCCATGGATGTTAGAACTAACACTGTAACCATGTCCAAATGCAAAGTAACACCTGTGATCCTGCCCCTGAAAGAAATGGAATGTTTCAGCTCTGTGTACTTGTCCTACAAATCAGCCCTTTCCCAGAGATGAACATACCCTATCTTAGAAGCCAGGCAACTCTGCCTCCATAAGCAGGAGTGAGTGTGATATGACCAGAGGGCACAGGTTTCTGGTTAGAAACGTTGGCTTTCAATACTGCCTTTGCTAGTTGCTAGTGGTATGTCCTTGACTGACTCATATGCACTCAGGAATGTCAGTTTCTTACACCATCAGGCTCCAGTACAGTGAATGAGATGCTGCTGCACTTGAGAGCTGAAACTCTGAACTATGAAGAAATAGGGTTTTTAGTTCATTGTGCCTCATGTGATTTTATTGTTACACTAGGGACCTAGTACACAAAGGTTTGTGCATGGGGGCAGTCCATCAGCCCAACCGGCACCCTCTTCAATCTGGGAGCCCTCAGGGGAGCCCTCTCCAATCTGGGAGTTTCTGTTTGTCTTTGCAATAACATGAGTGAATTGTCTGAGATCCCAACCCAGTTTGGTTTGTTGCTCACAGAATAATACAGACTTTTTTTTCTTTGCTTCATTGGTGGAGATTTCCTGGAAAATGTAGGATATATTCCTTTAATTTTCCCTAGACACTCTGATTTTACTTATATCTCTCACCTTTGCTCCCTCCATCCCCCACTGCAACAGTAACTTGCTCCAGGCTCACTTTGCTACAGTGTCTAGATCTGTCTGCCACCAGAACTACAATCCCCAACATTCCTGGTGCTCCCTGCTCTCTGGGCTTCCACTTCCAGTCCTGGAGCTGCCACCAGAACTACTTCTAGAATTCTTGGTGTTCCCCATGCTCTGGGTTTTCCCTTCCTGCTCTGTCTCTGTCCCTCTGCCTCTCATTCTGCCAAGTCCTCCAAATCGCTAGCTCTTCCTCTCTGCTCTTCGCTTGGTACCTGTGTATGCAAATTAACCTGCCCTCTTTGTATAGTTATTTGCATACTCACCCCTGATTGGCTGGTGAGTGTAGCACAGGTACAGTCAATTTACATGTTTCTCTTCTATTATATAGGATAGGATTTCTTAGCTTTGCTAATGAGAATCACTAAAGTCACTTCAGGAGAGGGGAAACCGACTAGGATTAGAATAAGAAAATTGTCAGGAAGCAGGATTACTCTTTTCACTCTGTCTTTAATAGGCTATTGATTTCTTTGTCTTACACAGCATTTCTGCTTCTAACTGCACAGTGGCTACCGAGGACTCTCATAATGCATATGTCCCCCCTCTCAATTTCTGCTTATGCATAAGTGTTGTTGGCTATTTGGAACTTTTCCTACATCAACACTTCTCTGCATCAGTTCCTCATGGTTCCTAACTTATTTTCTCTAAATTACTAAGAAAAAGAAGGAGATTTCTCAACTTCTTTTGGGGGGTCAGTTCGTAAGTCAAAGGTAGGGGCCAGCCTATGAATTTTATGTTCTGGAGTCAGGTACCACCAGTAGTCTGCTGGTCTTTCTAATTATGACCACTCTGGGTGGGTGAGGATATGGGATCTTAATAAAAATGGCCACATGTGAACAGGCAGGAGCTGACAGATCTCTGGGAAGTACACTGGTTTGAGTACTGCTCGATAACTCCTGGCTTTAGCACACTTACACATATACCCTTTTGAGGTTTGATACTATCCTATTATATATGGAACATTGTCTTGGAAAATGGATCCATGGTGAAAAGGTACCCAATCTAAAACAAAGTCTCCACTCAATCAAATAAAGGACTAGATTCAAGCTTCATTCTCCTTTGTTCTTATTGATGTTGTGAAGTCATTTGGGATAGTTGCCACAATCTGCAAGCATGCTTAAAAAATCACTTAGTGGAATCTTTAATGGAGAACTTTAAGTAATTCAAGTAGACTTCATTAAATCAACAGTGTGCAGCAGGAGACATGGGAGTGGGAGTCAGTGTAAAACTGATTTTAAGGAAGGTGATATATTCCATAATACTCAAAATTTCTGTATAATTTTGAAATTTGAGTGTCATTTAAAAATAATAATAATGTACTTGAAAAGCCAATAGAGAAAACAAAAACTAGCAAGCATCCCACACCTGTATCCATACCTGCACTTTTATTGGTGTCCTAACACCCAAAAATGAAGAGAAGGGAAACCAAGATTGACTTTAAATACTCCCATCCATTTCAAACAGCTTTGCCATTTCTGGTTAATAATTATTATTTATGTCAGGTCCCCACAGAGTTGCATTTTTCACTGCCTTGTGACTCAGAAAAATGGCACACCTAAGGGTCCCAGGGGAATAAGGACTCTCCTGTCATTGTGCAGTGACACCATATGCATGTAATCAAATCAACTAGAATCAGACCCAATCGTGTCAATACACGAAGTTAATTTGTTTTGTTACCTGACTTGGGCTGAATACTCTGTGTGGCCAAGAACCTATCAGATAATAGGTCATCATTGTACTCATTAATGCAATCTCTTATATCATGACTCAATCTTAGGGTAATACAGTAACTTTTTTTTTCTTTTTCCTTTTTTTTCCCATTGACCTCCTCCCGGCCTCCCCCACCCCCCGACCCCCACCCTCCAGTGTCTTGTATTCATTGGTTATGCTTATATGTAAGTGTACGAGTCCTTTGGTTGATCTTTTATTACACCACCCTCCAACCTCCCCTGCCTTCCCGCTGTAGTTTGTCTGTTCAATGCTTCTTTGCCTCTGTATCTATTTTTCCCCATTTCTTTTCTTTAAAAAATCTTGCCTCTGCAGACTAGAAATAAACATATAATAACAAGAAATGTTTGAGTCCCAACACAGTAACTTTATACTCTGGCTAAAACTAAGTCCTAGAACTTGAACACTTGATGATAACATTACTTTCAGACCATACTTCATGATTATTTGAGAAATGCATCCATATTTAACAAATTCATTTATTCTTGGGAAAACAGACTTGAGTGCCTCAATGTACCAGGTTCTGTACTAATTGATAAGAAATTAGAGGAGAGACATGGTCCCTATCCTCACGGTGTTTAAAATCTGGACAAGGAGAGAGAAAATTTCAGGAAACAATAGAAATGTTGTGACTATGGCAGGGCACCACTTGCACTAAAGTGAACATTTTCATTAGTGCCTTATAATCCATCTGAATATATACTAAATCTCTTTCTTACAGTGATAGAAGTGTCACCTGAGAGAGAGGCTTGTACTCTAAAGATAGTACTCTAAAGTAAAGGAAACTGCAGAAATGCAGAAATGGCCAAAAGCGCCATTGCAATGTCCCCTTTTATTAGCCCACAGAGGAACTGTAATTATTCTAAGTTTTTGTTTGCTATTTGAAAGCAACAGATTAAACCCCACTAATCCACCTCACTGGATGGTACTTACTGAACCTAAGAGGCTTCAATTATCAGCAGCTTAACAAACTTACTAAGCTACATTAAATGAAATCCTTTGCAAAATCACACTGAAACAATGCTGAAGTCATAATCAGCCTGACTGGTATCTGGAGCCTGCTGTGGCTGAGCCCCAGAATGCCTTGGGTAATCAAATTCCAGGTAGCTTAAATCTCAGAGAAGTCCTAATAGTTGGTTGTGTATGTGTACGAGTGAGTGAGTGTTAATTTTGGTCACATTAATTCATACAGTGTGTGTTTTTTTAATTCAAAGAAAATTGATAGTTATAAGTCAAGTGAGAATGTAATTTAAAACTGCTTAAATACAGCAGTTATCACAAAAAGAAAACTTAAAAGAATGTTTTATTCTGCATACAACAAACCAGCACTCTCTGCTCACAAGTCCTCATAGGACACCCAAAGAATCCAGGGCCCTGATGGGGTGGCTCAGTCAGTTGGAGCATTATCTCAGACACCAAAAGGTGGTGGGTCAATCAGGGCATATACCCAAGTTGAGGGTTTCATCCCTGGTCAGGACATGTTCAGGAGGAAATGGGTTGATGTTTCTTTCTCCCCTCTCTCCCTCTTCCTCCCTCTCTCCCTTCCCCTTTTTTGTTCTTCCTTGCCTAAAATCAATAAAAACGTATTTTAAAAGAAAATTAAAAAAAAAAAGAATCCAGAGTTGTCATCATATTATCAATCCAAACCAGACCACAGTTCTTTAGTTCCTTGTGAGGTAATAAGCATTCTCTAAGTTTGCAAAGTGGAAATTGAGCAATGGAATGATTTCTCCACATTTGTAACTGCAAACACAAATAGGCTATCACTTCATCCCTCTTTTCTATTCTAAGGTTTTCAGGTAAGAGAGGACTATAAGAACAGAATGACTAACTGAGTAGTTTAGAATTCATGTAGATATTCTCCAAATTACTTACTTGTATTGATGTGGGGCACAAAAGCTCAAGTTGACAGTAGCAGTGTCATGAGGAATTCATCAATTAGATCGTAAATGTTAAACAATGAGCAATGCAATGCAGATGAGGGTAGAATTTATGCATATGAGAACACAAAGGTAGTCATTAAATTAAGCTGAACAAAGCATTTTAGAATTTTTTTCTTAGAGACGAATCATTTAAACCTGCCCATGACACACACAACTACACTTACCTGGAAATACCAACTAAAATCCACCCATTTAGGATTCTGCTGACGTAATCTTATTTTTTAACATAGAAAATACAGAATTTTCTATCTGGGTAAAACAGAAGCTAGCAAGCTAGCAAAGAGCATCATTCAAAAGCCACCTAAGAAATATAAGTTCTGATCTCTATTATTTTGAATTATGCTAACTACAGTTATTTTTCAGGTCATCTAGACCAACCTGTATTATGTAAGACTTAAAAGTGTTTGATAGAAGGGGAGGCTTGATGTGATATAAATTCAGTGGAAAAACATAATTGATGGGCAATTATACTATTTAACAAATGGCTGAATTTAAATAATGACACTACTGACATTTAAGGAAAGGCTTTGCATATCCTCAAAATAGTATTTGACAATCTAGAGCTTGCCTAATATTTTTTTCCTTAGACTGTGAAATATTAACTTGGAGACTCAGGCATTCAAGAATAATAGTATGGACCTATTTTTCTTCAAATAAGCTCATAACCTATCATGTCAATAAAGAGAAGGGTGGATATTTAATACATGTTTTATATACACTGAGTGGCCAGATTATTATGATCTTTGAATGCATAATAATCTGGCCACTCAGTATATATCCTAAATAATAAAAGGCTAATATGCAAATTGTCCTCTCAACCAGGAGTTCCACCAGCAGTCAGGCCAGCCAACCACCCATATCCCCTCCAACTGGCCAGGCTGGCTGGACCCCACCCATGCATTAATTCACTCACCAGGCCTCTAATATACACACAAAGATTGAGTGGCCAGATTATTATGCGTTCAGAGATCATAATAATCTGGCCATCAGTGTATTTCTCCTCTTTCATTGTCTTCCATGTTTTCTGTAATACAGAATTGGTGAAAACAGAGAACTTGGAGTGTGTCTACCAGATGCTAACAGAAAAAATAAATAAATAAAAACATGTAAACGTGTGAGGTGTAGATGGGCATGTGACCCAGTATAATCACTCAGTTCATTTCCTGGCAACACTTGAAGACAAGCAGGTACATTTTGCTCAGTGTTTCAAGATTGACAGTTCCATCGATGCAAAACATTTTAGGAAAATAGAAGAGCAAGGTGTTTGGTTAATGAGCATTTTTGAGAATGCTCCATCTACAGTTGAATGGATTATTTTCTTGATGTGTATAATTTTCATTATTTTAACAAATATTTATTGAGGGTTTATCAGGCACCAGGCAGTTGGGGTTAAGGAAGAAGGTAAAAAGGTAAATAGATACAGTCCCTGCCCTAACTGAGCTTAGGGTAGAGCATGGGGATATAGGATAACTGCACACTATTAATTAGGATGGAAAATGTTAATAGGCAGAGAAGCAACAACGGATGGAACCTGGAGGGAGAAAACAATTACTTTACATTGTAGAGCTGGAAACAGGAGAAACGGAGAGAAAGGAATGTTTTAAGCTAAACCTTTAAAAGTAAGGAATATGAGAACAGGTAATTATATTGAAACCATCTCCCTGAAATTATGGAAACAGAGAAGGACAAAAGTTATGGAATTTAGGTAAATGCAACAAAAATCATTTAAGTGCCAACTCTAGGCTAAGAGCACTAGCTGTGTGCCAGGTCAAAATACATCCCTTGGTCAAAACCGACCCGATCCTCCTCTGAGCACCCACGCTCAATCTGTCTCTATTTCTCTTATGTCACTTAAGCTATTCTACATGCCTGCAATTGGCTTCCTGGCTGGGTGACATTGAAGAAGCCCAGCCTCTACTGCCTCACCACCCTTACCTGCACAGGGAGCATGCTAAAAGCGTTCACTTCACGGGTTCGCTGTGAGGTTCAAACTAGTTCATAGATGAACATAATTAGACCAGTGTATATATAAACCTGTTTATTGTGATTGCTCTTATTAAACATCATTGTAGTCCTTCATCCATCAGATTGATTTCCCATCAGACAGTGCTTCTCTAGCTTTAATGTAAAGGAATCACTTGAGGATCTTATTAAAATGCAGGTGGAAGTTCAGTAGGTCTGGGGTGAGCTTAAGAATCTACATTTCTAATGAGTCTCTAAAGGCTGCTCATGCTGCTGACCCATGGACTACATATTGAGCAGCGCCTTGTGGTCCATGAACTGCTGCTGGCCCATAAAATGTTTATGAATGATGAGAGAAGTGCAAAAATTGAGAATAAGCACTTAGCAACTTCTGTAGCAATTTACCATTGCCACAAAATCCAACTGCATAATCATCTTCATGGCATTTATAAACCTTTTAGTTCATAATGGATTCAGAAGTTTCTGAAAACGATCCTTTACCATAAATCATTTGAGAAGCATTGCTGTAGAATACAGCATAAACTTAAAAGCAGACATAGGGTCTTTGCAAAGTTTTCCACCTCCTCAGCAGCTAAAAGAGCTTTGCACAAGGTTAGTGTTCAAAGGATATTCTTGAATTCTGGTGTGAAGTAATCTATAATAATAAAAGCATAATATGCTAATTAGACCAGACAGCTTAGCAACCTTCCAGACATCATTATGGATGAAGTCATGGCAGCAGGGGCTGAGGTAGAGGTGGCAAGGGGCAATCAAGCAGGCAGGCAGAATGGTTAGGGGTGATGAGATAGGCAGGAGAGAAGTTAGGAGTGATGAGGCAGGTAGATAGAGGCAGTTAGCAGTGATCAGGCAGACAGGAGAGTGGCTAGGGGTGATCAGGCAGGCCAGCAGTTAGAAACAATCAGGCAGGCAGGCAGAATGGTTAGGGTGATCAGGCAGGCAAGCAGAGGTGGTTAGGCAATCAGGCAGGCAGGCAAGTGATTAGGAGTCAGTGGTCCCGGATTGCAAGAGGGTACAGACCAGACTGAGGGACCTCTCCAGCCCCCCCTCCGCACCCCCCCCAATGCACAAATTTCGTCCACCAGGCCTCTAGACCTATATAATGAAAGCCTAATATGCAAATTAACTTAACGTGGAATGACCGGTCTCTATGACACACACACTGACCACCAGGGGGTTGATGCTAAGTGCAGGAGCTTCCCCCTGGTGATCAGTGTGCTCCCACAGGGAAAGCACCACTTAGCCAGAAGCCTCTGCAGCAGCACTAAGAATGTCCAGACTGATGGCTTAGGCCTAAGCCATCAGTCTGGACATCCCCTGAGGACTCTGGGTCTACAAGAGGGTACAGGTCAGGCTAAGGGATCCCACCCCACCCCTACCCCCAGTGCATGAGTTTCATGCACTAGGCCTCTATTGAAAAAACAAGTGAATACATTTTTTAATGACCATTTTCAAATTCTCTGTGTAATGGCAAGAGCAGTAGCTTCAATTAGCATCAACTTTAATGAAGTACAATTAGCACACCACAGCTAAGCTTTTGTTTACACTTTATTCATTTTTTAAAATATACTTTTATTGCTGAACCGGTTTGGCTCAGTGGATAGAGCATCAGCCTGTAGACTGAAAGGTCCTAGGTTCGATTCCGGTCAAGGGCATGTACCTTGACTGTGGGCACATCCCCAGTTGGAGGTGTGCAAGAGGCAGTTGGTCGATGTTTCTCTCCCATCGATGTTTCTCACTTTCTATCCCTCTCCCTTCCTCTCTGTGAAAAATCAATAAAATATATTTAAAATATATACATATATATATATATATATATATATATATATATATACTTTTATTGATTTCAGAGAGGAAGGGGGAGGGAGAGGGAGAGGGAAACATCAATGATGAGGATTATTGGTTGGGTGCCCCCCTGCACACTCCCTACTGAGGATTGAGCCTGCAACCCAGGCATGTGCCCTACCCGGAAATCAAACCATGACTTCCTGGTTCATAGGTTGATGCTCAACCACTGAGCCAAGATGGCTGGGCTACAGTTTATTCTTAATGATTATTGAAAGGCCTTCTGCATTAGAACTGTAAGCACAAGGAGGTGTTTTCTCTACCTGGTTCCCTCCTCTGAATACTGGATTTGTACATTTCTGGAAATGCATCTCACTTTTATTATAATTCCATTTCAAATAACTAACACTGTGATCAGGTGTGAACAAAATACTGCCACAGATGTGCATAAATATGAGTCTCCTATTTCACCATTGTTCATCTACTGCAGCCTCAGGTAGTCAGTGTTTAGCAATAATGTACATATCAGAATGCTTTCTGGCACCCAAAGAAAAAATAGAATGAAAAAGAAATACCTGTTCATACAACAGAGCCTTATTTTTATTTTGGAAGTGTGTGTGTGAAAGTCAGCCAGTACAACAGTATATTGTATGTCTTTACCTGCAGCGGTGGTTTTAATGAGTGGTCACAAATAGTACTCTAATGCCGGGCCTAACATCCCAGAGTCTGGAATTTCATGTGTGCATATGTGTGTTTTATAAGTTTCCCTTGCAGTTAAATCATCAGCTACAATGAAAGTATCACTTACCAGGAAAAAGTCAGGTTTCTATTAAATATTGGAGAAAGGACCTGAGAAATCTTACAGAGGTCGGGTTTAGAGTTTAAATTGACAGGTGAGTCAGGATACTAATCTCTGCTCCAGGATTCCCCATGGGTTAATAACTTTATTAATTACTTCCAAAATAGTTATCACACTTATATAGCATGTGCCAAACAAGACTTAGGAAAAATATTACATTATCAAATAAAACAAATCTTAGAGAATTGCTACTTATGAAAATTTACATTTGAAACATCAAATCATCCACAACTCCCTCCACCAAGGTCATGAATATTAGTAGTTTGTACCCCTTCAAAAAATAGCATTTAAATTAAAGATTAGCTTCCATCATGACACTTTTACTCTTCTATCTTTATATTTGGAGCAGTTGTAAACCGGAAAGGAAGTTGGTATTTTTGAAGGTAGTAAGTTGGATCAGTTTGGCGTAGAAAAAGTTTGGAATCATGAGCTGACATGTGAACTCTGCCAAGGTCTGTGAAACCCGTTAAGGAGTCTAGATTTTATTCTAGAAGTAATAGAAGGTCCCTGAATGATTCTGTGGTGACAGAGATGGGATGCAGTTAGCTAATTTTTCACTTTAGAGGAAAGAGGGACTATCACATTTGTTGCTGGGTGGGAAATGAATTGGGATACCAATTGAAAAGCCAGCACAGTGTGCTTTTTAAAATATCTTTATTAGCATAGCTTCTTTCAGGAGACTTGCTATTAGAAATTCACCTGGCATCAAATATTCAAAGATTGGAACTCTTTACATTAAAGGTGAGATGGTGCCTGGCTGGCGTAGCTAAGTGGTTGAGAGTGGACCTATGAATGAGGAGGTCATGGTTCAGTTTTCAGTCGGGGCACATGCCCAGTTGTGGGCTTGATTCCCTGTGTGGGGCATCCTAGAGGCAGCCAATCAATGATTCTCTTCATCATTGATGTTTCTGTCTCTCTCTCCCTCTCCCTTCCTCTCTGAAATCAATTAAAAAAAAAACATATTTTTTACAAAAGGTGAGGTGGTAAGAAAACAAAGGAGAAAAAAATCACATTACCACCCAATGGAACACAAATTGGAGTCTGAATGTTTATTTCTGCACTACCTGTTAACACTTTTTACACCTATGTTTGAATTCATGTTCATTTCTATGTGCATCAAATTTAAATGATTACATTCAGGAAAAGCTAATATATGTATTAGCATCTTCTAGGACCTAAAATCTTCTGGAGAGACTTTAACATACTAAGGTAAAAATAAATTTTAAAAAGACATGTTTTAGTTATAAGCATGTAAGAAAAGACATTAACAATGTCAAAGCTAGGCCTAATAACCTTGAACAACCTTAAAACTGTTACATAACTGAAGGGTGAATTTATGTGGATGGCTATATTTTCTACCTAACAATTTAGTAATTTGACAGAGAAAAATGACTATCAGATAGAAATACATTTATGCTGCATTAACTTAATACCCAGTAATTTTTCATTTCCGGAGAGTAATAGGAATAGCTTTACAATTATATTACTGGACCTATCTGCTTGTCACTTGCTTCTGATAATAGAAATGGTATTGATTTGATCTGAGTCTCTCCAGTTAGTCATTCTTGATTGTTATGTTTTAAATAAAAAAACTTTATAAATCACGGGCAATCTCTGAATATTCTGACCTGAATGATCCTCAGGATTTAATTTATCAATTGGCGGGGGATTAGGACAAGAGAATACCAAGTTCTGGTCTTAAATCTCTCTCAATGACAAGACTAGAAATGCAGAGTTATTAATTAATTGTGATAATTTCTCACTAATACTTGAAGTCTTATTGAAACAGAATTAGAACCCTACATATGTGCCAGATTGCTAAGCCAGGGGCATTCTTAGGAATGGTTGGAGTCTAGTGAGAATTCTTTCAGGGATTATTGATTAATTTAAATCTCCTTATGTACTTTGTGCTCTGTAGCCACAAAACCTTGTGCATTGCACATTTATGATTCTTATCAAAAGAGTGATGCTTTCATGAATTTGTAAAATTAAAATAAACCTCTGATTTTCAAAAAGCTTCTATACCTGCTTTGTACATTCTAATGAAGGACTAACAGGAAAGCTGTCAGGTTCTGATTCCCAAGAACCAGGGTTGACTTTGAAGATCACCAAGATTAAATCACTCCCCCAAGGTCACAAGCCTACTTGTCAGCAAGCCATGGCTAGGATGCATATCTTCAGACTCCTCATCAGTCGTGCTCTCATTAGGCTCTGCCTTAGAATATATTTCCACGTTTCTCTGCTAAGGAAATGTGGAAATATATTTTTAATTGTTTATGAAAATTCTACTAGGTTAATCTTCATATATATAATCATATTACTTCTACATAAATATTCTGCATCTATTTAAGAATTATTTTTACAGCACAACCTATTAGTAAAAGAAGAGTTTCATTGGTAATTGTAAAGCATAATTTATTGAATCTTTTCCCAGTCTGGTGATAAAAATACAATCTAATTTCACTTTATATTAAAGTGTCTATAATTTAAGTTTAGAGTGAATTTTAATACACTCTAATAATTTCAATCCATAACCAATTAGTCCCCAAATAGGATTTTCCTGTAGAAGCTATGTTAAAAATAGGAGAAGGAAGAAGGGAAGTGTCCTAGGTAAGGCTATAAAATTCTAGTAGTGCTATAATACACCAAAGAACTGAGCATTTGTAGTGGAAATTGGCTATGAGTGATCATAAACCTGAAATAAAACTAAAAATTATAATTTTGCATGGTTTTTGCAAATGGAAGTTGGAACAACGTATAGAGTGGAACAGTAGTTGTGGTGATTCATCTGTCTGGCAGTTTCCAGCCACATCTCTCAAAGAACACAGTGTTTTGTGTAAAGTTTGGAAGAACAATGAGGCATTTCCTAAGTACAGGAAGGAGAACTAGCATTTCAGGCGATTGGGACAGCATGTTCACAGGTTGAGAATGGTGGAACAGCGTGGTGCATTAGGGGAACAACCAATGATTTAGTTTACTGGAGCATACATGATTTAGTTTACTGGAGCATACATGTTCGAAGGTTTGGAGGGAAAGTGAAAGATTTAAATAGATACTTCCAGAGCCAGATCCTGAAGGTCTTCAATACTGAACTGATCTGCTGGTGCTGGAGACGGGGTGCCACCAATGGGTACTGAGCAGGAGATGGCCTGACTGTTTCAGAAAGAACATATTGGGTGTCAGTGTGCTCTGGAGGCAGCTGGCCCTGTCATGTGTCTCTGGCATTGTTTTACTGTATGGGTCTGAGGCAGCTTTGAACATGAGAGAACTTATTACATTTATTTTCAGGCATTAGAATAAAAACAAGGAGACTGGAGTACCTTTAAAAAAGATTGAGTCTGTGTTCCCTCAAGTTCAGTCACTTTTGTGATAACATCATAACTTTTTTCTTATTTACTAGTATAAATCATGTTTAATCTAATTTATTAAAATTTTTTGATGGACTCGTTTTTTCACAACTCCAAAAAAATGAAAATGCATGCCCCTAAGCAATGATATTTGTGAAACTGCGGATTTAGCCATTGCTGATATATACTAATATAAATCCAGTTATTGAAAGAAAATGCCCATCTGGGGTACCACCCTAAATTATACTTTAGGAAACATGAATCTATCTGATGCCATCATTTTACAGGTAAGGAATTTATATGTAAATCAAACAGTGTGTGTAAGTCCCCCATCTTTGCCAATCATGTTCCAAACACAGTTCTAGGTGCTAGAGAGACAGCAATAATAAAACAAAATCATTGTCACCAAGAACTTAAATTCTAGTGGGGGGACACAGACAACAATCAAACACATAACGACATGGCATAATGGCAGGCAGTGTGAAGGCTATGAGGAAAACACAAGGAATTAAGGGAAGAGACAATGGCCCGCTGTGCTTTTGAATGGTGTGGTGGAGGCCGCTCAGTGTCCCATAAGGCTGAGAGAATAAGATGTGAGATATCTGAGGATGGCGCTCTCCAGATAGAAGAAACAACAGGAGCAAAGACACGTAGGTGGGAACTTAAACTAACATGCTAGAGGAAGAGCCAAGACTAACTAGTCATGGTGCCATGAAAGCCTGATTTTAGGAAGACCGCCTGCTGCCCCACCAAGGTTGGCCAGTACACATCAGTTCTATCTTGCCCAGCACCTGTTTTATTGGAATGCAGCCCTGCTCGTTTGTTTATATCTCGCCCAAGGTCGCTTTTGTGCTTCCAGCAGCAGAGTTGAATGTTGCAACATAGTCTATGTGGCCTGTAAAGAGCTTAAATTATTTACCATCCAGCCATTTACGGGAAATGCTTTGGGCAATCCCATAACATCAAAATATACATTTTCTATGTCAAAATCTAGTTTCTACTTGTAGAAAACCTGATTTTATTTTTAAAAACTTGAGTTACACACCAGTGCAAACTTTTTAGTATATCCTATTCACATGTGATTTTTTTTTCTTTTATGATGAATTGGAAGAATAAGGTAATCTCTCATACAAAAAAATTGGAGTGAAGAATAAATACAGTTCACCTTATGCTTGCAGTTTCCTCTTGTTAGTATTGAAATTATATTCTCTCTAAAGTACATCAGAAACAGGCCGGTGATATAACCTGTCAGGAATTGCATTGTTGGGTGGGTACACAAGGTTTTTAAACAGATCCTTATGGACAGTGCAGCTCAGTGCTACAAATCTCTTTGGAACTAATTACTTTATCAAATCAAAGGGTCTTGAGATCATCTGAGACCTCATATGAAAAAACTGCTGTGCTGAATTTACCTGGGGCTTTCTTTTCCTCTAAAACAAAGTACTTATGGTTCTAGAGAAATATCTTTGTCTTTGGTGTAAATAAAGTTCATAGAAGGTGCTTCATATTTTCTCCCTACCAAATATTTCTAAAAAGGAAAACTAAGCAACCAGAAAAATAAAAAAAAATAATAACTAAGACTAAAGAGAGAATAATGTCAGGAAAATACATGGATGATATTTAAAATACTCAGTATGTATATGCTTCAACTCAAGATTTAAAGTAAATCAGATGCAGAATTGAAGTAGTGGCATAATCCATTTAATTAATTTAATTAGCCTTCCACTGATGGACTTAAATTTGTTTCAAATTTTTTGGTCTTATAAATAATGCTACAGTGAACATCTTCTTGTGATCATCTCTCTGGTGAGTCCCTTATAATAAGTGCTTAGGAAGTCACAGCAGCATAGAAGGAAGGTTATGCACATTACTAAGGTTGTCGTTACACCTTATTCTGTGGCTAACTCCTGAAGACAGGTAAAGGAACTTTCTTAATTATGTGTTTAATGCTAAAGCTCAGTCTAATATTCCACTTCGGACTTCTTTATCGTAATGTTTCCTCAATTAAAAGACACTAAGTAGTTTATCATTCTTTGTCTCCGGGGAAATCCTAGTAAGTGAGAGACCAGAAAATGTGGGAGATTGAAGATCAGTCCTGCAAATGGCAGAGAGGCAAGAAGAAAGCTAAGAATCCAAATCAAGTGAGGGATAAGCCATTCAGTTCACACTATGACCCTCAGTAAGTGTCCACAGGACACATCTTGGGCACTTTGATGGAGATTATGAAAAAGTGAAGAGCCAAGACCGGTTTGGCTCAGTGGTAGAGCGTCGGACTGCGGACTGAAGGGTCCCAGGTTCGATTCCGGTCGAGGGCATGTACCTTGGCTGCGGGCACATCCCCAGTAGGGGGCGTGCAAGAGGCGGCTGATGGATGTTTCTCTCTCATCGATGTTTCTGACTTTCTATCCCTCTCCCTTCTGCTCTGTAAAAAAATCAATAAAATATATTTTTTTAAAAAAAAGAAAAAGTGAAGACTAAAGTGGCACTGCCCTCGTGGGATTACAGCCACCAAGCTCATCATGAATACCACCTCTCAGCTCTAACTTCTGTCTGTGGGAAGAGTTCAATCTTTTGGAGATGAAGTGCTCAAAAATTCACTTATTTAAAAAGTATTTTTGGGCTGGGTGGTGTGGTTCAGCAATTGATCGTCGACCCAGGAACCAAGAGGTCACTGGTTGGATTCCTGGTCAGGCACATGCCTGGGTTGCAGGCTTGATCCCCAGTAGGGGGCATGCAAGAGGCAGCCAATGAATGATGTGTCTTTCTCATTGATGTTTCTATCTCTCTATCCCTCTCCCTCTGAAAACATAAAAAGTAAAAGTATATTAAAAAGTACTTCTCTTTTTGAAATTTGAGGTTTTTTTTCTCCCCAAGTGTTTACTTTAAGAACTATTATATGAAAAATTCACTCTTGGATGATATTTGAAAGAGGCCTTTTTGTGTGAGTCAGAACCTCTCAGTTGGGCCAACTCAGCTAAACACATCACAGTGCCACTGCTTTTAGTCCGCATCAGAATGTTTGCTGTAATGGTCACAGCTCACCTTTTTCAAATAGGGAAACAGGGGTGTGTAGGGTTCTAACCACGCCTCTGCAATCGTGGGAGAGGGGCTGCAGGATCAGAGTAATCAGACAAGTTTTCTTATTTATTGACATTTTAGAAGTTGTAGAAGGTCACTGGCAAACTCAAACTTTATTCTACTTGGACTCATGATCAGGGATCAAACTATTCTTTTGAAACATTCAGTTCTTAGCAGTTCCTCTTTAAAGAAATGCTATCATTCCATTCTTTGGGGAAGAACGAACAATGCGGCTTGTGTGTTCAACCCACTTGGAGCCTTAATACACTGTTTCTTTAGAAGGATTTTCTTTCGAAAGTTGAACTTTTCAGAACTCAGAACACCTTATCACACTTTCACAAGCCTTCTCACTGAAAATGGAAAAAGAAAAGGGGGGTGAGCCTGTCAGGACTTGTGCCAGTTAAATCCGATCTCTCCGAGGATTTGTTTTTCTCCTGGCTTCAGATTCGATGTTCAAATCAAGCAGTGTTTGAGGCTGCGAGGGAATGTCCATGGGATTCTTACTGAGGCTAATCCCACAACAGCACATTCCAAGGGGCTAATCTGCCCAAGTTCATTGCTTACTTGAAAGGTCTCGGGGGACAAGCCGGGCAAGAGACTTTTTTTTTCCAGTGGGCGGTCATAAGAGCATTATTAACAGGATGACCAGCCCCAGATGCAGCAAAATGAAAGCAACAGGAGCTGCTCGTGGGACTGCCTTTGCCACCACCCAGAGTCAGTGCTCAGGTAAAATGATTTTGGCTCACTTTCCTCTTGCACAGCTTCCCAATATTGGATTTGGGGACCTCGAGGAAGACCAAAGGAATGCCCAGGGAGATCTTTAGGAAAAGCAAAAGGCAAAAAAAAAAATGAATATAGGATTCAGTGCTTTTGGGTCTTTGGTATTTTGTTCTATTTTGGACAAAGTGTGCATTGAAAACATGAGAGCCTCACAATGAGGAGCACAGTGAAATTTTGCTTGCAATGTATTTCTATAAAGTTAATGGAGTCTTTTTTTTTAATCTTATGATTACTGGTCTGGGTTGTTGTTCTTCGGTTAAAGTTGCCCTGCTAAAGGGTGGAATGTAATAGCATGCTCCAAGAATCTCTGATTTAATACATACTCTGTGTATGCACTTGTAAACCACTCCTGCCTGTAAGAAGTCCTTGATTCTGTAGCGAGTGCAGAGTGGATAATGATAAGAGTCAAAAGTAATTTGGGGGACACACCTTTGTAGCAGAGACTTTGTGAAAAAAGAGTTGAAACCTGCTTAAAAGAAATAACTTAATTTTTTTGTCTTTTGAGGATGTTATCTCTAGCTGATTGTTTCTGTAAGTTTGCTGCTTTATTTATGGTACATTAGACATTTAAAAAATTCATAATTAATTTATTGTTTGAGGGTAATCATTATAGTTTGTTTAAAATGTGAATGTCCTCATTTGTGTTTTGAATGAGATGTCTTTTAATCATTAACCTTTGGAAAACGCTTTCCTGTTACACATCACACATGACTGATAATGCAGAAAGACAGGAAAGAAAATAGCCTTTCACAGACTCGGTCATGGTGACGTGACCAATTCTACCTTTAGAAAAGAATGTACTTGAGTGATTTCCTAAAGTAAAAGTACACAAGACTTCCGAAGTATATTTAAAAGACATTTTAGGAGACTTTGTCCATTGTGGTTCCGCATGATATATGGTCAGCTAGAAGCAGGGCATGTCAGAACTCTTTCATGCTTTCTAACAATAAGGATAGCCATTCTGAGCTAACCTAGTTGGATGTTCAAGCCAAGTAGAAAGCCTGCACAGAGCCATTCACAGACTTGGAACAAATGAAAAGGGAATTGGGTTAGAGAACAAGTTAAACCTTGATTACACTTCAAGTATGCCCTCTCAAAGAAAATAATTTTAAAAGTCTACTTTCTGTCCACACTGAAGACGAAATAAAGCAAAGCCTTCAATAGAGCATAGTAAACTATATGTGATGTTTTGTAAAATTTCTAATTCATGTGATATACATGCATTCTTTCAGTTATGTATTATATTTCTCAAAGAAGAAATGATTCAATTATGAGTGATGGAAAGATTCTTTTTACATTATGTTTCTTTTTTCCCCTCCTCCCGATTTTTAATCCTCTAATAAGAAGAAATAGAAACTGACACTTGGTCCCTTTGCTAACAGTGAAGTGCCCTGCCACCTTTTAGAGGTAATAAAGTTGCTAAAATGCACACAAGTCCAATTACTTTATAATTAAAGACTAACAAACAAGTTGACAATCTACATGTAGTACCCTTACTACACAGCATCTGAGTAAAATTCCCAGGGCTTTCCAAGTTGAAACTGGGATCCATGAGAGAGAAATAATGAAGATACCCTTGAAAAATCTAATCTATATCATGGTCTCCCAGAATCTCAAACTGGGAGTCCTACTGTGATTGCATTTCTTTATTGTAATTATTATAAAGATTTTCCCTCTTTGTTTCCTACTCATAATCTGATGGCTTCTGAATGTCCCACCCAAATCCTTTACCTGAGAGAGGAAGAATAGATAGCATAGCGAGTAATGAACAGTCCCCACAGAAAGGGGAAATGAGAATGAGGAAAAATACAAGTATGAACTGGTTCTAAGACATGCCTCTAGAAGCCCAAGTCTCTTCAAATACCAAGGCACTTCCAGACAAGCACAGATGGCACTGCCAAGATCAAGAGTAATTAATATCAATAATATCCAACTTTGTGCCATTAATATCAATAATATCCAACTTGGTGCCAGGCTGATGTTGCTCAGTAGTTGAGCATCAACCTATGAACCAAGAGATCACAGTTCAATTCCTGGTCAGGGCACATGCCAGGGCATGCAAGAGGCAGTTAATTAATGATTCTCTCTCATCATTTATGTTTCTCTCTCTCTCTCTCTCTCTCTCTCTCTCTCTCCCTCTCTCTCCCCCTCCCTCCCTCTCCCCCCCCTTTATATCTGAAATCAGTGTGTGTGTATTGTTTAAGTAATATCCCACTTGGGAGGCAGTTTAGCTGAGTAAGAGTGTGAACCCTAGAATCAGACTGCTCAACTTCACACTCTGGCTGTAAAATTTATTTGCTGCATCTGACTAGTTTCCTCAATGATAAAATGGTTATAATAGTAATCACAGTGTTCTTCTGAGCCTCCACGCAGATAACACATGACACAAATCCAGGCATATAATGAGCCTTTCCTAAAGCTGAGGCGTTACTACCTCCTGAGTTTCTACTAAGTGCCAGGTGCTTTCTCAGAATTATCTTTGATCAATAAAACTCTCTAAAAAAGCTATGATTATCCTCATGTTATAGAAAAGTCTCAGGAAATTAAATAGCTTTCCTACATACCTTGTTATTAGCCAGTATTCCCCAATGCAAAATGAGATCAATCTAGGTCAATCTGTATGATCGCCCCACATTTGGACACCAGTTGCAAGTACCCCACATTGAGCTGCCAGTTGCGGGTTTCCCCCCAAGTCCCACGTGATTCAGGGTTCAGGTTCGAGGTTCGGGTTCTGGAGGATGCCGCACGCAAATGAAAGAGGCTGGAAAATATTAGTTTGGAAATATTGGGGCCCAGGCAGGAGCCCAACTCAAGAGGAAGCACTTTACTTCGCTCTGGTCTTGCTATCCCTTTTATTCAGATTTGGGATACACCCATAGTTCTTAGGCAGGCAATTCCAATAATAGCTTGATGATATCCCATTAGCAAGAATTTATATAAAACTAAAAGATGGAAGTTGCTTCAGCTCCCTTTGTCTTAACTAAACAGTGGGTGCATAGATCTGACCTTTCAGCTCTCAAGGTCTCCAGCCTTCTGGGTTTCTTGTCTACACCTCTCTGCTAGTGAAGACAATGGGCAGCTTCCAACAAATCTGCTACAGCAAAATTGCAGTACTCTCCTCTGAAACTTCACCTGAACTTTTAGTATCAGAACCAACCTGGTACTGCCTGACTTCTTGAAGTGAAAACACAGTTTCCAAATAATAATGATAACTCTGGGTGTCAGGCATGTTGTTGTGCCCGTTTTATAGATGAAGGAATCTGAGGAACAAAGAAAGTATTTGACTTGGTCCACATAGCTGAGTCCCTCTCACACTATGTTTTCTAACCGCAAACCTCATGCTCTACCCATGATGTTACTATTCTTACTTTCTCTCAGAGAGTATTGATCAGTGCGCCCTGAAATTCTCAGGTTCTCCCCCAAAAGATCCTTCTGAACCTTAGCCAAAGTGGACCACAAAGAAAAAAGGAAAGTGCACTCTTTTCTGCTCCCCAAGGTGTAGGAAAAGTTGGTTTCAAATGTCCAGTGAGGAATATTTTTACCATCTTTCTGCCAAGAGATGTTATCAACGAGAGTATTCAGTGTCTAGGAAAAAATCACAGCCCATGAATAGTTTAACTTACAGGCTTTTTAGAGAGATAAAGATTGGTTATCATCTACACTCTTGCAAACATGTAACCACTAGCTTTTCCTACATATATGAAAAGTGAAATTCTTTGAGAATAGACACTGGGGACTTTTCATGCCCAGCTGACAAACAGAACTGCAAATGTGGCTTTGGTGGTGGGAGGGTGCAGTGGGCCCCCTGGACCCACAGATCTCTGAGGCAAAGTGGGTGCTCTCTGTCATGTAGATAATGCATAAACACTCAGAAAGTATGGGACCTGATTGTGACCATGACTGAAACAGGATGCATTTCCTACATACCCCTCAGGCATCCCCCGTGTTGCTATCTTAGTGTTTGTTTTTATGAGTATTAGATAACCACTGCCTTCAGGGCCACATGCATGTGGACACTGTTTTGAGAGAGGAAGGAGATGCACAAATAAGGTTTGGAGGGCAAACCAGACCTTAGCACAACTTATAGGGATATTTGGGGCCTTGGCAGAGTCAATATCAATCATGGCCAGCAATTGGTGACTTGTCATAGTTAACAGTGGTCATTGAGACAGGCCAAGTAAACAGCTTGGCTACACTTTGGCCTTGAGAATTTTAAGAGTATGAACTTAGTCCTGACTCTGGATTAGATAGAAGATGACACCAGATAGAAATAACTTTTTAAGTTGCTATAGCAACTTTCATCTTTAACACTTAGGGAAGGAATCTTTTGAGAAGCTTTCTGGATTCCGTAAGAGACACTTCCATTTCAAATGCTAGAAAGAAAGGGATAAAAGGATGCATGATTGACACTCTGCTTTGGGACAAAGATGGGAGAGTTTTCTGGAACTGTCTTTTATCTTTCCTGGAGTCCCATCTTAGTGGACAGACTTCTGGGTGGACAGTCCCAACAATGCCCATCTTAGAAGCTGTATTTTCTATGCTTAAAGGCACATGGGGTGCAAGAAAAATGCTATTGTACTTCCTTCCAAAAGCATTACCTGTGAAATTTTGGACTGTGATGAAGACATTTATTTTTCTTATGTTTCCATTTCCATTTTTCCCCCTCTGTATTTAAGCACTGCTAATTTAGATTTTGGAAAAATCATGGTGATGGATTAGGGCCCTTGAGTTATGTAATTCTGTCAGCATTTTTCTTTCCTTCTCCAAGGAAAATCTAAGTGTCAGCCATGAAAACTTTATATTTGTTTAGATATATGGTTGACCCTTGTACAAAGCAAGATTTAGAGGAGCGAACTTCCTGCACAGTCAAAAATTTGAGTATAACTTTTGACTCCCAAAAAACTTATCTACTAATTGCCTACAGTTAACTGAAAGCCTTACCAATAACATAAGTAGTCAAGTAATACTTATGTTGTTTGTTGTATGTATTAAATATTGTATTCTTACAATAAAGTAAACTAAAGAAAATGTTATTAAGAAAATCATAAGGGAAAGAAAATACATTGACACTACTTATTTAAAAAAAATTCACAAGTGGGCCCACACAGTTCCAATATGTGTTGTTCAAGGTTCAACTGTATATTTTCCCACAACTAAACACTTGTTATCTGTAGGGTTAAAAACATACTGCTGTATATTTTTCATTTTTTCTAAAAAGAGCATTGTTTTTTGTCCTTCAAAAATCATGAATTTGTATATGGTTCTATCACTATTTTTATTTCCTTTAACTAGCAATATTAATAATGTTGAACAACTTAATTATCATGTTCTGGGAATGATTGCTTTTGTTGGAGTCACTGTTTATGTGTGTAACTACAATTTCAAATCAGTTTATGAGGTGCTAGTCCATCATGTTGTACTGAAATTCTGCTGCCTAAAATACTTAAAGATTGTGTTCACCATTACTCTTCTTCTTCTTTTTTTTTAGGCTCAGAAATCCTGGATAGAAAGAGCATTTTATAAAAGAGAATGTGTTCACATCATACCCAGCACCAAAGACCCCCATAGGTAATTTTGCTGTCTTTATCATGTACCAAGATCATGGAGTAGCAACTATGGAAAACTATGATAGTTAGCACTATTTATTACATGTAGACTAATGTGGAATTAAAGTTTAATTTTTATTGTTGCTAGACATCTTTGCAGCAATCACATATGCCATCTTTGCAATGAATTATCTTAGAATCTATACTGAATAACAAATATACCACCAGGAGAGGAATTAATCACTATATCTAAGATGGAATATATATATATATATATATATATATATATCTGTGTGTGTGTATGTGTCTTTGTGTGTTAGTATGGTTACTGGTTTTCCCTTTTAAGCATTTCATCAAAATAGTTCTTTGTACCAACATGATTACTGTAGTGAAAAGAAGATTTTTAAATTAATGACTTTTATCAGATTACTAATTAGACTGTAGACCTTTAGATTCTTATCCAAGCACATTTTTTAGTATCCTGCTTACCTTTTTGAAAGTCAAAAGAGTGGGAAGTATTGGGATAAAATAACATATTAATGTCTGGAAATGCCTTTTTTAAAAGGCAATGTACTGAGCAGTTTAAAATATGAACTAAAGAGTCATATAGACTGTGTAACCTTGAGAAATTATCTAACCTTCAAAACTACAGTATTTTACTCATAAAGTGAATACCACACTGTTAGCATTTAACAAATGGTAACTATGTATTAGTGTTATAACAGTAATCATAACCACAGTAGTAAAAAAGTCTGAAGGACATTTTCATGGGTTAAGGAGTGACTTTTGTTTTCAGATATCTTGTGAATAAGTCTTTCATTGTTCCTTTAAGAACACTTTAGCTGCAGATTTTTTCCCTCTGAATTGGCTTTTTGACAGTAAGTGTCAATTTGGAAAAGACAAGTTAGGTAGTGACTCACCTATGAGTGAGATTCCTCATTGAAATGTGCATATTAAAATTCTCCCCTGGAGCTGCTCAGTGTCCTTCCTGCAAGATTTCATCGACTGGAGGAGTAAGAAGTAAAAACATCTATAGAGCTTTTGTTCACAAATTCCAATCTTGAAAAATATGGCAGGTTTGAGAGGGGTGGGTGGAGAAGGACAGGAGACATGGTACAGCTTACACAGCTAAAGGAAAACGAGGAGGCGGCAGAGAGGAAAGCGATATTGTCAGGTAAATCCTGAGTTCCTCATGTGCCTGGTACAACCACAATATGGGATTCCACCTGAAAAATGACTAACTGGCTTGCTACAGACTCTAGATTTTCCAGCCTTAAGTGCGTATTCTAGTAGCAGCTAATACAATGGTTCACTTTGACCTCCTATGTTATAGGTGTTGTTGCGGGCGTCTAATAGGCCAGCATGTGGGCCTCACTCCCAGTATCTCCGTTCTTCAGAATGAGAAAAATGAGAGTCGCCTCTCCCGAAATGACATCCAGTCTGAGAAGTGGTCCATCAACAAGCACACTCAACTCAGCCCCACGGATGCTTTCGGGACCATTGAGTTCCAAGGAGGTGGCCATTCCAACAAAGCCATGGTAATCAGAAAACATTCATTCGTTTCCCAAATTCTCTCACAAGTCCTACAAGGCAATGGTAAAGAGCTGGAGATTTACCCTTTAGACATAATCCCAATTCTGCCATTTCCTGGCTGGGTAACCTGCTCTAATTACCTTGTCTTATGTATCTATGCTCTTTCTCTATAAAATGAAGCAAAACAAACCTCCCTCTGAAGATTAGTATGAGATCAGACACATGACTGTTGTTTTTATTCATAATAAGTAGCTTTCTATCCGCTATTTATTATGTTACTATCTGGGTCTCATTGTTAAGACATGTTTTTCTAACTCCTTTCATTTAAAAAAAAATCTTACCTTTAGGTTTCTATCTTGTTCTATTGGTAACTAGGATTTCTCTCAATTCAAAGTAGAAATGTTAGTGCCAGTCTATTTTTTTCTCCCTTCTGTCAGATTGAGTGCTTTTTCTTCAAGCAGCTGTGTTCAATAATGTTCTCAATGGAAGCGCTCCACATGAAAAGCATTTTTCTTTGAAAAGGAAGCCTTAGGAAATAAACACATTTTAGTTCTCAGAATTGTCACTTCTAAATTTCAACTTTCATCATGGACTTCTCCCTACTTGGCTGTCAGATTTTGCCAGGAGAAAAGTATAGCATCTGTTTTTGGAAATTCTAGAAATGCTGTATTCCAATAAGCTTGCTTCTGTTGAAGGAGAGATCGTCGAGGGTGGAGCAGTTGGAGAGTTGGAGGTGGCACTTCTCAGGCATGCCACAGAGGCTTCTGAGTTCAGAGAGAAAATTTTGCTTAGAGAAGCATACTACAAAATGCAAGATAAGTCGCCTCACACCAGTTACAATCCAGAAATGGGCAACATAGCCACCTCTCTTGTCTTTTTTCTTTCCCCTCCCCATTCTCACATCTGTACCCCGGCCCCCTGCTGACTGCAATATTTTCTTCACCACGAATAGCTATAAGTTATTTTCACAGTTTTTCCCTGAGAAACTTAATTCTAAGCTATATATTAGGTTAAAACAAATTTTGAATAATATATTGGGGGAAAAGAGATGCTATATGCAACTTCCAATGAGGCCCGGCAAAAGAAAGAAGGGTTAGTCTAGGCCTGTGCAGAACTAGGGAAATGGAGATGGTAACTTCCACATCCAATTAAGGGATGCATTTGACTACACAAGGTCTTTAAGGGTCCCCAGCTCAGCACAGTCTCCATTCACAGTCTGGATTGAACCATATACAGTGTGGGTCTTCTTGAATCATGCATTAATTAAAAGACATGCATACTTTCCCTATAAGAAAAGTACTGCAGGAGAGGAAGTGGCTTAGTAGGCAATAATCATAGAGTGGTACACCCAGTGACTTCATAGGATCCTTGAAAGATGCCAGCAAGTATCATGCCACAAACTCAGAGGCACATAATAAGTAAACTTATGGTCATTATTTCCACTGTTAGAATGCAGTGTCTGTCAAATTGAGCATTATTTTGCTAATAAATAAGAGTGTCCCTCCAAAGTGATCACCTGGGGAGATGCTAATTACCATGATGCTTCCAGTGACCAGGACATGTTTTGGAAACTGATTTATGTTTAACAAGAGGCCTGGTGCATGAAAATTCATGCACTGGAGTGGGGGTCCCTCAGTCCAGCCTGCCCCCTCTCACAGTCTGGGGGCCCTTAGGGGCAGGAGGTGACCCGGTAATCAGGGGAAGATGACGCCCCATCACACTTCTGCTGTTGCCACTGCTGACAGCACAAGCCTCGGCCTGCCCTGGTTACCTGAGCCTCGGGTGGCCCTGGGCGGCTCAGGCTAGGCCTGAGCAGCTAGGGGACTGAGGGACTGGGGGACTCCAGAGGCAGGTGCAATTGCTGCCCAGGCAGGGCTGAGGGGACTGGGTGGCACCATCTTGTGGCTGTGGGTGCTGCCAACTTTGAAGGTGGCAGTCAATTAGCATATTCCCTCCTTATTGGCTGTGGGCACTTCCATCTTTGTAACAGCATGAAGGTCAATTAGCATATTCCCTCTTTATTAGGTAGGACAAGTGGGAGCCCATGCTATTCACCAGACTCAATGCACATTTTGTCCACTTTGAATATTTGCCCTTAAAGTATTTTGATTCTTCTGTCTAGACAAAGAGGTTGGGTTGTCCAAATGTCATATGTCTTGTTTTATTAGGCAGGAAGGTTGTTTGCACCAATAATATTTCTTATCCTCTTCAACAAATAAGGTTGCAGTTTGTAAAAAGGGAAAATCAGAAACTACTGTCTGTGAAAGAGTGCCAGCCTTTAGAGGAACAGCTGTGGCAGATTACTGGGCCAGAATTTAAGTTAAACAAGTTAACTAACATAATATGTCTTTGGTCAGCTGCTCCTGACAAAATATTTGAAAGTTGAAATGATTTTTAGCAAAGTGGTTGGTCAATAACTCTAGAGGGCAGATTGACCCTGACTTTCATTAATTTTTTTAAATAAGGTATAACATTAACTGTTCCCTTTAAGACAATCCAAGATGAAGTGCTTGGGTCTTCAAAATGCCCATGTGGTCTGGACACAAGGCGAGGCAGAGGCTGCTGGAGGTTGGTGGAAGATACAATTGGAATAAAGAGAATCATTATTAAAATTATTTTCATTGTTATTAAAATTATTAAAACCATACCTGTTCAGAAACATTATATGCCTATGTTACTATAGGCAATGCAGCATGATGCCACAGAACTTGGGGCTCCAAAGACACTATGTAGGGATCAGGTGCAGGGGCTGTCAGCCTGGAGGCTCTGGAGTACCACAGAGGCTCCTACAGATGCTCATGTAAGAGTCTCCCCCAGAGAGTCTCCTTCATTGGTCTGGGATAGAAACTGGCATCTGGTTGGTTGGTTTATTGTTGTTGTTTTAAGTTAGCCAGGTTATTCCAGCCAGGCTTAAAAAATGCTAAGTAATCCTAAATCTCTACCTGTTTTATTTAGAACCCAGTCAAGTTGAATTATGTCCCAAGAATCACACAATTATTTAATGACAGAGATAGTTCTCAAATCCTGGCTCCTCAGGACTCCCCAGCAGTTCTATTTCTTCTATGCCCTCTGTGCCTGGTACACACTATAGTTGTGTTTTGGAAGGAAGCTAATTGCCATTATCTTTCTAGCTTTTTATAAGGATTCTGAAAACTTTGTGCTAGAGATAGAAGATCACTATTATTGGATGAGCTTCATTAGATGCAGAAGCTGTGAACGGAAAGAGTTCTTGGTGAAATTACATCCTAGGCTGTTAATAGAACCATGTTCTGAGCCCTTCCTAGTCCTTTGTAGTAGTCCGACTTCAATTCCCAGGCTTGACAAGCTCTAGTAAGACAAATGAATCCAGCTTCTCTCACACATTGCAGAGTAATGGTGTCACAGGAAGGAGACATTCAAAGCTAACAGCGAATGAAGGATTCTCACTCTTTTCTCAACACTAAGCCACATATTACCAAAGGTCATGTCCTCAAACAAGGCACTCCTGAGCTTCTGGAGGACCTGACAGTTTATTAAGGTGCATCATAAAAGCAGAATAGGGGAACCAAAGTCAAAGAGATGCAGATACTAAAGCTCTGGTTTCAGTGTTTTCTTACAAGGGTGAGTTCCAGGTAACGTTTTTAAACTGCCTTGGAGAGCAATAGCAAGAGAGAGCACCATTGAATATTGAGTCCGTCTCAAAGACTCTTCTTTATCTGAGGCTAAGACTGTAGGTTATTTAGAAAAGGAACCAGGGCTGCACTTGATGAGACAGAATCTTATTTGCCTACTAATCATCTCTTTTAATTAATGCTTAGCTGCCTTCTGGACAAGGTAAGTATAACCTAATTAAGAGCTTGTATTTAAACCTCTCAAGTCACCTAGATAATTCTCAGGTTTTCCCTTGCTATTTACTCTGCTTATTAGATCAGATTGAGCTTCTTATTATAGTTTTTATATAATTGAGGCAACTGTTCTTATTCCTCATTTTCATACATAAAGCTCTAACTATGAAAGCCTGCCAAGATGAAAGCCTCATTGTCTGAGCATTGTGGGTAGAGAATGGCAGGGAGGAAGCAAGACCGAGGGAGAGACCGTAGGTTGGGGGTGGGGAGAGGCATCTACAACCTTGTACTCCTAAAATGCTTTGGGATTGAATTTGACTCTTTAAAAATTTTTTATACTTTGCATTATGCAAATTTGATCTGAGAATCATCATGGACTCACACACAGCAAATACGAAATTAAAGGAATCCCACTTCGCAAAACAAAATAACGAATCACTAGACTATGGCTAACTAAGCAGCTTTCCATAAGTACAGTGAGATCTTGGGGGGTGGGGGGCAGGGTGGTTGTAATTGCTCCATTCATTCCCAATTTTCATCTTGTCATTTCCAGACCATTGAACCAATAGTGCCTTCTGAATCTAAGAATAAAACTAGGATTTGTCACTGAAACTTCTGATCCCAATCGTCTCTATACTAAAAGCCTAAGCGACTGTTACTGAGGAACAACCAGAATAACTGGTCACTATGATGTATGTACACTGACCATCAGGGAGCAGATGCTTGATGCAGAAGCTTCCCCCTGGTGGTCAGTGTGCTCCAAGGGGTAGCACTGCTCAGCTAGAAGCCAAACTCAACGCTGGTGAGCACAGAGGCAATGGTGGGAGCCTCTCCTGCCTCCACAGCAGTGCTAAGGCGTAGCATGCAGGTAGGCGGTAAGGAGCAAGGGGTCCCAGACTGCAAGAGAAGGAGCAGCAAGCAGGTGGGCAGACATCTCCTGATGGGGTCCTGGACTACAAGAGGGTGCAGGCTAGGCTGAGGGATGCCCCCCTCCCGTTTGCATGAATTTTGTGCAAACGGGCCTCTAATAGACTTATAAAGAGGGAAGAACCAACTTTCTTCAAGGAACCCATCTGCCCTCTATAAAATTCTCTTCCCCTTGTTTCTAGAAGAATTTAGACAGTTTTCTGCCAGTTTTTCTGGCAGAAAAATCATAGAGAAGCACCTGTGGCCTGTTCATATTCTTAGTGAAGTTTTGTAATTATTTCTAAACCTTTAGTTTTGGCTTTTCAGCATCCATGTCCTGGAAGTACCCAGTGTCTAACATTGAGGAATTACAAAAACAATATGGAATAAATTACAATGGCATTTTCATCTCCAAAATGTTGTGAGTCATCAAACTAGGAATCCAATAACAGTGGCACCTCACATTTACATTCCCAATATTTTCTTTCTAAGAAGCTTTTACATATATTAAACCACCATAAGTATTCAACTCCTGCCGCAAAGCAAAAGGCTCCGCAAACTTGAAGAGCTGCTATCAGCAAAATTGTCACAGTAGTCTGGTGCGACATATTCTCCTTGGCCATAGCTTTAATTAAAAGCACTCATCTGAAATGTGGATACAAAGAATTAGAAAATGAAATGATGCTTGTCACATCTCTTAAAAGAAAGGGAAATGGGGCAAATTTCCCACTCCAGGCTCACAAGAAAGGCGTTAAAAATATGTTAAAATAGACATTAGCATTAGTAGTTCCATTACTCAGAATAAGTAGTACTAAAAAATACCAATTGCTCATTTCCAAGAATTAAAGGTGCTTTTGCAGTATTAGGAGGAGAATTTGTCATTTACCATTTCCCAGAATGTAGCCAGATTTATTGTTCTGCAGTTTTGGGTGTTTTTGTTTTGTTTCATTCTAAGTGTTCATTTTAAAAGCTGGGTAAAGTGATGTGGGCAAAAATTTTGGGCTAAAGATGTGACTGATTAATTATCAGAGCCAAATTGCTCCTCAGAAATTCAGGTTCAGGATGCCAAAGGAATATAATGATTACTTTTTTAATTAAAAAGCCCCAGCCCATTCTAAATAGTACTGGCTACTTCCCCACTTGTCAGCCTTTGGCCACCCCGGGTATCATAAAGGGAAAAGGATACTGTCTGGTTTGTGACACCTCTGTGGTCTCCAAGTTTAGTGCAGAGTGAGGCATAATAAAGTTAACTTCTGCTTTGATGAGTGAATGGGAACATTTCTAACAGTGAAGCAACAGGAGTGACTTTAGAAATAAAAACCGTGCTAAAGTCACCTGCTAAACTAAGATACCTTTAGCACCAGGCAGAACAGCAGTTCAAGAATTTAATTACTGAAGCCATTTCACAAAAGAAAATCTCTAGTTTTCTTTTATAGCCTCAACTTTAAACTCTTCATTTCTAAGTTTGTGGTTTGGAACTCAAAATGTGTATTGTTGTGAAAGTTATGCCAAATGCATTGGCCTCCAAAGCACCTAAGAATAGATCAGACAATACAGTTTCAACTAGAGCAAACCTCTGTTTCATGCAGAGCATTCTTAGATGCAATTCTAATTGTCATCAGCTCATTGCAAGACTTTCTGTCAGTCATGTACCTAAATTGGAAGGGAAAAGGGGAGATAACCACAGACATGGGTAACTTATTTGAGCTCAGTTTATCTCTAGAAATTAAAAATTGGGAAACTGTAAGAGCATGTGTCAGAGGATAAGTTAGGTAGCCCAGAGCTATAGCATTCTTCCTCTTGACAAGTATCCTGTATAATAAAGGGTAATATGCAATCGACTCAACAGTGGAACAACTGGTCGCATGACGGTGCACTGACCACCAGGGGGCAGTGGTCAACACAGGAGCTGCCCCTTGGTGATCAGTATGCTCCCATGAGGAAAGCCCTGCTCAGCTACAGGTTGGGCTGACAGTGAGCCTAGCCATCAATGGGACATTCCCTGAGGACTCCTGGGCTGCTAAAACATGTATGCAGGATGAGGGACCACTTCCTCACCCTCCAGAGCACAAATGTCATGCACTGAGCCTCTAGTTTTTGTAAAAACAGTTGCACCAATCACTACATATAGCTTAAAGAGTTGAGATACAAAGCACTACTGTGAACGGCATACTAGTTAAAGGCAAGTAATTTGAATCCTTTAGTATGCAGAAGTCATTATAACCATCACCCAATTTGCATGTATTAGGTTTTTTTGCTGTAACTGGAATTTTGCACAATTTAATCTTTACCATGTCCTGTGAGATGATCAGGATCATTCCTATTTACAAGAAAGGATGCTCAATTTGGCCAGATGGCTTATAGGGCCACTATCTGATGCTAGAGTGTGATGCTGCATATAAATGGAAATCAAGAAATAGAAGCACATGTCACCACATCAGAGTCCTGCACAGGTGACAAAATGTAATATACACATGAGGAGGATTTCTTTTTTTAAATATATTTTATTGATTTTTTACAGAGCAGAGGGATAGAAAGTCAGAAACATCGATGAAAGAGAAACATCGATCAGCTGCCTCTTGCACACCCCCAACTGGAGATGTGCCCGCAACCAAGGTATATGCCCTTGACCGGAATTGAACCTGGAACCTTTTAGTCCACAGGCCGACGCTCTATCCACTGAGCAAAACTGGCTTTGGCAGGATTTCTTTCTTTTTTTTAATGTATTTTTATTGATTTTGGAGAGGAAGGGAGAAAGAGATAGAAACATCAATGATGAGAGAGAATCATTGATCAGCTGCCTCCTTCATGCCCCACACTCAGGATGTAGCCTGCAATCCAAGTATGTGCCCTTGGCTGAAATCAAACATGGAACCTTTTAGTCTGCAGGCCAATGCTCTAACCACTGAACAAACTGGCTATGGCATGAGGAGAATTTCTTATTTGTAATGGGAACCCTTAGCAGTTAGTGAGCTCACAAGTGGACAGTCAAAACTGCTTATCTTGACAACCAAAAGAGCTCCTCATTCAAACCGCATTGACCACTTAGCAGGAATTGATGAATTGCTCCAGGAACAGTCATTTATGATATTGAAGCTGTTGATTCAGCACAGCAGTGGGCTGTTATATTACAAGCACCTGGAAAGCTTACTGAATAACCTGACTTTATGGGTATATGAATATAATTTAAGCCTTCAGATATCACAAAAAAACCATTTTATCCCTTAGTTTTATTATTATCTTATGCTCATTTTAAACTAAAAATCTTTAACTTCCACAACTGAATTTTTTTTTAATAAGGTTTTATTGAGTCAGAAATGCTAAGACAAAAGACTGGTCTTGGGGCATGGAGTCTAAATTACCCGGGGCATGGCCAGGTAGAAAAGATAGCATGTCCACTGTCCCACCTCCAGTATGAGGAAGAGGAAAGAAAGAAAGACGGAATTCACATGAGCTATGGGCAAAGGTGCCGGGGACAGTGAAGCAGGGCCCGCTCTGGGGTAGCAGAGTCCCCATAAAGAAATGCCATACCTCAATGCCCATTCCCAACCTGTTGAATAGAGGTCCTCCTGGTGAGTCATACATGTTAGTCTGAGAAGCACAGCTCAACCTACAGTTCCAAATGTGGCAGTAACTTTCAGAATGGATTAGTGAATGGCTAATCTATAATAATAAAAGCATAATATGCTAATTTGACCAGATGTCCTTCTGGACAAAGTAGGGACTTCAAGGGAAGCTGCGGTCCTGGGTGCTTGCCAGTGGCTGGAGGGAAGCCTGGGTCCAAGGTGCCAGAGGGAACCCGGTGCTGGTAGCCAGGGGGAGGAAGGCCTACTCTTGCATGAATTTCATGCATTGGGCCTCTAGGTATTAGATAACTAGCTCTGAGGTCCCAGTTGTTAATTTTCCCTAGGTTTCAGTATCCTCATCAGTAAAGCAGGAGAATTGAACTGATGATTTCTAGTTCTCATGACTGCTAACCCACGATCCCCTTTATTTCTAAGATTGTAACTATTTTATAGCCATGGTCAGGTAAAACATTATCCCTTTCCTCAAATATCTTGCAATGAGGTAAAAACTGACACATGTAAACAGCAACAAGAAATAATATATCAGACTGGGTTTGATTGAGAGTGATATAGCATCAGCATGAGTTTGCATTCTCAGGAAAAGTCAGTGAAAGTCTTTGATAGACTAGAACGATTTATATAGATGAAAGTGGAGGGACTGAGTTTTCTAGGACTTGAGAAACAACATTAGCCAAAACAGAGAGAAGTAGGGAAATGACTCTGAATAAGTAGGATAAGGCCAAATAATGGGAGACCTGGACAGGCAGAATGGGAGTTTACGTATGATATAACAATTTGAGTTAGAAAATATGTTCAAAAAGGATTTGGGGAAAGAAGTCTGCAATTCTGATAAATTCCCAGCCAGGATATTTTCAAGTCTTGCTTATTCACCATTACCTCTTTTAACACTATCGAGAATTCTGGTATTGCCTCCAAGGGGTTCGATTTTTCTTCTGTTTTCAATTTCTTAGTCTCTATGTGGCATCTGGTTTATTTCTCTGGCTATATCATTAGCATCTCTGTTTGGTAGTTTAATTTATTCCATTATTTTTTCATTTAAATTATTATATTTTAATTTTAGAAATTCTCTTTTTATTATTTCTCAAATGTATGTGGTCATTTCTTATAATATCTTATTCTTTACTCACATATTCAATTTTCTCATTTTTTTAACATACTGGGGTAGCTATTTCATACTCTGTGTCTGGTCATTTCAATATCTTTGAGGATCTTATTCTACTGCCTGTTGTTTCTTTCTGTTCTTATTCATGCTGCTTTATTCCCTTGAGTAATTATTTTACTATGAAATTATTATTTTCCCTAGGAAATTATTTGAGATCTTGATTGATGACACATTCCTGCACAGAGAATTTATATTTGTTTCTGCCAGTTAGCTGGAGCCATTACCCCAACAGAACCATTATACATTACTCTGTTTGAGTTTCTGAAACCATGGTGATAGTGTAAATGTGGGCCAAAACCTTTGTGAGGATCTATTTTTGTTTATAAATAATCAGAGGGGAATTTCTTTTTCTTTGCTATTTAAGAAAAAAGGTAAGCAGGCAAACTTCTTGATCTCTTCTGTACATCAGACTTATTTTTTTTCCTCCTTTACTCTCGAGGGTGGAGACCTCTGAAGTATCCCAGGTTTACAGGGGGTCCCTGATTAGACTCACCCACACTGCATAAACCCATTAAAACAGATACCCAAGGTCTTCCGGGTTTAGGAGAACCTGACAGGGTTAAAGCCTGCTTTAGTGCTTCCTTATCTCCTGAGATCAAGCTTCTACTCTGTTTAGGAATCAGGATATTCCCTCTTTTCATGCCAGCTCAGCACTGCATTACAGAAGGCTTTCAAATATATTTTCCCAGTATTTCCATTGTTTTCAGGTGGAAATGGAAGGCTTTATGCAATTAAACTGAGGCTAAAAGTAGCTATATATGTGATGGTATAAATAACTATATGCATTGATTTATCATTATATGTATTTTTAAAAAACATTTTATTGATTTTTTACAGATAGGAAGGGAGAAGGATAGAGAGTTAGAAACATCGATGAGAGAGAAACATTGGCCAGTTGCCTTCTGCACACTCCCTAATGGTTATATGCCTGCAAGCAAGGTACATGCCCTTGACTGGAATCGAACCTGGGATCCTTGAGTCCGAAGTTCAATGCTCTAGCCACTGGGCCAAATCAGTTAGGGCTCATTATACGTATTTATGGCATTTCATTTATGTTACTTGTCACAACTTTATTTCTGGTTGTGTCTGGTAATAGGATGCTATAGATTCTGACTTTTTAAAAATTATACTGCAAGAGAAATTTGCATGCCTTTTGTCACTTGTCTTCTTTGAAAAATAAAGAAAATATTTGGTATGTAGTTATTATAGGTTTAAATAAATATAATCATAAAATAATGTAATGAAAACTTTAAACTTATTTTACAGTTTTCATTACATTATGTAGAACGATAGAACTTTTCAAACCCCCTTGAAATAATAGTGTCACAGAAACAGTTATACCCAGGTCCAGCTGTCATAAAAGGATCACTTATATTGAAAATATTAGAACATTTGAACTGTTGCACAAATGTTAATGCTGGCAAAATATAAACATGATTTCCTTTTAGTAAAGAGCATATTCCAGGAAAAATTGTGCCTGTGCTTCATTTAAGAAAAATAATTTGAATGTTTGTAGTTATTCACAATTCCAAGAAAACCTTTAAAAACAGTGTCTCCCTTTGTCTAACGAAGGCTCACTTGGTGAAGCAGAAGATTTACCCCTTTTAAAAATCTGAGTTCATATGAGACATTTTCTCAAGTAAGTACACATCTCATTCATCATTGCAGTCACTAAAAGTGAGCAGCCCCAGCCAGCCCTGCCCTGTCTAATCCATGGCTGTTCTTTTTCCAGTATGTGCGAGTGTCTTTCGATACCAAACCTGATCTCCTCTTACACCTGATGACCAAGGAATGGCAGTTGGAGCTTCCCAAGCTTCTCATCTCTGTCCATGGAGGCCTTCAGAACTTTGAACTCCAGCCAAAACTCAAGCAAGTCTTTGGGAAAGGTCTTATCAAAGCAGCCATGACAACCGGAGCGTGGATATTCACTGGAGGGGTTAATACAGGTGATTAGACGTGGGGCAGAGAAAGGCACGAGAGCACTGTGACTAAGATAATTTTCTCCTAAGGTTAAATATATTTATATTCCCCCAGCTTCTCCTACCCATGTGTCCATACTCACTAGTTATCTCTTCTCTTATCATTCTCTCTCCCTCCTTTACCTAAATTATAACTCTACCATTATTTCCCAACCAAGTAGAATTACTTGCACATAAGAAACAAGTTATGATATTTAATACTTGACTATACAGAATTTTTCAATGTGACTAATGGAATATCATAGGATATTTTCAATATCTCAGGTTGCCCAATAAGCATCTAATAATTCTTTTTAAAAAATTTTTTTGTTTTTTCAAATACAGTTAACATTTGATATTATATTAGTCTCAGGTGATCAACATAGTGATGAGACATTTATATAACTTATAAAGTTATCCCCAAATAAGTCCAGTGTCCCCTGACACATACATATTTATTGCAATATTTTTGACTATGTGCCCTGTGCTATACCCAATAATTCTTTAAGGACTAACTTTTGCTCTAAATTAGAAGCTTTGCCTCTGTTTTTTAATTGATTTTAAGTTTGATGGAAATAGCTTTAATTTTTGTAAAATGCTCTTTCCATCTGGAACATAAATTATAGTAGCAAAGTCCAGAATATTATTTGCTTGCTATTTCAATTTTATTAAATAATCTGTACATCAGTAGAAGATAACATTCCACTCTGAATTCCAAACAGTTTTTTTTCAACCTGCAAAAGACATTTCTCCATTGTGATACAGACAGGTTGTCAAACCAATTCCTAAAAACCCACTTATACTTAAGTGCTTATCTGCAGAATTAATGTGCAACAGAGAGTGGAATGGATGCCTGTAAATTGCTTTGACATATTTTCCCAATCTGATTCTGAAGTGCCAATTGAAAGTACACAATTAATGCCACAGTGAGTTAATTCAAACTTGTTACACGACTCAAAGTCTGCAGATGTAGGCAAACTTGGAGACAGTGGAACATTCTAACATTACCCTGGACCAAGGAGTTTTAAATAAAAGATTATCTGTGTTGTTTATTCTTTTGTTTATAGTTTGGGTGAGACCTGCACTCAGAATTCTCCTCAATGCCTAGAATTTGTGAGCATTCAGCACAGAACTCCATGCGCACATTTCAGCAGTGAACTCTAAGGATTGCCCGAGCTCTTCATTGTTATTGTGAAATCCTGGCTTAGTCTGTAACTGACATGATCTTAGAATGACCTGCTCAGTCAGCTCTTCTTTGTTCATTGTGTAGTGATTAAATGTCTACAGAGCAATTTTCTTTCGATGACTGTTTAGGCTTTAGGGCTCTAACTTTCACTCACAGCTTAGTAGGCACCATTCGCCTGGGATTATTCACTCTTTCGCTCTCCTGACATAGCCTGTCCCTCATACAGAGACCAACTCAAAATTTCTAAAGGCTCTAAAAAAATTTGTACCAATCTTTTGTTTCTGAGTACTTGTTTTTCTTTTATGAAGCACATTAAATAACAAAAGATGAATTTATAGCATAACTATTATAAGCCAAAGAGTTCCTTTCTGTCTCATTCCAGGCTTGATGTTCAGTGCAATACTCATTGTGAGGTTCTAATGGTGACACACTCAGATTACATAAGAGATAATGGTGGAATTATGGCAGATGGGAAGGGCATTGAACTTCTTGTCCAGGACTACCCTGAAAGGAATTTTGCATGTAAATAGGGGGAATTTTTAACATGAATATTCACAGCTTTGTTTCTTATATTTTTAAACCAGTGCTCTCACTTAGGAGATCCATAGATAAGCTAATAAGTAAAATTGCTATTCTCAACACTTCCAGAATAGCTCCAATGTGGATTCGTGGTTATTTACACTGTTTTGTTATTTGATTTTTTTAAAGGAGGATCTTTCTGTTTCCTCTTACAAATATTTTAGAATTGACTTGTTTACACATGTATGTCCCATCCAATGACTCAATTGCCTGGTGTGTTTTGTGTACTTAGTTCATTGTATGGTTTCTGAGCTTTTACTCTGTCCTAGTCCCTGAAATACACAAAGATGAATAAGACACTGACTCCCTCTCCCCTTTTCCTAAAGGAGTTTTACATTTAGAGGGGCCATCTTCGTGTGCAATTATGATTCATGACAGAATATGGTGGGGGACATATTGAGCTATTCAAGATATGCAAACCATATCCTGTTCAAACTTAGACAAAATAAAATCCAATTCAGCTTTCATATAGGAGATGAAACTATGTGTAAAGTTTTCCTTGAGCAATGGGTGGAATTTCTATAAGTGGAAATATCTTCTCTTAGAAAATATATTTCATATCTTACATGAAAATTACCATTGAAGAAGCAGGTGAAAAAATTATTAATTGAACTTTCTTTAGATGGTTTATAAAAAGATAAATTATAGGTTTCCAACTATTTTATAAACTGAATTTCTCACTTTTAACTACAGTGATGGGGAAGGCCATCATGATAGGAGAGGAAAACTATTAGAATGATAAAGATAAAAAGGTATATTTATATATTTTTAACATGAACTTTCCACAGAATATACCAACATTTTCTTTCCAAGTAGGGTCTGCACATTATGTGTCCATAAATTGAAAGATGAAATCAAGATTGACAAAATCTGAGCTGTCACTATTCTATTTGATCCTAACTCTTACAAACTGTCGTGTAAATTTAATATAATTTTATATATCATTCTTTTTATAGAATACAGTCATAGAATTGGTTCTTAGTCATACTTAATACATCATTATGCTTATAATACCAGAAAAAGATTTTCTAAGTTTAAAAAAATTATATTTATGTTTTTATAAAAGTTGCATTTTTTTCATATAAGATGTGATAAGAAATGCATTGCTGGAGTTCATATACAAGTCTTGGCAAATGTATCTGTCATTAGAGGCACAAGTTTATATTCACATAAACAATGCAGTTTGTATAGAAATATGTCAAAACTGTATATTCAGTACATTTAGTCTTGGGAGAAATTGTTCTCACAATTTAGAATAATGGAAAGCAATTGCTTTAAAAGGTAAAAGTAATACTTCTTTTTTTCCTCTTAGGTGTTATTCGTCATGTTGGCGATGCCTTGAAGGACCATGCTTCTAAGTCTCGAGGGAAGATATGTACCATAGGTATTGCCCCCTGGGGAATTGTGGAAAACCAGGAGGATCTGATTGGAAGAGATGTAAGTCCTGAGAGTTTTCTCTGTATATGTAACTTCTCATAGGGGTGATATCAAAAAGTTAAGTAAAGTTGAAATTCAAAATATGCAACTACAGTATTCTCTTAGTCCCTACCACCCAAAATGAAACTTATGTTAGGAATCATTTATTGAAAGACTATTCACTTTCCAAAATCTATCTATGGAAACTCCAGTGTCAATTCTTTTTACTAAGAAAGTTCCTAAGTAAGACCTATCAACTGCCTTATTGGCCTGAATCAAGCAGTGGTCTTTCCTCACGTATCAAATCTTGCAAGTGCTCTAGACAAGGTTACATTAAGATTAATTAACAACATGGACCCATTGACTCACACATAAAGAGGTCTCTCCTCACCCCAGGTCTCCAGCTTCTTTATTATTTGAGTGCCCTTCACCTAGATCTGGAACACTGCAAAGGGAGATTCTTTGCATAGAACTGGCTTCCTTGGTTGGTCATTCTTTCACTGAGAGCTTGGCTGAGGAGTGGGCATAGTTAGGTTCTTTATGTCCCATTATGGAACTATTCAGAAGCTTTGGCCAAATTCAGCAAGACGCCAACTTCTTTTTTCTTTTCTGATGTCTGGAATCACACACTGACCAATCAATCAACAATTTATCAACAATTTGGGCTTATATTTATCTGAGTCATCATCTTAATCATGAGGTCTGACAAAAAAATCAAGAGAAAAAACGCAAAGAAGTTGAGAATTAACTAGTCTTAAACTGCTTTTCCTGTTGTATTGCAATGCTCTGAAACCATCTAACTTCAATGCAATACAATATATGCAATTTTTTCCAATTTAAACAAAATACTTGAAAGAAAAAATCAAATGCCATGAAACACAGCAGCAAATACTCTTTAACTTCATCAAGACTTTTATTTTGTTATAAGAAGTGTCCATATCAGTGTTACCAATTTACATGTAGACATGCTAATTTATCAAGAATATGTAGAATAAGGAATGAGATATTAGTTTATCAGTGGAGTGTCCCTGTAACTGAAATTTATTGGCTGTTTTATATCACACACAAATTAAATATCTCAAGCAGCAATTCCCAGAATTTCATAGTCAGAAATGACTGTAAAAGTAATGTCGGTAATTTTTCAGAGTGTCTGGGTCTGGTCTTTGATGGAGTATAGCTGGATTAGATTCCAAGTTGGCTCTTAAGTATAGCTGGATTAGATTCCAATTGTGACCTAGAGCAAATATACTTCTTAAAGAACTAGAATATGCTACAATGTCCTAATTCCAAAAGCATTTATTATTGCCTTTTATTAACAAATGAGTTAATTATTTAAAATGTTGTGATAACTCAGAAGTCATCTTTAAATATTTACAGCTTCAGCATCTCTATCATAAACCTAAGTTTATGATGTTAGGTGGGAGAGGAATTCTGGAACTTTTCTCATTCAAATTACCTAGGAATAAATAGAAGCTGATTATATCTTTATTCAAGAGAAAGTAACCAAATAATTATCTCAGTTGCCCAAACATTTGCAGAGAATGCTGGCCTTTTATAATATTCTGTTTGTTCATCTTATAAATCTTCTATGATTGCAGAAAGATAATACTTATATTGCATTTACTTCTTTTGCTAAGTTGAATCACTCCTGATTTATTTTTCCTCCCATTCCTGCATTTTCTCTGATTTACCTCCCCTTATGCTATTTTTATTCTTTTCTTTTTCCCCGTATTTCTTCCCACTTGTATGCCAATAGGATTTTACCCATGCCTGTGCTAGTAGGATTTAATTATATTGTCTGACTTTCCAATGAGAAATGGTCTTGATACCAGCCTAGAGGGCAGAAAAAGCCACTTGTGTGTACAGTAAATTGTGCACATTCATTGTCCCTGCTCACAGGAGTCTAATAAAGGCAAGTCATAGCTCACCAACATCCAAGTGAACCTGCAGAGAGACCACAGAGAAAAGGAAATGAAATTGGCAAGTTGTAGAAAAGACAGGAAAAACAGTTGTAGTTTAGTTCTTCAGTAAATCTTTGACCAAGATCCACTGAGTTTCAACCACGCTAGTACAGTTTTTCACAAAAACTAAGGAATTGGAATATACATAGAATTCCCTAGGCTCTTATTTCTTAAGCTGTATATTATTATAATAAAATTATTTGGTATATATCATGACATAGTTTGAGGGAATTTTTAATATGTTTGCTATTCTAGTATGATCATTCAAACAGAATGTAGTAATGGTAGATTGCCATAAAAAGTAGTATATAAATAAAATGTTGATGATCATGGTAAAAATCATCAAAATAGAAATGTTTTCTGGTAAGCTTAAGTAGTTATAACAATTTTCGTAGCTATTTTAATTTAGTGCATCTACCCTTTTTCTTCTACTTTATATAATTAAACTTGCATATAATAAACATAAAAAAGATAAGCCTCATGTAGCAGGGGGAAAACACTAATGTATTGTTAAAAATCTTTGCCACTTCAGAATTCTGTCAAAATGCAATTACTTGAAAACATAAAATAGTGGTATTTTTTTTGTCGACTCCATGTTTGTATTTCAGAATAATGTTGAAGTGGCACAAAATAAGTGTCAAGGGAAATCTAGGAAATTTACTTGAAATAAATAAAAATCTTTATAATATAAAAGAAAAACATGAAAATTTGAATGTACCTTTACTATGCTACCAGCCAATCAGAAGCAGGGGCGTAGCCGCAGCAAAGGACTGAAGTCACTCCTCCAGAGGCTACCCAAGGTCTTATTTCAGCCCTGGTGTTGGGTTGCTTCCCCAACCATAAGTTCCCAATGCACTTCCAGCCAGAGTTAAAGGGGGCTTCTTCTGTTTTTAAGGCATTGCCATATCCAGTGCCTGCCAGGCCCCTGTGAAAGCACAACTCCTTAGGTCCAGGGTGCTGGGAGCTGAAGCAGAGAGGCTGTGAGGCCCAGCTCACCCAGGATGCTGCCCCCCATCACCCCCTCCCAATTATCCTGGCCTAGCCTTCCCTATGCACACCTGCTGGTGGAGAGTGTGAGGTGGTTGTGGCAGCAGGATGGGAGGCTGGTGGAGGGGGGGCGTGGCCGCAGCATGCCAAACAGGAGGCCTACACCCTCCCCCAATCCAGAGGGGCTTGACAGAGGACCTTAGGCCTTAACCCTCGCCCCAGCACCAGGCCAGGGGACCTGAGGCCATGTCCTCCACTTAGTGGGGCTTGACAAGGGACCTCAAAGTGTACTTCCTGTCCTAGTGCTGGGCTAAGGGACCTCCGACTGCTCCCCCTGCCTGGCAGGGATTGACAGGGGACCACAGGCCACGCCTTCCACCCAGCAGGACTTGACAGGGAACCTCAAGGTGTGCTTCCTGCCCTGGTGCTGGGCTAGGGTACCTCAGGCTGCTCCCCACTCCCCAGCTCCAGACTGGGGGACCTCAGGCCGTGCCTCTCACCTGGTACGGATTGACAGGGGACTGCAGATTACACTCCTAACCCGGCAGGGCTTGACAGGGGTCTTCAAGGTGCGTTTCCCATCCTGGTGTTGGGTTAGGGCAGCTCAGATTGTTCTCTCTACCTGACAGGGCTTGACAGGGGACCTCAGGCTGTGCTCCCACCTGGCAGGGCCTGACAGGGGACCTCAAGCCGCACCCCCACCCCGGCACCAGGCTGAGGGACCTCAGACCATACCCTCCACCAAAGGGACCTGAGGCCAGGTACCCTCCTGCCTGGCTGGGCTTGACAGGGGACCTCAGGCTGTACCCCCCGCCCAGTGGGGCTTCACAGGGGACCTGAGCCTGTGCCCCAATGCCAGTGGGGATTGACAGGCAACCTGAGGCTGCGCCTCCCTCCTGGTGCTAGGCCGGGGGACCTCAGGCTGTGCTCCTCTGCTTGGTGGGGCTTAATGGGGGACCTCAGGCCATACCCCCTACCCAGAAGGACTTGACAGAGGATCTCAAGTTGTATCTCCCACCTGGTAGGACTTAATGGGGGGCCTCAGGCCACGCCCCCCATCCTGCAGGGCTTGACAAGGGTGGAACTGACCGGGTCTGGATCTACCCTAATGCAGTGGGGAGAGGGGGCAGCTGTGGCTGGTTCTGGGTCTCACGTGATTTTGAGGCACATGTGAGTGAGTGGGGACTTTTCTCTGGGTCCCGTGGTATGCCCCAGACTCTGACAGGAGGAAGGTTTTCATATACATTTTACTAATTTTCTTTAGTCTCTGATACTTCTATTATAAAGAAAGAGCAAATAGCAATATTGAATCATTTCCTCTAATTAATACCCTTTTAATGTGTACAAATTTCATGCACTGGGCCACTAGTATAAGAATAAAAGAAAGACTCCCATTCTTATGCTTGATATTTACTGCAATGGATTTATTGCCCAACTTAGAGAAAATATAGATTATTTTATTTCTGTGGAGCTATCTCTCAAAGGAGCACTTTTAGAAGCTGGACATTCAAGTGTTACTAGAGTTAGGCTATTTATAGAAGCAGTTGACACAGCAGTTGCTAGTTGCTATTCATCTCAGAATATGAATATCCCTTTGGAATGGCTACTATAAAGGCAAAACTAGTTCTAAACATAAAGAAAAATTTAATTGCCCCAAGTCTGCTTCAAGATATCCTAAAGCATTTACATTACCTCCCTTCAAGTCTTAGCTCTTAGCTAGACATTAAGTTAGACTTTAAAGATACAAGCATGTATTTTTGGATTCTCAGAGCTCCAATTAGAACCTCAAGTGTAGGTGCTCAATGAATATTGATGAAGCTGAATTGGGCATGACAAAATTCAGGCTACAAGGAAAATAAACATTATGGGAAAAATACTATGATAGATCTTAATTGCTTTACAACTTTATCACACAACATTATCTCTTAATGTTATTTCCAAGCTTGTTCATACTATAGTGACCATAGTGAGGGCATTTTTAATCTGGCATATGAATGGAAACTATTTTCTTATTTATCAATTCAAGGTGGGAGGTGGATGGTAATGTTGGTAATGGGGGCCAAGTGTAGGCTGAGAACAGGACTTTCTTTAAACCCTCTGAGAGATGCATGATTCACCTAAATGAAGGATAGGACTAGCCTTGGTTCTTTAAATTTAAATATCTTCTATTCTGTTTAACCAAACATTTCTTTTCTCAATTAATAGATTAATACAACAGACTTTGGTTATGAATAGTAGATAGTAAGACTTTTTGGTCCTGAGATTAGACATGAAAATGTATATTGTTTAGCTATTAAGGTGAACCCCACCTCTGTGATTTCTCCTTGTTTTTCTTACTGCCCCTTTCTTCTATTACAACCCACAAAGTTCTACATTTCAATCAAACAAGACTCACTTCCACCAAGTCATCTTTTCTGAATAACTTAGCCCAAATGTCATATCCTGATTTTATCTCATAACTGTCTTCTTCCCTGCCTTAATTAATAACTCCTCAAAAATAGAGACTGAGTTATTTTTGTTTGTTTCATATTAACCACTGATATAATATTTTTTATGAACATGAAACACTGACATGTCATTTAAACTCCACAAGATTTGATTGCTCCACTTCTAAGTGGATTATAAAAACACCTGTTCTGTCTATCTTCATAAAATTGCTATGAGTATAATCATAATAATGATAATTATAGTTTATTGGGCTCTTTTGTATTTGATGATGCTCTCTGTGCTGGCATATATATTATCCTTATGAAGTCTGTGTTATCCCTTTCCATAGTAAGGCAGCTAAATAAGGATTAGGACCAAGATCCACTGTCTCAAAGCCCATACTCTTAACTAGCAGTATACCAAGTAAGATATAAAGGGATATTTAATGATATTATGCTCTTATTATTAGGTGAGATAATTGGCAAATATCATATGCCTGTAAATTGAATTAAAAAGAGATTCAGCAAGTGTGGCCAGAGTACTTCACTTTGTCCCTAGATAGTCTCAACCTGCATAGATGATTATGAAAGTGTCACCAGTGTAAAGTCAAGATAAAAGATCCAATCTATTTTAATTTTCATATGACTCACTTTAGACTTGTATTCCTTCAGAAAACAATCTTCCTGGAGTTTTTTTCAGAGAACTGAACAATTTATGAAGCCATTATCATTTGTTTTTTTTTTCCAAATCTAGAATAACAACACACATGTCAAATTAAAAATCTAGACATGTTCACAAGAAAAAATACATTTCATTTTAACTTGAGGATGAAAATTGTGTTTGGGGAGATTTCCAACACATCATCTTATGTGCTTATCAAATTATCTTGACATTCAAAGACATCTTACAGTTTCCTCAATTATAGATTTATTCTCAGAATTTTATAAGCTTTAAGAGTTTTTATATTTAATTGGAAAGTGTTCTTTTGATATCATTTTTATATTTCAAGCCAAGAAAAATTAAGTTTAATAATACTATTGAATGATAATTATGGTGTAGTTATCACCTCAGTATATATATATATATATATATATATATATATATATATATCACTTATTCCTAAGGCAAGCCAAGTATGACTTCATATTGTAAGCTCAGAAAACTTACCACAGTAGTGGTCCTGATGCAGAGTTTATTGTATTTTTCATTACTAGGTTAGATAAGATTTATCCAAGAGATGTGAGAGGAAAAGTTCACAGGCAAAGAGACCCACTCAAGTCTTCTACACAGAGCATCCAGCACTAACTGAACCTGGACCACACATAGGTTCTAAGCTAATTTACTTACATGGAGAATGCAGATTCAGTGAAGACAGTGTTGAATTTAGATATGGTCATGCTAATTCCAAAGTTTTTTTGCAATATCCATGTGAAAATATCCAGCAGGCCAGTGAGTTGAAGGATCTCAGATTGCACACTTAAATTTGGAAGGTACCTGCATAAGGATGACATTTATCTGAGCCATTTTGGTGGGTAAGATCACCAACTGTATAGAGTACGAAAAAGGAAGGCCTGGGAGCTTGGAGAAGATGGCGGCATAGGTAAACACCTCTTGTTCTGCACCGCGCAACAATTTAAAAATTACAACATAACAACAAAACAAACATCACCCAGAATCAACAGAAAGCTGGCTGAGTGAAAACTCCACAAATAAAAGTAAAGGTTGGACACTGAGACTCAGAAGAGCGCCGGGAGCGCAGCCTTGAAGATCGTGGGGAAACAGGTTAGGAGCCGTCCTGGTCGTGCACCGGCGGTGGCTGGAGCAGCAACCCCAGCTGGATTTCACCAGCGGGGAGGGCAGAGACGTCCCACTACACGGATTCCCCAGCACCAGGCGAGGTCCAGGATCCGGGGTACGTGGAGACGTCCCACTGCACAGATTCCCCAGTGCCAGGCGAGGTCCAAGGTCTGGGGGACGCACCCTGGAAGCCAGGCACAGCAGAAGTCTCCTAGTCTGCAGAGAAGCCGGGGGCTTGAAAAAGAAGTCTGCGCGCACTTAAACTGTGCCACAGCACAGACGCGTGACTTGCTCCCTGGAAACTTGTCTCCTGGTCCAGGAAACCACATGTTTTACAACCCTGGGCGAGACTTTGGGTGTGCAGACTCATTTGGGGAGAGGCAGAGTTGTCTGGCAAGGGGAAGAGACTAGCGGCTTTCTCTTGGAGGTGTCTGCAGCCATCCCGATCCAACAGAGATCCATGCGCATGAGCGCAGCATAGGACATAGCTGACACTGAGGCTGCCTGCTCAGCTCAGAGACTCCGCCCATCCAACCTGAACACAGTCTCCCTTCACAGTCAATTGGCCTGGAGGTCAAACCCTCCTAGGGCTAACAACAACAAGCTGGGTTTAAATTCAAAAATACTGTACAACCCATAAAGGATTTCAGTAAGAGTACCCACCTCAAGTAACTGGGGAGGCTGTGCCACTGACCCTTAGAGTACATCTACCACATAAATCAGCCACCATGCAGAGATATGGAAAGAAATCAAGTGTGAAAGAAATGGAGGAAAGAAGACGACTAGACATAGAGTTCAAAACCACGGTTATAAGGCTTTTCAAGAGGCTCCTAGAAAAGGGCGATGAACTTAATGAGAACTATGAGGAAATAAACAAGACCAACATGGAAATGAATGAGACTTACAAGGAAATGAATGAGACCCTCAGGGAAATGAACAAGACCTCTGAGGATATGAACGAGACTCTCACGGATATGAAAAAGGACCAACTAGAAATCAAGCATACACTGACTGAAATAAAAAATATTACACAAAGTCCTAAAGCAGTCCAGAGGGCCACAAGAACCAAGTCAAAGATTTGAAATACAAAGAACCAAAATCCACTCAGCTGGAAAAGCAAGAAACAGAAAGAATTCAGATAATTGAAGATAGTGTAAGGGGCCTCTGAGACAACCTCAAGCATACCAATATCCGAATTATTGGGGTGCCAGAAAAAGAGAGAGAGCAAGTTAATGAAAACCTACTTGAAGAAATAGTGACTGAAAACTTCCCCACCTGGTGAAAAAAACTGACCTAAAAGCCCAAGAAGTACACAGAACCCCAAAATATAGGAATCTAAAAAAGACCACACCAAGACATATCATAATTAAAATGCCAAGAGCAAAAGATAAAGAGAGAATATTAAAAGCAGCAAGAGAAAAACAGTTGGTTACCTACAGGGGAGCACCATACGATTGTCAGCGGATTTCTCAGCAGAAATGATGCAGGCCAGATGGGAGTGGCAAGAAATATTCAAAATAATGAAGAGCAAGAATCTACAACCAAGATTATTCTATCCAGCAAAGCTATCACTCAGAATTGAAGGTCAGATAAAGTGCTTCGCAGATAAGAAAAAGCTAAAGGAGTTCATCACCACCAAACCAATATTATATGAAATGCTGAAAGATATTCTTTAAGAAGAGGAGGAAGAAAAAGGTAAAAATATAAATTATGAACAACAAATACACATCTATCAACAAATGAACATAAAAATCAAGTGAATTGATAGGCTGATGAACAGGATAAACTGGTGAATATAACAGAATCATGGACATAGAGAGGGAATGGACTGACAATTCTTGGGGAGAAAAGGGTTGTGGGAAGTACAGCAAAGAGACTGGACAAAAATCTTGCAACAGTGGGAGAGGACAGTGGGGAGAGGGAGGTAAGGGTGGAGGGTGGGATAGGTACAGGGTGGAGGGGAGCTATAGGGGGATAAAAAAGGGGAAACAATGTAATTAATAAACTGAACAATAAAGATTAAAAAATGAAAAAAAAATAAATAAATTACAATTTAAAAAAAAGAAAGAAAGAAAAAGGAAGGCCTATTAATGATGCTCTTCCAACATTTTATGGCTGAGCAAAATAAAGCGGCCTATAAAGGAGACCAAAAGATCTTAAAGGTAGGAGCAAAACTAGAGTGTTATGGAATCCAAGGGGAATGTGTGTTTCAAGATGGAGTGAAGTGTAATGCCAAGATTATGGAAAGTAAGGATTTGGAAGTGTTCATCCAATTGATTAAGATGGACATCATTGGTATCACTGGTTCCATCTCTATCAGAAAAAAATGGTGATAATCAAGCTCCCATTTTAATGAGTTAAGGAAGGAGAACTAGATGACAAGGAGAAACTACTCTTTTACAGGTTTGATTGTGAAAAGAGGAGATATGTATGAGTGAAGGAAGCCATAAATTAAGGGTTTGGTTTTTTTTTTCATCAAGATAGAAGAGACTTGAGTTGGCTTATATGCTTATGGTAGAAAGAGAGCTAGAGATATTATTAGTCATGTAATATTTGGCACATTACTTAACCTCTTTGTGGTAGTTTTACCATCAGTAAAATGGGAAAAAATGATAGCAATACTAAAACTAACAACTTTTTACTACCATTAAGAGGATTAAAAGGTTATTTATACAAAAGTCCTCGGATGGGTGCTGATATTTATTAAGCTCTAAAAAAATGTTGATCTTATTATTGTTGTTGTGATTATTTCAGTGATAAATGATAAATCTCCAGTCTAAAACTTCAATATCCTACCACCAATGCTTTGCATACAATCTTTTTTCTTCTGTTTTAGTTACAAGGGCCCAGATGGTTAATCTCCCCTTGAGCTCTGGACTCCTTCACCTCAGGGTCTCTCTAGAACTTTTTTTAATCCATTATCTCCTAAATGAGGAAGAATGGTGTTTGGGTCAGACATGTGAGGAGAGTGGAGGATGACAGTTGCAGCCCCAGTGGAGAAGAACAGGACTATTCAGAGCCCAGAGGGAAAATGCCAGATAGCATAGAGAATCCAGAGGGGCAAGAAGTCATGAAGTTATGATGCATAGCAAATCCAAAAGAGAAGGGAAAGGATACATTGTGAAGCCTCATGGAAGATAATAATACACTCCAGTATCAGTTATCTATCGCTGTGTAACAAATTATCCCAAAACTTGATGGCTTAATGGCTTAAAAACAACATTTATTGTCTCAGAGCTTCTGTGGAACCCCAAAATTTATGAGTGGCTTATCTGGGTGGTTCTGGCCTAGGGTCTCTCTTAAGGTCACAGTCAAGTGGGGGCTGCATCATTTGGGGCTATAGGATCCTCTTCTAAGAGGACTCCCTTGCATGGCTGTTGATTAGGAGTTGCTCACCATGTAGACTTCTCCAAAAGGCCACTTTATTAACATGGCAGCTGCTTCCCCCAGAATAAGTGATCCAAGAGAGAGCTAAGAGGAATCCTTTAATGACCTAGATTTAGAAGTCACATACCATTGCTTTTGTTTTCTTCTATTTCTTAGAAGTGAGTCACTGAATTCAGTCTAGACTATGGGAAGATTTTCAAAGAATTGGAATATATTTTAAAATTTTCTCACTGATATATGGTGATTTCTAAGGCATAATTTCTTTCCAACTCAAGGGTCATTTCCCACTGCCAGCAGGCCCTGTGTCTGAATGGCACACGATTCCCCACAGGACATGACAAAGGGAAGTGAGCCTATTCAAGGGGAAAGGTTGACATGAGAATTGTGCAACTCACAGCCCTCAAGTTGAGCACACTTTCAAATTGCTGCAGAAAAGTGTCATTGTTCTTCCCAGGGATTTTGGTGGGAGTCACAGAGATGAAGTATGTGGGCCTTGTTTGGAGATGGACCCCTGGGTTTGCTGCTTTCTTGTTTGGATTGCTGAGCTGAGAGGCAGCATCTGGGTTTCTATATGACCCTGCTTTATACCTAGACTTATAGCTGAGCTGTCTGAATAGTATATAACAATCCAGTATCCCCACTAGCACAGGCCTCTCTGTGATTATAAGGACACACACAGTGCCTTCCTTTCTTTGCATTTTTCATTTTATTCTCAGTTCCTGTGTTACTTTAACTCAGACACAGAGGTTGCTTCCTACTCCTCTTCTCTCCCAGAAACACATGCCTGATCCTAAGAGAACCTCACCACCCCTTTGTTTCTCTCTCTCCAAAGCACAAACCCCATTTGGCTGCCTGCTGGTGCCTGTCCTGATCTCTGAATACTATACAGTTCTAGTGGACTAATCTGGAAATAATCTGAGCAGCTGTCAGGAGGATTTTAATGCTCAGCTAAGCCATTGGCAAAAAATGTCCAGCAGCAAAATCATAATATCCTTTATAAATTTACAATCTCGCTCGGTCCTCTGTCTTGCCCCTAAATGTCTCCTGGTCTATAAAGGAATTTATATGGGGTTTTGAGGAAAGAATGCTAGTGGGGCAAATTTGGTCAAGACACTTCACTTCTCTGAGCCTCTATAGTTTCACCTAAAAAAATAAGCATGAAATGGATTAATCCATGTGAAAGTGTCTAACTCAGTGCCTGGCATAGTGTGGTCAGCAAATGATAATTTTCTTCTTGCCTTAATTAAAATCATAGTGCTATTGGAAGGGGAAGAATAACTCTGTGAACACCACCACCCCCTACCCTGCTACTTGCCTGTGTGATACTCATGTACACCTCACCAGATAATAAAATCTGGGCTTGCAGAAGACCTATGATTGATGACTCAAAAACCTGACTCAGTTCAATCCAATTTTGTTCAATAAAGAAGTCACTGCCCTTTCATTGTAGAAAGCACTACAAAATAGAAGAGATCCAAGGACACGAGCAAATTACTTATTTTTGTGGCCAGCACACAGAGAGGGTCATTGTTCTACACTAATTTGAGAAAAAAAAACACAATTGTACTCTTCAACACAGAGTGTTCAGAATCAATTTTAGAGATAGAAAGCCTTTAGAAACTATAGTCAAGTCATCTACTTTACAGATGATTAAGCTATTATCCAAAAAGTTTCTTTCACTAAATACATGTTTAATGTTTATTATGAGATATTACTTGGATGTGAGATTATATATCTCCTCAAGCTGGCTGATTTATATATATCACAATCATTTTCTTAAGACATTCTTAATGAGTAAATGAATGAATGAATTCAAAGACTTGTTAAAAGTCACACATTAGTAACTAGAGGACCTGGAATTAGAACCCCCACTATGACTTCCCATTATGTACTCCTGGGTGTGACCAGAACATTCATGAAAGTAGCTAGGAAAACTCAAGCAAGTCTTACATTAGCTCCCAAGGGGTCAGCTCCTTAGTGATTGATTTAAGCCCATCTGGAGAACATAAATGCAGCACTCTGGCACCAACTCGTGAAGGACATTCCATTTTTCCATGGTGTCTCTGGATCAGTCTCTTCCTGGCAATGAAAATTACCTTGCAGATGCCTTAAATAAGGGATCTTCACCTCTATTAACCCCTTAAATTGCTCCTACTTCATTGCTTCTTTGTTTTAGAGTCAAGGTATATAGGTCTTGGAACCAAAATTTTACCAATCTGTACAATGGATTAATGAGTGAAGAAGTCATCTACTCTTGAGGTACAAGAAAGAAAGGCAAAATGCCATTACATAGAAGCATCCTGGCTCACAATACCCGAAGACTACTAAGTGTCTAAATTCCATTTCTAACAAAATTTCCCTCCTGGATCTAGTTACTACTGTATTCACCAATTATAAAATATCAATTAACATATAGGCCTTTCAGACACTAATCAGCCTATCTCAACCCATATTCCTCATCTTAGTTATAAAACAAACAAACAAAATATTCGAGTGACAATCTTCTCAGTTCTCTCAAGAGTGGTACCTAACATGGACCATCCTTTATTCTTAGGAGAGAATGTGATCCATTACATACAATGGGTGCTGTAGGTCATTAGGGCTTGACTCTCTAAGGAAACACTGGCTGTGAAACACGATAGAGTAATCAAATATATCTATAAATCATGAACATGTCAAAATTATTCTTACTATGCCTGTGTAGAAGTATACACACACATATACACACATTTTTACAAAGGCCTCTTTTTATGAGCTCTTAAAAATAAAAGTTGATATATTACCTCCAATATTTTGTCAGAGATAAAAATTCATTTGCATTTTATGTAATGCAAAGGCATTATTTTTCTCTATTTGAAAAGCATAACAAGAAAGTCAGTAAATCTTTTGTAGATATGCAAATTGAAACTCAAACAAAAATAGACTGCTGGGATGTTTGTAATAAAGAACATCAAGTGGGTTTTGTAGGCAAGTTAGACCAAAATCCCTTCCTCAGAAGTATTCGGGAAGTTATTTCCTTTTTTGTAGTTAATCAACAAGTAGTTCTAGAACATCACCCTCGTAAATGGCCTGGGAGGACATGGCAAAGAAAAAGCACTTTGCATATTTTGCCAATTGATGGCTAATGTCTTTTGCCTTTGCTTACATGGCCTCATTGAAATATCTGTGTAAAGCAGAAGTCTGTGATTTATATACCGTTTCCTTTTGGACACCAGTTTGTGACTAGAAAGCCACTTTATAGTTGGTAAAATAAAGCAGAGTTTAAGAAGGACATTGCCCTTATATATTGCTTGACAAGAGCCAGGCATGGTGCCATGTATTTTACACATAATCTCATCTAAGGTAAGTGGTTTTATTCTTTCCCTTTTAAAGATTAAAAATCTGAAACTCAGATTTTTGGAGAACTGGGTTTCAAACAGATTTCTTTGGCTCATACATTCAAAATTGTTCTAGGATTCAGCATATCTTCCTCCAATGAAGACTAGAAAATAAATTAGGACAGTTTAATTATTTTATACTTATATCCCCTATTCTGCAGACACAATTTTTTGTCAAAATATGATCACTTTTCATTTACTCTAAATATAGCTCAAAAGAAATTGGAAGCAGCAAGATGAAGAAATTAAAATGCCTGAGTGATACTGTAGACCTGACCTTCTTCTCATGCTTGATTCAAATGTACTAGTATTCCCAAAGAACTGGTGTGCCATGTTCCCCAAGAAAAAAAAAGGTCAACCCTCAGAAAACAGAAGCACCAGTGTCCTTAGAACGCTATGGTAAAGGAAACAAAGATACAGAGAATATAGTCTGATGATTTAATTATGTCCTTTTATTCTCAGATTATAGTGAGTACATGAGATTGGTCCAGAATTACTTCCTGCCTTTCTTCATTTGAAAATGTCACTTTCACTGATGGTCTTTAATTACGTTCTCAGGCATTATAAAACATGTTCTCAAGTTTCAGCTAGAACAAATGTCTGGATTCACGGTTGTACAAAGTTGAACTTCTAGAAAATCTGCTGTCCCTTGCTTTAGGTCTTCTCCTTGGCGTGGAGCCTGCTGTTAGAAAAGGGAGAACAGTAACTAAAGCATTTTCCTTTGTCCGAAAGCACCATGCAGAGGTACTTTAAGAAGAGGGAAAAGTCATTCTTCTAAGCTTCATTCAACTAAGCATTAATATTTATTAACATCCACTCTGATGTAGAATGAATGTTTTATGATAAAAAATGAATAACAACAAAATGGGAATTTCAACCACAAGTGACCTACTGATGAAGAGCTCAGGATGGAGTTAGCCAGCCATTGTCTCTCTATTTGGGGTGGGATTGTCATTCATTAAAGCAGACAAAGAAGTAATTGAATACTGCTCCATGTGATTACTGGAAACAGTACTCAAAACGTTCTGGGCTTTTATCAAAAAGAGCCAACTGAAATGAAGCAATGAATTAATGTTACGTTAATGCTACATAAACAAATAGACATACATTAAAAGAAATGCAGGATATTTCAAAAGCTCAGAATTATACATTTTAACTTTAGATTAAATAAAACCCCAAATAATTCAGAAGAGAGGCCTCCCCCTTCCCCATTTTGAACAAAAGCTTGTCTGTCTCGAGTTGTCCTATTCATTCATTTATTATTTATTGAGCAGATTGTGATTGCTAGACACACAGAAATGTAACATTTCAAAATAAGCATCAAGGTTTTTAAAAAATGACTTGTGTGAGATCTTTACTGTTGCAGACTCTCTTTGTTAAGTTAGTTTGTAATTCCTTTTAACAAACCATTCAGTCTTACTACACCTTTTTTCATGGGAGTTATTACATATTGAATAACATCTCACCTTCAGATGTAATGTACACATTGCACAAAGGCATAGAAATAGCCACCCGGTGGTTTATGTTTCTATCCTGTCAATTTCAATGATTTAATGCAGGGAAAACATAATCATAATGGCACCATGTGACAGTGAACTGGTTGAGTCTTCTTTTTCATGGTCTTGAGAGAAGTTTCCATGTAAGTACCATATTTTCTGGCTTATAAGACAAGTGGGCTATAAGACGACCCCCAACTTTTCCAGTTAAAATATAGAGTTTGGGATATACTCACTGTATAACACTACCCCTCTTCCAAAGAACACCAAATAAAAAATTAAAAAACATCAGATTTGATTTCAATATGGTAATTTTAATTCAAATGCTTATGACATGCAGGTACTTAGCAGGAAAACTGTCACTTATAAACATAAGGCTGTTTGTCATCAAACATGTAAACATGAAACAGTGCAAGTGGATTAAATTTTTCCTAATTCACTCTAAAGCTGAAAGGAAGGATAAGACAATAAACCCATGGGAGCTGCCATGTTATTTGTTTTCTAAGATGTCAACCAAACTGGAACTGGTGATGATAAGAGGAAGATAACAAACAATAGAGAGAGCAAGTGCTGGGCAAGTCCCTGGGGAGTTAGCAACGCCCATGATAATTGCAAGCTATGGTAATTTTACACCCAGCATATAAAAAGACTCCCAACTTTTGAGAAGATTTTCCTGTGTTAAAAAGTCATCGGAAAATGCGGTACTTTAGCAGATTTTTGATGCATATTGTTTTCATTGTGTGCAGGCAGTGTGGAAAGGGGGATTGAGCATAGATGTAGAATCAGGCAGGCCTGGGTGTGAATTCTGGTTCTATGTGCAACGAAATTTTGAAAAATCTACTTTACCTGTTTCTTCATCTACAAAATAAATATAACACCCTCTAACTTGTCAGATTGTTGCAAGGAATATAGATAATGTAAATAAAGCAACTAACTCACAATAGGTTTTGCTTTCCTTTTATATAAAAAAACCTGAAAGGCCACACTAAGAATTGTTCCTTTGTAAGTATTGTAATTCACCATAAAATTAAAATAATGACAACAACAAAAATAAGATAGAAGTGATCATTTTGAGACTGATTCATATTCATCTCATGAGGCAGTTATTTTACATGCATGTTTATTTCCACTTAAGTAAGGCATTGAATAAGAACAGTGTGGATCTAAAATAACAGAATTTCAGATTAGTGAAGAGGCTTGACAGAAAAATTCACTCCCTCCAACCCCCAGCTTTCACCATTCTCCAGATCATTATTGCTCTGCTGTGTCTATTGGGGTATGCACATGATAGAGAAGAGAAAGCGAGAAATAAAAATAACTAAATTTAAAAATTATTTTTAGTTCCTCAACAAATACAAGACCAACTTCAAAATGAAACAATCCTTCACGTGCCAATTTTTGTGCACAACAAAAGCATAAACTCTAGTTCTGTATGCATTCAGTAAATAAGTAAGTACATAATTCTTTCAGCATAATCTTGCTTCACAAAGACAGTCACCACAAATCTTGCTTCTATCCCAACCAGTAAGTATTAGGAAGTGGAAGTAGACTGTGCTTTCACTATACCAAAGGATTGGTTTTCCTTCTGTCTCTCTTCTCTCCGCCCATTTCTCCTTCTAAAATGCTGCTCTCTTTTCTCTGACTTCTGCCTCTTCCCTTTGAAATCCTGCAGGTTGTCCGGCCATATCAGACCATGTCCAATCCCATGAGCAAGCTCACTGTTCTCAACAGCATGCATTCCCACTTCATTCTGGCTGACAACGGGACCACCGGGAAGTATGGAGCAGAGGTGAAACTCAGGAGACAGCTGGAAAAGCATATTTCACTCCAGAAGATAAACACAAGTAAGTAGCTGCTTTTCCCACTCTCATGCCTCCTCAGAAGTGTGTTGGAAGTGAATAACTTTACGTACAGCTTGCAGAAATACTATTAAAACGTGAGCAAGTCTTGAACATGGATCATTATTACTTCTCCTGGGCCAGTGCTTAGAATTAGAGGAAGTTGTCTAGAGGAGGACAATCGGAGGCCTAAGAAAGGATCACACACTGGATTAGCGACTCCATCTCATTTGTCATGCATGAAAAGTTCAGCCCCTTCTGGGGTTTGTGGATGCAGATGAGCTTTTCTCTTCAACTTTTCCTACATCTTTTACACAAAACATTCTTAAGGAGGAAAGGCATCCCAGAGAAATTGTTTCCATTTACTACACTATTTTTGATAGCTAGAAAAAAAACATTCAACTTGGCACAGATATGGCTGAGTGAAGGTATTTCAAGGGAACTGACATTCTCTAAACTAAAACATCATGTGTAACCATCTTGATGAAACTTCAATTCTGTCTCATATGTATTCATTCATGGTTCTTGATACCTATGTATTAGATATATGTATACCACAAGATATGTATCCGATGTTATACTAAAGTTCTCTCTTCTGTATTTATGTGTTCTATGCTTTATCGTGTACACATTTGTTTCAACTGTGAAGGGTAGCATTGTAACAACAGCACTGCTCCCCCGCTTACAAAGTGCCTGACATTTCAACGTGATAGAGTTATGAAAATAATCTACTGTCTCTTCTCACAAAAGAAAAATCAAAATGTTTTCACAAAGTGACATGCAAGGCTTCTCGGTAGGCTCTGACTTTATGGTCATCCATTGTATGTCCCATCAGGAAAACGTGAATTGAATTGATTGAACTTTCAAAGCCTGCAATTCCAAATAAGAAAAAAGTTCTCTCTGGCTGGATAAGTTCTCAAAAGTTCAGTATAATGTGATTCAACTTGTCCAAATGGCTTTTCTCTTCTCTAGCCTTTTCTCTGCATCTGTCCCAAGTGGGGTCTCCTTGCTATAACCACCTTCCTCCCAGGACTGGGATGTTCAACCTACGAGACCACAACTACTTTTTCTTAGTCTCTCATTTCTGGTTTTACTTTTGAGGAATTGCTACTGTTTAGGCAGTCAACTTTCATACCTTCATCTTTTTCATAGGGAAGTATAGAACAATAAATTTTGATGTAGGCCTGAAATCACAAACTCTCTTCTATTTAAGAATTCTCAGCTGTCTTTGGAAAGGGAAAACATGGTATTATCCTGAAGGAAATGTCTTTTGGGAGAAAAAGACTAGAAAATGCAATAAAGCACTATAAGCAAGGGGTGGTAGGTTTTGTTAACCTAAAATTGAATGTTATTATAATATTCGATAGAATGAGTAAATGTTACGTCACTAGTGTTATCTGTTTAAGTTTTTTATAGACTGTAGCCTTACTTTTTTTTTTACACCCTCAGATTAAAGATGAGAGCCTACCTGGGAGTGACCTGAAAGCTGAAGAGGTGGGAGCAGGGTGGGCAAGGAGCAAATTCACTCAACTTTGGCTCAGTCATGAGACAGCATCTGTCCAGACGAACCAATCATGTCATTATGTCTGCCCCTGGTGGCAGCTGAGTGGGTCAGTCAGTAGGGTTAGGAGGAGAGGTAGGTGTGATTGTATAAATTTATATGTCCAGCTAAGGGATGCCTGCCTGAGTTAAAACCAATCCAGTGCCTCACAGGCTGCCCAAGGAAAGGATGTTCTATTCCAATTGGTCAGCCCCTAATTTAGTGTCCTGAAAATTAGACACTATGCCATCATTCACTATAGCACACTACCGCAAAAATACTGTCCCCCACCCCTCACACTCAGGATGTCCAAATATATACTCAGCATTTCTTCATTAAGTGTTAATCCTCCTCACTGTTTATGGGTGACCTGCATGCCGCAGTAACCTTTCAACAAGTCTATTTTCCTACATAATGATATAATCTTCTGAAGAGTATTTTCCTTAAATATTAAGTGAATCCTGCTCAGGAGACCTTTAACCCCTCTTTGGTTAACCTGCCAATTATCTGTAATAACATGTTACAAACACAGTGTCTTCCATATGTATACTATGCTGGCCTCTATGAGCTCATCTCTCCCTCCCTCCATTCCTTGCTATTGCCAACAGTCTGTCGTTAGTATCATCATTGGTCATTGAAGGGCTTTGTTTTTAAAGGAGAGTCCTTTCAGATGTGAGCAGTTGTCTGCTTTGGAACATTCTTCCATTTGCAATTTTCTAAACGTCACATTTAACATGCAAAGCCTCAAACCATCTTAATCGTGCTTTTAGTAAACAAGTATTTCTTGAATTCTTATTATGTACCATTTGTGGTTCAGGTCTCTAATAGCAGCAGTAGATAACTCATTGAGCTTAAGGCAAGAGGGACAAACAGAGTAATAAGTAAATGAGTAAACAGGTGAATACATGATGCCTGGTAATAATAAGCGCTATTAAGAAAAAATAAAGCAGAAAGTTATGTGCATGTGTACATGTGTGCACATGTGTGTGCATGTATGCATGTGTGTTGGGAGGATAGTGTGGATTAGGTGGTCACAAATGGCCTCTATGGGGAGGTGATGTGTAAGTAGTAGCATCCTGAAATTAGGGAGCCAGCTGTGGAAAGAGCATTCGGGGGAGAGTGAAAGCAGGGACAAAGGCCCCAGGTGTTCAGTGAAAAGCAAGAAGACCTGTGTCAGGAGTTGGATTTTATTAGAACAGAACTTGGAGCTGATAAATTACAGGAGCTCCCTTATGGTTAATGAAAGCAACTGCAATAATGGAGATGAGAGATGGCAGTGATTTGAATTAGCAATAGAGGTTGCAAAAGTGGTTATAGTCAAATATTTTTTCTTAACTGATCTTTTTTTTCATGTAACAAATTATGCCTAACCTAAAATTTACCATTTCAGCCATTTTAAGTGTATAGTTCAGTGGCATTCAGTACATTTATTATTGTGCAAAAAGTCACGGCTCTCTATCCCCAAACTGAAACCTTGCATCCATTAAACATTATCTCCCCATGTACTCCTCCCCCAGACCCTGGTAAACACTGTTCTACTTTCTGTCTTCATGAATGTGCCTATTCTAGGTACCTCATGTAAGTGGAATCATTTTGGCCCTAGGATATATTTTGAAGGTAGAGCTCAAGAAGACTTGCTAATGAATTGAGCTTTTGGTGTAAGGAATAGACATATCAAGGATGCTCTGAGGTCATCTATAGAGATACCACAGCATTCTTAAAATAATTATACTAGATCAGAGTCTAATGAGTATGTTTTTACAGAGAAGAAAAGGGAGTTGAGGATCATTTTCAGGGGAATTGGAATATGGTTTTTTAAGAAGGGAAGGGGTGAGATTCGGTGCACGCATGAAAATGTGGCCTTAGGTAGAATAGGGATAATCTTATCCTGTGTAGCAGAAGTGAAGGCAGAATATTTGGGTGCAGGTGTGGGTAAGATGGAACATTTTCTGGTGGAAAGATCAGATGGGTTTTGTAGATAGCTTTATATTTAAAAAAAGTAATACAGGTCATAGGCAGAGAGAGTGGAAAGAAGGAGGTATAGGAGATCAGGGAGAGGTAAGAACTATAGTTAGTGTAAAGAGTGGATGGACTATGGAAATGTATGATTACCCCACAGCAACCTGGACCCACTTGCTATTTGTGACAATAGTTTAAAGTATAATGAATCATCAGGATTATGTGTTTTCTTTCCACTCGTGTTCAGTTTGAGAAGTAGAATAAGCATAAGGTTGGGTTGAGCACAAGCTGGGATTTTGTCGGGCAAGGAGGGAGAGAGAGGGCTGTGTGTTCTCTCTCTCTCTCTCTGAAGAGGATTATCCTAAGTGTATATGGATGAAAGTAATGCTGTGGCTGATAGTCATGAGAATATACAGTCATTCACCTAAAAGATCAGACTGATGCCAAATCGGTTTGGCTCAGTGGATAGAGTTTGGGCCTGCAGACTGAAGGACCCCAGGTTTGATTCCAGTCAAGGGCAAATCCCCAGAAGGATGTGTGAAAGAGGCAGCTGATTAATGTTTCTCTCTCATCAATGTTTCTGACTTTCTATCTCTCTCCCTTCCTCTCTATAAAAAATCAATAAAAATATTTTTTTTAAAAATAATAAAATAAAAGATCAGACTGAGGTACTGAGAGGTGGTTAAGTGAGTTATCAAAACTGACCCAAGCCTTTAGTTAGTATTGCCAAACATCACATATACTAAGTTTGAACTAAAATAAGCAAAGGTCCATAATAAACAATACCTCCTACTTATTTTGTTGATATTCACATATTCATACAAGTTGTATATTCATACAACTTAGCACATTCCCATCCACCAATGTGTAAATTCTCTCTCTCTCTCTCTCTCTCTCTCTCTCTCTCTCTCTATCTTTCTCTCTCTCTCTCTCTCTCTCTCTCTCTCTCTCTCTCTCTCTCTCGAAGCCCAGTGCATGAATTCATGCACTAGTGGGGGTCCCTCAGCCTGGCCTGTGGGATCAGCTGAAACCAGCTCTCCTAAATCCCCTGAGGAGTCCCAGATTGTGAGAGGGCCCAAGCCAGGCCAAGGGACCCCATCAGTGCATGATTGCAGCTGGGGAGGGACACAGAAAGTTGGCCAGCCAGGGAGGAATCACGGGAGGGCTCCAAGGTATGACCAGCTCATCTCACTCAGTCCCGATTAGCTGAACCCCAGCAGCAAGCCAACCTACCAATCAGAGCATCTGCCTCCTGGTGGTCAGTATGTGTCATAGTATCTGGTTGACCAGTCACTGTCTGTCCCCTTGGTGGTCAATGCACATCATAGTAAGCTATTGAGTGGCCTTAGCATATCATTAGCATATTACGCTTTGATTGGTTGAATGAACGACCAGATTACTGGACACTTAGCATATTAGGCTTTTATTATATAGGATTTATATATACACACACACACACTCACAAACATATACATTCTCCTCGAAATAATTTTGAAGGAAATCCAGACATTCATAAATTTTTCATTATATTTCATTATCATAAATATTTTACCCATAAATATTCAAGTACCAAAACATTTTTTAACTTGTATTTGCAAAATGTAGGTTTTAGAAGTATTTCCTTAACTCAGTGACAACACAATGGCAAACATTATCGAAGAACTCTTTAACAATTCTTTCAAAAAATTAAAATTTCATTATTTAATTCTAAAATATAACCAGAAAATTTGACAATAATCTTTTCAAGTCCTAGTTCTATTCTTAGCATGCAAAAAGCCATTTAAATGTTGTCCAACAATTCTTAAAAAGGAAGATTAGAAAATCCCCAGAAATTGTGGCTTTCTTTCAAGAGTTTAGATGGAAGAATATAAAATTTGGGAAAAAAGAAGACCTTTGTTTATCACCAGTGACAATAAGCTGACAGTGGCAGGGAACCCTGGAAGTTCAGATTATCATGGTTTTTACCATTAAACCAAATTACCATATTTCTCTTCGATTTTGTTCTGCAACTGTGAACCAGGGACATTATTCCCTCACAGTGTTCTAATTAAATGAGTCAGCTAGTGAAGGATCTGTCATGTGGCACTTAAGAAAGATTGGGTGCCTTGCTGACTTTAGGGCACTGTAGTCCCCCAGCAGGAAGCCATGTCCCATGTTTATGTGGCCTGACTGCCAAAGGTGCCAACCAGTAGTAGGACATCCCCTGAGGGGTCCCAGATTGGAGAGGGTACAGCTTGGGCTGAGGGATACCCCTGTCCAGTGCACGAATTTCATGTAGTAGGCCTCTAATCCTATATAATAAAAGAGAATCATGCAAATTGACCATACCTTCGCTACGCTACCAGCCAGTAGGAGCAATATGCAAATTAACCCCAAGCAAGATGGTCTCCAGACCCCCACCACTACCCTGAAGCCCATCCCTGGCAAATATGGGGTGGCAGGTGGGGGTCCCGATCACCACCCAAGGCCCAGCATGGGGTCCAGACCCCACTGCTTCCCCAAAGCTCAGCCCTGGCAAGCCTGGGGCTGGCAGGGTGGAGGGGGTAGATTGAAGGCACAAACCCACAGGTCTGCACCCAGCAGCCGCAAGGCCTGAGGTGGAGGCACTTGAGTTGCTGAGGGGTGTGGGTTGGGGCAGCAGAGACACAAACCCACAAGAAACCTGTGGATAGGGCGATAAACTATCATAACTTTATCTCCCTTTCCCCAAGTTAAGAAAACTGCCCCTGGATTACTTAGTGCTGTGGACAACACCTTTCTACAAATACAGGGTAATTTTATGATCACTCCCAGGAAGGTCTGGTCAGAATAATGCTTCTGTGGCAAATCATCTAAGAGAGGAAATAAGCTTTGGTTGGGTTTATTCTGAAGGTCAGAGAACATGCCACCCCAACATATGCTGTGTTGTTATATTGATGATCTTGAGCTGTAGATGCTTGAAAAACAGCAAATGCACGTGGATTCCACTGAAGTCTCCTGATCTCCCTAAAATCAGACCCCACCCCTAAAGGAGCTTAAATGTCATAGGTCCCCTTGATGGGAGAAGTGTCATCAGGCAGAGAAGACTGACTCCTGTCAGAGAACAGGAGAGTAGAAATTGACATCACACCCAAACTTTGTTATAAACTATTTCCCCCCACCCCATTCATCTTCCTAAATATCATTTACTCTCTCCTCTAAGAGGCCTATATCTCCCGTCCCCTTTCCCTAGGAAGAAGGTATATAAATCTGCATTCTAAGCCACCTTGGGGAGTTACTCATTTTCCCCTGGGATCTCCCACATATACATAAGGTACACATGTTAATGAACTTTTGTTTTTCTCTTGGTGATCTGTCTTTCATTACCAGGGCCTCCACTAAGAAGTCAGAAAGGTAGAGGAAAGCTATTTTTCCTCCTCCATAATTCTATCTCGAGAAATCAAGTCCCAGGCTGAACAGTGAGGTTGGTTCAAGTACCAAGCAGTCCCAGCTGACAGGAGGGAAGCTTTTAGGGAGAAATCAATGATATTGGCATCAAAGTGGGATGCAAGGCATACACATGGTTGCTGGTGGGAGTTTAAAGTGGTTCAACATTTTTGGAGGAGGATTTGGCAAATGTTCAAAGTACATCCAAGAGTCTTCTTCTAGGAATCACATCTGCTGAGTTAAAGCACAAGCTTATAAGCCTTGCTTAGAACTCAGAATGCTGTTGCGGGCTCCCCTTTCACGATAGAAAAACCTGGGAACAACCTGCATTTTTAAGACAAGGTGGCATCTATACTAATAAAAGGGTAATATGCTAATTAGACTGAACATCTTTGGCACGACCTTCCAGATGTCCTTCCAGACATCCTTCCTGACAAAGCCATGTTGGCAGGGCTAAGGCAGAGGAGGTTAGAGGCAATCAAGCAGGTAGGGGAGAGCAGTTAGGGGGACCAGGCCAGCAGGGGAGAGTAGTTAGGGCAAATAGGCTGTCAGGGGAGAGCAGTTAGGGAGATCAGGTTGGCAGGCAGGTGAGTGGCTAGGAGCCAGAGATCCCAGATTGGAGAGAGTGTAGGCCAAGCTGAGGCGACCCCCTTCCTGTGCACGGATTTCATGCACCGGGCCTCTAGTAGTAAAATAAAATACAAAGTTCATCTCTGTGAGCTGACACAACTAATTTAAAGAATTTCATTTCAGTGAAATCTCCATAATTAAGAAAGAAGTACTCATGACTGCACCATCATTTTTTGGTGATTATTCTAAAACATGGCTGTAGTAATCCTCCACTAGGTTGACACTACCTCCTCTAGGAGACATTTAAAAATATCAGGGGCATTTAGGATTGACACAATTTCAGGTGCTCCTGAATGGCACTGGAGAGGAGGCGGGAATGTTGATATTCTACCACATGCAGGGCAGTTTCACATAAAGAATCACCTGGCCCAAATGTCAATCATATGCCTTAGGAAACACTGTTCTATTTTTGTTTCTATTTGTTTGTTTTTGTGTCCCTCCCCGGCTCCCAAAATATTTCTAATAGTTTATTTGGCAGGGACATACCTTTCCAAGGTAAAAGATTTGTAGAAGCAGCAGCAATAGTGAACCATGATGAGATTCAAAATATTTAACAACCTGTGAAGCACAGGCTGGGTGTCAGCCTTAGTATATTTCCTTCAGATCCTCATGTCACTTGCTGTTGGGTAGTTCTTCCTTATGTCTAACGTCATAGTTCTGAATCTGCACTCTTCTTGCTAAGAACCAAAATCACTGCCTATGTTAGATCCTCAGTGTATTCAAAACTGTCAGTGGACTTGAGTTGACCTTTCTGCATTATGGCTATAAGGAAGCTCTTTTTCATTTGGAGAGAAACACCAAGCTGCTTAACAGACAGAACTGACTCATGAAGTAAATCAGAATTTCCAACTCAGCAGCTCTTCCTCTTAGCACCACTGCTTTATACATTTCAGTATCAATAACTCTAGAAATGTGCTCAACAGTGGAGCTCCCCATTGTTGAGTGCTTGCAGCTCAGAAAAATCCTATAGTTCTCCATTATTTGCTGACTTGGGGGTATTGGCAGAGGCCTGGAAATGTGATTACTTTATCCACTAGAGAGCTTACTCCCTAGAATTCATTGCCCAAGGGATATTTTAATAAATCAAAATTCTAGTAGAATAAAGAGTTCAAAACTGAATACAAAGAGAACTCTGGGTTTTTTATCAATACAAAACAGATTTTGGAGATAAGGGAGCAAGGCAGTAACATAAATCTTGTCTGAATGAATAAATTTGTGAAATAAAACACCACAAAGTAATGCTTTTTTAAAATTAATAATCTTTCATTTCTGGTATTTGTCTCTCATTTCCTGGGATTGCAGTAGACAGCTTTTATGTCTGAGTATTTTCCTATTGTTAAATTATGAAGTCAACTTACCCTTACCCTTTTGACATAGATAGTTATCTAAAGAGTATTATTGACATCTTTAATAGATTTACCAACCTCTTTAACACCAAAACTAATATTAATGTACATAGTAAGTGCTCAATAAAAAGATACTGGGTTGGCACGAAAGAAATTTAAGTGATTTGACCTAGTCATATAAGAAATGTGTGAATTTACAATTTCAATTTTTTTTTAATGTTTTAGCATGAGCAACATCAATGAAATAACATAGAGCAGCCAGGAGACTATTTTGAGGGATAGTAATCACATATATAAATAAATAATCTCATAAGTATAAACATATTATTTATCTCTATTCTTGTGATTAAGTCAGTCTCATTTCTTTGTATTTATATTAAATACAGAAAGGCCAAGCCTGAAGTGGTCAACAGTAGCACAGAGAGGGAGGCAGATGGCAAAGGGAAGATATAAGGTATGAGCTACATGGGAGTTTCTTGGAAAGTTTTCCATTTGGGAGTAAGTTGGATAGCCATAAAGAAAGAGTTGTCATGAGACCATCGGGGCCCTTGCTCATTGTCACCATTGCAAACCAAACATGGCACTCTTTCCACTGAGCCTTCATATAGCTCTGAACTATTTTTCCTTCATTAGAACAGAGGTTCTGCTGCTGTAATAAAGACTCAGCACAATGGATGCCTAAATGAGATGGGAGTTTATTTCCCATGCATATGTTATTCTGAACATGAGTGTAGATTTGATGTGAAAACCTCAGTGTTGAGAATTCAGATTCCTTCTTTCTTTTGCTCTGCCATCTCTGTTTTCATGGGTCCATGGGAGCTCACTATTGCATCTACATTCTATCCAGAAGGAATCAGGAAAAACAAACAAGGGAAAATCATAACTTGTCCTTTAAAAGGCACAATAAGAAAGCCATATACACCACTTTGGCTTATATCCTATATGCCAATATTTGGTCACATGTTTATACCTAACTGAAAATGGATTCTAAAATGTAGTCTTTGTTCTGGGTAAACACATAGCCAGTTAAATATCACTACATCACTACAAAATGTGATGAAATATCACTACTTTAATCACTACAAAAGAAGGAAAGAATAGGTATTGGGGTACAACTCGCAGTTTTGCCACACTTTTTCAGTATAGCATGCCAGGTGATTATTAAGAAGTAGCTGGAGTTAGCACAAGATAAAATGTATCTGCCATTCATACATAAGACACAACTATATGTTTCAATATCACTGGGAAGTCTTGTCCAAAAATAGCTCCTATAGTGTATGCTTCATATTTTGCTCTTTCACTCTTCATCTGTGAGTTTTTTTAAGTTAACTAACTTGAACCAATCCCTTTGCCTCAGAGTACTTCCATATGCCAGGCATAATGCATGTACATTTCATAGTGAATCCTTAGCCATATATTTTGCTGCATGTTATTTGGCAACATTTAAAATCTTAAGATATTAAAAATAGAATAGATTCTATGTGTCTATGATACTGTACTATTAATATTAATGTTTCAAAAATAGATTCTGGAAAGATGTGACCTACATATGACAGTAGAGTGGAGATTGACCAGCTTCTCAAGTCTATCTTAGAACTGGGCTTTGGCCTTTTGAGGAAAAGGATGAGACCTATCTTAGGAAATAAGAACAGCCCATCTTCCTACTTTGTTGAGGAATATTTGATGAGACCTGATAAGCAGATGAGCTTGTGGAGAGTTTAAAGCCTTTTTATATTCCAATTATCCAATTTGACATTTCTACATGTTAATCATCCCTAAATGACAATTAATAATTTGGTAAGATACAGCTGAAGGGCTTTTGAAACCTCCGGAATGCCAGTGCATATATAATTGAGAGTATTCGCTGATGCTGACAGTTATTAAGATTAATTAATACAGCTTCTCCTCATAAATGTGAGTGGGTCACCTGTTTTAGAGACCAAGATACACGTGACATTATTGATTAGGTTTTCTTTTATTTTAGTTCATGTTATCCAGTGAAACTTAAAAGGCAGAGCTTTAAAAAAAATGGCAGAGTTTTAAGACAGTTGGGATTTCCCTTCTGTCTAAGGGATCTGTTGCCTTACAGATTTAATGAAAGCAAAGGTAGCGGCTTTGAAAATAAACCTCACTTTCCTCTCTGAATGCTATGTAGAACAGTTTCATTGCTTTGTGTTTGCTTTACCTGGCATATTATTCTTTATCTCTTCATAACAGCAAACAGAACTATTGTGATTTTTTTATTCACATAAGTTTCTGTAAAAACTGGATTCAAAGTTTAGAAACCCCACTAAAAAACACTATAAACAAATTCAATAAACAAATGACAAAGCAAAGGAAGTATTTGCTACCCTGAAAAGGAGCTAGTTTGTAATCAAAGAGTACATACAATCCAAAAGAAAAATCCTATAAGAAAATGAGCAAAATATATCAACAGAAAGATCACATGGAAGAAAATACAAGTGCCCAGCCTCATTCAAAATTCAATAAATGAAAATTAAAAGAAATGAAATGTTTTTAATGTATCTGATTAGCAAAACACAAAATTTTACTAGTAAAGTATCTCGTGTTAGTAAGTATAGTAGATGGAAATATGTACTGGTGTCTGTGCAAATATGGACAACCTATTTGGAAGACAGTTTGGTAACACTATAAATTTTAAATGTACATATCCTTTGGGCCTATAATTTTACTTCTAGAAATTTATTCTATGCATATTGATTGCAATAATTTTTATAGTAATAAAAATGGAATTAACGCAAAGATTCACCATATGTGACTAATTAAATTATATGTAGACATACAGTGAAATACTCTGAAGCTATTGTTAATAATGCTGCAACTCAGTTTGGGTTCATATGGAAAGATATCCAAGGGTAAATTTTATGTCCTAAAGTTAAAAAACAGTTGTACAACAAACATATGTGTTTTATATATCTATATACGTATCTGTGTATAGATATATATGGGAATACAGATATACATGTATACTTATAAAAACATCTGTGTATAGATATATATGTGTATACAGATATACATGTATACTTATAAAAACATCTGAAAGGACACAGGTGAACAATTATTAGTTGCAGCTTCTAGGGAATAGACTTGAGGTGGGAAAGGTAAAATGAGAATTAACATTTTCAATGTTTTTTACATGAGCAAATATATATTTTATAAGAGAAAGAGAGAGAGATAGAGAAAAGAGGAGAGAGGAGAGAAAGAGAAAAGAGAAGGGAAAAGGGAGGGACGAAAATGGAAAAAAGGAAAGGAACGAAGAAGGCAGAGAGCAAGGGAGGAAAGAAAGCCTTTGGAAGTAATATGCCTATCCATGTAATGTAGTTTAGTGTCTTCTTCCCTTGAGTGCATATACTACATCATTCTTGACCTGTGGGTAAGGAGCCAGCACAGCTTTGTTTTCACTTGTTCACTCAGTCTACTGGCAACCCCCCACCCACTACCTCTAAGACAAATGGAAAGAGTTAAGTCAGAAAATCTAGGGGGGATAGGCTGGTTAAGGAAACATCATAAAGAGTAATATTCTCAAATCCCATGTAAAGGACGTGTATAAAAAATTATGAGACCAAGGCAATAGGTTTTATGCCTATATTTTATAATAACTGAACTGAAAGCAAAGTTATCTTTCCTATTAAAAGTTGGTGAGTGGCAAAATAGCCTAAGTTTATCCCCAATTCTTAGCCATAACCAGATACTCTAGTACTCTATAATAGGGCTACTGAAACTTTCCTCCTTTTGTATCTTTACCATGAGTACAATCTATTAGAGTTAGATTTATTTATTTGTCCTTTATCATGCTCCTGGGCACCCCAAAATTCTGCTCCCTTCTCTCTGGGCCCTACTCTCTGTGATGGAACCCAGCTCGCTCAACAGCTCATTCAATAGCCGTTGCATGCTAAAGGTTGTCTGTCATGCTCCCACTATATTCTTTATTCCTCTATATTTTTAAGATGCTTCATATGGAGACAAAGCACATGTCCTAAGTTCTTCAGCTTTTCAAAATGTGGCAAAAATGAGAACTCCAAATATCTTTCATTTAAAATAAATAGTGATTGCTCTCTCTCTTATATTTCCCTTTCACAGTACTTGTCTTACTCTACCAGTCTTTGCTTGTGTGCTTACAATATACAAGGGGGTGCAAGATAAATAAGACCTAGCTGTACACTTGAAGAACTTAGAGTTTTACAAATACGTTAATAACTAGTGTTTATGCCGAGACCTGTTTGGCTCAGTGGATAGAACGTCGGACTGCGGACTGAAGGGTCCCAGGTTCAATTCCGGCAAGGGCATGTACCTTGGCTGTGGGCACATCCCCAGTAGGGGGCGTGCAAGAGGCAGCTGATTGATGTCTCTCTCTCATCGATGTTTCTGACTTTCTATCCCTCTCCCTTCCGCTCTGTAAAAAAAAAATCAATAAAATATAAAAATAACTAGTGTTTATAAGTGGTATTCTAAACCCTCCACAAAAACAAAACTGATTTATTTCTTATAACAACCCTATGAAGTGGGTAGCACTATTATTACTTCCATTTCCCATTGATCAAAAAGTTAACTGAAGCTCAAAGCGATCAAGGTCAGACTGCTAATAAGTGGCAGACTCAAGAAATCTGCCTGCATTCATACCTCAACCACTGTGCTCTCTTGCCTCTCAGTGTGCAAAGAGCTGCATTATAAAGCAGCAACTGTTAAATGCCCTTCAGTGATACAAAGTGCAATAGGAATTCAGACAGAGAACATATCTGGAGGAGTATTCATAAGCGTACAAGGCTGAGGTATTTTAAGAAAGATTTTGACAGGTGTAATGCAGGGCAATGATGGCAAATGATGTAGCTGAAAACTTTCAACATCCAGAAATTTAATGAATAGCATGAAGGCTAATTAATTTTTTTATTTTTATTAAATGTTTTATCCTTTCTTAAGCAAAATTTTAGCTACAAATATAAACTAGGATTACATGTAAACCATGGTTAATTTTTTAGGAAATATGACCATTAGAATCATAAGGAGAAGTTATGTATTTTCAGTTTACCTTTAATCAAATCTTCTTAATAAGGTGATATGAAGGTAAACTATAGAATAACATGATAGATGGTAATTATGCATATATTATTTATATACAACATAGATATATAGGTATTCCTATATAGATTATATAGGTTAGATATGGATATAGATATAGATATAGATATAGATATATTACATATATTTCATCAGTTTATTGCCTTCATTTTCCAGATGGGAAAGCCCACTTAGAAAAGGTCAGTGTCCTGATTAAACTCATATAGTGAATTAAGTGGAACAACTTTTATCTAAACTCAGAATTCCCACTTGTAGTCTGCAGCTCTTTGCTCAGCATGGTCACTACCTTGGTTTGAGAGTTATTTTTCTTATTTCATTTAATTTAGCACCAGAGAAACTCAAATCAGAAAAAAGATTTTCTGTGCATCTGAGCAAGGAACAAAAGCAGGATCTTAAAGAATCAGGCTCATTTGATACAAAATCTTTAGTCCTTTATTCCCTCATTTTCCCCTTGAGAACATTGTTCTACTATGTCCTGAAGGATAATTAAGGAAATATTAAGATATTTGAGGTAACACTCAACAGATACCTGATGCCCAGACTTTCCATTTTTAACCATGCAGCAAATCTGGTTGACCTTCACTAAAATGCCATTTTAACTTTTGTTCATTAGCATTTGGTAATGAGGGGGTATAAGAAATAAACTGAAAACACACCAGTGCTGTTCATTCTGCACAGAAAACGTAGCTAAGTCAATTTTGAGTGTGGTTCCATGAATAAATGCTCATGCTACATTTCCAGTAGGGTTTGTATTGTTGTCTATTTGAGACTGTGCTCATAGTACTTAGCAAGAGGTCTAATTGCTATACACAGTGGTATAGCAGCCCGGGGAGGCCTGTGCTCCCAAGCCAAATTTATATTCTCAGGAACATACTAATTAGTAACTTTCTGGAAAATACACAGTAGTTATTCTTAGCTTGTTATTTTGCAAATTATTGAGAATCCAGAGGAACCAGCCTTATAGTTTGTGCTTTGAGGAATATTGCTTTATGCTTTCCTTAATGAGTACATTCTTATGAAAAGGCAGCTCTGACAGTTTATGGGCAGTGAGGATTTACCAAATTCTGTGAAAAGTGGGGTGAGACACTACTATGCCTCTGACCAATCAGCTACCTGCTGCTCAACCACCTACTTCCAACAACTGCCACAGGCTGAGGCTGCTCTGCAAGTCTGGCTTGATCCTGGGAAACTAGGACCAGAAGATCTCACTTGAGAGTCTGGAGCCCCCCAAACATGTTGTTCCTAGGAAAAAATTAAAGGAGGTCAGAACAGAGGCCTCTCTTTGAAATAAGACACTGCCTGAATCATCTAATTGATTGTTCAGTAAGTTAACAACTGCAGAGAGATGATTTATCATTAAATTTGTCTCCCAGTAAGGAGTAGAATAGTCAAATTGGTAGAACACCTATTATAATGAAATAGTTTTGATGACTTTTTTAAGATAACAGATGATAGATAGATAGATAGATAGATAGATAAAAGAAAGATAATAGAGATGTATATGATATAGACATAATCTATTTATCTAGCTAGTAATTTTCTTGGCCAATGAGAGAAAGAGAAGGAAGGAAATGTGGGCATCTCTTCAGTAAATAATATTACACATATTGAGTGACAAGTTGATCTTGGTTTCAATTCCTCTTTAAAAATAAATTAAGTACATTAGCCTCTGAAAAAAAGTACTCCTTTTAGGTTAAAAGTAGCTAATCATATGAGAATAGGACACATATCTTCAGAAATCAGAAAGATATTTTTTAAAGTAGGAAGGGGAAAATTCAGTTCTCATTCAGTCTTAGAAAACATAGCTTTAAAAGATTCATTATAATTAGTATTGTAACAGGTAACACTTCTTGAGGAACTTACTAAATGCTAAGCATTATTGCAGGTACTTAACATGACTTAACTCACTTGAACCTAGAACCAATCAGCAATTAGCTAGGCTGAAACAGAATAATGAAGGATACCCCCTCAGCAAAGAGGATGATTTTATGGATCTGTTTAGGTGAAGGAGTGATGGGGCAATCTATAGATGGTACAGAAGGGCTATTTGATGCTTTGCATAATTCTAAATGTGCATCTTCCATTGCCATCACATGTATAAATTCATATAAAATGGGAGATCGATCTGCTTTAATAAAAGTGTATCCAACCATTGGGTTGTAGAAATTTCAAAGATTTTATTTTTTGACAGGATGCCTGCCGTTTTTCTCTCTTGAGTCCCGCTTGTTTTATTCATTTTGGGGTAGTTGCCAATTAGACCAAATTGGTAAGTATAACGAATGGACAACATGAATTTCCTCTTAAACCCAAACCAAGAAAAATAACCATAAAAACATTCATTTCCTTTAGAAATTCATAATAGTATTCTTTCTTATGACTGCCATTTGTCTCCTTCTTTTCTAAGACATCCAACCACATCACAGTTAGTTACTTCTTTTTATTTATCATCTTAAAATACCATGTAAGATAGGGAGGCAGGATTGAGCATTTACTGAGGTCCTAGTATGATCCAGGCACAATGCTTGGCATTTTTATATATACTATCTCTTTTAATACAAAAACATTCAGGCAGGAATTCTCTTCTTAGACGGACATGATTCTAAAACCCTTGCTCTTTTCACCCTATCTAAGAAAGCATTATTTCACTTAAAAAGACACTCCCCTAAAACTCTGTTACCTTGGAAGACTTAGAGGTTATTATTTTATTCAATAACTATTTGAACACAAACTCTGCCAGACATGTTTTGAGCATCACTTTATGTGAAATGAATCATAGGCATATCCTTGGGCAGAGGGCATTGTCTCAGTGTCAAGATGGTGGAGAAATTCACAGGAACAGCAAGAGCGGGAGGTAGAACAGGGTGATGGCATGGAGGGTGAGGGTGGATGCAAACAGAGGAGCTCCTGATCCTGTGCCCATGGCTACAGTCTTTCTTCATGTGACTCGTGGACTTCCCTTTGTCATCCTATGCCTGAGAATATATGAAGGAGGCTGGGAAGGCAAAGGGACGTTCAATTGTCATCACTGGCATCTTTTTTGATCATTGCACCATCATCCAGTACATTAGGGTAACCATGACATGAAATTTTCCATCACTGAGCCCATAACTGTTCCATGAGATAAATAATAACTCTGTGCATTAATGGCCATAGCAAACTTCTTTCCAGAAGTCCTGAAAGGAGGAAGCAGCAGATTTATATTCTCAAAGACTGAAAGCCCTGAAAGCCCTGGGTTCAAAGCACATGACCTGACAAGGAAGTTAAATTTCCTCTGGGAAGGTTACATGTATATCGGGAACTTAGCATTGCCTTCTGTAGTTGCTCTAATCTGTTTGGTCCAGTTATATAGACTTTCTATTGCTGGCAGACTCAAATACAAATACCAAATTCATAATCAGTTAATGTGGTGACTGCCATTTTTTGAATATTCTCAACTGAATGTCCTCTTTTTAAAGAATTTTCCTCTATAAAGAATAGGTTGTGTGAAGAAGCCAGCACAGTTTAGCCATCAGCTCTCTCTTTGTCTTGGCTGGACACAGTTGGCTGTGTCACTGAAAAGTTCGTCACGCTTGTTAATTAATGAAAAGTCACTTTGTCAATCAAGACAACAATGGAGTCAAAAGTCTAATGTTGAAAGAGTGGAACAAATTTGAGTGGAACCTATTTCTTAGTGTTTGCCTGTCTTGTTTATCTGAATTGTTTTCCAATTCAAGCTAGGAGTTCTCTCTTTTTGAGGAAAGATCCTCTTCCACATTAGAAATACTTGCTCAGACACTGAGACAGTTTCTGTAAACAAATGAGTGTAACAGGGGAGATGTCCATGATTTTTATATGTTCTTGGATTCTTCCATAACAGGGATGAATGCTGAGATCTCCTTTCAGATCCGAAAGATCTGAGTTGCAAATGTTTGACTGGCATATGGTCTCAAAGTCAGCAAAGTTTTCTTTGCTGGTTGGATCTAACAGGTTACTTTCATGATAACATAAACCTTCTTGCTTGGACCAACCACTTCCTCTTTCACTACCAAAATACCATCTCTATCTTTATTATTTCTTGTTTTTCTAGCTTCTCCTTCTTGGCAGTCTCCTTTAAATGACATAACCTGTCAGATATATTTTTGTCCTGTCTTGACATTTGGTGAAATTCCAATGTCTCCCTTTATTCTACTTACTAGAGGCCCAGTGCACAAAATTCGTGCATGGGGGAAAGGGGAGGAGTGTCCCTCAGCCCAGCTTGCACCCTCTCCAATCTGGGACCCCTCTCACAATCCAGGACTGCTGGTCCCCAACTACTCTCCCGCCTGCCTTCCTGATTGCCCCTAACTGCTTTTGCCTGCCAGCCTGATCATCCCCTAACCACTCGTCTGCCAGCCTGTTTGCCCCTAACTGCCCTCCCCTGCAGGCCTGGTTCCCTTCCCCCAACAGCCCTCTCCTGCAGGTCTGGTCACCCCTAACTGCCCTTCCCTGCAGGCCTGGGTCCCCTCCAACTGCCCTTCCCTGCAGGCCCAGTCACCCCCAACTTCCCTCCTTTGTCGGCCTGGTCACCCCTGACTGTTCTTCCCTGCAGGCTTGATTGCCCACAACTGCCCTCCCTTGCAGGCCTGGTCCCTCCCAACTGCCCTCCCCTGCTGACCATCTTGTGGTGGCCATCTTGTGTCCACATGGGGGCAGGATCTTCGACCACATAGGGGTAGCCATCTTGTATGTTAGAGTGATGGCCAATCTGCATATTACTCTTTTATTAGATAGGATTGGCAAAACTTACACTTCATGTCTCAGTTCAGAATCTTCTATGAAAACACACACACACACACACACACACACACACACACACACACACACCATGATCTTTTAGGTTTTGTTATTCACCACATCCTTCATACTTCCACAGCACTCTCTGTAAACCTCTTTTGTAGCACTGGCTCTTTTTGGTAGAATGGTTATCTCTCTACCTGCCTGCACTGGTCCCTATCACCTGTAGATTGTGAGCCGTTTCTGTGCAGAAGCTGGATCTCACTCATGTTTGTCATCCTGTAAACTGAGCACAGTGCCTGACACATGCAGGTAGGTGCTCAATAAATGTTTAGAGTAAACATCAATATTTGGTTTTCTGGCCTTATTTTTAGCTCTGGTTTCCAGCCTAACATATAATTACAATACATAAGCTTAGGTATTAGAAGCCATAAAGGAAGGATAAATAATAAAGCAATAATACGTAGAAAGAAACAGAGAGGATAAATGGATAGGGACATGTCCAGGAAAAAGACCATCCCCATGCTTCTGACATTTGCATGAAAGCATTCACTCGGGAAACTTCACTGTGTTCCTGTTCTTGTTGCTAAATCATTTCTGCCTTATGAATTTAGAGAGACTAAGAATATATTTTCTGTAGCTGCCAATGCTAGCATGCTTCATTATTTCCATTTATTCAGAAAAAGAAATACCTATAGATTTTGCCCTTATTCTTTAAAGTGATAATTGTCCATGGCTGCTTTTCAGAATAGATTAGGATCAACCCATTTCATAGAAATGCATAGCTAACTTCAGAAAGTTAGACAAACATAATGAGAAAACTTGTGCTGACTGAGTACTTTTCTGCCATAATCAACAGTTTTACCATGGAATATATTTACAGAAGATAAGGTATCTCATTCTCTAAGGGTCTTATAAAAAAAAGTGGGCTGAGATTTTAATTTGCTTGAAATGGATGAGGCCGGGGAATTTAATCAGAGGACCCTTCAAAACCCCTTCCTAGAATTGAAAATATTTTCTCCATCCCTTCAAAAAATTATTTGGAGCATTTCAAGCCATTGAAACTAATGGATGTAAGGATGAAGTATAATTCATATGGGCTTGCACAATGACTAGGAATAGTGCTCCCATAATGGCACTAATAGAGTTGTCAGACATTTTAACAGAATAAAAATCTTTTCACCTTGAACCATTAGCTAAAGATCATTAATCCCCAAGAAAATTGATAATAAAGATGTTATACCCTATTGTTGACCAAATTAGCAACAGCTGATATTTTTTTTCTTCTTTTTTGGCATCCATTAGTGAAATGCATAAGCAGCTATTCCCTTCACTGAGCAGGCAGTCCCTGTTCTATAAAACCAGATTTCAAAAGCTGTGTGGAATTCCACCTGCCACCAACCCGCAGGCAAACACTCAAATCTCAAGCCAAGAATCAATGGTTTTTGGTGGCTAATGAGCCTTGGCATTTCTGTGTCCATGCGGGGTTCTGTGGACAGTTTCTGCTGGAATGAGGTGTGCAGGGAGGTGGGGGAGGCAGGTGCACCTTTGCTAAACAAGGGATAAGGATTGAGGAATCAGCTTTTCTAGTATCAAACAGATCTGAGCTGAACATTCCTCATTAGCAGCATTTCTTCCATCCATAGGCAGTGAGCACTCACTGACTTGGGTGCACATCACAACTTCCTGTGAAATCTGGGGCAGATCCAGAAGGAAGTGGCAATTAAATGTGGCGTGCCTGCCTTGTGTGTCGTGGGGAATAAAAAACTCACTGCCCCTGGTGTATGCATTTGTAGGTTCTGCTTTCTTGGCATGCATGGAGCAGGATTTGTTTCATTCTCTTAATTTATTTGGTTTTATTATTTAAGGAATAAGAATCATTGTAGTGAGTACACATTATTGTTCATAAACTTAGGTATTTAGGAAATGCCACATAGTAAATTCTTTCCTTAATTCAAATAAACCCAAGTCTAAGCCTCCTTTATCTAGTTTTGGTAAATTCAGTCTTAATCTTTATTAGATATAGCTCTCTCTCCACCCTCCTGGTCTCTCTCCCTCTTTTCCCCCTCTTCTTACCTCCCACATTCTCTCTTCCTTTTTTCTTACTCCTCTCTCTCTCTCCCTTTCTCTCTCTCCCCTCAGCTTCAGTCTCCTCCCTCTCTCTAATCCTGCTCCTCTCATGTTTACTGTATTTCTGGAAAATTTGGAAAGGGCCTCTTAACTTCCCTCAGCCAAGGTTACCACTGATAGAGTGACTGCCAAGCTTGCTTGGCTACTAGGACAGAGGGCCCTGGTGCTCCCGCTCTGAGTAAAGTCAGTGGGATTTTTCTATAGCTGGTATCACCAGTGCTCAGGGTGAGGCAGCCTCAGGTCTGGCACCCCAAAGTGCACTTCAAAGCAGTCCCCTTCAGACCAAGTGCCTTTGCTAATCACATCCTTATGGAGCTACATTTGGGTAGAGAAGACAGAAATAAACAAAATATATAGTATTCAGCAGTGATAAGTGCCAGGGAGAGAGGTACTGCAGAGAAGGCAGTGCGGGGAAGGAATTGTGATTTAAAGGGAGTGGTGGGAAGGCCTCACTGAGAAGGGGATGTCTGAGGAAAGACTTGGAGGAAGTGAAAGAGCAAGTTATGGGGTAATTTGGGAAGAACATACCTAGACCATTTCTAGATGAGGGGACAGCAATGAAAGTTGCTGAGGTGGAAACGTGGGCAACGTACTTAAAGAACGTCAGGAGGTCTGTGGGGCCATATAGAATGAGCAAGAAGGAGAGAAAGAAATGGCCAAATGCCATTGGCAGGTCAAATAGGAAGGGACCCAGGAACTGGGTTAGTCCTTTCTCCCAGTTCCAGGTTGGGTAATTTTCTTCCTTTCTCCCCATCAGCATACTTGCCTTTCTCTTCTTCCCCTTCTAGACATCAGCGGCTTAGGTTTTTAACAAGTTATTGAGGAAGCCTTTCTTCAGGTCAGCAATGCATGCCTCCCAGGAGAAAAGACAGCCTGGTGCATCCTTTTTGAAATGAGGAGATAGAAAAAGCAATGGAAATACACACACACACACACACACACACACACACACACACACACACATATATATATATATATATATATATATATACACACACACACACACACACACATATATATATATATATATATATATAGTAATTAATAACTCCAAAAATGATCTTGCTACACAGAAAAGATATTCTTTACTTTTAAGCATAGTAGCAAGTAGAGAATGCATTAAATGGGTTAAATGCATTTGAAGTGGTTAAGTAGTTGGTTCTAGGGGCTGAATTGCAAGAGGAGTGCATATGTTCTGATAAGGACATATTGCATCCATCACATACAAGTATAGAGCAGGTGTCAGTGCTTGGTTTACACAGTCAGGTTTCCAACTTCATCATTGGCCTGCTCGGGCTTGGCAAACTAACAGGTGTTGCCTTATACGAATCATTTTTATCACACCAGTTCGACCCAAAGGTTGGCAAACTATGGCTTGCAGGCCAAATCCAGTGAGCCATCTGTCTTTGCAAGTAAAGCTTTATTGGAACACAACCATGTCCATGCTCATTCATGTACCATCTATGCTGCTTCTGAGCTACAGTGACAGAGTTGAGCACAGAGATGGTTGCAATAGAGACCATTTGGCCTGCAAGTCTGAAAATATTCACTATCTGGTCTTTTGCAGAAAAAGTTTGCTCACTCCTGGTGTAGACTATTGGAAACATAACATGGGTGTTTCAGCCCTGCTGCATGAGCTTTCATCTTACTTTACTTGAGGGGGCATATCTTGGATTTGACTTCTTTGCACAGGGAAAAGTCTGTTCGGGCTGCAGCTTTATGCCAGGGCAGTGGTTCCCAAAGTGTGGTCCATGGACCAGAGCAATAGCATCACCTGGGAACTTGTCAGAGATACACATTCTCAAATACCACAGAAGCTCTGGAGATGGAGCTCAGCAGTCTGTGTTTTAACTGCTCCTCCAGGTAACTCTGAACGTGAGAGCCACTGCGCTGGTGCAGACACTGACCAGAAGAGCTGAGAACCTGAAACGGGCATTTCTTCACACCCCTTGTCGTGATCATTTGCAATACATCCTTGGGCTTTTCAGAGCAGTCCTAGAGTGCCACTTTCTCATATAGCACCTTAGGATAACCCACTGTTTAGAACGATGGCACTAGCACTTACTATTACAGTCAAATGATTTGTGATGGCAGCAGTAGGAAATAGCCAAGTGGCTGTTTCACACAAACATGACAAAGCAGGGTAAGGAGTTTAAACACCCCCAGTGACTAAAGACCCAGTGCACCCACGGCCTGCCCCTGGGCCATGCCTGTCTCCTGACTCCTCATCATGCATTTTGATGTACTTACGTGATAGAATGTAATGAGGCATTTATTTATGAGAGAAAGGTAGAAGACATTTGTTTCTAGCACCATCGTGGATATGTTAGAACATGTGAGGAAGTTTAAATCAGTCTTTTCCCCCTCCAGGATCTATGCAGGTGCTGCTGTATTGTTTCTTGCTATTTTCCTTCCCTTAATGATCTAATCCTTCCCTGGAGCTTCATCTCTCTGTGTTTCTAGAGGAATATGTCTAATAAGGAACAGCTGTGGTTTAGATGGAGCTGGAAACCTGATGCCAGGAATCTGGGAAGGGCATCTGTGAGTCTTGGCCTTTTTAATCAGATATGCAACAAAGGAACAGTGAACAAACTCAGGCCTCTTTCTAAATATCTGACGATAGCACCTAATTTTTAAAATCTTCTGGAAATGAGTCTGAGACCCTGAAACATGAGAGAGAAAGTGACCATATGTACTTGTTTTTCCAGTTCCAGCTTATACCTATCATCCAAAGTAACAATTACTGATGACCTGTTCACCTGTAAGTGTCCTGGCATTTGTATGACAAATCATATAGTCACCTGGTGAAAGATAACCTAGTTAGTAGGGTGCAGTGTGGACTCTGCATTTTCTAAGAGGTCTCTCTTTGAGACCTAGTTGAAACATGCAACTTACTCTCTACGCCTCAGTTTATTGAACAGTAAAATAGGGATAATATCTTATCATGGGGTTGTTGAGCAGATTGAGTAAGCGTGTGCCACCTGCCTGGCTGAGTGCCCAACACCTGATAAGTGCTCAGGGCTGCTTCCCCTAAAGGAGAGAGAAACTGCCTTTAGCCAATTGCCCAGTGGACTTCACTACATGAAATCATTCACTGCAAACCTGAAATTCATAAACAACCTGGCTTTGGCTCCATTTGTAATTTTCTTTTTTACATATTGAAATTGTCATTTCTTTAGGATCTATGACATCAAGAAAATACTTATCTTTCAGAAAATGCACCTAAAAAATAAACCCCTCTTCACAAACTTGGATAGGACACTCAGGTTTGTTGAATGCTGCTGCAAAATGAAACCAGAAACAGAAATGACAATATTGCAATTCATGGTGTGGAAGCTTGAGGATGCCCCCAAAATTGTACCTCACTCTTGAATGGGACAAGTTTCAAATGACTGAGAGTGGATACAGGAGCCAGGCAGATGAAGATCAAAATACCATTTTGATTAATGATGAAGTTATTAGAGATAATGTCTTAGTATGAGGCCTAAATGGGTTCACCTACTCAACTCCAAACGGTCAACCAGAGGAAAAGTTTGGGTCTATAATAGATACTTTTACTAATGTCACTGACTGGCATGAGGACATGGGGAAAGAAAGAAAAGCTAAATCCTCCTCAGTGGAGAATTTTAGTATATTAGTTACATTCAATTGAAAAACACAGGTATTAGTCACCACTGATCTGATTACTCAGTTCTGCATGTGGAGAGTAGGAACTCCCTCCACTAATGGAAACTTGCAACCAAAGGAAAAAAGATTCCCCATGACATTGTTGCCTATATTTCTCACTAAGGATTTAGTCACAGTAAAGATTCGATCAGATTGGATTTGTCTTATCTTTTGGAAAAGATGCCCAGAAATTAAATTAAAATGTATCACTTTTTCCAATGGTTGCTCAGAAATTGTACTGAATACCATTACTAATAAATCAGTACCCTCCTTTGTCTCATATATGATAATGGCAGTCAACTATTTTAATAACTTTGGTGATGGATGAAAGTCACTCCTAGCCTCCTATCACATCTTAGCTGCTAAAACATATCAGTTAGCTCAGAGGAGACAGAATTTAGGGTTTCCATTTCAGTCATATAGTTCCCTATTCATTTCAACTAGAGGAAGTAATTTTTATGGACCTCTTTCTAGCAAGGGGAAGAAGGTAAACCTTTGCTTACATCTTTCTCCCCAATGGCCAGGGCATGGGACTGCAGCTGGGTCTAATTCTGAGAAGTATCAAGGCTTTAATTTAAAAGTACAAGACAGGCTGTAAGTAGTTAGGTTCAGTGGATAGAGCATTGACCTGCAGACTGAAGGATCCCAGGTTCGATTCCAGTCAAGGGCACATGCCTTGGTTGCAGGCACATCTCTAGCGGGGAGGTGCAGGAGGCAGCTGATCAATATATCTCTCTCATCAATGTTTCTAACTCTCTATCCATCTCTCTTCCTCTCTGTGAAATAATCAATAATATATATATATATTTTTAAATAAAAATAAAAGTACAAGAGAGCTGAACTGAAATTGCCTGTTTAAGTCCCTAAGAATTTGGACTCTTCCAGACTTGATCGAGGTGGACAAGTGAAATGTGAGCATTCACCCAGGTTACTCAGCATGTTCTTCTCTAGGTCCCTGACAACTGATGAGGCCCAGTAATTAACACCTGTGAAAGGACATGATGGGGCCACTTAATTGGCTGTCATCTCTACTTTCAGTAGCTACATCAATAGTATTAGGATATGACATTCAAAGTCTTTATAAGCACTTATTTACTCCTACTTCTTCAGCTGTGTAAGTTCCAAGGTATAGATCCTGGGCATTGTAGATTTTAACTTTATTTCTATTTATTTGAACTACTTTCTAAATGAAGCTTTAGAATGTTGAAAACCAGAATGAAAACCAGAATGTTGCCTAAGAGGGGTGAGCGTCTCTGTCCCAAGGGGTTTAAAATTTAGTAGATGAAACTTTCATTAAAACAAGACAGAATAAACTGCCAAAAGATATATAAACAACCACAACAACAGTGGAACTACGCAATAATGAATAACTAATACTGCCTGAGAGAGTTAGGAAGGGCCTCCAGAATTAATAACCTCTGACCTGGACTTGGAAGATTGAGTTGGGATCTCTGAGGACCCACAATAAATAGCACCTCTCTTCCTTATCCAAGTTTTGAACAATCTGAGAAATAAAAGAGGTACTTGATGGAATTCAAAATACCACTTTTAGTTGGGAGACAAGCTAGCACACAGGGTTTCAAGTCTGTCGGCTTAGTGGGCTTAGTGACTTCCCTGAGTTAGGTAGAATCTCACAGCGAGCCTTTACCTCCCACCCCCAGCCCACCACACACGTTCTGGAGCAGGGCTCCTGGAGGAGCCAATGAACTCAAGCTTCCTCCAGGCAGGAAGATGCCAAAAGGGAGAGAAGTGAGGCTAAGAGAGCAAGCCTACTTATTCTCAGATTCACAAAGAGCCATGTGAGTAAATGAGCAGAGAGAGCCCAATGGTGTGCTCAGGGAAAACCCTCCCCCATGAAACCAGGAGGAGGAGAGAGATTCCTTTCTAAATGTTAGAATGGCTACTGGGAAATTAAATAAGCCTAGATGGAGGATTGTAAAAATAATCTGATGAGGCCAGCATCAGAGTAAACGAAGAATTCTGGAGAGAGATAAGGCTGAAAATAAAGGTTGAGACCAGAATATGGGATTCTTGTCTGCCATGTAAAAGGATTTGGGCTTTTATCTATAAGCAATAGGAACCCACTAATGACTGCTATTACAGAGAAGACTGTGCTTATGGATAACAATCAGCAGTGATGCAATAATTGTTGTGAAAAATTAGTTAAACAATCTCAGTCATCTACGGGAAAACCAATGGGCATAGACACTGGGTATTTGGCATAATTCCTGATTTCATAAAAATTTAAATCAGATCTGAGTGCCCTGGATATCAGGTCAACTGATTGAGAGAAAGTTGCTTATGTTATTAAAACATTTAAAATTTCTGTGAAAATACGTGTAATTTCCTCTAACCTATGAAAAAATCAGAATATACTTGATGGTAATCCTGCCTTCCTTGCTATACCCCAAATTTTAGTGATAAACTACTACACATAGAGCTGGTAATGTAAAGATAAACCTATCAGAGAAAAGACATATCCAAACATGTAATTAATGAGATGAAGACATAGGTAAGGTACATATTTATTGGCATGTACTTTTTAAAAAAGCAAATGCTGCCCTAACCTAACCGGCTTGGCTCAGTGGATTGAGTGTCGGCCTGTGGACTCAAGGGACCCAGGTTCGATTCCAGTCAAGGGCATGTACCTTGGTGGCAGGCACATCCCCAGTGGTGGGTGTGTAGGAGGCAGCTGATTGATTTTTCTCATCAGTGTTTCAAACTCTCTCTCCTTCTCCTTTCCTCTCTGTAACAAATCAATAAATATATTTAGAAAATAAAAATTAAAAAATCAAATGCTGCCCTGACAGGTTTGGCTCAGTGGATAGAGCATCGGCCTGCGGCCTGAAGGGTCTGAGGTTCTATTCCAGTCAAGGGCATATACCTTGGTTGCAGGCACATCCCCATTAGGGGGGGTGTGCAGGAGGCAGCTAATCGATGTTTCTCTCTCATCGATGTTTCTAGCTCTCTATCTCTCTCCCTCTCTGTAAAAAATCAATAAAATATATATTTTTAAAAAGCAAATGCTGTAAAAATACATAAATGAGAATGGCTAATTCTGCCTAGCAGTGGGAGGTGGTCACAAGGAGGAATCTGAGAAAGGCTTGTCTTTGAATCTGGGAATTGAAGGATGAAACTAAAAAGAACATCCCTCAAGGAGAGAGCAGAACCTTTTGCATGTGGGCAGAGAAAATAAATTGCAGTCTCTCTTAACTGATGCAAAGAGGTTTTTAAAAATAATTTTGGAAAGGTAAATTAATACAAATACCACCAGCAACATTTCCTTCTTTCTTGCTGCCTGCCTCTCTTGCCCAGCTCTGCTCTGCACAGTAGGCTAGGTCTTTGAATGTTTTTTCCATCCATAATTCCCTTGGCTGCTCTGTTGCTTACTAATTTTTGTCAAGAAGCCAAAGGAACTTGTACAGGCTATGGACCTAGATCCTGGCACAATTATGGGGGAGTGTGGGCAAAGTATTAAAAAGTAAAATGAATTAGAAACACTCTGATTACTTTACACTTAAGAAGGCCAGAAATGCCTTTTGATATGGGTTTTGAACAGAGCAGACTAAGACGTCTATAGCTTTGTTTGGGTGGATTTTCTTGTAGACTTAGATCAATTACATTAAAACATCAAGCCTGCAAACAATGGCCCCAAAGAAAATAATGCTGGCTTTCCTTTTATGAAACTAACACTGGCCTTAAAACCCATGGGATTGGCTGTTGGCTTTCTATTAAAATGATTCATGTGGAATGTTGTTTGGATGTCCTGGTTATACATGGACATTAATAGCAGAATATTTCAATCAGAGTCTCTAGCCACAAGGGAATAACTGCTTCCCATTGACTGAGTCAAAAGCTAAGTTAGTTTATTAGAATATAATATACTTGGAGGTGGTTTGTGGTTTATTGGTTTTGTTATTTGGCATTTATATGTTTGTCCAACCCACAGAACTCAAAAGACTTAGCAAGCTGATTGAAGCACTGAGGAGAGACCTCTGTAGAAGGCATCTGGGGAGTGATATAAAAAATCACCTACCCCCAAACAAAAAGTTTTAGTCTTTTGGATACATGAAAAAGGAATTGGGCATATTAGTGGTCTGTGTGAGAGACTATTTAAACTTTGGAAGAGCATGTTTCAAATTATTTCTTTTTCAGAGCACTCCTTTGGTTTAAACACATAAAATATATTTATTTTGCTTTAATCTTCATGGGAAATTTACTCATTTAAAGTAGAAACATTATATAAGCTTAATAAATGTAAAGATCTTTTACTTAATAAATATAAAAATCTTTATATTTGCATTTGTTTAACCATTTTGTTCTTCTTAAGTGCCATAATCTGTTCTAATTGCTCTTCATAAATAATAACTTCTTTATTACTCAGAACAACCCTGTGAACTATGTACCAGCTCTGTATAGCAAGATGTATTTCTGCAATACTAGGATGTGCATGGTTCCAAATAATACGTTATTAATTTTGTGAAATCTAGTCATGCTGTCAAAGTTTACAGTAGCAGGAGATAAAATAGCCCAGTGGCCCATGCTGAGAGGGAAAGTGGGAGTCACCAGGAAGCCAGCAGACAAATGAAGGTAGACGTTAATCAAAGCATTGAGAATCAGAGTTTGAGAACAAGGAAGGACAGATCCATCCCAGTTCCAGACATGCAGCCCACAATCTCAATCAAAGGGGTAAGTGAGAGAGGCCAAAGCTTTCAGAGTGTAGGGTAGAAATGGGAGTGGTGTTGTGTGAAGAAGTGCTTCCAGGAAAGCCCACTGAAACAGTGGCAAACCCTCAGTATGGGGCCTACAATGCCAGAGAGAGAATAGGCAAATGTCCCAGCCTCATTTGCAAGAAGAAGATGTGCTGCTCTCCAGAAACCAAGGACAATCTAAAAGAAGTGATTGCTCTCTCCATCCTTGGATATAGAGCTCTCTAAAGAGGGGATAAAAACCTTTCCTACTGTTGTTAGGGTAAAGTTCACGGCTAACTCCACCCTTGAAGTGAGAGAAGCAAAGCAGCTTTCCATGATCAACCAGGCTTCCAACCTGACCATCAATGTATGCTCCAAAATGAAGGCACATCCATCTTTCCCAGTCACTCGCTTTGGGCCCAGGGTCTCTGCTCCAATTCCAGGAAGGCACATCTGACATACTGCAGGTCTGGAATTAAATCAGCATTGAAACAAGCCAAGCAAGACTGCCCTTCTGTGCTTTGGACATTCAATTATCTGACAGGGGAGTGTGGGTAGGGGAAAACATCAATGGGTATCCTAGTCCACCTGCCACCGTGACCTCCTTGTCTGGTTTATGATATTCCCCATTCAATCCATTTCCCCAATTCTGTCCTTTGGCCTCTGATTTCCAGACAGAAAAGTAAAGCAAGAAGACAATGCTCCAAGTGAAAGCTTGCTGGTGGGAGCTAGTACAGGATATCTATGGAAACACCTGCAGCACTGATAAATAGATTACTTCAACCACATTCAAAACAAACAGAAAAAAATGGGGTTTGCCATATTAATTTAATGGATTTTATATTCTTAGTTCCCAGGATAAGAAATGCTATACACCATTATTTTTAATCTGTTATCACTGTCTCAGAGAGACATTCCCATTAATCCAAACTGTGTTTTCTATGTCTTAGCAACCTCATATCTCCAGGCAGATGCTAGGGGTTTTATTGCCAAGATAAAATGTACATGCTTGTTTATCCTGAAATATTTGTATTAGCTTTTAATACTGGTAGGTTGTATTTGAAGGGGTTCCATTAGTTAAATACCAAGAAGGGAGTTATTGGTGATGACAAGGCATTTTAAAGATATCAAACTATAGCAAGATGTATTTCTGTACTATTAGGATGTGCATGGTTTCAAATAATACTTTACTTGGAAATGGGTTGTTTATTTTGTGAAGTCCTAAAGTGGGTTGAAAATTTATGCCTTGTAAAATCCCAACCTCAGGGAAATACCCCAGTCATCTTTCAAGGCAGCTAATCGATGTTTCTTTCTCATTGATGTTTCTGACTTTCTATCCCTCTCCCTTTCTGTAAAAAATGAATAAAATATATTTTAAAAACTTTATGCAAATTTTAAATTCTGTAACATAAAATATTGATAAAGTTTTACTATATGCATAATTACAGAGCATATGAATTCTCCAAACAAACTTCTGAATCAAGAATCACTTTATTCTAGAACTGGCAAGGCCAGTAAATTAACTGTATTTGTGTTATTGCTACATGGCTTTAGCTGTTAAACAGAAATGTCCACCCACCGCTGGCAGACTCAGTCTTGAATTACTCAAGATTTCAGGAAGTTACCTCTCACATAAAACTCGAACTCTCCTTTCTAAATGACCTATACTACAATAATCACATGATTTGTGGTTAAAGACCAACATGCTATATTCTATCTCTATGTAAATATGAACCATTTCCCAACAGAAAATCAATTATTCCTTAGGCTCATAGGCATTCTAGATCACATATGGTGATGTTGATGTAAAACCAAAATGTTAATTTAGTTTGGTCAAAATTCTCAGTTATCTAAGCATTTTACTACAACACACCAAATGTTTTCACAGTGCCTAAACTTATCATAGATTATGGTCTTATGTCAGCAGAGAGAGAGAGAAATAGAGAGAAAAAATGCCATATGGAATCTTAAAACATTCTTCCTCACAATACCCAATCTTCAAGACAGTTTTGACATGTTTTGCTTATTGGGAGCCTGGGTTCAATTGCATAGCAGTCATAATAAAATTTGACCAAAGTCTGCAAAACACAATTGATTGGGGCTTAATTTATCATTTAGTTAATCTGGTCAACCTGGAATCTTGTAGAATATAGCTATTAAATCCATGGCTCTTGCTCACAGTCTTATAGGCTACATGCTTTCAGTTCCAAAATTGCAAAAGCTGAAGTGTGGAAAGAATCTTACCTCTTCCTGCTTAAACAAATTTCTGAGAACCATTGCAAGTTTTTGGTTATAATGAAAAATTATTGCAATCAACTAAAGAACTAACCTACTTTTCCTCAAAACTAATAGAAAAAGTGTTCACAAAAATTTCCCTGAGAAATCTAGATAAAATAAAACTCCCCCCACCCCCAAATAATAGAGATTATATTTTTAGAGCTATAAGTCTAAACAACTATTTTTGTGAATGATCAGTGGGTTTAGCTGATTAAAGAATATATTTGGAGGATCCTCAAAGACATTTATATTGAATTTTTTAACATAAAGAAAATGATAGCCCAGCTAGTGTAGCTTAGTGGTTGAGCATCAACCCATGAATCAAGAGGTCATTAGTTTGATTCCCATCAGGGTACATGCCAGGGTGGCAGGCTCAATCCCCAGTAGGGGGCGTTCAGGAGGCAACTAATCAATGTTTCTCTCTCATCCGTGCTTCCATAACTCTATCCCTCTCCCTCTTTAAAAATCAATAAAAGCATATTTTAAAGTAAAAAAAAATTGTCATGGCCCTGGGCATCCAGCTGTATCTGCAGTAGAGTTCCAAAATGTTTTCCTTATTTTCAACACACAAAAAGAAATATGCCATTCTTGCCCTAACTGATTTTGCTCAGTGGATAGTGTGTTGGCCTGCAGACTGAAGGGTCCCAGGTTTGATTCTGGTCAAGGGCACATGCCCAGATTGCGAGCTTGATCCCTAGGAGGTCAAAGTTTGCTTCCCAGTCAAGGTATATGCCTAGATTGCAGTCTCAGTCCCCAGTGTGAAGGATGCAGGAGGCAGCCAGTCAGTGATTTTCTCTCATCATTGATGTTTCTAGCTCTCTCTCCATCTCCCTTACTCTCTAACATCAATTAGATAGATAGATATAGAAATCTATAGATATAGATATATAGATATGCCATTCTAGATATTTTTAAAAGCTTTTCTTTACAAATGAAGTCATACACTAACACATTATTTTATAAGTTTGTGAATTTCTCTAGTTAATTTTTTAATACTCTATATCTAAAATGTAATTTAGAAAATAAAGTGTGAACAGAAGAAACAAAATCAAGGAAAAGAAATGAAGGGAGGGAGGAAAGAGGCCTGTAGATTGTACTTCATCCTGGAAAGTTAAGCCACTCAATGAAAATAGGCAGCAATAACATGATATAGTTTCGCTGGGCATAAAGTTTTATTTGAAAATCCATCCCAAAACTTGTCTGACAGGTGAGCTTCATAAAAGAACACAAGCAGATGTTCTTCTCAGATATGTCAATATGTTTCATTTAGGGTGGGGTTATGGAAGAGACCATTAGCAAGTTGTTCGTGAATAGGCATCAAAGATCCATGAAATCCTTGAAATTGCATACAAATATTTTTGTGACTGTCCATATGTACAATTATTTTTCTGGAGAATGAATCACCAGCTGTCAGATTCATGAAAATATTCGAAGATCCTAGTCTCTAAAAAATAGACTTGGAGGTTAATGTCCAAAGTGCTTTTCAAGAGGAATGTACTTAGTTGTCATAGGCAGCAGCAATGGGAGCAGGGTCTTCATCACAGACACCCAAACAGAGCTTCCAAGCAACCTTGTGTTGGAGTCATGAAGGGCTTCTGGGTCAAGGGGAGCAGCATGACCTTTCACATCCTTCTCCTTGGATTTGAAGGAGTAACTCTCAAAACTTCTCCACACACAGAAAACTCTGATGGGACCATGAGTCATCTCTCTCCCTCTCTCCCACTTCCTTCTGGGGAACAAAAAGAAATCTTGGTATCTTCGCTTGAGCAACAATTTTCTGGGTTTTGGTGTTTTTTATACTTGATTTAAAACAGCACCCATTTGTGTGTATAACTGGCATTTCGGACCACTCCTTTAGGATGAAAATCAAGCCATGAAAAACTGATTTAGAAATAAAGCAGGTCACTCACAAGTGAAATAAAATCTCTTAATGGAGCGAGAAAACAAACCCCAAACCATTATTTCTCACAGGGAAGCAGTTTCTTGATATAAGATAAAACCATAGCAAAAAGGGGAAGAGAAAGGACTGAGATGACTAAAGGCTAATTTTAATTTCTATTTATAGAAGTGGTACAGCATCTTGATTAGTTCTCTTTTAAGATAACTACTTTGTGTACCTACAAAACCATTTCATTAGCATGGTATTGCTCAATGACCTAACTAATTCTGAGAAGGTTGAATGAGAAAATACAGAGTGATACCAAATTGAATAAAAGGATATTATCCAATGAATAAAGATGATGCTTGACATGACACTTAAAAATGAAATTGATTTCTTTCTCATGCCTCTTATGGACATTTGTTTTTAATATTTTTCTTTAATATGTTAGGTTAGACCATATGTAAGTGCTGATGTTAAGACAATTTTTACTTGAAAATATAAATGTATTTTGATATGCATAGTTTAAATCCTTTAAGAAAGATCTGTGAAACCACTGAATTTCGCAATGTTTACAGACCAACCATCATGTGCCTGCCACCTTGCTCAGTAATGAAGGATGCAATAATGGCAGATGGTAGATGCCATGTCCCTTGGTACCTGTTATGCTTATTATGCTGCTTAGAATCAATAATCAGGCTGATCATATAGGGTCAGAAATAAACCCATTACTTACCCAGTGGTTGATTCAACAAGTTAAAATATGTCATCAGCTTATCGTCATAGTCGTTAATAAAAACAATCATTTAGGCATTACCACTGTGATGACTTCCAGAAGGTGGCCATTTAACTTCCCATTTTCCAAATAACAAACGGAACCATTGAATACATATAAGACTTGCTTAAGATAACCTTTATCTCCTAATCTTTGACTGCTGGTCTAATGCTTCATCTATTGATCAGTTCCCTTCTCTCCTCCTTTCACTATGCCCTCACCTATCAAGTATGGTCATCAGTGTCTTAACTGCCCTCAGCATCTGATCATTGTTGGGAAAGGGCAAAGTCAACTAGACTTTCTGGGGAAAACTTTCTGCCAAAGGGCTTTCTGTAAATTTTCCCTCAGTATTTTTTCCCCTTATGTTGTCACCTCCCCCTGTGCTCAGTAATTTTAGTTTGTGCTTTTTGTTTCTCTTTTTTGTTTCTTTGGTTTGCTGGCTTTGTGTTCTTTTCTCTTTTTTCCTTTTCTTTTCCTTTTTTAATGCAGGAATCGGTCAAGGCGTTCCAGTAGTGGCACTCATTGTGGAAGGAGGACCCAATGTGATCTCAATTGTCTTGGAGTACCTTCGAGACACCCCTCCCGTGCCCGTTGTTGTCTGCGATGGGAGTGGACGGGCATCCGACATCCTGGCGTTTGGACATAAATATTCAGAAGAAGGCGGGTAGGTAATTTGCCAGGCCCCATAGGGGATCTAGGAGTGCAAAGTTTGTGTTCCAAGATTGGGAGAGAGGGCTTAGTTGATTAAGACATGGGAGACTGGTGGGAAAGAGCCAGGGAACATACTCGAAATGGCCTATGAAGTGGGATATTCTGTGAAAGTTGTGCTAAACCACACTGATGATAAAGAGGATGAGGGGAAGGAAGGGGCAATGTCTCAAGGGAGACACTGAAGTTTAAATAAGGAACTTCCTAACCTGATCAATTCTTGTAATACATGAAACCAGAGAGAGAAAGGAACCCCAAAGAAGATGGGGATCTTTTATTCATACCTTTCTCTTTTCTTCATTAACACAGCTAATCTGGACCATTCGGTGCAGGTTAGTAATTTGGGAGAAGCTGTGCTGTGCCGTTTCCAGGCTTGGCCACAAACACCAGCATCGCCAAGCTGGTTTACAAATGCTAAATGTTTACAAAACCAATTGGCAGCCTGTGCTATCAAATCCCTCTAAACTTGCTTTGAATGGGGAATCTCCATAAAGGTAACCATTCTGGCCCTGTATAAACACCTCTTGAATCCCTCATGTCCTTTCCTTCCTCTGTCAACCCCCAATGCTGCTTTCAATAATCCAACATCCCAGCCCAACGGAGGACTTCCCTTCATAGCCCTCTTCTCCCCCTGAGGTTCCATTGAGTGAATTGTGGGGTCCAGGCACTCACAGATTACTAGATGGAAGTAATTTATTTTCAAGATCTGAATGATTTGAAGGGAGAAACTCAAGGGAGACATTGAGATTTTAAATAAGGAACTTCCTAACCTGATCAATTCTTCTAACACATGAAACCAGAGAGAGAAAAGAACCCCAGAGAAGATGGGGGTCTTTTATTCATACCTTTTTTATAATTCTACTGTAAGTGTTTACTCTGTGCCATGCACTGAAATGTAGAAAATAACATACCATTTCTACCCTCAAAGAGCTCACAGTAGTCTGGGTGGTGTGGCTCAGTGGCTGAGCGTCAAACTATGAACCAGGAAGTCTGGTTTGATTCCTGGTCAAGGCACATGCCTGGGTTGCAGGCTTGATCACAGTAGGGGGAGGGGGGGAGTGTGGGAGTTGCAGGAGGTAGCTGATCAATGATCCTCTGTCATCATTGGTGTGTCTATCTCTTTCTCTCTCTCCCTCTCATAAATAAATAAATAAATAAATAAATAAATAAATAAATAAATAAATAACGTGTGTGTGTGTGTGTGTGTGTGTGTGTGTGTGTGTGTGTGTGTTTTAAAGCACACAGAGTAAATCTAGTAAGCAGACAAGCTTGTAATTATAATAATAAAAGTGATAGGTGAGCTTGCCTCCTTCAGGACACTTCCCCCCCCCACCTTTCTGTCCCCCCATCTGCCTTAAAGTAACAAGATGCAGCATGGCAGCACAATACCGTCTTTTCTCTCCCCATTCTTTCTTGGTCTCAGCCAGCAGCCCAGCACTCCAGCATTCCAGTTGAGACATTAAATCGGCACCCTCACTTGGTAGGTGTATAAGCCAAAATATATGAGAGGAGAAATAATGAAAAGCATGAAGCCTCTAACTCCACACTGCAAATACTGGTAGCTATTTTAATCCCTGTTCAAGCCTTTGGTACTTCTTCTAAAAGCTAATTTTTATAAGCACAAAATTGAAGTTTGCTTACTGGCAAATTTAATTAAATTACTTTTCTCTTCTTTGATAGCAAATATTGGCCTACTTTATAACTAAGGGAAAGAGATAGAGATAGAGAGAGAGAGAGAGAGAGAGAGAGAGAGAGAGAGAGAGAGAGAACACAGTTGCCCAATTGCCTCCATATCTATTACCAAAAAGATCCTCAACTGTGCTTTGTTTAGCCATAGTTCTCATTAATTTAAATATAGCAATTTGTTCCATTTTCTGAAATAACTAAAGAATTGATACATTTTTTATTTTTGGCTTACTTTTTGCTTCCTAGTGCTTGCAATTACTTTGTTGTTTTTCTGTAAAGTAGGTACAAGTTTGGGTTCACAGTGCATGTTTCTTTTCAGGAAACTAATGAAGAAGCAAGGCGTTCACCTGGCATTTCAGGTTTTTTGTTCTATATACAATGAAAGTCTATAGCTAGTGTCTATTTTTGTCATTATTTGGGGTTGTGTACTTTGAAAATGTTAAAATATTTGGTAAGTTACCACTCCTGACTCTGTTTTAATAACAGAGAATTGTTACACATATTAGAACTGGACAGGACTTCATATTATTTAACCTAGGAGTCAGATACATAGAGAAATTAAATGCTACCCTAACTGATTTGGCTCGGTGGATAGAGCATCGGCCTGCAGACTGAAGGGTCCCAGGTTCGATTCCGGTTAAGGACATGTACCTTGGTTGCAGGCACATCCCAAGTGGGGAGTGTGCAGGAGGCAGCTGAATCAATGTTTCTCTCTCATCTGTGTCTTTAACTCTCTGTCCTTCTCTCTTCCTCTCTGTAAAAAAAAATCAATAAAATATATTTTAAAAAGAAAAGAAAATAGATGAAATGCTTTGCCAAGGTCACACAGCTCATAATCCCAGATCAGGGTTCTTTGTGGTGTATTATAAAAATTCCCTGGAATATGTTTTTTGGCATGTGCCTTAGTGTTCTCATATAGAGGTACTCTCTTTTAAATACTTAAGTTACCCTCAGCTGCCTCTTTGTATTGTAATTTCCTGATTTTTGTTTTGTTATTCTGTGTATTCCAAAAAATAAAATAAAATAAAATAAGTGCATTCCAAGCTGATCAGTCCTCCATCATATGAATTCTTTTCCTTAACTAACCCAGATCATTATGCCCAAACCTGAAAATTAACAGTCAGAAATCCCATGCTCCCTTAACCTTAATTGTCAGTTTTAGTTTTAAAACTAAAGTTTAGCGTTAGTTGTCATTCTTCTATGGTCAAAATATGCAAGAGCATAATCTATATGGGATCTCTACAAACATATGAACCATGACTGATTATCAAAGAATATGAAGTCATACACATAACTAGTGTGGAGAGAAAGAATTAAGATATAATCTTGTATCCTGGGGATTATTTAAAGCTAAAACTTTAAGGTTTTAAAGAAATATTTATAAAGTGTTATGGTTAAAAGTATGTTCTTGTTACTCCAGGAAAGCTATTGTACATTTATCAGGATAAAATTGGTTTGGAATGTTTCCGTGTGCCATCTGAATAACTGCCAGAATTAATCATGCTTATTTAGCTTGAAATGAAGTTGTCTAACCACACATGTGCAGCCAATTTAAAAAATTATTTCTGAAGAACATGATTTTGCAGTAGTGTGCTGCTTTCTTTACGCTAAAAAAAGAATTAGCCCACCTAGACTTCATTCACCAGGAGGATTTCTCCTTTGATTTCTAGCAAAGCCCAACAGAGTTTGGTACATGGTTCACTATAAATAAACATAAATGCAAAACTATTTCTTTATATAAACAGACCTAAGTATGTATGATTTTACATATAGAGTTGACTATAGGAAACATACATAATTTTTACTCTTCAGTTACTTTGCTGATTTAAATATGATTAAAAATTTTAACTTATAGGCTATTAAATAATATTGGCCATGAACTATAAATGTGTATATCCAACTAAGTAGCTTATTGTTTTATTTTCTTAAAAGTGTGAATAAAATATTCATCTCTCCATGTTAAACTTTGTGACCTTGATACTAGGCCTTTAAATTCCCAGTTATTAAACCACTTTCCATGAATAGGAATTTAAAAGGGAATTTCTTTGGAAGCAAATTATAATTGGCAAAACTAATTAACTTCTGTAAATGAGATTACTTGAGGTAGAAAAAGATATGACTGATCTATCAAAATACAAATGGATTTATATAAAATAGGAGACAATTACAATTAAATTCTTACTTTTGTTTTTGTCATTTTTTTTCCTACCTCTGCTCTGTGGCATATACTACCTGAAAGAAATGGTTGAACTTTTTTTTATTCCTTACTCTTGTACTGGATTTTCTATTTCCCACCTGTATAGTTTAGAAGGAGTCATAAGTCACTATCCATAACCACTTTCATTGCTTGAGAAATATTAGCAAATTTTATTTCTGAATCATGAATTACTAAACACTGTGAACACAAATAGATTAATGCTACGCAAGTAGCATTACATTCAATAATGTGAATTTTTAAATAGTAGGATTCTACTTTATGCTGTTTGAAGATACCCAGGAAAATACCCAGTCAGGAAGACTTTGCAAGCTTCAGGTGGCTAAAACTGAATGTAGATATGACTTTGCCTGGTAATTGTCAACATTGGTCTAAGATTACAGGGAGGTTAATCAGTCAGTGAGCATGTATAGGACAGGTGGAAAATGTCAGTGTGAAAAAGGCATCTGAATGAATGAATGTGTTTTGAGATTATGTCCCTCGTTCATCCAGATGTTATTATTTACTAGAGGCCCAATGCACAAAAATTCATGCAAGAATAGGCCTTACTCCCCCTGGCTGCTGGTACCAGCTTCCCTCCAGCACCTGGGATATGGGCTTCCCTCCTCCAGCCATGGGCAGGCACCTGAGACCCAGGCAGGCTTCCCCCTGGATGCCCCCAGGCACCCAGGACCCAGCTTGCTCTGGCCCAGGAAGGACATCTGAAATGAGATGTGTGGTCTAATTAGCATATTACCCTTTTATTATTATAGATATTTATGTTTGTCCCAAAATAATCATCTGGATTTACGATTTTTAAACACTCCAGGACAAGAAATAGAACTGCAACTTTTAAGTAGTCTGTTCATAACTTTTGGAGAATCATCCATGGGGCAAACACCAAAAGATGGATAGTGCTTTTTTAAAAAAAAATTGAATATAACATTGTATAAATTTAAGGTATACAATGTGTTAACTTGATACATTTATATATTGTAATATGATTGCCATAAGAGCAATAATTAGCACCTCTACTATATTGCATAATTATCCTTTCTTTTTAGTGGATGGGATCATTAAGTTTTAACTATTCATATGCTATGTGCCAGTAGAATTTGTGTTCCATAGTTTGAAGAAAAAATGAGCAGTGGCTAAATCTTGAGAATGGAAGACAGATAATATATTCCTAACAAAAATCTCGTTGTCCTATTTAAAGGGAGCTTACTAAGGGTCCCAACATTTTTTGGTTAGTTGAGGTAAGGGCATAAATGAAACATAAAGTAAAGATTAAAAAGGAAAAATACGTTGCATGGCTTCAAATTATAAAACTATATCCCAGCAGAGATGTGACACAAGTTTGTTTCTCTCCAAATATATATCCAAATGGCCAAAGACAGGAGAAAGAAAATTAGTCATTTTAGAAGCGCAGATGTATTCCTTGGACATATCATTCTATGCCATGGGCACTAATGTTTTCTGCTGCTCAAGAGATTTCCATCTAAAGCTGAAGGATGTCACAGCCCTCTCATTTGTCTTTATAAGATCTGCTGAAAGAAAGTAATTGATAGTGATGGTTTGTATTCCAGCATGACTTAGACATAATTGGAATGTCAAGTGAGAAAGAAGGAAACAAATATCAAGCATGCTGACTTTAAGTGTCCATTTTGTTTCTGTCAATTTCATCTTACCTGTCTCTCTTCTAGAATATTCTATAAGAAGGCATGTGCAAACTTGATTCTATTTTTTAACTTTCTCAGAGGGAAGTAAGGAAAGTTGGAAACTTCTTGTACAGACAAAGAATACTGGTGGCTTTATTTATAGAAGTTTTGGTTCTGTAAACTGTTTTCCAAGTTAACATTTATTGAGTGATTATTATAATCATGGAACTGCTAGAGGATGAGTAAGACATGACTCTATCGGGGACTCTTTAATGGAAATTAAAACACAGACGTGAATACAGATAACTAGAAGGAAACATGCTATGATGAACAGAAAGTATCACAGAAACATAGAGGACAAAGTACTTGAGTTTAGCATTCCTCATGAGAATCTCTTCAGTGGAACAATGTATGTTAGTTATCCACAAAATAACAATATAATATAATAACTATTGACTCCTCTCCTTTTCCATCAAAACGTGGATCTAAACTAAGGGTCAGTATGAAACCAAGAAAAAGCTTTATATGTCTTATAAAACTCAACACACAAAAAATAATCTGAATGGAATTAAAGGAAAGTTGGTAGAGGGATTGAGTTCTAAGAGACAGTGTGGTGGTGTTTTGTGTGGTGATGTGTGTGTGTGTGTGTGTGTGTGTGTGTGTGTGTGTGTGTGTGTGTGTGTGGTTTTGGATATATATTTGTATCTGTATAATTGTAGTATATATGATATAGGCATGTGTGTTTATGTTTAAAATTTGAGTGAAAACTCAAAGATAGGACTGATAACAAGAATTTTCAGTCAATCACCAGATATTTTTTGAATGTTTGTTTTAGACAGGAGGTAGGCCTTCCCTTGAGACTTATAATCTCATTTGAACTAATATAATAACAAATAATTTTCAATTAGTTGTTAGTTACTGAGTTCTAAAAAGGCAGGAAAAGGTTTGAGTAGATGGTAAAAGTTTATAGAGTGATTATTGCAACTTTTCTTGTGTGGAATATATAAAGATATAGATATATAAATACCTGTGTTATTATATCCAAGTTCCACAAAGCTAGAGTAGTTTCATTGATTTAGGAAAGTACAAAATAAAATAAATACTTTTGTGTACAGTTTGATATTTGATCCCTCCATTTGTGTCAACATGGGGAGAATGAAGCATTGACTTTATAAAAATTATCTAGCATTCATGGGGGAAAGTACTAAGTGAAGGAAAATATTTTATTGATCTAAAGTGGCTAATTGGGTCTTGACAGTGATTAAATTCACTTAAGAATTTTTCAACTCCAAGTTAGGAAAATGTGGCCACAAGCAGCAACATCAGAAAAACACAAAAGTAAATAATTGATTATGATCATGAAATCCTTTCTAGGAACCACTACCCCCAACTTTTAATAGCCCATTCAAGTCAAGCAAAGATTTCAAAGGCATCTATTATGTTCCTTTAAGAATTGCTTAGGTAATTTTTTTGGCTACTTATTATACAGAAAACTTTCAAAATAAGCATGTGCTTGTTACACTTCAGCATACCTGAGAATCACTTGGAAAAAGAAACACAAATTCCCCTAAACATTCGGATTCAGCGTCCCTGGGCTGGGGAGCAGGAAAATGCATCAAAACCAAAACCCCTGGAAATTCAGACAATAATCATCCATGGACCACACTTTCAGAAATTCTTTTAAAGTGTATAAACATTAGATTTATTTTATACATCTCTGGTGTGTTCAAAATAGCTTCTTCACTTTCTATGCCTCATGGGCATTCCCCTCACACAAGTCAATGCATTGCTACCACAAGTGCTTTGTACCACTTGCCAAATTTTGTCTTTAGAACCCAGTTCACGTGAAAAGTTTATTTAGCATGAATCACCTTCTTTCTTTATCACAGTTCACAGTTGTTCTTGCTTCCAAACATCTGTCAGACTTGAAAATTTCTCCTTTGAAAGAAAGCTATACTACAAAAATACTCATAATAGACTTCTCTAATAGTATTTTTGTTTACATGGGTTTCTTAACGGCATTTCATTCATTTAGTTATTTCTTTTGAAAATTAATTTCTGATTGGTTCAAAATATATGACCAATTAAAAAAGAGAAAGAAAAAAGTTGAGAAAAGCAAAAGTATTTAAAAGTGAACTGGTGATAGTTGAATGTAAATGATGTAAATGTGAGAGGCCATTGATAGTCATTAGGGCCAGTAAGTTCAGCATCAGAAAGTCCTACCTCACTTTTCTTTGACTTTACAATTTCAATGGACAACAATTTAAAAGGCACAATTTCCCACTTCCCTGTAGTATTGATTTTCATTTTTTTAAAGTCCCTAAACCCCTTCTCTAATGAAATCTCACCTAGAAGTATAACATATAAATCAGACAAGATAAAGGTTTATTCTGGTGAAGCTGAAGTAGAAGGCCTAGACCACTGGTTCTCAATTTTATTTTGCATCAGAATTATTCAGGGGCTTATTTAAAATTATACTGCTGCCCTGGCGGATTTGGCTCAGAGGATCAGGCATTGGCCTGTGGACGGAAGGGTCCTGGGTTCTATTCTGGTTGGGGGCATGTACCTCTGCTGCAGGCTCCTCCCTGGCCCGGGCCCTGGTCAGGCCCGTCTGGGAGGCAACCCCAACTGATGTGTTGCTTTCACATTGATATTTTTCTCTGATTTTCCCTCTCTCTTCCACTCTTCCTAAAAATCAATAGAAAAATATCCTTGAGTGAGGATTTAAAAAAACATTGTTTTTAATTATATTGCTAAGCCCTGGCCAGTGTGGCTCAGTTGATTGAAGCATCCTCCCTTACACTGAAAGGTTGCAGGTTCGATTCTTGGCTGAGACTCGTACAGAAGGCCAATAATCAATGCTTCTCTCTCTTTTCTCCCTTCCCCTCTATCTAAAAAATTTGGTGAACATATCCTCAGGTGAGGATTTAAAAAGAAATCTAAAATAGGAAAAATATCATATTGCTGAGACCCATCTCAGATTTTCCAGTACAACTGCTTAAGACCATGTGATTTGCATTTCAGAGAAGTACCCAGGAGATGCTGGTCCTTTGGTCCAGCGACCAGACTTTGAGAATCTCTGTCCTAGAGCAGCCCTCTCTCTGCCTAGAGCAGCCCTCTCACCCACTAAGGCAACTTTGAGGCAGCTCTGGAGCTCTTCAAAATACCAGGGGCTTCTTTGTAGAACCCAGTTGAAGACAGGTCAAGTCCACTTTTACAGGTCAAGTCCACTTTTCTTTGCTTGGACTCAAGTCTATAAGTTCTGGCCTCAGCTTCTCTCTAAAGCCATCTCAATGAGCTCGCATTCACCCAGCAACCCAGCTGAACTGTCCTCTCCACTGCTCTCCAAGCACAAAATGCTGCCACAGACATCTCTGCCTTTACATGAGATGTACATATGCATTTTCTTCTTAGCGTTATTTTTAAATATTTTAGTTGAGATTTATTTGACATATAACATTATATTAGTTTCATAATGCAACATAATGATTAAATATTTGTATACTTTGAGAAATTATTATCATTATAAATCTAGTAACATCAGTCACCTTACAGAGTTACAAAAATTTTTTTGTCTTGTAATGAGAAGTTTTAAGATCTACTCTCTTAGCCACTTTGAAATATACAATATGGCATATACATTTCTTTACCCACTTCATTGGTAGGAAAAAAAATTCTGAAGCTTGACAAACATAGCCTTTCTCTCATGAAAAGAAGTAATGAGGGCTTTTAAATCCACAAATGCATTTCAGACATATATGAATGGGGCACAGATAATAAAATGCCCTGGTATTTAATGCCTCTACCTTAGAGAAAATAAATTATAAATCAACTTGACTGACATTAGAATCTGCAGCTGCTAGAAACAGGATAGATTAACATCTCACCCAATGATATCATGAATGATAAATAATGTTTGCAGTGTACTTAATGGGTTTCCTCCAGATTTCCCATGCAATTCTCAGATATTGATTATGGACCACAGGATTTATGAAAACTAAATACAAAAGTGATCACCTGCTATAAAACTTCTTCAACTAGAAAAACACTGAGGATGCATTAAAGTAGCATTCCTAGGTCAACCCAGGTCTGGATACTGTTGTCTAAAAAAGTCTCCATTCAGTTTTAATAAAGTCTCTCCTTTATTGTCCTAATAGTTGGACAACTGTCCCAGAATTGATAAACACATTTATTGTGTTTGCTGGGGATATTCAATGCAAGTCAACTGTCCATCCATGAACAGTGACCCCTAAAGGTCTTGAGTAAGGAGTAAAGAATAGCTTTCTCTAAACTCATAGAAGCCACAGTTTAATGTCTTGGAGACAGACCTAAAAAGTGGAGTTCTTTAACCCTATAGTCTCCTTGGTTTTCACCATTTGACAGTATAGTTGATATATTATTATCTCTAGTGAAGGAATGACAAATCATTTTCACCTAAGTGTCAACAATACTCAACTAGTACTGGCTTTCTGCCATGATGTGTTGAGAATGATTCTGAGACCACATTTGGGCTCAGAGAAAAGATTACTGTGATAGATTAATAATATGCAAAGAAGGAAACTTACAATTAACATGCCATGAATGTCTACTCTTACTCTAAAATGAAGACAAAATCAAAAAATTATAAAATAAAATGAAGACAAAATCTTATAGATGATCCTAAAGAAACTTATGTGCCTAGAAGACTTCTCCTCTAAATAACTGTTGAACCAACTTTTAAAGCATGTCAGTTGAAGAGGCACCAGTGTTTTGCCTGCCCATTTCAGTCAGCTCTGATTCTGTGTTTTCTACAGAGCCTAAACCAATGAAAAGCTTGACTATTCCTTTTGCCTGGCTCTGGGCAATAGTCGCTGATGGAATCTCATTTGGAATGAACTCTGCGGATGTGTTTCTCTTACAATTTTGGCAGCAGAAAATCTACCTGACCATGTGGCAGTCCCTGTATTCTTTGGCAACACTTCAATTGCTACTCTGGGACATATTAATAACCAAAGGCAAAGGAAAGCAGAGAAATTACAGGGATGCTGATCAGGATTTGTCACCTAAATGTCCTGTTAGTCCCTGCCTTATGTGAAGAATTTGGCAGCGAATATGCCTCAAGAGTAGTGCTCTCCAATAGAACTTCCTGTGAGCATGGAAATGTTCTGTATCTCTGCTGTCCAATCACCTAAGTGCTAAGCACTTGAATTGTGGGCAGAGTGACTACTAATTAAATTTCACATTTTATTTAACCGTAATAAATTTCAGTTTAAGTTACCCCAGATTAATGGCTTCCATATGACATTGCACAGCTCCAGCATTTCTACATTTCCCCAATACTGAGAACCCTGGACTACCTATATATTTCCATGGTTCCTTTTATTTCAATTATATTTTTGTATTTAGCAAACATTATACATCCAGTTATTCAAACAATATTTTTTAACACCTACTATGTTCCAGGCACTGTTCTAGGCACTGGCCAAAACACAGAGTCCCAGTTGAGCATTTATAGCCATCTTCAGTCATTCCAGCTTCTCCAGCTTCTCCTTAGATATCATGGAGCAGAGATAAGTCATCCCTACTAAGCTGAGCCTGAATTCCTGACCCTCAAAACTATCAACACAATAACTAAATGCTGTTTTACATCACTAATTTTTGGGATGTCTTGCCAATTAAAAGATTATCAGAATATATGACATACAACCCTCTGAGTTAATTGAGACTAGGTCTGGATAGTCTTCATCTCTCTACTCCTAGCTTAGTTCCAAGCACATAGTAGGCACTCATATTGTTTGTTAAGTAAATGAATAAATGTGCAGATGTCTACATGGCATGTTTATAAGGTTCCTCTTTAATTGAGCCTACTAAATCTGCTTAGTGTCCCTATTTCCCAAATGTAAGAAAGAACTGGGTGATCTCTCACCTCTCTGAAGTGGGGAAGTTAGTTCTGTAGTCTGGACTGAGAGTGGCCTTGTACCATTGGGCTCACCAGGTGTGCAGAGCACTGTGATCCCAGGACAGAGCTCTGCATTGTACACACAGGCCCCAGCTACTGGTTGTGCTACTTAATAAGAAGTGACTCTTCCCTATGGGACATTGTAAGACAGTGTTTTAATAATAATAAATGCTTACATAGGATTTCTCAAGCCCTTTTCTAATCCCTTTACAATGATTAATTCATTTAATATTTACAAATCAATGAGATTAGTGCTATTATATTCTCATTTTACATATATGAAAAATAGAAGATGGAAAATTTACATAACTTAAATAAGTTATGTTAAATTGTCACAGCTAGCAAGTGACAATTTAACTTTGGAAAGGACCATACTGTTACTTATGACCCAGAGCCATAATATTTGGGAGGAAGTGGTAACTTTTACTGAAGATGGAAAAGAAGATTTTTAAAAATACCATTCTCCATTACCTTAGGCAGGACATGTAATTTTTCTGTCTTTAGTGTTACATTTAGTAATTTGCTTTGGCTTCAAGAAAATAAATTTTTTTAGAGTATTTGAAATTCCATGGGAAATGATGCCTTTTAAATACCAGGTTTATATTAGCAATCCTTTTTATCTACATAAATAAAATTTTCTCATATTGTATCTGAATAAATTAATAGAAGGTGTTATGGAGGGCATTAGAAGGGCTTCTCTCCTCAGAAGCCATTAACCTACATCTAGCTCTTTGACTCCCATTGAATTTTAAAATGCCTTTTCTAATTTTTTAATCTAGGAACAAAACTCTGACATTGTAAGTAATTAAACTTATTCTGAGAAAAGTGTGTATATGTGGGTGGTATTGCATTCAAACAGAATACTAATAGCAAACAGTGGGAAGTTCTGTTGGTTCCTCTGAGCACTGGATGAACCTTGACCTATTTCTAATTACTCTGTAATTCAACTAAAAAGCTCCAGGTCACAAATACAGCATTTACATGGAAACATAAATGTCATGGTATAAAGATTTCCCTCACTTCAATGACTACACTTCCTAAATCAGAAAACTTTCCAATTTTAGGTATGCCAAAGATAGCATTGGTGTGTGGAATCACAGATTAACAGCTTCCATAAATAGGTAACCCTTTGTCAAAGACCCAGTTCTAGAACTAAAAATTTTACATAACACTATAGCCATGTTTTGATGTCAAGAAATTTCAAATCACTCTTTCAAAGCCATAAAAAGAAATCTAAAATTGGCTTATTTCTATTTTTGCTGATTATTAAATATCACAGTCCAGATTTTTAAATCATTCCAGTGTTTGCAAAAGGGGATAAAAAATGGAAAGAGCTAGGAAAGCAATAATTTCAAGAAAGCAGGCTTCTCAGTATCCTACAGAATATGGCCACAAAATAAGAAAGGGCTCTTGGGGAAGACAAGAAGCCTTTGTGCCAAACACAAGACATTGGTTCAGCACAGCAAGCACTTGTGAAATTAGAAGCAAATGTAATCGTCAACATAGTAAATGCCCTTTCCATCATCCTCACTTACCGGTCATTTACTTATCTCTTCCAAACACGCCTGATTTTCTTCAAATGTTCTCTTTATCACAAAAGGAAAATCAATTTCCTACAACAAATACACTTACATTTTTACCCCCAATGCAGATGATTAGGAAACTGTAAGACATATTGATGAGTTGCAACCAGGAAAAGCAGCACCATGGAGGGAAGGCTGAAACCAGTAGACTCAACTCAAGCATTTGAGATGGCCAAGCTATGTGACTGCACAAATCATTTAACCTCTTGAGCCATAGTTTCCTCTTCTGCAAAGTGGAAAGCCTGCTTGACACAGGTTTTCATGAAGATAAAAAGAGATCATCACTGTAGCCCACTGTGTCATAAACCATGATGTGCTATGAGCATGTCAAATGTCGTACAGGATCTTTTTCAAAACCATGTTATTCAACTCCTCAGATCAAAGGCATGAGACCTAATATCTGTTGTTTCTTTGTCAAAAGTGGGAGGTTTGTAAGTGTTGGGAAGTTGTTAAAGGCAAAGAAGCTTCAAAAATGAGATTTTCCTCTTGATGCAATCAGGATGATAGAAAAAGAACTAAACCAGGAATAGCAGTTATTTAATGAGCAACTAGGTGCTTTATAAACACCAAATCACTTTTGTTTCAGCTAAAACCATCTCTTCTCCATCAATAATAGGCATTCCCACACTTTGGAAAACAACCAACCAAAAGAATTCTTCTACTTCAAAAAATAGAATTCCATGGTTGTTATTGCTAAGTCATTGATGCAATACCACAGCTTTAATCAGCTACAAAACTGGGCTAAAAGTATAAGATTCTTAGTGTCTTTCATATCTCCTAACCACTGAAACCCACAATCAGCTTAACTGTATGTTCTGCCTCAATTTTTACAAAATGACAGGCTGGATACCAGTGACAGATCCCTCAGACAGATAATGACCTCGGGGAACTGGGATTTATTGCAGATGGTTCACAATGGGAAACAAATTTTGAGTTGTTCTCAAAAGTAAACACCTGCAGATAAATGATTGGATCTATCAAGTGACTAATCAGGATTTTCTTCTGTTCTTAATCGTATACAACATCTAAGTACATTTGATATTGCAGAATTCTCTAGACCCTTCCACATGGGTTATTTGTCAAGTAGACACATGCCCAGATATAAGTGTTCAGGCTCTCACTCCTTAACAAAAGTAACTGGCAACACAAATGTAATTTTATCACTTTCCAACTTATCCTTCAATGGCTTCTCATTGCCAGGAAATAAAATCTGAGCTCTCTAACACGGTGTTGGAAGTTCCTTGTTATTTTGTTCTTGCTCATCCCCTTTGCATCCCCATCCTGTTCCACCTTTCCTTTTGCTCTCTAGGCTGCAGGAATACTGAGCTTCTTTTGTTTTCTCTAAACTAGGCCTATTCATGCTCTTTTGTCTGCCAAGAATGCTCTTGCCCAGACCCACTGCCCCCTAATGTTCATTCATTCCTCAAGTCTCAGATAAAGCAGCACTTCCTCAGAGGAATATTCCTTGAACCCTCCAGATTAGATTAGATTCAACTGTCACAAGCTGCTTTTTTTTTAACCACTGTCACTCACAGTTGAATTGCTGATTTATGTCTTTCTTCTCCACTGGTGTGAAAGCTCACTGAAGGCTGAAAGTGTATATATCTCATCTGTCCCGGTAGCCCTGCACACACCACAGTGTCTGGGACTACGTAGACATTACTAAGCATTTGTTGACTGAATGAATAAATGGTTTCAGACTGGTCAACACCTAAGGCCACAAAGTCCTCCAATATTGGAAACTTAAGAGGATCTAGTATCCCTTTTCAACCTTATTGGGGCCATCCTCTTTTTCTAAATGCACTAGTATATGTTCATGATACAAATCTTCCTGAGGGGCAGAGGAGTAACCCATTCCACCACTGAGGTGAGTGGCATTCAGGATCCTTGGTACAGTTTCATCATGGGGAATGCACCCTCCTCAAAGATGGGTCCTCATACTATCCAACCTACAGGGTCCAGGTAAATCTTCACACAATATTGAAACACAGCCAGCCACTGATATGAAGATATTCTCAAGCTTCCCATCTTGCTTGCTTTAAGCAACAAAATTTGTCATGCTTTTATGTTAAAGGAAATTGCATAATTCCCTGTTCAAATAGCCACAGTGGTAAAGAAAGGCAGTAGTGTAGGGCACTTGCTGTAATAAAAGGCAGTGTGTGATTGCCCTGGCTCGTGTGGCTCAGTTGGTTGAGTGTCATCCCTTGCACCAAAAAGTTATCAGTTTGATTCCGGGCTCAATCACCAGAAGGGGATATGCAGGAGGCAGCTAACTGATACTTCTTTTCCTCTCACTTTCTCTCCAAAATTAAAAAAAATTAAAGGTAGTGTGGTGTTGTGGGAAGAGCACTAGACAAGGATTCAGAAGACCTAGGTTCTGGTTCTGGCTCTGCCATGTATTTGCTGAGTGACCTTAAGCATCTGGCTCTCTGTGAATAAAGTGTCCTTCCCTTTTAAATTGTATAAATATTTTGACTATACGATTCTTCTAAGCATCAAATGAAATAATTATATTTTACTATTGTACATAGGAATTGCTGATACTTCAATTGTAAAAAGTGGTAAATTTTAAAATGCTAGGCAAATTGCGATCCTTTTGTCACTGGTTCTTAAGAACAGTTTTATCTTTCTCATTTTGGACAGTATCTGTTAACAATAAAGTGAATCTTTATTCCCTGCCATTTGGTAGCTGGTAGAAATAGCGCAGTTCTCATCAGGCTAGTAAAAGGAGTTAAAGTTAGTTATGATTGGTCCATGTTTAAGAGATTATAGAGGATTGATTGGATATGATGCACCTCCATGCTTGCCTTAATTCTCCTATAATATAAAAAGTCTTTTAATAAAGTAGTCAATATGATATCTCCATATGGGTCAGACCCTTGTTGACTATAACACAGCAAAATCTCAACATAAATAATGATGAGGTGAATCATAGGCCAGATAAGCTACCACTTTCATGAAATCATTTCGAAAACAAAGTAAGTTCTGTTTATCCTTATTGATGCTCAAAAATCCATTACTGAGACATGACCTTTTTTTCACAATTAGAGATGAAATTAAAATTTAAATGTTTAGATAAGCAATACAGCAAAATTTTACCAAGATGCTAATTATTCATTGAAAGCATTTATTAATTATAACACTTGAGGATGAGGGTATTAAATATGAACTGAATCTTCCAATACTTTGCTCTTTTAAGTTCTGAGACATTAAAATGGATTTATTTTTAAATGCACTGTGAGTTTTCTTTTAATTATCCCTTTCAAAATAATTGTTGTGAGAAGCATAACGGAAGAGGAAATGCCTCTCTAAAGGGAATTGTCATAATGCTTCCCTGGGTTCTATAATGTCTCTCAGCAATATGTACTGAATAGAAGCTGTGGTCACCTGTCTGGGCACTGGTTTTAATTGCAGACTTATCAATGAATCTTTGCGGGACCAGCTGCTGGTGACCATCCAGAAGACCTTCACGTACACTCGAACGCAAGCCCAGCATCTGTTCATCGTCCTCATGGAGTGCATGAAGAAGAAGGAACTGGTATGTAAGCAGTGATCCGTGAGTGGCAGAGCCCTCTCCACAGCCCCTCTGTCTGTTTCACTGTTTTCTTGAATCACACGCTGTTTCCCCCTCCCCTGAGTCCCCATTGGCTTCTGTAGTTTCCTCCCCTCAGTAGCTAAGACACTGCTTTTCCTGCCCTGATTTAATGTGAGAGAAGGTTTTAGTCTCATTTCCTATTGAAGCTCACCCAAATGCTTCTGATTACCTCAACCAAATGAGTAGATGAGATGAAACAGGTCACCTCTGGGGAAATGCTCCAGTGAATCCTCTCTGAGGTTTGGGGTTACACTGTGCTTGGAAGTTGTGAAGCACTGATGTGTTTGTCGTCAAATAACTTAGTGACACAGGGTCCAGGCTACTATCCTAATCTACACAGGTAGAAAATGGAGGGATGTACCCACGGAATGGTGGCAATTTCTAGCGATTTTGAAGTGTACTCCAATAGCTACTCAGACATTTCCTACATCTGGATGAAGTGTCTTACAGAATGTGGGTTAACACAGAGACCATCTGCTGGGGTGAACAGGAACAGAAGGAGCTGACATGCAATGTGCCAGGCAGGATGCTCCATCTTCACATGTGCTGACTCCTGCGATGTTTGCTAGTATCCCAATGAGAGAGGTCTGGTTATTGTTTTTAGCAGACAGATAAAGATTGATTAGTAAATGAGGAACTAAGGCTCAAAACCAGTGGTGGTTAATGTCTGTTAGAAATATCTTTATTCTGAAATTGTCTCACTGAGGCCAGTATAATGAACCCACCCACTCTGGGTAGAGTCTCTGAAAGCCTGGGCAGGCAGGGGCTATTCTCAAAGGGCACTGGAGCCCACCTGCTCACAGGGGAGGTAAAAGAGCAATTGAAACCCAGTGAGTGGTTTCACTCAAGTTTTAGACAACCTCAAGTGTACATGCAAATCTTGGAAGGATTGCCTCTGGGGACACTTCAGGAGCACTTCATCTCCAGAGGGGCACCAGGGCCAGACTCTAAAGGCCCAACCACCGGGGGATAGATAGGGTGGAGAGGAACCAGCGCTAACTACCTTCATCTAGTTCTGCCACTAGATTGTGAGCTCCTCCAGGCCTGGGCTGGAACTGTCTGTTTCACCATGGTGTCCCTATGCGTGCCCCCCCCACAGAGAAGCCAGTGTGCAGATGGAGTGCACTGTCATGACTGCTGAGCCTCTATCTACCCAGGGAGTGTCCTTGGCATCCTCCCACCTAGAAGGGAGTTAGCTCACAGCTGTTCAGTTCACTGCTTCCTCTACCCCCACAAGCAACCCTTAGCTTCCACATGTTACACTGTGGATTTTCTCCTGACTGAGCACCAATGATTTCCCTGTGCTGACTACGGAACTTCAGCAGAGCTATATATTTCAGCAGTCCTGCAAATTTCCTAGAAAAGCATTAGGATTAAAATTCTAGGAACCAGTTGGAAGTCATAAAACCAAATGAGGCTGAATTTACTTCTCTGGGTATTTTATAAGACTGTCCCCTGGGATTCTGCCTGATAATCATCATGTCACTTAATCATGGCTCCTGCAGAAAAGGTCAACTGCCTTTTAATGTGAGATCTTTATTGCAAGATATATGGGGTACCCCTAGCTGTCAGGTAGGGCAATGTCATCTTAAGAAGAAATGAATTGTCCTTATCTCCACATCTGGGCAGAAAGCAGTTAGAATTTTGAGATCATAAATGGAGTTATAATAATTTCAACCTTTGAGGGACAATTTATGTGCATGGACAATCTAGGTGCTTGATAAGGAGGAGGGCATTACTTTCCCTTGGAGGGAATAGGTTGCCTGAGGCTGGGTGAGGTGCAAGATGTGCACACTGCAGGCAGGAGGTGCTGCACTTAGGACTGCCTTGCTGCAGAACCCGGGTAGTTTCTACCCACCACACTGCACAGTGAGCACACAGAACAAGGAACATTGCATAGTGGGGTTTCTCCTCAAGTTTATCTCCTTCAAGTTTCTTTTGATTCCCTTTGCAACCTAAATGGAACATAATATTCTGAGGTCAATCTAACCATTGCCAAGTTCAGCTAAGGGATTTGTTTCTGGAGCAAATCTGGTATCTCTCTTATCCCAGCATCCTAGTAATGTGTAATGAAGAATTGCATTATGAGTGTATATGTAGCCGGTGAGACATGGGCCTCTGGGCCATATGGCCTCGTGGAAAATATGCATCAATGAGTGTTTTGTGTGAATCCTTTCTATTCCATATCGTTCTTGACACTTACCTGCTTATTTCCCACTTTGGGTCAAAACAACATCTCAAAACCTGTCACCTTCTGAGAACATATATCCCCGTAGAAACCAATCTGTGAACTAAGTCCCATCATGGTTATCAAGAAAAAAATAAATTCAAAGAGATTAAAACTATCCACAGCAGCATGTTAATTAGGGAGGCAAATGTAAGGGATAAGGAAGAAGGGATAGAGAGACACTCTTCTTTCTTCCCCAGAGTTACCCTTTCATGGATTCAATGATACATATTAGACTCTCTAGATTCACTATTTCCTCACCTTTTCTCTTACAGTTCATTTTGTCTTTCCATTGCTAATTCCACTTCTTTCTCTCTGTTCTATAAACATATATTCATCAAATATCAATATTGGCTCTTTCCCCTTGCAGTCACTATTCTGACTTAAGTTATCATTTTGAGACAACTCTCAAATGCAAATACCTAGCCTTATCTGCCTCCAAGCTCCTGCATTTCTGAATTCCACATATATCAAGTTTAGAACACTGTTCTCTCCAACACAATGTCTGTGAAGAAATATAAATGATCTTTATAGTAGATACTGGATTATACCTACCTACTTTTAAGTTTATTTGACTATCATCTTAACATTAATAAAGTCCAAACATTTTAAATGAGAAAGTGAAAAGAGAATACAGAAAAAGTATTACTCCATTAAAAATGTTTTCCTTATTAGTTCTCAATTCATAGTGAGCTACAACTTAAGTTTTGGAAGTTCTGAAACTCTTTTAGATGACTAGATTATCACCGTTCCAAGAATAAGAATGCTGCAGGCTTTGGAGTCAGTTTAATACATAACAATGGACAAGTTATTGAATCTCTAGAGGCCTTTGTTTTGTCTTCCAGAAAGTTGAGGTAATAATTGTATCTATATTATTGGGTTAATTATAAGAATTAAATAAGTTAACATATGCAAAGAACATAGAAAGCATTCAAATACTTTTATTTTAGCAATGATGATGATGATGATGATGATGATGATGATGGTGTCTATGTAGCATCTTATATTTAACAAAGATTATTTTATGTCATCTTATTTGATACCACAACCAGCCTTGCTAACATCAGTATTAGTATCACTATTTTATAGAAGAAAGTCAAGACTCAAAGACTTAAGTGACAAACCCGTGGTCACGTGGCTAGTTAGTAGCAAGCCCATAACTTAAACCAAGAGCATCTCTCTGCACGTCCTGGGCTCTTTTTTCCATATTTCAGCTAATTCCATATTCTAAACATTAGGTATGACCAAGTTTAAAAGGACTTTGTAGAAGCCTGTTTTCTCTCTCATCACTGGAGTAATCTGAACAAGTATTCATTAGACTCTGACTGAGATCCCTGGAGAAGAAAAAAAAGAATACGTTATTGGTTGCTTTTCCTGGAATTGCTCTCTGCCCCAATATAGCAGTCATTGTTTTTCTGCAAGGACAGTGTAAGCACAATGTCCATGTCACTTAATATTTCTGCATCAAGAGCAAACTAATGTTTCCAGCATAATATTTAACTAGGCTAACTAGAAGCCCAAAATTAGACATTAAACTCATGCTCTCACAAAATAATCATTGAAATAAAAAAGGAATTTAAAAGAAATGTCACTTATATAATTGCTTGCCACGACAGCTAATAATAACACTTTTCATTTTATGACTAGAGGCCCGATGTATGAAATTCATGCCAAGTAGGGCTTCGCAGCTGCAATGGCTGCCTGGATTCCTCCCTCGCAGCCACAATGGCTGCCTCGATTCCGCTGCTGCAGCCCCGGTTTTACCCAGAAGGTCATCTGGAAGGATGTCCAGAAGGCCATTCAGTTCATTTGCATGTTATGCTTTTATTATTATAGATTATTATAGATGTACTAGAGTCCTGGAGTATGAATTCATGTATGGATGGGGTCCCTCAGCCTGGCCAGCAATCAGACCAATTGGAGCTGTCTCACCTAGTCTGGACTAGGGCCAGCTGGCCAGGTGAAGGGACTATGGGAGGTTGGCTGTCCTGCTTAAAGGAGGGACTGTGGAAGGTTGACTGGCCAAAGGAGGTTGGCTGTGGGAGCACACTGACCACCAGGGGGCAGCTCCTGCATTGTGAGTCTGCCCTCTGGTGGTCAGTGCACATCATAGCTACCAGCTGGTCATCCAGTCATCTGGTTGTAATGGTTGCTTAGACTTTTATATACACTGAGTGGCCAGATTATTATAACCACCCCATCAGTAATTGGTTGGGCCACCTTTTGCCTTCAATACTGTGGCAATTCTTCTTGGCATTGACTCCACAAGATGTTGAAAGGTGATGTGAGGAATCTGACACCATGCCTGATGAATAGCACTGTCCAGTTCTGTGAGATTTGATGGTTGTGGAACCAGCTGCCTGATGGCTCTTTTAACTTCATCCCACAAATGCTCAATTGGATTGACATCTGGTGATTGTGGGGACCACCTAAGCAAGGTAAAATCTCCCTCATGTTCTTGAAACCACTCCTGCACAATATGAGCACCATGGCATGGCGCATTGTCTTGTTGGAAGAAACCATCTCCATTGGGATACGCCATCAACATGATAGGATAAAATTGATCAGCCATGATACTTAGGTATATTGTGCTATTCAGACATTGTTCCACACAAATTAAAGGGCCCAAATCATGCCAGAAAACACGCATCAAACCATAACACTGTCCCTATCAGTTTGTAGGGTTGTACTCATGCATGTGAGGTGCATGCCTTCATGCTATTTCCATAAAATTCTCATTCTGCCATCTGCATGATACAACTGGAAATGTGATTCATCAGACCACATGACTTTTTTCCAATGCTTGACTGTCCAATCCTTGTGTTCCTGTGCGATTTGCAGATGTTTTATCTTGATAACTGCAAACAGCAAAGGTGTTCGAACAGGCCTTCAACTTCCATATCACATACAATGCAGTGTATGGCTAATTTGCCTACAAACATCAGGTGGCCATTCAGTGTATATAGATAAGGTATTATAACTCCTTATATGGACAGAGTTCATTCCTTGTGCCACTTGAGCTGCAAACAGTGGGGCAAAAATTGCATCTATTTTTCTGCTAACCAGAAAAAAATAAACAAATAGGAGAAGACTAGAGAACTATACAGAAAATGCCCCTTTGATTTTCAGTTTCATTATTCAGATGTCAGATTCTCTTTCAGGATCAATAAAACACCATAAAATTTCAATGCCCCTGACCTTTATCAGCCCTAACCAGTAGAAAAACATAGAAAGAGACAATAGAAAAACATAGGAAGTACTGCACTTTCTTTTTTGGGGGAAAAATAAATAAAAATAATACAATAACAAAAATATAATAATACACAAAAACAAGCATATTATTGTATTCACTTTAAGAGCTTACTTATTATATAATTTACATGATAATTATTTTAGGTTCCAACTCTAAGAAGATATTCCTAAATACTGTGATGATTCCACACTGTATTCCCACTCTGCCTCTTGAATCCATGGTCTTACAATGACCATCTAAACCATTGGTCTTTGCTGGGTCTCACAGCCCCCATCCTCTCCATTGTAACAAATCAACAACTTCTGCATGACTCCTTTTAAGGAGCAACTCTCATAATGAAATCCCTATTACCTTCACTAGTGTTTCCCAAAGTGAAAAATGCTGATTGCAAATGAGATCATTTAAGGTGAAATGAAATTAATACTTTTAAGAGGTGTTTTTTTATTTTCATCTCTATATATGAAACCCCAGCAACTGGAACGGCAAAACAACCAGAATGACTGGTGGCTAATGACGTGCACTGTGGCAGCTGACCAGCCTGATCTGGGCCCTGATCAGCCTCCTCACCCCAGCCATCTGGTCCCTAATCGGCCCCCAAAACCCCAATCAGGGGTGGGGCAGGCCAGCCAATCGCCTGTGGCCCCTCCTCCCAGTGGCCCAACCCAATGGGCTCCCATCAGGGCAGGCCAGCTTGTCCCCACCCATGCACAAATTTGTGCACCAAGCCTCTAGTATATATAAAAAAACAAATAATTATAATAACATAAAACCATGGGTATTAAACCTAAATAAATAAAAATTTTAAAGGAAATTCATTTGAAGAAAAAAATGTAATTGTAGTGTTGGTATGTAGCAAAAAGGTGAAGACTGCACAAAAATGGCCTTTGGAATTAAGTTTTAGTTCCTTGGCCTGGCATTAGAGACCCTCTGTGATCCTGGTCTAGCCTGCCTTTCCAGCCACAGTTACTAGGACTACTACTCTTATCTTACACTCTAGTCTAACCAAATCTAATTTTCTTTGAGGAAAAATCTGTGCCTCATTTTTCTTTATTTTTTGAAAGCTCTTGAATTTTTTCTCAAATGTTAAATGCACTAGAATTGAATCTCCACCTCTGTCCTACAGCCTATTCCCAAATGTGAAATTTTCTATTCAGGCTAATGTTTTCCCTGGATTCCAGCAAGCACAAATTCTTAGCCTAATGTTTGAGAACAGTTAGAAGTCTTTAGAGAATTCTGCAAACCCTTAAAAATATATGCAAGATTTTGTGAGCATAAGCATATTATGGAAAGAATGCATTCAATTCTTAGATTCCCCAAGGTATGAACCATTATGTTAGAGGTCACTCCATGGCAGCAACTAAACTAAACTCATAAAAGCCATATACATTGTTTTATATTCCTTCTAGTTTCTCAGAGACACCACATCTGGTTACATATTTAACTTCTCAGCAGTTTTTAAATATGCAAATCTCATTAGCAGTTTTTATGCAGGTAATCTGTCACATGCTAAATAGTCAATCATGTATTTCACCAAGTCATCAGCTTATGAACAGGCTTTGATCCAAGGATCGATCCCAGAATCAATTTTCTCATAAAGCAATGTAAATAATTTAGCAAAATTCTGCTTTGCTGTAGTGAGCCTGCGAACAAGAAACCCAGAATGTAGTACGAAAGAAGAGAAAGGTGGTCATCCCTTTCTTTGGGACAGGACTGACCCTAGACAAGATTGTTAATGTATTAACATTTGAGTAACTGTTCCCTTCTTCTCTGCAGTGTTGCCCCCAGAAACACCCAAAACCTTTTTAGCATTCTAATTGGACTTTGCCCATGTTCTTCCTCCAGCATTACCCATCTCTCACTTCTTACCATTAATTCCATGCCCTCCCTGAAGAGGGAATCTGGAGGCCAGTGGTGATGTTGAATTCACATTCATGTATGTGAAACTGAAAGCTCTCTTTGACCTCCATGACATACTTGAACTTCCAATAGAGAACACATACTGACCCAAAGGAATTATCAATTAGGGGACTTTTAGGAAGTCTAACAACTGAAGGGGAAATACAGGTGGGAAGCATGAGGACGGAGTGGGCTACCACTTGAGTCTTGTTTAGAAATCTCTTTCCCATGTCAACTCTCACATTCAAATTATTTCCAAGCTCTGCTTCCTACAGCATCTTTATGATGGGTAAAGGCAAGAGAAAAAGAATGCTAAACATTGCACACTCTGGTCCACCCTTTCTGTGTTTTAAATGTATCTTAGTTCTCTCACCCTTTTCCAGCAATATTTCTTTGACTAAGGTTGTAGCACCAAAGTTTGAAAATCACTGCTCCAAAATAGATGTTTGCCTGATTTTCCCCTCCCTTCACTCCGAATTCCACAAAATGTACTCAAACCTGTTCAGCTTTGTTGTGTTTTTGACCCATAGTGTTTGCAGAAGTAAGAGGGGTTGAAGAGTTGAGGAGGGCAAATAAATGGGAAGGAGCCATCAGGGCTATTAATATGCATGAGTTATTTGTAAACCAGGTGTCTGAAACCAGGTACTGTCTGCTTTATCTTCCATGCTAATCAATGTCTATAAAATACCTCCTATCACTTAAACTCATTTACCCACATTCCTTCTATATTCGTATTTATGTTTCTTGTTATTAGATGTGAGGCTCAATAAATAAATGCATTCATCAAATTCCAAGGTTTCAGCCAAGGCCATTAGCCCAATGTTGATTACATGTCACCCAATATATAATTTTTCCTGTTTATTATCTCCCTTTGCCAACTCCAAACCTTGCCCTGGGAAAATTATCCTAATCAGGGAAAATAAACATGCATTGCATAAAAGATCAGTGTTGCTACCATTATCCCTATCATTGCTTTTGGCCATCTTCTCCATCAAAAGGAATGTAAATGTTTTCACCTGCTAATCTCCTCCTTTATTTTAAGAAGTAGAGGTCCAGTACACAAAATTCATGCACAGGGGGAGGGAAGGGGAGGGTATGTCACTAAACCCAGCTTGCAACCTCTCCAATCTGGGACCCCTAGAGGGATGTCTGACTGCCCATTTAGGCTTGATCCCAACTGCTTGCCTACCTTCCTTCCTGATTGGTCACACCTAACTTCTCTCTCCTGTAGGCCTGTCCCCCTGCAACTTCTTTCCCCTGCAGGTTGGATCTCCCTTCCACCTCCAACTGTTTTCCCCCAAAGACCTGGGTCCCGCCCAACAGCCTTTCCCTATAGGCCCGGTCGCCCCCAACTTCCCTCCTCTGCCAGCCTGATCACCACTAACTTCCCTCCCCTGCATGCTTGATTGCCCCCAACTGCCCTTTCTTGCAGGCCTGGTTCCTCCCAACTGCCCTCCCCTGCTGGCCTGATTGCCCACAAATGCCCTCCCCTCTGGCCATCTTGTGGTGGCCATTTTGTGTCCATATAGGGGCAGGATCTTTGACCACATAGAGGAAGCCCATCTTGTTTGTTGGAATGATGGTCAGTTTGCCTATTACTCTTTTATTAGATAGGATATAAGCCTGGTGCATGGGTGGAAGTCAGCTGGTTTGCCCTGAAGGGTGTCTTGGATCATGGTGGGGGTTCCCTTGGGGCATGGGGCAGCCTGGGCAAGAATTGACCCAAGCAGAGGCCCTGGTATCTGGGATTTATTTACCTTCTATAATTGAAACTTTGTAGCCTTGAGTGGAGCCAAGCCTCCTGCTTGCTCCATGGCTGCAGCCATTTTTGTTGAAATTTATTTATCTTCTATAATTGAAACTTTGTAGCCTTAAGTGGAGGCCAAGACAGGCCAAGACTGCGGGAGCTTGGCTTCCTCGATCACCGGAGGCAACTCAAGCCTCCTGTTCTCTCCAGCTTCATGGCTGCCACCATTTTTGTTGGGATTTATTTATCTTCTATAATTGAAACTTTTTAGCATTCAGTGGAGGCCTGCCAGGATGTGCAGAAAGCTTGGCTTCCTCCATTTCTGGGGAAACCCAAGCCTCCTGCTTGCTCCGTGACCATAGCCATCTTGGTTGGGTTAATTTGCATACTCACTCCTGATGGCTCGGTGGGTGTGGCTTGTGGGTATAAAGGAGTGATGGTTAATTTACATATTCTTTTATTAGATAGGATTATTTTCCTTTTTTCCCATCTCATCTGGCCCTTTCTCTCTTGTATTTTATTTACTCTGCTGCCCAGTTCCACTATCTGTTATCAGTACACAGTTATCAGTTACAAGAGCTGGTGCTCAGGATTTATAATGGTACCGGGTTGTCATCTTCATTTACAAAATGATATGACTCACACTTTATTCACCCCTGTCATTGCATTGGCCTGTGGCAGCCACATGATTTTAGTTTTCTTCTCCTATGCTTCTTTCTTCCTTTAAATCCATAGAAATGTGGACACATTTTCCATAAAAGTATAGAGATTTGGGATGTTAAGAAACACAGCAGTGGTTCTCAACCTTAGCTGCACATTGGAATTAACTGGGGAGCCTTGAAAACTACTGATCCCTGGATTCCACCACCCCACCTTCACCCCTACCCCTCGTTCACCCCCACCCCTCGCAGAGATTCTGACGTACTTGCCCCTAGCTGTGGTCTCAGTGGGAAAAATGTTAAAACTCTCCTGGTGGACTTCCTGAGATAAGGACCTTCTTGCTTCTGCACCATTACTTCTGACACCTTCTATTTACTTCTGTGCCTTTGGGCCTAGAGAAGATCTGTCATAAATTGCCACAGGAAATGGGCATAATTTTTCTCAGAAAATATATTAAAATGTCATTTATTGAACTTTTCATTTTTCAAAGATAGTGACTGAAGCATCATTATACATTGAGAGCAGGTCTGGTGAGGGCTTGAGCAGAGAAAGAGCATAATTAAGTGAAACTGCTCCAAAATGACTTGATTTCAAACATTGTGATCACATTCTTCATGACTTTTAATAAGTGATGAGAATGACTGGTGGGGCTTCACTACCACATCATGGGCTCTCTGCACATGTCAACTATGAGCCATCCTTTATAAGAAAGAGCTAATATGCTAATTAGATCAAACAGTCAGACGACCTTCTGGATGAAGCCGGGCCTACGAGGGCTGGCCAGGGCTTCGAGGCACTGCGAGAGCCGGCCGAGACTGCAAGGGGTTGCGGGGCAGGCCAGGGCAGCCGGAGCTGCAAAGGCTGAGCCCCTTGCACAAATTTTGTGCATTGGGCCTCTAGTTAAATGATAAAAGACAGACAAGAGGCATCGCTGAGTAGTGGAAGAAAAGGAAGAGAAGGAGGGAATAGAAGAGGAGAGAAGAAAGAGTAAATTAATATCTAGGTTGCCAGTTTCTTTTTCTAATAAGAGAGAGATAATATTATTCCTATTTTTACAGACAAAAGGAAAAATGTGTTAAGAGAAGGTAATCACTTGATTGAAGTCACACTGCTGGTCAGTGGCATAATTGGGTTTCCTTCTGCCACTCCCTCATTATCATCATCCATTAAATAACTACTGCCCTAGTTTTGAAGGGCAGAGAACATAGACCCTCCAGTTATGAATGAAATAAAGTTCCCTAGCTGCTTCCTACCAACCTGTTCCAGTGGGAAGAAGGGGAAGTCCTAGCCAGGGGAGAGGAAGACTGTAGTTTTCAGCCATCCTGGTGGAGGAAACCTGACTGGGAACCCAAGAAGTAGAGTTTCTTATCAACCTCCAAGGGGACCCAGATGAGGGAAAAACAGAAAATTCACCAGCAGGTTCCAACAGGTGCCATGAATACAAAGACTGGAGTGTGAGTGCCATCACCAGGCTCCTTGGGGAATGGGTTGAAGTACTTCTGTTATAAAGCCAATGAGGAGACAGAGACTTGGTTCTCAGAGGGAACAGCAAAGCATTCATTAAAACCCACCATCCTCTCATTAAAACAATCAAACACTAATGATTAGAATATTCCATATAGGCTAACTACTGCACTTAAAAAATGACATGATTTTGTTGCCAGAATTGTAGAAGACAAAATGGTAACCAAAGGGGGAAATCTTTTACAAGTAGCATTTTCTTGGGATTGGGTTTGGGGAAGGGGGTGAAACTGCGGTCTCTAAAGAGATTTTCCACCAGTGATTTTACCTGGGTCTCTTCTTCTTGCGCCAGCACTTGTCTCTCATCTCAGTACTCTGACCTTCTTTCAGTACTTTAGATACCCCTGAGTCATCTTTGGTCTCAGACGTTAACTTGTATCCTTCCTTCTGCCTGAAACCCTTTCCCTCCAGTCTTCACATTGGCTGGCTCTTTCTCATTTTTCATTCTCAACTTGAACATTGCCTCTTCCAGAAGCCCTCTCTGACTACCCAATATAAAACAGTTTCCTCTTTCATCCCATTACTTATGTCCTGATAGCACTTATCATACTTTGCAACTTTCTTACTTATTATTTCTGCATGTGTTTTATGTCTATCTGCATTTTTAGCTGGCATATCTGTATTGACCAACATGTCACACATTTCTAGGTACAAAGTAGATCCTTAATTTAAATATTGCTAAATAACTGAATAAATGAAGCCTGGGTCTCCCATGTCTGATGCTGTATTTTCTCCCAACATCCTTTTTTATCATGACTATTTAGGATGAGCTCTATTTCAGACTCTCTGCTAGGCACTTTGCTTAGATTTCACTTAAGACTTAAAACAATGCTGAGCGATAGGTGTTATTTCTCCAGTTTTACAGATTAAGAAATTTGGTTTCTTACCTAAATCAACATGATAACTGAAACGTCCAGGATTTAAGAGCAGATGTGTCTAATTTCAACACATTTTCTCTTTTCACTCTCCTTTTTCCTTAGAAATAGGAGAGAATACTGGGAAGAATAGATAATCTTCCAACAACTGAATAACTGTGCTTCTCGTTTATTTTCCTTCCTCCCCTTTTATTTGTTCATTCCATCTCCCCAGACCCCTATTTCACATTGCAAAAAAACATGCACGTTCGCCAGCAGGAAATAGGGAAAATAATCCCTGTCACAGATAGCACTTTCTGAAATGCTGAAGTCAGAAAGCCACTCAGAATGCAGGCTCTTTTTCCATGGCTCTGATAGAAATCTCCTCTCATAATACCTATTTCAGACCCTCAATGCAGCAGACCTCAATGCACCATTCTCAACCCTTGCACCTTCAGAGAGATGCCCCTGAATGGCTGAGAGCTCCAGAAAAAGGCCAGATAATGCCCCTACCAACATCCCCAAAATTCAGGCCACACAAGAACTAACTTGCAAGCTCCATTATGAGTGAAAAATGGGGGCAGATAGAAGAGAGGACCCCAATGTAACACAGATAGAACTTGAAATTGCCCAGACTTGTCACTGACCTATCTGTGGCTTTAAATGCCCATGTTCCAACTCTGCTGAAAATAAAATGTTTCTCGACAACCTGATTTCCAACCAGACCTCAACCATCTGCCATCCATGAGCCATAATTCCTCTTTCATTGGTCCTCGGAAGCCCTCCACCCCCGCTGCAGCTGTATCATCTCCTTTGTGCCGGGTGTATTCTGTCGTTCTGCCAGCTTAGCAGACTTGGTAGCTTTCTCAGCCCCAACAAGACAAGCCAGAGGGCTCAGAGAGAATTTTCTCAACCTCTTCACAACATGCCGACGCACTCCCAGACACCCTGTGGGCACGGGCACACAGAGGGCGGGAAGCAGAGCAGATGCCAGGCACACAGCACATCTCATACACAAATAAACACGGGCATAAGCAGCCAAAGCTCACGGCAGAAAAATCCAAGTAGGAAATGCATCTCTTTTGAAATCCAAATCATCACACGTGCCACCAAATTGTAAGCAGTGAACAGAAGTCCAAGAACTGCCAGTGGCATCCACGAGGTGGGCTCCAGCTTAGAATATCCATTCACATTCCACTTAAGGCCCACTTCTAATCACACAGTACAAGGTAAAGTCTGCCTGTTACCTGCAACTGTTCACCAAACTACTTTTGCCATCATTCATTTCAAATTTCTTGAGAGCCTGCCATGTGCCAGACCTTATTCTAGGGCTTGGGGATATAGCAGTACCTGACCTCAGTCAGCCTACATTCCAGTGGGGAAATGATGATAAAGAAATACAAGATAAATATATGGAAGAGAAGAGGGAATGGTCTTGTGCTAGTAAATCAGGGACTACAAGGATTAAAAATTTGCCATCAGATTTAGCAAAGAGTTCATTTGGTGACCTTGAGATTTAGCAAGGAGTTCATTGCTGACCTTGAGACTTAGCAAGGAGTTTATTGGTGACCTTGAGAAGTACAGTGGTATTGTGGATGAAAATCCTGAATGGTGTGCATTCCAGAGAGAATGAGACTGCAAGAAGTAGAGAAAGAATAGAAAATGATTTTGATAAATTTTGCACTAAAGGAACACCAGAAATGGGAAAGAAGCTGAAGACCAGATATCAAGGGATGATACCGCAATAACTCTTTCCCGAAATATTTATCCTGAAATATTGACCTGAAATATTTATCCTACCCTTGCCTTTTTAAATTACTATTTATAAAAATAAATTTTTAGGGTTAAGCCATTCATTGCTTCATAGTGAACTTCCCCAACTGAAAACATTGAGGTTGTTTTAAGCTCAGGAAAAGGTACTGTTAGTGTACCTAAGCCCTCCCACCCTTGCTTTTAGAAAAGGCTAGGTGTCTGGTTATAACACCCAAGTCAGTGCTACTACCAGTTTCTTCCCACATTTATACCATCGTTCTAAAAACTGCTTTTTATAAGGGAGCTACCTAGACAAGTATACACTTTGGGGTCATCCTGTTATCAATGTTATGACCCTATTGAGAATACTTGAAAAAAACTTTGGATTTAGAAGCATGCCAACCCCACATCTGCCTAACAAAGCCCTCCCTAACCATTGAAAATGCATATGAATGCTGGTTGTAGCATCTACTGAGGACTGTATAATATTCTAACATTTGAACAGAAGATAATTGTTAAATATTAAAATGCAGACGTGACCCTTATCACTTGACCCTTTTTATTCATGAAGCTTACATAACACAATTAATTTGAAATTATTTAATGTCCAAACATTTTGTTGGACAATTCGCTGAGTTGGTGAGTATCATGGATTGTTAGACATCCTGTTATGTGAGGGAGTCAGTGCCTCCTAGAGTACCTGTGTCCCCTGAATACACAGTTCCAAGTGAGGGGGCCACAATATCAAAAGAAATTGCAGGACAAAAGAAATATGAAGACCCAGCTTGTACTTGACATCGGTGGGGAAGTGACCTCTCGCTGACGTACTGCTGCCAGTCCTGCCTCGTTTGATTTGCATTCTCCATGAATGTACCACCACGCTGGCCCTGCTAAAAGTTCATTATAAAGCTCCTGTTTCCTCAGAATAATACAACAAGCAAGGTTACTTACATGCCAGCTGTTGACTAAGAAACACTGATCTGTTATGGAAGAGTCTTGGTCACTGTGCAGCATATTCTTTACAGGCAACAAAAGCTATGTCAGGGACAATGTTAGAAACCAATTAGAACTACAAATGAAAACCCCCTTTTAGTCTTTCTCTCATGCATGCTCTACTTTCTTATTTTTTATTTTTTGTCTTCCTTTTTCTTTGGAATTGTTTTGCAAGCAGTATTACTAATACATCAATATCTGGTCAGCAATGGTTCATTTTATAAAATATCACTGAAATGAACTATTGATAAATTAATTTGTTTTGTTTTCTGGACTATTGTTCGCTAGAAAAATTGTATCTTCTTGGCTGCATGTACATTTTTAAATACTTTTTTATGCATTTGGAAACAAGAATAGAGGTTCTGTGTTGTAGGAGGAGATATGATTCTTCCACAGTGTTGCAGGAAGTGCATTTCAGGATGTACACATAAGAGGATTGGAGGCATATATGCAAGATTTATTGGAGTGAAAACAAAGGCCTGCCCCCAGGTATACCAGGCCCAGTCTCATTTACAACCAGTTGGCTCTGCTCTATCTCGTTGCAGAAGAAATCCAACCTCTGGGACTGCAGGCTCACACTTGTCCCACCAAGTCCAGGAAGGCCAGGACCCAGAGCTGCCATGCCATTATCCTGGCATCTGAGGCTCCAGCAGTCGAGCACAGTCTGTTCACATCCAGTCTGCTAGGGGCACTGTGCGTCAGCCTAATAGGCTGCTGAAGAGACTCAGGTCTTTGTTAAACTTTGATTATATGTCCTTGGGTTTGAGCAAGATCAGGCTTTCTTTCAAAGAATCCAGTCCTGTGCTGGTACCTCTCCCTATACAATCCCTTTCCTGATCTTCCGAGATTTCATGTCCTTATCCTATCCAATCCTTTTTCCAGGCTAGACTCCTTACTTTATAGTTGCCATTTTGGTTTCTACTACACATGCCTCAGCAGAGACATGTTCCCCTCACTTTATCCTTCCCCCTGTTAATCTGAGGAGATTGGAAAACCTGCTCTGGGATTAGCATTTGTTTGGCAGGGGGTATAGCTGTTCCCTGGAGTCTGGGAAGTTGCCCCTTCCTAGTTGATCTGGCTTAATTAGATGTTTCTTTTCTGTTAATATCTAACTAGGTGCCTACTGTAACACTTGGCTTTTGGTGGAGCTGAAATACTTGGAAATATTAGGGGAGAAATGTCTTTTCAAGAGAAAGCTTATTCACCAGCTCATAGTCTAATTTTAAGCAGTTTACAGCCCCCATGACAGGCCTGTATTTTGATAGGAAGATATTTGAGAAAGAGAGCACTATTTGGTGAGTGAAGGATTTGCATAGCAGTTGCTGGAACAACTGGCTCCCAGCCTGTTCAAACATACTCCCAGATTCATAACATAAAATTAATGTATCAGAATGCGCCTCCTGGGAGCTAAAACAACCAATTCACAAGCTGTTCTGCTCCCTGTTAGGGCTGAGCTGGGTCTCCGTCCTTCTGGATCCAAAGCATTCAAAACTAGGCCAAGTTCTTAAGCCCCTCAGGGAAATTACCTGCTTATTATCACCTCATCATTCTGGCACTATAATAAAAGCAAACCTAGAGAAGTTACTCACCCAGATCAAGACAAAATAGTTACTCATCTGCTTTTATTTGCTGCCACGGTTCTTAATTTTTCCGGGTGAATTTTCATTTGTGTTCAATGTAAACCTGGTCCACTCATCTAAGATATCGGTCACTTCATTGACAGCTAAGGGACAGGGCAGCAGATGGTCCCCAAAAGAAAGAAACAGTAGGGATTGTCAAGATTAAATTCACCTGTTTGTTTTACAGATGAGGAAACTAGGACTTTAAATAATAACAATAGCAACAACATTTATTGAACACCTGCCATTTTCCAGGTGGCTTGGATTTTTGAGCTTATCTGTCAAGCTGGTTAAATTTCTCCAAGAATCTTCCAATCCCCTTTCTATTTTACACATATTAATTCACTTTTCTCATAGCAATTATGAGGGAGATATCATTACTGTCCTTGTCTATAAAAATATGATTTGTTCATGCTAACAGAACCAATTAACTGGCTTATTATATGGTTACATATCATTTTATTATTTATAATACTTATTTATAATACATACTTATGATAATGCATACCATAAATTATTTTATGTAATAATAAATATTATTGAAAATTATAAAAATCCATTTTTATAAAGGTTTCTACACATCAAGTATTTCACTCAAGAGTTTTTTAATAAGTCCATCATACCTTGATAAGGAAAACCAGGAAAAAATAGTATGTCATGTCCCATAGAATAACAGTCCTCTAATTTCACTAGATATTGAATTAAAACACCAACCTTGCATCTGGAGAAGGTGTTCCAAAATATCTATTGAATCAAAATCTGAAATTAGAGCCAAAGCAGTGGCTTTTATGGGTCCAGAGACTAGATGGATGTTAGCTGACAATCACACAGAATATTTGAACTAGGGATGATTCTATATGTGTTTAATGTGTGTTTGTGATGTTTATATTTATTATGTATCAGTGTAAATGTAGACTAACATTCTTAGCTTCTTTTGATTTATACTTTAGTCAAACATTTACAAAATTTAAAACTTGGCCATTTTAGAAACTGTAGGTAAAGCCCAATAAAAATTTGAATCAAAAAGCAGAGTATCCAGTATTTTTCACAAGTCAGTAAAAGTAAGTTACCAGTTACAAGGAGGAAGTTTTGTCCCTGAATTTTATTTTAAATCTAGAAATTCCTCTTTTCCTCATCCATATCACAAATATAGGATAAATCACTATAAAAAGGTATGTTTAAGATGCTTTATTCAGAAAGCTGCTAAAATGTGCTCTTCCTTTAAGGGCCTTTCTAGTTCTTTCTCAGCTTTTGTCACTTTGGCAAGGGGAGTTCTGGATCTGTGATTGCTGAGTGTGATCAATGGAGAGTGCTTGAAGGTAATTGAAAGCTCAGCTTGAATGGGCCTTTAAAAGTAGCCAGTTGAAATTACAACCTGGACTCCTTGAAATGAAACTTGTCATGCCGAACAAAGCTCTTGACTGTCTGTCATATCTAGGAATTCTTAGAGGAATTGAACTAGCTTGTCAGATAGACTCAAAAACCAAGTAACCTGGAAAATGTTCCTGAGTTTTCCCTTCCTTCACATAATCAGGGATGCTAGTGCCCATGCCTAGGCTGTCTTCCACGTTAGTTTCTGGTGGCCCAGTGGTCATGTTTAGGTGGTCTTTGCAAAAAGATGATGAGATCCTTGATAAGATACTGTCTTGAATAATTTAAGAGTTTGTCATTCAGATAATATTTCTTCTTTTGGAAAAAAATTATTTCAGGGACTGTTTCACTTCTCTCAAGTCATAGGTTCATGAAGTTCTCGTATGTTTGAACTTGGCCTTACCAGCTCTTTAAAAGCTTCTAGTTAATATTTTTTAAGGAAGGGAAGATGAAAAGGAAGGAAGGAGTGAAAAGGGAAAGAGAAAGGAAGGTTGAAAATATAACCAAAAGAAATACAGTTTGTATGAAAGAGACAGCATTTGAGTGTTTCTTGAATGTTCCCATGCATCTACCCATACATAAGTTTCAAGCTAAAGGATGTTTTGCTGCAGTGAACAGATAAGGAAGTGGTGAAAAAGAAAGAAACATCTCTCACTGATGTCCAGAAATGAATAACAAGGTGACAGACTCAAAGACAGGTACTGGACAGAAAATAATTACATTCTACTACGTGCCACTGTTGCCACAGTTAAATGAAGTAGCTTCATAATTGTTTGCTAAAAATATTCACCTTTTCATGCCATTCTCCCATGTCTCTTTTCTTTGGAATTTGACTTTCTTTAGCAACTTGCTTTATTTTGTGCTAGTTCTGCTCTGTACGATAAGGAATTCTCTACTTGAAGAGAAAAGTCCCAAGGAGCCGATGGTCAATGATAAAGCCTGTTTGAATAATTGGACCAATCAGTAGGTCCCCTTGCCAAAGCCATAGAGATGACACTCCAGACTGGCTAGTAACCCTGTCTCTTTCTTTCTGTTTAGGCTTTTGTTTGTTTGTTTCTCTGTTATCCTCCTCTGCAAGTTGATGGTCTTACAGGAAATGAATTCTGAACCTCATAGAGCAAAAGGAAGAATGGCTAACTGTAATAATTGTCTTCTTCTAGTAGGTTTTTCTTTGCCTTTGAGTCCATTGAGTAGAGAAATAGTCTGCACAAAATAAGGGAAAATGAGGCTCCAGCAACAGAGAAGGTGGTTAGCATGGCCTGAGAGCTGTCAGACCTCCAGCAGGGCTCTGCTGCTGCTCCTCCTGTTCTCTCAGCAGGCTCTTCATTGGCTTGGAAGCAGTGGCCAGGGACATTGAAGAAAGAACACTCCCTGTAACCTCAGTGTGGCTTCCATTCATTCTCATGCCCTTCCATTGACTGCAAGAAACAGTCATCAGTAGAATGAGCGGGAGGCCTTCAGTAGGGGAGTGTTTCAGAGTTCAGTGTGGGAAGGGAAATCCAGCTCTGTGTCTTTGAATAAACTACTTTAGCTTTAAGCTCAGGTATTTCTACTGGAAAACAAGAACATACTGTCCAATGAGGGTCATTGAGAAGGCTAAGTGAGAGTTATATAGGTATAATGTTGAGGCATGCTTGCATACTATAGCTGCTATTATGATTATAAGGGCTCACTTCTCTTCTCAACTAAGGCAGATGTGTTTATTTCACTTAGCAGCTGCTCTTCCTAAGAGCCTACAAGATGTTCAATCCTTAACTTTCTAGTAGTAGAAAGAGCTCAAATAAGATTAACTAGAAAATTTTTCTGCCTAAAATATAATACTTAATTTACCTACAGATCTCTTATATAGAAACTTCAACTACTCAGAATCAGGAAATAAGACTTAAAAAAAAAAAGACTTATTTGAATGCCAACATCAGTATCAGACAATCTGTGCACTAAATTCCACACAGTCATGGGCATTAAATGCCATAGAAACCACCACTATTCTGCTCAGTGTTGGCCTGGTATGCCTGCTCATTGCAGTTAGAAAGTTGGAAGCAAAATGAATGAGAGTTGTTAGAAGAGTTAGTGATAGTGTACAGTCAGGACCCTTTAAGTGGCAAATAGCTCTAAACATGAGCAGTCGGGGACCATTTAAAGGGAACCAGATAGCTCTACTTTTCTTGAGTCAATGAAAAGAACACTAATCACAAAAGAAGCAACGGATTTTCACTTTGTATATTTTGTCCAAGATGACAAATGTGCCTGTTACATTTTCAAAAACATTGACTTGATTTCAATTGGCATTAAGGGATAATCCCTACTTACCTGGAAATGTCACTTCTATAGAGCACTTCATTCTTTAATATCTCTAGATAAAGCAGACATCATTGTTTAACAGCACAATCGAGGTAATAGGGGATATGTGAAAAAATGCTAGCATTTGATGGAAATGGTATATATAGAGTCAAACATTTTTCTGATGTTTCTTTGTGAGAAAAGCAATGCTGATTGATATGACATTCTGCCACCCAGCAGAACCACACTCAAATTGCATATAGGAGTTACTTTCTGGAACAATGATTTCATATTTAATATTGCCCAGTCACACGACTCATGAGACCACTGTATATATGTGTGGGTGTGCACATGCACATATCTCCTTATGGTTGTGATAGGCAAATGAATAGGTGTAAAACTTCCCTCCTCTGTTGCTCTCCACAGAGAGCAATATGAAGAGCTTCTGTTCTTAGTCTTGGGGGTCTCCCCATATATCCACATTACTCTGTGGCAGTTATAATCTCAGAAGTTATAAAGACCTCCCTTTCCCCACTTTCAGAATCTCCCCAGGGCCATGGCCTAGCTCTATTCAAAGACTTTTCCACAAAGAGCTTGTTCATTTTGCTCATCAGAGTGGAGTTTCAAGGGCATGTGGGCAGCAGAGACTCTATCCAGTTTGGTAGAGCACAGAGCACTGTCTGATTGACCTTCTACCCTCCAGGGTGCTGCCCTGAGCCTATGTTCTACTTTTGAGTCAAAAAAGGATATAAGTTTTGGATAAACTCTTCACCTTCCCCCAAATGATTCCAGCTTCCCTATTTCTGTCACAAGTGGTCCCATGCTCTCAGCACTGAGGCTGGAAAAGTAACAAGATTCATCTTTGATGCCTCGCTGTCTCTTGACCCCTAAAATCAACCCACCTGTGACCTGGAGAGGACCTGAGCAGAGTCTTTAGAGTTGCATAGATCTGGGATTCAATCCTACCTCTGTTGTTTGCCAGCTAAATGCTCCTGGGTGCTCCTGGCTGAGCCTCATAGGGTTGATGTGAAGATTAATAGATATAAAATGCTTGATATATGCCCTAGTCTATAGTGAATTGTGTCCAGATTCCTTAACACTAAAAATCATTCACAGAGAACTGGAATAATCAAACAATGCTTGGAGAGTTTGGAGTCACACTTTATTCACAGGTGGGCTTAGAGAAAATGAATTCAAATTCTAAACCAGGCCACAAGCAGAACTTCCCTTTTTATTAAAGAGCCAGCCTAATGTGTGCTTAGTGGTTATCTCACTGCTGGCCTTGAAAACAACAGAGTTCTAGCCAATTAAAAAAATGCATCTGGCATGGCATTGAGAGTATGGGCATATCTAGTCTCTGGCCTACAAGGTCGAACAGCTAAGTTTATCTTCCTCATTATTCAAGCAGGCTAAAGCAGGCTAGAAAAAAAAAGTTATTTTTTTAGAATAAGAGTCTGTCTTAAAAAAAAAAAAAAAAAAAAAAGCAGAGAATTCCAAACGGTAGTTTTACAAAATAGGGGTTAGCCTTCTCAGCTGGCCCCAACCTTCCTTCATAAGTCTCCTTCCCTTTACTCAGTGCTCCTGCCAAGTTGAATATTCATATGTAATGTTTTGATGTTCATTTATCTCTTATGTTCTGTTATCATTTTCTTCTTCCTGCTCCACCTCACACCACACTTCCCTATTGAATCTCTAATACCTCACAAAGTCCAGATCAAATCCTGGACTTCTCAATGACGTTCTTGTGTCACACCAGGCAGAAGTGACCTACAGTCTTTCCCGAGTGGTAGTTTTCTTGTGACCTTCATCTCAGCTCTCTCATTTTGATCATGCTTCAGTCTCTTTCTCCCCAAATATTTTCCCGTGTGAGACATGTACAAATGACATGAAACAATTAATAATCAGAGAGAGAAAAAAAATAATTGTTTTGTTTGGGAAAAAAGCTATTCCTCTTAGTCTTTTTTTTTTAAGTTAATAATCTCAAAGTCTTGCAGATTTTTGAAGGACGTTAACCCCAGAGCAGTTAACAATTGTTTATGCAGTGGGGAGCAATGAGAACGTGGTCAACTATTCTATGGGAAGATACAGAGTTGTGTGCCTGAATGAGCCCAATAAGGACAGAGGGGTTACTGGGCTCTAGGGAAAAACAATAGACTTGATAAACTGCATCATTCTTTCTTTGAAACAATTCCCGCTAAGCTTAAAAGAATAGAAAACTTTTCCTACTAAGGTTCATTGTCAGTTGGTATAATATGACAGTGATGGGTTCTCCCTTGTACCATTTAACAAGTGTCATGTTCTTCCATTGGCAAGTCAGAAAATGCAGCTTCATTTTTTTTTTCACCATTCCCACTTCATCTGTTTTTTCATATCTCACTTTGTTGGGGGTTTTTTGTTTTTTTTGTTTTTTTTAATCTTTATTGTTCAGTTTATTAATTACATTGTTTCCCCTTTTTATTCCCCTATAGCTCCCCTCCATCCTGTACCTATCCCACCCTCCACCCTCACCTCCCCTCCCCACTGTCCTCTCCCATTGTTGCAAGATTTTTGTCCAGTCTCTTGCTGCACTTCCCACAACCCTTTTCTCCCCAAGAATTGTCAGTCCATTCCCTCTCTATGTCCATGTCTCTGTTATATTCACCAGTCTATCCTGTTCAACAGCCTATCAGTTCACTTGATTTTTATGTTCATTTGTTGATAGATGTGTATTTGTTGTTCATAATTTTCATCTTTACCTTTTTCTTCTTCCTGTTCTTAAAGAATATCTTTCAGCATTCCATATAATGTGGTTTGGTGGTGATGAACTCCTTTAGCTTTTTCTTATCTGTGAAGCACTTCATCTGACCTTCAATTCTGAATGATAGCTTTGCTGGATAGAGTAATCTTGGTTGTAGATTCTTGCTATTCATCACTTTGAATATTTCTTGCCACTCCCGTCTGGCCTGCATCGTTGCTGTTGAGAAATCCGCTGACAATCGTATGATTGCTCCCTTATAGGTAACCAACTGTTTCTCTCTTGCTGATTTAATATTCTCTCTTTGTCTTTTGCTCTTGGCATTTTAATTATGATGTGCCTTGGTGTGGTCCTCTTAGGGTTCCTATATATTGGGGTTCGGTGCACTTCTTGGACTCCTAAGTCAATTTCTTTCACCAGGTGTGGGAAGTTTTCAGTCACTATTTCTTCAAATAGGTTTTCATTGTCTTGCTCTCTCTCTTTTTCTGGCACCCCTATAATTCAGATGTTGGTATGCTTGAGGTTGTTCCAGAGGCCCCTTACACTATCTTCAATTTTTTGGATTCTTTTGGTTTCTTGCTTTTTCAGCTGAGTGGATTTTACCTCTTTGTATTTCAAATCTTTAACTTGGTTCTTGGGGTGCTCCAGAGCACTTTTAGGTCTTTGTATAATATTTTTTGTTTCAGTCAGTGTATGCTTAATTTCTGGTTGGTCCTTTTTCATAACCTTGAGAGTCTCCTTTATATCCTTGAGAGTTTCCTTCATTTCCTTGTAGGACTCATTCATTTCCTTTGTGGTCTTGCTTATTTCCTTATAGGCCTCGACCTTTTGTTGGAGCCTCTTGAAAAACCCTATAACCGTGGTTTTGAATTCCATGTCCAGTCGTTTTTTTTCCTCCATTTCTTTCACATCTGATTTCTTTCCATGTCGCTGCATGGTGGCTGCTTCCCTGAGTTGGTCAATTAGCTTTGTGTGGTAGACTTCCTACTAGGGACAGTGGCTCAGCCTCCCTGGTTACCTGAGGTGGATATGGGCTGCACAGTCTAGCTGAAGTTAAGCTCAGTTAATCGTTGTTAGCACTTGGAGGGTTGACCTCCAGGCCAATTGTCTGTGAAGCTCAGCTGTGCTCAGGTTGGATGGGCGGAGTCTCCGGGCCAAGCAGACAGCATTAGCTCCGCCCTATGCGGCCCCAGGGACTCTGTGCCGGGGGCAATGGCCGCCAGCACCTCTGAGAGAGAGCCGCTGCCGAGATCCACCGGCTGCCGGGGAATTCAGACTCTCCCCAAATGACTTTGCATGCGCAATGTCTCACCCAGGGTCGTAAAACAAAGCAGTCTGACAGTTTTCCGAATGAGAGACAAGTCGCAGAGCGCTCTCTGCGCCGTCACGCAAGCTGCCTTCTCCACAAACCAGCAGACCCGGCATCACCCGAGCTTTGGCGTGCCCTCCACTGTCCAGTCTTCACACCGTATGATAGTGGGTTCCCTGGACTTCGCCCAGAGTTGGAGAATCAGTCCAGTGGGACGCCTTTGTCTCCCTGTTCTAGAAAACTGGCCTGTTTTCAGCCACCCGCCCACTCCGCGGCGCGCACTCCAAACCTCTCTCCGTGCGAATCTTTCAATGCTGTTCGCGGCTGCTCCTCCGAGTCACAGTGTCTTATCTTCACTTTTATTTGTGGAATTTTCACTCGGCAGCTTTCTGGTGATTCTGGAAGGTGTTTGTTCTTTCGTTAAGTTGTAGTATTAAAATTGCTGATTATGACGGCAAGATAGGTGTTTTACCTTTGCCGCCATCTTAGTTCCTCCGCAGCTTCATTTTTAATTAGCCAAACTGATTCAAGGGAAACCTGGTTACAGAGAAAACCTACCAGGGATGCTTTTTGTTGCCCTTTGTGTTTCCATTTTTATCATCTGACAAAGAAGGCTCTTGCTTCTTATTCCTCTCAAGTGGCCCTAGAAAAAAGCTGTGGAGAAAACACAGCTTACTATCTATAACTGAAAAAATAGCAATTCCAGCAGCATCTCCAGGCTGGGCCTTGTGTAAATAAGGAGGGATTTTTCTCTGCTGGAGGGACTGAGAGCCAGGCACACAGAAACAAGAAGAGGAGGGCAGCCCCTGGCAGGCATGCAAACTTAAAGGCAGAGGAGGGTCTATGAGGGTTTGACTTCCATGTAATGTTTCTTTATGATTTTCTATTTTATTTGCCATTGCTTAAGACAAAAATATAATTGTGCATCTTCATGTGAAAATGCTTTCAAATATTTTAACTGAAACAAACACAAAATTCAGAATTACCTTTGGGCAGACATATACCCCAGAATGTCTTGGCATTAGCCCAACATGTCCATCAAGCATGTTTATGCACACATTTGCAAAGCAGCCCAAGATTTTCTTTCTTTATCTTCTCTCAGGCTAGAAATTTACTTTAATAATGGTTCTTAGGATCACAGGTAACCTTCTTGACAAATGGCAGTATCTGTTTTGCTTATGATTAGTCTGCAAAGCTGCAAATGCTATTGAGCAATACAGTGAAAACCTGATTCTTTGAAATGACCATGATTTTGACCAAGTGAAAAGTAGAGATGAATGAATAAACTGCCATGTAATTCTAATTATAGAGGAAAATATTTAAATAATGATAGTTCTAAGAATAACTACGTATCAATAAATTTTAAAATATGCCTAACTAATGGTCATAGACAACAGGGAGATGAGGGCATAAGTGTGTATGTATATGGGGCGGCGAGGTTGGGGAGGTAATGGGGATGAAGACACATATGTAATACCTTAATCAATCAATCAAAATAATAATAAATAAAATCTATAAGACATGTTTGATTATCTAATAAAATATATGAAATTGATTTAAGAAGCAGAAAATATAAATTGATCAATAACTTGAAAAATTCCTATAAGTGATCTATCTATCCCTAAAAATGCTGTGGAAATCTTATGGAGTGGGGCACATCTCCACCAAATGGGTCTTACCAGAAGTCTCAACTGTGACCCATGAGCCAAACACAGTACCTAAATGGATCTTATCTGGCTCTCTATATTTTTTTACATTTTTTTTTTTAGTTCAAGTGCCTGTGAAGGCATTTCATCTTGAAATCTCTGCCTTATAATCATCCCATGACATAAACTGATGCAAAAGAATTAGAAACACACAAGTACTCATATGATCTTTTTCCTTCCCCTCACTTTTTCCCAAAGATTAAGGCACAAGACAAAAAGGTGAGATATATTGAGTTCAGCCACAGCTGTCCTTCTATCTAGTTGTTGACCTTAAGGATTGGGTCTTTTTCTCTGGGCATTAGACCAGAAAATTTCTAAGGCAGCTGATAGTTTAACAGTTGATGGTTCTGTGTCCATTTTATCCACCATAGTAGAAAAACTGAGAATTATATATTAACAGATTCTATAAAGTTTACTCCCTATGTAGTTGGAAATAGGAAAGCATTATTATTTTCCCATTTCCAGAAAGGAAACTCAATGCCTAAAGTAGTTTAATACAATAGTAATTCATTGTAGCTATTCTAATTCTTTTGGCTTCCTTAAGTAGCTTCCCACTGACTTGGAAAAAAAAAAGTCTTTATTGTTCTTAAGCATTATTTGGGGACTTTGTGTTAATCCAACACATATTAATCCTTCCCCCCAAAATAACTTTCTCCCCTAGATATACTACTTAATTATTCTCAAGATGTTTCAAGGTTATTGGAAGAACTGAAGGATATAGAGGCATCACAACATTGAAACCCTTGAGTAACAATTGCTGAGCAGTACATGTAAGAATGGCTATGTTGCACACATACATACACATGCATGCATATAGACACATAACAGGGCCATTTACTTAAGGGCATACTAACTCACTATTTTTAAACACTTAATTACTCATCTCATCATTCACATTATGGTTTATACATTTTTGTAAATACGGCAAGTTTTAATTTCACAACTGAAAGGTTACAAGAAGACATTTTCCTTGGTTTTTGGTTTCGCCTTGTTGTCACCATAATCAATGCAATTACCTAAGATGGTCTCTGCTAGGAGGCTGCTGAGTTCCCTCTCAGTGAACTGCAGAGCCCTCTAGTTGCATACTTGCTGTGTATGCATTCCCTGTGGTTAAGAATCTGCCTAAAAGATGTTGAAATAGTCTGTGTTCAGATATGGTCTCAATGATTTAATTTCTCTTGGGGGGAAAGATGCATTGCTAATGGCCACGTCTCACATTGCAGATTACAGTATTTCGGATGGGATCAGAAGGACACCAGGACATTGATTTAGCTATCCTGACAGCTTTGCTCAAAGGTAAGAATTTCTGTGTCCAGAGAGTGCAAAAATAATTTAAATCAATTAACATAGCAGCTTTATGTACCCTAACAGTGGACATAAATCCATATGATATCGTGATACATCCTATCACGGATAACATAAGGACCTCTCCTGTAAGACACTGTTACTGCTATTAAATTTTTCTATAATGGAGCTGTTAGAGAATTACTCCAGTTCATAAAATTTAAGTATACTGCAATTCAGTCATGTCCATTGAATCATAAAACTACATAAAATTAACAGGCTACTGTAATATGTAAGAAACTGAGTTACTGAAGTTATTTAATAATTATTGCCCTATCTACATTTTAAAAAATCACTTAATTTGGAATAGAGAGATAGACAGATGATAGACATAGAGATATCATAATACATTAAAATGGAAAATTTCTAAAACCAGTTAGAGCAAGAGAAAAAGAAACCAAAAAAAGTAGGCTACTGTACTTTTTATAATTGAGCATTATAAAGTGTATCATGTGTCCCAGGTTGAGAACCTCAGCTCTAAAGCATTTGATACCAGTGAACTAAATAATATATACATGCAGAAGAATTAAGGGACTGTGCATGGGTTGAACCACAAAGCATACCCTGAACCCCCTTCTCTATTTATGAGACAAAATTAAAAGTTTGAGGCAAGTAACTCTCTGATATCTGCTAATCCTACATAATCCTATATGGTAAAAGGCTAATATGCAAATTGACCGAACAGAATGGCCAATCACTATGACGTGCACTGACTACCAAGGGGAAGATGCTCAATGCAAGAACTCCCCCCTGGTGGTCAGTGCACTCCCACTGTGGGAGCGCTGCTCAGCCAGAGGCCCTGAGCTCATGGCTGGCAGCTTAGGCCCGCTCCCCAGGGATGTCAATCGAACATCCCTCGATGGCTCCCTGACTGCAAGAAGGCACAGGCGGGGCTGAGGGACGCCCCTGAGTAAATGAATTTTGTGCACCAGGCCTCTAGTCATATAAAACTAAGAAAACATAATAAAACTGATAGCTAACACTTAGGATTTTTTAAGTGCCCAACACTGTGTTAGATGCATTCAATGTATAAATTCATTTAATCTGGCCAGTTCATTATTTATTTTATAAATAGGGAAATTTAGTAATATGCCCAAGATCAGACAGCCTGACCTCATAGACCTCACTTACATATACCTCCAAGGCATTCCAATCCCATTGGTAATAAGACATGGAACATCATATTTATCACCTTGAACCAAAATGGAGAAATGGCCCAATTATTAAAACATATTAGCTATTGTTCTGGCCAGTGTCTCAGTGGTTAGAGCATAAGCCTTGTGAATCAAAGGGTCTTAGGTTTTATTTCTGGTCAAGGACATGTATCTGGGTTGCAGGTTCAATCCCCTGGCCCCAGTTGGGGTGCATGCAGGATGCTGTCAATCAGTGTCTTTCACGTTGATGTTTCTCTCTCTTTCTCTCTCTCTTTCTCTCTTTTTCTCTCTTTCTCTCTTTCCCTCCCCCTCAATCTCTCCCATCCACTCACTCTAAAAAGCAATGGAAAAATAATCCTCAGGTGAGGATTAACAAAAATAAAAACAAAAAAACATATTAACCATCATAATACCATCCATTGAAAATATTTTCTTCCTCTTTCAGTATTTTGTGATTTAAAATTGTGCTTTTCCTTTAAATCAGTCTTAGAATTTATTTGTTGTAATTTTCCTGACTGTTTTGTTCATAATAGAACATAGGAGTCTATTTTATATTATAATCAAGTAGTTATACATACATATTTAGAAAACTGAAATTAAGGTATGTGAGTTAATGTTTACATAGACTCTGAATGATGAAATTCTATATTTTTTATTATCTTTAATATTATTATATCCCACTGAAGTGGTTTCATGACCCACTAATGGGTCATAACCTGGAGTTTATAAAACACTGCCATAGAAGATTAAAGGAAATTATGATTGCTCTAGAAATCAACATTTTAATCACTATAATGAACCTTATTTATGTAGCAGTTGATGCTAATGGGAATTTATGCTGTTAAAAAATTATGGCGTGTCAACTCTATTTTGCAAAGGCTTTTAAATGCGCTCTTATTTTGACCCAGTTGTTTTCTGGAGTATATCAAGCATATACTTTTGCTGACTTTCTTAGAGGCCAAGAGCATACTTATATCAGTTGCAGATTCTTTGGTTTCTTAAATTATTCTTCCTATCTATTTTTTATTATGCCTGAGCATGTAATGTTCACACTTAATTGTTCTATAATAATACTTAGTTTTCAGTTATTTAATGCATGACAAATCTTTGTATAGCACAGTTTTTATTCTCTCCATCATCAGAGAAAACCAAAAGTTAGATAGGAGAAGCAGGAGAGAGCTATGAAACTAACTATTAGTCGGTCCATATATCCAGATCTCGTGGGGCATGGGGGAGGGAAGACAGAAAATCAGGTGGCTGTGGGGAAAGTCTACCTTTGCTGCCCCTTGTCTCCGATCCCATTGGGTTTTATTTTCTTCCAAATCTGTATGTATTAAAGGACACTGTTTATGATACAGACTTATTAAGTCTCTGTTCAAAAATGGAGAAAGAGAACAAAGTGAATTCTGTCACAGAGATCTGAGGCCCATACCTTCTTTAAACGATAGCCTGAGGTAGTTTTGAGAATAGGTGACATTACTTATGTCCTGCACATTAAGCAACCATTCTCTGAGAGTTGTGATCTGCGGCTGGAGATTGTACACCCTTCTTCCCCTTTCCCTTCTCCCCTTCCTAGCCACACACACCCAGGGGATCTAAGGAGATGGCACAGAATACAGTTGCCAAAGAAAACACATGACAATGAGTGTCCAGATAAACAACAAATTTTTAACGTAATAATGTCCCAAATATTGCCTGGGGCATACTTACACTAAAAAAATTGTTCATTATTTATCTGAAATTCAGACTTAACTGGGACTCCTGTATTCTTACTTGCTAACTCAGGCTACCCTACTCAAGGAGATCTGACACCTTGAGAGTTTCTATGGGAAATGTATTCAAGAATCTAGGGAGGGTAAAAAGATTAACCAAAAAACATATATACATAACACATTGATACAGACAATAGTGTGGTGCTAGCCAGAGGGAAAGGAGGTGGGGGCTAAGTGGAGGTGGGTAAAGGGGGGGAAGTGGGATGGAAAGAGACTTTGCTTGGAGTGGTAGTCATGGCACAGTGTGAAGATAATGTTTGTTGAGTTGTACATTTGAAACCTTTATGGTTTTGCAAATCAATGTCACCTCAATTAAAAAAAAAAGAATCTTGGAAGGTCACCTAGTTTCTCTGTCTGCCAGGCCCTGCCTAAATAATAGCAATCAAAAAAATTTCTACTGGAAAAGACCCTAAATTTATCTTAAACTATCAGATGTTGCCAACAGCTCTCTCAGTCGCTTGATACTATCTGTGGCTCTCATACAGGAGCCTAAATCTCTTGATCCAAGCTCAATGAAGCCAGAAAACATCTACTCATAACAGAAGTTATAAGTAGTGTTTGACCCTTTCTGTGGATAAAATTAATCCCGATTTTTTTCTTTTTTCTTTTTTCGTACACCTTGGATTTGACATTAGAAATCAAATAATGTGGGTGTACACTCTCATATCTATCCATGGACTAAAGAATAATATGTGTTGATTGCTGTCCTTTCTAAATGAGAAATTCTTTTTCTTTGAGTTTAATCTTCATTGGTAAAGAAGTTCATCTGCAGCATGGGGAGAATGTAAAATTTACCGGCAGCTTTTTTTTTTCTGAAAAACAATTTAAAAGAGATAAAATAAAGTTCAAAACACTATGCTCCCAACTGTCCAGATCATCAAAACAATGAAATTCTGAGAAATAGTCACAGTCTGAGGAGATATGACGACTAAATGTAATGTGGTTTTTTGGATATAATCCTTGAGCAGAAAAAAAGAAAGTATTAGGTTAAAAACTAAGAAAATCTGTTAGGAAAGGAGAAAGCATCTTATGGGGAAGAACCAAGATGGCGGCATAGGTAAACACCTATCTTGCTGCCCCACACAACAATTTCAAAACTACAATTTAATGTCAGGAACGAACATCATCCAGAATCACCAGAAAGTTGGCTGAGTGGAAATTCCACAAATAAAAGTAAACATAGGACACTGTGACTCAGAGGAGCAGCAGAGGGCAGAGTTGAGGATATGTGCAGAGTCAGAGGTTCAGAGCCTTGCACATGCAAGCAGATAGGGCGGGCGGCTACAAACCCAGATGGTTTTCTCGAACGGGGAAGGAAACAAAGGCATCCCACAGCACTGATTCCCCAGTTCTGGGCGAGGACTTGGGAACTCACACTCATACGGGGTGAAACTGGAGGAAGCACGCTGAAACTCGGGCACTACAGAGGTCTGTGAGCTTGCGGAGAGGGCGCGTAAACTTGGGAACTGCAGAAGCATGTGAGCGCGCAGAGAGGACTTGTGACTTGCTCAGGAGAAAAAAAATGAAGAAGGAAAACTACCTGACTGCATTGTTTTACAACCCTGGGTAAGACTTTGGATGTGCAGACTCACCTGGGGAGAAGCTGAATTGTCCGGCAGCTGGTAGAGCTTGGTGGCAGCTTTCTCTCAGAGGTGTGTGCAGTCATTACCACCTGGCACAGAGACCCAGGTGCCATATAGGGCAGAGCTGAAGGGAAATCAAGGCTGCCTGCTCAGCCTGGAGACTCCACCCATCCAACTGAGCACAACTGATCCTCACAGCCAATTGTCCTGGATGCAAGACCCTCCTAGTGCTAACAACAATAATCTAGGCTTAACTTCAACAAGACTGTACAACCCATAAAGGGCTGCACCAAGAGTATCCACCAGGTAACTGGGGAGGCTGAGCCACTGTCCCTTAGAGGAAATCTACCACACAAAGCTAATTGACCAACTCAGGGAAGCAGCCAAAATGCAAAGACATGTAAAGAAATCACATGTGAAAGAAATGGAGGGGAAAAAACGACTGGACACAGAGTTCAAAACCACAGTTATAAGGTTTTTCAAGAGGCTCCTAGAAAAGGCCAATGAACTTAATGAGACCTTCAAGGATATGAACGAGACCCTCGAGGATATGAAAAAAGACCAACTAGAAATTAAGCATGCACTGACTGAAATAAAAAATATTATACAAAGACCTAAAAGCAGTCTAGAGGACTGCAAAAATCAAGTCAAAGATTTGAAATACAAAGAAACAAAATCCACTGAGCCGGAAAAGCAAGAATCAAAAAGAATCCAAAAAATTGAAGATAGTGTAAGGAGCTTCTGGGACAACTTCAGACATACAATATCCAAATTATAGGGGCGGCAGAAAAAGAAAGAGAGCAAGATAATGAAAACCTAGCTGAAGAAATAGTGACCAAAAACTTCCCCCACCTGGTAAAAGAAATTGACTTAAAAGTCCAAGAAGCACACCGAACCTCAAACTATAGGAATCCAAAGAGGACTATACCAAGACACATCATAATTAAATTGCCAAGAGCAAAAGACAAAGAGAGAATATTAAAAGCAGCAAGAGAAAAACAGTTAGTTACCTATAAGGGAGCACCCATACAATTGTCAGCGGATTTCTCAACAGAAACGATGCAGGCCAGACAGAAGTGGCAAGAAATATTCAAAGTGATGAATTGTAAGAATCTACAACCAAGATTACTCTACCCAGCAAAGCTATCATTCAGAATTGAAGATCAGATAAAATGCTTTGCAGATAAGAAAAAGCTAAAGGAGTTCATCACCATCAAACCAGTATTATATGAATTTCTGAAAGATATTCTTTAAGAAGAGGAAGAAGAAAAAGGTAAAAATAAAAATTATGAACAACAAATATTTCAAAACTACTTCTGAATGCATGCTCCTCCAACTCTATGAACTACAAACTGCAGAGTTATTATCACAAACTATTGACTTTAGTAGGCAATTAGTCTTGCTAAATAACTCATCTTATTTGTTAAGTGACTTAATCCCTAGTGAAATAAAAATGTTGGAATAATTCTGAAGTAGTTTATGTCCAATGATTCTATGTACCAAATAGATCTCATAAGCAACTAACATTCTGAAGTATTTCCTGAGAAACTACATTGCTTAAGCTCAGATGACTCTTGAATAGGTTTTATGGGAATTAATTATGGCCCAACTTTGAAGAGAAAAAAGTATTTCTAATTATGTGTTCTATCTTTCACATCCCTCTTTCTTGTGTATAGGCAGCTTAGTACAAAACTTGCATGTTGTTTTCCTTTTAACATTTTTTTTAACCTGGAACTGTTTGGATAGCTTTATTAAGGCCAAAAAAAAGAGACATTGATGTTAACACTTTCATCACTCGTGAGATGCAAACTCTTCATAGTTATTAAATATTATACAGATGGAAGTAGATGAAATTTTTACCAAAAGGGATCTGCAACGTCAAAACGTGTGACATCTTCACTTTATTTTAGATTTGAAATGGGATGTAGGTAAATTATGGTTGAACAGTAAAATATTTCAGTTAGAAATGAAATTCATCCTGTAATTATTACAATGTAGATTCTTTACCAAAGTATTTATTAGGCCCTTCTCTGCATGAGGCCACATCCCCAAATGCATTTGTTTCCTGATGGGTTATTTTATTCTTTTAGTCAAATCTTTAACTTCAGTGACACTGAGCAGATTGGCCATCAGCAGCTAGAGTCTAGATATGGGTCCCAAAAACTCATATCTGCTACTGGCTTATTACTACCTCACCCCAAGGCCACTATGACCTATTCTAATTGTAATGGACTATACTTGAATAATTCTGCCAGAATTTTTTAATATATTTTTTTATTGATTTCAGAGAGGAAGGGAAAGGGAGAGAAAACTAGAAACATCAATGATGAGAGAGAATTACTGATTGGCTGCTTCCTGCACACCCCACACTGGGGATCAAGGATGCAACCTGGGCACATGCCCTGATGGGGAATTGAACTTCATACGTCGACGATCAACCGATAAATCACACTGGCCCGGATCTGCAGAATTTTTAAAGCAATTAACATTTGTACTATTTTTCACCAAGACCAAAAATTTATTTCTTAGAGGAAAATGCGTCAGTAAAGGCCAAATTGCTACGGGCTTTCCCCACAAAATCCTTCCACCCTATCCTCCACTGCTGCCCCAAATCCTCAGAATGGGACTTAGCACAATGAGACCACCCTGCAAAGGGCCTTCTAATAGAGACAATGACTGCCATACTCAAAGCATCACTACTCCCTGATTGAACAAATTGTTTCACCTCATTGAGGATCTGCTTTCTAATCTGTAAGGTTGAGATAATTATTATACTTCCTTTATAGTCATTGTAATAATTTAAATTGATAATACAAGAAACGTACTTGCCTGAAAAAAATCCCATTAATAAATGATAACCTGAATGATGATGAAGATGATGGTGATGATGATGATGCAAATTTACTTCCTTGCAAATCCAAGTCAATCTCAAAGCAATAACAGAGACCAAGTAGACAGCAATTCTAGACAGTTTTAGCAGACTGCAATAAAAAAACTTAAATCTTTAATCCCTTTATCTGTATAATGTTTTACAATTCACAAAACATTTTCACATAAATTTTAATCACCTACCTAATCTTTACACCTCTAATCATTGGTTACAAGATAATTTATCTCTAAGCTGAGACTGTCTTAGGCATGAAAGTGGCCAGTAATTATCATTATACCAGAACAAGTGGAATAAACCAAGAATATCCAGGCAAAATCAAATGTGTTAATACCCTGGTTACAAATTCCACCTTCTAATTAGAAAGTTTCCAGAGGAAAAGGATTATGTCTTCTTTACCTTTATATCCCAACACCCAGAAAAATTCTTAACATCTGATAACATTCATAAATATCCATTGATAAGAAAGAAGTAGAGTCTGGCTCAATCAATCAACCTCTAGCCAAAATCACATAAACAATCCAGACATAAGCTGGGGCCTCCTTAGCCTTGAAATTTCATTAATTCGAACTCTAACCTCTCAACTCAATAATCCACAGAAATGCAAATCCTGCATCATCCCCAAGAGCTCCACAAATTCCTAAAATTCTTAAATTTGCCTTGTCACCCCTGCCTTCTGGTTCCTGATTCATGTGTGTTATTGCTGTTCCTCATCATAGAAGTCAAAATATAAAACTGAGCCCTTCCAGTTTCAAAACGAAAATACCACTCACTTAACACAAAGAGTTTAACAGATATAGTAGACTTTCCTAAAAATATAGGTACAGCTGGAAGAGATGGTTACTTCTGAACACTTCTAACTGAACAGCAGGCATCTTCAATGTTGCTATCCTTTGGCTATTTCATACAGAGGACTTTCCATGGATCCTTCATCCATGACTTCCCCAGTATCCTGCAGGCTTTCCCTCCCCCCAATTCTCCCACTATTTTCTTCTTCCTCATGCTTCCTCTTTAAGAGTAAAGCAGCCTTCTGACACACCTCAGTGACTGAGCATTGACTTATGAACAGGAGGTCACTCTTTTATTCCCAGTAACAGCACATGCCCAGATTGAGGCTCAATCCCCAGTGGGAGGTGTGTAGGAGGAAACCAATCAATGATTCTCATCATTGATGTTTCTCTCTTTCCCTCCTTCTCCTTTCCTCTGAAAGCAATAAAAATATTTTTACAAACAATAACTGTTTTTTAAAAAAGAGTAAAGCAAAGTCCTCTCCTTCTTTCAGAGTGATCCATCTCTACTATTTGGTCCCAGGTTCTGAAGGGCTCACTTGCCCTAAGCAGCTTTGCAAGATATTTTGCCAACAAAGACCATCCCCTTTCTAATCCTAGTGCCAACCAATAGGAGAGAGTGATTTCTTCATCTCCTTTCATATAGGTAGTAACTATGAGAGTGAGGCTTGTGATTCAAGTTTCTCAGCTGAGAATAAGAGAATGGTTCTTTGCTCAAAGGCCATAATCTCCAGCAGGAGAGGTGCAACATGTAGGCTCAAGTGTTTGCAAGAACCGTGAACTACAGGGCCTTAAGCCATTCCTAGCATAGTTCCAAAGTTATGATCATGTCCATCTGATTATCTCACTGTAGAATTTTAAAGCTGGATAGAGCTATGAAGATCTAGGCCACTGCGATACCAGGCTGCTGTCTGGACAAAGGGAAACTGGAATTCAGTCTGCAGATGCCAAATGCATTTATTCTTTCTCTGCACCATGCAGTTAGTTCTGATGACAGAGGTGGTCATCCCCGGCCTCTTGTTACACAGAACACCGTTTCTACTCTGCGGCTTGCTCGTGCCTCAGGATGGGCACAATGCCAGTGGGCTCAGTGATCAGCACGTTAAGCTAATTGCAAACTCAATGCTTGTAAGTGACTCTCAGCTGGTGAAGAAGTCATCCCTGCTGACTGCTCAGGAGAGCTATGCAATCATACTTTTTCTTCCTTGACTACCTGAAAGCAATGAATCAGCCTCACTCATTAAATGAATCGTCACATATTCTAAATTACATGTTCATGCAAAAGGACTGTAGCATGATTTGTGAAGTTTACATTAATAATACAAATAACAATGATAACAACAGTAGAAGTAAATATGATAATAACAACTAATATGGCACTTACTATATAGTACAAGTATTGACCCATCTAATCCTCACAATACTACAGTGGGGCAAATACTATAAGTAGCAACCATTTAATAGTTTAGGAAACAGGCACAGAGAAGCTAAGTATCTTGGTCAGCGTCACACGGGTAGAAATTGATGGTGTCTGGACATGAACCCATGTATAATCTGAATCCAAAACACTTGCTCTGCATCCTTCACATATCTATGGTTAGAATCAGATATTAAAGACTGCCCTTATTTTTTACATGTTTTTGAACAATCCATAATGACTAAACTTCCCTTGGTATAAAATATATTTATATATATAGTGATTCCTTGCTATATCTAGTTCACCGAACATATAAATTTACTTATTCTTCTATAAATCCCCTAAAACAAAAGAAAAGGATTATTTATTTTAAAAAAAAAACCATTAGAGCAGGAACAGTATTTTGTGTTCTTGCATTCTAGCCTCCCTTGAAGAGAGGAAGGAAAAAAATAAACAACTGAACACTAAGCTGGTGTCAAGGAAGTTATCAATGCAACAATTCCAGAAAATGTCCCTGAACTCCAGAATACGTTTTCAGATCATAAGAACCCACTGAGTGACCAGCACAATAGGTGAAACTAAATCCAATTAAATCATGTAATCATGATATTGTAGAATACATAAGACCAAATATATTCTAATTGCTTTCAACCAGAAAAACAAGTCACATGCAAAGGACCAGGAGCCCAAATGTTTTAAACTTCTAAATAACAATACAAAATGTTATCATGCAATGATTTAAAATTTTGGAAGAACATTTACTTGCAATCTAAAGTTCTATATCTAATCTACCAGTCCCTTGTGAAGGTAGAATAAAGACATGGCCAGAAATGAGTCATCAAAAACTTCAATTCCGATGAACCACTTCTTTGGAAATTACTGAGGCATGGGCCCCACCAAAATGAAAGAGGAAACAAAACGAAACAGGAAACATGGAACATAGGAAACATGAGCTCTGACATAGGAGAGAGGTGTTGGAAATCCCTGGATGATGAGGAAGGAGAGGCTCAAGGTGACAGTTGTGTACCAGGTATAAGAGGCAAAAGCAAGAGCTGTCAGACCTCCCATAGGCTTAAGTCTGTAACTGGAAGTGTCACTTCTGCTACATTCTGCTGGCTAAAGCCAGTCACAAGACCAGCCCAGACTCAGTGCAGGAGTGGGGAAATACTAAGTGTGAATACTGGGACATAGAGTCCCTTGGAAACCTTCTTTGAAGACCAATTACCACGGAGAACCCAAATAATCAGCTACTGGAAATGAAAGGTTGACTTTGGGGAAAGTGGACTGGGGTGATGAGACTTGTGATTTTTTAAAATATATTTTTATCGATTTCAGAGAGGAAGGGAGAGAAACAGATAGAAACATCAATGATGAGAATCATTGATTGGCTGCACAGCCCCTACTGGGGATTGAGCCCGCAACCACAACCAGGTCTTGTGCCCTTGGCCAGAATCAAACCCCGGGGCCCTTCAATCTGCAAGCTGACGCTCTATCTACTGAACCAAACCAGCTAAGGCGAGACTTGTGATTTTTATAACAAATCTCTGCATGCATAACTTTAGTAAAAGTTAAGTACAGAATGGTTCCTGCATTACCTAGTTTTCAAATAAAGAGACAACGAGTAAAAGAAAAAAATACCAAAAGTTAGGACATCATCAATGAAATGATTTCAGCAAATGTCCCGGAACTCCAGAGCATATGTTTCTATAAAAAACTGCTAAAAATCACAATATGGAGAATACAATTACTTTAATTACCAAGAGATAGAAATGAATTCATATTTGTCATATCACAAGCAAGCAGAATAATCCATTAGACTGTTTTCTTTTATTCCATCTTGTGTTGATTATATTTCTCAGTTTTGCATATTGTGCATAATACGGGAACACTTTCATAACATTTTCAATGGGAGATTTTGTGAGATATTGACTTCATTTATTGCAGAAAGGGCACAATAAAGAGGACTCATCCATTTAGGTAGGTAGGTCAGCAAAAAGAAGGAAGTAGCATGATGCCTTACAGTGTTATTAATCATAGGCCATAGAATTCATTTGTCCTTTCAGCCTACATATTTTATTAGGGCATGAAAAAATAGTGGCAATATTTACTGCAGAAACCCTTGGCAGGTATCATTATCTAGACAACCTGACTTTGTAAGCTTTTCGTATAGCTTTGGTGCATAAAGGTCTAGTGTCCTAGCTCTGAGAGCTTACACAGAAGTCTCAGACTAATTAAATGAGAGAAAATAAAAAAGGTTAGACCCACTGGTTAGGAAGAGTAAGGACCCATGAGAGAAAGAGTCCAGCTGTCACTGCAGGCAGGATACAGTGCCAAGAAGAGGAGGGGCAGCCTTCAGTCCCAGGGGAGCCCTGGGCCACCTCGGACAGGCCAGGGAAGATGCAGCAAGTCCCTGAGCAGCTGACAGCAGGTACCACGCACAGGAAGGGTCTCCTGTTACACCACAGAGGAGGGACCAGATGCCCTTTCCTGACTGAGCGTGGTTGTGGCTCCTTAGAAAACACCCCGTGTCCATGGCCTAAGCCTCCCAGGCACAGATACACAATCAGCCTTCTTAATTTACATTCTTAGGAAATAATCATGTTCTTATCATCCAAACAGAGCATTTATATCTAAATTGAGGCTCTTTCATTGTAACAAGTTTACCTCTTCTTGTGTGGATCTTAGCACCTTACAAGCTTCACTCAGGGGAGTGCCTAAGGAAGAAAACCTCAACAAAAGGTAGCATTCGATCGGCTCCCCACGCTCTGTCAGAGAACTACTCCAAATGCCAGTGGCAATTCTGGCAAGCTTATAAAACCTGGGTGATTTGGGGACTATCCATTCTTAATCCTGAGAATGACTACTTCACATACAGTAGGTGCTCCTCTGATGAAAATTTGATGACACCTAATCATTCCCATCGGCCACAGCAGAAAACATAATCATGTCCGGCTGGCCATTGCCCTGCACCCAGGAGTGTTTGCATGGTGGCAGCATTGTTAACCTGATAAATTTATTCAATACTAATCTGGTAGATTTATTGTTGGAAATATGTAAAACACTTGCACAGTGTTTTACTTTAACAAACCAATGTTCCCCTCTATTATTCTGTTAAACCTCCAAAGCAATCCTGTGAGGGCAATGTTATTTATCTTGTTTTATACATGAAGAAACTAAATATTGGAGAGAATGTGGAAATTTCCAAACACCCACAGGCAATAAGTAAGCTCAGGGCCCTTCCCTTCCACCCAAAGAAGTTGTGACAGCCCCTATTTCCACTCAGCACACAGCTGCTTTTCAGGGAAGGGCAACCTGACCTGGATCAGAATTGAGCCAGGCAGGTATCTATCTCATCCAGTCTGGCTGTATCTCATTCAGTTCTCACAGAGGCCTGTGAGGCCATTCTTAATATCAGGGAGAAATGACCTCTTAAGTTCTAAAAGACTTCAAAGACCTACATGTGATAGGAGTATATGCCATAATATACCATAGTTTACTTGTAATATAAAGAGTAAACAAAATGCTAAAAACACACCAATGAAAGAGACTCCTGGGTTTAGGGGAAATTTTCATGCACCTCTGCATTTCAGAATGCCAACCCTACTTTATTAAACAGCCTACAGAAATACAAAGTAAGTGATATGCCAATTATTGTTTTCAGAGGAATTTAAAGTTACCATTTTAAATTTTACCATTTCACCAATTTTGGCCCTAATTACACAGCAACAGAGAACATTCTGGCTCACCTCATTCATGCAGTGTGGGTTGTTTCAAAGAGAGGACACAAACGCCTGTCTGACTACTTCTCTTTGTGTGAGGGTATCATGAGTTCAATAACATTTTCTAAGTTTCTGTGAGAAAAAAAAAAAGTCCGCTCTGAAACTAGACTGCCTGGGTTTGAATCTCATCTCTGGCACTTCCTAGATACTTCACGTTGGACAAGTTTCTGTGCCTCTTTTTTCTCATCTGTAAAATACTGATAATGGCACCTCATAGCTTGTTTTGTGCATTTAATACATTAACACTTAGAAACAGTTCATGGCACAAGTTAAGCATGAAAGAGGTATTAGTTATTATTATCTTTCTTATTTATTAAAAATATGCCAAGAAAGAAAACCCCAACTTCCTGCAAAGGCCTGTTTCACTCAGCAAGCCAAATCTGAATTTCTTTAGCTAAAGTTAATGCAAGTTTTCCTACTTCCTTTTAACTTTCTCCTGAGAGTTCACCGAAGTTATTTTTACCAAGAAGAGATAGTTATCATTCAGGGCAAGAAAATAGAACGAAGAATAAATTATACACAGGCCTCATTTACTTTTTATGTGTATGCTTCAAGCCTCTAATTTGGTTTTGCTCCGTGTAGCAGCCACATTCCTGAGAGGTTCTCCAGGGCAGGTAGTGTGTGTGCTCTCAGAGATAATCGAAGGTGTATCCTAGCAACCCAAGTCACATGATAGCCAACCCAAGTCACATTTCAATTAGTTTCATTTTACATTCCTGGTTTTCATATGAATAGCGAATCTGATATCTACTTATTAAATTTATTTACTTTTTGAGAACCTAATGTGTTTAAATGAATGAATTGTCCACCTTTATTGATTGAGACCTTTATCACATTTAGTTGCAATATTTACATAAAAAGTAAACTGATGGAAATAAATATAATTCTTAGGAAGACTATTTAATCCAGACAAGATTTTTAAACAAGAAACGGAAATGCCCAAAGACTCCAACAACAACAACAAAAAATGTTCCTCAACTAATGTAGGAATGGATTGCATCATCCTATTTTCATGGAATGATGGCCCTACCAAGGACATTACAAGGCTAGCATATCCTGCCCCTATCTGCCACTCTAGTCCATCAAGCACAGCCAGACTTAAACTATCCAGCTCAGATGACAAACCTAACATTTTCTATTTGGAAACTCCCAAAGAGAGCCCACAGCTCTTTACAACCCATTGAAGTGTTTAATGATCCTCAGGGAATTAAAAAATTGTTCTCTGCCTTGAACAGTGTGGCTCAGGGCAGATAATAGGGTCTCAGGCTCATCCCCAGTAGAGGGTGTGCAGGAAGCAGCTGATGAATATTCACTCTCTCTTTCCCACTCCTTTCCTATCTCTCTAAAAAGAATCAATCAAAATATTTTAAAATAAATAAAATTTCAAGACCATTTTAGAAAGTTATTTATGGGCTCTAGTTTAAACTTCAGACTTAAAAAAGGTATGCTCCCCAATACTGATGCTCAAGTCCCTAAATAAATATTCCCAGCAATGCATACCCATTGGTGCCATGATATATTTGGGATGTCATACCTCAAGTGGGCCCTAACTCTCCTCTGAAACTGCCTCGTTCTTTAAGCCTCCATGTTCCTCCATTCTCTTCAAGCTGCAATTTCTTCTCAGTCTTAGCAGGCGGTACCTCTCTTACTTCTCTGATACTGTTTTTGTTCATCCAAGTTTTCTTCTATCATTCTCTTCCACTCATGAATATTATTTTCTTCACCCAGCCTCTTTGTTTTTCTTCTTTACTCTGAAGACCTCCTTCTTGGCCTCCATTCTCCAGGGTCTCATCCATCATGTGTTTGCTTTCTTCTTTCACATTTCCAATGCCTGTCTCTCTCCAGTGGCCCTTTCACTTCCGCTCTAAAACACAGTCAGGGTCCCTGTAACCTAAGAAGACCCTTCTCTTCTCTACCAAGCCCCTCTTAACCATCACTCTGAATATTAATCTGCCTTTCCACCAGCAGTAGTTCTTAATGGCTGATTTGTCTCTCTTCACTCCTGGGGTAATTTAGCAATGTATAGAGACATTTTTGATGGTCATGACTTTAAAAATAGGTGCTATTGGCATCTAATGGGTTGAGTCCGAAAATGCTGCTAAATATTCCACAATGATAGGACAGCCCCCACAATAAAATGTCAATAGTGCAGAGTTTGGAGAAACCCTGCTATACAACTAAGTCTGCTTTTCAGAAGAGGGATATTGATGGGAGAGTAATGGCATGGGTCGTCTTGGTATAATAAACTCATCGTTGTTTTTTTTTTCTCTCTCTCTCTTTCCTTTTACATGTCTGCAGGGGCCAATGCCTCTGCCCCTGACCAACTGAGCTTGGCCTTAGCCTGGAACCGAGTCGACATCGCTCGCAGCCAGATCTTTATTTATGGGCAACAGTGGCCGGTAGAGTATATGTTGTCGCCCCGGAAAAGCCCATGGCTTGCTTGGGCAAGGCTATTTATTTAAGAAGCCTCTGAGAGCAACTGGGGAAACTGCTGCCTTTTCTTTAGGATGTAAATGAGTGAGGAAATCACTCCACCTGGTGGAACATGTGACTAAGCACAACTCAAAACGTTCCCAACCTCTCCATCTCTCTGAGAGGCCTTTAAATAGAAACTTTTAGCAGCAAATGATGCTATTCCTTTTAAATGTCTAAAAATATATACATAACAGAAAATTGCATCCATTACAATGAAGGAGGTAATTAGCAGTTTTACTTAGCAGTTTGTTTCTGGTTGTCTTTGAGGTTGCTGCTTCCAAGTAGTGGCAACCTGTGCTGGTGCATGGCTGGGTGGCTCCTCAGGATGCAGAATTAGCAAGCTTCCCCAGGCAGGTGCCATCTGGTCCTGGTGGCTGAGCACAGCCCCTTCCTCTTCCCAAGCACAGCACAGAGGGAACCAGCACTTTACATAACTGTTCCTGGTTTGTTTCCCTCATCGACTCTACCAAAAACAAAAACTTGGAAAATTGGCCATTGGGTGACGCATGCATGTATCCCCAGGAGGTAACCGGCAGCCTTGTGTGCTAGGAATTGTTACTTCTGTGCCTGTAATTACTGTACAGGTTTTTTTTTTAACCCTTCCTTCCCCCAGAGCGCCTGCCTAGGATGGAATCCCTGTCTTTATTCAGTGCCACGAGGGTACTGCTGCTGTGGAAAAAATTGTCAAGGAGTCTGGACACAGAAAGTTTTGTAAAAGGAATTAAATAAAACCTTAGTAGACAAGCCAAAGGACCTAAACAGTTGTTATGTCTCTGTGTGGAAATGGGTGAGAGGAAAGCAAAGTGGCATCATTTAACTAAAAAAAAAAAATAGAACAACCTAGTTCCTAGTCTGCTTACAAGAGTCCCTCTTCTGAAGCCAGCCAGGGTCTAATTCAGAGCCTAAGAAAGATGAAAACAAAGACAACGAAGTACCCACTTTAGCACTTGAATGGCGCTGCAGGAGTTTGGCCAGAGAGTTAGGAGAGGAAAAACCTTGTAAACCCTTGTACCTTGAGGGGGTGGGGGGTGGGGGGGGTGCGGCGATTTTGAGATTCAAAGAGATTATAACTTTAGCAACTAGAAATCCTTGAATTCTATTTTCAAAGACAAGACCCAAAACACAGGAGATTGTCGCTGTCTCAAAAGCAGAGTTGGAAGCAGTCTTGCTAGCATGCTCTTGGATGTGCTGAAAGTTTACCAGATGTCAGAGGCATCTGTGTCTAAATTGTTCAGGTGACTGCTGAAGAACTGCATCTGGGGCAGACTAACTCAGTGACTTGATTTGCAGGTGGGGTCTTTGGAACAAGCCATGTTGGATGCCCTAGTTCTGGACAGAGTGGATTTTGTGAAATTACTCATAGAGAATGGAGTAAGCATGCACCGTTTTCTCACCATCTCCAGACTAGAGGAATTGTACAATACGGTAGGACCAAGCTAAGGCTTTTTACTTTCTCTACGTTTTTTTGTTTTGCCTTCTCCTGCTCCCCTACATGCCTGTGAGTCTCCTCCCTGCCCTCCAAATGCATGGATCATTCTTCACCAAAGCTCCCTCACACCGGTGTAGACAAGCAACACGGAGTCACCAAGACTCCCACTTGTTTTAACTGCTCAGTTGTCAGCATCTAAGGCAGAAAGTTACGTGATCACCAAAAGGGAACATTCTCAGATTCTTATACCAAATCACCAGAACATGTAAATTAGAACATAGTTTATTTGTAAGCCAGAGGCTGTTCGAGGCAATCAGCAGAGAAGTGTTGATGTCACTCCAAGCATCAAAGAAGGAAAATTAATTAGCTGGCACCATCTTGCTATCCTCAGAGCTATGAATAAAATATAAAAACCTCTTGCTTAGGGTTACCCCAAAATAATTGTCATTGTTTTATAATGATTTTTTAATTCATTCACTAGGGATACCAAGGAATAATCATTTAAAAAAAAACACTACTATTTGTGAAGCTTTTGAGAGTCTTCAATGAATTAAGTACATTGGCTCTGAGCTGATACTCACTAAAATCCAGTGATGTTTAAAATATAGAAATTGCACCCCCCACCATTTTACATATGAGAAAACAAAGGCCAAAAAGTGAATTGATTTATTCAAGATCACAAAACTCCGAGATAAAGAAAGAAGCTAGTACTGACCTAAAGCTTCTTACAGATTATTCTTCCCTTCATTTGTCACAGCACTTCTCTATTTCACCACCCACAGTACCAATGAGATTAAAATTATTCCCAGCCAGTTTTAGGTGTTGGATGGTACCATTTGATTCTTTATTGTTTTCAGATACATGGGCCCTCTATCTTACTCCCATTGATGGAAGTAGAAATGAGTTTCGCAGAGTGTTTCCAGGTTCCTGTTTTCCCCAGAGATTGATTGATTGATTGATTGATTGATTTTTGGTTCAGCATACTGAGACTTTTAGTAAGATAATAAACCAAGATGATGACATAGGAGGCTCAACCTTTCATCCCTACAAAAAGATCAACAATTAGCCATAGAGGAAATGGACACACGTAGAAATATACAATCAACCAAGTTTGAATCATAAAGAATTTTAAAATATGAACAGATTAATAATAAGTAAGATTGGATTCATAATAATAAAAAAAAAACACCCAACAAAGAAAAGCCCAAGACCAGGTAGCTTCATAGGTAAATTTAACAAAATGTTATCTTCATTTTAGAGATGGTAATACTGAGTCACAGTGCAGCAGCTTGCCCGTGGCTGCAGCTGGTAAGCAGCAGAGCCAAGTGTGGAGCCAGGCATTCTGACTCCAAAGTCTGCATGTTTAATCCCTATCGTCCTGCATCTCTCAGTGGAAAAAGCTCTGATGAGCAGTGTCTGCTTGAGTGGGCAGGTAGGTCATTGAGGCTGTAGAGAAGGAAGGTGTCAGTCATTGAATATGTTTCAGCCATGCTTAAGAGTTTGCCCTCACTGTCTGAGATATTTTCATAGGGTAACCAAATTTAGCAAATAAAAATACAGGATGCCCAGTTGAATTTAAATTTCAGACCAACGACAAATAATTTTTAGTATAACTGTGTCCCAAATATTGCATGGGGCATACTTATATTAGAAATCATTCACTGTCTATCTGGAATTTAAATGTAACTAGGCATCCTATCTGTATTTTATCCAGCATGCCTATTGCTGAAAGACAATGGAGTGGCAAACCATTTCATTTTATTCTTCCTTAAGCCAGGGGTGGGAAACCTTTTTTCTGCCAGGGGCCATTTGGATACGTATAACATCGTTTGCTTAAACTAATTCACTTAATATAAATTTATGCCGCCTGGAAAAAAACTCCTAGATTTATTGAATTTCTAATCCACCTGCGGTTGCCTTGGCAGACCAAGTGATTCTGGGGTCTCAGAGAGCCCACAGCCCACAGACCAACATTCCCCACCCCTGCCTTAAGCAAACATACATCTATTTCCCAAGCCTCTCTTTTCCCAGACTTCCTGTGGCCTTTTCTTTAGACCAGATTTTAGCAAACTACCATCCACAGCCAAATCCAACTTGCTGCCTATGTTTGTATGGCCTGGGAGCTGAGAAGGGCTTCTTTACATTTTTAGTATTTGAAAATATCAAAAGAAGAATGATATTTTGTGACATTCAAATTACATGAAATTTTACTCTCTTTTTGTGTCCAGAAATAAAGATTTGCTGAAACATAGGCCAGGTCCTTGGGTTAGGTAACATCTCTGGCTCCTCCCGCACCACGGCAGAATTGAACAGCTGCCATGAAGACTCTATGCCCCACATACAATAAAATATTGACCACCTGGCTATTTCTTAAAGAAGTTTACCAACCCCTGCCTTAGACCATTTCTCATTTAATGTGAGTAATAAGCAAGATGTGATCGGCATGTGCCAAAGTGTATTTCCAATGCGGTAAACTGGCCCCTTTGCCTCCCCCTGCTGCAAAACTAGCCCCTACGTGATGTCTTGGTTTAACTTCCTTTATAGAACCTAGAGCCTCAAATGCTTTTCTTGAGGAACCACAAGTCAAAATCTGCCAGTGTGTTTCTTTAGAAAAGACAGGTACAACTGAGCAACTACAACAAGGTTCATCTGACCGATTGTCCCTCGCCAGCCAGCCCCTTCCTTCCAGATCCTCCTTGCCTTGCCAGTAAGAGCCCAGCTAGCAAAACCATTTGATTCTTCTTTATTGTTTTCAGAGACATGGGCCCTCAAACACATTGTACCACTTGGTCAGGGATGTCAAAAAGGTAAGAACCCTCTCGACTGCAGGTCGGAGGCCCTGTCTTGACTGCTTCCTGTGATTCCAGAGCGCCTCTGTTTTGCATTGCATGAGCCACCAGAGCACTCCTATCCCTGCCAAACGCCCCTTATTTCAGGGCACAGTGTGTGTGTGTGTGTGTGTGTGTGTGTGTGTGTGTGTGTGTGTGTCTTTTAACTCTGACATCTCTGCTTACTATGCAGCTGCGGTTTATCTTCAATGTCTTTGGTTTTAGACGCTTTTGTTGAATATAGTGCTTTGGATAGTAGAACTCCAAGCTTTTTCCCCATGCCAGGTGGATTTATGCCATTACCTGTATTTTTCCATATGTCCCTCTCTGTTTGGGGAGTTTGTTTCCATGCTGTCCAACCTATTAAAAGAGGTATCTTCATGTACTAGCTCCTGATGCAATATATCACTGTCACATCTAGCATTATTATGCAGGGTGTAGGATAATACCAAGGCTCAGAGCCACAGAGGCTAAAACAAATATATGTATACCATTCTTCTAACACTTCATTTTTTCCGGTATAGTTTTTTACATTCATCATCTACGATTTTGACGAGGGAAAAAAATCCAGTAGGTTTGGATCAAGTAGATTTATTTCCATTTTACAGATGAGGAGGCTGAAGTACAAAGAGATGAGAGCTGTATTAAGTGATCAGTGAAGAACTAGAATTAGAACTCAGAACCTTTGATTAATAATAAAATGATAAAACCTGATATTTAGCGATGATTAGGTGTGTGACACCAATCTACACTTTCTAGGCACCTTTACTCGATTCATCTTGACAACAATTCTATGGAGTAGAATTTTTTATTATTATTTTGTTTTTATATAGCAGTAGTCCCATGTATAGATGAGAGGAGTGAGGCACACGGAGGTTATTTTTAAACTTACCTTGTTCTTTGTCCCTATACACTCTCCTTTAGAGATAGCTTTGGTCTGAGCTTTTGACAGCATCCCCAGGAAGTGATGCTTATCTGTAATGAACAAAATAGATAGTGACACTTTCTCCTCCCCGCCCCCCATACACATACACACACACATAAACACATACATACATGTACAACCCTCTACCAATTTGTAGCAATTCTTCACCAAAGTCCGTAAGGCATACTCAGAGAATGTTACAAAGTAAGGTCAAGAGTAGAGTCCAATTCCTTCATGTCATAGGAATTTTGATGGCTAGAACTGACCCTTAGGTGTCCTGTAGGCACTTTCTCATTTTCCTTCAAAAGGTCAACCAAAGGCCCTGGGTCTGCTTATAATTTTCCCATTAACCAGGTGGACCTTTCTGATTCATGTGAGTGAATGGAACCTGTTGTTCTTTCAGAGCAGGGGAAACAGATGCCGTGTAGTCTGTGCACCCAACCCAACAAGCATTTTACCGCAATCACATCTTTCCTCGGTCCACCCCACTTCAAACCATAACATACCTGCCCTCAACAAGCCTATTTCTCTTTCCCTCCAGTCTTCCAATTTTGTTTAAATTATTCTGGATGAAAATTGCCTAGAAACTAAACGGGGGGAATATCTCAGAAGATGGTGTACATAGCTTCTGTATATTCTTTGCTAAGATATTTGTTGCTCATATTCAATAAAATGTCTTGAGAGCATCTGACTATTGGAAAGCAGGAAAGAATAACAATGGAGCCAAAGGAGCTGGACGTGTCTCCATTTTATGTTACAAGGAACAAGGAGACTGAAAATGATGGGGGGGGGGGTGTTGTTTGTTTATTTATTTATTTATTTATTTATTTATTTATTTATTAGAGAGAGAACAAAGGAGGGAGAGAGAAGGGAACATTGATGTGAGAGTGAAACATTGATTGGCCGCTTCCTGCACTCCCCATATTGGGGATTATGTCTGAAACAGGGGCATGTGCCTTGACCAGGAATCGAACCGGTAACCTTTCAGTGCACAAGACAACACCCAGCCAACTGAGCCACATCAACCAGGGCATTTGTGTATTTTTAAGAATTAAATTATGGAGAAATTGATATTTTCCTCAAGCAGTTCACATTTTCCTCAGATGGTTTCAGAAGACTTCTAGTAATTTAGGCCAGTAAGATTCTCAAAGTCTGCAAAGACAAGATTTAAAATACTAAGAAAATCTTGGGAAGTTTAAGAAATTGTGGAAAATAAGGACCATAATAATTAGTATGTACTTTGTGCTTTATGATTATAGGACTTTGTGTATGTATTAATTGATTTAACCTGTTGCGTAAAAATAAATTAATCAGTAAGTGATAAACCCTGACACAAAATGCTATTGATAAGTATGAACACCGTTCTGGACCTTAAACATAGTGTTGGATAATATGTCTGTAAACTAAAAGTAAGTAACTCTGATAAGCCCAGGGAATGCATTTGGGAATTACCAGACCACCATAAGTTAACCAGCATGACATCTGCAAGTCCAACTATCCTTTGAAATCAACAGAACTGATTGTGGAGAATGGCTCCCATGCTAGTTTCAATATCTCAACTTATTCCTACCAAGGGGACAATCCAGGAGCAATGAGATGAAGAGTTGCTATTCAGCATCTATCAGAAATTCAAAATTATTTAAGTCAACCCAATTCCTGGGACTGTTTTCATGCATAAATCCATTGGACGTAGCAATGCTCTCTTATTAAACCAGAGTGGCCCAGTCTGTCTGCTTTTTCATGAATTCTAACTTGTCATTTTAGTAGCTATTTGCCTGCTCATTTTTGTGCCTCTGTATGTTTTAAAGTAGTAGTTTCTTTCTTAAATTAAATGTACTAGCATTGAATACCTTCATTATCCCTCCCCACCAAAAGAGTATGATATTTATTTTATAGAGAAGCAGTGTGAAATCAGGATAGTTTAAAATTCATTCACATGGGAATCAAGACTCAGAGCTTTACAGAATGAGGGGGAAAAGTTTTTCAGACACAATTTGGGTAAAGAAAGGACATTTAATAATCCCATCTACATCCAGGCAAATTTACAAAAGCATTCTTACTTTTTATAAGATTAGTTGCCCTATCTATTACCTTGCCAAACATTGAGGGAATACCCTCTTTTTCCATAAACTTTCACCAGAATAGTCTTTTCCCCATTCTGCCTTGGTAAACTTGACAGCCAGCTGTCATTAACACCTTCTATACATCAGGAGGAAACAGTCTTGTTTTAAAGGCTTGTTGTAAGTTTCAATAAAAGAAAAAAAAAGATGTTTCCTAAACAATCGACATGTGTTGTGATGTTATAAACTGACATCTGAAAAATAGAGTGCATTTAGGAGAGCAGATCTACATGAATGTAAACTACTCTTTTAATTAACAGCTATCCTTCAGGATGGCATGGGTTAAAACTCAGCGGCAGAGAAGCAGCTCATAACACTAAAAAGGGAGGCGACAATTTCAAGTTATCAAGTTGTACCTATCCACAGACCCAAGCTTCTCTGTTTTATTCTGGGGTCAGGTTAGTTAAATCACGTGGCTTGCCATGTGCGGTTACGGCATGAAATGGGGAATACGTGTTCAGGCTTTACCAGTTACCAAAGTCATTACCAAAACTGGGAGGGTAAATACCAGAAACAGCAGGCAGAAGGAGGGGTATCACACCAGTGTCATTGTTGACCTCCTATCTGAAAAGGACCCAAGCAAAGGAAGACTCCTCCAGAGGGTTTTTGGACGTTACCTGTGGCATGTGAAGTGCCTTTCACATTCTCTGCTTTTTTCCAGAGGAGGTGAACAGGATGAGCACAACCCCACCCATCTGCCCCTTTATCACTCCTTGTCTCTAAGCCCCCCAGCTCCACTAACCAAGCCTCAGGGGATTTGTGGAAACTACATCAGCCTGGAAGCTTGAATGAGACTCTGCCCAGTGACCTGGCAGCATAGAAATAAGAGCAGCCTGCCAGCTGGTAGTCAGACCTTTGTAATGGGGTCCAAACTGCATGTTTTCAAAGTGTAAACTGAGGTCAGAGAAAGGGTGTGATCTGGCAAGCCCACAATCCAGCCCAGTGCTATTTCCACGGTGGGGTCATCTCTGCACATCTGTTACACCTGCAGGTCACTGGTGTCCAAGGCCATCGGCCCAGACTGGCACCAATGCTGCCATCCCCTTCAGAGTTCACCCAGGACACAGTTATGGCAGTTTTATACACTTTATTAAATCTATTTCTTCTTCCCTAAAAGGTTTCCTCCCTTCCCAGTAAAAATTGTGAAACTAATTTCCCTTAATTTCTCTGCTTCCATAAGCCTCTGGAAACAGCTACAGTCTTGCAGACTGAGTTCAAACACATTACTTGGTAAAGGAAGCTTTCCCTCCTCCAGCTAGCACTTCAACAAAAGCATCTGACTCTCATTATCCCCCAATCCTCCAATCTGCTCTGTATTCATTTACATCAGTTAGTACACAAAACAGAGCGGGCAGGCAAATGCTGAGAAGGAAGGAACCCGCATTGGCTTCGTTTAGGTGAACATCGCCGCCTGGTGGTCAAACAGAATGCAGGCCCGTTTTCTTTCTGGCCTCCACTAAGCTGGAGAGAACCTAGGATAGTCTTTGAATCCTTTCCCCTGCTTCAGACCAAACCATACATCACTCTAAAATAATCAGGCTTTGTATGAGGAGTTTCTAAAGAAAGGAAGAGGATTACAACACCTTCTTTGGTAGTCTATAAACCTATAAGCCCTTTATGAATGAAGTCATTTACCAAAAAAATGGGCTTTTTGCCCCTCTTAAATTTTATTTATTTAGAATTTTACTATTATCAGTATTCCTCCTGACAACTCCCACTCTTATAGACATGTCACATGTATAAATATTGCCATTCAATACTGGTCTTCAGATAATATTGATTTTTATTCTTAGAATTCAAACTAATGCTTCCATATGGATTTCTCAAATGAAAATCTATACTCAATATTACCCACATTTTAAATTTAGAAAATTGTGACAAGGTTGAAAACAGGCACAGATTCCTAGACTTGCTATAGCTGCCTTTCAATAGCATCATTAAAATCCTTTGGGGATTTTTTTTTTGAAACTTGGTACATTGCAGACCACAGAGGCCAGGAGAAAACTGAGGTGTTGTGGGAAAGGGGCTGATTTGTTCTTAGACAGAAGCCCAGGGCCGTTGATTCCCAGCCAGTGTTCCTTACCCTGCCTGCCTCACAGCGCCAAGGAAGTGGGCTTCCTCTGGAGGGCCTCCTTAATAGAGCAAATGCATGGGAGAGGAGGCTGATTCAGGTGCAGCCCAGCTCTGGCTCTTCCACCTTTGAAATAACAGAGTTGCTAAACAATCCGGTAGAGCTAGACCATAGGAAACTGCAGCCTTGTTAACCTATCCCATAATAATGGAGAAAAATGGTCCCATCGGTAATATTTTTTAAATCAGCTTAATGTTTATGGAAAGGGCAATACCTGGAAAGTTATGATCTTCAAATAAAACCTCTAAGTTCCCTTTGTTATGTTTTTACCACACTTTGCATAAAGCCAGACAATTGGTCTTTCTTGGCAACCTGAGGATAGCTTAATTGGACAATTCAGATTGATGAGACAATCTTCAAACAAAAGAGATCCTGAAATTCTGAGAAAGAGGGGGAGGAGCGGAGAGACCATTTCTGTAAAGGGACAATTCAGCAAAGACATAGGTTCTGAAGAGCCAAGGTCAGGGATGGGAGGGGTTGTATGCCTTAAAGTCCTTCCACCTCATCTAGAATGCCCTTCACACAGTCGCACTGTGCTCAGCCGTTTCAAATTAGGTCCCCAAGCCTGCCTGAATCCCAAGTTAAGAGAGAGATAGAATGCAGTGTGCAGGGCTGACAACTGAGTCCACAAGCAGCAAGGAAGTTGAAAGAGCAGCACTGGAATTCATATACTTGGGCTGGTGCATCAATTGGTATCCATTCATTCCTGTCCTACAGACACACCAATATGCATATCTCAAGTCAAATTTCTGCAGTAAACTGAGGCTTTCCCAAACAGGGGTGACTTACATGCTGTGACTAGTTAGTTCTCTTACTGAGAACATAATGCAAAAAACAAACAAACAAACAAACAAACACACACAGAGAGATTGATCCCACCACATCAGTTAATTTCACTCATTCATATTTAAAAAAAAAAAACATTTTGAATGCCAACCACACATCAGGCACTGTATAAGGCACTAGGAATACAAAGATAAATAAAACAATGAATAATATAAGGCTTTTTCTCCCTGCTTTCTGTTTCAACACAAGGGATGTTCGTAAATGACTTCATCTGACATCCATCCCGATCTCCTTTTATGAACAGGAGCCAAATGTTCATTGTTAATAGAAGTTTGGTATTAAAGGCTATCTGAGCTCTAAGCATCCCCCACCTGATACAAGCCCTGGCAATACCAATCCCCTCTGGAAGGAGTCTTCAGTTAGTGAGTGTGAAGAAATAAATGATCAGCACAGGGCAGTGACAGGCCTGGGTCTGAGGCAGAGCAGCCAGGGGCCGGGAGACAGCTGGGGAACCTAGTTCCTAGTGTCTGGGAGCCGTAGCATTTGCCATGTCTAGCCTTGTGTTTCTTTCTGCTACGCTGGTGTGTTTTTCTCCTCAGCTGAAGACTTGAATAAATATTTTGATTTTCTGTTCTTGCCGACGATTACTGCATCTTCTTATTTAACTTATGTCTTCTTTCCAAGCGAGAATATCCAGGTTTCGGTTGGATCTATTTTAAGGTGAATTAATTAACCAGCATAATAATTCATTCATATGTTTCTTTTTTAATTAATTTTTTTTTTACTCTAAAATAGTTACAGAACACATGGGATCGAATCCCTAGTAAATCATGCTGTCCTTTGGCTCTGTTTGTTTTTCCTTCTTCCCTCACAGGGGAATCTGCCACCGGACTACAGAATTAGCTTGATCGACATTGGCCTGGTGATAGAATACCTGATGGGCGGAGCTTATCGCTGCAACTACACACGCAAACGCTTCCGGACACTCTACCACAATCTCTTTGGCCCCAAGAGGGTGAGGCTTGTGGACAAATTTGGGTTTTCCTAGACTCTTGGGTGGACTAGGGTGCTACCAATTCAGGGTGTGGCTTCCTTCTCTCTTAGTGGGAGATGAGATGAGAAGGCATAAAATTTTTCCCTCCACCATCAAATCTGTTTTTAACAAAAGAGGGGGAGATGAATATATTCTTTCCCTAAGTCCAATTCAAATCAGAAACACACTGAGAGTGAGCCTTAATGATCAGAGAATAGCAGTGAAATTCAAATGAATCTTAATATCTACCGCGGCAATTTTCAAGGTTTTTGGTCTAGATGGATCTATTTATACTCTTAAAAATTATTGAGGACTCCCAAAAGCTTTTTTTTAATCTATTTTGTGTTCTATTAATATTTATCATGCTGGAAGTTAAAGTTGAAACATTAAAAAATAATTAGTTATTAATTCATCTTAAGATGACCATCACAAGTCTATCCATTACATATTAACATACAGAGCATGTTTATGAAAAACAACTATGTTTTCAAAAATAAAAATTAGTGATGAGTAGCATAATTATACATTTTTTGCAAAATTCTATAATGTTTGATTTAACAGAAGATAGCTTCTCATATCTACTTCTGCAGACAGTGTGTTACAAGACATGGTTTTGGTTAAACTATATGAAGAAAATCTGCCCTCACACAAATATGTGACAAATATGACAAGTTTATCAAACAAAGGAAGAAGTAATCTTTAGTGATAATTGTAGCTATTCTTTTTTGATAGTACATCAAAATTCAAGTGGCAATTTCTTGGAGATTAGTTTGCAACATGAAATCTGAAACCATGTCAGTGAACTTTTCCTATTAAAATCCAAATTGCATTTGTATAAATCTTTTAACATCGTAGATTGGTCATTGTAAAATATTGGTTTGTTGAGTTATAATCTGATCTTCTAAATGTTGACACATTTTATTATATAATTTAAAAAAACTTGCATTCACCTTCAATCTCATCAGAAAAGTCTATATGTACTGAAAAACTGTCAAGGTCATAGGGTGGGTTTTCCAAGATTCTATTATCTGCTTGAAAGTTTGAATTTTGTCATTGACAACCAATACTGCGAATTGTTTTTCTTGAAATGACACTCCTACTTAGTTCACTTCCAAAATGTCTGCCATCCAGGTCTAAGTAACCCTCATTGTTTACCAGTCATTTCTTCACACAGATAGTTCATGAAACAAAGTGGCCATGATTCAGACCAAACAATCCCAGGAGTGTTTCCCCTCAGGACACCATCCTTGTTCAGTATGTAGCAGCCGTGCTTTATGCGGCTTCCCATTTCATCCCTCGGAATAGCAAAAAGGCATTTTTTACTAACAAGAGTAGAAATTTAATACACATTATTATTTTTCAGGCCTCATCAAGCACATACTTTTGTTGTTTTGTTCCACTGATTTTTAGATAAAGTGGAAGGGAGGGAGAAAGAGAGAGAGAGAGAAACATCGATGTGAGAGAGACACATCAATTGGTTGCCTCCCAAACACTCATTGTAACCCAGGTACTGCCCTTGACTGAAAATCAAACTGGCAACCCTTCGGTGCACAGGCCTAATCTTTGTCCAATGAGCCATACCAGCCAGGGCTCATCAAGCACATTCTTAAGTGCAACTGTTTTGTTTTGTTTTAAGCTTTAAGTGTATAACAGTGAACTCTAATGACAACTAGTAAAGTCTGGTACCACTGCCTTGGTTCTTGCCAAGGTACCCAGCAATTTTAACGACCATTGCTTTTGTATCATCAGTGCAAATATTAATACATCTTAGTGTTATTATGAAAATAGCTTTGACTCCATAGGCCTCTGGAAGGGTCTCAGGAAAGACCTCCACCCCCAAAAGGGCCACATAGTCCTAGGACAGTGGTCGGCAAACCGCGGCTTACAAGCCACATGTGGCTCTTTGGCTCTTTGAGTGTGGCTCTTCCACAAAATACCATGACCTGGATGAGTCTATTTTGAAGAAGTGGCATTAGAAGAAGTTTAACTTTAAAAAATTTGGCTCTCAAAAGAAATTCCAATCATTGTACTGTTGATATTTGGCTCTGTTGACTAATGAGTTTGCCAACCACTGTTATAGGACAACATTTTGCAAACTGCTGCTATAGCTGGTGGCAGGCATAATTTTTTATTTTTACCAAAGTTTATCTTCTGATTATTCTAGTATTTTGTGGTACTAGAAGAGACCTTTAAAAATACCAAAAAGTAATCTTTTTTAAATCACAAATTTTAAACTGGTGGTCATTATGAAAACTAAAAGTGAAAGAAAAAGGGAGAGACAGGGTTCAAGCTAATCTGACTTGAATCAAGGTCAAATAAAATTTGAAGGAACCATAAGTGCTATAACCTTACTATTTACTTAAATAACTTTCAAGATGGTACCCAACCATTATTGCAATGTGGAATTGGAATTCCTGACCCCTGAAATGTAATTTTCTATCTCCCCTTGTTAAATATAAATCAAGTTCTATACTTTGTTGAGTTGCCTTCTCTGTCCGTCTCGGTCTATGCCTATTTTGCACATTCTCAGCATGAGCAATGATGCTTCTGTTTGTGCTGACACTTTCCATGGCATTACAGTAAGTGCCATCAACACATGCCCCTCTGGCCCCACTCACTCTTGATCTACTGGACAGCAGCATAGAAAGATGGCCAGCATGAAGCTTCTACACATATATTTATGAATAATATCTCAAGTCTTCTGGGAATAGAGGTCATTCAGAGGTTTAAGAAACAACTACTTTGATTGAATGTTTCATCATGCACAAAAGTGCTTGGAGTCATGGAGATGATGAGCAGGACGGTTTTAGGAAAAAGGAAGAAATTTTGGTCCACAGAAGGGTTGATAAACCTTCAGGCTCTCCCCCTGAGCAATCGTGTTATGCCTGTCCCGTTTCCTAATTTTCTGTGATTCACCCAAACTCATTAAATCCCTAATTCTCTAAGAATTTCTATAAATAGGTTACCTTTGTAGTGATTTATTTATTGAAATAAATGCTACATGGTAAATGGAATTATTTCATTACTGTTTTAGATAAAGTAGGATCCTTTTCTTATATCTATAAAAAAAAAATCTAACTTTGTGCATTAATTTTTTAACAGCCCAAAGCCTTGAAACTACTGGGAATGGAGGTAGGTGTTTGTTCAAATTATTAGTGTCAATTATTTAATCTCTTTGTTACACATTTTAAATATAGAATAAGTTCATTTCCGTGGTAAGGATTAGTACGTGATTCTGCAATAAAGAAGTGATATTTTTCCCAATGGTGAGAGGACAGGTCACAGTAGCTTTGAAAATTTCACCTTGGAGGTTATATTATCATTGCAAACAAGGAAATAAATCCTACTTGAAATCCTAACTTGAAAACCAAGGAAGCATCTGTATTCCAGTAAGCAAAATCTATTCATGGGTGTTTGTTTATAAATGGCAACAAATCCAAAGGCCAAAAGTACTTCACAAATGCACCTAATGAGGTATGCAGAAACTCCAGAGAGGCTACCTTCCTCCCATCTTTTGTTAATGTGGCCATTGTTGTATGCAAATCAAGTCCTTGTCCTTTGAGAGAAAAGGGTAGTGCTGTCCATCATGCATGACAAATAACCCTACCTGCCGAAGGGGAAAAGGACAAAAGTAAAAAGAAAATGGCCCATTTTTCTAATTAAAAGTATAACAATGACATGTTCCCATAGGGACTGTGCTTATGCTATTTTAACTCATTTTAAAATCAAACATATAAGAGCTTGAAATTTTTTTTAGCATTGGAGCTAGGAGAGGATACAGGCATACCTCAGCTATATTGCGGGTTCGGTTCCAGACCACTGCAAAAAAGTCGTGATCTTTTGCCTTCACTGTGTAGAAAATGCAACATCTAAGAAGTGCAATAAAATGAAATACAATCAAATGAGGTGTGCCAGTATTTCATTTATAAATCTGTCAGAGCTGGACTAGTAGTAAATGTACAATAACTGTTGACTGAATTTCATTGATTCATTTCTAACTCCACCTCTATTTTTTTTTCACCCTAAAATTACAGGATGACGTTCCCTTGAGGAGAGGAAGAAAGACAACCAAGAAACGTGAAGAAGAGGTGGACATTGACTTGGATGACCCTGAGATCAACCACTTTCCTTTCCCTTTCCACGAGCTGATGGTGTGGGCTGTCCTGATGAAGCGGCAGAAAATGGCCTTGTTCTTCTGGCAGCATGGCGAGGAGGCCATGGCCAAGGCCCTGGTGGCCTGCAAGCTCTGCAAAGCCATGGCTCACGAGGCTTCTGAGAACGACATGGTTGATGACATCTCCCAGGAGCTGAACCACAATTCTAGGTTGGCCAGCCCAGAAAATGGGGTGATCAGGGGACAAAAAGGAAAAGTGGGCCCCAAATATTGGATGGAGGGTCTGAGCTCCCCAGAACTTGAGAGCAAGGCAGTATCACCCCAATGGTACACAGAAAATGTAGGCATGAAGAATTACTGTTGCCCAGCCAGCGTGGCTCAGTAGTTGAGCATCAACCTATGAACCAGGAAATCAAGGTTCAGTTCCTGGTAGGGGCACATGCCAGAGTTATGGGCTCAATTCCCAGTGTGGGGTGTGCAAGAGGCAGCCAATCAATGATTCTCTCTCATCATTGGTATCATCGTTGATGTTTCTATCTCTCTCTTCCCCTCCCTTCCACTCTGAAATCAAGAAAAATACACTTTTTAGAAAATAATTACTGTTTATTGTATATAAGACTAGCTATGGAGGTACAAACAGATTATAGAAGATTTCATTTCATCCTCTCAATCTCCCCAACATGTCTGGTATTTTCACTGTAGGCATATTTGCCATAAACATCTTTGCTGCAAGCATTTTTAGCACACAGGTAATCAGTGTAAAGCAATTTTGCCATAAAAGATAAAATAATGAAAAGTAAAAGAGGGGCATTAAAAATGATATCATGGAACGTGAAAAATTATTAAAATTTAAAAACTATATTGCAAAAAAATGAAAATACATTGTCTTTGAAGTATTTCATTCATAGTATTTTATATACTTTTCTTTTATATTTGCCATAGCTTGGTGAACTATTGGTTCTGCTAGATGGGAAGATAACTGTGGTCACTGAATGCTAGGTAAACTGATATGTTATCATTTTCTAGTATAGTGTGCAATCTGGCTTTAAACATAGTTTTTAATGTCCACTATTTTAAGACCACCACATCTACTCATTATTGTATAGACTATTATGAGGGCTAAGATTTACAGAATGATAAGATAGAAGTAACTGTGAGAACCTCCTCCATGGAGATAGGAAACCAAACTGACAACTAGCTTAAATAAATTCTGTCAAACGTAAACCAAACTGTCCTAACTGGTTTGGCTCAGCGGATAGAGCATCGGCCTGCAGACTCAAGGGTTCCAGGTTTGATTCCAGTCAAGGACATGTACCTTGGTTGCAGACACATCCCCAGCAGGGGGTGTGCAGGAGATAGTTGATTGATGTTTCTCTTTTATCAATGTTTCTACCTCTCTCTCCCCCTCCTTTCTGTAAAAAATCAATAAAATATATTTTAAAAATAAATAAATAAAATAAAATAAAAACATAAACCAAACTGCCCACCATTATTTTACCTTTTATGGTAAAATTGCTTTACAGCCAATCAGGTGTGTGACAAAAATACTTCCAGCAAATATACCTAGAACCCTGCTCCAAGAGACAGATCCTCTTGTTATGCATATTTTACAGCTAAAGGAAATGAGATGTAGAATTTAAGTAACTTGTCCAATATGACAACTTTATTACTAGGCTCAGATTTGAACTGAGATCTGCCACATTGAAGAAGACACTCTGCACTCTAATCATTGATTTATTGGTCTGCTATCCTCATCCATATACCTTGAACTGAGGGCCTTGAGTGCAGGGGTCATGCTTTGTTTGACTCATGCCCTTGGTTTTAAACAAGGTGTCTGGGACATATAGCTGTTTAATGGATGTTGGCTAGATGAATGAATGAAGAGACTAGATCCCATTAAAAAACAAGTAGACCATTCAGAACCCACCTTTTTTGGCTTGGCCAGTGAGTCTCCACTTCCATCATCTAAGTCTCCAAGATGGCTAAAAGATGACCCTTCACATCTCTTTTTCAGGGACTTTGGCCAGCTGGCCGTGGAGCTCCTGGACCAGTCCTACAAGCAGGATGAGCAACTGGCCATGAAGCTGTTGACATATGAGCTAAAGAACTGGAGCAACGCCACATGCCTGCAGCTCGCGGTAGCTGCCAAGCACCGCGACTTCATCGCACACACGTGCAGCCAGATGTTGCTCACAGACATGTGGATGGGCCGGCTCCGGATGCGCAAGAACTCAGGCCTCAAGGTCAGTGCACCCAGAAAGTTCTATTGGCTATGGGCAACAGAGGGTTGGTTGGAGTTTTCCAAGCTGAATATGCAGTGGGATTAGGCATTTTCATATCTCAGGAGGGTGACTCTACACCCCAACTGCATCAGGATCTTCAGTGTAGTAGTGCTTTTTCTTTTTTGTTTTCTTGTTTTCATGTAGAGGCTGAAACCTCCTCTAAATTTTGTTAAGTCAACAGAGATGGTTCCTACACATTAATATTTCCAGAAGATCCAAAATGTGATAGTTTCACTCAGGTTCCGTAGGGGTACCATGTGCTCTGGCACAAGCTATGCTGTACAAGGAATCACTTACCTACCTGGGCAACTGTTCACTGCAAGGAAGATGGAATACCCTGGCCTCCTTTACACCAGTCAAAAGAAACATCGGCTCTTATTCAGCTGTACTTGAGAAATTATTTAAACTGAAATAATAGTGAGATAGATTTATATGTAAAGACATTGCTGGATAATCTTGATCTATTCTTAAATGAAGAAAAAAAAGTTGTAGGTCATTATATATGTAACCTGAGACCATTTTTTGGTATTTTAAAGCATGAACATGTATAGTTACAATTGTATAGATAATGTTTTAAAAACAAAAAACGCACCGAACAATACACAATAAATTATAGTGTTACCACTAGGGTTGAAGTATACAAATAATGTGTGGCTTTGCTTTTTATGTTTTTTTTAATTTTTTAAAAGAAAACATTAAACTGAAAGAAGTAAAAGAAAGGCAAGGATAGGAGGGGGAATATTAAATGAATGTGTTAAAACAGTTCATCTGTTTAGAGTTTGTGGCTGTTACAAGTGAAACCAAACTCATATTTACCTCGAACTATCTGATCTGGGTAACTTTGAGAGCAGCCCAAAGCAGCAGGTCCACAAAACCAGAGGGATTACTGAGGTCACCCTAGCTAAACCAGCACCCCCTTCCCTGCTCCACCCTTCCATGGGCTCTTGGCCAGGAGTCACAGAAGGTTGCCATGAAGTGGGTCAAGGGTGTTCCCTAGCTGTACTGCAGGTGACCGCCAAGCCTGGCTGTCAGCTCCAAGGACAGGGTGTCACGCACCCTGAAGGCTGCCAGCAGGCCACCTGAGCTTTCCCCAGCCTGCCAGGTACACTGAGTTCAGGGCCATTGCTCTCCCTTTTCCCTTAGCTGCTCCAGAGTCATTGTGGGCATTTGAGCATGGATTGTCTTTTACTTGTTATTTGAGGATTATTTTTACTTACCCTCCAGGATCCTCTTTGCCCCTCAGCTCGGTTCATATTCTGGAACCTTGTGCAATAGAACCAATTTAGGATTAGGGAAGAGGTGGGAGATGTAAGAATACAAATCAGATGTCAGTACTATCACTCAGAAATGCATTGGCCTGGCAAACCAAGAATGAGGTTGTGAAAAAGGCCCATAGTTTCAGTATTGTCACATAGAGACTTAAGCATGTTGTTTAGACATGAGAGAAATACAGTGTGGGACGCTGTGTTTGAACAGGGGCTTCTCATGGTGAATACAGAGCCTGTTGGGGTATGTATGTATCTGTTTCTGTGGGATAATAGTAGATGACAGGGAAGCTCTAAAATGAATAAAATACTTTCCTACATGAACTTTCTCAAGATCAATTTAGGACAGATTTTTTTTAAAGATAATCAGATGACACAATCAACTCCAATTGACACATTAGCAAATAAATGCCAATGAATATAAGCATGAACTGATTTCACCAATCAAGTGCTGTTTAATGGCTAAATGGGAAACTCAATTCTTTCCCACTTTTGCCTTAGGTAGGCTCTCTTTTTCCTCAGTTTCCCCCATGCAAAGTGAGTTTAATTGGGCAATACATATTTTGGTAAGATGCTTTGTTTCTCCAAAATCAGATTGAGTTACTGTGCACAATGATTGTAAGCATTTTTGCAAAGAGCTGCTTTGCCACAAACATGTTTGCCACAAATTAATTGGTCATTAAGCAATTTTTCTGTACAAGATAAACTTTTATAAATTAATAGGCTCATAGATAAGAGAGTAGGCAGACAGCTCTGGTGGGGGTGGGTGTTAGGAGAGGTGGAGAGATTGAGCAAAAAAGAACAAAATTGAAGGAACTCATGGACACAGGCAATAATGTGGTCATTTTGGGGAAGAGGGAGTGGGGAGAGGGGGAGGGAGGACTTAGAGATGGAAGAGCGTATGGGGAGATAAATGGTGGTGGAAAAATAAAAGAAAAGAAAGAAAAATAAAATAAAAAGGGACATTAAAAGGGACATAATAAAATCTATTTTTCATAACAAAATTAAGAAGACTATTATGAAATACAAAATATCTGAATTCATTTAAAGCATGTGTAGATTCATGATAATACTGTGCAAATAACCGGTTTTATTTTGTGGGTTGTACTTAAGCACTTATACATTCATTGCATATTGATCTGTCTCCTCTTTTGAGCTGAGCTGCTTACCTATTGTTTTTATTCTTGGCATATTGTCATATGTCTATTGATAGACATTCCAAAATTCTATGAGAAATGGGGGTTCAACTCCCCACCTTTGAATATATCAGTTATTATATTCTAGTAGAGCATGAAATCTGGCTTTATACTCTCTTATTTTCATATTTTCTATCAAGTTGATATACATAGTTATCATTCACTATTTTAAGACCACCATGTCTAGTCATCACTGTATAGACCAATATCAGGGCTAAGATTTATGTAATATAAAAATGGGAGTATACCATCAACCCAAACTGTTGACCAGTTACTTTATCTTTTATGGCAAAATTGCTTTATGGCCAATTAGTTTTCTAGCAAAAATGCTTGCGGAATTACGGCAAAGAAGCTTATTGTAAAAATATCTTACATGATGCATAACAGTTCCCAGGTTGACACAAATGACTCTTGTAGTATTAATATACATAGTTATTCAAATATGCAGATCCTTACTTGGGGCATACACAACACTCATTTACATACACACATATACACACACACACACACACCACCCCCATGCCCTCTGATTCTAAGCAACCACTCTAATCTTAATCCCTTAAATGTGATTATTATTATTATCATTGTTATTACTTTAGGTAATTCTGGGAATTCTACTTCCTCCTTCAATTCTCAGCTTGGAGTTCAAGAACAAAGACGACATGCCTTATATGACTCAGGCCCAGGAAATCCATCTCCAAGAGAAGGAGCCAGAAGAACCAGAAAAGCCCACGAAAGAAAAAGATGAAGAAGATATGGAACTGACAGTAAGAAAATACTCCTCAGTTACTGCCCATGGGGACAATCCCTCATCCACATGTCCCGTTGATATGGCTTAAGATTTAGTGACTGTTGAGGTCAGCCTCCCACCAGCTGCTCTCATTTGAGTAGTGAGATCGGGGTGTTATGAAAGTGCCGTCTCTACACACAAATAGGAACTAATTGTATGTGAAATTTTTCAGCCAGGGTCAGTGGTACAGGACAACCCAATGAAATTTAAAAGCAAGGCACCCTCGATTTTCCCATCAGGCAGTGCTGTATAAACAACCAGGTGATGTGGCAGCCTCAGCACTTGAGGAAAGAAAGGAAGCTGGTGATTTGGGAGTAGCCGGCTTCACTGAGCTGGAACTCTTCTTCTGATCAGAAGCTGAGCCTTTATCTGTCTTCAGGGTCAGGCTCACAATGCAGGACTAATTGAATTTTGAGGTTTGTATGGAAGGTTTTTCTTAGCTCTTCCTGGTGTAATTATAGAGCATGGATGCTTTGTTCTGCAGGGCGAATGGGGCAGCTGGGCATGGGACAGCTTCCCACAACCCCCGCTGGAGCAGCGTGACTGCCACTGGGTTGTAGCCAAGGTCTAAAAATATCACAGGCTGTTAAAGGGACAACAAGGCTTCATAGCTTTGGAGACATCAAGCACCAACTCCACAGGACCTCCTTGATATGCCCCACCCTCCCTGGTCCTCTCCCCAGTCACTGTGGTGACCCAGAGAAGCTGTAAGGGGAGGAAACAAAAATTGGTTTTGCTCAGGTGGCAAAAGGCCTTTGCATTATTATCTTAGTAGGACACCTCTGTGAATTGCTTTTTCCTCCAAATAAACAGTATTTCTTTCCACGAGGCCCTTTCCAAAGATCTATTTTAAGGCACAATTTCAGCCTCGTGTGTAACAGGGTATATACATCGGGACACTCTTTTGATGGATAATTCATTCACAGCTTTTGATTCATTAAAGCCAATGTTTGCTTTCAGTTTCAGTGTATAAAAATTGGCAGTCTACTTCCCTCTATAATAGGGGTGACTGTCTTCCCTAAGGATTTTACCATATTTTTGGCCTTTGCACTCTTCAAGGATAGGACATACTTTGATTATGAGCAGAAGTGTGGTAGTAGTACTACAGGATCTTTATTGACAGCTTCAGCAGAGGGGTAAAGAATGTGTGCCCTGGATCCAGAATCCTGCCCCATCACCTACTCACTGTGAAACCAAAGACACAGTTTCTTCACCTCTAACATGGGAATAATAATAGCTTACAGGTACATGTAGACTTTATAAAAGGTGTGCATGTAAACCATGTACACTGGTGCTGAGCGCATGGTAAGCCTTGATTAAACAGTGCTAAGTGCTTCACATGCACTTACTGGTGGAGTCCTCACAACAGTCCCACAGGTAGGTACTGTTATTTATCCCATCTTACAGATGAGGAAGCTGAGACTCAGAGAAGTTAAATTGCCCGAGGGTACTCAGCTAAATAATTGTAAAGCTGACATTAGAACCCAGGCATAGAGATTTCATTGGCCCTGCTTTTAGACAGGCAAAGAGATGCTAAATTTTTCTTCTAGTCTCAAATGTAGGCACTCAGCTGGTTTGGTCTACCATGTAGCAGAGAGAATCTGAAAGTGATACACGGAACTCCTATGTCAAGTATGACATGGCCTTGACATTGGCATACTTCCTAGGAAGCCTCAAGGGAGGATTTTAGGGAGGTAGCCAGAAGCTGAAGGCAGTATTTTTTTCTTGTTGAGTCTCAAAGAAGAAAACAAAGAAGGCAGCTTCCTTCTCCTGCTCAGTCAAGCAGGGGTGGGGGATGTCTGGCCCTTGGGCCGCATAAGGCCTATGAAATCATTTTGTCTGGCCCTGCCAAGGCATTAGAGGTGAGTTAATTAAATGTTTGACCAGATATAGCAGGCTCATTTTTAAGTTGATAATCCTATATGGCCGCAAATGTTATAAATATCTAAATGGTTCCCCACCCTTGGTCTAGAGCTTTGGGAGCCTGACCCTTCAAGAAGCCAGAGTAAATATGCATCCCTGGGCTGAGACTAAATCTGCTTATCGGAGAATAGACCCTGATTATTTATTGAGAACCCAAATAGAAGACACCAACATGGCATTGCTGCTCCAGCTTCTTCCCCACAGGCTGGAAGGGCAGGGAGAAGGGAAGGAAGGATGGCAGTTGTCTTCCTTTGACCCTACTGATAAATATTGTCACAGCATAGACCTTGGTATTGGCTCAGACCCTGGACAGGACTGGAGAATACAGCTTGTTGACACCTCTGCTCTTTTTATAGGATTAATATTTAAGCTTCTGTGTAAAACCAGTATTTCCTCTCTAAGAATGGGACTGTTTCTCTTGGCCCTTCCAAAACTGTACAATAGCCTTCCTTGGCTAATTTTAGGAGCATTTAATAGCTTAGTTCTCCTCAGAGGATCTTACCCAGACTTGACACCTGTGTTCAGGTAGCAAAGATTTTTCAAATTTAAATTGTGTGGTTTTGTCTGTATTTGGCCCAGTTACGTTCTACTTTAAGGAATGCAGGCATGGGAAATGTTTGACTACTGGGGAAGGAAATTAACAAGATCAGCAAATTAGGCTGGAACTAATAAAATATCAAAAATGCTTTATTTGGCCCCAGGTGGGTAGCTCGGTCGATTAGCACATCATCCTGATACACCAGGGTTGCAGGTTCGATCCCCTGTCAGGGCACATACAAGAATCAATCAATGAATACATAAATAAGTGGAACAACAAATTGTTGTTTCTCTCTCTCTCTCTCTCTCTCTCTCTCTCTCTCTCTCTCTCTCTCTTCTTCCCCTCTCTCTATCTCAAGTAAATAAATTAAAAAACCATTTTTAATACTTTACTTAAACTTATAAAAGACCAGCTATTTAAAAATGCATCCACTTTAGAATATATCTGAACAATCAAGGCAAAACAGGTTATGTTTTTGTTTTTGTTTAACCTGCGTTGCCAGATAAATGTCTTGCATTTTGCCTAATGAAGTCTCAACATGTCCACAGACCCAGGGCGTTGTTCTGACTCTGTTGGGAAAGCCACTGCCCTAGAGGTCACCTGAAGATGCCACTCTCCAAGATGCCTAAAACCTTCAAACTGCCTTTACTCTCATCTCACTGTGTCCCCAAATAGCATTGTATTGTTGAGCACATAAATAAGCAAGCAGAAGTAGGGTAATTGTGTTTATGTTACATAAATTACAAGTTATACAGGAACAAATATGTAGCCTCAGAGTTTCTTGGCACTGGTGATCAATATTTATGGAATTCTATTGCTTTCTAGTTTGCTATATCTATCACGAAGATTGATTCAACTTACTGACCAAAACCAACTCCTAACTAGGCCAGAGAATAGAATGGTACCTATTCATTAACTCAAGGTACTTTTCTAGCTAAAAAGTCCATAAAAGAATGAAAGTTACCTTCTCTAGAAATCTTGTTGGTTACAGGCACATCATTTGAGATTGATAGATATGTGAGTAACGTGGATGTTTGAGACAATGACAAAAATAGTCAAAGCTAATATTTTATACAGAGGCATAGTGCACAAAATTCATGCATGGGTACGATCCCTAGGCCTGGCCAGCGATGAAGGCGAGAGCATCTGGCGTGGAAGGACAGGTCCCAGCTGACCTCTGGGCCCTGGGCAGCACCTGAGCCCCAAGACCCCCATGCACTCCCCTCTACCTGAGTCATGGCGCCCAAGTCTCCATGCAGAGATGTGGTGAGCGGCAGGATGCCACGGCCAGGGTGCAGCATGGGTCTGTGGACCACCCAGCGGTGCTACACAGAAACCAGGCGGGCAGTGCACTCTCTCCCAGCTGGCCTCACAGACCAGCTTCTGCGGAAACAAACGGGGAGCCTGCCCAGCCCCTGCAGTCCTGGCAGCTGCAGCTCGGCTTACCCAGAAGAGGCCAAGCAGGTATGAGGCAGGTTCCTCATGGGCACCCACCACCTGAGGCTTCCGGGGTGCATGAGTCCTGGCGTTCCGGGGAAGGGTAGCAGGGGGAGTGAGAGCAAGCTCAGCAGATCCTGCATTCTCATCGTACCTCCATCCCCGTCAACCCCATCATCCCTGCCCCCAGGTAGCCAGCGAGAGATCACAGCCCCCCACCCAGGCACTGCAGGAAGTTGGTCGCTGCCACCCACCCCCAGTTCCCCATCCCAGCCTGGGGCCCAGCCCTGATCAGGTGATCAGGGCCTGCTGGCCACTGGTCACTGTCTTCAGGGCCATTGATTGGGCCTGGGCCCCCCAGCGAACCCCCTCAGCACCTGGGAGCCAGGGGGTGGCCCCGCCACGATCGCTGGTTACATCTGCATCTGTGGGGTGATTGGCAGGGCAATCGGGCTGTGCACCTGCCTTGGCTTGCTGCTGACCACTCACCAGCTCCACCATCCTGCCATGGTCCTGCTCTCATCAGGGCCCATCGGAGCCAGCAGCACCTCCAATGCCACCCGCTGCTAGCCCCGCAGCGCCAATGCCCACCATGTTCAGCTCACCCCCTGGTGGTCAGCACACATCATAGCAAGTGGTTGAACTCTCAGTCGAACAATTTGCATATTAGGATTTTATGTAAGGTGGTTTGAAGATAGGATTACCTAGGGGTTGTCTGTGTTCTCAACTTCAAGATACAAATAAATTATTTCTATAATTCGATGTCTCAACTACAAATCTGTATTCCCAGGTCTTTCTTATCCCAAATTAGTCTATAAGCAGTTAAAAGGTTTTACCTATTCTCACATTTAATGAAAATTTTATATCCCAAACACTGTAGAACTAACCTAGTCTTAGAATGATAGTGAAAGAATTAAAGCCAAGAAATTATGCTGTAATAGACTCCTAATAACATACTTTCTTTTCTGGTGAGAGATATCAACTAGATCATTTCAGTCAACAGTGCTTGAGAAAGTCTCAGATCACTTTAAAGACCAGCTAATACTTAAGTGCCAGATGCTTATTGATTATAGACCAACCCTATAGCAGAGCAGGTGCTAGTATTACCCTTATTCTACAAAGAAACTAAGTCTCAGGTTAAAAGACTTGTCCAAAGTGCCATGGAGTTTAAGTGTCCAAGTTAGGATTCGATCCTCCTCTGAGCGACCCAAAGTCTGAACTCTTCCCCATTAGGATCTTAGCCATCTTTGGGGCATCCTGTCACTTGTCATCCAGACAGGCATGCGTCTGTCTTTTCTCAAATTCTGCCTTTTCTGTGATGTTTCCTCATTATTATTGTTGTTGCTGCTGCTGTTTTCATGAATGAGAAGGAAATAATTCTATTTTTACTGTTTAAAGTATTACAAATAGTAGTACATATGTTTCCTTTTTTTCCCCCTTTGCCTCTCCCCGGCTTTCCCAACCCCCCAGCACATGCCTTCACCTACCCCACCCCTCACCCCAGTGTCTTGTGTCCTATGGTTATGCTTTTATGCGTGCATACAAGTCCTTCGGTTGGGAAATCTCCAGCAGCTTGAGATGAGGACCTCTCCCAGTCAGGCCTGATTTCTAGTCTTGCCTGGTTGACTCTACCATGCAGAGGAAGGCAGTGTGTCCAAGAGTTGCCATGAAACTAACATCAGCAGTAATTTAGGTTCCATGGTGTTTTAAATAGGTAACCAAGACATATGGCAAATGGTTGGAGAGACGTTTTTAACCTGACTAAACTCTAAGTACTCTATTAGTGATTCAATTTACCTTTGACTTAAGAGTCGTTAGCATGAGTGAAGACACAGTTTGTACCCAGACCTGCCTGTTTCATAGGGGAGAGTGGAATTAGGAGAAAAGCCAGAGTCACGGCCTTTCCACGAAACACTCTTTCTGCCTCTCAGAATTCTGGGTATCTCCCGTCACTCACATCTTCCAGAGATCCCTAGGGTGGAAGAGGTGAGAATGATCAAGAAATATCCCTAAGGGCTTCTATGCCAAATTATGTGTATTATGCAAACACACATATATGGTGACCGGCCAGTGTGACTCAGTGGTTGAGTGTAACCTATGAATCAGGAGGTCACTGTTCAATTCCCAGTCAGGGCACATGCCCAGGTTATAGGTTCAAACCCCATTGGGGGTATGCAGAAGGCAACCAATCAATGATTCTGTCGATGTTTCTATCTCTCTCCCTCTCCCTTCCTCTTTTTGAAATCAACAAAAACATATTTTTTAAAAATGAGAGAAATAAATGCACAGGTAGGGAAAGCACAGTTTCTCATTCTCTGGGGGCCTTGGACAAAGCCTTAGGTTCTATGAGCATGTTTTCCTCCTTCGTAAATGAACGCATTGGACTCCATGACCTCCAGAGCCTTGCTGTGATGGTATTCATTCTCTCCCACTGCAGGCAATGTTGGGACGTAGCAACGGGGAATCTTCCAGGAAGAAGGATGAAGAAGAAGTCCAGAGCAGGCACCGGTTAATCCCCTTGGGCAGGAAAATCTACGAGTTCTACAATGCCCCCATCGTGAAGTTCTGGTTCTACACTGTAAGTATCTTGCCTTTTCTTCTTCCTAATGCACGGCCACAAGGGGCCAACGTCAATTTCTCACGCACCTGGGTGGTGTCCTCTGGGAGTCATAATATGAAGACCACACAGGCATAAGCAAAAGCTCTAGGGCGACCTTGCTTTTTCCAATCGCTTAGAAAGATTTGTGGAGTCTGTGAGCCAGCTTCCATAGCATCTATGTTTCTGCTCCTCACAGAAAATAAAGGAAATGGTAAAAGCGAGAACTTACAGAAATAGAGGTGAGATGAGTATGAATCTAGTCTAGCAGGAAAATAGATGTCACTTTTTAAAATGCTTTCCTCTTCTAGATGGACGAGCTCTGGATTAGAGTTCCTGGTTGCGTATTTTTTGTTTGTTTTTTATTGGTGAGAGAGAGAGAGAGAAACGTTGATTTTTATTGTTCCACTTATTTATACATGCAGTAGTTGATTTTTGTCTGTGCCCTGACCAAGGATCGAACCTGCAACCTTGGCATATCAGGACAACTCTCTAACCAACTGAGCTACCAGGCCAGGGCTTCAGAGTTGCCTGTTTTAGATGCCAGTGCTGGTGGGTTTGGGGGACGTTGGTGGGTAGGGGCTGAGCAGAGTGTTACGAGTATCACCACTAAAGATGAGTAGGTGTGTCATCACTCCCCACCTGGCAGTGTGATCGAACAACCTTTCTTTCTCTGTCCCAGTTAACACTGCTAAAGCAAACTGCTAAAGCAAACTGCAGTCATGACAAATACTACTCAATGAGCACACCTTGCAGACATTTTCTGCCCATAAGATGAAAGACTGTCCCTGAAATAGATTCCTGATGTGGTAGAAATGGCTTGACTGTTGGGTTTCTACTTCTACTTTTCAACAATATTTTAAGTTTAAGGTGAGCTGTGGCCCAGGTCATGTCTGCTTCTCTCCGGCCACCGTGGAGCTGTGCCAGGTGAAGGAGAGTACGTCTGTATTTTTGGCCTTTCTCACAACCAGCTTCTTACCAGTCCCTGAGTCAGCAACAGGATAACCCGAGCCTGAGGCCACAGTGACTCAAATGACCAGCTGGGGTGCTTTTCGTGCGGTCCTGTATGCTAGCACTACATGCTGGCTTTAAACGGGGCTTTCTCAGCACTGAGGACATTTGAGGCAGAGTAATTCTGCGTTAAGGAGGTCTGTCCTGTGCATTGTAGCAGCACGTTGGTCTTTGTACACCCCGATTATGCATTGTCCCCACACACTGCCAGATGTCCCCTTGTGGGGTAAAATCACCACCAGTTGAAAACCCCTCCTTTAATGTACAGTCTTAAGAGAGGATGGGATATTATCAAAATATAAAGATTGGACTTTGTTTAGTGAAGTAAAATTTAAATTTATTGTGTGTTTTTTTAATTTTCTCTTAAAAATAATAACGAAGGCATGGAAAGCTTATTTCTATGCACGTGTATATACAGATGTTTGTTATTTTTACTTTGCAGAAAACAATTTAGTAGTGACAAGCATGGACTTTGGAGTCAGCCAACCTAAGTAAAAATCCTCTCTTAGTAAAGAAACTTGTGACTTCAAGCAAGTTCCTTTAGTACTCTGTCCCCAGCTTTCTTAAGGTTGGGGGTAACCACAAAGCCTCCTGCGGGAGGTGTAGTAAAGACTGGATGTGTTAAAACGTGAAAAGCACTGAGAACAGTGCCTGAGAGCACCTTGTTCTCCTGGGCTAGTTCCACTGAGGAGCAAGAGTTAGTTAGTGCTTCATTCATCTGTCCATTCAACAATAAAATATTTTTATTAAATACCTACTATGAGGCACTGTTCTAGGTGTTCATATGCACTTTCCCGAATCTAATAGTTTCATCAAGGTAATATTTTCACTGCATTTTGCTCAGGTCTGTCCTTCCTCTTATTTACTAGTAGAGCTGCCCTGGTGTCTTGCCTAAATTAGGGTTTGGCAAGCTGGAACCCACAGCCCCAATCCAGCTGCTCTCTGTTATTGTGGCCTGCAAGCTAAGAATGGCTTTACATTCTTAAACACTTGAAACAAAATCAAAGGAAGAATACTCTGTGACACATAAAAATTATATAAAATTTACATTGCGGTGTCCTTAAATAAAGTTTTATTAGAACACAGTCAATTCACTCATTCACCTACCTACACCCTGGCTGCTTTTATGCTATGAGTGGATTACTTGCTTTAGAGCCCATCAGGTCAGCAAAGCCTTAAAAATGAACTATCTGGCCCTTTACAAAACATTTGAAGGTCCCTGACTGAGAGCAGAAACCAAGCACAAGGTGTGTCCCACTCTGAGGACCTTGAGTGTGTAGAAGAGGATACTTTTGGGATTAAGTCTGGGAAACACTCTCACAGAAGTGCCCATCACTTTATGAATAGCACTCACTACTCTGGTCTTTCCAAGGCATTTCTCTTTTTTTTTTCTTGATCTGTGTTCGGTATTCATTTTATTTTCTTGATTACTCCAGTCCCCATTTTTTTTTATCTGAGAATAAGAAGGTTTTTAAATCACAAATGCCCTGGCCATTGATTCTCAGCCTTGACTAACTATTCATGAAATTCTGACGGCATTGGTCTGAGGCACAGCCTGGGCACCACGATATGTCAGAGCTCCAAGGCAGTCACAATGAGCAGCCAGAACTGGCAATCATCACCCCAGACGAAGGGTTGTTTTTAGCCCAGTGCTCCCAAGTCTTCCATAATGATTACAGATTTGTTGGAAATGCAAATCTGGGACCCCATCACAGACCCACTTAATTAAGTGTCCATGGAGAGGAGCTGTGGAGCTGTGTATGTAACAAGCTTTCCAGGTGAGTCTGGTGGTTCAGGAAACGGGATGCATTGCTTTCCTTGCTTCATAGGTGGCTGGCAGGGAAGCCACTTCTCTGAGGAGTGGAGGCGTGCATCTGCTCCTTCTGCATGGCTGGCTGGATCAGCCTCAGGAAACCCATCAGACTGGATACTCCAGTCATGTTCGATTGTGTTCACACAATTTTCAGAAATCCATATTTATGTATTGACAAATCTCCACCTCAAGGAATAAATGGAGATGGGGAGTGCCAACCTTTTAAATCTCCAGGGATCCTTCACCATAAAAGTCATCTTCAGGTCAAACCATGCCGTGTGCTTTTGGTGTGTTCTCTTCTGTAAGAGTGTTTCCCATACTTAATCCCAAAAGTATCCCCTCAGAGTGGGACACACCTTGTTTGCGTATAACCTCACTTCTATGTCTTAGCGAGTTTCTGGAGGAGCAGGTTGGGGCCCCTTCTGCTCCAAGAGGAAAGGAGGGAGGAACTCAACTAGCTTGCAGGCCATGTCTGTGATCAGAGCTGGCTTCAAGTGCCCAGCTAGAGAGGATGCCAACTCAAGGTGTGACATGGCCCCAGGTCAGAGGGCAAGGCATGTGCCCTGGTCAGCAGGGAAGGACTCCTTGCTATAAAAACGCCATTTGACCCCTCCACTCTCTAGGAGCAGTAGGAAAAGGAGGCAAGGAATGGCACAGCCCCACCAGGGATCCACAGGCAGCTGCAGCAGGCTTTGGCACTTGCATTTCATGGTTTAGGAGTCATACATCTTGGTTAATGGAAATTTCCTAAAAAGGTTATATAAGCATACAAATTCTTATAGGATCCCCAATGGCTTAACTAAGAATCATAAGGCTATATTCCTTTTCAAAGCTTTGACATTCTACATAGAGCTTGAGAAAACTCACAGAATATGTGTGTGAGTGCACAAACACACACACACACACACACACACACACACACACACACCATTAAAGTATGTCATGTTGAGGTCTGCAGCTGGCTCCGTGAATTTCGGCAAGTTCTAAGATAGGTTGTTTCCAGCACAGCAGCTGCTCCTCAGTTGGGCTGTTTAAACACGTTTAAAGCTCTACTTCTGGATGTTAGCTATCATTGACTGTGTCAGGAAGTAAATGCATATCCCTTCTCACAAACACCCCAAACTTTTCAAAAGCTTTGTAAAGTCAGGAGCAATCATCTCCATTTCCCAGAATGGAGGTCCAAGCAGGTGAAGTGAAATCACAAAATGATGCAGCCAGCAAGTACTTGAGATAGGATTGAAATCCAAGTTTTTCTGACTTCTATGTCTACATTCCTTTCGCCAAACACTATTCCTTCCACCAAATACGCTAGGCCTGTGTTTGAGCACAGAGGCAGGTGGGAGGAGTTGCACACACACACCTTATTTATTGTGCTTGGCTTTATTGTGATCCCCACTTTATTACAGTGACCTGGAACTGAACTGCAAGATCTCTGGTTGTTTGCCTGTACTTAAGTACTAAAATGCAGAGGTCCTGAAAGAACTTGTGTGTCACTGGGCCTACATGTGACAAGAGAAGATAATGCTTTGCAATGTTTTGCAACGAATTGGATAAAATGATAAAAACCAGGGCAGTTAACAAGATTCATTTCATCTAGAAGTAATAGAACATGATCCAACAAGAGAAGGAATCAACAAGAAAGGGAGAAGGATTGCAGGTCAGGAGGCTGAGAGTACATTTTAGAGTTTAACCATCGAAATCCTTTTTTTGCCACTTTTAAAATGCCATATGCACAGGAAGTAGAGTGTGTAATGGTAACAGCAACCACGTGAACCAAATGCCATTTTAAACATATATTTTATTGATTTTTTACAGAGAGGAAGGGAGAGGGATAGAAAGTCAGAAACATCGATGAGAGAAACATCGATCAGCTGCCTCTTGCACACCCCCTACTGGGAATGTACTCCCAGCCAAGGTACAAGCCCTTGACCGGAATCGAACCTGGGACCTTTCAGTCTACAGGCAGACGCTCTATCCACTGAGCCAAAAACAGCATCCCACACGATTTCAGGTCCATAGACTCTTTTCAGGCAAGGCGTTCATGATGTGCTAATGATCCTGAGGGAGTGGGGGAGGGACTGACACATGGGTTAAAATGACAGTTCCTGAGGGGGTGGGTATACAGGAACAAACCTCCCAGGTGGAGAATGAGCCCTGTGCACCCTCCAGCATCTCCAAAACTGCTCTCCTGCTTCCGCATGTGATCTCACTGAACCCCAGCCTAAATGCCTACTCTTCAAGAGATGAGAAATTACATGGCTGTTTATAAATGCTTCAATATAGTAGGATCTCCAAAAATACCTTTGGCTCATATTAAGAATCTATGCATTTACAGAAGGAAGAAATAGGAAGGAAGGAAGGAAGGAAGGAAGGAAGGAAGGAAGGAAGGAAGGAAGGAAGGAAGGAAGGAAGAAGGAGGAGGAGGAGGAGGGAGGGAGGGAGGGAGAAAAGAAAAAAGAAAAAAGCCCATTAGTAGAGAAAGCAGCATTTCTCTAGCTCTATAGGCTGCCAATTTCTCCTTGTATTTCCCAGCCTCTTTCTCCACCCTCCAAGCTGCCCCCAGAGCTGCAGAGTCAGGCTGTATCTCCAGAGCCTCAAGGCCTCAGTCCTTTGCCCACATTGTGTCTCATTTGCTATGCAGGCTCCAAAGAGTACAGAACATTTGAATAAACTCACTCTTCCTACCCACAGCCTCTCGGGCCCCTGAAGCCAGCAGGTGCCTTTCTCAGCCTAGAAAAGGTTTAACTTACATGCCATTTCTCGTAGGTGAGTGTTTCCTCCTAGGCTCCCCACCCCTGTGCAAGAACTCACAAGCCCTCCTACATTCCGGCCATCTAGACAATAACTGAATCCACCAGGGACATCACCAAACCTGAACCCCAAGGCTTCCAGAAACACCCAGTGAGCGAGCCAGCCAATCCCAACAGAGCTCAGCCACTGAGGCCAGCACCCCATGAGCTAGCTCACTCCAAGCTACAGTCAGCCACACAGTCGCCATTTCTCTTGAAAACATTGTTTTCTCTTGTTTTCTTTCAAAGAAGCAGAAACCAGGAAGGAATACTCCAATTTGAATAGAGCAGGAAGGTGATGCAATGAGAAACAGGTAAAACCCTGCCAGGGCACTGCCAGGCCAAGCATCATAAGGGAGGAGGAGGGGTGAAAAGAGATGGTATCTCAGAAGAGAATTCAAGTCCGGCTTCTAGATAAAGTCCAGACTATTTTTGTGTTGGCTTGACCGATTTACTTCTTCCTTTCCTTCTTACTGACATTCAATCCACCTGGCACTCATTAGGCAAAGATCCACTGTGCTGCCCTAGTTCAAGCACCTCGGGCTCACGCATGAGTAAGCGCAGCTCTGGTGAGAAGAGGTTCCCTTTTTAGCCAGGGAGACATGAGAGACTGGGCCCTTGCAAAACGAAGTGATGCATTATGACACAGAGACAAAGGTCAGAGTCAAAAGGGAGATTGTATATCAAATTATTGCCAACATTACCATCTTTTAATAGACTTTTGGGGGTTTAGAGCTTTGAAGTTCATGAGTTCCGAGTCCGGCTTGCTGACCTTGTTCTTGCCCTGCCATGAGGTAGCCTTACCCAAGGGCAGGCTCCCGGGTCTTTGCAGCCAGAGCTCGGTATTGTGTTTCCTTACAGCTGGCGTACATCGGATACCTGATGCTCTTCAACTATATCGTGTTAGTGAAGATGGAGCGCTGGCCTTCCACCCAGGAATGGATCGTCATTTCCTACATTTTCACCCTGGGAATAGAAAAGATGAGAGAGGTAACCATTTTCATAAAAAAGAACTGAGGAAAAAGACAGTGGGTGGTTACATCTGGGCAAGGAGGGGAGAGGGGGATGCTCCAGATCCAAGCAAATCCAGAACATGAAAGAAAATGTTCTCTAATGTGGACTTGGCTTCCAGGGCTGCTGACAACCCTGGGGAGGCCTCGCAGTGTGTTTCCAGGGTGCTCACTCCATGAGCCCTCAGGATTAGTTCATTTCCTGCTCACATAGCATCTGCGTAGGAATCCCTCAAGTTGTTTTCAACATTGTTTACAGGTGTGTTTGTTTTTAAATATATTTTATTGATTTCAGAAAGGAAGGGATAGTGAGAGAGAGGCAGAAACATCAACGACGAGAGAAAAACCATTGGTTGGCTGCCTCCTGTCACACTGGGGATTGAGCCTGCAACCAGGCATGTGCCCTGACAAGGAATTGAACCGTGACTACCTGGTTCATAGATCAATGCTCAACCACTGATCCACACTGGCTGGGCTGTTTGCAAGTATTTACTTCTCCCTATAAACATGACTTTTTTAAGTTTTTCCACTTTTTATCTTTTTTTAAAATCTTTAAATCTTTCCACTTTTAAATCCCATTGCAAACCCCTCCCTCTGGGTGTCTCTTTGGACCGTGTCTGCCAATACCTATGATTCTCCAAGGGCATTTTAGCCGTTGTAGGAAATTAATTTGTTCTCTGATTTATTCCTTCTCAATATTTGTTATATTGAATGTCACTGGAATGAATTGAGCATATTTCTCACCCTTCAGGTTGAGAGTGTAGGTCCCTGTCTTTCCCCCCATCCCCGTGGAGTTAGAGGAGCCATCTAACACCACCCCCTCATGACACTGGAAGTCAGCCTCGGAGGCCATCACATTCAGAACTGCACAAATGAATGAACAGTCCACCAGAGGGCTCTGCAGCCCTGCTCAAAGCTTCCCCAAGCTCCCATTCCTAAACCCACAGGGAAGGCAGACTTGTGGGTATGATTCCTCTGCTTTTCTCCCCTGACACTGCACTGCAGGAGAGGCCTTTTCTGGAAGAATGCTCTTGTCAAGTCTACTGCTCCCTCTATCCCAAACATCCTACCCTCTGTACTACACTGAGTGGGGAGATACATTGAGTTCCACGGGAAAAAGGATTCCTGTGAATCCACAAATCCACCATGGTTTTCATTACTAAAATAGGTTAAAAGGCCCTCACTATCTTAGGTCTCAGCTCTAAAATATTCTCCTATAGAGAGGGATGCAGTATTTATTAGACCTCTTCATATATATATTTCAAACCCTTCTCTTGGGTTTCTAAACTGCTTTGGGAATATTTAAACTCTAACCAGCATGCCCCCATCCTGCGAGTTTGGCTGTGGGCACACTACTCCCATTTTATAAGGGACTGGATTTTTTTTTTAAATGCCTTGCCCTCTTGCCTTGCTCTGACCAGTCCATAGAGCCTCTACTTTCCGAGTGGGGTGTGGCTTCCTCTGCACAGCCATGCATTTGCCCTGGTCTGTGTGTGGCTCTCTGAGAACTGAGACCTACTCCTGCTAAGGACTCCGTGTCGCTGTGAAGTGGCAGCTCGCTCCCCTATGATTTGATGCCCAGATGCAAGTCCCTCCCCTGTGATAAGCAGAAACGGGAAAGACTAGAGCAAGGAGGCTGGACTCTCTCCAGGGACGAGACTGGAAGAGGACAGGGAGCAGTCTGTACTCCACAGCCTGTTCTGGAAGAGGCGGCCAAGCAGGCGGGCTGCCAGGAACCTCGGGCTGGATATCCATTTCTCCTGAGGTGGCGTGTAATAGTAGAGGGTTTGGGAGCCGGGTCAGCAGGGGTCAGCTGGGTTCAGCAGGGGTTAGCAGGGCATCAGCGGGGTTCTGCAGAAGAGCCCTTGCTTCTGAGGAAGCTGTGAGGATGGAGGACCTACCACTTCAGTGTCTGGCCCTTTCCTCTTCAGCCTAGGGAGGCAGCTCTCTCATGCCCTCCCCATGGCCCTGAACCCATTCGAGAAATGCTCCACTGCCAAGAGAGCAAAGACCCCACAGGACCTCCTCACAGCACGCAGGCCCGCAAGATCTCAGATGCAAGACCCTGGAAACATGGCCAAGTTTGCAGGCTTCTGAGGAGGGATGCACAAGGCGCCATGGTTTCGCAAGCTGCCCTCCCATTCCCAGAACCACATACTTCTGCGTGTAGTCACCCAAACAAGCCCCGGTAATCCCTTAATAGCAGGGGACTGTTTACAGCGTGCGCTGGTAGACGTTGTCTCACTGGGGTCCATCCCACCACCGTGAGGTCAATGATGGAGCTGTTCTGGCAGCCCCACTTTACTGTCATGGAAAGTAAGACTCAGGGTTTGTTTGGGCTTTTTTTTTCTGTATTCCACAGCTAGAAAGGGGAACTAGGTCTTCAACTTGACTAGTCCCTCTCTAAGCCCACCCATCGTTCTTTCACTCACGCAGTGGGTGCCAAACTGGGATCCTTTTCGGAGCCCCAGGGTCCTGAGAGGTGCCTCTGAGGCAGCTGGAGAAGTGACAGGGGCCGAGGGTGGGGCTTGACTTTCCACTCCAGCTTGGCCTCCAGCCAGTTAGCTTGTCACTTTTTTTTTTTTAATGTTGAGAAGTCACAAGAATATTTTCACTACTTAAAAAGCCATACTATAACCCTAGCCAGTTTGGCTCAGTGGATAGAGCATTGACCTGCAGACTAAAGGATCCCGGGTTCAATTCCAGTCAAGGGCACATGCCAAGGTTGTGGGCTCCATCCCCAGTAGGGGGCATGCAGGAGGCAGCCAATCAATGATTCTCATCACTGATATTTCTCACTCACTCTCACTTCCTCTCTGAAAAATCAATAAAAATATTTTTTCAAGAATAAATAAAAAATGATACTGTAAAGCTTGTGTTGAACACTTTTAGGAAAGTGTGGGCAAAGGGTTAGAGAAACTCTGTGGCCCCGTGCCCCTTGCTTCTTCAAGTGCACAAACAGATTTTTGCCCATGTAGGGTGGAGTGGGGGTGAGAAGCCATCAGGACAACAGCAACTGTGGGAATTCCTGATGGAGGGGGCAGTGGTTCTCAGTCTGCATTCACCAGCTTCCCCTGGGAATTTGTTAGAAATGTGAATCCTCGAGCCCCACACCAGGCAAACTGAAGCAGAAACCCCAGTTGTAGGGCCCAGTCACTTGTGGTCCCCCGGGTAATCCTGATGCACGCTAACGGTTAAGAAGCCCTGGTTTAGGAATGAGGCTAGTATATGGCTCCTGGTATCTTGCCTAGCCTTCCAAGCCCTCATCCTGACTTACAATGACCTTCCTTCCTTATTATTTCAGGCCACAGTAAGCCATAAAGAGGGATAGGCCAATTCAAATACATAGCTGCAGGTTAGAACTGACCCCAGTCTTTTCTCTCTCCTTTGAGAGGTTCTGAGTTAGGAAAAGGGTGGGTCATAAGTCAAAGAGATGGAAGCTCAGGGGTAAACACGAATGATTCCTACAACTAGCCCTATTACATTGCCTCAGTAGGCTGGCTTCCCTGGCTCCTCGTATCCTGGGGCAGGCTGTGATACAGGATGGTAGCAACTCCTGCTATGTATCTGTTCATTTCATAGAGTGTGTGTGAGCAAAAAGGCTCCTCTAGATTTAAGCTAAGTCGGAACCCTACCCAGCAATAAAGGGACTAGAGAATTGCTGTGAGATATCTTTGCAACAATCAGCCCACAAATATTTAGTGATTATTATGTAACAGGCTCTGGGGAACACAGGGTCTACCCTCAGAATTTACAGGAAAGAGATGATGGATGGATAGATAGGTGGTAGATAGATAGATAGATAGATAGATAGATAAACAGATAGACACACATACAGAAGTTAATTTCATATAGTGATAAAATCTTCAAAAGATAGAATAGAGTAACAGAGAGTGACTTGGGGCTATGGAGACCACTGCAGGGAGGGCACTCAAGGAAGGTCGCCTAAGAAGGAAAAACGTGAGCAGAGACCTTGAGGATGAGGATGAGGAGAAGCCAAACATGTAAAAATCTGGGAGAAGGAACAAATGCCAATGGCCCGTGCCTAGAATGGATTTGCCATGCTTAAGAGCAGACTGCCGTGGCTACAGGTTGGGGACTGAGGAGAATATGGTGGGCCATCCAATGAGATCACATCAAGGAGCTTGGATCTTGCTCTATCTGTAATGAAAGCATCAGATGATTGGAGCATTCAGTTATCAAAATTGGCTTTAGTCATTATTGTTCTTGTTTATCTCTCAAGTCTCTCTTTAAATTGAGGTGTAATTTACTTGTAAGAGAATGAACAGCTTGTAAGGGTACAGCTTGATGAGTTTTTACCTATCCATACAACTGTAATCTCTACCTAGAGCATGGCTTAAGTATTTAAAGAGTGTGCTGCTCAGAGAACAGGTTGAGGCAGCACGGGCAACAGTGGCAGCAGAGATGCCAGTTAGAAGGCTGTTTCAGTCATCTGGGAGATGTGCTGGGGCAGTGGAAGGGGTAGGAAGTGGTTGGATTGGGTTGGTTTTAGAAATAGAGGTGATATGACATGTTGATGTAGAGAATTTAGTGTGAAAGAATAAATGAGTCCTCCCAAGTTGGTGGTCTGAGTAACTCAATAGGATGGTGCTGTTTACTTAGGTGGAGGAGGATTTCAGAGGTTTCTGGGGTATAAGAAATGAATAATTTTATAGGGAAAACTCTAATTCGTGTCTTAGAATTGTAAGACAACCCTAAACATAAACTTATTACTTATATGGCCTAAACTCTGCCCAGTTGTACTGCAAGTATTCCAATAGACACAAAAAAAGAAAACAAGCTACAGTTGTCAATTTATAGGCCAAACACTTTCCAACTGGCTGAAAATATAGACCGCAATCCTAACCAGCCCCACTCTCTTTCTTGCCCCTTAGATTCTGATGTCAGAGCCAGGGAAGTTGCTACAGAAAGTGAAGGTATGGCTGCAGGAGTACTGGAATGTCACAGACCTCATAGCCATCCTTCTGTTCTCTGTTGGAATGATCCTTCGTCTCCAAGACCAGCCCTTCAGGAGTGATGGGAGGGTCATCTATTGTGTGAACATTATTTATTGGTACATCCGTCTGTTAGACATCTTCGGCGTGAACAAATACTTGGGCCCATATGTAATGATGATTGGAAAAATGGTAAGTAGAATTCTCTGATTCCATATGATAAGTTCTCAAATGAAGAGTAGTAATAATAAGAAGAGGGAAGTAATTCCTTTGGGCCTGCTGTCAAAGTCTCACTGATATGGTCCTGGGGTGTTTTATTTTTTAATTCCTTTTGCATGTTCTGGAGTTTGACTACATTTATAAACATAACTGGACAATTAGCCATCACTCACACATTTACTTACTGAAAACTGTATGAAGAATATATATTTTGTGCCAAGCACTGGACTAGGATTTGGGTATATAAATTCCATGAGGCCGAAGATAGGAGAAAGAGAAGTGGTTACCATGAAGTGTGAGAATGCTGTAATAGACATGTATATAAAGTACAAGAGGAACATAGAAAAGAGAATGGATGTCAGGGAAAGTTTTAAATGGAGGCTATATTTTTGCTGATCTTGGAGGAGTAAGTCTCTACTGCAAATATTTAACAGATTTCTAAGATTTTTAACATTGCTTTTTTTTTAATGAAGTACTAAAAAAAAATGCCTTTCCCTACGCAAAGAGAAGAAAAACATCGTTTATTTGAATTCAGTTGTTAGGTTGTGCTTAAATTGACCATTAAGTTCTATCACTATATTATGTGCCTTATTGCACTACTGGAAAATGATGTCTGTTAAAAACTAGGTTCCAGAATGATGCCCTACTTATCTTTTTTTTTTTTTAAACGAATTCTAAGTGGCAAACTAATATGCTTCCCTACAATGACTGTGGACTTGGTCCAACTTCTTGGCCACATCAGTTTCCAAAGCTCCGTAAAGACAACCCCCCAGGGAACAGCATTAGTGTGAACCTGAGAGAGCCCAGGTGAACCAGCTTCCTCTCCAAACTCACCAGAGGAAGAATTGGAGCCTGAGTTGTTTTGGTTTTTCTAAGTCAGTTTTTCCATTTTTCTCAGTGTATCCTCTACTTCACCTTTATATCACATATGTGGAAAAGCCAAACCATCCATTCTATAATGCCAAACACCTCTTATTAAAAGAAAAACCTCTTCATTAATAATCTCCACTTCACTTCCATTTATGAGCTATTGAAATCAACAATTGGTCAATAGGTGTTTTTTATCATTCTTACTCAAAATTTAAAATAATAAACATTATTGCTGCTTACCTTTCGGTCAACAAATCAATATTTATTACATGTATGTGTGTGAAACTTAGGAATCTTAAGTAACCAGCTCTTCCTACAAAAGCACTGACAAAATCATGCAAAACAGAGGGAGAACTTGAATCCAAAAGGAAGGGGTTATGAGACCTTGAACAATTCATTTAACCTCTTTGAAACTCAGTTTAATCATTTCTTAAGTAGTTATAATAAAGACAAAGCTTGTAAGGTTGTGATTATTAGAAATTACACATGTTAAATAGCCAACAGTATGTGGCTCATAGTAGGTAGTTGATAAATTGTATGTTATTATATTCATATTATATCTGTTAAAATACAATGAAATGGGGAGAAATTGGAGGTATATAGTTATTCTGCTCTATTCCTAACACTTTTGTACAAAAGCTTGGTGTGTATAACAACTGCATTGTTTAGGGAAAATATTTCAAACCTATTCTAGAGAGGAAAAAACTTAAATTGAACAAGCTTGAATTTAAGACTAATCCCAAAACTGTATTCCAGTTCATTTGGGTATTTTGGATTAGAAGAAAAGGAAAGCATCTTACTCTATTACACTGCCTGTTATAGAATCTTCTTTCTACTTCAGTAATGAATTTGAGGTTGTGGTGAAAATTCCTATGTCTAAAAGCAGAGTCTCAACGTAGAGTCTACAGGAGACATTCAGAAGAGATGATCAGTATACCCTCTACCCAAGTTATATATAAAAATGTGTGAGTGTATGAATTTTCTGGGCAGAGAGGAGAAGCTTCCATGAGATTCTCAAATGGATTCTTAAATGGGCCCAATAAAAGTGAAGGACTATAACAGCTACGAAATTAGGCCAAATTTTCTCAATCTTGACATTATTGATATTTTGGACTCGAATATTCATTGCTCTGGGGGGCTGTCCTGTGCATTATAGGATGTTTAGCAGCATCTTCTACACACTAGATGCCAGTAGTATGTATACACACACACATACACACAAACACACACACACACACACTAAAAGTGTATCTAGATATTGCCATTATGTTCTGGGGATGGGAGGGGCAAAATACCCTCTGCTGAGAACCACTACATTGGATGATTACATAATCTGATTGGTTGTTTTATTCTAATTAATTGTTACCTTATTTTATTTCAATAAATAAAACCTGAAAAGACCCAAACCAGCCAAATGTATTACTTTAAAAAGGTGGAGTGGCATTTAAACATTTTAAATAACTAAAGTCAAACTAAAGCAGCAATATTATTTTAAAATCCACGTCTATCATTTTAATGATGGCATAATTATCCCTTTTTTATTACAATTAAACCTTACTGTAGAATAAGCAAAAGAGACATACTGCATTTTCTCTGCCTTCTAACTTATGAATGATTTCATTTATCAGTCAAGAATAAGTAGAAAATGAGTGTATTTGGGGGCTATGTTCTCCATGGGGTTTTTAGGATAATTAGTTCAATAATTGAGCCACTGATCCAGAAGGTAGGTAAAATGTGCCTATAGAATTTATCAGGGAGCCAGATGGACTGCCAGGCTGGAAGGTTAACAAAATATGCCCAGATGCAATTATACTGAAAGTCCCTCAACATTAGAGAGTTTCTATTCAGTGCTAAACTGCCAAGTAACTGTACCCTGTGGTCTAGGGAGAGACACAGCTGTTAAGATACCTGAATACAATACTGATCAAGTATGATTCCAACTGATCTTTAGATCTAGAATAAAAACAACAGTAATAATAGCTTTCATTTACTGTGTGCCAAACTCCGTGTCAGCCAGGTCATCGTTATAACCTATTTCATCATCATGAAATAGGTTTTAATATCTTCATTAAATAGTAGAATAAGTTGCAATTGGACAAGGGACAAAAGCAGGATTCCAATTCCTGTCTATCTGACTCCACAGACTGCCTTCTTCCAATTCTAATAATAATAATACATTAACATGTATGAAAACTGCCCACATGAAGCATTTCACATATTATCTCATGTAATCCTTACAAAAACAATATGCATTATTATTGTTGTTATTATAAATAAATAAAAAACCCACAAGATTAAGTAAGACTACCTCGCTGTTTTTACTAGCAAAGCCAAGATGAGAAAACTCAGGTAGTCTGGCACCTGAGAACCCGTGCTTAGCCACTAAAGTATATACTCTTCTCTATAAAACACAATCAAAGAGTATTTATAAGAATTAGGTATCTTAATACTGAACCAACTGGACAAATGAGCTTTAAAACATAAGTAACCCGCCCTAGTCCTCACTCATAATGTTCCATTTCTGTACTCCACTCTATTAGATTTTGGTATTTGAATGGAAGCTAAGACTTCTTTGAAATATATGAAATGAAGTGTTTGGGAAGAAGGTCTCTGCTCTCCGATTGTTTTGATCCTTTGGTTAAATATCACAATCAATCTGAATGACAACAGTCCTGAGAAGTTAGACCCGTTTCTGTATTTACTGGCTGAGTTTTCTTGCATCAGACTAGCTCCTAAACCTCATGAGTGCACACCGTCCTCTTTCCACCCCTCTTAGTCAGTCTAAACAAATACAACATGAAAAGCCCATTAGTGTTTCTTCATTGGTAGGACTTCTTTTAAATAAATAATGAGAGAATCTTACAAAATAAAAAAGAGCAAAGATGAGAAGCAGACCCTTGTTTTCTGTAAAATTGTTTTAACACAGCTGGCTTGCTCATTTTAAGAGAGTTCTGAGGCCTCCAGGTTGTGAAAGGAATAACTAATTGACTAGCATATATATATATTTTAAGGAGAGTGAACAAATAAGAATTAATGTCACCTTTTGAGAGACTCTTATTTAGTTTGAAAGTCACATAATACTTGAGAGATGGATTTTGAAGTTGCCTTGAAAGTTGATAAAGGAACATAAAATATATTGAGCCCCCAGTGTCCTAATGCAAACAGGAAGGCTGTAATGTTGTAATTCCGATAACAGGCACCATGGAATGCACTTTTTAAAATAAAATTTTAAAACTAATTTAAAGCCTTTATTATCCTTGATAAGATTATCATCCGTTATCTTCGTGGGTGGGCATCCTTTGAGGAAGTTTGATTATCCAAGAAAAGATAGTCTTTTGTATTAGGAGGTTTGATGCAAGGATAGAAATTTATCTCCAACTGGCTTACGTCCAGGAGGGATAGATAGATTTATAGCCTGGCACGATGTGATGAAACTGGCCTTCAGGGCTCCTGCAGTCAGGCTCTCTCTCTCTCAAATATCTGCTTCATTCACTTTGATCTGACACTCTGAATTAACATCATTACAGAGAGACACAGGCAGTGCCTCTTTCCCAGCTTCAGCTGAAAAATTATCCAAAGAAAGGGTTCTGGTTGGATTCTTGTATCACATGCCTTCCTCCTATGACTGCTGTTGCCAGAGGGTGTGGTACCATGTTTAACCCAGCCTGGCCAAAATGGGTGGGAACTGTTTCTAAAAGAAGGCAATGGGTTCTGACTAGGTAAAATAATAGTTGTTACATCCTAATCTATTTTTGGTGATAATAGGAAAGTAACTTGGCATATAAGAAGCAGATCCCAAATTGTATGTGTCATGAAAACAAACAAAAAAAAGAAAGAGAAACAAGTGATACCATTGTACTTGAATGCAGTCAAAAGAGAATTTTATAAACATGTCAAGATGAAAAACTAACCTTTCAACAGCAGGCACAGGAATGGGCTACCTTATTCTAATGCCTATAACAACACTACTCCTAACTGATAGCATATGCTACAGGAGAAGTACAGGAGGAGTGAGTGGTTCTCTGTAAGACAGGTTTATGGTAGAATACCACGCACTGAGGTGGGGCCACAAGGAGAAGATGGAATATTATGAATATCTGTTGGCCTAGATTTGTTTACAAATGATTATTTTCATGAGCTTCCACCTCTTTATTAGCTTTTCAGAACTTAGGGAATTTACAACATTGCAATAATTCTTCAAATACTTCAACTATCCCAATTCCAATTTTGCTAATAAGGAAGAAACCAAGAAGGAAATTTGCCTCCCATGAGAGCAGAGAAAAAGTTAGTACTAAATTCATATAGATACCCAAGCTTCTATGTTACTTGACTCCTACATTTGATTTTGACTAAGTCCTACAGACAACAATGGGAAAATGAAGGGGTTCCATTGGGCATATACTTGAGGATTTGTTTGTTTTTAATATTTTTTGAGTTGTTTATAACATTCTATGGACATTGGTTTCAATAAACCAAGTGTCCTTTTATCTGGGCACAGCTCTCTATCTAAACATCTCGTATCAGTATTATTGAAAGTGAATCTCCTTCAAAGGTTCCCATCAAGGTCAGAGTCATTGGAACATTCAATCATATGAGTTTTCTTTTGTTTCTCCCTCTGCTTCCCCACCCTTCCAGATGATAGACATGATGTACTTTGTCATCATTATGCTGGTGGTGCTGATGAGTTTTGGGGTTGCCAGGCAAGCCATTCTCTTTCCCAATGAGGAGCCATCATGGAAGTTGGCCAAGAACATCTTCTACATGCCCTATTGGATGATTTATGGGGAAGTGTTTGCGGACCAGATAGACCGTAAGCAAGTTTATGATTCTCATACACCAAAGTCAGGTATTTAACTTCAATCGGGTCGTGTCTTTTCCAAGTTCATTTGTTTGTTCTCAATAAATGGCTCAAGATAGAGGACCAATTCCTAGCTTGTTATCTTGGAGGAAAAATTATAGAAGGTGAATATACAGTTTTAGCAAAGTAATCCTCGGGTGCTTCTTCAGGTATGTCCTTTCTGTGACCCAAATCAACATCTGGTATGCCAAATTTGATCAAGAAATAAGCCATTTAACAAGATTGAAATTCTTTGGGAATTTAAAATCCTAGGGCCATGTGTTGACTATTTCAGTATTAGTAATATATTACATCACTACTCCCCACCCCTACCCCAGCCTGTAAAAAATAAATTCCTTGGGTTTGACTTAAGAACAAATAAACAACTCTCAATTTCACCATCAGAATTCAAGAGTGAGGGCCAACATCTGCATGATGTTTTTCTTGCACTGGAAACTATTCTCTAGCTCCTTTCCCCACTGTCTTAAATTATGTACTTTTGAGACTCAACAGAAGCTAGTATTCATTGCCTGGAAGTATGGAAAATGCCTTAGGTTATAAACTGAGTTGCTTGCTCTAAAGGCTAAACATAAAACAATATCTATATCATGAAGTGATTTAGTGTAGGGAGCGAGCAGCAGCAGGAACCAGGCCCCTGATGTTTCAAGCCCTAATAGATGCTGATTCTCAATAATAAACACTATTCTTATATAGAGTGTGAAGATAGATGTATCCTAGGAGTCTGTTCCAGAATTTTATTTGGACTAAATGTCAGTGCACACCAGGCATTGGGAAGTTGTTTGAGAGGAAAGCATCAGGAAAGAAAAATCTTTCAGTGTGGAGAAGTAGAATCCCAGGAGCAATATTTCTTATTTCCCCTGAGGACTTTAACTCTAGAAATAACATCCCTCCAACATTGTTGAATTAACAAATTTTCAGTCATTTTTTGCTGACAGGCCAGCCATCTGAGCCCTGGACTGTGGACATGGATTAGGGTTACATAACTAGGTAGTAGAGCTTGTTAAGAGCAAGAGCAAACTCTAGTCAGCATCCCTCTTCCACCCCCGCCAGTTTCAGGTAGGGCTGAGACCAGGAAAATAAGGACAAAGCACTAAAGAGTGTGAACCCTGCAGGCCTGGGAAGAGCATGTGTCCACAAGAGACAGGACATACCTCTACATCATTTTTCCTCTTCCGTGGACTTTGAACGAATACTCTTTCCCTCGCAGAATGAGTTTTCTGAGGCAAGAAGGCTAACTGGAACAATACTCATTTCATAAGACTCAGCCAACTCACTGAAGAAGAATTTTGACTCAGTCTCCTAGTTGAAATATCTTTGGTTGACAATGTGCAGCCTTCACCAAGACAGCTTTCCAGAGAAAACGCTTTTAGAATCTTCCTTTCAAATGGTCCCTCGAGGCAAAACACTACTTCAAAAGCCCACCAATGATCATTCTCCTCAGAGACCAAATGTACTATTTCCCTCCCAAGAAATTGCTTTTCCACTTATATTATTTTGCTTTTTCTCATTTTCCTTTGTTCCCCCAAATGAGACTAAGCCCCCTGGGTATTTTGACAATGTAACATTTGGGGATGGGAGCAAAAGGGAGGTACAGGTGTGTTTTATGAATGGGATTCTGTCTGTCCCTCTACAAGTGGCCATTTATTGATGTTGTACTATGAAACCAGCCTAGTGCAACAAACACCACCATCTGGCTGAATAAGAGGATTTATTATTGTTATTTTAAAATAAGGGCTGATTGTAGTTTAGAACTTGAAAACCACCCCGGATACAGAAGAAAGGTGTTTCGTGTGAGTGAAGTATGAAAATAGATTTCCCACATTGTTAATTAGACCTCTGGTGTTCTGTGTGTGTGAGGATAAATTTCTACCCCAAATCCCAATATGTAATCGACCCAGCCTTGAATGCAATCTTCAGGACACGCTTCCCCTAATCACTTCCTTCTTGATGTTCTGAAGGAACTGTTCTAAGCCACTGTTCTAAGCTAAATCAGCCAGTTTTCTATCTAGAGTGCTAAAGAGTATTTGTCCTTTCTCAAATGGGTATAGAAAGATTCCGCCAAATCTGTCATCACATTTGGCCAAGGTCTTTGAATATCTCTGTCCTCTAAATTATTTGATTTTCATGCTATGGCACTGGGTGGGCCCAAAGGGGGTTGGGTGACTGCCCCACCTGGTCATGCAGAACTTCCTGGGAGACCCAAGTACCAAGCTATTTGAGAAAGGTACACGTCATTTATGCTGCCCTGTAGTGTCTTGCCTCTTTTCTGTGCCATGTCTAGGTTGGTTTGTGAAGCATGTGTTCAGGCTGATCGGATCTCATGCCCACCTGGACCCACAGCTCTGCCCAGGATCTACCAATTCCATGCTGCCTTGTGCCCTGTGTAGGCCTCTCCAAGTGCTGCTCATTCACATACACCCCAGGGCAACTCATTTCTAACATAATGCACGTGCTCTATATATAACTTTTTGCTTATAACTGCAAAATTGCTGAACCCATTTCATGTTGGGGAAATAATTGGGATGAATATATATATATATATATAGATATATAATGGGGCCCTATGATTGGGTTACTAACCTCCATATTATACCTCAGAAGGGAGAACAGCTTTAATGCCCTCACTTCTGGGAGCAATGATCCTGAACAACAGATTTTCTATGTACATTTCCTTTTTGTAGTTTGCCCTAAACCCAGAGACTATTTAGTAAAGCCAAAAAAGCTAGAATAAAACTTATAATGTTACTTTCCAAATGTATTTATAGACTAGAAGAAAAATAATAAAAAATGGAGTAACTGTAAACTCACAAAATTACATAGGTGCTTTTACCTCTAGACCAGGTTGAGTTAACACAAATGATAATCTGGCTTTAATCTCAATAATTAGTAGAGGCTAAAATATTTGCTTTGGTGGGATCAGAAGTGAGTGAAAATATATGACTGGATGCAGCAGATGATGAAACTGAGGAAGGGACAGCAATGGACAGCTCTGTCTGGACACTTTGACCAACACCTTGACTAACTGATGGGACTAGAACTTTCTATTGTTAATTTGTTTGTTTTTACTTTGTTTTTATTTGTTTTTCCCCAAATAGCTCAAAATTATATCAGGTGTTTGTTATATAAAATACTAACTCCCTAAGACCCAACCGAGGGGCCACCATGAGGTCACTTAGGCTGCAGGTTGCTAAATGCTTCGCTACCAAATGATGACATTCTTTTGGGCATCTCATTAAGGTGACCCATGTTGCATGGCTTCTGAGAGCTGATCAGGATCCCACTGGAGCCCAAGTGGGGTAAAAGCCACTTAGAGAAAAGGTGCAGCAAAATAAATTTCCAGCATATGTATGCCAAGGCCAGGGCAACGCTAGTGGGCCTCTTGCCAGCGGAGAAATCTGGTTCTGTTTTGGTGTGTGAGGTTCTTGGAAGTTCACCTTTGTTGGCAGATTCCTCCCACCTCTGAATGAGTGAAATGACTCTTTATTTACAGGGCATCCTTGTGTTGTCTGTTATACTCACAGATTCCCTAGGCCATACCAGGACAGGGGGAAAATGAGTCATGCTTTTGAATTCATTAAACCAGGCTCTAAATTTAGTCCTTCTTTCTGCTTCTCTGAGTATTTTTACAAGTTTGGGTAGTAATGTGAAAGCACTACTTTCTACCATGACAACTTAATATTATTTAGCTGTTTCTACTCACCTGAATAAACTAGCCAATCTACTTAATTCATAGGTCAATTTTATTTTCCCTTATTGCCTAGGGCTTTTCCATCTGAAATTAATAGGTAATCTGGAATAAGAGGGGGTTCTTTTGTTGTTTTTGGTTTGGATTTGCTCTACTTAATTAATGTAAAAATTTTCTATTCAAAAAATCCTCACTCTTTTGAACCCCTGTTGTCTCTGTGATGTTGACTTGATTTGAAGTGCTGTTTTTATCAGAAAACAAAGAGCATGAGTGAGCATGGAAAGCTAAAACCCTCTCCTGCATTACTTTTCTGCCTCAAATTATTTGTTCCTCTCTTCAGGTGCAGAAATTAGAATAACTCAAGGCCAGTCTCTAAAATATGTCTGCATATGGTGAAACTTAGAACATCATGAAAAGAGAAGATGGATATTGTTGTGCATTTCAATTGTTAGACTCCAGTTCTGGGGACTTGGGCTCTGCATCTGTTTGGTATTCTGGATTGACCTCTAAACGATGCAGAGCAAACTAATGCCCAACAGCTATTGCATGGGGAGTGTTGCCTGGCCAAAGAAAGTATTTTGGAAAAGAAACGCTTGAGAGACAGTGCCAACTTTTGGGAGATGGGGAATTGTTTTGCTGGGTTTTGTTTTCACAAATTGCTAAGGAAGCCAGCCAGTATGAGCCACCACCCCCATCTTCTGTCCCTGAAAGTCAGCTTACATTCTCAGGAATACCTACCTGACTTGTTTACAATGCACATTGAGGCTTAGTTGGTTTACAAACAGCAGCACTATCAGCAGACAAGCCCTTATGATGATTCAGTATGCAATGTGATCAACATTTGTTCCACTGTCATAATATTCACTTAGCCTTTGCTCCCAGGTTGGCCTTCATTTTTAATTGGTCCATTCTTCATTCACTATATATTTTTCTATTAATGAGCTGGACGTTGAGGTATAGAGATGCACATGACAGATAAACTGTCTATAAGGAGCTTACAGTCCAGGAGAGTCAAACTGATGTTGACAGGATTATGTGGAGATGGAGCTCAAAAAAATAGTCAGTTCTTCTGGAGTGAGAGTAGTAGCCCAATAGATGTAACCTTGCAAAGAATGAGAAGGTTGAACTGAGCCCTAAAATATGAGCAGATGTTTGCTAGGCAAAAAGGAGCAGAGGAGTGAGAGGGAGAAGAACAGCATTCCACACTAAGAGGGAGCATGGAAAGTTGAAGGCAGGGCAGGTAACTTAATATGGCTGATTGTAAGATGAAGGCAGAAGACAGGAAGCAGGACAGATGGGTCTGAAGAGAGAGACAGAAGTATAGATCTTGGAGGACTGATAGTCCGCGCTTGGATAATACCATGATCTGATATATGTTTTAGTCAGAGCTATTAAGCAACACCATAAAGGGTCCATAAAAGGAGTTAAGATGGGAGGTAAGAGGACATTTGCTAATACAATAGCAGTTGTGGCAGAGAAGAGACTTTAGGAAGGTAAAATCATAAGGACCTGGATGGGAGTCAGATGGTGCAGACAGAGGTAGAGGGAGAAGTGGATGAGGATTTAAGATAAAGGAGTTGAAGGTCACTCCAAAGTTTCTGGCTTGGTCTAAAACCAGCCTGTCAAACTCAAAGGCTAACATGGGCCAAATAAATAAGGTTTAAGTTTATGTGGGCCACAAAAAAAAACAAAAGCTTCAATTTCATAGAGACATGCTGAATACAAAGGGCTGAAAAAAATAAGTAATGGTTAACATAAAATAATAGAACATTTTAATAAAAATTAATATTTTTCTTGAACATTAACTTACCAGACACTGAATAACTGCACAAAATTAATAAGCATAACACAAATAAACCTATTTTTCTTGTTCTCCAAAAGCAAAATGTTTCCAAACAGGTCAGTCCAAGACTAATGACATGGCAATCCACTGCTAGTGTTAGTGGAGAAAAATGGTGTGCCCGCACATAAGGCATGTAAAGGAAGTGAATGCAACATGATTACAGTAATCAGTCATTAGTGAATGTTGTGGTTCGTTATTAATGATTATGTATAACAGGATATTTAAAAAATTAAGTTATGAAATTTTTATTAAAACATTTTTTACATACTATTATATTGGCTGGACTGCAAAAATATTCATTGTGGGCCACATGTGGAGCTTGGGCTGCGAGTTTGATCTAACAGATGATATCATTTACTGATATGAAGAACTTGGGAAGAAAAAGGATGGTAGACAGGGGGGTTGATCAGTTGGGATTGTACTGAGTTTGAGATTCCCATGGGAATTCCCAAAAAACCATGAAGAAAGCTATTTTATACACTGAGTGGCCAGATTATTATGATTTCTGAACGCATAATAATCTGGCCACTCAGTGTGTGTGTGTGTGTGTGTGTGTGTGTGTGTGTGTGTACACACTAGTGGCCTGGTACACAAAACTGGTGCTGGGGTGGGGGTTGCAGCCTGAGGTCCCCTAGTCCAGCACCAAGATGGTGAGTGCACCTTGGGAACCTCGTCAAGCCCTGCCAGGCGGAAGGCATGGCCTGAGGTCCCCTAGTCTGATGCCAGGGTGGGGGGCGTGGCCTGAGGTCCCCTGTCAAGCCCTATGGAGGCGGACGAGGGCATAGCTTCAGGACCCTGCTGATTGCTTGTTAAGGCTCCTTATGGGAACTTGGCTTCAGCTGTGGGTGCAGCCATCTTTTTGATAGAGTGATGGTCAATTAGCATATTCCCTCTTTATTATATAGTATATTAGAGGCCCAGTGCAATGAATTCGTGCATGGGTGGGGTCCAGCCAAGGGGACATGGGTGGTTAGCCAGCCTGCCTGCTGGTCAAACTCCTGGCTGAGGAGACAATTTGCAAATTAGCCTTTTATTTTATAGGATATACACTGAGTTCAGAGATCATAATAATCTGGCCACTCAGTGTATATCAAACTCTGGAGCTAAGTAGAAAGAGATAGACTAGACATAGAGATTTGGAAGTCAAGAACAAAACTATCTGTTAAAGCTATGAAAGAGAGTAAGCTTGCCAGGAGAGAGAAGTAGAGAGTAAAGAGAAGTCCAGAGTAGAATGCTAAGAATGGAGGAATCAGTAGTATCAAATGCAAGATAAGAGTTCAATTGGGTGAATGTTTAAAGTGTCCATTCAATGAGACCTTTAGAATGTCACAAGTAATTTTGGCTAAAGAATAATCATTTCAATGGTGAAAGAAAAAGCCAATTACAGTGATTTAAAGAGTAGATGAGCATCAAGGCAAAGCATTTACTAGGGAAGAGGGAGAGAAGTATTATATGTGTATGGGGCAGGGGATATCAGTGAAGTGGAGCTTTGGGAAGAAGAGTACAGTACTACCTCATTATCCCTGGGGGATATTTCCCAAAATCTCTAGTGAATGCCTAAAACCACAAATAGTACTGAATCCTTATATATACTATGTTTTTACCTATACATACATACCTAGGATAAAGTTTAATTTATAAATTAGGAACAGTGGAGGAATCAAGATGGCGGCATAGGTGGAACACCTATCTTGCCATCATACTCAACAATTTTAATACTACAACTTAACGAAAGAACAAACACCTTCCAGAATCACCAAAAAGCTGGCCGAGTGAAAATTCCACAAATAAAAGCGAAGATAAGACACTGTGACTCGGAGGAGCGGCAGCGAACAGCGTTGAAAGATTCGCGCGGAGAGAGGTTTGGAGAGCGCGCCGCGGAGAGGGCGGGCGGATGAAAACCGGCCAGTTTTCTCGAACGGGGGAAACAAAGACGTCCCACTGGACTGAATCTCCAGCTCTGGGCGAAGTCCAGGGAACCCACTATCATACAGGGTGAAAACTGGACAGTGGGAGGGCACGCCGAAGCGCGGGCGCTGCAGGGGCCTCCCGGCTTGTGGAGAAGGCAGCTTGCGCGAACAGCTCGGCTGCGTGACGGCGCAGAGAGCGCTCTGGGACTTGCTTTCTCATTTGGAAAACCGTCAGTCTGCTTTGTTTACGAGCCTGGGTGAGACATTGAGAGTGTAAATTCATTTGGGGAGAGTCTGAATTCCCCGGCAGCCGGTGGAGCTCCACAGCGTTTCTCTCTCAGAGGTGCTGGCAGGCATTGCCCCCGGCACAAAGTCCCTGGGGCCGCACAGGGCGGAGCTAACGCTGTCTGCTTGGCCCGGAGACTCCGCCCATCCAACCTGAGCACAGCTGAGCTTCACAGACAATTGGCCTGGAGGTCAACCCTCCAAGTGCTAACAACAATTAACTGAGCTTAACTTCAGCAACACTGTGCAACCCATATCCACCACAGGTAACCGGGGAGGCTGAGCCACTGTCCCTAGTAGTGGGACACACAAAGCTACCACACAAAGCTAATTGACCAACTCAGGGAAGCAGCCACCATGCAGAGACATGGAAAGAAATCAGATGTGAAAGAAATGGAGGAAAAAAAACGACTGGACGTGGAATTCAAAATCACGGTTATAGGGTTCTTCAAGAGGCTCCAACAAAAGGTCGAGGCCTATAAGGAAATAAGCAAGACCTACAAGGAAATGAACGAGACCTGCAAGGAAATGATCAAGACCAACGTGGAAATCAATGAGTCCTACAAGGAAATGAACAAGACCCTCAAGGATATGAACGAGACCTGCAAGGAAATGATCAAGACCAACGTGGAAATGAAGGAGACTCTCAAGGATATAAAGGAGACTCTCAAGGATATGAAAAAGGACCAACCAGAAATTAAGCATACACTGACTGAAATAAAAAATATTATACAAAGGCCTAAAAGTGCTCTGGAGCACCCCAAGAACCAAGTTAAAGATTTGAAATACAAAGAGGGAAAATCCACTCAGCTAAAAAAGCAAGTAACCAAAAGAATCCAAAAAATTGAAGATAGTGTAAGGGGCCTCTGGGACAACCTCAAGCATACCAACATCAGAATTATAGGGGTGCCAGAAAAAGAGAGAGAGCAAGACAATGAAAACCTATTTGAAGAAATAGTGACCGAAAACTTCCCACACCTGGTGAAAGAAATTGACTTAGGAGTCCAAGAAGCGCACCAAACCCCAATATATAGGAACCCTAAGAGGACCACACCAGGGCACATCATAATTAAAATGCCAAGAGCAAAAGACAAAGAGAGAATATTAAAAGCAGCAAGAGAGAACCAGTTGGTTACCTATAAGGGAGCACCCATACGATTGTCAGTGGATTTCTCAACAGAAACGATGCAGGCCAGACGGGAGTGGCAAGAAATGTTCAAAGTGATGAATAGCAAGAATCTACAACCAAGATTACGCTATCCAGCAAAGCTATCATTCAGAATTGAAGGCCAGATAAAGTGCTTCGCAGATAAGAAAAAGCTAAAGGAGTTCATCACCACCAAACCGATATTATGTGAAATGCTGAAAGATATTCTTTAAGAAGAGGAAGAAGAAAAAGATAAAAGTGTAAACTAGGAACAACAAATACACATCTACCAACAAATGAATCTAAAAATCAAGTGAATTAATAAGCTGATGAACGGGATAAACTGGTGAATGTAACAGAATCACGGACATAGAGAGGGAATGGACTGACAACTCTTGGGGAGAAAGGGGGTGTGTGAAGTGCAGCAAGAGACTGGACAAAAATCATGCAACTATGGGAGAGGACAGTGGAGGGGGGTGAGGGCGGTGGGTGGGATGGGTACCAGGTGGAGGGGAGCTATAGGGGGAAAAAAGGGAACAATGTAATTAATAAACTGAACAATAAAGATAAAAAAATAAATAAAATACAAAAAAAATTAAAAATAAATAAAAATAAATAAATAAATAAATTAGGAACAGTAAGAGATTAATAACAACTACTACTAATAAAATTAAACAATTATAATAATATACTATAATAAAAGTTCTGTGAATGGTCTTTCTCATTTTCTCTCTCGCTCTCAAAATGTCTTATTGTACTATACAAACCCTTCTGGAAATGATGCAGTGCCTATATGATGAGATGAAGTGAGATGAATTGCCTAGGGATTGTGGTGCAGTAAAGCTGGGCTGCTAGAAGGGTTATTTGAATACAAGCACCGTGGTCATTGAGAGGGCTACTCAGTGACTAAGGAGAGGGCAGTATACTGCATGGACAAGGGGATAATCCACATCCTGGAGGGGATGGAGCAGGATGGTGTGAGAGTTTATCACACTACTCAGAATAGCACACAATTTAAAACTTATGAATTGTTTACTTCTGGAATTTTTTATTTAATTATTTTGGACTGCAGGTGACCACTGGTAACTAAAACCTCAAAGTAATACCTTGGACAAGGGGAACTACTCTAATGTTTTGTAATCACCATTCAGGGAAGACACTAACTAACTCAGTACATAACAAAGAATTTCTTAGGGCCACCTATTTGCATAGCTCAGCTTTCTGTTTTCTCAGTCAAGACTCAGCAGTCCAGATCAGAAAAAACAAAACAAAACAAAACAAAACAAATAAAACAAGTAATTGGATTAATTTAAGAGTGAAGCTTTGCTATGTCAGTATGGTAGAAAGAAAGAGGACTTAGCCTTTCTGAAGATGCTTGCAAGTATTCTTAAAGTTATGCCTTTTGAAATCTAAGATAGCAGAAGAAAATAAAGGTATAGCCCTGACTAGTTTGGCTCAGTGGATAGAACGTTGGCCTGCAAACCTAAAGGGACCCAGATTTGATTCTGGTCAAGGGCACATACCTTGGTTGCAGGCTTGATTCCCTGCCCTGGTCATGTGGGAAGCAACCAATTGATGTGTCATATCGATGTTTTTCTCTCTCTCTCTCCCTCCCTCCCTCTTTCCCTTCTACTCTCTCTAAAAACAAACAACTAATTTTATTTTATTTTATTTTATTTTATTTTATTTTATTTTTTTGCTTGTTCTTTCTTTATTGGATGCTTTGTAGATGTCACGCAGGTCTAAAAGTTACACTTTTAAATAATTATTTAAAAACTGATCAGGAATAAGGCCCTGATCCAAAGCTCCAAACCAGAAGCAGAAAGGAATGGGGGCAGTGGGCTGAGTTGTATTCCTCCAACATCACCAAAACCCAGAAAACCAGGATCCTAAGCTCCTTCACAAGCCAAGAGTGTGGGCCCTTGGGCTAACCCTCAGGTACCTCTGGCTGCATCACGCAGGGTCAGGAACCAGCAAGGGGCTGGCAGGAACAGCCGCTGAGTCCAGACATGGACAAAAATAACGGGAAGGACAGAAAACGGACAGGTACTGTCCAGCTGTAGATAGGAGCACAGAGTGTAGCTAAGGCAGGTGGGGAGGAGCTGGGGCGTGGTATTGCAGCAATGCAGGAATGCGGCCCCAGGGGCCTGGCCCATCTGGTCGGGGTAGGGCTCACACATTGTGGGTCCTCCTGCTAAGCTGGGGCTCTTCGCCCACCAGCTTGGACTTGAGGTGCTCCTTGTAGGCCAGGATGTCTCCAGGCCACTTGGTGATTGTCTGCTTCTCACAGACCCAAATTTCTTGTGCTACCTGCTGAATAAGTCTAAAATCATGGCTGACCAGCATCATACCACCCTCAAACTCATTGATGGCATCAGCCAGGGCATCAATGGTCTCAATATCCAGGTGATTGGTGGGCTCGTCCAAGAAGAGCATATGAGGGTTCTGCCAGGCCAGCCAGGCCAGACACACCCGGCACTTCTGCCCAGCAGACAGGTTCCGGATTGGGCTCACCTGCTGTTTCCCAGTGAGACCATATCACCCAATGATCTTCCTCATTTCTTTCTTCTCCTTGATCTCTGGATAGCACTTCATCATGTACTCCAAAGGGGAGAGGTCCAAGTCCAGCTGCTCTTGTAAATGCTGATGGTATCACCCTATCTTGACATGAGAGTGTTTTCGGATCATCCCGTCTGTGGGTAATAGCAGCTTCAAAAGAGTTGACTTCCCCGCTCCATTGGGCCCTACCAGAGCCACTCGTGTATCAAGGTCAATACCAAATTCTAGATTGTTGTAGATGCAAGGCCCATCTTTTGTATACTTGAAGCTCACATTCTGCACCATAATGACGGGTGGAGGGATCTTGCCACATGGTGGAAAATAAAATGACAATGTCTTGTCGCTCACGACCCTCTCTGTCAGTCCTGATGCCATCATTTTCTGTAGCGTCTTCTCCTTGCTCTGGGCCTGCCGTGCCAGTTTAGCACTGCCATGACCAAACCTAGCAATATAGTTCTTCATATGCGCAATCTGATCTTGCTCCCAGTGAAACCTCTTCATCTGGTTCTCCTCCAGCTCCAGCCGTGTCTTCACATACTGGTCATAATTACCCGTATAATACTTCAGTTTCTTGTTGTGCATGTGAATGATGTTGGTACAGATGCCATTCAGAAAGTCCTGGGAATGGGAGACGAGGACCAGGATGTGCTTAAAAGTCTTTAGCTCCTCTTCCAACCACACACAAGCATCGAGGTCCAGGTGGTTGGTGGGCTCGTCCAGAAGCAGCATGAAGGGCCGAATGAAGAGAGCTCTGGCGAGGGCAACCCTCATCCTCCAGCCTCCACTGAAGTCTTTTAGTTTCTTGCGTTGCATGGCAGGTGTGAAACCCAGTCCGTGCAAGATCCGTGAGGCTCTCATCTCTGCCTTGTCAGCATCCAGCTCCTCCAGACGCTCATAGAGCTCCATGAGCTTCTCACACTCTGCATCCTCATGAGCCAGCCGCTCAGCCTCCTTTTCCAGCATGGCCCGCTCTGTATCGACTTCCATCACACACTGCAGGGGTGTCTTGTCACTAGGGGGCATCTCCCGAGTCAGATGGTAGATGTCGATGTGCTCAGGGATGGGCACTTCACGTTTCCCAATAGCAGAAAGCAGCATGGACTTGCCAATTCCATTTAAGCCAATGAGGCCATAACGACGGCCTGAGTTTAATTCCAGTTTGGTGTCACTGAGCAGCTCTTGACCATGAAAAGTGAGGGAGAGGTTGATAATGTGGACGTCAGTACTGTTGGGGTGAGAGGCAAGGACACCAGTGACAGATCGAGCAGCAGCTTTCTTCATCTCAAAGTCCTCCAGCTCCTTGGACAGCAAGTCCACTTCTGTGGTCTCTTGGCCATTGACCCCCTCGTTTTTCTCCTCTGCCACCTGTGGTTCTGTGACAGCATCTCCGCTTTCTTCATGTCCCTTTCTGGGCCGCTGTCGTGCTTTGGCAGCTTCCTTCTTTTTCGCTGCCTTCTTTTTGGCCAGGTCGGAGGGCATGGTGATGAACCACAGGGGTAGGTCACTGTTCTTTCAGGGAGCTGGGCCTCGCCGCTCGGCCTCTGTCGCAACGGAGCTGCTCTACCAAACAACTAATTTAAAAAAAAATGGAAAAATATCCTTGGGTGAGGATTAACAAAAACAATAAAAATTAAAAATAAAGGTACAATGGAGGGGGGAGAAAAAGTGATCAAAGGTCTAGCCTGAGCACCAAGTAAACTGAGAACTAAGAATCCTAAGAGTAATGATGATAAATTGCCATTCAGAATCATTATTATTCAGTTAATAACAATATCTAGAGATGTCTATGAGAATGGATTCTAGGATATGCTGGAATTGAGGTCTGGAAGTGTCTTGAAACTAGGTTTTTCTTTGTTTGTCAATACAAATATTGAAGTGTTTGTAAAAACGACAGGAGGTGTGAAAAAGAAGACTTGGTCAGGATGACCTGAAACTCAAAGAAAGGGCTGTTTGCACAAGAGTGAAAAAACAGTGATTTGGAAGAGGAAGAGAATCAATGAAAATGCAGACATTGCTTATGGGAATGACAGTGGTGGATGTACAAGAATGTACAATTTCCATTTGACAAGGTTGCAAGAAGGTGGTGTCTTCCTGCAAAATGGGTTTTGTTTAAGGCAAGAAAATAAGGGCTTATAAACATAAGAGACAGCAGCAGAGTTTGTGTTCAGTGCCAGGGGTGTTCCAAAAGGTTCTGGGGTAAGGGAGGAAAGTGATGGGACAATTCAGTGGTCAGAAAGTCCAGTGTCATTTGAGGACAGTAGCATAGGGGAGGATAGTTGACCAGAAGGCCTTGCATTGCAGGACTAAAGGATGATAGGTAAAGGAAGTCTGGTGGGGATAACTTTTCCTGAGTTCTAAGGCAGTTGAAGACTGCCAGATGAGGCTATTGGTATCTAGGTCTCACAGGCAGTCTATAGTGACCTTTGCTCAAGATCATATTGGGGACAGATTGTTCTGGTGCCTTAAAAGGATGGAACTCTAGATTTCTTGTAGGGATGCAGAACGACCAGATTCTAAAGAGGAACCTCCCTGGATGGCGGGAGAATTCTCTATCGCAAAGGAGGCTCTCCTTTTGAAACTAGCAGTGATCTGTGATACTAGAGAAACACCTTTCATCACCTTTCACAAGAATGAGCTCTTATTATCAATTTGGGGTATTCAGTTTTTCCTTAACCTTATCTAAACTTGCTAATATATTGTCTGTAATTAAATTTGGTGCTTGGTCCAATTGATCATTTTCAGCCTTCATTGTAACTCTGCCATTAGCAGAGAGTTTGGGGCACATCTTAGGTTTTCATGACTCCAAATCCCGTGCTTTTTCTACTCTAGCACAAATATTACAATTAATTCCTACATAACCCTCTGAAAAAGAAGGCATCAACAGATGGGACATATTTAAAATTCTCAAGACCTTTTCAAAAGAACACCAAACCACTTCCCAAAAAGTTATACATGGGAGAGAAAAGTTTACTTCCCATCTAGTTGTTGGAACTATTTTGTATCTATGAGGAAAGAACTTACCATAGAGTTGGGGGAAGGGGATAAAAATTGTGTGCCCCTCCATAAAGACAAATTGGTATGGCTTCCTTAAAAACTATGTTGGAACTTGTCCTCTTCAGCATGTGAAAATGATCTAATAATGGAAGTCTAGCCCAGCTGGCATGGCTCAATGGTTGAACATCAATCTATAAACAAAGAGTTCATGTTCAATTCCCACTCAGGACATATGCCTGGATTGCAGACTCGATCTCCAGTGGGGGGTGTGCAAGAGACAGCCAATCAAAGATTCTCTCTCATCGATGTTTCTATCTGTCTCTTCCTCTCCTTTTCTCTCTGAAATTTAAAAAAATTAAATAAGAATGGGAGTTTGCAATATTTAGATAAGAAACTAAAGTTTATGGCAATCCTGAATACTAAGCCAACAGCGAGGGACTTTTCAGAGAGGCTTTGTGTGTGTCAGCAGAAAAGTAGCAGAGAACATTTATGATGAGAATGTTTAAGATGAAATTAGTCACCAAAAAAAACAAGAATACTCCATACTCTAGCTAGATACAATCAAGTACAGGTAAGGAGAAGTAATCACTATAGACTGAATACTGGAGACACCGTGATGGTGTGTAACTCAACCCAAAATGGTGTTAGAAAACATCTAACATAGCTAGAAACAAAACAGAAGAGGCTATCTGTACCTAATGCAAAGCTGTGTTATGTACTGTGCCTGAGACACCAAGAATAATACTGATCACTGTCTCTCAAGAAAGATATGAATGCATTGAGCTGGAGAAGAGCAGCCAAATTAATCAGGGGAATGAATGAAAAGCTGCAATTTGAAGACAGATCAGAAAGATTGGAGCTCTTCATTCGCTATGAAAGATGAAAGCCACATGCCTAAAATCTATGAACTTCCTAAGTGGTTCTTTCAGTGGATAAAGTAAACATTCAATGGATATCCAAATCCTGGTATACTTGAGCCAAGAATCCTTTGAAGAGTGTCAGATTTAGCCCATGTGACTCCTCATCTACACCATTCAGTCATGCCATTGCATCCACTCCTTCCCCCTCACTTCAGTTGAGGAATGTGTGAAGCCAGAGGTCCAGGATGGAATCAATTTCCTACTTGACATTTTATCCAAATATATAAAATGACACTGCTTTTGTGTATTCATTTTCTTATTCTACTGATTCAAATAAAAAAAGTCAAAGAGAATTTTATGTCTTTTGTTGAGTGATTACATAAGAAAACCACGATGCTATAGACATGAGTGTGGCTCTCAGACCACAAATGCAGATGCTGCTAGAAAATAAACTTTATTTTTATTATAATTCCACTTATTTCTATTTTGAACACCCATCCCCTCCTAGGCTGGTACAAAGCCAATACTTGCTTGAAAGACAGATAGGAAAAAATGATTATTTCAAAATTTTATCCTACCTCACTGGTATAACCATCTTGTAAATAAAAACAGGATTCCCCCAAGTGAAAATAAACATATTGGCTCTATAGGTCCAAACGTGCTAGATATAATCTTCATGTTTCAAAGAGCAGGGTGGCTTGTGAAAAAAACAATAATCTGCTGTCATAATAAATTATCTCACGGTATTACGAAGGGGTTTCTTAAACTCTCAGAATGGGAGTAGGCCTGGCAAATTCTTCTGGAATAGCCCGGTCCAATAGAATTTTCTGTGATGATGGAATTGATCTAGGTCTGCTTTGTCTGATATTGTAGCTTCTAGTCACATGTAGCTAGTATGCCCTGAAAATGTGATGAGGATAAATGAGAAAGTAAACTTTTAATTTTGTTTAATTTTATTAATTTGAATTTGAATTTTAAAAGTTGCATGTTGCTTGTGACCACCCTATTGGATAGCTCAGTGCCTGACTATAAAAATGCATTGGAATGGCCAAAGCCGGTTTCGATTCCAGTCAAGGGCATGTACCTTGGCTGTGGGCACATCCCCATTAGGGGGTGTGCAAGAGGCAGCTGATCAATGTTTCTCTCTCATCGATGTTTCTGACTTTCTATCTCTCTCCCTTCTTCTCTGTAAAAAAAAAAAATCAATAAAATATATTTTAAAAAATGCATTGGAATGCCAGCTCCACCCATGTCCCCTGTTATTACCTCAGCATCGAAAACTGTGGTCAGTGCTCAGAAATAGTCGGTGCATAAATTAAACCTCCTGAAGTAAGGAATAAAAAGAGGGCAAGGTTGATATCGGCTTTACACAATCAAAAAAGATTTCTATGACTATGTATAAAGGAGTTAGAAATTTGTCAGTTGAGAGAGTGAACGGGCATTAAGTTTATTATAAATGAATTTAAAATTTGGATTAAGTTAAATGTAAGAATCATGGATTCATGCTTCAGAGAAAGAGAGGGAAAAGGTGAGCTCAAAGGGAATCTTGAAGTTGATAACTTCCTGCAATTTAGTTAAATTAGGTTCAAGAAATATTCATTGAACAAGTTGTCATTCTAGTCTGTGTGCAGAGAGCAATTGTTGTTCAGCTATAAAGAAGAAAGGATCCCTAGCCAGTTTAGATAGTGGATAGAGGGTCATCCCACAGACTAAAGGGTCCCGGGTTGAATTCTGGTCAAGGGCACAAGTACCTTGGTTGCAGGCTCCATCCCCAGGCCTGGTTGGGCTATGTGCAGGAAGCAACCAAGCAATGTGTCTCTCTCATATCAATGTTTCTCAAGCAAAGTGTCTCTCTCATATCAATGTTTCTCTCTGTCTCTCCCCCTCCCTCTTTTCCACTCTGTCTAAAAATCAACTTTAAAATATCCTCTCATACCGCGCCTGGCTAGCTCAGTCGATAGAGCATGAGACTCTTAAAATATCCGCTCATGATGATTAACAAACAAACAAAAAAAATAGAGGAAGGAAAAGAGGGGGAGAAGGTACAAGGGAGGAAGGGAGAGAAAGCCCTTGTTGTGGAGGTGGCTGAGGAAGGAAGAGCAAACTGTGAGCCCAGCAGTGGGACCAGATGAGATCCAAGCAGAGAGCCCTGCCAACTCCGTGCTGTGCCACCCTGGAGGAGGCTGCCGTGCATCCTGTAACTACAGCCTTTCCAAAGGCACAGTGTTCTGACCAAACGCAGTGGAGCAGATGGCTGCTTTCACTCCAAGCAGAGCAGGGTACACCCCCTCTGATAACATGGCAAGATTTTAACTGATCGGTATTAACAGCCACCAAAAATGAAACTGATCTCAACGCAGGTTGTTAGCAGATAATCCCAGCAAGGCTCACATGTTGTCTTTTCTCAAACGTGACAGAGCCCAAATAAGCCTGCAGCCTTGTGATAGAGGGAGGACTCAGGTGCCCTACATGTTTTACAAAACTCTGTCCAGTGGAGCGAGTAGCTTTCTGCAGTGGATTTCAGACCTTGTCTGCCAAGTGATGTTTTGCTTGGCTTTCAGCCAAATATTTGGTATCTAGAATATCAAGCCTGAGGTTCAAGATGAGGACATGCTTGGCAGAAGACCCCAATAACTTCAGGTCAGATACAGAATTTTGAGTCTTCGTCTTAGTGACATGCTCAATTCAAGTACATGACACCCACTGATGAGTTAAGAATAGAGGGGGCTATTTTTTTTACCTAGATTGTGGTGTACACTGGACATATATATGTTTCAGGGACTCTTCTATATATTTGATATATCTCACATTGTTGTATAACAAGAAATAAAGCAATCACTCTGTCATCACATTTTCCAGAGTCTAGTTTGAGTGGGTTTGTTCATTCGATGACATTCACTGAGCACATCTGCATGCCAGGTACTGTGCTGAGAACTGGGGAGTAAAGTGTTATTGCCTCAGCTTGGAAAAAGTTTATTAGAGGAATATAGACAAGTAAATAAATCATTGGAAATCAGTATGATACCTATTTCCTTCAGGGTGATGTATAAAGACTTAGGTCAAAGGAAAGAACATACTTTTGTTGGTGGGTAGGTGGCCCTGTGGTATGGGGTGGTGGTGAGGGCAGAATATAATAAAGTGAAGAAAAGCAAGAGAGGGCAAAATGCAGCCAGAGAAATTCCCCTGGAGGTAACAGTTAAATTGAATTGCAAACATATTAATTTTTTCCAGATAGATCTTAAGAGCATTCTAGACAGAGAAACCATCATGTCCACAGCTAGAGAGGGGTGATACGGTGTGCCAGCTCTGGCATGTGGAGACAGTAGAGAAGTGAGACTTTCTTGCAAGACCAGTCAGTCGGGGATTAGTTCCTCTACAAGGTGCTCCCACGCTTGCAATACCTGCCCCAGGTTAGCACATGGCACCATGTTATTTTTGTCTGGTTTCTTAGGCTTATGCCCTACTGGGTTATCTGCATTTTTGGAAGGTGGGGCCAGGGTCTGTATCCACCTTTTCTACCATATTTGAGTGAATGAATGGAGAAGAGGTTAGAAAGGTGGATTGTAGGTTGTAAAGGGCTTTGTATGTCAGACTAAGGAATTTATATCTTTCTTGTGGGAACTACATTGCTCACCTGATGTGGGACCCCTTTTAAAAGTAAAGCTCTAATGTATGAAATTCAGAAGTTGTTATTGCCAGGTGAAAAGATTGTGGCAGGAAATTAGACAACATCAATGCTCATTTCAAGAAAACAAGATAAGCCATAGAAAAGCCATGTGTTCCAAAATGTCTTCAAGAGGAGTGGCGAGCTTGGAAGAGATGGGGCATCCCCTGAGTAGGTTAAACCTACTCTCTTCTCCCTTTAAGTGTAAAGTATGTGAATCTTTCATCTTACCCCCAAAGAGCCATGGTCAGCATTCAGGGAAGGAGAGTTGAAACAGGGGCAGGTAATGAAGCAGATGGCTTCGACCGGGTGAGCTAGAATTCAAGCAGCCAGAGGGCAGTGCCAGGCTACACGGTGGTGTGCCTGGAGGGCACAGAAAATGAGACAGGGTGTGGGGGAGTTTCAGGAAGAGAGAGATGTAGTGGTAAACACAGCTTTGCCTACATTGCAGTTTTGCCAAGGGCCCTGGCAGATTTCCACTTGCCTCCAAAAACCACCTTCTGTGATGTCTGCCATAAATTGCTGATGCCTGAATTTAAATATTAGGATTGCTTGAAGCTCTAAGAGCCTCAGGCTCCCCCCGTTCAGTCTGCAGGCACTGGGCTTCCCAACGCTGAAGTCTCCGTTGCAGACAGGTTTCTCCTGGCCTATCCCCACTGAAAAACTAACAGGTGCAAAGGAGAGGGAGGAAGACACAGGAGAGGAGTTCAGTGCATTCAGGTACTGCCCTCTCTCACCTTATCCCTTTGTTCATCCTGTGCCCATCTGTAGATATATCAAAAATCTATTTCCCAGGAAACTCAAAGGTCTAAAAGGCCCCAGGACTGCCAAGGGAAGCTGGAATACTCTCCAAGTTTTCTTGTGACCACAGAACTATCTCCCACAGTTAGGTCTCTCTCTCTGGTTCTCAACCAGGGGAATTTGCCCCACCCCTGCCCTCCAGGGAACATTGGCACCACCTAGAAGTATTTCTAGTCAAAACATGGGGGGGATGCTACTGGCATCTAGTGGTAGAGACCAGGGATGGTACTCTCATCCTATAATGCACATGACAACCCCCACCCCCCAAAAATTATCCAACCCAAAATGTCAGAAGTACTGAGAATGCAAAAACCTGGTCTGTCAGAATCCAAAATTCCAACTTCTATTGTTGCCTCTCAAGGAAAAGTGGCACAAAATAGTTGTTGACGACATCTACAAAGTCCTGAAGAGGACAGATCTGAAAAGATCCCACGTCCTCACAATCTGAGACCATGAATGAAGTGCTCCAAGCCCCCATCTGCCCATCCCTCAGAGTTTCCCAACATCTCTCCACGCTGCTCACTCTACAGACCAAAGACCAAGTTACGACATCATGCAGTGATGGTGTCTGAACATGGCAAACTTTCGGTAAACACCAGTAGGTCCTGTGTCTTGCTCTGGATACCAATTGGCATAGACTACATTCAACTACCATTGAAGAATGAGAAGAACCCAGATGGCCAAATATTTTGCCCATCCAGGTGAAGGCTGGTAGACTTTAATACTTCCCTCCCCAAGTTTATGTCTGAGAGATGCCAGTAATTTAAAAAAAATAGAAAAACACCATCATGGATTAAGAGAGAAAGAGGTTTGAGTGACCTCCGAGGGCCTATGAAGTGATCTGGTTCTATCAACCCAGCCCATCACCTGGGATGAAGGAGGAAGACTCCAACTGTTCTTGAACATTTGCTGGAGCCCGTGACTCACTCCTTAGGGGACCACGGGGTCCAGCTTTACAAAATCACAGCCCTTGAAGCAAAGGAATGAATTCTGCAGCATGCCCTTTTTAATATTCTGAACAAGGACTTTATAAGAAAAATGCCACTGTGAACTGAATGGCTCCAGGAAAGCCAGTTCCTGACAAGTACTTCAGAGTCACGATGCCACCTGAGGAACATAATGTTCAGCCATGGAAAGAACGACATGCAGCACGCTCGGCTTTATTATACACCCAGTAATTGAATATACAGGGCGGGGGACACCTCTGTGTAATAGGTCACTCACTGAAAGGCTCAATTCTATTCGGTGGATTTAAGATCATACACTCTAACAGGAGTCCACATAAAATAACCAAGTGTCTAAATGTCCCTGCTTGATGAAAATTGTATAGCAGCTGTACTTAGGCCGATTGTATAAGGATGTGGGGTTCTTTATTGGCTGCAAGTGTGTTGCAAAGGGAGTTTCATGTGTTTCTTCTGGCATTTCTAGGTGGAGAAAAGTCCATTGACATTAGTGGAGATCCTATTACAATGGCTGGCACCGGACCAGACATATGATACACCGCGCCTTATTCAGCTGTGATTACTATGGGTGTACATAAAGAGCAGAGATTGAATAACTTGTGTACAGCACACAGCCAGGAAGAGGCAAGAGCAGAATTGGAATCCAGTCCTATCTGACTCCACAGTCCAGCTCTTTGCTGGCATCCCACTGTGGTGGCCGGACCACAGTTACGCATTTACTTACTTAGCAACTACTTATTGAATGCCCAACTCAGTGCTGGAGAGAAAATGGTAAACAGTTCAGGGGAGTTGCAGTCTACTGAGGGCAGGAGAGAGATAGACAGCAAGCAGAAAATAAATAAATAAATAAATAAATAAATAAATAAATAAATAAATAAGATACGTTGGGGTAGTAATAAGTTCTATGAAGGAAATAAATCCACGTAGCGGGCTAGAAAGTCACTGAGGTGAGAAGATGAGAGTGCCGTTTTATGTGAGATGCTCCGGGAAAGGCATTGAGGAGATAAGATTGAGTGGAAATGTAAATGATGAAAACAGGTGTGGCAAGAAATTGGGGGGAAATATTCCGGTCACAGGGATTTGCAAAGACAAAAGCCATGTGGGAGGAATGATCTAGATGTGTTCATGGGATGAGAAAGGAGGCCAGTGTGACTGGAGATTAAGCTCTAAAGTAGCTTAAGTTGGTATAACGCAGCATGGTGGAATTCTTGGTGCAAATGTGCGACTTAATTCTAAATTAGGGGCTGGATTTAAGAAGAGAATCAGCAACTCTGTGATTATTCAGGAAACATCACACCACCATATGCTGGCTGTCGGGATGGTAGAGAATCTTCCAGAAGCCGACAGCTTCCGGAATCAGGAGGGAGCTGCCTCTGCTGGAGGAGCTGTGCTGTGGCCTCAGAGAAAGGTTCCCATGGCCCTGGGGTGGTGACGCACTGGAAGCTCTCGGAAGCATCGTCAGGGATGAATTAGACACTCACATGAGAAATACATCATACCTTTCAAGCAGAGATTTACCTGTCCCATGAATTATGTCAGAATAGCACTCACTGTGAACACTGTGATGTCCTAGTAATGTAAACAGGAATGCAAAATTACAAAATTACGAAGAGGCAGTTAAAAAGTGGATCAGTGATTTAGCATCAACCCATACACTAGGAGGTCAGGGTTTGATTCCTGGTCAGGCTTGATTCCCAATAGGGAGCATGAAGGAGACAGCCAATCAATGGTTCTCATTATCAATGTTCTCTCTCTCTCTCTCTCTCTCTCTCTCTCTCTCTCTCTCTCTCTCGCCAATAAAAACGTTTATTTCTATTTTTATTTTATATATATATATTTTTTTTTAATTGATTTCAGAGAGGAAGGGAAAGGGAGAGAAATAGAAACATCAATGAGAGAATCATTGATTGGCCACCTCCTGCATGCCCCCTACTGGGGATTGAGCATGAAACCGGGCACATGTCCTTGACCAGAATTGAACCCAGGAATCATCAGTCTGAAGGCTGACTATCCACTGAACCAAACTGGCTAGGGCAAAACATTTTTTTTTATTGCTAGCCCCAAAATACCAGCAGCATGTACTGGGTATAATGTACTAGGAGGGTGTGGGGAGGGGGGAAGCTACAGAAGAGTTTGCTTTGGGAGTGATTATTAGTCCCATAGCAGTTCACATTCATGGGATGCCTGGTGTGGGTGGAGAACTTGGTTAAGAATGGTTTCAGTTAGTGGGGCAGGGACAGCTGAGGACAGAACCAGATACTCTGCATCACTGCTCTGTCACCTCCGATGACTCTGTGACCTTGAGCAAGTCAGCGACACTCTCTGTTCTTCAATATTCTTAACAAATTTGGTGTGCATCCCCCACAGGGACACTGTGAAGAAAAAGAGTAGTCCTTCCCAAATGAATAGACTAAGCCTACGAAAAACAGGAGTTCCTGCGTATTAGTGTTTATGATGAAGCTGAAATCTGCATCGATGTCAGGGTGTGATGTACTCAAAGGAAAACATTAATAAATAATAGCACTAGCGATGTGCAGATATGCCAAATTAATGAGTGTGATACCCAAAGGACTGAGGTTTGGGAAAGAATGAAACAAAATTTGCACTTTAAAAGACACAACACCATGAGCTGCTCAGACAGAAGGTGTTATTAAGTAACAGGGGAAGGATGAAGTGAGATTTCTTGTAGGGTTGAGTCCTATAAAGCCACAGCTTGCAAAGCTGTTACTTGAGCCCTCAGTCCCTTCCAGCAGGGAAGCCAGCTCTAGGTAGGAGCCAGAGCCTTGACTTGTCTGAACAGCGAGGTACCTTCTACCTTCCTCTATTCCACCACTTTCTTTTAAAACCAAGCCTATTGAAACAATGAAGCCAAACCAAGCTGTCTCAAATAGCATGCCTCTGTCTCCTCACAGCAAAATAGAACCAAGAGTCTATTGCTCCTGCTACTCAGGAAAAACCACAATTTTGTTTGCCTTACTGTGTCTGCCTGCTTAGCCAACCTGAAAGTCATTCTGGCCAGCTAATACAGTTATTCATCTATTCATGGGTTCAGCAAATATTTAGGACCTGTTCTGTTCCAGGCACTCTGTTATGTGCTGGGGGTATAGTAATGAGTAAATCCAGGGGAGACCCTGCCTTCTGGGAATCTAATAGCATAAAGGAGTCATCAGATATCAAACACAGAATCACACAAATATTTAAGCATAAATTCTGATGAGAATATGTTCAAGAAATACAGGCAGCTGTGAGAGCATCTAACAAAGATACTCATGGGAAAGGCTATCTGAGGAAATGACTTGTAAGCTAAGCTATTCAGGATCAAAAGGAGTTTGCCAGGCACTGAGTAAGAGAGGAATCTAGAGCAGTGGTTCTCAATCTTTCTAATGCCACGACCCTTTAATACAGTTCCTAATATTGTGGTGACCCTCAACCATAAAATTATTTTTGTTGCTACTTCACAACTGTAATTTTGCCACTGTTATGAATCATAATGTAAATATCTGTGTTCTCCTAGCAGTTCTCAACCTGTGGGTCACTGTTGTAGAGCCTAAGACCATCAGAAACACAGATATTTACATTACGATTCATTAACAGTAGTAAAATTACAGTTATGAAGCAGCAACAAAAATAATTTTATGATTGGGGTCAACACAACATGAGGAACTGTATTAAAGTGTTGCAGCATTAGAAAGGTTGAGATACACTGGTCTAGAGTGTGGTATAGTCCATGCCGAAGCCTCGAGGCAGAAAGGAAGTAACCCTTGTGAGCAACTGAAGGAAGACCAGCACAGTGGAAGCATAACCTACAAGGGAAAAATAGTCAACATATCTAAAAGTTTAAGCAACCATTCAACCGTTCGGCCGTTTGACCATTTGACCTGTAGCTATGATGCACACTGACCACAAGAGTGCAGATGCTCCGACCCGTAGGTTAGCTTGATGCTAGGGTCCAGGCAATGGGGACTGAGCAAGATGGGCCAGACATGCCCTGGAGCCTTCCAGTGGTCCCTCCCTGATTGATAGTGCACCCATGGGGTCCCTCGGTCTGGCCTGTGCCCGTTCACAATCAGGAACCCCTTGGGGGATGTCCACAGGTGAGGCCTGTGAAAAATCTATGAAGGGCTTGGTGCAGGAATTGAGTTATAGTTATTATGATGGTGGTTATGCAGGAGGAGGGGGGTGTACATACCATGTGAATGTATGTGTATCTTTGTATTTGCGTGTGTGTGTGTGTGTGTGTGTGTGTGTGTGTGTGTGGTATGTGTGTGAATTGCATTATTTGATCAATCAGCATCAATCCAAGGCTTACCAGTGGATACTGTTGAGGGCTCAGAAGCTGGCAAACCTGACTTCCAGGCTAAGTTTTTCTCTCCTGTGCTGGCCACATGCGTCTGAGCCCAGCTCCTAAGTGTAGACTGGGGCAGCATGGCCTCCATATTTTGTATGTTTTATGTTGAAATTCAAGGAATGGTTTTTGTTTGTCCTCCCTAACTAGGGAGATAGGAGGTATGGGGGAAGGTGTGTGTGTGGAACACTGACATTTATTAGATGGGGTCCGGGGAGGGTACATATCCTGCCAACACAGGACACCCCACAATCAAGTACTTCTTTCTATCCCACACAGTTTTCCAGTGTTCCACAGACATTCATGCAGGTGAAAAGCCTGATTATGATTATCTGAGCCTAACTCTATTTTACATTTAAAGACACAATGTTTTTGCATGTTTTTAATAAGCAGTGCATTTTTCTAGGAATGAAACCACCATGAGCATTGAGGACTATGGTATTTTGTTTGCTTTGGAACTTTCCCAAGGGTTGTTCACCCTTTAAGAAAATCAACTCAGCAGTGACAATGCTGTTCATTGTACTTGAGTCTTCTATCAGTGTACATGTGGGTCTGTCTCATTCATGGAGATTCTTCATTGGGGTAAAAGCATCTGACCACTTCACTGTGGCTTGTAGAATAGTCAGACCTCAGCATTTATATATCAAAACTAGAGGCCCAGTGAACAAAATTTGTGCAATCGGGCGGGGGGGGGGGGCAGCCTGGCCTGTGCCCTCTCACAGTGCGGTAGCCCTGTAATCAATCGCCCCAAATACATAACCCTCTCCCACCTATCCAGCGCTCTTTGGATTGCCCCAAAGAGGTATGCTGGAGCCAGGGGTCCCACCTCCATGCTGCCAGGACCCCCAGGCCTCACTGCACAGAGCCACAGGACCTACCTCCACTTCTTGCACACAGCGTCAAGCCCCTGCCCACCCATGCACCCACGTGCACACAGCCTCCTGGTGATCACTCATTGCAATGTGAAGGCATCACGGCATGAGAGCATGGTGACCACATAGGCTTTTATTAATAGGATAAGTATCATTTAATTGATATTACCTTCTTTTTATTTCTTCTTTATATTAAAACTAGAGGCCTGATGCACGAAATTGGTGCAAGGGGCTTGGCCCTCGCAGCTTCAGCTTCATATGGAAGGATGTCCAGAAGGTTGTTCAGCTGTCTGGTCTAATTAGCATATTATGCTTTTATTATCATAGATTAGGACATAATATTGACTTTTCTGTGATTATGCATACAGGTTAATTATGCTATTCATAAATTTTATTTCAGAATAGTGAAGGAGGCAGTATCTGTATATTGGGTTGAACCTTATGAAGTTGCCATTTTTATAGAACAAAATGATCTACTTTCAAAAAGTTCATATGGTTTGACCTACTAAGTAACTTGCCTAAGTCACACAGCTATTTATTTGTGAGGTGAAGCTGAACTTTGAACCCTGGCTGCTGGCTCAGGAACCTGGGTTAGGGGCCTCTAGGGTAGGGAGCCTCTTACAGAAATGGCCAGTGTTTAATGAGTGCTTATTATGTGCTGAGCACTATCTAAAGTCTTAAATGTATCAACAACTATTCATTTATCTTCACTGTCTTGAGGTAGGAATGAAAATGGTTCAGTTTATAATTGAGGAAACTGGAGCCCAGGGAGCTTTAAATGATGTGTCAAAGGTTACACAGCTAAATAAATGGCAGAGCTAGTACTTGGACCCATCCTGGCTGGCACCACAGTCTGGGTTCAGTGCTCCCTGCCTCTCGTGTTTGTATGGTGTGGCAGAATTTGGACTGAGACAAGCTTTCACTGCAGATCTGTAATCAGCAGAGAAGCATTTCCTGTCAAACCTCAGAACAGATGTTAAGGGTTTTGCATTGGGTAGGACACACAGGAGGGAACATTATATTTTCTGGCCAGCTCAAAATGAATGCCATTGTTATTCTGGTGAAGTAGAAAATTGAACTCATAAAATCCCTTAAAAAAGAAGCAAGGAAATAAAACAGAGAATGATAGACAATGGAGCAAAGGAGCAAGAACATGAAAGACTGGAAGATAGACTATAACATACTATCAAGTGTTTTACTTGCAATTGGCTAGCCTTTCCCTCCTCTTAAATGATTTGCTGGCCATTCACTGGACACTTGGTCCTTGGATCTGCTCTATACAACAGTCAAGTGGTCAGACCATGATGACCCTCTATTCAATCCAGTTAATTTACACCAGGATTCTCTTAGGCAGAGAAGAAGAAACAGCCAAATGTTGCTCTCTTAAAAAAGCAAATTGACTTTTTTAAATGTAATTTAATAGTATGACCTAAAACTTTACTAATTTTAAATATCAGGTGAACCCAAATTAGAAAAAGAAAAAAACCCAAAATACTAAATTACATAATGTTTTAAAATGCAATTCCATTATTTTTGCACGTGTACAATATCTTGTTAGGCCTAGTTATGAATTTCTTAGCAAGATTTTACACAAAGAAAGAGCCCCAGAATCTAAAGTGACTGATCTTGAGCACTAAGTAATTCAGACAATCAAATCTACACAAAGATGGAAATATCCTTACCTTTAGTTCTTTAAATCTCAAAAGAAAGCAAATTAAATCCCATGCTCTTTGTGGATCAATATTCTGAGTTCAGTTCCATGGAAATATAACTTAGACTGAAGACAGACATAAGAAAGACATAAGTACAAAAAATAAACTAATTCATATGAAAATTTAATTAATTAAATGAAAAGAGCACTGCAGTGAATATATTATTGGGACCACTCTGCCCACTTGGCCCAGTAGACCTGCCACACCAATGGAAATTCTCTTGAGTTTTGAAGCACATAAACATGATTGAACATCTTCTCTGGTGTCTGCTGCTGACACACGGACTTCCACCAGTTGGTAAACCAAAGCTCTTTGCTTAATATTCCTCAACTCAACATCACTGCTCCCTATTGTAGTCTGGGACCAGCTGGAGCAGTGAGTATCCATGGCAACTGTCGATATAACCAGTTTCTTCACTCACCTAGTAACATGAAATAATAGACTATTTTTTCATGACACACAGCAAAGCAAGATTTGGCTTTGTCCATTGCTTATACATTATTTTAGGCCAGTCCTCAGCCTCTTCTCAACATATATTCTATTGTAAACGCAACACTACTCTGCAAAATGAAGCTATCAGTCATAGTGAGTGCAAATAGCTATGCCTCAGCAAACTGCTTATTCTTGAGCTTATCTAAACACTCTAGTGAAATAGAGAGATCTCTGTTTCCATGGGTTAAAAACAGACTGTTTGCAATGTGAAATGGGATAAATGAGACCTGAAGATGACTTAAATTGAGTCTTCAAGTCTGTGAGATGACTCATCTTGCCCAAGACACCATAAATGATACTTCCCAGTCTGGAATTGCTCATTTCCCTACCAAAGAATATCAGTTTACTCATTTCCAACGGCATCATCAGACAATAAAAAAAATGGAAATTGGACTTTAAAAGTTTTTATTATATTTTTGGTGATAAATATTCATTTTCTATTTACATTGAATGTATTAACCACATAGATGTGGTTCTTAAAGTAATCCTGTTGGCCAAATCTCAGTTATGGTCAAATTTACTCTCAAAATTCTTTATAACATGGAAAGAGCATGACTAATGGACATCACTGTTTGAGAACCACTGACCCATATTTTTTTAAAAATGAAACACAAGCGGGGAGCAACCAAGATGGCCGCATTGGTAAACACCTATTGTTCTGCCCCACGCAACAATTCAAAAACTACAACAAAACAACAAAACAAACATCACCCAGAATCACCGGACAGCTGGCTGAGTGAAAACTCCACAAATAAAAGTAAGGTGGGACACTGAGACTCAGAAGAGTGGCAGAGTGCAGCCTTGAAGATACACGTGGAAACAGAGGTTGGGAGCCGTGGCCGTGCGCGCAGGGTGTGGGGCTGGCAGCAGCAACCCTGGCTAGATTTCTCCAATGGGGAGGGCAGAGACGTCCCACTGCATGGATTCCCCAGTGCCAGGCGAGGTCTGAGGTCCAGGGTATGCACCCTGGAAGCCGGGCATGGCAGAGGTCTCCTAGTCTGAGGAGAAACCGGGTTGCTTGGAAAAGCAGTTTGCACGCATAAAGTGTGCAACAGCACAGACACGCAACTTGCTCCCTGGTGACTTGCCCCCTGCTCCTGGAGACCACGAGACTGCTTTGTTTTTCAACCCTGGGTGAGACTTTGGGTGTGCAGACTCATTTGGGGAGAGGCAGAGTTGTCTGGCAAGGGGTAGAGACTAGCAGCTTTCTCTTGGAGGTGCCTGCAACAATTACCACCCAACAGAGACCCGCACGCAAGCGCCGCATAGGATGTAGCTGACGCTGAGGCTGCCTGCTCAGCTCAGAGACTCCACCCATCCAACCTGAACACAGTCTCCCTTCACAGCCAATTGGTCTGGAGGTCAAACCCTCTTAGGGCTAACAACAACAAGCTGGGCTTAAATTCAAAAATACTATACAAGCCATAAAGGATTGCAGTAAGAGTACCCACCTCAGGTAACTGGGGAGGCTGAGCCACTGTCCCTTAGAGGTCATCTACCACATAAAGCAGCCACCATGCAGAGACATGGAAAGAAATCAGGTGTGAAAGAAATGGAGGAAAAAAGACGACTAGACATAGAGTTCAAAACCACAGTTACAAGGCTTTTCAAGAGGCTCCTAGAAAAGGTCGAGACCTATAAGGAAATAAGCAAGACCTATAAGGAAATGAACGAGACCCTCAAGGATATGAATGAGACCTGCAAGGAAATGAACAAGACCAACGTGGAAATGAATGAGTCCTACAAGGAAATGAATGAGACCTACAAGGATATGAACGAGACTCTCAAGGATATGATAAAGGACCAACCAGAAATTAAGCATACACTGACTGAAATAAAAAATATTATACAAATACCTAAAAGTACTCTAGAGCACCCCAAGAACCAAGTTAAAGATTTGAAATACAAAGAGGTAAAATCCACTCAGCTGAAAAAGCAAGAAACCAAAAGAATCCAAAAAATTGAAGATAGTGTAAGGGGCCTCTGGGACAACCTCAAGCATACCAACATCAGAATTATAGGGATGCCAGAAAAAGAGAGAGAGCAAGACAATGAAAACCTATTTGAAGAAATAGTGACCGAAAACTTCCCACACCTGGTGAAAGAAATTGACTTAAAAGCCCAAGAAGCGCACCGAACCCCAATATATAGGAACCCTAAGAGGACCACACCAAGGCACATCACAATTAAATTGCCAAGAGCAAAAGACAAAGAGAGAATATTAAAAGCAGCAAGAGAAAAACAGTTAGTTACCTATAAGGGAGCACCCATATGATTGTCAGTGGATTTCTCAATAGAAACAATGCAGGCCAGACGCGAGTGGCAGGAAATATTCAAAGTGATGAATAGCAAGAATCTACAACCAAGATTACTCTACCCAGCAAAGCTATCATTCAGAATTGAAGGTCAGATAAAGTGCTTCGCAGATAAGAAAAAGCTAAAGGAGTTCATCACCACCAAACCAGTATTATATGAAATGCTGAAAGATATTCTTTAAGAAGAGGAAGAAGAAAAAGGTAAAAATATAAATTATGAACAACAAATACACATCTATCAACAAATGAATACAAAAATCAAGTGAATTAATAAGCTGATGAACAGGATAAACTGGTAAATATAACAGAATCATGGACATAGAGAGGGAATGGACTGACAATTCTTGGGGAGAAAAGGGGTGTAGGAAGTATAGCAAGAGACTGGACAAAAATCTTACAACAATGGGAGAGGACAATGGGGAGGGGGAGGTGAGGGTGAAGGGTGGGATGGGTACAGGGTGGAGGGGAGCTATAGAGGGATAAAAAAGGGGGAACAATGTAATTAATAAACTGAATAATAAAGATTTAAAAAATTAAAGACAAGGAAAGTTTAAATGCAGATGTCTAGGCTTTCAAACCATCTGGACTTTAACATAACTCTCAATGCCCTCATGAGAAATAGCACAATGTGGGTAGTTAAGATAATAAAATCATAGGTGTAAATCTATATGCTGAGGTTTCTTACTAGCTCTCTGTCATTGGGCGAGTTAGTTGTCCCTTCGTGCCTCAGTTTGTTCATCTGTAAAATGGATATAATAGTATCTAGCTGTTTTGGACTAACTTGTGTTCCCCCAAAATTCAGGGGTTGATTACCTAACTCCCAATGTGACTATGATGGGGCCTTTGAAGGTAATTAGATTTAGATAAGTGTGGGAACTTTATGATGAGATTGGTGCCCTTCTAAGAAGAGACAACCGAGTTTTCTTCGTGTCTGCCTTATGGAGCCATCTGCAGGCCAGGAAGAGGGCTCTCGCTGGGGAATGGAATCAGCTGGCAGCTTGATCTTGGACTTCCCAGCCTCCAGAATTGTGAGAAATAAATGTCTGCTGTTTAAAAGCCACAAGTCTATGGTATTTTGTTAGGGCAGTTTGAGCGATTAAGACACACAATCTTATGGAGTGTTTTTTTTTTCTCAAATGTTTCATAAGCTGAAATTTATAAAGCATGCAAAATAATGCCTAGAATATAGCAAGGACTTTATTGTTTGTCAAATAAAATGTTTTAAAGTAAATGAATGGGTGGTACATTCTAAAGTTTTTCTTGCAGACTTTCTGTCCTTTTGTCTTAATGAGCAGCCTCTTTAATATCTTTTTTAAATTGTGTTTGTTATTATGAGAATTAACTAATATATGTGAAAGCATCTGGCATAGAATGACACATCCATCTCTAGGATGATTGTAACCACAATTGTTTGCTATATGCTTATAAATGCTTGATGTTCTGTAGTTTAAAACTTGTTTCAGCATGACCCGTAGCAGCCCTGTTCTTTGAAAAGTTGTAGAGAAAATTTGGCCATCTACCTTATGTCTGTCCAAGTTGTCATGCTCTATTGCGGAGCCAGTAATTACTCTTGGTCTACTGGACAGTGGACTTTTGTCGCCTTAAGTAGAATTGCATCTTATATTAGGATGTGATTGTAGTCAGGTCTTACATTAAATGCATGCAGGATGCTACTCCTCTATATCTTGTTTGCTAACTTAGTAATCAAGCTGGACTTGACCCCAAACTTTCCTTTAGATGTTCTCTTTCTTCTCTCTTCCTTCTCTCCTGGCTGTGCGTGTGTAATGAATGTGTCATCACTGAGTGTGCAGCACAAAGCCTGCACATTAGCCATCCCTTTTTTATTAAATAGGAGTTCAGATATGGAGAATAAAGACAGAACAGTCAGTTACAGAATCCCAAGTTTTCAATCCACAAGCTGGTCCACCAGAGCCCAGAGAACAGCCTTTGTTTCACAATTAGGGAAGGGGTAGAGTCGGAAAAAGCTCAACTTGTTTTCTCGCTCTATTGGATCCAGAAACTAGCCAATTTTATACTGCTTGTGGTTTAGTTTGGATTTTTCCACAGGTCTATTCAGACCAATTTGGCCAAAGGAAATGCCACCACACAGCATTGTTTAGAATGGGGCTGTTTAAAGCATAAGCTTATTAAAAATTGGATGGCCATATTTTTAAAAAATAAATATAGGTCAGTTTTCACATTTTACTAGTTTGTAATTTGTGCAATGACAACATATTTTCAAATATAATCTAACCAGCATGGTCAACTCAGTTGATCATTTGTGAAAACAGCAGTATCTTTGGGAGAGAGGTGGGGGGGAGAATTTTGTTCAGGTCTAAGAGAAAAATACACATTTCATATAAGCCATCAATTTTACTGCAAAAGAAATAACAACCTTTCTATCTTCGTGAAGGAATGAGATGAGAATGTGAATCTATCCTTCCTCTTCATATACTTTGTAATGGATATGCAAACTGTTGAGTAAAACTGTTCAGACATTTTCAGTTTAAGCACTGGCTACAGCTGATGTTTGGGAATTCTGCCTTAGGAAAGGTTACTTAAGGAACAAAGGGGCCTTGTCTGTACCTAAGCTTATTGTTCTTTGACACAGTAGGTTCGCAAACAGTTTGCACTAAGCAGCAACCACGAAGGAGTTTTGCTGCAATGAGAAAAGCTGGGATTGTGCTCTGAAGTCATCAATAAGAACCTTGTTCCCTCTCCCAAGCCTCCTTCTGGGAGGGTTTCTTCTATCTATAAAAGTGGATTGTGCTCACATCAGATTTCAGCATTCCCTCAGTGGGCTGCTACTTGGCCAATAAAGGCAGGATAGCTATGTATGTGGGTAGGATTGAGAGAAAGCCTGAGTGAGCCTGGGCTCCTGTTTTCATCAGCTGTCTATTTCCTTATGGTAGTTGGATGCAAAGGGACATCTCTGAGTCGTCATTGCAAACTGCTGAAGACCAGAGCTCACTGCCTTCCATTCTCCCACCAGGGACAGCGGGTCGGTCCCTACTTCATTTAAGGTCATTGGGGATCTATTCAGAAACACTGAAGTAATGAAGAGAGGGCTTAATGGAATGAGAAACCATCAGGCAGGAACTAGAATGGATGGAGGGGAATTTTCAGTTTCTTTAATAAAGCCAATAAAGGATGATCCCAATACATAATAATGCTCTCCCTCCTTCTACCCCTTAGTGCTCTTTCCTCTTTCTTCTCCAGCTACTCTTCTCCCACTTTACTTCAGATGCTAGAACTTTCTTATGGTTCATAGAACACAGCAGATAGGTTTCTGCCCTGGGGCTTTTGCCCCTGTAGTGCCTGCTGCTTTAAGCACCCTTTCCCCAGAGAGTCTCTGGGCCAACTCCCTCATTCAAGACTGGGGTCTGTTCCCATCTCACCTTCTTAATGCAACTCCCAGGTACCCACACACTCCTGATCCTCTTGCTCTGCTTCCTTTCCTTCTCTTCTACGGCGCTTATAACCTTCCAACATGCCACTTAGTTTACTTTTTATTATGCTGCTGTTGATTGTCTGTCCACCTACCACCATCACCTCTTTCCCAACTCAGGCTGTGGATGGTCAGGGATCTTTGGCATTTCAACCACTGGTGTATCCCAAACACTTAGACCATGTATGGCACCTGGTTGAATTGGTGATGAGGGAAGCAGGGCATGTGCCATCATCATCATCATTATTATTATTTCCATTGCTGTTATTATCCTATCAAGCTTAGAGATGAGGAAACTCGGGTTCAGACACTTTATTTTACCCAATAGTATATAGATGACAAGACATCACATCTGGGACATAAACTGTACCCTTCCAAGATTAGAGTGTTGTGCCTAGTGACTTCAAACAATGATTTGGTAAGATGGATCAGTTGTGGATAGATCCCAGAACAATGGATCAGATCCACTTGATCGGTACCTGAGTTTATTATTTTAACAGATAAATCTTTTGAGATGCAAGTGTTAATTTTAACTGAGCCTACTCATAGTCATTTAGGTTGAAGCTGAACATGGGCTGACCATGATCTGAATCCTTTACTATTTGAGGAACATCATCAGTTGAAGTGTGAAAGTTCAAGTTTAATAGTAAACAGAGATTGGTGGGCAGCTTGGTCTTAAAAAAGAGAGAGAGCCGGAAGAATAGAGCCTGAGATTAAGAGGACAGTAAGGGGATCAGGAGCCTGGAGAGGAAAGTGCATCAGCCAATCAGCAAGGAGAGGGAGTTGAGTACAGTGGATTTCTTGCATTGTCTGTAGTTTGTCAGGGAATTTGTAAATTATGTCCACAGGAACATGTGTTTGCTTATATTTATGTTCCTGAATATTTGGGGTCACATTGATTCTTTTCCTGGATGTCATATAACCCCTAGGATGTAATCCAATAGGAGTCCGCAGAAGCCCTGGATCATTTCTGTGGAGCTGACACAGCCTAGTGCCCCTGCTGTCTGTCCACGCAGAATGCACAGTGTGGCTCACTGGACTGACCTTCCTCAGCACAAAGAGCCCTAACGTATGGTTGCTGGTTATTTCTTCCTCTTGAAAAGGCCTTGGTTCTTCCCTCTTCAAGTACTCCAAAGGACAGATGTATTGGTTTCTGAAAAATCATGCAATCCGATTTTAAACAAAACAAGCATATTCTTAATGTGTGGTATGGCAGCTAAGGTGGTGAACCCTACAGAGAAACCTTCCACAGTGAAGGCGGTGAGAATGGAATCGAGCTCCCTGCACCATGATGGAAGGGACACCTGTTCCTGACCTAGTAGCTCTTGAGGGTGTATTGTTGCCACATGATGGGTTGTGATGAAAACATCACAGTCAAGAATTACAATGGAGATGGATGATGGCATAATAATTTGGGAGAGTAAATCATTTATTTGACTTTTTCTCTGAGTGTTTTGTTGTTGTTTTCATTTGAACAAAATAGTGTATCTAATCCTATTTTGCTTAGACAAATATAAAAATGAATAAGGTGAGTTCTCCATGAAATTATAAGTTAAATGCTTTTTATTTCACCCTTCCAGCCTTTCCCGGGGCCCCCTTCTCACTGGCCCCTCCATAATTGCTGCAGGTTTCCCAACAATTTTTCAAGATCTTTGGCTCCAATGAAACTACCAGCCTGAGAGGTGGTTCTCTCTATGGCGTTAACTAGAGAAAAATGTTCATCACAAGAAAACAAAATCCACTTAACTAGATTAAATAAAGATTAACTGTAAGCAAATAAGAAGAAAACTCAAAGCCATTCAAAGATAGGACACAAAGCAGGGTGAGAGCTGACTGGAAATAGGGAGCCAGAATATGAACACCTGACCACTCGGTCATTTTCTCTGCTTCTCTCCAATCTCAATCAGTCAGTCATCTCTCACATTCTCTTGCTCTTTCACTGTCTCTCCCCTTTTTTTCTTCCCTTTATTTCCCCCTCCCTTCTCAGATGGCTTGCTTTACTTTTATATGACTTAACATGGTCTAAATCAAATTTCTGATACTAATTCCTGATAGCAAATAATAAACTACCAAGGTTGGAATTTTGAAGCCCTCTCGAGTGACAGAAAAAAAAATTTACAATTTTGTCTCCAGGTAAAAAGCTAGATATATTGCATCGCAATAACCCAAGACCAAGATAACAGAGGGAAGTGAATTTTCTCGCCAGAACTCACATATAACATACCTAGGCTTGTGACACCCTGCTTTCTAATTTACCAGATCAAAACATGAGGGTTATTCAAATTAATTATGTTTTCTAAATAGCTCAAAGCTGAAAACGTGTGTCTATAGCAAATAGATCAGAAGCCCTGACATCATTCTCTTTTTGCCCTGTCGTGACTGAGTTCCATGTCATACAGTAAAGGCTAGTTATTGGATTGCTCTTCTGCAGGGAGTGGGAAGAATAAGGCTTCTTCTGCATGTGACCTGCCTTTAGCTCTAGGGATGGATAATCCAGCCTGGGGGTTATTCCAATCTTTTGCTTCTCCTCAAAGAATCATAGAGTAATAGAGTATCAGAACTAGATGAGGCGTAGAGATCTTTAGTCACATAAACCACTCGTTGTTTAGTAACTCCTTAATATTTTTAGTTAAATTGGCTCATTCTTCAAATCTAAATAAATTTATTTTTAAAAATTTATATGATGGTCATAAATTGAAAAAATCAGTATGATTTAATGCAAATAGAAGATAACCATAGAATTAGCAGAATGAAAACACCACGTTGTTATGAAATTCTGTCCAGGTGCTTGAGCCTTCAGCCTGCCTGGTCTTGACTACAAAGGGAATTTAGCAGATGTGAAGAAATGTTAAAGAAATGTGATCCCGACCAGCTGGCATGGCTCAGTGGTTGAGCATCGACCTATGAACCAGGATGTTACGGTTCAATACCAAGTCAGGGCACATGCCTGGGTTGCGGGCTCAATCCCCAGTGTGGGGCCTGCAGGAGGCGGCCAATCAATGATTCCCTCTCATCATTGGTGTTTCTATCTCTCTCCCTCTCCCTTCCTCTCTGAAATCAATAAAAAATATTTTTAAAAAAGAAAAGAAATGTTATCCCCAAAGTGACACAGTCTTTCTGATGGAGTCAGGAAGAGTGAAAGAGGCTTGAAAAGGTCATTGCTTTTTCACTATCCCGTTCAGTGTCATTTAATGTCCTGTTCCTGTGTCCTAAAATCATCTTGGACCTCTCGAGTCGTGTGTGCACCACACTATAGGGAATATCAACAGTCCAAGTCCTTATATTCAGAGATGAAGAAACTGAGGCCTCCTCTTACTCTTTCCTGATGCCTGCCTTTGTGCCACTACTGATTTGCATCTTAACCAGCAGTTGGATTAGGAGCTGGCAAAAGAAATGAACCACAAAACGAAGTAAAAGCCTGAACTGGGGTGGTGCTTTGGAGTCTACAAAATTGGCGCTTACCTTTTCAATTACCTCTGCCCTTCTTGCCCCTCATTATTAGAGGATGTTGGTGCTGGCCTATTGCAATAAATAGAAAGAAAACTTCTGCCTAGATCTACCACTAAGACTCTTAGATCAAGACCCTTCTAGAAAGATGTCTCCATACAAAGAGAGACATCTCTAGTTGTCTTGCCAAGAAAACCATTCTATCAGGGAAAAGGCCAAAAAACCAGAGCTACCTAAATTTAATTCACCTTGGGACTCAGTTATAGAAGCTGTGCTAATGGCATCCCAAATCTCCATGGCAAACTGTATGGATTTTTAAAAGGAGGTAGAAAAATGCTCTCTGTCCTCTTATCTTCTGAAGATGGATTTTTAGTTGAAAATCCTTTATATAAAAAAAATAAGATAAATGTAGTCAAACACTAAACTAAGCTCTTTATTCCATTGCCTGTGATTTGGGATAAGCTTTTGAGATATTTCTTCAGGTAAGAGATTGAGGAGCAATCTTTGAGAAAAATTCTTCTTTATTATATTTTTAAATGATGCTGAGTATATAAAACATTTGTGTTTTATTTTTAATTTCACATGCTTTGGGGTAACAACGTTGTATGTGCATTAAATAAATGTTTCTTCTCCCCTTATATTATAGAACTAGAAGCCTAGTTCATGAAATTCGTGCAAGGGATGGGGAGGTTCCCTCAGCCTGGCTTACACCCTCTCCAATCCAGGACTCCTTGGGGGTTGTCTGACTACCTCTCGCAATTCAGGACTACTGGCTCCTAAATGTTCACTTGCCTACCTGCCTGATCGCCCCTAACCACCTCTGCCTGCCTGCCTGCCTGATCACCCTAACCAGCTCTGCCTGCCTGATCACCCTTACTGCTTCCCTACTGGCCTGCTTGCCCCTAACTGCTCCCCTGCTGGTCTGATCACTCCTAACCGCCTCTGCCTTGCCCCACACTCAGAACCCAAGATTCCCTCCTCTGGCTGGCCACAGGCACCCAGGACCTGGGCTTCCCTCTCTCTGGCTGGCTGCAAGCATCCAAGACCCAGGCCAGCTTCACCCAGACTGACCTCAGCCTCAGGGGACCATGGGCAGGCATCTTTGCCTGGGACCACGGGGCGGGTGGCTTGTCCCTCTCCCAGGCCATAGCCACAGGTGCAGCTACTGGTGCCCAGGTCTGCAGAGTCGATGCCTTGTCCCTCTCCCAGGCCAGGCCTCAGGCATAGGTGCAGCCGCTGGCACCTGGGACCGCGGGGCAGCTTGTCCCTCTCCTGGGCCTCGGATGCAGATGTAGCCACTGGCACCTGGGACTGCAAGGTGGGATGCTTGTCCATCTCCCAGGCCGTAGCACCAGCCACTGGCACCTGGGACCACGGGGCAGGAAGCTTGTCACTCTCCCAGGCCTCAGGCGCAGGTACAGCTGCTGGCACCCTGGGACCACGGGGTGGCTTGTCCCTCTCCTAGACCTCAAGGCACAGGCATAGCTACTGGTGCCTGGGACCATGGGGCAGGTGGCTTGTCCTTCTCCCAGGCCACAGCCTGGCTGGTCCCCATTTCTCTCTCCTCATGTGTTGAGTGTCTGAGCTTTTACAGCATGAGGGCATGACAATCATTTACTTATTAGCTCTTTATTATATAGGACTAGGGGCCCAGTGCACAAAATTTGTGCACTGGGGATGGATGATCCCTCAGCCCAACCTACACCCTCACATATACTGGGAGCCCTTAGGGGATGTCCCACTAAGCACTCACCCCAGCCTGCCCAACCATCGCCCTGCAATGGGGCTGATGGCTGGCTCCATCCCAACCACACACCCCCGCCCCCAGCCCAGGCCTTCGCCCCAGCCAGCTTGAGCCCGGGTAGCACAGGCCTCAGCACTGCCCCCCTGGCCCAGGCCTTCTCTCTGGCCACCTTGGCCCCATCCCCTGTGGCCCCAGCCACCTCACCCCTGGTACAGGATGCCTCGGCCTCACAGCCCCCCCAGCCCGGGCTGCCTTGGCCCTGCCCCCTTGGCCTGGGTGACCTCGGCCCCACCCCCGTGGCACAGGCTGCCTTGGCCCTACCCTCCTGGGGCCTGGGAGGCCTCAGCCCCACCTCCCACGGCCCCAAGTGCATCGGCCCCACCCCCACTCCTGATTGGCTGGTGGGTGTGGCTGATGGGCATGGCTTGTTGGTGTAGCAAAGGTATGGTCAATTTGCATATTGCTCTTTTATTAGATAGGATCATGTAAAAAAGGCAAATGTCTTAATCTTTGGGACATGAGTACCTATACCTGATACCTATTATATGAATTGAATTTCTTTCTCCTCACTCTGAATTACAGTGTTCCATACATTTGTTACCTCATCTGAACTGTTCAGGTCATTATTTGTGTTGATGGAAACAAGAAAGATTCAGATGTCTATTTACCTGTCTCTCTATGTGTTTTATAATTGAGATTCCTCTCAACCCCATATGGGCTTTTTCTTCAGAAGCACAGAGGAGAGAGACTTCATGGTGGAACAGGCCTGGATGGACCTCTTGCCTCTCTTCTTGCTGTCTTTGAGAACTGAGGCTTTCTGAGCCTCAGTTCCTCATCTATAAAATGAGTATAATGATTGTAAAGATTAAAATACGGTGGTATAAGTAAAGCTCATAGCACAAGGCCTTACATTTAAGCATGCAATAGGTGGTCACTGTTATCATGTATTATTACATTGGAAAGACCACCTGAGATAGAGCACAGAATATACAAGCTTTGGGGTCAGAGAAAGGATAAGATTCATTCCTATATCATCATAATTGCATCTCCAGTACAAATCTCACTAGCACATAGCAAGAACTCGTTATTTTTTTAATGAAATGAGGGGATGGTTCTCGCATTACCCCTTATTTGCTGTGTAGTCTTAGGTAAGGCATTTCACCCCTTATTATGTGTGTTCTCAGCTATGAAGCAAAGATGATATATTTCTTACAGAGTTACTGGGAAGCTTAAATGCAATAGCCAATGTAAAGTGCCCAGCACTGAAGCTGGCACATGCTATGCTTTTCCCGGATGTTTATTCCCAAATATCTTCTGTCTTTCACATTTGAGGATCCCAAATAAATAACTAGGATGAGAATTTCCTGTAGAAACACCCACTTTAAAAGCTGTCTTTTAAATGAACGGTGGGAGTGTCCACAGGCCCAGGATGCATGATGGAGAGGTCCTGCAATATGCTCAAGGTCTGAGAAAAGCAGACCCAACTTTCTGGTTCCTGGGCAGCTATGGAGTGGTATAGTTGGATACTGGACAGGCCACATGGGCCTGAGGAAGATCCTAAAAACAGGCATTGAAATGATCTTTTACTCCAGACCTCATATTCACATTTTTTAAGGAACTGAGGGGAAGGTTCAATCCCTTGTGTCAACTTTAGTTGTTGTGCTTTTAGTAGTTTTGTCTTGAAAAGGATTCCAGGACCAAACTTGGCTCCGCAGGAAAGTGTGTCATGATTGATTAACAGGACTGCACAAGGACATGATGGGATGTTATGGCTGGTGTGCCTGGAGATTTACAGCAGCATTCAGAAGAGAGATTTTCTATAGCCTTTGCCAAACACAAGCCATGTTTCTTCAGTTGTAAAACTTGGCAATTGCAAAAATAAACAAATAAACATATAAATAGCTGCTCTTACAGGAACCATCTCATGCTGACCGGTCATGGTGACACTTGAGATCTTAAATAGGAAAGTAAGATACTGACCAAGTGAAATTGATCAGGTAACCCTTGCAGAAATGCCTGACAAAGCAGATCAAATGTACAATATGTATTCATTTGGCAAATATTTATTTAGCACCTACTATGTGCCAGGAAGTATTCTAGCTGCTGTTTTGATTATATTCTAGTGAGGGATGCTGTTGACCTTTGTTTTAGTTATGGTAAAAAAAAAATTTAGGGAAAAAGAAGGTCCAATTATTGGAAGGCTGCTCTCCAGGTCTTGCAAAGAAAATGGAGAGCTTTCTTATTATCACTCATACACTAGGATCAAATTAGGACTGCACAAGCTATCATTATTTTGGAACCCAAACATCCATTTCATTTCTTTTTAAAAATTTAATAAATCTTTATTGTTCAGATTATTACAATGTTGCTCTTTTTTTCCTTCCATAGCTCCCCTCCCCCTGGTACTCATTCCATCCTCTGCCCTTACCTCCCCCCTACTGTCCTCATCCATAGGTGTACGCTTTTTGTCCAGTCTCTTCCCGCACCCCTCCACACCCCTTTCCCCCAAGAATTGTCAGTCCACTTCCTTTCCATGCCCCTGATTCTATTATATTCACCAGTTTATTCTGTTCATTAGATTTTTAATTTACTTGATTTTTAGATTCACTTGTTGATAGATGTGTATTTGTTGTGCATAATTTTTATCTTTACCTTTTTCTTCTTCTTCTTCTTCTTCTTAAAGAACACCTTTCAGTATTTCATATAATACTGGCTTGGTGTTGATTAACTCCTTTAGCTTTTTCTTATCTGCAAAGCACTTTATTTGACCTTTAAATCTGAATGATAGCTTTGCTGGATAGAGTAATCTTGGTTGTAGGTTCTTCTTATTCATCACTTTGAATATTTCTTGCCACTCCCGTCTGGCCTGCATAGTTTCTGTTGAGAAATCAGCTGACAATCGTATGGGTGCTCCCTTGTAGTTAATTATTTTTCTCTTGCTGCTTTTAATATTCTCTCTTTATCTTTTGCTCTGGGCATTTAAATTATGATGTGTCTTGGTGTGGTCCTCTTTGTATTCCTTTTGTTTGGGGTTCGGTGTGCTTCCTGGACTTTTAAGTCTATTTCTTTCACCAGATGGGGGAAGTTTTCGGTCACTATTTCTTCAAGTAGGTTTTCAGTATCTTGCTCTCTCTCTTTTTCTGGTACCCCCATAATTTGGATGTTGGTATGCTTGAGGTTGTCCCAGAGGCTCTTTATACTATCTTCAATTTTTTTTTTATTCTTTTTGCTTCTTGCTTTTCAGGCTGAGTGATTTTTGCTTCTTTATTTTTCAAATCTTTGACTTGATTCTTGCAGTCCTCTAGTCTGCTTTTGGGTCTCTGTATAATATTTTTTATTTCAGTAAGTGTATACTTAATTTCTGGTTGGTCCTTTTTCATATCCTCCATAGCCTCACTCATATCCTTGAGGGACTCGCTCATATCCTCAAGGGTCTCATTAAATTTATCTGCCTTTTCTAGGAGCCTTTTGAAAAACCTTATACCCATGGTTTTGAACTCTTTGTCCAGTCGTGTTTTTTTTTTCCTCCATTTCTCTAACATTTAATTTGTTACCTTGTCTTCGCATTTTGGCTGCTTTCCTGAGTTGGTCAGGTAGGTTTGTGTGGTAGGTGTCTTCTAGGGGACAGTGGCTCTGCCTTCCCAGTTACCTGAGGTGGATACTCTTGGTGCACCCCTTTATGGGCTGCATGGTCTTGTTGTAGTTAAGCCTAGATTGTTGGTGGTATCACTGGGAGAGGCTGACCTCCAGGCCAATTGACAGTGAGGATCAGTTGTGTTTACACTGTGAGAGCCGCTGCTCAGCTTGGATGGGCGGAGTCTCCAGGCTGAGCAGGCAGCCTGGGTTTCCCATCAGCCCTGCCTCAAACAGCTCCCATGTCTCCTTGCCCTGTGGCAAAGGCTGTATGCACCTCTGAGAGAAAGCTGCCCGGAGCTCTGGTCACTGCTGGACAGTCTTGTTTCTCCCCAAATGAGTCTGGATACCCAAAGTCTCACCCAGAACAGGGAAACAAAGCAGTCTGGCGTTTTGGGATTTTTTTTCCTCCTGAACAATAGAGCCAGCCACGCGCCCTCTCCCATAGCTCCCTCGCCTTTGCAGCACCCGAGTTTCAGCGTGCTTCCTCCTTACAGTCCAGTTTCAACCCGTATTAGTCTGGGTTCCCCGAGACTCGCCCAGAACTGGGGCTTAGTGCAGTGGGACACCTTTGTCTCCCTCCCAATTCAAGAAAACCAGCTGGGTTTGCAGCCGCCAGCCCTTTCCATTCATGCGCAGCAACGAACCTCTGACACTGCATATCTGCAACTCTTTCCTCTGCACACCCCCCCACAAATCTATTTCCTTTTATTTTTCCTTCTATTTGTGGAATGTCCACTCAGCCAGCCCTCTGATGGTTCTAAATGATGTCTGTTTTTTCCTTTAGTTGTAATTTTGAATTTGTTGTATGGGGCGGCAATATGGGTGTTTACCTATGTCACCATATTGGTTCCTCCTCCATTTCATTTCTACCTTTTAATGCCTCGTTAGCAGAAATGACATCTCCAACTTCCTGCCATGCTGTGTGGTAATGTGGCCCACACAGATAAAACATGGAGAGTCTGAGTCTCCAAACGTTTGATCCCTCTGATTTGGCCACAACTGCGCAGATGCGGCTCCCCACTCTGTCCCTGCACCTGCACGCCTCCACTCCTGTGACCTAATTTATCTGCTTCTAGAAACAGGTTTTTTCTTCCCCTTGGGAGCAGCTGGCTGTGTCCAGGTGTTTGGCCAAAGTTTCCCAATTGCATTTACTCCACTTACTTGATTATAGGTGGCATCTGGGTTATTAGTTGCTGAGTCAGAGGCCAGTATAGACCCCTTAGATTCCGTTATGCTTGGGGGAAGAAAGAGAGCAACAGTGGCTCCTGTTCCTAAAGCCCTGACACTGTGATTCAACCTTGGTGAAAGGTCAGATTTCCCATTCCCAGTGCCCCTTCCAGTCTTTTCTTGCTACTGCACATGCAGCCTCTCACGAGTGGGGTCTTTTACTACCGGCCTGTGGACAGCAGTCAGAGGTGAGAGTGATTGTGTTCACCAGGACTCACAGAAACCCAAGTAATACTGACTTGAGGGAGAAAGGAATTTTGCGGTTCATATAATTGAAGGGAGCTAGTTTTAGACCTGGCTAGATCAGGAGTCAGTTTCTCTTTTCTGTGATACAGTCTACTCGCAGGCAGGTCCTCTCCACTTGGTAGCTTTCCATCACATTGTTAAAGGAGAGCTCCTGCTTCACATTAACTCATTCCAGCAAAACTCCCAAGGCCGATGCTCATCAGCCCTGATTGCTCAGGAGAGGGTCACATGTCTATCTCTGAACCAATCACAGCAATCAGGGGGTAAAGTACACTGATTAATCTTCTAGGTATGGAATTGGCATTCATTTCACCCAAACTACATGGACTGAGACAGTGGGGCAGGGGTAGTTCCATAGAGGGAAACGAGGATGCTCTTACCAGAGTAGGAGAAATGTTGGTCAGGTGGAAACAGCAAACATCCACTAAAGGCATTCTGCCTCATTACCAAGAAAGCGGGGTGGTGGGGTGACAGCGTGCCACTTGGTATGAAGATGGTAATGTTTATTCGTTTACTTCTTGCAAGAGGATTGGGAGAATAACCACTCAGGTGTCATGCTGCAAGGCAGGGAGGGAGGAGCCACAGTGGTAGCCACCAGCCCACATGCCCCTAAACTTCTACCCATGTGTCATCTTGGATGTATGTGCCATGGAGCATTCCCTAGGAACATGAACCCCAGATACTAGTTGGTGCCTCAGGACAATCCAGACAACTTACCACCTGTCATGAAATGTGCTGCTTGTCAGGGCTTTAACTCACCCAGCTCAGCTCATCAGTGGTAGGCATCTGTGAGTTTGAGACAGAGCACTTTCTTATGCAGGTAAATACCCAGAACAAAGACATCATTAGAAGCCATTATAGAATAGCGCTTTGCAATAACTGCTGCATATAATGTTCGCTGTCTCTTTGCTGATATTACCAAATGAGGGCTGTTTCTTAATGATTTATTTTTATTATCATTATCATGTCACAAAGATCATCTAGTTCATTTATACTGCACTTGTTGCTGTAGAATCTAGATGATGGTCCTCGGGGCTGGTTCTGCCTACCCGACTGCTCATGTGACCCAGGCTGGAGGGTGCAACCATTGTGCAGTGCTTCTTCAGAGCCCCCAGAGCTCACATCACACCAAAATGCCCTGCTCTGTTCCCTGTCTGTGCCCCTTGCTAAATCATGAGGTGCTTAAACAGCAGGGATTGTCTCTTTGATGCCCAATGTCCTCTGTACCCAGAACATTATTACCACTCACTAAGTGCTTGTAGAATAAATACTATGCATAGTGATTGCAAAACAAATAGGAATAAGACATAGTCCCTAACCTTGAGAAACTTCAAGTCTATTTATTACAAAAGTAAAAATACTAAGGATGGCACCAGCTAATGTTAACCAAGTGTTATGTGTGAGATACTGAGCTAAGCGCTTCACATGCATCATCTCATTTAATGATCTTGACAACCTCCCCCATGTTACATACTATTACTACTCACATTTTACAGATGAGGAAGCTGAAGTTCGTGGAGTAGGCTAATATCATATCATTGGAAAATGGTGGAATCAGGGTTTTAACCCTGGTCTCCCTGATTTTTAATGCATATTTCTAGCCACTAAAGTAATACACCTCTATAAAGGCAAGATTAATAAAATGTATGGGAGAAATTGAAATAAATTAATTCCCAAAGTATTGGCAGGGAGTTTCTTCATCAAAGCAAATCTTGTGAAAAGGTATTAAGCTGGTCCAGTTTTTATAGGGAGCCTTTGAGGAATCTCCAAGCAGAGATCTAGAGGTATGTCGGTGACACTGACTGAATGCCCAGGGGAATGTGTGTGGCCATGAAACCAGCAAGCCCCTCTTTCTCCCCTTGTGAAGGAAGTATCCGAACGCTTCACTAAACATTGGGTCAAAAGAGCAAGATGGCTGCGCCATGCCCCTCCCAAGTTTAAGTTCTCACAGAATGTAAAGAGAAATCTCAGAATGTCATTGAGAAATGTAGATTGGGGACCACATCTGTTAAACTGTGTGCTTTGTAACTTACCCCATGCAGCTCTTTCTGCGGCTCTTTATCATTTCCCCACAGAGACCTGAGCAGGAGCCAGAGAAAAGGGCAGCACAGGAGGGAGCCCCTAGGGAAGTCAGCGGGGAGGAAGGGGGGGGGTGAGTAGGGCAAGGGGCCCTGAGGAGAGAAAAGCAAAGTGAGTGACTGGCCTATGGCCAAGTGGGTAACAAAGATCCTGCAGATGGGTTGAGCATGAGAAGCCTTCTTCCCAAGTCGAGGGAGCCAGAAACCACTCGCAGCTTGGATCATCCATCAGGAGCAGGCAGGCATGTGGAGCTGTGGGAAATGTCTGTCATTGTCAGTAATCTCCTCTTGTCATTCAACAAACGGTGATCATGTGTGGATAACGTGTGGATGTCCTGTGTGTGTGCACTGAGCAGGTAATGGGCAACCACGAAGAGCTATTTTCCCCCTGGGAAACTTGTGTGGGACACAAATGAGTAAGTGACATGGTGGGGTCAGCAGAGCGTCTCTGGGATTATAAGGAAGATGGAATTACTAAAGAAAGATTATGAGTTAAAGAAAAAGGTATTTGTGACACTTGTTAAAGACTATAAGGAAGACTTTATTCAGGAGGGTGGGACCACTGCCATGAAGCTTTGTAATAGGGGAGAGAGATGAGACTCAACTCTGAGCACAGCAAGGAAAACTGGGCGTTCATAGCAGGAGCAGGGTGGAGGTCAGTAGATAGAAAATTCCTAAGATGAAACATCAGGGATAAGGAGGATGCTGGCGAACCTGGCCTAACAAGATTCTTGCTGATGGCAGGCCAGGGTGATCAGACATATCTGGGGGTTGGTGGAGACGAGAAACCTGTTTAGATATCAATGGTGATCAGATACTGAGGTTTCTGGCTAAACAGACTTAATAGGATTTTTGCTAAAATTGAACAATGCAGAGACAAACATAGAAGTCCAAAAGGCCTACTTGGGAAAGAGCTCAGGAGAGCCTGAGTAGAGCAGGTTCAAGCAGAAAATCATTGTTAATACCTATCCTGGGCCAAAGGGCAGAAAGGGAGCTGTGGTGGGCTTCAGAAAGCTGAGTGGGCGCTGGAAACTGAATAGCACTTACCCAAGAGAAGCACTGGAGTGGGAGCAAGCTGCCAGAGGGGTGTTTTAGAAGCAAAAGAAGCAAAGCTCATCCCAGCTGCTGTGGCTCAGTGGTTAAGCATTGACCTATGAACCAGGAGATCATGGTTTAATTCCTGGTCAGGGCATATGCCCAGGTGGTAGGCTCCATCCCCAGTGTGGGGTGTGCAGGAGGTAGCCAATTGATGATTCTCTCTCATCGTTGATATTTCTATCTCTCTCTCCTTCCCTCTCCAAAATCAATTTTAAAAAATGTATTTGAAAAAGAAGAAGAAGCAAATCAGGCCATAAAAGACAGCATGACATTTCTAGGAACTACCAGGAACTTGGTCCAATTTGGGCTCAGAAGGAGGAGTGGAAAGTGGCCAGAGATGGCACTGGGCCAGCCACCCTCAGAGTTTGGCCTTCATCCTGGAGCCAGTGGGTGCCTCCATCACTAGGTTTTCCTTCCAAGGGACAGCTGTCTTGGGTGGTTAATGCCACAACTACCAATGTTAAAAAAAATTTTTTTTTAAAAGATGCTGGCTCTTTGAAAACATCCGATTCTAAGGCCCAATCATCTTGCAGGCAGATCCAAAGGAAAGCACTTGGGCCATCTTTCTCTGGTCAAAAACGCAGGGTCTTGGTGTCCTGATATTATGGGAACCCTCATAGCCTGAGAAGATGCATTGTGGGCTTGAGGGCATGTCAGAAATCACCTAACTTTTCTAATTTTAGCTCAGTGAATTTACCTTAGGGGCACCTAAGAATTACCTGGAAAGTTTTAAAAGAAATACTGATGCCCAGGCCACCCTCAGAGAGGCACTGGCATTTTTTTAAAGCTCCCCTGTGATCCCCTATGCAGCCAGGAGTGGAGACTACAGAAAAGTGCACAGCTTAGCAGCATTCATTCTTGATAAGAGATCGGATTCCCCTTGCCAGGTACTCTTGTTACTAAGATTCTGGGTCAACTTTGCGAACCTTCTTGGCAGATCTTCAAAAGCTGCCTGTGGCACCTGCTGAGACCTCTTCATGTCCCACCCCCTTTTAACAGATGGCTGCAAAAGGACCCTGTTCTAAAGCCAAATATGGGAGAGGGACAGCTGGAGCAGGAGACTGACCTCACCCATCTCTGGTCCCCTGAGGCTGTCATGTCCCTGAACCCTGCTGTCTTGGTGGCACTAAAGACTTTTGTCAAGGATTCCTTTTCCCCTGTAGTTACCCGAAAACTCCAAGCAGGCCTCATTAGCACATTACTCACGCTCCCCAATCCCACACATTACCCTCCTCCTCGCCCCCACCTCCAGATCTATTTTTTTTCTATTTGCCTATTTTTTTTTCCAGTGCAGTTGGGTTTTGTTTCCTGTGTCCTGAAAAGCACGTTTTGGAATGGAAATGTTACTGAAAGAAAGCAGGTGGCTCAGGGCTTCGGGGTCCTGGCCCATCACCTCTCACACCCTCCCCATGAAATGCCATTGATCAGAGACAAGCCCTCTAATACTTCCCCAGACACTGCTCTGTTTTGGTTCCTTCCTCATTCAGACAGCAAGTCCTTAACTCAGAGCCCCGAGTTGTTTCTTGTAGCAATTAACAGCTGCCCTGGTGTTAATTCCCAATCAATAGCCCCTCCATGCTGCTGCTACAGCTGGCCTCCACAGCAATTCAGAAAGGAACTTGTTGGAGTCCTGAGCTGCTCCTCTCACTGCTCCCCAGGAAAGCCCTCACAGGGCTTCCTAAGGACAGCAAGGCCCCTCTGTGAGCAAGGTGGGGCTCCACCCACAGCTTTCAAGGTGAATGACAACTTGGGAGCTAGGAGGAACCAGGTGCCCCCTGGAGTAGCAGCAGCCCTTTGGGATAGTCATGAAGCTTTCATTTTTCCATGTTGGCTTTTTTTTTCATTCTTTTTTTCTGTTTGTCTTGAGATGGCTGTATTTTTCCTCCATCTACCAAAAAAACACAAAAGCAACAACAACAAAAACCCTCTCATACAATCAGTCTTTTTTTTTTTTAATTCAAATAGTCATGATTTCTCATTTTTTTTGCCTGTGTTGCTTCCTGCAGCTCCCTGTGGACAGAATGAGACCCGAGAGGACGGCAAAATAATTCAGCTGCCTCCCTGCAAGACTGGAGCCTGGATCGTGCCAGCCATTATGGCCTGCTACCTGTTAGTGGCGAACATCCTGCTGGTCAACCTCCTCATCGCTGTCTTTAAGTACGTGGGCCCTTCATCAGGCCCCTGGGGAGAAAGTGGGGGCACTGGAAGGGTGTGATGCTTCAGAAAGCAGTGGAGTTTCTCACGTAATTCTCTCTGGTCTGTATTTCAGCAATACGTTTTTTGAGGTAAAATCAATATCCAACCAAGTGTGGAAGTTTCAGAGGTATCAGCTCATCATGACTTTCCATGAAAGGCCAGTTCTGCCCCCACCTCTGATCATCTTCAGCCACATGACCATGATATTCCAGCATCTGTGCTGCCGATGGAGGAAGCATGAGGGTGACCCAGATGAAAGGGACTACGGCCTGAGTAAGCTTCGAGTGACAGCCCCCAGCAGCCACACATCCCATAGCCCCACTGTTTCCCATTGAAGGTCCTGCAGGACTGTGGTCTCTGACGACTTGGAAGGGAACAGAGGGGCACGCTTGCCACAGAAACAGGGCCAAAAAAGAAGACAGTAGAGCTGAAAGCAAGCATTCTGAGCCTCACATCTTTCTTTCTTTCTTTCTTTTAACCCTTACCTGAGAACATGCTTATTGATTTTAGAGAGAGGGGAAGGGGGAAAGAGGGAAAGAGAGAGAGAATGGGAAACATTGATTGTTTGCCTCCCATACATGCCTTGACCTAGATATGTACCCTGACTGGGAATCAAACCCATGATCTTTCAGTGCATGGGATGATGCTCCAACCAACTGAGCCACATGGCCAGGCCAGCCTCACATCTTTCTTAGTGAGATAAAACCAGCCTTCAGCAGGGCTGTTTTAGCGCCTTCCTAGGTTCTAAGTTTCTTACTTCCCAGAGGTCCCAACACAAAATATATCAGCCATATTTATGTGCTCCCAGGCTGCATTATACGTCATTTGAACCTCTTACGTGAGTTGAGTTGCAGGTGCTTACGTTTGATTTTCCATTATCGTTTCTGGACCTACCATTTTGCAGGCCTTGAACATTTTCCCAGCCTTAGAGGCTGTGCCTATGTGAGTGCATTAGGACACCAGCCCTGCTTTCCATATTCAAAGGGCAAAACGGAAGCCCCTCCACCACCCACCTTCTAGTCCAGTGTTTCTAAAAGGAGGTTCTATTAGCACTGAGGCAGATTATAGTTGAGTGTATAGGACTGTCCCACACATGGTAGGGGATTTAGCACACCCCGCCTCCAGGCATTAAAAAGCAATAGCTCCTGCAGAATGCTAAATGTTCCTTGGGTACCAACCATAGTGAAGAACCATTGGGCATCCAGCCCCATCCACGCAAACTACAATGGTTTCTCCAGTAGCCCACCTACATCACACCACTGAACAAGCCTCTAGAACGAAGGCCCAGAAATCCCCTCCCGGTGGTCACTGGTGGGTCTCAAGTTTGAAACCAAAATCATTTAACCACCTGCTTTCCTAAGACTAAAGCTTTTAACAACTTCCCTGACACAGAAATGCCGACTTCTTTATAGACATTAAAATGGAGAGTTGGAAGGGACTGAGAATTCCAAAGTTCACTATTTCCATCTAAAATATAAATTTAGACCAATAGAAAGCTGGTGAGGGGGTGAGGGTTCAGATTCATAGTGGATCATTTTGGCTAAGTGGATAGAGCATCAGCCTGTAGACTGAAAGGTCCCGAGTTCAATTCCAGTCAAGGTCACATACCTGTGTTACCGCCTCCATCCCCTGTTGGGGGGTGTACAGGAGGCAGCCAATCAATGATGCTCATCATTTATGTTTCTAAATCTCTCTCCCTCTCTCTTCCTCTCTGAAACTATACACACACACACACTAGGGTCCCGGTGCACGAAACTCGTGCACTAGAGGTGGGTAATCCCTCAGCCCAACCTGCCCCCTCACACGTACTGGGAGCCCTGATGGGATGTCCTACTGACCCCTCACCCCTGGCTAAAGCTTTAGGCCTTGGGCACCCAGCCATCGCCCTGCAATGGGGCCAATGGCTGGCTCTGCCCTGGCTGCCTTGGCCCCACCCCCCCCCCCCCACTCCTGGCTTTAGCCCTGGCCTCTGGAAACTGCCCGGGCCCCCCACGCTTGCCAGACTCCTCAGCCCCCCCCCCCTCAGCCCAGACTTAGCCCCCAGGCAGTGACTGCCCAGCCCTGGGGACACCCCACACTCGGTGGCCTCACGCTCGGCCCCGCCTCCTGCCTCGCACACTCATGGCTGCCTTGCGCATGCCTCAGCCCCGCCCTCTGCCTCGAGTGTTTGCTAGCGGCCTTTGCCTCAGCCGCCGGTGAACGCCTAGCCCCAGCCCCCCTGCCATGCTTGCTGACCACCTCACACACGCCTCGGCCCCACTCCCTGACCTCTCACGCTCACCGGCCGCCTTGGCCCCGCCCCCGCTCCTGATTGGCTGGTGGGCGTGGCTGGTGGGCATGACTTGTGGGTGTAGCGAAGGTATGGTCAATTTGCATATTACTCTTTTATTAGATAGGATATATATATATATATATATATATATATATATATATATGAAGGTTGAGTAAGAAAGATTTTAAAAATAATAATAATAAATAAACATAAATAAGGTTTTATTTTGTTCACAAAGCAACTAAGTGGATAACACAGAGCTCACTGAAGTCACAGACCCAGAGTCCTATTTTTAGGCTTAGCTATTCGTGAATGCACTGTCTTGTCTAGCAGTAGCAAAATAGCTCTGCACTTTCTGTCATCATTTATGTTCAGGCAAAAAGAAAAGGAGAAGGTAAAAAAAAATGTAGAAAGACACAGCCACATCATGACAGTTTATCAGAAAAGCAAAATCTCTTCCTTCCCTGTAGTTTCTTGGGCTAAACTGCCCTGGCGGCCTCGGGACCCCCCGCTCCCCCGGCCCTGGCTTTAGCCCCAACCATTGCTACTGCCTTCAAGGGAGGCTGCCGCCGTCAAGGGAAGCTGTAAATGTGTATTTGGTTTTCCAGCTTCAGTAGTAGGAATTGGGAAAGGGGAAATGAGGTTGCAAAGGGGCTTTTAGTAAGGCCAGTGAGCAGTATCTGTTTGCCACATTTCTCAGCCCAGAAATTGAACTCGCTTGCTTATTTATTTATTTATCTATTTATTTTTGCTTTTAGAAAGGAAGGGCATAGAACATAGAAACATCAATGATGAGAATCACTGATCCGCAGCCTCCTGCATGCCCCCTCCTGAGGACGGAGCCCATGACCCGGGCATGTGCCCTAACCAGGAATTGAACCATGACCTCCTGGTTCATAGGTCGATGCTCAACCCCTGAATACCACCAGCCAGGCTGGAAATTGAGCTTTTGAGAAACCTCCATTCAATTGTGTACCTTTCCTTGATTTAGCTACATGTTTGGCCTTACCACTTGAATGATTGTAACCATTGCCTGCCATAAATCTGCTATGTTCAGATGAACTTCAAAGAACAATAGTGAGTCTAATGCATATAAAGGGGACAGTGACACACTTTGGCTGATGGGGTTTGGATTTAGTTTGAGATTTAGCAAAGAATTTAGACCCATTCACCTGACCGTGGTTCAGATTTGGAATGTCATTAGGCCCACCGATCAAGCGCCATCGCTTTTACTTCTCTGCCTCACATCTCATTTCTCTCCCACAGAACTGTTCATAACTGATGATGAGCTCAAGAAAGTGCATGATTTTGAAGAGCAGTGCATAGAAGAATATTTCAGAGAAAAGGATGATCACTTCAACTCGTCCAATGATGAGAGGATACGGGTGACTTCGGAAAGGTGTGTTCCCTGGTCACATGTCTCCTGGGATGTTTTATGCTATGGCATGCTTTATCCATTGCTTTTGTTTGTGCAGCCACACAAAAAAAATATCAGAGACCCCTTGTGTTTATTGTTATAGTCCAAGAAATTGTAAAGCTTATGAGAGCACAGAACATTATCTAAAGGGTGTACAGATCAAAATCCCAGACACACACATCCTAGATTCTCCAATAGACAGTGGCAGCCACCTTCCTGGCCCTAGACATGGCTATATTCAGAACAGCGCAGGAGTTACTAGCTCAGACCAGAAATTGGGGAGTTCTGACCCAGACACAAACTAAGAGAAACCTAGGCCAACCCATGGCTCTCCAGCAGGTCTGTGTATGATGTATACCCTGAGCATCTTCTCCAAAGTATAGATAGTTCAGGTGCCTGGCTTACATGCATGCTCAGTACCTTCCAAAGAAACAACAGCATGAGGCTTGTGAATTACATAGAATAATGGTTGAGGCTTTGGGGTTTTTTCAGGAATCATTTTATTTTTTCTTCTTATATAACAAGACAAAACCAAAGGAATAAAAGCAGTTTTTTCTACCCAGTGGTCAAATATTTTTAGATCTCATTGACCAAATGGTTTTGTGGACCAGCAGGGCTCTAAGAAAAATCTCAAAATAAACAGGAAAGAATCATTTTTATTTAATAAGGCTAGCTTTATGCAAAGTAACTCACATTTTCTTACTTTCCTCATTTTGCTGCAGACTAATAAAAATGTCATTCTGGGCTGGCACAGTCATAACCTGGAATTTGGGAACCATCCTAAAGAACACCCAGAGTGTTACAAAGCACTTGGTGTAACTTTCCATTTTAAACATTTGTAATATAAAGAGGTCAGAAGCAAATTATAAATAGTGGGAAAAGAGATGTATAATATAGTGATTCTAATCAATATCATTCACGCTTCCCAAGATTTGAGTCAGTCACCTCTAATTTTCACAAAATGACATTTTGTCTGCTTACCCGCTTTATACATTTTCTAGTGGTTCTGCCGAAATTATACAAATGGCATTTTTTTCTGTCCCTGGCCCTTTATTTCATCAAAGAATGCAACCTACACAGTAGGTGTATAATACATATGCCATTGAGTGATTGTATCCAGAGGTACTCAGCCAACATTAATAAAGTGTAAAGCATGAATAGATCTTATACACATCTGTCATTGCAAAATAGAACATTCCATGATGATATGATATGAAGCAATTTTCTGGCACACTCAGAAAGGAGCTACAAATCCAGAGATCTTCCTCATTCTGATGCCTTGAAAAAGCTATTTATTAATGGGCACATAACCATATGGTTCCCAGAAAATTGCGCCATGTAGACACATTGCCCATTGCTCAGACTCATTTCCAAAGCCTATGTCCAGGGGCCTTTGAAATGCTTTTTGAATTCAGAAAGCCATCGGCTGGGAAAAAAGAAAGGCAGAAGAGAAAGTGTTGAGACACAAAGAAGCCTTTGCCTCTCTGGGGAACTAGCATGAGAGGTGCAGGCACCGGGCATGTGACACATTGGGACCAACTCAACAGTTCATTTAGGAAAGAAACTAGCACCTCTCCACTATATCCTCTCACCCCACACCTCAAAACACTTCCAGGAGACTCCTCTCCCAGACCCTGTTCCTCTCTGGGCGGATACAGAGTCCCACCCCCAGGAGGGTGACTAGGGTGAGCAATTCCCAGAAATTCAGGGCGGGTGCAGGCTTATTTGTGTGTGTGTGTGCGCGTGTCCTAACATCAGCTGATCTTCTGGAGTAACAGACCAGAAAGACCAGCTGACCTCACCACCAAGCCCAGGTGCCAGAGAGGTGAACCTAAACCAAGGCCTTCTTCTGCTCCTGGTGCCACTGTCTGTGTTTGGGGTTTCCTTTTTGATGGTGGTGGCGGTGGTACTGGTGTGTTTTACATTTGTCAATGTGCCAAAAAATAACATCTTTAAACACTAGACTTGCACTGGACACATCAGAACTTCCATGAGGTGCACAAGGGAACAGAAATCACCTAAGGGAAGAGTGACTCCATATTACCCATCTCAAGCATCTTCTAGGACAGTGGTCGGCAAACTGCGGCTTGCGAGCCACATGTGGCTCTTTGGCCCTTTGAGTGGCTCTTCCACAAAATACCACGGACTGGGTGAGTCTATTTTGAAGAAGTGGCATTAGAAGAAGTTTAAGTTTTAAAAATTTGGCTCTCAAAAGAAATTTCAATCGTTTTACTGTTGATATTTGGCTCTGTTGACTAATGAGTTTGCCGACCACTATTCTAGGACATCTTGACGTTTCTTCTATGGTGGTAACCATTAAAGCAAACTGGGAAATACCTTACTCCCAGTGTCATCTTTTAATCTAAAAGCATCTTTCTTGAGCCAATAGGCTTTGTATCCTTTCTTCACTTCACCTAGATCCAAAAAAGTGATAAACACATAACTATTAATAGTATAGTCAAGTTATAACTTTTCAAGACAAAGAGAGACAGGAATAACTTAGGATGTATGGAACTCATACATTAAAAAATAGTATAAGCTAAAAAAATGCGCTTCTGCCTTCTTTGGGTCATGATAGTGGTAAGGAGCTGATTCTGGTCAAACCACTGATAGCTTTAAGGCAGGAGTTATATGTTATCCACAGTCCTTCTCTTTTTGTTATTTAGTCACTTCTATTATCTGTCCCCCGTGGCTTCCTATTGTTCCATAAATTTGAATCATTTTTATCTCCATTTTATCTCCTGAGTGGTTTGACCAGCGCGTGCTCCTAATCACTAATAATCATGATCCAAAACTCTTGGTTTGTTCCTCAGAGCTATTTGCATCTGCCCTGCATGCCCATTTATACTTAACTTTACAAGAATTTATTTTTTAAATTAAGGGACACACTTTCTCTGGTCAGTGTGGCTCAGTTGGTTGGGCATCATCCTATGCAACAGGATGTTGTCCCTTCGACTCTCAGTCATGGTACATGCTTGGGTCGTGGGCTTGATCCCTGTTAGGGGGCATGCAAGAGGCAACCAATTGATGTTTCTCTCTCAGATCACTCTCTCTCTCTCTCTCTCTCTCTCTCTCCCACCTCTATCCCCCCTCCCTCTCCCTTCTCTAAAAATCAATAAATTCTTCTTTTTAAAAAATTTAAGGGACACACTTTAGTTATGGGACAAACATAAAATTGACTCTGGGAACATTTATTCTTTTGTAACTCCTACATTAAACCCCATCAGTTGCATCATGACCTAAATTATTATACACTTAGGTTGTTAAACACATCCAGAATTCTGGAAGAAAATAGATAAAACAGTCCTTTTATTTTTTTTTCCCCCTAGGGCCCCTGAGAGCCTCAGAGCCATCAGGAGAATTTTATGAAGAATGGTTTCTTGACATTGTCCCCTCCCCCAGTTACTTCCATTCCCTAAGGCCACACTTTTTTCACTATTTGGGCACCTCCTGTTTCCCCAGAGGACCCTCTTCCTCCTTGCACTTCCTGTCTTCCTCCCATGTCCTTGGGCTTCTTCATCTCTGTGTCCCATTTACTACCAGGTCCCAACTCTTCTATTGCCTCTTGTTGATGCCTTAGCTCTGTCCCTCACCTGCTAGTTTCTCTGCAGAGTAAGATCCTGGGGCTGAAGGCAGTGAGGTATGGGGAGCAGGGTCCCCACAGTTCAGAGAGATATTTCACAGTGCTTAGACCAATGACCATATGCAACATTCCTAAAATAGCATCTTCATCTCTTTCAGTATCAGCCCTGTACATACCAGACTCCAAGACAGAAAAGGAGAAGGAGGAAGAAAACTATCCTGTCTTTTGTTACTCTGCCAACACTAAAAACTGACTAGGGGGACCCAGTACCTAGAGCATTTGAAGTGAAAAGTCTCATTCTACAGAAATGCATAATGCATGTTCTGCTCTTCTCCTGACTTTAATGAAGAAGTATTTTACCCACTTACCCAAAGCTTATTGCATTGCAAAATATGAAATTGTAGAATCATACTCCACCAGCCAGATGATGAAGTAAATTATAAGTCTATAAGACACATAAACTTATTATTTTAAGTAATTTATTTCTCAGGCTATGTTTATACCACAAAACAAAGTGAAACAGGGAAAAGTTGTATTTTCCTTCTGAAATAGCTGTGTTGGCTGGGTGACGAGCATGGGGTTTGCCAGATGCAAAAATGCTCAATGTACAAGTATTTTTGAGAAAGTACCTGGCCATGGTGACTGAGTGTGCCTGGGCCTTAGGCTGTGCCAAGCTGGTTATGGGGCAGCTAGAAAGAGCAAAGGAAAAAGATGTATCCAAAACCTTAGACTGGGTGAAGCGAAGCTGAAGGATAAAAGAACAGAATCTTTCAGCCAGCATGGCTTAGTGGTTGGGCATCGACCTATGAACAAGGAGGTCACAGTTCGATTTCTAGTCAGGGGCCAGGGCATATGCCTGGGTTGTGTGCTTGATCCTCAGTAGGGGGCATGCAGGAGGCAGCCAATCAATGATTCTCTCTCATCATTGATGTTTCTATCTCTCTCCCTCTTCCTTCCTCTCTGAAACCAATAAAAATCTATTTTGAAAAAAGAATAGTTAGTGGAGTGAGTTGGTTGGGGGGATGCAGGGGGTGATGCATGGATTTAGAAAGAGGCAAAAATGTGCCCAAGGCAAAGGAATCACATGTTCCCCATCCCCCCACCAGGAACAGCAGGAGTGTAGGGTTTTGTGTTTTGTTTTTTAAACCTACAGATCTCTCAGAGAGGGGAACCACAGCCTCTTCTACCTCCTTCTGGCATTGAAATGTATATCCCTGCCTAAAAAAGGTGTTACTGTTATTAACATACCACCCCCACTAGCGCAACAGCTGAGGACCCAACTCTGATTCCCACTCTTCTTTGCACAGCGTATTCTGTACACGCAGGCAGTCACGCGATTTGCTGTGCATATTGGCAGTGTTGGAAAGGATCTTTATTCTCTCTGGAAAAGTTGAGAATGGATCCCATTCAGAGTCTCCAAAAGATTTGCCTTTGGGCATTTAATATATTTGAGCTCAAACCATGACTTGGCTTTGGTTTGTCTTTTCCAAGTTCATTTAAGCAGGTGAAAAAATATGGCAGAATTTTATGTTAAATGTGTGGCTTCTCTCTTTGTACATAAATGGCCAGGTAGTTTATTAAACAACTGAAATCAAGTTCATAACACTGATTGACTGAGTGAACCTATATCGCCATCCGGGGGTACTGGGCTGGCTGCATGGAAATGGAAACAGGAATATGAGACAGATTGTGCCCCTACGAATTTCCAATGGAGAGAGTCAAGTCCTCAAAATAACTGTAAATAAGGCATCTGTGATCAGATATCCAGAAAGACAGAGAGAAGGGAGTAGGCTAGCTTACTTATTGATAGACACTCCAGATTGTACCACAAATCACTTTATGTAATCTTGGTTAAATTTCTTGATGTTTGTTCCTCTCTTATTACTGACAGGATTGGATTAGATTAAATCAACTCCAGGTGCCTCAGTAACAGGACCATATTCATTCCTTTGGAGGCACTAAATTCTGAAAAGGTTATTGTGAATAACAACAACAAAAAAGATCATTATTTAAATGCAAAATGAAATTAATCCCAGTCCAGAAACACTGCAATATGAATAGCTAGATTCTAAAATTCTTTTGCCAAAAAGAAAAAGAAAAAGAAAAGAAAATGCTTTTGCAAAATTCTGGGTCAAGTCATCAAAATGCAACATTCTGGTTTTGTGAACAACTCTGATAAGCCAACACCCTAATAGTTCTTTAGATCAGTAAGCCCTGACCCAAGCCACAGTTCAGCCATGAGAGTGGTACGAGAGTGGGCCTCCACTCTAATAAGAACTATTCAGCTTTGATTTGGTGTTTATCAGGATTGTGCATCAAATTGCATCAAAGAGGGGAAGGGGGATTAGCCATTTAAAACCACTGGATTAAATAGTCTCTAAAGCCTCTTCCAGCTCAAAAAGATTTGGATTCATGATTCTCAGTGACAGCATCCTGTACCCGCTCGATTTCCCTCTGGTAGGACATGGATGGCCAAGGTCCAGGCCCGGCTTTCCCTCTCTGCCCATGCTCTCTAAGCCTCCAGCAGAGGAACCTGGTCCCTAGTGACTCTCTCTCTCTCTCTCTCTCTCTCTCTCTCTGCTTCCCACAGGGTGGAGAACATGTCTATGCGACTGGAGGAAGTCAACGAGAGAGAGCACTGCATGAAGGCTTCGCTCCAGACCGTGGACATCCGGCTGGCGCAGCTCGAGGACCTCATCGGGCGCATGGCCACGGCCCTGGAGCGTCTAACAGGTCTGGAGCGAGCCGAGTCCAACAAAATCCGTTCTCGGACCTCCTCGGACTGCACGGATGCAGCCTACATCGTCCGCCAGAGCAGCTTCAACAGCCAAGAGGGGAACACCTTCAAGCTCCAAGAGAGTATAGACCCTGCAGGTGAGGAGACCATTTCCCCAACTTCTCCAACCCTAATGCCCCGTATGCGAAGCCATTCTTTCTATTCGGTCAATATGAAAGACAAAGGTGGTATAGAAAAGTTGGAGAGTCTTTTTAAAGAAAGGTCCCTGAGCCTGCACCGGGCTACTAGTACCCACTCTATAGCAAAGGAATCCAAAACTCCTACAGCCCCTGCAAACACCTTGGCCATTGTACCCGATTCCAGAAGACCATCGTCATGTATAGACATCTATGTCTCAGCCATGGATGAGCTCCACTGTGATATCGACCCTCTGGACAATTCCATGAACATCCTTGGGCTGGGCGAACCAAGCTTTTTGGCTCAAGTTCCTTCCACCGCTCCTTCAAGTAGTGCCTATGCAACTCTCGCACCCACAGACAGACCTCCAAGCCGGAGCATTGATTTCGAGGACATCACCTCCGTGGACACTAGATCGTTTTCTTCAGACTACACCCACCTCCCAGAGTGCCAAAACCCCTGGGACACGGACCCTCCCACGTACCACGCCATCGAGCGTTCCAAAAGCAGCCGCTACCTGCCCAGCACGCCCTTCCTTCCAGAGGAGGTCCCCATCGTGAAGTCGCACAGCTTTATGTTTTCTCCTTCCAGGAGCTATTATGCCAACTTTGGAGTGCCCGTGAAAACAGCAGAGTACACGAGCATTACAGACTGTATTGACACCAGGTGTGTCAACGCCCCGCAAGCAATTGCTGACAGAGCCACCTTCCCTGGAGGTCTGGGAGGCAAAGTGGAGGACTCCTCCTGCTGCCACCCGGAGCGGGAAGCAGAACTGAGCCACCCCAGCTCTGACACCGAGGAGAATGAGGCCAAAGGCCGGAGAGCCGCCCTCGCCATCCCCTCGCAGGAGGCCGATGCTGCAGACAGAACCCTGTCCAACAACATCACGGTTCCCAAGATAGAGCGCGCCAACAGCTACTCAGCGGAGGAGCCCAGCGCGCCATATGCGCACACCAGGAAGAGCTTCTCCATCAGTGACAAGCTCGACAGGCAGCGGAACACAGCAAGCCTGCGGAATCCCTTCCAGAGGAGCAAATCCTCCAAGCCCGAGGGCCGAGGGGACAGCCTGTCCATGAGGAGACTGTCCAGAACGTCCGCTTTCCACAGCTTTGAAAGCAAGCACAACTAACCCTTCCTAAGCAGCATTGCCGGAGGCTCAAGCATCCAGCCCTAAAATTTTCCCCGAACTCCACCTGCTCCCCTTCTTCCTCGAAACGTACCTGCTTTAGTCTTTGCTGAGCAAAACAATGCCTTAGAAGGTGTTCCCTCAAAAGTGACTTCTGGGCGACAGATCAAGAAAGCATTTGATCTGGCCCAGTGCCAAACACAGGGGGCTAGGTCATGTTCACCCTCAATGGGTAGGGAGGGCAAAGAGAGGGAGAAGGAGGGTTGAGATGAATGTGTATCACTAGTCACTTCGGAAGCCTCGAGCTCTGGGAATGAAGGGGCTTCTCGCATTCTCCGTGCCAGGAGGCATCTTTCCATTTCAGACCGTTATGAAGAGTTGTAGGATGCAGGGCTAAATTGCAAAATAAAATAAAATAAAGTGGCCAGCATACAAATGAGATATTCTAAACTTCAATTCTGTTTTCTTTTCACATTGGCTCCATCACTGGTGACTGATGAAGAGCATCCTTTTTATTCAGTATAAGCCGGCAGCAAGCAGTTCTACCTAACGTCCCACATCCTTCTCATGCCACCACTTCTGTAATTGATCATTGTAAAGAAAAAAACAAGGTAACAGTCATAGTTCACCTGTCTCTTATATATTCACTTCTGGTGCCACAACTGTTTATCTTTTTTTGAAGAAAATAAGGGAAAAGAAATGCTTTTCTGTATTGCGAGCGGAATGAAAGAATTGATGTTTTTTTTTAAAAAAAAAATGTCAAGTGGCTTATTATATGTGGTGAGCATTCAAGAATAGTCGGGCAAGCTCAGGATGAATGTAACTAAATAATTTTATATTTTTTAATTTATTTTGTATCTCACCTGTCATCAATGAATTCACTCACTGAATATATAATAGTGAACTAACAAAAAAATATAGTGGGCAGCACTTGCCTAACATTGCCATGTGGGATATTGCTGTATTCTCACCATCCATGTCGTGTGTTATGCTGCTGTGTGACCTTCATCATGTGCATGACTCCACCATGTCTTCTGAACACCTCCAAGATGTAACTGCCAATTTTTCACAGCACTCATACATGACCATTTTATATATGACTATCTGGTGGATATTTTCATACCTAGAGTTTTGCCATTCAATCTGAGCTCAGCATAAATTTAATCGGAGTTTTTCAAGGGCTGGTATCTTTTTTATGGAAATGTTCCAAAGTACTTTTTAAGGAAGTTTCAAAAACCATAAATAACCTTAGAATTGACTGGGAGTTTGGTATCAACCCAGAGCCATCAGATGCAGACATGCCATGAATATTTTTCTTATACAGAGCTATAAAAAAGATACAGTAGACTAAAATAGAAAGCAGATAAACCATGTAAAGAGTTCTGAAGCATATGCTGCTTATACACATATATGCATTTACACAGAGACATGTTATATATAATATATAAACAAGCATGTAGAGCTTTCTTAAAAGGCTTGGACTTTTCTATCACCTTGAGGTATAACCAGAATTTTTAATAGCCAAGGAATTTCATTGAAAGAATTCATTATATTTCAACAGATCTTGACATTATACTTTTTTAAATCCCTATAACCTTAACTTTTTTTTATACTCAACTAGAGTTCTCAAAATGACTTGCTACCTGCCCTTTACCCATCAGGCCCCACCCACCCCTTTTTTTTTTCAAATGCAGTCACCATCATGACATCTCAATCAGTCTGCTTTCTCCTGCACAAAGTGATTACATCAAGTACAATATGAACAGACCTAACTCTCACCCAGATAGTGTTATGGGTTCTAGGATACAGGTATTCGTACTTCCAGATCAGAATCTGGATTTGAAGTGGGATAAAGAAATTTTGATCCTCAAATCTTTGTATTTCTTTTTGGGTCACTGATTTTTAAAAAAGAATAAAGTCTTGAAGGACAATGACTTAATGTTCCTGGTCCCTAAACAAAATCTGGTTCTTTTGTTTAGTTGTAGTTGTGAACTTCCAATTTTCTCATCATGTGAAATCAAGTAAATATGAGGACAAAACCTCTAACCTTTGACTTTTTTTAACCTCTGAAAAACTTTTTAGGTGTAGGAATAGTAAGGAGACCACATATAAAGAATTAAGAAATTCCTTTTTCAATCCTTAGTATTTAGATGAATCAGAAACAAGCAACCAGAGTCCTTTGTATATAATTACCCTTAAAAAATACTTTTTTTGGGGGAACCCAAATTGGCTATTTCTTCCTCTGCAAACATGCATTTGGCCTGAGAATAAATCACTTCCCCTCAGGCTTCCTGGAGTCACGAATCTCTGTAAGGATCTGATGAAAGCTCTGGACCCTCTCCTCAGAAAAAAAAAAAAAAATGTCTAGACATAAAAGTTGCAATGTAACTTTAAAGAGTTCCTCTACCCCTGCTTCTGTATTGATTGATAGCGAGGCAGAGGAACCATGTTTGTTCATAATCAATATGGTTATAATAGGCACTTTACATTTGAGACCTATGCTCTGTGATTCTCAGGAAAGCCAACTCTCGACACCAGAGTTAGAAGCAAGCTTTTATTGTATTTGCCCCTTAGGTTAGATGTTGCTAGTTTGATGTGCTTACATCCTGAAGTAAGATTGATTTTAAGTGTGGAGCACACTCAATCTCTGAGAGGGAGCCTAGAGGGATCCAAGAAGGAGGTGAAGGCAATGCTCACTGGCCACAGAGCAGGACCTCACAGCACCTCCAGGTTCTTACTCTGGACCAGATTGAAAGAGGGGGAAAGGCTAAGCCGGGTGTTTCCATCGTGCTTTCTGGAGCCAACAGAACAGGACCTGGGAAACAAAATAAGTACCAGTTCTGACCTTTGGACTGCCTGGTCATTTTTTTGTTGTGCATGAAAATAAAGTTCTTTTGGGATGTGTGTGAGATATATAAGCCAAATTTCAATGACTTCAAACACACTGTGTCATAGTCATGAGCTATTTCTTTCCCATGCGCATATATGTATTATGTTTCAATCCATTTCGTTCTATTCCTGGATCCTTTGCACACTGATGTGGCATCGGTTCTGTGGCCTTGTACAGTCAGCTTGCCTGCCGCCCATTTATTCTGCCATGTCCCTGCTGGAGGGGACGTTAATTACCTGTCTCTGTGAATGAAGCAGCTCACGAGCAACAAGTTACTGAGGAATGTAAACAAAGTCATAGAGAACTCAAGGAAGTGATAGCTTTGGTTTAACCATCTGCTTCTACGGTGCCAATTTTTAGATACTACTATATGTAATGATTTATTCTAAATTGCTCAGTCCTTTTGGGGGGGAAAAGGATATTTTATGTAAACGACTGTGGAAATTTCCTGATTAACCAAGATACCTTATGTTTATAGTTAGAAAGGCCCTTCTTAATGGATTTGAATGAGGCTTGGGGATAATTGTCATGGCTTGTTTGTATATTTCTTCAAGCCAGATGATGTATCAATGATCAGAATGCAGCACTTTATAGAACTGGATATTTTTTAAGTCTAGGCTTCTAGATCTAATATATTATTTAGCACTTTGAAAGTTCCCCCTTGAATGAATATATATATATATATATATATATATATATATATATATATATGGTTATATAATCAAATGGGGAGAAATGTACTTGTAAAAAACACAAACTGTGTTTCTTCTGAATGTTTCCAATATATTCTAAAAGATGGTTTTTATAGATAATGTTCTGGTGGATCACTAGATAGTGCATTTATCCTACTTTCTGAGGCTGTGCAGTCTAATCTTCCTCAATGTTGGGCTGTTTAACTTCTCTAATGATAATAAATATTATCCAGTCATCCATCATGCTATATGTATAGGCTGTACCATTTGACATGTTGGGCAATGCTCTACTATAAAATACATGTAAACATATATGTAACCCACGTTTAACCCAGCATAGTTGTAGCATGTGGTTGTGTTAATGAACATTACAGGACAGCTTTATAATCATTTACAAATCTGTAACATTCAATAAAGAAGCACATGTTGCAAGGATTAATCATGTTCCCAATTCCATGCGACTTAGCATCCTCATGAAATGGGCACTTTTGTTCCTGATCTACTTTATGTTTTTCACTTTCCTGTTGACCACTGTACAATACTTGTATAAGCCAATGTACAGCCTCTAATCAGCCCTGTGAGTTGTGGTAGGCACATTGTGATTTTGTGAAAGACGAACTGGCATGTTATGCAAAAGACTATCTGACAAATGAACTTAAACTAACATTTTAAACTCCAGTTTAATTAGCTGTTTGTTTACATCAACTGACCAGTGTGGAAGCAGTGTACAGTATTTTATAAATATGCTCATTTAGTAGCACTACTATGTTTGTTTCTAGATAAAGTGATGCTAATGTGTAGATGGTAATATACTTGTTCTAGATATTGCATTATAACTCACTCTTCTTTAACAATAACAATGTGACTTAAATGAAGTAATCCCGCTCAAACCCAGTTTTAATTTTGTGGCAACAGAATACATGCATGGCTTTATGCGTTTCTTTTGACTTTTTAAAGGCACTTTGCCTTTTACTCCTGCCTGCTGTGACACTGAAACCATTTAGGAACCCACTCAGATTGTTGGGTTTCTTAGTTTGGATATTATGTCCAAATTTTAGACATTAAAAACAAAAAAAGTTACCATGGGGTTGCTTTTTATTAAATCTTTTTTTTAAAGCTCTGAACCAATAATATGAAATAAATTATTAACCACAGGATGTATAGCTATGAGGCCTGGAGGTGGCTAGCCAACATCTCTTGGGTTTACTGCGGTCTAGGTGTTGGAGCACCTTTGATACAGGAAAGACACATTTCTGATTCTTCAGGGCCACTGGGTACAAATTGCTAAGCCAGAGATGAGAGTGAGAAGCACATTGATGACAGTGCAGAAATGTGCAGACCATTATGAATGAATGGTCCAGTGATATATGACTTCCCTCCTACCTGGTGGCTTTTCTCTGGTAGCTGAGCCTGCCTGGGGTGGTGGAGAGATGGGTGACTGGACCCTGGGTGACTCTGAAGAGTTTTCCCTTTAAAAAAATCACCATTTCATTATTAGAAGCCATCCAATGTCAGGAAAAGAGGGAAGCCAACCTGCACAGTCTTATAGAGGACCACTCCTCAAGCGAGTGGAGAACACTGTTCTCTCAGCCTGCACCGGCCTAAGCTTCCTCTTCCTTTGACATCTGTCTCTCTCGCTCTCTAAGATAAGAGTCAACTGAAGGAGGAGTTGGTTGTGATGTAAGGAAAACAAGATTTCCCCCTTTTCTTTTTTGTTTGTAGTACATTTTTTGTTTGTAGAATGTAGCTGTGTGACTTTTACCTGGTGCATCTCTTGCACCGATCGCTGCGAATGAAATCAAGACAATTTCTACATGTGGCCTAAGGATTTCAATGGCTGAGGAATCTCCATGATAATAATAGTGAGGTGAACTCCCTCTCCCCACCTTGTCTTCTGGCCACTGCCTATTTGCACAGTGTTTGGAGAAGGACACATCCCTAGGCTTTCTGAGGAGTGTCCACATCAAACTTGACCCAGGCCTTGCTCTGGTGAAGGCAAGCTGCTCAGAGCTAGGGGACACAGTGGGGGTTCAGCTTCATGCCTGGAGAGCAATCTTCTTCCCCGCCCCCGCTAGACTCTCATACTTTCTCTTAGCCCAGTACAAGATGCTTTTTGGCCAGACCAACAGACCCTGGCTCCTTTTACCTCAGTACCCCATGGACTCTGTCTGGCACAGTAAGCTGAAACAGTGGCTACTTAAAAAAAGCCAAACATTCAGACTTTGTCCCAGTCCTAATCTCCTCACTAATGTAGCCTCCCTGTCCCCAAGTCCACCCCCACACAACCAACTTGGCTGGTGTTTGTATCAGCTGCAACCAATTCTTTGCCTGTCTGAATCCCAAAAGGGTCCTTCACATCTCCACCTCAGCTTCCCACATGTCATCAGAGCCAGCCATCTGCACCTAGATGGTAGTCTTGCAAACTCAGATGGCAGGCGGGGGGAGGGGGAGGGGGGAGCTGGATGCAGAACACAGTGTGTACATGGGACTGGTGAGAGACAACAGGAAGAAGCAGGGTCTGTCGGGCATGAGAGAACACACGTCCCACTACAGACACGCTCACATTCAGATGTGTAAACACCGAGTTAGCCAAACAAATGTACCTGCCAGCAGCATTCAGTCCCCAAAGGCAATAGCTCAGGACCTGTGACTTAGAGCCAACAGGGATCAGATTCTTGACTCCAACTCAGTGAGTGTATACACGGAACACACTGAGGACCGAGGCAGGAGAGAGGAGCTCACCCTATGCAAGGCATCCCGTTCTCCATCCTTCTGGACCCGAACGCAGGGCCTCTGTGAGGGAGGGTCAGGAGAAGAGTGTCGAGGCACGGTGTCAGGCACACCTGCTTCCTGTCCCCACAGCGTCTGACCTGAGTGTCTTGCTGCTCCTGCGGTGGACAGCGATACCCGCCGTCACTGCCCTCATCGCCGTTCATAACATAGAACTCAGACTCTCATTTGTAACTGTGCTAACCATAGGTTGTAATGGGGGACATTGTTGAAATATCATTTTTAAATGAATTCCTATAAATAAAAACAATTTTGGAATTGGGTTTGTTAAATATGTATAATCTCTTTCCTTCTTTATGTATGGACAAGCAGCGGTTTGCATATCTATCTACATAAATATCTATGAACTCTTAGAGGAATTGTTTTTAAAGGTCTATTATTGGACTCACAATGCACTTTGAGCTTGTTTGTTTAGACATGTAATTCAAAGCAGAAGTTGGCAGATACCACAGGAAAAACTTTCTGAAATTTCTGTAACACATGTTTTGCAATAAAAAAAAAAAAAGGAGAAACCTCAGTAGTTCAAAATATGACTTGGACTTCATTGTGCGTTTATTTGCCGCCATTTGATCTCTGCCATTCTCATGCCACGAACTGTTGGGGTCCACAGAAATAATTGCTTCAGGCCCATAAATAGAGGTTGCGAACTGGTGGCATAAGGGTCACATCTAACTAGCAGAGAAGGGGTGTTGCTGGGCAGCACCATGTTTTTTTTTTAATTTGAAAAATTTAAAAATGGATAGATTTCCCACTTAGTTACATATTTCTGACTTCTCTTGAAAACTCGGAAGATCTGGTAACACGAGACCTGTATTTCCACATGATAATCACCACCTCAATCATGGTATCCTGGCTGCCTTTTTCTAAGCGTGTGCTCTGTGATATTCCGCAATCCCTACCACTCCCTTCTGTCCCTACAGATGGTTCCTTTCATTTATTAACATTCCCTGGAGAGCCCTATGTGCATTGGAATATGTACTAAAGGCTATAAAAAGGCAACTCTTGAATTTCTAAGTAGGAAAAGCTTAAAGTAACAATTGCCTGGATGAGAGAGACGTGAGGAACTCGTCTTCACACTGAAGGTGTAGCAGGAGTGTTTTCACAATCCATTTTCAAGTATATTATTAGGATCTTCAATGGGATTGGCCTGGCGAGAGCTGAGGGGAGGAAGAAAGGGCTCAGTCCCACCCCTCGTTAAGTAACTCTGATAGCAGCTCCCGCAAAAAGAGAAGAAGCATGGTGCTTGAGCATACAGATATTTTTATTTCAAATAACAGTGGGAAGAAAAAGGTAGAACATATATACATGCAATTTTTTATTCAAAAAAAATATTTGTTGAGTACCTACTATGCTGGTAGTGTGCCAAGGTGAGTAAAGTTGCAAACTCCCTGCCATGTGGAGTTTTATATCTAGCTGTAATGCAATATAATTGTATGCAATCTTGTCATTGCCATCTAGTTGTCTAAGAAATAAAGTATGAAAACTAAGAATCAGAGATGATGCGCTGTGTCTCAAGCAAGGGGGGAGGGTGCCACACTGGAATGTACCCTGAAGGATAAGGAATGTACCCTGAAGGATAACTAATGATACAGGAGGACAATCCAGGTAGGGAGAGCATTAATTTGACAAGCACCGGATGTAAGAGTGCCTCCTCCTGGTTGGGGTTCTCAGGCAGTTCCAGTTTCACGGACTGCATGTCCAGCATGGGCCAAGGTTTAGAGAATGAAGCTTTGCTCCCACCTGCTCCTTTCTCTTTCTCTTCCCCATTGGCTTGGTCTAGTCAATATTTTGAAACTGGAATAGCTGACATAGTTTTCTGCAAGCAATTTGTTTATATTAAAAAATACACTCACTTATGTAACACATACCATATTTGGCCATGTGCCCTCAGAGTTCCTGGAAAATCAGGTCAACTATCATTTGCTGCCAAAATCTCAGATGTAGGGCTTCCTTGAAGGAGATAGCAATGGAGGTGGATAATATCTAAGTTCTCTGAATGAATTTGTTTATGTTACTCTATTTAGTTAAAAGCCAGAACATGGCTTGCTATAAAAAGGCCTGGGCTATTACACCCTCATCAGTAACATGTCCTCAACAATTCCTTCTTTTTTACCCTTCCTGATATTGTTAAAGTAGCCTCTTCTCAGGCATTCAGCAAGTTGCTTTCTTAGAGTCTGAATCCTTTTCCGGAAGCCTAGGTCTGTATCACCATTGTCATCTTATTACGTATCATCAGGGTAGACACTATCTCATCGTGGAAAGGCCTGTTTCACTCAAAATCGTCAACTGTTGCCCCAAAATTCTTTGTCTCAAACACTAAAAATCCATTTCAGCACATGGTTGAGTATTGTATCTGTAACATCAATGTACATATTTGTTAACATAGATAAGTTGCTTGCAGAAAATTATCTCAGCCATTCCATTTTCAGTGTATTGACTAGACCAAGCCCATGGGAAAGGAAAGTTAAATACAAGTGCTGAGTGCAAAGCCTCATTCTCAAAACGGGTCCATGCTGGAGCTACAGTCCTCAAAGCCAGGCTGCCTGGAGGTTCCAGCCAGGATGAAGCCGTGTAATATTGGGGTGCTTATCAAACCCTTCATTTGCTAGGGCTACCTTTAAACACACACACACACACACACACAAACTAGGTGACTTAAACAACAGAAATTTATTGTCTCTCAGTTTTGTAGGCCAAGTCCAAGATCAGGGTGTTAGCAGAGTTTGTTCCTTGTGAAGGCCATGAGAGACACTGTGCCATGCCTCTCAGCTTCTGGAGATTTTCTGGCCCGTCTTTGGTTTATAGAAGCATCATGCTCATTTCTGCCTTCATTTCACATGATGTTCTGTGCTCTCCCTGTGTGCTGTCTGTATTCAAGTTTCCCCTTGGATACCAGTATGGAGCCCACCCTGCTCCAGTATGATCTTAACTAATTACATCTGCAATGAACCTATTATCCCTAGAAGGTCACATATAAGATACAAGGGGCTAGGATTTCAATGTAAGAATTTTTGGGGGGGAGTGGGGTCAGGGGGAGACAACAAAATTCAACCTTTAACACTGGGCAAATTTGTCAGTAGAAGTGTCATAATCAAACTTATCTTTTAAATATGTTTTCAGGTAAAGAAATCAGAATTTAAGAATCAATTGAAAATAACATCTATTGATCAATAGAAAACAATATGCCATACCATGAAGCCATTAAAAGTATTTAAATCTTTGCAGATTGACATGAAAAGATGTCATAGGTATATGATTAAGTCTCTTAGAGCAGCATATACGTTCGAATATGAATTTTTGCAAAGACTAAACCAGGTATACAGAGATGAATAAGTTTGTATATGATAATAAAAAGACTGAGAGAATATACCAAAAGGAGTAAGAGTTTTGTAACAGAACTTTTTTTTCTCTCCAAAAAACTTACATGCTGTTTAAGAGTAATCTGAAGAGGTCTAAGAAGAGTTAGCTTAAGTACCAGCAGATATCAACTAGGAGATTTTTGTTGCCTTCTTTTTGTTCAGAGACCTATTCTAGGCATTGCCACAACAATCATGTGTCCTGTATGGGCAAGTTGCCTCCTCCAAGGAGTGGTAAAACTTGGAAGATAATAAACATGGTAGCAGTGGGTTAACTACTAATGTCATGAAATTATAATTTTAGGCATAAGTACAATCAATGCCTTCCGAGCAACTATTTTATTCTTCTGGAAGGACTGAAATTTTTATTCAAAAGGCAAGACTGTCATGACTAAGAATATAATTATATGGTGTAGTTATTTAATTAGAGCTGTGGGAAAAATCAAGATGAGCGGCCCAGGTGTAGCTCATCAGCACTGGAAGTGTTCACGCTGAGGCGAAATGGCCACCCAGGTAGGCGATGTGTGGACGGCTCCCACACTCAGTAGGGCAGTGGTCGGCAAACTGCGGCTCGAGAACCACATGCAGCTCTTTGGCCCCTTGAGTGTGGCTTTTCCACAAAATACCACGGCCTGGGTGAGTCTATTTTGAAGAAGTGGCATTAGTGGAAGTTTAAGTTTAAAAAATTTGGCTCTCAACTTTCAATTGTTGTACTGTTGATATTTGACTCTGTTGACTAATGAGTTTGCCGACCACTGGGGTAGGGAATCGGACCACACCATCCACTCTGAGCCTCTGTGTGGAGCAAACTAGACATGGCTTTAGGATTAAGATGAAAGGATCAACATTTGTAGCCTGGCTGGGTCCTCATAGACAGGACTGAAGACAGATGATGAGAAGCATTTCCAAGGCTGGAGTCCCAGGAGAAACAAAGGTGTAGTCTCAAAAACAATGAGGCTGTGCTTGGGGAACAGGAGAAAACCAGCCTGATCAAGGCAGAGGACTCTCATTGGAGGCTGATGGGAATGTATAACAGCCCCTTATGTTCCCTTAAACCTCTCCACACGTCTTTGAAATTGACGTTATTATTCTCCTGTCCCAGATGGGGGAAAGTGACTCATCATTTTATGTATAAATGCCAGATTTGAGTTTGGACTTTGTTCTGTGATAAGGAAGTGAAGTGTTCTGGGTAAAAAAAATGTGACATTTAGAAATATGGCAGAGGAAAGAGGTGTGAAGGATTTTTAGGCACAAGGTGAGAAGTGGGTAGCGGGATAGAATTGGTTGACATAGATATTTCTCAATGATTTTTTTATTTTTCAGAACACAGATGTAATCCATGCAAAAGAATCTGCATGGTCTCCACCATGTCACTGGCTTCTAGAGACCGCAGGGACTGCTCCTAAATTATGTTGCCTTCTTAGGGATTTCAATCAGACTCGTCTCTGCTATTTGGGGTTTCTATCCCAACAGCAAAAGCTCCCTAGTGGCTCTGTGTTATTCAACCAATTTTACTGGACCATTAGCTCAGTCTGCAGGGGCAGAAAACCAGGTCAGTTCTGTAAAGTGTGCAGACATTCCAAAATTTCTATAGCTGCTTTTGATCCTAATTTGTTGTCTCAGTTTCTCTCTCTGTTATGTGTGGTTTAGAGGTTGTACCAGGTCAGTGGCTCTTCAATTTCTCGAGTTATAACTAACCATTTATAAGACTCTGTGGAAGCTAAGCATCCTTCCTAGGAAAAAAAAAAGAGGTGAGATTTTGGATACCCTTTAAAGGGGATCAGGGAACCCCAAACACTGGCCCACCACAGAAAGAGTCTATGAGCCCCAGATTATGAATCAAATGTTTCCCCAGCTCTAAAGCTCTGAGACTCCGTGCAGGCTGGCAACGTCATTTTGAAACATCTATCTGCAGAAGAAATCCAGCTGACAGCTGGATGAGCCACGGTGTAAGCAGCAGGCGCTCACCCGTCCTCCTCCACAGCTGCTGAACAAATGCGCTGGAGTCGAAACAGTAAGATCCTGATTAAGTGAATCAATCTATTCCTGACAAAGGCAATTCGAACAGACTGTACACCTTCCAGTCTCCTGCAAACCAAAGATTCTGCAACCCTCCAACTGTAAGTTCTGCCTTAAAATGAATTTTAACTAATAGTCTTGTCAATTATCTCAGTTTGTCTTCCGAGCAGGCTCCCCGTTCTCTGTGAAGGACCGCCTGCTGATAAGAAATCCACCCATATCTAAACACCAGCCTTTCTCATCATGACTTTATGGTATTGGCACATAACTAGATTTCCTCTCTGTCACACAGACATTCTAAGTGAACGAACTTTGTCTGCTTTATATATATGTTTTTATTGATTTCAGAGAGAGGGAGAGAAAGATCAATGACGAGAATCATTGATTGGTTGCCTCCTGACCAGGAATTCAATCATGACCCCCTGGTTCATAGGTCAACGCTCAACTACTGAGCCACACTGATTGGGCTGTCTGCTACTTTTTAAACCCTCTATAAACTGCTGTCCACAAACACGTACTACAACTATTATCACATCGCGTTTTTCCAGTGGATTTTTGCATCCTCTTGTCTTGCTAGCACAAGTCTGGTATCGACTCTTGAGTCTCTTACTCCTTCTTTCTTCTACTAACTCTTAGATATGAATATTTTCAAACACACAGAAACATGGAAAGAATAGGACAATGAACACTCTTATACCCTCCACCTATGGTCAGTGATTATTAACATCTTGCTCTATTTGCTTCTGTATTCTTTGTATATGTGAAAAATGAGTTGCAATAATTAAAACACTTCATGTCCATATACTTGCAAATTTATCTCCAAAGAATAATGATATTCTCCTCCAGAACCACACTACCATTATCGTGCCTGAGGAAATTAGCAACAATCCTTAATTTCATCTGATATCCAGTTCATATTTAAATTTCTTCCGATTATTTCCAAATTTACTTCTGTGGCTAAGTTTTCTTTTCCAAATCATCGCATTTGGTTGGCATATCTCTCTAGGCTTTTAGTATAGAGCACACACTTATTCTTCATAATGACTTTTTCTAGATTCCACACCAATTGTCTTGTAAGATGCTCCATATTCTGAATCTGTGCAATTATTTTTTCCTGTCCTGTTTATGCACCTCTGTTCCCATATTTTCTGTAAACTAGATGTTTAGTGTAAATGCTTTATCAAATTCAGGTTAACCTATTTGGCATGAATACTTCACAAATATCCTACATACTTTCACATCACATCTAGAGGCACATAGTGCCAAGTATCTCACTAGTAACAGTGGTGCTGAGTTTGATACTAGATCTCTAATGTGAAGATACATTTTCCCTTTTATATCTCATAAGTAACCTTGGGGTGACACTTAGGTAACATGTGAATTTGCCATTAACCCAACAACCTTTCACCTGATGGTTTGAGTATCAGTTAATACAGCCCTTGACTAAATCATTATTACATTGGGAATTGAAAAATATACCCCACCCTCCCTTTGAGAATTAATCCAAAGGGACAGTCCTACTTTCATACTCAAGCCAAGTGAGAATGAGATCTGATTGGCCTACCACTCTGCTGTTGTCACACGTTGGCATTGTTGAAGTCTGGCACTGCACAGTCCTCATAATTCTGTCCCACCGTGAGATCAGACCACTTCAGTCTAGATTCCAGAACAGGGTGCTGTGTCTGCTAAGGAGGCTAATTCCCACCCACCAGTATTAAGTGGAACTCTGGGTGCCTTCTCCAAAGGTGCCCAGTTCAGTTCTCTGGTTGATATACACAGACTCATTGCAGCACATCAGCCCACCCCCAAGTGCTGATGCCAATTGATTCTGTCATCTTCTACCTCATGGACTCTGTGATGGAATTAACTCCATTCCTTTCCCAAAGACCCACATTAGGGAGCAGATGGTTTTTCCATTATAACTGTGAAGAGTGAGTCTGATGATGCTCCCTCTTCCTGCACATCCTTCTAAGGGAAATCATCTCAGTGGCTCAAAGATAATGTGTCCTTCTAAGAGTGTCTCCGACAAGTGATTCTAAGGTACTTACCTCCCTCCTTCTCAGGGGTGCTTTTAATGATTTCCAACTTATTGCTATCACCTCTAAATGGGGAAAAACTAATGGTGGAGCCTCTGATATACTTAATCCATCCATAAGGTATCTGTAATTGGTCTTATGCTTACACAGTATACATATGTTCATATGTTTTTGTAGTGGTTAATGTGCTTTCTTCCTGAGGTTAATAATGCAACTTCTGACAATACATGTTAAGCTAGTCAATTAATTATGTAAATCTCTCCCAAAACCTAGTAATTTTCAGCCACACTAGGGGACAGAACTGAAAAGCATATGTTTATGAAAGAGTACTTTGAGGTAACCCTACAAGGCAAATAGTTCTGATTAAATTAATTGTACCCCATTTGTCAGCACAAGCTACAGCCGTCCTCATCATCAGAGCTACCATTTATTAGGCATCTGTTATTATAAGACACTTTACATACATTGTGTCTAATCTTCAAAACAGTTCTGTAAGGTACATTTTGTTACTTCCAACTTATGGATAGAAAATTTGAGGCTCAATATGGTTAAAGGACATTTCCAGTTACACACCTAGTAAGTAGTGGAGCCCCAATTCAAACCCAGAATTCCTGGCCTCCAAAACCCGTGCGTTTTTCCACTCCCCTGCCTCTCAGAGTATGTGAAAACCATGTGTTTGGAGTTCTATAGCTCTTTATGTTCTCAACTGCCAAAGGGCAGCTCTTCAATTAGAGCTCATTTAATGGAACTAAGCAATGAGTCCTGACATCTTCTCAGATCTCTGCCTACCATGTTTATTTGTAGAAAGGACTGTAAAATAATGTTTCATTCTAGCCGGTATTTACTTTGTCTTTTCCAAATATTTTTGTGCCAAGAGTATTGTTTTTTAAAGCCTGAGTAAGGCACTCTTTGTGATAATTTCAAAGCCAGTGAGTAAAACAGATAGGGGAGAGAGGGTTGGGAATCATAAATATCCATTTCCTGAGCTTTCTGTGAAGTTAAATTGAAATGCTTAAATGTTTCCCACTTCTATATCACAAAAGAATGACCACAACTTCCCATTACTTGCTATTTTGACAACATGTAATCTATCTCATCCAACTCACCTGTTGGGAAGCAAATAGCTCCACTAAGCCAGTCAGAAGATGATAAATGGGGAGCAAAGTCTTTGCTGGCTGTGGTTCATCCATCATGTCTCCCAGGAAGTGGGATCCAGAGGAACAGAAATGAATGAGGAGACATTCCATGTGGCCAGGAAGGAAGAGGTCGCCAAGATGGCAGGTCCAGACCTGCTCAGCTACAGAATACAGAATTACCAAAGTGCCTCCTCTCCTGTTCAGCATCTACATGCTCAAGCCTCACTATGAGGCAGCCCTCCCTCTCATTCAGAGGCACTAAAAAAGACAAACCTTCCATGTCATACCTTTCAGTTCTCTATTTGTGCATGTGGAGAAACAAGAAGGCCAATGTTTATTGACTGCTGGCTATGAGTCAGCCTATTTGATGCATGTTTTCTCATTGGAGAGCTTGCAATCACCCTATAAAGTGAGCATTGTTACCCTCTTTTCACAGAGTGATTACATCTCTTGCTCAAGAAGGCACAAATATCAGGTGACAGAGTTGAGAAATACCCCCAGGTTGCGGTGGCTGGAATGTTTGATGACTCTTGACCTTCCTTCTAAGTAGGCTCTTTTCTCTTCTTTGAGGACATGTGTCTACAGAATGGGCCCCAAACACTTTTTTAGGATTCTAGAGATTTTGAACTGGAAGAGAACCTTACTATGTCATCTACTTTCAATGGCTCTTCACCTCTCTGCTATGGTAACTTATACTACCTGGAATAAGCCTTTCTGGGCCAATAGTAGTCCCAGTCAAGAAAGCACATCAGAATTCAAACAAGTAGAGTGGCATTGTGATAGAAGATGATGTTAAATATGCCTTAATGTTTTATTATTTACAAACTCTGCTATTTTGTCTATTATTTTAGCGTTCATTATTGCTATAGATATTATTACCTACTAGGGGCCTGGTGCATGAAGATTCATGCATGGGTGGTGGGTCTCTCAGCCCGACCTGCACCCTCTCCAATCTGGGAGCCCTCAGGGAAGCCCGCTACAATCTTCGAGTTTCTGTCTGTCTTTGCAATCATATGAGTGAATTGTCTGAGACAAGTTTGGTTTGTTGCTCAAAAAGGCTTTTTTTTTTTTTCTTCATTGGTGGAGATTTCCTGGAAGTTTTAGGATATCTTCCCTTTAATTTTTCCTAGACACTCTAATTTTACTCATGTCTCTCACCTTTGCTCTCTCTCCATCCCCCACTGCAACAATAACTTGCTCCAGGCTTACTTTGTTCTAGTGTCTAGGAGATCCATCTGCCACCAGAACTACAATTTCCAGCATTTCTGGTGCTCCCCACATTCTGGGCTTCTGCTTCCAGTTCTGGGGCTGCCACTACTATTCCCAGAATTTCTGGTGCCCCCCACGCTCCTTTCCTGCTCTGTCTCCATCCCATGGCCTCCCACTCTGTCAAGTTCTCCAAGCCACCAGTTCTCCCTCTCTGCTCTCTAGAGACTTGGGGAACCAAGTTCCCCAAGCCACTCCACTCTCTGCCATTCTCCTGCTCTGCTCTCTGCCTGGCACCTGTGTATGCAAATTAACCCAAAATCTTTATCAGGTTAATTTGCATACTCACTCCTGATTAGCTGGTGAGTGTAGCAGAGGAATGGTCAATTTACATGTTTCTCTCTTTTATTATATAGGATTATTTTATCACAATACTGAGTTAAAAATACTGATATAGTCCAAGGAGCATAACAGCCCAATAAAGATAAGTAATTTGCCCAGGTCACAGCATTTCTAAGCAGTTTTTCTAACGCAGGTCTTCTGAACCAGGTCTTAGTTCCTACCATGATACCATAATATCAGTCCTGAGCAAGGAGAAAGTTGTTCCTAGTGCTTCCTCACTTCTCTCTCTGTGCCCTCTCCTCTTTCTAAAGACCTTCCTGCTACCTCCTCATGTCTAAGTCTGCATCCTCCATGGGTAGAGACCACCTTTCTCCCCACCCCACTCTCACACCCCATGCCATTGTAACTAGCTATCTCAGATAAAAAGTAATCCAGCCCATACTCAGATGAAAATAGCAAGGCACCATGCTAACTGTGCACATGGCAGTGTTTCTCAAATATTGTGATCTCTGGATGCTTAACACTCTTCAAAATTATTGACAATTCCAAAGAGTTCTAAAATTAACCAAAAAAATAGTGAGTAGAATGCCATTGTTTTATGTGCAAACCTCTTTAGTGTCCAGCTTAATAGAAGACAGCTGGATTCTCAGATCTGCTTCAGCCTTGGATCTGCTGTGATCACATGTCATTAAGCTTCTGGAAAACTTCACCAGACATTCATTAAAGAATGAGAGGTTTGTTGGTTGTTGTGGTTTCTTTTTTAAGGCAAATGCTGTCTTAGTATGACTATGAAAATAGTTATGACTTCACAGACTCACTGAAGGGTCTCCAGCACCCCAGGATTCACAGGAACATACATGAAAAACCACTGCATAAAGCAATGAATTTGGAGTTAAATTCTGGTGACCACTTACTGGCTATGTGACCTTGGGCATGAATTCATGCTTCAGAAAGAGCCTGGCAGAGACAGTAAATGTATTTTTAAAAGCTTTTTAAAAGCCTGCCTGAACATATTTCTACAAAAAAAAAAAAAAAGGCAATGCCTAGGGATAGTGCCTGAGTACAAAGGAATGACTCTCTGTGTCTATGAGGTGATATTGGGCAGATGAAGAAGCAGAGACAGAAAATGAAGTTTGGAAGGGTCTTGCTTTCCTGACATGCCTCGGTTCACATTATGCATGTGCCCACTTTATGGAGACAGTCCAGCTATGGCTGCATGTGCTACACTTAGTCCAGCAATATCTATTGTTCTGGAGCTATTTCATTTGTACCAACTCCTCTGAACCCACCGCTACCCATGGCATTGAAGAAGAAATCTTCTGAGACATTGCCTTGCAGAAATAAGTCCTTTTGATTAAATGACCTATTTGAACCTGTTGTTGTAACCCTTTTGCCTCATTCTGACAGAAACCACCTGGTGAGCCCTCACCCTCTCATACCTACCCCGTGCCATCAGCACGGATGGGGTCTGGGACTCATCACAATCTATTTTCTCACAGATAATAAGCAGGAATTCTTAATTAGACTTAGTTCTCTAGGACGTGTTGCTGTGGGTGTTATAAATAATAGAGTGTGGTCTACATTCAGAATTGTAAAAATTACTTTGGACTGCCTGGTGCACTCTGCTTTTCCTCCTCAGCCATCTTTCATGCCCACATAGCACCGAGGATGAGCACAGAGGCCATCTTCCTTCCACTGAGGAAGCAGGGCTTCCAGGACCTTCCAACTGTAAGTTTAATTGAATCACACTGCCCAACACCCACATGAAACAAAGCCCCAAGGACGGATGGTAGGGCTCTAGTAGCCCTGACTTGCAAGTCCTCTGAGATTCAATCTACACTAATAAAAGAGTAATATGCTAATCAGACTGGGAAACCTTCCAGGAGATCTTTCAGACATTCTTTTGGACAAAGCCATGGTGGCAGGGCTGAGATAGAGGCAGTTAAAGGCCAAAAGGGTTAGGGCAGTTATAGGTGATCAGGCCAGGAAAGGACGGCAGTTGTGGGTGATCAAGCTGGTGAGGGGTGGGGCCATTGGGGGTAAGCAGACCAGCAGGAGGTCCCAGTTGGGGGTGAGCAGGCCATCAGTGGGGGTTAGTTAGAGGTGATCAGGACAGGTGGATGGGAGCACTTTGGAATGAGTAGGCCAGCAGGGGCATTTGGAAGCAAGCAGGCCAATGGGGAGGGAAGATGGGGGTGAGCAGACCAGCAGGGGTGACAGTTGGGAGTGAGCACACTGGCACCTGGGGCAGTTGGGGATGATCAGGCTGGGGTGGGGGGGACATTTGGGGATAAGCAGGCTAGCAGGCAGAGTGGTTAGGGGCAATCAGGCAGGCAGGCAGGTGAGCAATTAGGAGCCAGCAGCCCCAGATTGCAAGAGGGATGTCTGACTGCCAGTTTAGCCTGATCCTTGTAAACCGGCAGTAGGACATCCTTCCAGAGGTCCCATATTGGAGAGGGTGCAGGCGGGCTAAAGAACACCCTCTCTCTCCACCCCCCCCCCACCCCCATGCACCAATTTCGTGCACTGGGCCACTAATATAAATATAATTGAGCCCAGTCGACAGGGCTCAGTGCTGGAGCATCGGCCTATGAACCAGGAGGCCTTGGTTTGATTCACAGTCAGGGCACACACCTGGGTTGTGAGCTCAAACCCCAGTGTGGGACATGCAGGCAGCAGCAGACCAAAGATTCTCTCTTATCGTTGATATTTCTATCTCTCTCTCCCTCTCCCTTCCTCTCTGAAATCAATAAAAATATTTTTAAGTAAATAAAGTTGAAAACACATGACTGAAATGTTTGGAATGAGGAAAAGGTGTTAGCAGGAAATACAAATGTCATTATCTGCTGCCCTAACCCAGGCATTATCAATGTGCTCATCAGGCAGGTAACAAAAATGTCACTGTCAGGTGGGGACTGTGCTTAGCCTGGGAGCACATGTTCCACCTAAAGGGCCAGCCCCTCCAGGTGAATGCTGCCTGCCAAGCTGCACGGTGGGCCCAGCCAGACAAAACATTCTGATGTTTCAAGAGAATTGAGATATCTGGATTTCTTTAATGTGAAATGCCCCAATACATGCATGTTGAGACATTTTAAAATGAGCTTTTTTCATTTTTTTTTTCAATAAAATTTCAGCAAAAAAAAAAAAAATATTTTCCAAAACAATTTCAACAAAAATGCCTGTGGACTGCCAGTGTGTATCCTGGATCCCAAGATCTCATTTCTTGTCAAGCAAGACTATTTCTCCCAATTCAGAACACGGCAGCTCCTGCCCGCCCTTGCCCAGGGCTCGGTCTTGCTTTGTTTTTGTCTTCTACAATGATGAAAAGGTGCACTTTATACTGTCACAGAACACGTAGCACTCTAACTGATATTTTGCAATCTTAGGAACTGATTTCATGTAGTTTTGAGAGATCTGACATGTTTACACAACAAGACTTTCCTTCTGGAAAGTTGCAGAAATCACCAAATAGTTACGACCTTGGTGTGCAACTACCATTGCTGCCTCCACCCAGGTCCCCCCGGGGTTGTTGCTGACCAGCATGGTAAACACATTTCTCTTGCTATTTCTTGGCAAAAATGAATCAAAGTAGAAATATCAATCAATCAATCAACCAATGCTAACTCCCAGAGGAGAATGTAGGCAAAGTAGAGCAATTAGCTGAGAAAACAGAGAGGCAAACACTACAAAAACACTTCAGTTTATGAAGTACAACTCTCTGTTCTGACCACACACAAAAAAAACCACTTTTGTTCATGATTTAATGCTGTTACTCGCTATGTAGCATAAATAACATGTAGTACTGTTCTGTGGATTTTAATTTTATATAAGTAATACATTAATATATTCACTCTACTGTTTTTTATTAAAATTATGTTTTTGAAATCTATATCATTACATATTGATCTAATTCATTCCTTTTCGTTGCTGTGTAGCATTCTATCTCTTAAATATATCACATCATTCTTCTTTTGATGGACATTTAATGTTTTTTGCCACTACTATACATGATAGTGTATGCTTCAACATTAAGAATTTCTCTAAAAAGAGGATTGCTAGGTTGTAGAAACACACTTTTATTTTTTCTAGATTTTGCCAAATTGCCTTTCAAAGTGGTTGCAACAATAAACTTCTCCACCAACAGTGTATGAAGTTTTTCTGAAAGTATCTTTTTTTTTTTTTTTTTTTTTTTGCTATGTGGCCCTGAAGACTGTAAAGGTCTGAGTAGTGCATGCGCTATGCCCAGATTTCAACATCCCCAGAGACCACCAGGGAACTGCTCCGTTATCCGATGCAAAAGCAACGAGTCTTTATTCGAGCCCGGGCTCGGCTCTCACAGCCCCCTTACCGGCACAGCGGTGGGACCAGAGAGAGCGAGAGCCTGGGGAGACAGAGGTTGTAAGGACGGGTCATTTGGGTGGGCCTAGGAGGGGGGCGTGAGTTACGGAGATTGGTCACTTTGGTTAGGGTTTCATATTCTGAGGTTAGAGCCGTCCGCTACTGCCTCCTGAATGGTCAGTAGCGATGCATAGGGAGCACCTTGTGGCCTTGTGGTGTGACCTTATCAGGACCTAAGCCGCGTCCCTGGAGCTTCATTGGTCCACTCGGGCAGTGGTTGGGGGAGTTAGGACATTCCTGATGCTCCTGTGGTCACTCCTATCAGGGGAGGAGAGGGTCAGGCTGACCAACTCCGTAAGATGGAGGATAGCCAGTACTGCTTTGTTCTTTCACGTGAATAGTTAAAAACATGCCCTTTCGGAATATGGACTATCTAGGCCAGTCGTTGGCAAACCGCAGCTCGCGAGCCACATGCAGCTCTTTGGCCCCTTGAGTGTGGCTCTTCCACAAAATACCACGGCCTGGGCGAGTTTATTTTGAATAAGTGGCATTACAAGAAGTTTAAGTTTAAAAAATTTGGCTCTCGAAAGAAATTTCAATCGTTGTACTGTTGCTATTTGGCTCTGTTGACTAATGAGTTTGCCGACCACTGGTCTAGGCCACTGAAAAGTAATCTTCAAGATAGACTAATAAGTACAAAAAAGCAAAGAGGGAAAAGGATATGTGTGCGATGTAATTTTTCTAAGAATGAGGGGGATGAAGGTAAATATGCATATTTGCTTATATTCTTAAGTGAAATAATAAGCTGTAATTTTTTTAAGTTACCTATAGAGGAAGATATAGGTAGAGGGAGGAACATGGAAAGTGTTCAACTTCTTTGAATATACCTTCTTTTGTAGATTTAACTTTAGATCTATTTATTGTTTTTTATAATTATAACAAAATTAGTTAAAAACAACCCTAAAAGGCAGAAACAAAATAAAGCAAATAAACCTATGTGTCCTCTTAGTGCCATAACCACATAGAGATAAACTATTTCAAATCACTTTATAATATAGAACTGAAAAAAAGTTTTCAACTATATTTAGTAATTATGTTATTGGTTGTGGTGTTGGTATTATTGTTTTAAGGCTGGTGTACTCATGCACACTATGTGTGTGTGTGTATGTGTGTGTGTGTGATATTCACACAATGTATATCAACAGCAACTCACAAAGATAACCAGACAAAAAATACACCAGACAAAAAATACACCACTAACTCTGAAGTCATAGCAAGAAGAATAAGAAGGAGAAGAGGAAGAAAATGAAGATGAATCACCTGACCAAACCTCTAGGTCTACTACAAATTTGCATGTGCCAAAAGGAATAGGGAAACACATTAAGAGGCACCAGAGAAAGATATGAAAGAATCAGGAATATTGCAGATCACCAGGTTGTTATTGGATAGATACTACTGTCAAACTACTGAAAATCTTGATGAGTCCTACAAATAAATGAACAATGCGTTCATTTTTAATAAAGCTGCGCCATTGATTGTTCCAGGTCTTCTTGATTTCCACAATCATATCCTTCGGATAAACTACATTACATGAATGTCCTGATCATGTCTATCCCTTCATAAAAAGGCATCCTACATGTTTATAAAAAAGTAAAAAATTCCTTCCCTCGCTTTTGTGCAGAAGTACTTCCCACCACAGTTCCACGGACATACCCACTAAATTTGGATGATACTGTGAGCCTGGGAAACAAAAGACATTATCTAATGGGGCTTGATTCTTGAAAGATGGAAGATGCTGTGAAATGTCCTTTTCCATCATTTCCATATGTTAGGCAATATTCAGACCACTAGAAAATATAAATTATAATTCACAGAGATTTCTTCCATATATAAAAATGGAAACTTAGAGAACATCTCCAGAACTGCTACCATGCAGGGAGCTGTGACTTTTCTACAGTGAGGGGATTTCTGATATATTGTGAACACAGCATTAAAGAGATTAAATGATTTCTTAAAAGGACTAAAAAAAGCAGAACCAGCCCCCCTGCTTCTCATGGTGTCTCACTCTTTTCCATATTTAGTGAGCAAGAGTCAAAAATATCAAAACTCCTGGGAAATTCTCAGTAAAAGAATTTATTTTTGCTCAGCATAATTTAGTCCCATTTGTGGCTTTATTGTGCCAAGCTCAGGATCTGTTATGCTTTAAAGAGAGAGAAATTGGAAACAGAGATGATCTATGATTGACAATCAGTGGTCCAAAAATTCCTTTCTCAGTTGGCCATTTTCTAGCACATTCTTATATAATTAAGGAAATTTATAAAAAAGAACACAAGCATGGCCTTAGATAATAAACAGTCTTAGATGAAAGATTTGTGATTTTACCATCTTATCAATGGCAACCGACATTTTACAGATAGCAAAGGCAGCAAATTTATGATAAACGATACCATGCAATGAGCAAGTCATTGATTTTAATTGCTCTTAACTTATACTGCAAGCGGGATAAAAGACAAGACTTAGGAGAAATTAATGTTTTATTAAGGCAAAAACGATGAGATCATGGTATCCATGAGAACTGAATTTTGCTTGAGCCATTCTCAGCAGCTAATAGAAGACATTTTAGCCCTGGCCAGTGTGTTCAGAGGTTAGAGTGTCGGCCTGTGTGCCAAAGAGCCTCGGGTTTGATTACCCATCAAGGGCATAGCACCAGCCGAGACCGGTTTGGCTCAGTGGATAGAGCGTTGGACTGCGGACTGAAGGGTCCCGGGTTCGATTCCGGCAAGGGCATGTACCTTGGCTGTGGGCACATCCCCAGTGGGGGGTGTGCAAGAGACAGCTGATCGATGTCTCTCTCTCATCGATGTTTCTGACTTTCTATCCCTCTCCCTTCCTCTCTGTGAAAAATCAATAAAATATCTTCAAAAAAAAAAAAGGGGGGCATAGCACCAATCAGTGTGTCTCTCTCACATCAATTTTTATCTATCTATCTATCTATCTATCTACCTACCTACCTACCTACCTATATCTTTCCCTCACTCCCTTCCACTCTCTCTGAGAAAACAATGGAAAGGATATCCTCAGGTGAAAATTTACATACATACATACATACATACATACATACATTCATACATTTTCCCTCTTCCCAGCTAATGCTAGTATTATGTTGGCCAGTGTTGAAAGATTTGCAGTTACAGTGAGTGCAGGACTCCAAATATCAGCTTAAAAGGGAATTCTGTGCAGCATAGCAGAAGCAACCAGAGTTTTATGAAGGTGTAATCATTAGTTATAGGTGTTTTGTGTATACTATTCTTAGTCCATTAGGAACACCTGCTTTAAAAGTTAGCCCCATCCAATCTGGAATGAACCTTGGGAATAAAAAGTGCTTCTAAATGATATATCTGTGTGCTATGAACTCAATTGTGTCCCCCCTGACAAAATTCCTGTTGAAGTCCTAAGCGCCAATATGACTATCTTCCTCATGTTTGCTTTCTCCTGGGATTCTGGTTCCCCTCCACACCCCAAAGATGTGCACATGAGGTGAACTGGTGTGTCTCCTTGTCCCGATCTGAGTGGGTGGAGGGTGGAGGGGTGAGGGGCCCTGTGATGGATAGAAGGGTGTCCTGTCAGAGTGGACCTCACCTTATGCTCTGAACTGCTGGGAGAAGCTCCACCACCCAGCACCCTGGACTGGAACTGTTAGGTTTGAGGAGGTCATTGAGGTTAAATGAGGTCATAAAGATGGGACCCTAATTGAAAAAGACTGTGGTGTCATAAGAAGAAAAAGGGTGTGTTCTTTGTCGTACTCTCTCTCCCCCTCTTTTCCTCTCTCTTCCTCTGTCCCTCCTTCTCTCTCTCACCCCTCCCCCTTTCTCCAGGTGCGCACACTGAGGAAAGGCCAGGTGCACACAGTGAGGCAGTGGCCCCGCCATGAGCCAAGGAGAAGGCTTTCACTGAAACGGAACTGGCCAGCACCTTGCACTCGGACTTCCAGCCTCAGAACTGTGAGCAATGCTTCCCTGTTGTTGGAACTGCCCAGTTAGTGAGATTTTGTTATGGCCACTGCTCCTTAAATAATGTCGTTTCCTTATAACGTTGATAAGAAGAAAAAAATAAATTTCTGGCTAGAGCTACTCTCTGTGTGGAGTTGGCACATTCTCCTCATGTTTGCTTGGGTTTTATCCGGGGATTCCGGTTCCCTCCCCCCCCCCCCCCACTCCAAAGATGTGAATATGAGGTGAATTGGTGTGTCTCCCCGTCCCGATCTGAGTGGGTAGGGGGTGTGGGGCTGAGGGACCCTGCGATGGATAGAAGGGTGTCCTGTCAGGGTGGGCCCCACCTTGTGCCCTGAGCTGCTGGAACTGGAACTGGTGGGTTGAAAAAGGCTTTTCTTACTTTTTATTAATCCCTCTTACATGTATGTATTGCTCAGTCTATTTCAATGTTTAATATTAGCACGGTTTGGGGGTCTTTATTTAGAAGTTTGATGATGCTTTTGTGACCAGAACTATGCAGTAGGAACTCAACTCTTGTTCATATCAAGGAGCCTGTGGTAACTTTGGTTTTGTTACACGCCATTTTGCTTAAAGTCCCAGTTCCCAAGAACCTATTGACGATGTTGACGATGTATTATATATACACTGCTACGTTAAAAATTGCCACGCAGCTGCAACAGACAAAATCTGTTATGTGTGATGATCTCAGGTTTTCTAATCTAATAAGCCACCGTACAATTAGAAATTTTTGAATTTAACAGAATTCTAAAAAATGTCCAGTCCTGGGTTATATCTTGTGCGTTGTCCTGGGTGCCTATGCCTGGGGCACTGTCTTGAGGACTCTGGCTATGCTTGGGCTCAGTAGTCAAAAGCGAGCTTAGCAAGGCTGCTACTGCCACGTCTTGGACCCTGGTGTGTCAATGTGGGGGAGGGAGGAGAAGGCGGAGTATGTCATTTGCATGTGCCACAGGCCACCAGCCCTGCTCAGGTCCCAGATGCCACTCAGTGGTAAAAGATGTAGATCTACCTCTCAACTCTTCCAGTAGCTAGCCTAGGCCAGTAACATTAGAAAGAGAAAATAAATCACCCACAATAACTGAGCCTAGGTTTACTCAGCAGCAGTCAAATGAGAGTCATTAATAATACCTGCTCCAGCTCTCAGAGTCAATGAGGTCAGATAAGATGTTTATGCAGCCTGACCAGCATGGCTCAGTGGCTGAGTGTCGACCTATAAACCAGAAAGTCAGGGTTCGATTCCCAGTCAAGGCACATGCCCAGGTTGCAGGCTTGAATCCCAGTGTGGGGGTGTATAAGAGGCAGCTGATCAATGATTATCTCTCCCTTCTTCTCTGAAATCAATAAAAATATGTATTTTTAAAAGATGTTTATGTAAACCTACAACCCTGTACAAATATCAGTTTAATTTTTAAGAAATAACAAATTATCCTATATAAATAGTTTTCACTCAAGTGTAACCCCCACATGGATATTCTAATATGATTAGGAAATAAAACCAGATGGAACCATTTTTAAGTATTGTGGGTGGTTTTTTTAGGGGTGAATAATTTGGAAAATTTCAATTTATTAACTATATGTATGTATACATCCACTCTTACCCACCAAGCATTTGAGACAGCGTACACACTGTATAAAGCTACACACAATCACAAGAGAACTGAGAAAAAAGGCCACAAAACTGTCAGACAAGATGGAAGTTTTGCATCTGAGCTTCCTGGCAACCAAGGAAAAAATAAAATAGCAAAATCATATTTTTTTCTTATTTTCAACAAGGAAAAAAAAGTTTTACTTAAGAGCTGTAATCAAAAGACACTACCATGCTGAAGATAGCTAGTATATTCCCATCAAGCCCTCTATTTGCCCACATAAATATGAACCCACCCAGCAAAGTATCTTAAGAGAACTCTAAATATAACAGTTAGTGTCACCAAGAGCTAGGATGTACTTGACTCTGGTACAACATCAGTTTTGGAAGCTTAGGGTGATGCCCAGGAGGCAGCAGGAACCCATTAAGAACATGGAACTGATCGATGCTTCTCTGTCTCTGAATCTGTTTTTGTTCATCAGTTTATGTTGTTCATTATACTGGTATTCCACAAATGAGTGAGATCATGTGATAAAGAAAAAAAGAAAGAAAAAAAAAACACCTGTTCAAGTCCCAGCTCCCCCATCTGTTGGCTGTGTGGCCATAGGCAAATATTTTAGTGTTCTGAGTCCTGACTCTCTCTCCTCTAAGAAGGAATAATTATACCTAGCTTGGAGGATTGTGATAAGGAAATAGCAGAATCTATTTGGCAGATGCTTCCATTTGTAAAGCACTAATGACATGTTTGCTATTATTAACCCTGGTGTTTTACAGGCCAGGCATAGATACATACATAGCGAGGCCCAGCATGAAGTCATGCATGCTCATCCCACACATTCCCATGGAGATTTAATGTGTCCATTGGCATATTGCAGGCCTCAGAAAGCCTACAAATACAATCAAAGCTCTGTTTAGCTTCTTTTAACTCAGCATTTCCAGTCTTACTTAGCAACAGGCCCCACTTTTTTTTTTTTTTTGCAAAACCCCAATTTTTTAATTCATCCTAATCCTGACCCAGTGTTCTCAGCAAGGGAGGGGTGATTTTGCCCCTCAGGAGACATATGGAAATATCTGAACACATTATTGACACTCACTGAGTCTGGGTGTGGGGAAAGGGCAGGGCTCCTGTCTTTTAGTGAGTAGAGGCCAGGGAGGCTGTTAAACATGCTATAATGCCTAGGATGATCCCTTCCTCCACAACAAAGAATTACTCAGGTGAAGAAACAAAGAAACACTAAACTAACCCCTTCTTAAAAATATTTATATTTCCAACCTGTATTTTCTCATAAGGTTAACAGACTCAGATATCTATCTATCTATCTATATATATATGTATATATATATATATATATATATATATATACATATATATATATATATACACACACACACAGACACACACCCTAGTGGCCTGGTGCACGAAATTGTGCACATTAAAAGGGTATTAATTAGAGGAAATAATTTAATATTGCTATTTGCTCTTTCTCTATAATAGAAGTATCAGAGACTAAGAAAATTAGTAAAATGTATATGAAAACCTTCCTCCTGTCAGAGTCTAGGGCACACCATGGGACTCAGAGTCAAGTCCCCCCTCATTCACATGTGCCTCAAAATCATGTGAGACCCAGACCCAGCCACCCACCCCACATTGGGGTAGATCCAGACCCAGCCAGTCCCACCCTTGTCAAGCCCTGCAGGGCAGGGGGCATCCTCAGGTCTCCTGGCCCAGCACCAGGATGGAGGGCATGGCCTGAGGTCCCCCATCAAGTCCCACCAGGTGGGAGACACGACCTGAGATCCCCTGTCAAGCCCTGCTGGGTAGGGGGCATAGCCTGAGGTCCCCCATCAAGCCCCACCAGGCAGAGGAGCACAGCCTCAGGTCCCCCCGCCCAGCACTGGGGGAGGCGGGGAGAGAGGCACAGCCTCAGGTCCCCCATCAATCCCTACTGGCATGGGAGTGCAAGCTCAGGTCCCCTGTGAAGTCCTGCTGGGTGGGGGGCACAGCCTGAGATCCCCTGTCAAGCCTAGCCAGGCAGGAGGGGCACAGCCTCATATTCCCTGGCCTGATGCTGTGGTGGAGGGTATGGTCTGAGGTCCCCCAGCCTGGTGCCGGAGTGGGGGTGCAGCTTGAGGTCCCTGTCAAGCCCTGCTGGGTGGAGAGAAAACAGTCTGAAGTCCCCTAACCCAGAACCAGGATGGGAAGCACACCTTGAGGTCCCTTGTCAAGCCCTGCCAGGTTGGGAGTGTGATCTGCAGTCCCCTGTTAAGCCGTACCAGGTGGGAGGCATGGCCTGAGGTCTCCAGCCTGGAGCTGGGGTGGGGGAAGCAGCCTGAGGTACCCTAGCCCAGCACCAGGACAGGAAGCACACCTTGAGGTTCCCTGTCAACCCCTGCTGGTTGGTGAGCATAGCCTGTGGTCCCCTGTCAAGCTCTGCTGGGCAAGGGGAGCAGCCAGAGGTCCCCTAGCCCAGCACCAGGACAGGAAGTACACCTTGAGGTCCACTGTCAAGCTCCTCTGGATTGGGGGAGGGTGTAGCCTCAGGTCCCTGCTGATTGCTCTTTCAGCTTCCTGTGCGCTGCTTTCGGCCCCACCCCCTACTCCCGTGCACCGCGCTCTGCCCCACCCCACACTCCTGATTGGCTGGTAGTGTAGTGAAGGTACAGTCAAATTTGCATGTTACTATTTTATTAGATAGGATTAGAGACCTGGTGCACAACATCTTGCACTCCTGGGGGATAGTCCCCCTCAGCCCAGCCTGCTCCCTTTAGCAGTCCAGGAGTCCTTGGGGGATGCCTGACTGAAGGCATCCTTTGCACTACCACAGAGGCAGGAGAGGCTCCAGTCACCACCGCTGTGCTCACCAGCTGTCATCCCAGCTTGTGGCTGAGCAGCACTTCCCCTGTGGGAGTGCAATGACCACCAGGAGGCAGTTCCTGCATTAAGCATCTGCCCCCTGGTGGTCAGTGCGTGTAATAGTGACAGGTTGTTCTGCTATTCGGTTGATTTGCATATTAGCCTTTATTTATATAGGACATTTTATCTTCTGTGAGCTATTCTATCTTTTCTTCTCTCCAATCCAACTTAGTTGGCCTAGTTTCCATATCTATAATGCTCTAGACTTCATGAGCAATCCATGGGCCCAGCTCTCACCCTTGCCGACTCTGATTCAATTGCCTATCAGCACTGTGCTCCTAGGCTCAGTCACCATCGCACAGCTGGTATCCCCGCCAACTTCCTGTTTCTCTCAGGACTGGCCATTCCAAGTCTTCTCTGAAACAGTAGGTCCTTCTTAAAGTTCACTGACCAGAGATCCACACCCAGTATTCCGGATACAGGAGACCCTTGCAGTAAGCTGCATGCTTCCTGAAAGAGACCATAAATAACAATCCCCAGGCCATAATCAAGAACCAGAAAATGGCATGTCATAATTATAACTTGGGGAACATCTTTCTATCTGTAATGCATACAAATATCAGCTAAAATGTAACCAAGAGGTAACTTTCTTTCCTTTTCTGTGATTAAATGTAAATTCCCTTTCCAGCTCCCATTCTGCTCTATGGTAGAAATTTCATCTGGGTAAATTCAGGATCTCTCTACATTCTCATTTCCTGAGGGCTCCTAAAAGGGCAGGGGAGGGATCTACCCGGTCTTCATTTACCCGGCTGGTATCACAGCTGGATCCCCACCCTCACTGCCCTGGCCCTGTTGTCCTGCTTCCTCCTTATGTCCATCTCTCTGTGTCTCTGCCACTCTCAGAAGTACAGCATCCTGTCCCAAGTTCTCACCCTCCCTTGTGCTTTCAGAAGCTCAGAATGTTTGTCTGAGGACCTTCACATTCTTTGGCTCACCCCAGGAAGGATGGCCTCAGTTTCCCAAACTCATCTGGAGCCCCATCATTCCTCATTCAGCCTTGGCCCAGGGGCATGCAGGAAACAAATTCTTCTCAAGAACCCACTTCTCCCCAATATTTCTCCTCCCACCTTGACTTCACTCTGGAATAGCTTTCCCTGTGTGCCTGTTTCCATTCTTTCTCCTCATCATGTATTCTCTGTGTCCTGAGTCCCCTTAAAAGCCATGATTTAGAAACTCCAAGACTTAAGCTTTTAAACCTCAGAAGCTTTTCTTTTTTCCTCGAATTACCATGTCTGCCAGGAGTTTCAAGCCTCTTTGGACCTTTAGCTTTTGCTTTCTATTTTTGCTAAGTCATTCATTCACCAAGTGGAAGGAAAGCAGAATCTTTAGCCTAAATAAGGGGAGGGCTAGGGGCACAAGGAAATGAGGGAAAACACTTTGTTTAAATCTCAAAATATTATCCTCAGAAGGGAGACATCCCCTGACTTTTGGATCCACTCTAGTGGATTGTTCTCATCTTCTTGTATCCAATCTTACAAGTTTAAAGTTTCACTCCCTGGAAGAGCTGCGAGTAGGGAAACAGATTTCATCTTGCTTGCCAGCCTCAGTGGATCCACAGTGGCTTCCTGCTGGCATGTTGAAAATGTTTGTTGAGGCCACAGCTGGGCCTATTGAGCAGAAGTAGATTGGTCCCACCTGTGGTGAGTAAGGGAGGTGATGAGAGAGCACGTGGGCCAACCACTAGCCATCACCAGCTTATCGTTATGGGCAAACTTGGAGATTCTCTTAGAACCATGGTCGGCAAACTGCGGTTCCCGAGCCACATTCGGCTCTTTGGTCCTTGAGTGTGGCTCTTCCACAAAATACCACGGCCTGGGCGAGTCTGTTTTGAAGAAGTAGCATCAGAAGAAGTTTAAGTTTAAAAAATTTGGCTCTCTTGCCGAAACCGGTTTGGCTCAGTGGATAGAGCATCGACCTGTGGACTGAGAGGTCCCGGGTTCGATTCTGGTCAAGGGCATGTACCTTGGCTGCGGGCACATCCTGAGTAGGAGGTGTATAGAAGGCAGCTGGTTGATGTTTCTCTCTCATTGATGTTTCTGACTTTCTATCCCTCTCCCTTCCTCTCTGTAAAAAAATCAATAAAATATATATTTTTTAAAAATTTGGCTCTCAAAAGAAATTTCAATCATTGTACTGTTGATATTTGGCTCTGTTGACTAATGAGTTTGCCGACCACTGTCCTAGAACCTCCCTTTCCTAAATCATATAAATGTTGTGAGAGGACTGGAGGAAAGCCTATGAACAGAGGGAACCCTGGCTATAAAGGATGTTTGACCTGAGGCAGGATCATCCCAGGACCAACATTCCAAGTGGCACCTCCTCCTCCCCAACTGGGAATGGAATGAGGACAGGTAATAAGACCCCAGCATATTGTTCCTCCTCCTCCCCAGCTCCCAGCCCTGCCCTCAGGGAAGGGTGGCAGAGTTTACGTGGTCTGGAGTAAGCACACAAATTATTTATTTCCTGGGCAATGGGACTCACTGATGGTTATGAGTGGAGGAACAACAAGAGAAGGCCCATATTAAAATGAACCCAATGGCCACAGCTGGCATGGATTGGAGGGGAGCCGGAGGGGTGCAGCAATCGGGGTGAGAGGTCTTCATAAAGGGGAATGCGTGCAGATAACAGTGAGACAGAGGACAGCAGGCTGCCTTTCCTGAATGCCAAGTCACAGACCATACAGAAGCGTGACTGTTATGAACTTGCTTGATAATGCCTTATGCTCGGAGCCTCTGCCTTTACATTTAGGGAAGCAAGGGATTTGCATTAGTCAGTGAGTTGAAATGACATGCTGCCAGCTTGGTCTGATGTATGGAGACCTGGTTGGGGACCCTCCAAGGGAAAACACACACCCCAGCCCCTGCAGAGTCTGGGGCAACAGCCCCCGGGCGTGCGTCTTCCACGCGCCTGCAGCCAAGGGAAACTTCTGGCCTCGGGGCAGCTCTAGGCCACCCTGAGAAAGGTCAGGCTGCACTGTGGTCACAGCTCTGTCCCTCTGGGCACTTCTCCAAGGCTCAGAATAATTCCTCCAAGGCACAAGGCGGCCCCTCCTGCTGAAACAAACCAAGTCAAAACCCGAAAACAAAGCCAGGTGCAGCTTGGAGAGGGAATTGCCTAGGTAGGAGCAATACACTCTGTGCAGGGCAGGCGGGGGCTGCTTTTGACCTATTAAGGCAGGTGACTTGAGGATAACTGCTGGGGGAAGGGAAATCCTGGTGTGGGAGTCAGGGAACAATATAAAAATAGTGGAAGCCGTTCAGCAGGGTTTCCTTCCTTCAGCAACATTTGAGAGAGCCTGCCTCTGCTCATCCAAGGACTGGGGTGCCTAAATTGATTCCCCTTCCTCACATTAACTTGCCTTTTTCTCTCTGTTTTGTCTCATTTGTCCTCCCCCAGTTTGCCTTCCTCACACACTCCATGCCCTCCTCTGTTCTCATCCCTGTGCCTAACGCTGGTCATAACAGAATGTACTTCTGGGTCATCTTGAAAAGTCCCCAAGGAGAACAATATGATCATTTCTTCTAGACGCCCAATCTCAGCGTGGTCTGGGCAGGTGTCCCTGGAAGATGCCTGAGGCCTCCAGTCACCTCCTTCACATTCCTAACACCACACTCACCCACCAGGAGAAGATTAAGGTTCTGTGGCCTTGGCTAACAGAACCTCTGCCTGCGCTGCTCCTGTCCCTTTCTGAGGACACAGCAGGGGAAGGGAGGGGAAGGACAGCTGCAGTTCAGCGACTCACCCCACCCCAGTGCAGGAGCCATAAACATGTGAGGAGGTCACGCATCACATGAGGCAGCAGGACACATGCCCAGAGGGTGCTGACCAGGCTTCAGAGTTCAGAGGGGAGAAAGGACTGGGAGCCCAGGAAAACTGAGAGGACTCCATGGCAAAGAGCCTCACAGGTAGGGAGAGAGAAAGCACATCCCACGTGGGGAGGGGGTTAGAATAAAGGATGCAGCCCCTACTGAACAGGGCCATTCTGGGGTAGGAGTGAGCTGGCCAGCCCAAAAGGAAAACAGGGCTCGTGCGGGGGTGGTAACAAAGGAAGCTAGAAAGCTCAGTTGAAAGTAGTTTGTGGAGAGCCTTGAACACCAAGTCCAGAGTTTGGAATTTGCGTTCATAATGGAAAGTTGTTGAGTAGGGGAGGAACATGACCCGGATGATGTGTAAGGAGATATCAAACTTTATGGTTGTAGCAGACGTGGCACTCGGGCCCACAGCTTCGAAACACCAGCAGCAAAATAACACATATTATGAAGAATACAGAAAAGATATGGGGCCAGATGCCACACTCCTGCAGAATTTATTAACTGTGGTTAATATTAATTATTAATCACCCCCACCTCAGCATTTCTGCTGGGAAAGGGGTGGGGATCGGAGAGATCTGGCGGGGGCACGGTGGCTTTTCTTCCTCCAGGCAGCAGGAATGCGCCTTGCTGCCACCCCTCCTGTGTGGGAGGGCTTCCCATAGAGATTTGCCCATGGAGACTGAAGAGCTTGAAAGAAGGGGAGGCAGGCTGTTCATGCCCTGCTCGGCAACAGGGTGCTACTCTCCCTTTGAGCCAGGAAAATGGCAATTGGAGTGACAGCAGGCAGATAGAGAAGGAGCTGTGGAGCACCTGCACTGTCACCATTTGGTATGACAACACAAGTAAGCTTCCCACGAGTCAGGAGGACATCTCAAAAAGTGGCTAAGCTTAAAGACACAGAAGCCCCGCTTATATGAAAAACCAGACTAGGCAAAGTGATAGACAGAAAGCAGATAAGTGCTTGCCTGGGCTGGAGGAAGGGGGCAAAGGGGAGTGACTGTTCAAGGGGTACAGTGTTTCCTTTGGGGATGATGAAAATGCTCTAGAATTAGATAGTGGTGATGGTTGCACAACATTGTGAATATACTCACACATCAAATTGTAAACTTTAAAATAATTAAATTGGTAAATTTCATGTTGTGCTTTTGAACACAATAGTTTCCTTCAAAAACAGCAGCTGGGTTTCAGCCATCTTGTCAGCCGTCCTCCAGGGCTGCCTGCCAGGAATGGAGACGCTATTCCAGAAGAAAGACGCTATTCCTATAAAGTGAGGGGCGGGACAGTGGGCTTCAGGCTGGAATCTGATCTCTCTTGCCAGAGAAGGAGACCCGGCTGAATCTTCTGAAGAACTCGGGCATTTGCCCTGTGGTAACCATAGTACTGTTCCCAAATGTTTCAGATCACCCTCTTAGACACATGGTAAGATTATACTCCCGTCCCCTTTCCAGTTAAATGGGACCACACGACTCGTTCTGGCCAGTGAAATACAAGTATAAGCCACTCCTGGCAGCAACTTTTCAGTCCTGATACAAGTTCTGCAAGCTTTTATTCTCCCAGCTGAGTGTGGCGATGTTGGAAACCAAGGCTGTCCCATAAGCCCAAGTCCCTCAGTCTGGTGAGCAGAGCTTCTTATGACCTGCAGTGGTCAAGTATCATGAAAAGAGAAATAAGCCTTTGCTGATCTAAGTTATTCAAACATGGGAGTGATTTGTTACCATTGCTTACCCTAGCCCATCCTGGAAGAATCAGCATTGGGACTCTGGCCCATGGTCAGCCTCAATGTGCCCGTGGTGTTAGCCACGGACATTAGCAGACAAAACTATCTCAGTAACTAGTTATAAAAAGAGAGATTTGTCTTTTCCCCTTTTCCTCTTCCTTTCCCAATGCATAGGAGTTGCCTGGTAAAGGGAGCAGAAAGTGAAAGAGTGCACCATGCCCTCCTTGAGGAGAAGAGAAGAGATGAAATCAAATCCAAGATGAAGTGACACTGGACACATAGATGAACCCTCCCACCAGGACTGGGGCTGCAGGGGAATAGAGACTCTGCCAGACCCTTGTTGAGGCTACCAAAGAAGGTACAAGGTGGCCAACACCTCATCTCATAGCCCTTGCACACTGCAGTCTCCTGCTGTGCCTCCCTTTAGGTGAACCAACCGGAAACCAAGAACAGCAGATCCCAGAAGGGGCAGAGAATGGATCTGTGGACAGAGGCTGGACACCAACTGAATGAAGGAAAAAGCAATGAGATGGCGAGGAAACAGCTATGGAAGCAGCAGGCTATTTTCTGGTAAAGAAGCAGAATGAGGCAAGAAGAACAGTGTCAAGCAAAGTTGTTTTCAAGGCAAAATAGACCTGAGCATGCTTTCAACTAAGACCCAATTCACCTAAACCACACCATGACATCATGGTGACCAGTTAATTCTGGCTCAACTCACTTTGGGGGGTGTACCCCAAATATACCAACGAATGAGTGCAAAGAGCAACATGATCACAACGCAACAACGCTGCAAGCTCCCTGTGGCTCTAACTATAGGATAAATCCCCCTTATCCATGGTTTCGCTTTCCGAAGTTTGTTACCCATGGCCAACCATGGTCCAAAAATATTAAATGGAAAATTCCAGTTCTTAAGTTTTAAATTTCATGCTGTTCTGCATAGGTTGATGGAAATCTCGTGGTGTCTCACTCTGTCCTGCTTGGGATGCGAATCATCCCTTCGTCCAGCTCCCCCACTTGCACACGCTCCCTGCCTGGTAGGCACCTGGTTATCAAATGGACTGTCACAAAATCACAGTGTTTGTGTGCGAGTAACCCTTACTTTACTAACTAATGGCTCCAAAGTGCAAAATCAGTGATGCTGGCAATTCAGATACACCAGAGAAGCCATAAAGTGCTCCCTTTAAGTGAAAAGGTGAAACTTCTTGATGTAATAAGGCATCTTATCATCTCACATCATCACAAGAAGAGTAACTATGGCACAATATTTTGAGAGAAAGAATGAAAGCATTCACAAAATGTTTATTACAGTATATTTTTAATTGCTCTATTTTATTAGTTATTGTTACTCTTTTACTAATTTATAAATTATACTTTATCATAGGTACATATATGTGGAGGAAAGCATAGTACCAAGAATGTTTGGTCCTGTACATAATTTAAGGCAACCACTGGGCATCTTGGAACAAATCCCCTATGGATAAGAGGACTACTATATCCACCTTTCCATATGAGAAGAATAATATTTTAAGAATAGGAAGACTTCAGGCATAGGAACCCCTTATGCTACTGTATTGCATCCCTGGCTCCCTGGAGGCTGGCTGGATCTCGTTCAGATCATTTCTTTCCGGAGTTGTTGCCAGGAGGATTTAGAATAGCAAACATGGTGGTCAATCTAGGTGAGGCTGCCTGTGCTTTTCATCCCTCTTCCTGAGCATTTCAGAGAAATCGGCGTCTGACTTTCCAGCAACAGCCAACTGTGGTCAGCCGTGCGCTGCATTCATTCCTGCCCTCAGCAACACCACTCCTCGAGAGGGTTCACAAGGAAGGACTCTCTTCATCACCGTTGAGATGGTATGTGGTGAGCATCTGAAAAGCCAGCGGAATCTGGATGCTAGTGGGTAGTTAACTGAAAGAAACAGCACGACTGCTGCATACAGCATGAAGTGAGAATGCTCAGGAAAAGGGGAGAATGATCAATGGTCTTAGAACCATGGTCGGCAAACTGCAGCTCACGAGCCACATGCAGCTCTTTGGCCCCTTGAGTGTGGCTTTTCCACAAAATACCATGACCTGAGAGAGTCTATTTTGACGAAGTGATGTTAGAAATTTAAGTTTAAAAAATTTGGCTGTCAAAAGAAATTTCAGTCGTTGTATTGTTGATATTTGGCTCTGTTGACTAATAAAGTTGCCAACCATTGTCTTAGAGGGTCAGATGAACGTTGCCAGGAAAACAAGGAGTTAGGCTTCCAGACTGCAGCCTGCTCGATGGTTCAGGGCAGAGTTCAGCTATGCAAGCTGTACGCTGCACAGAACATCTCCCCTCCCTGTCCTCCCACCCTCCTGCCAAAGGATCAGGGACAGTTGACATCCGACCTTCATTCCACTCACCAAACCATGCAACCTAGCATTCAGGCGTCTCACTAGAGAAAAGAGTGCCTTTTTTCTTTGCACAAAGATGCTATCCATTTGCCAAACCATGTTCCCTGGGAACTGCAGCACCCAGAGGTGGAGGGAGTCATTTATTTCTGATTCTCACAAAGATACTGTATATGCTTACAGCAACCCTGGCCAAATTCCTTCTTGTTGCTTATGATGCATTTACTCTTCATGTCTTGCCTGTAAAAGCATTGCATCATAATCAGAGCTTAAGTGGAAGAAATCCTGAAAAGATGGTAACAGTAAGAACAATGTTGAAAACAATCCCTCATTTTGGTTTAGCCCTTAACATTTGTAAAAGGGCTTTGGTTTAATATTGGTAAAAGGGCTTTCCTACAGGATCGCATTCAAGCCTCAGAACACCTGGATCAAATTGGGCAAAGGAATCCTTTTCCACTTAACAATTGAGCTGAATCTCAGAGAGTGGGACTGAAATCTCAGGTTTATTTCAAATTCTATGCTCTTTGCACTATAGAAACAAGAAAACACACATTTAGAAGAGCTTGTAGGTATCAGGTTGAATAGCCAGCACCTGTTCTCCTGTCTCCTGGGTAACAGAACAGTAATTTTCCCCTGGGCATCTGCTGCCATTCTCAGCCAACATTCTCCAGTTCAGGGAGAGACATGCAACTCAGGCCTGGCCAGTCAGAGCACTGCCATAGTGATTGGCTCGGGCAGGAGCACATGATCTACCCAGAGCCAATGAGAGGCAAGAAGACATTTGCATAGATGTTGGATAAGATAAAGAATGTCATTCAAAAAAGTGCCGAAGGAAGAGGCTGAACTCACCTCCTCCTCCACAAACCCAAGGAAACTATCCCTACATATGGAATAATTCCTTCTGAAAAAAACCTAAGCACTGGTGGAGGGAATCCCTTGACGTTGGGCAAATAACATTGAAGTTGATCTCATCACATTGGCAAACAAGGGAAACCATAAAAACAGCTGAGACACAATCTGGCCATAATTCCCATCCCCAGTGGGCGACCCATAATCATGAGGGAGCTCAACACTTGGAGCTTCTGCTTGAGAATCAAAGGGTTCATACCCACGTCTGGCACCCCAACTTTTAGGACATTTGTATCACCTCAGAAGAAGGAAGGCTCACCTCTTTCCCATTGGCCTGGGAGAAGATATGTCTGGAGGTGTTGCTCCCATTCTGCCCCAGGTGGCACGTCTGAATAAATTCAGTGTGGACAGCCAAGAAGGAACTAGAGGCAAGGTCCTAATGACATCATTTGAGCCTGTAAATTGAGTCACACCTCCGAAGACTTTTTATTCACTTAAGCCAATATTTTTTGTTTGTTTGTTATTTAGATAGCTTGAATGGTATCATCTGTCATATCAAAAATATCTTGGCCAGTTCAGGTAGCTTCTTCCTCTGTCTCATTAGCCCTGTGCAAATGCAGACAGTGCCGTTCACAGCAGTGGGGGTCAGCATAAGGTTTAATCACGAAAAACTGGGCCACAGCTGAAACCGGTTGCTCAGTGGTTAGAGCATCGGCCTGCGGACTGGAGGGTCCCAGGTTTGATTCTGGTCAAGAGCATGTACTTTGGTTGTGGGCACATTCCCAGTAGGGGGTGTGTGGGAGGCGGCTGATCGATGTTTCTTTCTCATTGATGTTTCTAACTTTCTATCCCTCTCCCTTCCTCTCTGTAAAAATCAATAAAATATATTTTTTAAAAATTAAAAGAAAAAAGACTGGGCCACAGAAATTCCCTCAGTACTCTCTGTGGCTGCTCACCAATTCTGCTCAGCAACCTGGAAAAGATGGACATGTTCCCTTTGCCCAGATGTCCAGTGCCCACTGGAGTAGCCTAGCCCCGTGGTCAGCAAATTGCGGCTCACGAGTCACATGTGGCACTCTGGCTCCTTGAGTGTGGCTCTTCCACAAAATATCACGGCCCGGGCAAGTCTATTTTGAAGAAGTGGCGTTAGAAGTTTAAATTTTAAAAATTTGGCTCTCAAAAGAAATTTCACTCATTGTACTGTTGATATTTGGCTCTGTTGTAATGAGTTTGCTGACCACTGGCCTAACCCAATGGGAATTGTGAGACAATTGTGTGGTACAATGACAAGTGCACTTCCCCCCATAAAGGTTGATCTATGTACTCTAATTATGCTTAGACACCTGAGTCAGCTAGACCCATGATAGTGAAGAAATGGCCTCTAATGGTAATGGAGGCTACATGCAGGACAGAGAGCCTTCTCCTGCAAGCATGAGATATTAGTCTTCTCTTTTGGTCTCACTGGGCCATCGTAGGTCATGTACTCACCACTGGATCAATTGCCAAGAGAATGGCATGCATTGATTGGCTTAGATTCATCAGGATCTACCCTAAAGCCGGAAATGGCGTCACTTTGGTTATCCCTGAGTCATACTGGGGAAGGAAAATTCCGTAACTGGAATTCTGTTGAGAAGAAATGGGCACTAGATGTGGGATAAGATCAAGAATGTCATTATAGTCACTACTTGACCACGTGACCCTGACAGATCCCTCTAACTCTTTGGCCCTTAGGGTTCTTATCTGCAAAGTGAAGATGACAGAATAAAGGATATCAACACCCCCTTTCCATTCTAATATGCTATGACTCTATCAATTCCTAATGCAAAATAGGAAACCCACGTGGATAGTACGCTGTGGGAGGGAAAACTGGTGATGGTAGTAATTGCTCATGTTCATTCATTTCAAAGTTGCTTCACTTTGGGGCAGAGGTTTGGACAGGGCATAGGTGTGTCCTACTTAAAGAAAACCCCAAATCAGATCCACAAAACACATAAACATAGGTGAGACTATACATACTACAGTTGCTTTACAAATGGATTTTCCACAGTTCTCTTTTCTGTTTTCTATTTATTTCTAGATAATACGATGATATGATGTCTTAAGCTTGAAGAAATTGCTTTTACAACCTTTTGATGTTTCTTTGGTTTTTGTTTGAGGAATTCTGCTGTTTCTCCACACTTGAGAGGGCAGTACAAGCTGCCTTATACGATAAATAATGGAACTAAAGACACTTTCAAAGAAAGTGTGGGAAAATACGTGCAGCTCAGTTCCACATAAATCAGTTTCTCATTTGTGTGTTTTAATAGTTTCACTATCACTCCCGAACTCTATTAAGGACATTTATGTCCAAAAAACAGCATTCTCTTCTCCCTCTCATATTTGTTCTCCTTGTGCATGCCTTCGAGTCACAGAATGAGGGAGCAGCACAGCGTTGTCTTCACTGGTTCCACAGCCAAAATTTCATGTAAAAAATCTAGCAGCTTCGAAGAGCATGAGGATAAATCAGTCTTACTCACTTGTGACTCTCAGCACTTCCTTCTCAGATCCCTCCTGCCTCTTACCTTAAATGCTCTTTACCTGTGCCTCTCTTGCTACCACTCTCTGTACATAAGTAGGCCCAGTGTGCACCAGGAACTCTGCAAGTACTGTACCCGTGTTCCTTTATGACACACCCCTCCTCCTGCCTCCAGACCCACCCCGTGGACTCTGGCCCAGCCAGCTTGGTACAAAGGTTTGCCAGACTCTGGCAAATGAAACCACATATTATGGCAGGTAATGTTCCTTCCAGCTCAGAACTCTTCCCCAGTCATCTTCCCCACCTGGCATGTCAACTCCTTAAAACTTAGGAGACTCCAAAAATATATACTAACATGTTCTGCAGTGTCTCCAGGGATAAGGAACTCTTCTTCCACAAGCAAAGCAGCCTACAGAGAGGAGAGTCAATCCGTAAAATAATGGGAATATAAGTGAGTTTTGAAAGGAGTGATTTATTTTTTTTTTAAATCTGATTTTAAACAGGTTCCTACTTCTGTACAAGTTTAGGCTTCACAAAATGATCTATGGGTCTAGTCCTCAGATATGTTTTTTTGGCACTCAATGTTCTTTTAAAATTGGGAGATTCTGCATACCAATACTAACATATGTCTTCTCCTAAAACACACACACACACACACACACACACACACACACACACACAAACACACACACACATACAGTTCTGGTAACATTAGGTCCAGATTTATTTGGCAACAGTCAGCCAGACCTGGGTCAGTGTTCCCCTTTGAGATAGAACTCCTGCCTCCCCCCAGGTCTGCCACTCCTCTTTATTCTCTATCTTGCCCTCCCTTCACCCTCTTCTCCCTGACTGTGCCCAACCCCACTCCCAGGCAGGTGTGTGCAGCTGCAACTCCTGGTTTGCAAAGCACTGCTGCTTCCCCCCCTCCATACATACCTCAATCTCTTTCACCACCAACACCATCACCTCAACCTCCCTCTCCTCGCATTGCTGCATAACCTCATTTAGGCATCACAATCGTCCTGTGCAACAAGCAATCCTCAATTACAGTTTTTTTGGGGAAAAGATTTTTCCAAATTTCTTTACTATAAAGTTGTATTATGCAACATAGAGGAAGTAAATTCTAGGCAATGATAACCTGTTCAAACAGATTGGACTTAGCCGTTATTTTTCTTTCCTGGACCTGGTCAGATTATACAACTATATATATGCCTAAGCAATGATTAAGATGGAACAACCGGAACAACCAGTCAACCAGTGACTATGATGCACACTTACCACCAGGGGGCAGATACTCAATGCAGGAGTTGCCCTCTGGTGGTCAGTGTGCTCCCACAGGGGGTGCGCTACTCGGCCAGAAGCCGGGCTCACAACTGAGGAGTGCAGCTGCAGTGGCGGGAGCCTCTCCTGACTCCGCAGCAGCACTACTGAGTGGCGACAGCAGGCGTAGCAGCCCAGTCCCAGTTTGGGCTCCTCCCTGGCTGCCTGCCACTTGGCTCACTGCTACATCCCCCAAGGGGTCCCAGATTGCAAGTGACTATGTCATAGCTTATAAACTGCTACATCCCACACACAGTTAAACAAGGAAGGTGACTTCCCCAGTATTTTAAAAAGAGATCTGTGGCTGCTTAATCCTAATTCATCAAAAGAATCTCCAAACTGTCTACATCCTGTTTATTCTACAGGGGGATGAACATGCATTCCTATATATTGGGAACAGTCTCTTAGATTTAAAAGTTAAAACCTGGCAAGGCTACTCTAACACTGAAAAAAACAGGATGATGCAGCAATGACATGCATGGACTCTGGCTTGCATGTTTTCTGGTCAGCCCTGACTCTGACACTTATGACTGTGTGACAAAGCCAATTACTTAACTTCTCTCTGCTTCAGTTTTTCCACTATAAGATGGGGAAAGTGGTACTATTGCCTCAGAAGAATTATGTTATGTACTACTTTTTATAATCAGGGGCAAAAAAATGTAGCTACCCATACAACAGCAAGATGCTTTTCACCTATATGAAAAGTATGGTCACTGGTGCATGCAGTGTCCTGGATTGCGAGAGGGATGTTTGACTGCCAGTTTAGGCCCGATCCCCAACCCACAGTCAGACTCCCCAGATAGGTCCCGGATTGTGAGTGGGTGAAGGCCAGGCTGAGGAACACCCCCTCCCAGTGCACAAATTTCATGCACCAGGCCTTTAGTAGTATATTATAAATACTGTGAAGATTTTTAAATCCTGACATGAGGGTGCACACCAAGCCACATAATTTAGATTCTCTAAAGGTGGACTCCAAGCATCAACAATGTTTAAAATCTCCAGATGATTCTAATGTGCCCCCAAAGCTGAAAACCACTTTCTTATGGTCTGCCCTCAAATCAGTGGCTACCCCACCCTAGTGAAGGAAAGGAGGTAAGTGAAATATTCCTTAACTCATGACTATAGTAAAAGTGAAATTGTTACCACATCTTTAAAGTCTAATATCCGGGATAGTTTCTGTCTCATAAAATAATAATAGAAACTAGCTGAACTTATTCCTCACACATTCTAAATAAATCTACTCTCTTGTAAGATCTCTCATTGCCCACCCACCTCACATGCAGACTAGTGGCTGGCCAGTCTTACCTCTGAAAGTGCCTCTATCAGGCGCTGTTTAGAGGGCTCCTTAGCAGAAGGTCACTGCAATTATTTTGTTATGCTTTTATTACAGGGGAATTTAACTAAAAGGGGCCAGAGAGGGCACCCGAAATGTTCCAAGTATTCACCAGGCAGAAGCACTTAAGCAAGAGGGACACCTTCTGCTGGAGAAGCGCCAGCTTGGGGCTGAGCCAAGGGCGTGCACATGTGTGGCCTTCGCCAGAGACTAAATGTAGGCACAGGAAGTCAGCCCAGGCAGCCTGGGGACATTTGAGGTGAAGTCGTGATTTAGTTCAAGGCAGAACCTGTTCTGTTAAAACCATTTTCAAATGTTCCCCAGCCTCTGATTTTTGGGGACTGACAATGTTCCAAGAATCGGAGGCCAAGTTTAGGAGGAAAATAAAACTATTCCTACCACTGGCTCAGGAACACGTGATCATTCCCTGACCCAGAGGTGGAAATGAGTACTGTTCTGAGAACAAGAACAAGTTTGCCCAGTAGTATTTCTAAATAATGTCAATGCAGAGAGCATTGTTACTCACCAAAAATATTTAATAAACAGTTACTTGGTTTAGGGCTGTATAACATGACTAACAAGGTTGGTCTCTAATTTCTAGTTGGTGCTTATAGAATAGAGGCATTATTACATGAACACTACGCTAAGTTTTTCTTTCTATGTAATCACCTTATCACCACCACTAATTGATAGGGCCACTTTAGATTTATGAACACATTACCATAACTCTTGCTCAAGATGAGGAGCCTAAGTCATTTTGAGACACACCTATCATATCAAGTGATAGAGGATCATCTCTGTTGTTGGCAGAGATGCAAAACCAACCATGTGCACGAAGCGGCTGACATGAGGCAACACAGAAGCTCCAGGTCGGCCCTGAACAGCTGGAGGATGTCAGCACCAGGCAGATGCTGTGGGGAGGACTCGCTGCAGGAAGAAAGGCAGTGCTCCTCTGTGACCAGAACTGTGTTAAACCAACTGATCACTTTAATCTGACCCTCCACCTGCCCAACCTGGGCTGGATGGGAACCAGGCCAGGCTCGTTAGGGTCCAGGGAGCAGTTTCGCATCAGGTGCCAGAGGACTGTCCTTGGAGGTGTCATCCACTTGCAGAGAAATTGTGGAGCACGGATCTCGAAGGAAGCACCGCAACAGAATTCTTTTAGTTGTAAATTATAGAATCTCAACAGACATCAACGTGAACAAAAGGAGAATTGATTGACTTCAAGGAACAGTCATGGCTAGATATAAGGGCTCAAAAGATGTTACCCACCCCTGAAGATGGTTGCTTTCCATGCCTCGACTCTGATGTCCTCCTTGCTAGCTTCCCCTTCAGATGGGCCTTTTCCAAATGGTATCAGGCCTTCTCCCAGTGATAGCAATAATGATTGCCAGGAGCTTCTGGCTCACTTTCCACCAGTGTAGCATCCTCATCTACACTAATAAAAGAGAAATATGCAAATTGACTGTACCTCCACAATGCCCACCAGCCAATTAGGAGTGAGTATGCAAATTAACCCAACAAAGATGGTGTGTTAATTTGCATATGCAGGCATGAGTGAAGACTGAAGATTGAAGACAACTGAAGACTGAAGACTGAAGACTGAAGAGGATTGGCTTCTCTACTACGGCCAGAGCAAAGGCCTGGTCCTGGGTGCCAGAAGAAAACCGGTGCAGCAGCCAGGGGAAGAAAGACCTATTGCACAAATCTTCGTGCAACTGGCCTCTAGTTTCTAATAAGAACTTGGGGCTCATTTTTATTTGACTAACCAGACTCACATACCCATCTGTGAACTTAGCCCATTTCTCTCATAAGCTCACTCCTCATTGGAGGAGGAATGGTCAGCCCTGTTCATACAACATGAACTAATACTTTGGGGAATGCCCACAAGAACACTGGGCTGTTTTTCTTAAGGTGAATGGAAGTTGAGTGTCAAAAACAACATCTCTCCTACACTGACTGTGCTGGCCCTGTTTGTGGATCCTATAGTCATGACACTTCTTACCTTCAATGTCAATTCAATCAGGAGTTTTAAAATGAATGAATCTGGTTGAGGGTATAAGCATGAACCATTTAAATATTCTACAATGGCCTGACACTGTGGGTGTTGTTGAACATTGATCTATGAACCAGAAGGTCATGTTTCCATTACCGTAGTCAGAGCATATGCCTGGGTTGCAGACCTGATCCCCGATTGTGAGGGAGGCAGCCGATCAATGATTCTCTCTCAACGCTGATGTTTCTCTCTCACTTTCTCCCTCTCCTTTCCTCTCTGAAATCAATAAAGATATATTTTTAAAAACAAATAAATAGTCTACAGTATTTGGTGATATTCCTAAATGCATGGTACAAAATCAAAGAGGCAAAGATAAAAGAGATCAGGGGAAGACATAAGAATAGAGGCAAGAGCTGGACTGGTCCTTGAAGGATGGGTAAGGATAGAGGGGGAGGGACACAGTGTGGGCACAGACCCTGAGATGGGGCAGAGAGAGGAGAGTTGCCTGCTGAGCTTCATGTGGAAACTGGGAGAGGAGTGGGGAAGGGAGGGTGGGGCCAGTTTTGCGTGTGGAATTGCCATCTGAAGAGCAGACACTGGGTGGAGTGGAAAGGGTGAGTTGGCATTGAAAGGAGAGAGGAAAAGTTCAGTTTGGGACAGGATGAGCTGGCAGCCTCAGCAGGAAGCATTAAGTCGAAGAGATGATGACAGGGCTGCTTTGGAAAGATAAGCCTGGTGGAGGGTGGATAACTGTCAGGATGAAGATGGCAGCAGGGAGTTAGTCCAGACGCTGTTGCCAGGCAGAGGGGATAGGGCCCTTCAGACACCGTTTCAACCCACCCTCAAAAACCCATTTGTCATCGGCCTTGCCTCCACCCCACCCCCACCCCGCAACCTTAATCTTTTTCTCTCTACTGCTTCTTTTCCTGCCTCTACTTCCTGAATGCATGTCAGATATTTGACTCTATTTAAGAAACTTTCACATGCATGGAGGCTCCACTGAGAAAAGAAATAAAGAGCACCATAAGAAAAGACTAAGCCTTTTTAAGAGATGCACAATAGGATGATGGGGATGACACAGAGGCCCAGGTAGACCAACGAAGATAAAGCTTAGCCCTACTCTGCAAGCCAACTGGGTGACTTTTCATCTCAGCTTCACCATTTACTGTCTGTATGAACATGAGCAAGTTATCTCTCTTGGTTTGCGTGTTTCTCATCTGTAAAATGAAGGGAATAATTACACTTCCCCCAGAGGCTTATTGTGAGAACTTACCTGTGTTAATAATGTGTGTACAGGGCCTGATTTAAAAATGCTGTTGTTGTTAGTATTCGTATCAAGTGTTATTAGCATCTCGGACCAACAGCAACCCTGCTTGTAGAACTCACCTAGACTTCCTCCCAAAGCTAAAAATCCCTACAGGAAAGGAAAGCCTGTGGAGATGGAGTTCAGCTCTCCACTGGGCCTCAGGCTGTGCAGAGATTGTTCTGCCTAAAAGATGCCAACCACTAGAGGGAGAGTGGACTTCCAGAAACCACAGCCCCTTAACTCTCTGTCTTGCACACTGCAGGTAGCCACATATCAGTGGTTGTGATATTAATTTACTGGGACCCAAACAACACTTTTTAAATGACATGAAACAAAATAGAAAATAGCAGTAGATACTGTTTCATAAAACCATTTGTTTTAGTTACATAATTATATATGTCTGTGTAAAATGTGTTTTACTGTGGGTCATGGTCAATCATCAGAAAAGCTTGAGAAACACTGCCTTAAGGGACAGGAAGAGGAAAACTACCTATTTTCTTTACTTCTCAGGTGAACACCAAACAGGTTACACTCAGGCGAGTCTCTGTTCTGTACTAAAGAAGAATCAGACTCAGGACAGGAGGACTAGGTTTAACTAATGGAGCCCGATATTATTAGGACTTTGTATTATTTCTTGAAAGCTCTTCCTCTGGTTTTCATTCAGGTAAGCACCTCTCAAGATCTAACCTGACCCCCTTTCTTCTGAAGGCCTATAAGTGACCTGCATAGCTCTCTTTCTAATTGATGGCATCTGGTCCTAAGGCTTTCATTAGTTGCTCTATATGGCTGAATCCTTCATTACTTCTTTAGCTCTTAACTCCAAGCACGTTTTTGCAAATGATGGCTGGAATTCTCTCCATAGATGTCCCATAGACCCATCAATCTATCTGACACACAACGCATCATCTTCCCTTTATTTAAAAAAAAAAAAAGGTGCAACGTCTTTCTTCCTGTGTTTCTTCTCTTGGCCCCGTCTTAGTCCATTCGAGCTGCTATAAGAAAATATCACAGACTGGATATTATAAACAATAAAAATGTATTTCCTGCTGTTCTGGAGGCTACAAGTCCAAGATCATGGCACCAGCGTGGTTCGGTGAGGACCCTCTTCCAGATGGGAGACTTCTCCTTCTAGCCTCACATGGCAGGAGGGAGTAGGAATCTCCCTGGCACCTCTCTTAAAAGGAACTTTCCTCAACTATGAGGGCTTCCCCCTTGAGACTTAAGCACCTCCCAAAGGCCAATCTAATGCCATTATCTGTGGGGGTTAAGATTTCAATATACGGATTTTGAGAGGATACATTCAGACTGTAGCAGTCCCCTCTTCTCTCTATAACCCAGATGAGAAAACCCAGTTATCAAGTCTTCTTTCTCCCTCTGTCATCACCAAGTCCTATCATTTCTACCTCCCCAGTGCCCCGTCAATGTACCCACTTCCCCCTGCCACTCCCACTGCTTAGGCAGTTGGCGTAATCTTCTTACTGATCTCTGTGTTTCCAATCTGCTTGCAGTCAGTCTATTGCCAGTCTCTCAACTTTCTCACAGATCCTTCCCATGGCCATCAGCTACCTGACAAAAACGCAGGCTGAATCATGTCATCCTCTAATACATTCTGACTCTTAAAAACATACAATAGCCTGGCCACTGTGGCTCAGTGGTTGAAAGTCAATCCACACACCAGGAGGTCACAGTTCGATTCCCCGGCAAGGCACATGCCTGGATTGCAGGCTTGATCCCCAATAGGGAGGCATGAAAGGGCAGCCAATCAATGATTCTCTCTCAACATGGATGTTTCTATCTCTCTCCCCCTCTCCCTTCCTCTCTGAAATCAATAAAAATATTTTTTAATGTGCAATAATTCCCCAAGAACAACCCAACAAAATACAAATACATAATCATGGGACTTAAAGCCCAAGCCAGGAATGACAAATGGCTTTATCTCAAGTGCCAACCCCAACTGATTAGTGGTGGCTTGTTCAGAAGTTATGGTGAGAAGGATTCTGAGGCATCAAACAAAATCAGCAAAAGTTAGCAGTGAATACAAGGGAGGAATGCAAGCTAGGTTCTATCTATTTTTGCTTTTTGCTAAATACTCAAGTATCAACTGCTCAGTTGAAAGAACTACTCATTACCCAAATACACTACACAATTTTATACACCACAAAGTTCATCTATTTTCATGATTCTTTATCTTGCTGTCTAGACTGTTCTTGTTTCAATTTCTACCTGTTGGAATCCTCATCTTGTGGAAATCCTTTTCACATCCTGCTTGTCCAGGGTTCCCATGTCAGGGTTCAGCGTCTGGAGAAGGCTGCACACAAATGAAGAGACTAGAAAAGCATTAATTTTGGGGAATCATGGGGTCCAGGAGGGAGCCCATCTCTAGTGGAGGGACTGCCACCAGCTCTGGCTTTTCTATCCCCTTTTATTAGGGCCAAGTGATACATCCATCAATCAGCAAGAATTAACATAAGACAAAAGGTGTGGAAGCTTTTACAATTACCAATGTCTCACCTAAACAATGAGTAAACAGTTCCATTAAGCTTTGACCAGGTTTCCTGTTTGTTCTATTTACATCTCTATTGGTGAGGCAATGTCTGGCTTCCCACATCATCTTGTGTCTATAATCGTCTGCCTTCACAGTTTATTATTTGTACCTCCATTAAACATGCATCAACCTCCTTTGTATTGTAATTATTACATACATATGTATACATTATGTATGTATATGTATGTGAATATGAATATATATGTGTATATGTGTGTATATGTATATGTGGGTATTTCTGCTTCTCCCACTGGGCAATCCATAAACTCTTTGAAGGCAGTGAACATACCTTACTCTTTTTCCAATTCCTAAATCCTATCCTAATAACTTAAACATAGCAAGTATTCAATGAAAGTTTAGAGAATAAATGAACTCATTAACCAATATTTTGATGGTACATTAACTTGTAAAAAGATCACAAGGAGCTGATGAAACTGGTTTGGCTCAGTGGATAGAGCGTCAGCCTGCAGACTGAAAGGTCCCAGGTTCAATTCCAATGAAGGGCATGTACCTTAGCTGCGGATACATCCCCAGTAGGGGTTGTGCAAGAGGCAGCTGATCGATGTTTCTCTCTCATCAATGTTTCTGACTTTCTATCCCTCTCCCTTCGTCTCTGTAAAAAATCAATAAAATATATTTTTTTAAAAGATCACAGGGAATCTTCAGGAACTAGAATAATCTCAGAAGTAAAGACACTCTTGTAGGAATATCCCAGTTCCCAGCAGTGAGCAAGATCTACAAGACAGCACTCCACCCCCTCCCAATGGAGTAGGTAGATGGTAGAGCTACAAATTCAAGACTCTTTCATTGGTTCAGCAGTATAGCACTTGACACTAATGAGTACTTCTGCAAGTGCACAAGATCATGCCCTTTGCACCAATTAAGTTTTAGAAAACATAACTTTGCCCAATATCTTATGTGCGTCCACAAGTAAGAGACAAAAACCCACAGCTCATGCAAAGTTGTGCTCTTCTGCCTCACCAGTGGGTTTGGGGTAAATTTTAATATATAAAAAAGAATTCACTGCTGTTAAAAAGAATAAGTTGGAAAACTTCTGCTGTCTAACCTATAGAAGTCTCACCCTCAGATCCTAAAGCAGAGCTCCCTAAACCATTTATCAATGTGCCCCCAAAATGGAGATTCAGCCATAAAACTAGGTAAAGATTGTTTCTCAAGAGAAATTTCAAACCACCTATTAAGTATTGTCAGCTTCTCAAGTGGTGATTTATACGGAGGCCAATGGCCCAACTGCCTTAGTATGAATTCTCTCAGGCCATGTGGCAAATGGGGGAACACTACTTGTAATATCGAGATAGCCTGAACATCCAAGATAAAAGTCCCAGACACTGGGGACCTTGCCTTTCCTTGCAGGAAAATAACTTTTGTTGTCATTGTCCTTTGAATGTCCAACAGGGGGGGAAATCTTAAGGAGAGGTGCTGACAGACTTGTTAATTTCCAGTCACCAAGTGCATACTGAGAAAAAGGACATCACATGCACTTTGTTTGCTCTTCCAAGAACTGTAATGCTTGGGATTTTTAACTTTGAGCAGTGAAAAGCAAACGGTCTGGGCCAAAATCAGAAAGAACAAGACGATTTCAAGATTTAGGGGTTATCTTCCCTCTCTGTTCCTCTCTGTGTCTGTGTAGTTCCTCAAACAAAGTGGGTTGGAAAAGTTCAAGCTCAGTTCACAAAGGAGAACATTCTGTCCTCTGCACAACAGACTGGGCTGCTGTCTGTAAAACAAAATCAACAGCATGATCTCAGCCGCTGCCGCTGCTGTTGCTGCTGTTGCTGCTGCTTGGTGGCAGGCACTGCACTGCCAGCCAACCCCCGCCTCCACGTTTGAATAGACAGACTGTCAAAGGCGCCCTGTGAACAGGAAGACCTCTGAAGGTGCATCTGTGTGCGAGTGCACCACACACACACACACACACACACACACACACACACACACACGCACACACACAAACAGGCAAAAGGCCACAGAGATGACTTCCTGTCCAATTGTTAATTCTACCCCGAAGGTCAAGGACATTGTTTGGATGTTTTTCTTTGGAGAGTAATTACAGTTGAAACATTTCCAAGGAAACAGCCCCACGTATGCACTTGTGCTCTGGCATTGATTGGAGCTTTTGGTCTATTTGGATATTACTGTCATCCAATGACAGCACTAACACTAAAGAAGCCTCTGCTTCCCTTTGGAGGGAGGGAGGGAGTCAGGAAAGGGTTGTTGCACCCCATCCCCAATTCCCTGAGCTTTCTGTTTTCTTCTGGATCCCTGGCTTTTTCTTCTTTTGTCTAGAATTTAGCATGCAATTCAATATTTATTGAGTGTATATTTGGTGCCAGAGACATCATAGAGCAAGATTTTTCTAGTGAAGTGAAAACCGGCCTTGCAAACAGAAGAGAAAGGAGAGGGAACCCAAGTGACCCCACTGGAAGGCAGGAGGGCTGGGGTGAGACTGAGGTACTAGAAGGCCTTGGACATGGGTGGGTGTTCTTAAGTATAACAAAGCAAGCATCTGTGAGGGTTGGGGGTGGCTTCACCAGTGTTCTTTCCATGCTGACTTCCAGTCTATTTGCAAGAGGAAGAAATGACCCCAAAAATGCAGATTGCCCACAGCAGGGGTGTGGTGGCCCATGTTTCTTTAAAGTCACCCTCTACTGCAGCTGTTTCAGGATGCAGAGACGGGGGTGGGTAGTGAAGGTGATGGGGAGCAGGGAGAAGTTATGTGAAGAAATGGAAAGTGGATCAGCAGGGCCTCTAGTTATGCAAAGAGCTTTGAATCCTGGTTTACTGCCTGTGTCGCCTCAGGTGACACCCTCAGACTTTGTGCTCCTGAGTCTCTGTGCCCTCGGCTATTAACTGGGGAGAGAAATACCTATTGTGTACAACCAGTGACTCTTGTGGAATTTAAGGAAATAATATGTGCCTTTGCTTGTCATCGACCAGGTATGTATTTAATAAATAGTAACCATTGTTATTACTCATGTAAGCACTATTCAGAGAAAGCTATTAACTGGGGTGTCAGTCAAGATCTTCCACCAGTGTGTCCTCACCAGTGTCTCCTGGCCCACATATATTCATGGCTTATTGACTAACGAATGTCTACTGAGCACAGCGCGGCACTAGGGCTACAAAAGCTTTGTTCTGAAGAAGCTCCTGCACCTTTCCAGGGAGGGCAGTGAACCCAGGGCAGCGGCAGAGCGCCAGGGCTTGAGGAATGCTTCCACACAGCCTGCCTTCTCTCAGGATCAGGCTCATTTCTTCCAGATCCCGGACCACCTCTGCGGCTGTCACAAGCCATCCCACAAAGAAACAAGGGGCTGGGGCACAGGGATTGGGCAGCATCAGCCCTGATGCAAGACTTTGCTGGGACTGCTCTTCCAGAATGTAAACACCCTTCTCACCTCAGGACTGGAACTCCTGCCAAAACTTAGAAAAACAAGTTACACAAGCACCTTTGGGGTGGCTGGACATGCCACAACAGGGCTGTGCTGCACAGAGGGGGCGGGGTGGCCTCAAGGATGCAGGGACAGTACATAAATCTGCAAACACAAGGCTCACTGAGCCATGAGTCCAAAAAAGCACAAGCCCTCCGGCACCACACCAAGCCTCAGCCTGGGGCAGGAGTCAGTCATGGAAGGTAATTTCACAGATTTCCCTGCTGCCGTCACTGATTGGATCCCAGGTTTGCAGAGGAATCGCCTGCCATTAGAGCCAGGGCCCAGGCCACAGTGGGCGTCCTTGGAACTGGTAACCATGACATCTTAAATTTTTCTGCCCCACAGTGATCCGCTCCCTGACAATACCTACCTCACTGAGGGCCCTGCCTAAAATGTTGGCAGCAGACAGTCATTTCACTCCCACCCCCACCATTGAGCCTCCTTTGCCAAGGGCTACTGCCAACTCCAGCCAGTTGCAGATGGACATTCTCAGAAGGCCAGAGTGTGCACAGGGCAGCAAAACCAAACCCCGAAGGATCTGAGGTAGATCAAGCTAAATAAAACCAGGAACTGGGCAAGTAACCAGGAGCTCAGAGGAAGTAACTGAAGAAAAGTAGTTCCCAGAAAATTAAGCAAGAGCTTATACCAACCAGAAGGCTTGATGGCAGGAGAGCCTACAGGATGATGTTTATTGACCACTCGTTACGTGCCGGGTGCTTTACATACATTTAATCCCCGCAGTCATTTCGTGTAGCAGGTAGTGATGTCATAACAAACCCAAAGAACTTAAATAACTGTCCCAACGTTCTGCAGTCAAGCACTGGTGGAGCTTACACTTGAACCCAGGTTTATCCGGTGTGAAAGCCCAAGTTCCTTTGATTATATATACTCTTCTGCCTTCTTGTATGCAAGGATCTTTTTAGAATAGGATTGAAACCATCTTGTGCATCTATTTTGATTTTTCAGAAGCTGGTGTCTCAAGGTAAAGTCCTAACACGAAGACCCACTCCCTAATCTCAGATATTTTACCTTATCTCAGTATATGTAAACCATCAGCAATAGTTATTGAACATTCATGAAGCATTGTGATGTATTCTCTGGGGGATAGAAGTTGAGTTATGACTGAGTGCTGCCTTCAAGGAACTCTCTATCTATCTGAAAACAATAGGTTGTGCTGCAATAATAGCATTATTCTTCATTCATTTGTTATGAATTATTGGGATGATCTCGGAATCCAAATGGTGTTATCACAACAAAGGTTTACTTCTTCTTCACACCCCATACCAATTGTGAGTCAGCTGGGTCCTCACTCAAGGATCCTGTCTGATGGAAAATCCACCAGATATCTCAAACACTGCCATGTCATGGGGATAGACAGTGTGATCAATCACCAACTCTTACCATTTTTTCCTCTGAAAACTTCTTCTTTAAAGGGGCTTGGACTCAGTAGTTGAGTGTCAACCTAAGAACTAGGAGGTCATGGTTAAATTCTAGGTCAGGGCACATGCCAAGGATACGGGCTCAATCCCCAGTGTGGGGTGTACATGAGGCAGCTGGTCAGTGATTCTCTCATCACTAATTTTTCTCTCTCTGTCTCCCTCTCCCTACCTCTCTGAAATCAATGAAAATATATATTTAAAGGGGCTTGTGTCAGCTCTGCTCACATGTCATTGGCCAAAGCAAATTAAATAGTCACACGTAATTTCAAGGAATTAGATAAGTACAAACCTACTACAAGTTTGAAAATTAAGAAAAACCTAAAAAATCTGGTAAATAGACCTATGAATGAATGACCACATTCTGGGAAGAGAAATGACCTCAAAGCATTATGCCCCAAATTCCAAATAATAAAAGGCCATCAGCATGGATGCATTCAGGTTTATACCCTAAGGACTCAAGAGAGAATTGCCTGGACTGAGGCCTCAGTGAAGGATCCTGAGGCATTAAAGACCTGCACTGAGCCTTGAAGAGTGAAAGGACTTGGATGGACCTAAAAGACCAGACCGGTTGCATCCATCTTGACCTTTAATAGGGTGATATAAAACCCACCACCAACCATTCTCATGAACAACATCAATAATTCCAAGCCTGAAGAGACAACCTGAATGGATGCCTGCAGGCAACAATATGCACAGTGGGCTCAAAGGGAAAGGGCCCAACATAGCTGGGCAGAGTGCCAGAGTCTGAGAGAAATGACAGTTGACCAAAGCATTAGTTGAGAAGGTGTAGAAGATCTTTTAAACAGAAAACCATGATTAGAGTAGGACATTAATCTGTGCTATATTATTTCATTTATTTCTTCTTTCACTTTATAAATACAGGGATAGGCAAATGTAGGTTTGCAGTGACATTCTGAGGTAAAAAGCTATGGTAGTGATCATAACCTGCATGTCTGTTTCCATAAGAACAACTGTAATCCCACTTTCTCCCACGCCTGTCTTTTGTATCAGAGATGCAAAGGGGTCTGAGGCTTGATTCCTACCCTCAAGTTACTCCAGTCTTTAGTGGAAGGGGAAGAAATGTGCTTGGTTTTTTCCCCTTACCTTTTAGCAGGGATTGATCTCAAAGAGATACTTTGTTTGATGACCAGGAGGTAAAACTTCAAGGATGCGTGTTAATGAAGAAGCAAGGGCTAAAAGGGCTAATTGCTCATTGAGATTGGGGTGATAGTGAGGACTCCAGAGATGGGCAGAAGTGGTGGGAAAGTGAAGAATGGAGGAGACAATAGATAAGGCAGCTGGCGATGGGAGAAAAGGCTCTCTGAATGATGGAGATTTTTAATGAGGATTTTTATGAAGTGTGGCCATATGGTGCTCAATGTAAGCCCTCCACTTTTCTCTCTTGTGAACATTTCAATAAAATCTACGTTACTCAAAATACTGTGAGAGGTGGCTTGAGAGGTCACAAGGGAGCAATTGCATAGCAATGAGGTGTCAGTTGTGGCCTGAGTGGGCACAGGGTGTGATCAGGGGCTTTCCAAGAGAGCCCAGTCATGCCAGTGTTTTAACCATACACATGCAGTCATATTTGTTCAGGATAAAGTGGCAATTCTGGGAATGGAAGAGTTTGGGGGGAAAAAACCCTTCATAAAGGAAATTAAAGGTGATCCTGGAGTACCAGCTGTTAAAAGCTCAGAAAGTGGATTAATGGAATGTATTCCAGTCCAGGCATCCAAGAGCAGCCCATGCAAAAGCACGTGCTACTGCAACTAAAGATGGGTAGGATTTTGAGGGGTAAAGACAGGAAAAACAGTTCAGTAATCCAGCCCAGTAATCAAGATTTGTAGAAATGAGGGCATGTATTTATCAGCAAAATTGTGTATTCAGCATTTATTGACTCTCAAATACTTTCCAGCTTTTATGTTATTACAAAAATACTTTGTTTGGATTTGGTAAAAACCTGGGAAACTCGTGATTTCCTATTTTCTTACCTATTGGTAAGGAAAATAGTGGATGCAGAGTTTAATTTTTCTCAGGCTAGCCTGACTTATATGACCTGTTGCTCACGTACAGCATGCCAATATTTACCACCTCTCCACATGCAGTGGAGAGAATGTGCCAAGATCCTTCAGGTCCTGTGTCCCAGGAGGTGAAGGATTGCTGGAGACAGCAGTACACAGAAGCAGAAAAGTGGTTTCTATTAAAACACAGTTCTTGGTTTACAATCAACTGTCAGGTATGAAAATTTACCTCTGCTGATCAGAGCGGAAAGTACCCTAAGTGTGGGGTGTGAATGTCTGTGTGTGCCCAGGTATATTTTAACTTAACTATCCACCGGGGAGATCTTTAAATCAGCATTTATTTCAATAATCTCAGAACTCATATGGCACCTTCCTCCACAAATGCTTCCAAAGCAGTTTACACATTCTATGGAGCTGGAGAACCATCCCTGCCGAGATAGAAGGAAAAAGATACTTATCAGCTTCCTGAGAAGAACTTGGGGCTGAATTTACTTTTGTTAAGAAGTATGGGGGGGAGAGAGAACTAAGATGGCGGCAAAGGTAAAACACCTATCTTGCCGTCATAATCAGCAATTTTAATACTACAACTTAACGAAAGAACACACACCTTCCAGAATCACCAGAAAGCTCGCCGAGTGAAAATTCCACAAATAAAAGTGAAGATAAGACACTGTGACTCGGAGGAGCGGCGGCGAACAGCGTTGAAAGATTCACACAGAGAGAGGTTTGGAGTGTGTGCCGCAGAGAGGGCGGGCGGCTGAAAACCGGCCAGTTTTCTCGAACGGGGAGACAAAGGCGTCCCACTGGACTGATTCTACAGCTCTGGGCGAAGTCCAGAGAACCCACTATCACACGGGGTGAAAACTGGACAGTGGGAGGGCACGCCAAAGCTCGGGTGCTGTCGGGCCTCCCGGCTTGTGGAGAAGGCAGCTTGCGCGAACAGCTCGGCTGCGTGAAGGTGCAGAGAGCGCACCGCGACTTGCCTCTCATTCGGAAAACCGTCAGACTGCTTTGTTTTACGACCCTGGGTGAGACATTGCGCATGCAGACTCATTTTGGGAAAGTCCGAATTCCCCGGCAACCGGCAGGCAGTGGAGCTCTGCAGCGGCTCTCTCTCAGAGGTGCTGGCGGCCATTGCCCCCGGCACAGAGTCCCTGGGGCCGCATAGGGCGGAGCTAACGCTGTCTGCTTGGCCCGGAGACTCCGCCCACCCAACCTGAGCACAGCTGAGCTTCACAGACAATTGGCCTGGAGGTCAACCCTCCAAGTGCTAACAACGATTAACTGAGCTTAACTTCAGCAAGACTGTGCAGCCCATATCCACCTCAGGTAACCGGGGAGGCTGAGCCACTATCCCTAGTAGGAAGTCTACCACACAAAGCTAATTGACCAACTCAGGGAAGCAGCCACCATGCAGCAACATGGAAAAAAATCAGATGTGAAAGAAATGGAGGAAAAAAAAAGACTGGACATGGAATTCAGAACCACGGTTATAGGGTTTTTTAAGAGGCTCCAACAAAAGATCGAGGCCTATAAGGAAATAAGCAAGACCACAAAGGAAATGAATGAGTCCTACAAGAAAATGAACAACATCCTCAAGGATATAAATGAGAGCTGCAAAGAAATGATCAAGACCAACGTGGAAATGATCAAGACCAACGTGGAAATGAATGAGTCCTACAAGGAAATGAAAGAAACCCTCAAGGATATAAAGCAGACTCTCAAGGATATGAAAAAGGACCAACCAGAAATTAATCATACACTGACTGAAACAAAAAATATTATACAAAGACCTAAAAGTGCCCTGGAGCACCCCAAGAACCAAGATAAAGATTTGAAATACAAAGAGGTAAAATCCACTCAGCTGAAAAAGCAAGAAACCAAAAGAATCCAAAAAATTGAAGATAGTGTAAGGGGCCTCTGGGACAACCTCAAGCATACCAACATCCGAATTATAGGGGTGCCAGAAAAAGCAAGTGGCCAAGACAATGAAAACCTATTTGAAGAAATAGTGACTGAAAACTTCCCACACCTGGTGAAAGAAATTGACTTAGGAGTCCAAGAAGTGCACCGAACCCCAATATATAGGAACCCTAAGAGGACCACACCGAGGCACATCATAATTAAAATGCCAAGAGCAAAAGACAAAGAGAGAATATTAAAAGCAGCAAGAGAGAAACAGTTGTTTACCTATAAGGGAGCACCCATACAACTGTCAGCGGATTTCTCAACAGAAACGATGCAGGCCAGACGGGAGTGGCAAGAAATATTCAAAGTGATGAACAGCAAGAATCTACAACCAAGATTACTCTATCCAGCAAAGCTATCATTCAGAATTGAAGGCCAGATAAAGTGCTTCGCAGATAAGAAAAAGCTAAAGGAGTTCATCACCACCAAACCAACATTATATGAAATGCTGAAAGATATTCTTTAAGAACAGGAAGAAGAAAAAGGTAAAGATGAAAATTATGAACAACAAATACACATCTATCAACGAATGAACATAAAAATCAAGTGAATTGATAGGCTGTTGAACAGGATAGACTGGTGAATATAACAGAGACATGGACATAGAGAGGGAATGGACTGACAATTCTTGGGGAGAAAAGGGTTGTGGGAAGTGCAGCAAGAGACTGGACAAAAATCTAGCAACAATGGGAGAGGACAGTGGGGAGGGGGAGGGGAGGGTGGAGGGTGGGATAGGTACAGGGTAGAGGGGAGCTATAGGGGGATAAAAAGGGGAAACAATGTAATTAATAAACTGAACAATAAAGATTAAAAAAAAAAGAAGTATGGGGAGCCAAGAACATGTATGTGATTCAGGATGTGTGTATATTTAGATGACATTGTAATTCATTAAAGTTATTATTCGAATTTCCTCCTGATCACGCAGATTCTCCCCAGCCTTCCAGGCCCACCTCTAGATTCGACTTTACAGTTGACACTCACTTTTGAATCCCTGGAGCAAACATCTGTCCCCTCGCCCTGGATATTGCTTTTCCTTACGTACCCCAAAGAACAGTAGTGGCAGGACCTCTCATGTCACTCTTGGGGGTTGTACATTGTGCAGTTCTGGCTCATGCAGAGACTGAGAAGTAACTGGGAGGCCTGTGAGCACCTATGAGGAAATTAAAGGGACTTCAAATCATTCATTCATTCGGTAAATATTTATTGAGCAATTAGCATGTTCTAATACTCGGCCAAGGTCCTTGTGATTCAGCTAAGAGCACTAGAGACAAGGCCCCAACCTTCTGGAGCCAGAAGTCTAGCAGGGGAGTTGGTCATTCGTGAAATAATCATTCAGATCATAGGAAACCGACAACCTCGGTAAGTGCTGACGGGAGGTTCTGAGCGCATAAACAAGGAGCTTCACTGAGCTGGAGAGTAAGGCAAGCATCTGGGAAGGTGAAGTTCACGTTTTCATCTGAAGCATGAGGAGGAGTTAGCTACATCCTTCTTTTCCCCACCCCCAACTCCATCAACCTCAGTTTTCTCATTTGTAAAATGGTTATGTGAACAGCACCTTGCCTAAGTTTCGGGTCCCCAGAAGCCAACATTGAGCTAAGGACTCATGTGAACATGGTTGATTAGGAAGTGTCCCCAGGAAAAACTGCTTGAGAAGCTGGGTGGGACTGGGAAGAAAAGGAGGGTGAACATGTTTGAGAAGCAAGCAAAATACCATGGAGGGAAGAACTGGAGATACAAAGGATGACACAGGAAGCTGCGGTGCCGGTCCCCCCGCCCTGGTTAGTTACCAGTAAAGTCCACGGCACTTCTGTTCGCAGGGCTGGGAAGCAAAGTGGTTCCAGTAGCTCAAGGACTGTCGATAACACAGAGCCGCCACAGGGCGCATGCAGGAGGCAACCAATTGATGTGTTTCTCTCACATTGGTGTTTCTCTCTGTCTTTCCCTCTCTCTTCCATTCTTTCTAAAATATCAATGGAAAAATATCCTCAGGTGAAGATTAAAACAAACAGAGGACTGTTGGCCTTTGCTACATAGGCTACGGTTACAACAATGCATATAAGGAACATAGCACAGGGCCTGACCCATAATACTCAATCAATACTAGCTCTCATTGTAATTATTAGTGTTTATCGGCTGTGCATTGATATGGCCTGGGACACCCTTTGCCTTCCCCAGTTGTCTCTGCCTTCTCCACTCCTGCGGGAACCCACTCTGCCACCCATCACTCCCTGCCAGGTCTCCCAAGACAAGCACATATAAATACAGCAAAATATATTTATATTTCTCAGGATTGTCACATTTTGCTGAGCTCATAACAGAACTGAACAAATAGCCCTGCCATCCTCCGTAATGTGTTCTATCATTCACCAGGCTTTATCTCTCCCTGTCCCCCTGGGCTCCTGGAGCTCCGAAACGCATGTGCCTGGCTGTGTCTTAAATGGGATCTGGGCTAACCTGATGCAATTCTCGGGCCTTCATTTCCCGGGCAAGCTGATAGAATTTTTAGACCAGAGGGACTTCCTTGATCTGCTCATCTTACCGAGTGGTACACTGAACACTTGTTTGCTACTTCAAAAATCAGCATATCACATAAAAAGGAATGAACTTTGAAGCACGAACGAGAATGAATCATGAAGACATGATCCTGGGTGTAAAAGCCAGGCCCAAAAGAATACATGTGGTATGATTTCATTTATTGGCAATTCTGAAATAGGCAGCCTTAATCTATGGTGACAGAAAGTGGGTCAGCGGTTGCCTGGGCTGGGGCTGGGGTAGCAGCAAGAAGGCCTAAGGGAACTTTGGGGAGTGGAAATGTTTACTAATCTGTGGCCTCCATTGCGGAGGCCTTTACACTGGTTTCATATGTTTGTCCACACTTAGAATGGAGTACCTCAAATGGATGCGTTTTAGTGCTTGTCAATTATTCCTTAGTCAAGTTTATCTTTAAATAAAATAGGCATTTTGTTGCTTGACCGAGAGATCAAGAGCAGATCCGGACTAATCACAGGGAACTCAGTCTGGCCAGAGGAACAGAAGCCTCTGTATTGTTCTCCATCCCACTCCCATTTTTCCTTTTGGCAGGAACTTGGTCTTTATTATTTGCACTAATGGAGGGAACAATGGCCTGGAGACTCTAAAAGGAGAATACAATCTCCAAATCATTTACATCAGGGGGCTCTGGAATGTGTTTGTTGCCTATCTGGCATTTGAATAGAGATGTGCCTGCTTGATATTCCGAAAATACGCTTCAAACGAAATAATGAGATTCCCGGTAAAGAGCTGAACTGATGGAAGCTTGGGGAACAGTTCACTTTCCCTGCCTGACCCCACTTTTCCCTTCTCCTCGGTCCAAGCAGGAAATGCAGTGTGTCACTCCTCCCAAACTTTCCTTCAGGCAGGATGTCTCAGTTGGTGAAACTATGTTATGAGATTTGGTACCTCTGTGTTAATATGCAGTGAAAATAGCCCGGCCAGTGTTGCTCAGTGGTTGAACATCGACCTATGAACCAGGAGGTCATGGTTTGATTCCTGGTCAGGGCACATGCCTGGGTTTCGGGCTCAATCCCCAGTAGGGGGTATGCCAACAGGTGTGCCTATTGATGATTCTCTCTCATCGTTGATGTTTCTATGTCTCCCTCTCCCTTCCTCTTTAAAATAAATTTAAAATATTTTTAAATAAATAAAATAAAATGGAACTCCTATTTTTTAAAAAATGCAGTGAAAATAGAAGACGTTGAGACACGCAAGCCATTGAAAAGGGACTTAAAAAGTGGTTTTCTTGCCAATGAAGTGGAATCAGCTACTTGCAGATAATTGAGAACAGATTCTACAAGAATTAGTTTCTCATAGTTAGGTTGCAGTTTCGCTGGTCCTGGCTCCGGGAAGCCTCTGCTGGTACATAGCACACCGCCAAGTCCTGCCACACTCAGGGCTGGATTCTGGATTTGTTGCTCATGTTATTTGCACCCCACTCCCACCTCCAACACCCTGGATTTTGTCTTTCATGGCACTTACCACCTGGAGTGCAAATGCCTGTTTACTAATCTGTGTCCTGGACTCAATTGAAAGCAAGGTCTGCTGAGGTCTTTATCTTCAGGCTCATGGTGGCTCATAGTAGGTGCTTTATAAATAGTTGTTGAATTGTTATGATTCTGAACACATCACAGCAGAGTTTATTTAAGGTTTTGAAAATCAACTGCACAAACAGGAACACTCTGGTGCTTCCAACGGGAACTCCACCCAAACAGAGCTCCAGCAGGAAATACCAAAAAGTCAGCTTCTAGCACAGAAATTGCTGTGTATGTTTCAGAGCAAACTCTCCTGAGTTGAGCTCTGAGAAGCAGTGGCATAAACTGCAATGTCCAAGGATTTAGGACTTCTTCATACAAACTCTCCTCCTAAGCAGGTGACTGTCATACAAACCCTCCTCCTAAGCAGGTGACAGAGTGCAAGTGGGGTGGTGGGAAGGGAAGAGAGCTCCCCACCACCCAATAGGTCCTGGGCTCTGAAGAAGCTGTAAACTTGGAGTCAATGGACCAGGCTCTGAGCCTCAACTCTCAGAGGCTCTCTCAATGACAGCAGTGACACCTCCCTCAGAGAAATGTTGTGAAGTCTCATCTCTCCGTTCTTAATAGTGATACACATTTTAGCTACCATATTGTTAAGAACAACAAGAACTAAATGCACCTGGGACTTGACAGAATAAGAAGAGGAAGAATGAAGAAATTATAAATAATAATTCTACATTGCTCCTAGTAGTAGCAGTAGTAGTAGTAGTAATAGTAGTAGTAGTAGTAGTAGTAGTAGTAGTAGTAAAAGACTGGCTTTCAAGTTATGGATAACCCAGTTTCTTCTTCCTTTCCTATGGTCTTTTCGATGCTTACCTTGGGCTCATTTTTTCCACAGGAGCAAGGAAAGCACATAGAGAGCTTAAGTTCACTCAACGCTACTGCACGTTATGTACATTAGACCTGGGGCAGAAACAGCTGCTAAAATTACAGTATCTGAATTGCAACTTCCCATAAATTCATCTTGGTGGGAACCTAGGTATCTATATACAAAGAGCAAAATTGACTAATTGATTGGTGGTGCCTCCTTTCACTAAAATGCTTCTTTAAGAAGTGACCTCATGAATTTAACAGAGTTTCATGGTCTGGATACATCAACTAACTTACCTTGAATTAAGATAATGAGCCATGCTAATATTTGGGGAGAGCACAAGAACTGCAGAACATCAACAATCAGGTCAACTCCTGGTGCATCTGGCAATGTCACCAGTCATTCAATCATTAAATCATTCATTCAACAAAAGGGAAAGAACTTGGAATCTGGCTTTGAGTCCTCACTCTGCCTTTTATTAGTGATATAACCTTAGTCAAATCACATGTCCCTTTCTTTGTAAATTGCAGGTCACAGTAATTCCTACCTTGGAGATTTGCCATAAGTAGTTTTAATTATTAGTAATAAATAATAATACAATAACTGTGGCTCAGAGCCTAAAATGTGCACCAGGAATCTGGAGGCATTTATGGATTCTCCTTCAGGGGTGCCCATACACATGTGGCAACAGATGGAGTAGAGCAGTACACTGTCCATATGGCACTTCCCACTTTAAGAACATTATTTTCAACCTTGAAGCCTTAAGTGGATGTCATTGCCCTCGGGCTCATGTGTCACAGGTAGATATTGAAGAGCATCTATACAAAGCAAGCTTTGCAAAGTGTTGTTTTTCTAGTAAGAAAATCACAGTTCCCTTAGACAAAGGCATCGTTTTTTGGAGAAAGAGAAAGAGTTCAGGTGGGTAGGAAATAGAAAACACAAAGGTTCAGAAACCCAGGCTAAGATCTCAAGCCAGATCTCTCCAACACAGAGTTGTGGTGAGCACAAAGCTTCTCTCAATGTGTCCCTGCCTAACCAGAATTCAAACACAGTGCTTTGTAAATAATGTGTGCTAATACGATCAATAAATACTTAGTCGGCCACCTCACCAGCATGGCTCAATGACTGAACATCAACTCAGGAACCAAGAAGTCACCAATTCAATCCCTGGTCAGGGCATATGCCTAGATTACGGGTTTGATCCCCAGTAAGGGGCATGCAGGAGGCAGTCAATCAATGATTCTCTCTCATCACTGTTTCTATCTTTTTCTCCCTCTCCCTTCCTCTCTGAAATTAATTATTAAAAGTGTAAAAAGAATATATATTTAGCAGGCCTTCTGAGGGATAGGCAAGGTAAGAGAACCAAACATGAATGCTATGGGCACTCCCCTGAAGGAATTTAATTGCTAAATGCTTGATGACTTAAATAGAGAGCTTAAGTTCACTCAGCGCTACTGCACGTTATGCACATTAGACCTGGGGAAGCAGTTCTTGTTTATTAAATTCCATAGCACTTAACCTATCCCACTTTCAGGCAGCAGTTCCTCCAGAGCCTGCAGCTAAATTTCATATATATGTGTGTATACAAGATAGGGCAATAGTAAGCTGCTTTTATGGAAAATTATACAATAATTAATAAGAATAGGTGCTGTGTTTATACATAGTCACAACTATGAACCTACCTTTGCCCCATCTGGTATATAGCATTAGTGTATATTATATTATTTAATACTAGAGGCCCAGTGCATGAAATTCATGCACTGGTAGGGGGGAGATCCCTCAGCTCAGCCTATGCCCTCTCACAGTGCAGGATCCCTTGGGGGATGTCTGACTGCCAGCTTAGGACCGATTTCCCTGGCAGTCAAACATCCCTCTCACAGTCCAGGGCTCTCACGGTCCAGGACCCCTAACTCCTTACCACCCTCCTGCAGTGGAGGTGGGAGAGGCTTCTGCCACTGCCACTGCACTCACCAGCCATGAGCCCAGCTTCTGGCTGAGCTGTACTCCCCCTTTGGAGTACACTGACCACCAGGGGGCAGCTCCTGCATTGAGCATCTTCCCCCTGGTGGTCAGTGCACATCATAGCAACCAGTTGTTCATCTGATTGGTTGATTTATATATTAGGGTTTTATTATATAGGACTAGAGACCCATTGCAGGAAGATTCCTGCAAGAATAGAGCTTTCTGTGGCCTGAGCAAAGCTCCCTCCCTTCTCTGCTGCCTCGCTCTTTTCTCCACTACCTCACTCTCTCCTGTCTCTGCGAACTCGCTCCCTTCTCTGCTGCCTTGCTCCCATCTCCACTGCCTCGCTCCTTTTCTCTGCCTTGCTCCTTCCCTTCTCCCCCACCCCACTTGCTTACTTCTTCACAGCTTTGCTCCCTCTTACAGTGCTTGACTTCCTTCTACGCCATCTTCTGCATGCAGATATGCAAATTAACCACCATTTTGGCTGGGTTAATTTGCATATTTGCTCTGATTGGCATGTGGGTGTAGCAAAGGTATGGTCAATTTGCATATTACTCTTTTATTAGATAGGCTATGGCATTATTGCATGCACACATACACACACACACACACACACACACACACACACACCACCTGGTCAGCTATTAGGGTTGGCTGATGAAAGAGCTTTATTTGCATGTAGAACCAATGTATTTCATGAGAATACATTCAACCTAATAAAACACGGGTCTCAAAGCATCTGTTTGGTTGAAGAAGGGTCATTTTGCATTAGAGGGTGCTCTTAGAGGGCCACCACTTAGAGCGATTCTGCCCCCTCTTCTTTTTCTCTGTTCCTAGAGTTCCCCCCACCTCCAACTGATATTATCAGCTGAAGAATGCTGGGTTGGGGGAGGTCTGCAGCAGCAAAGAGCACAGCTGAGGGTTACACTCATGCAGGGAAGGGAGTAGCAACATTGGAGAGGGCTATGGCAGTCTTGGATGCAGGTACACAAAGTAAAAAAGGGGGGGATTTGTTCCATGCAAACTGGTTAAAGTAGAACCCAAGTAACCATCCGCTTGTCTCTGACCCTTTTAGCCATTTCAACCTCTCTCTCCAAATGCTAGACCTCAGCTATTGGGTTTGGAGAGGGTCCTTTTCTCATTCAAGTTTGGAATCAATTGAGAGAAAGTCACAGGACTCAGGCAAATAAAAATGAAAATATAGTTCTTGTTTGCTATGGACAGGATGTTTGTGTGACTCCCAAATTCTCGTGTTGAAACACTACCCCACAATGTGATGGTATGTGGAGATAGGGCTTTGGAAGGTAGTTAACTCATATGTGTAGATCCCTTCTGATGGGATGAGTGCCCTTATAAGTAGAGGTACGAGAAAGCTTGCTTCTTCTCTCTTGGTTCTCTGCCATGTGAGGACATGACAGGAAGACTGTCATCTGCTAATCAAAAAGAGAGTCCTCACCAGAATGCACCCACACTGAACCTTGATCTCAGACGTTCTAGCCTCTAGACTTGTGAGAAGCAAATATTTGTCATTTAAGCCACCCAGTCGACGGTATTTTCATTATGTGCAAACTGCTTGTGACATCACTCACAGTGGGAAGATGTGACTTAAGTGTGCGGCAATAATGATGAGTTTTCTAATACCAAATCTCAGAATCAGACATACTTCCTAGGCCCCCCAACAGAAGCAAAGCCTGCCCTTTTTAAAGGGTAGAATAGGGGCTCTCTGCTGGCCAGTCTGTCCTAAGAGAGAGAGAAACTGAATCACATAACAATCCTTTCTTTCAAATTCATCCTTCTGTTATATCACCTATCCTCTCCATGATGAGTGAATAAATGGGTCTGGAAAGGCCAAGAGTGTTACTGTAATAGAAGACCCTACCACATGGAAGAAACATGATGAGCAGGAAATTAGCATTTCTCCACAGGAACCAAGACATAAGCCATGCTGCAGGAAACAGTTGGAGGTCCTCAAAAATGGCTGAGAACGTGGTGCTCTTCTTCCCAAGTCTGCTTCTTTACAAACTTTTTCTTTATCTCTTTTTTGCCTTTTTTTCTATTACAGTTTACATTCAATATTATTTTAAATTAGTTTCAGGTGTACAGCATAGTAGTCAGATAATATATTTTTACAGAATGTTCCTCCTGGTGTTTCCAGTACTCACCTGACACCATACATAGTTATTACAATGTTATTCACTGTATTTCCTATGCTCTACTAATGTTCTAGTGCTCACTCTGTTTGCAGTCTCTCGGGCTACCCCTCTGCATTTTGGATCACAAAGCTCTTGCATGAGGGAAAGGAATAACAATTGAACCCAAGTTGGTTTTGGTTTGTTTGTTTCTTTGGGGTTTTTTTTACTTCAATAATTTGGTTGGAGTGACACTTTTTACAAGAAGAGAATGGATGAGGTGGAGGCCTCAGCCTGCTAACCTCTTCCCCATCTTCCCCAAAAGGATGCAGACCACTAGCAAAAGTATTCAAAAGTCATGGCCCTCTCTCATATCATTCTTCATAGCTAGAAAGGGATATACTACAGCACACTTTTGGATTCTCAAAGCTCAACAGTCCCCAGTAACATTCACTCAGGCATTCACTCAACAAACATTTTCATTGAGCACCTAAAACGAAGGTAGCTCTGTACTAGGGTCTGAGGACATAGGCACAATGCCAGCCCTAATAAGATCTTTATCAATCCATTAGTCAAATGAGAATTTATGAGCACCTAGTATGCACTCCATTGGGCCAGATACTCAGCAAACACCTTAGACTTGTGCCCTCAAACCTTCTGAATGCAACAGTGGAAAGGACTGACACCAAAAATGTCCAGGGGACTCTTTCCCCGCTCCCCACGTGGGAATCTGTTCTTGCTCTTCATAAATTTCCACCTTTACTATAAAAAATAAAAATAAAATAAAAACAAATGTCTGAAAGCTTGGTTTCCTTTGGGGAGAGATTTTTTTCAGATTTTCTGGGAGAGACAGAGGGTTTAGGAAAACAAAGTAAATGGCTGATTTAATGAACTGAAATGTCTTTCATGAAGACTGGGCAACTTCCCAAAAAGGGTTGGTGGACATTGCCCTTAAGTGGGGGAAACCATTCTGAAAAATAATATATGGTCGTTTTTTAAATGTTAAAGTAGTAAAAGTCCACATTCTGCCCTTGATAGAGACATGGCTGTTGACCTTACCATGGCTCTTAGAGAAATGGATCTGTACCTTTTTAGACACTATAGAACGATTTCTTTCTTCCTGGGCTTCTTCAGAGCATTCTACATTTTGATTAAATTTTAAAACACAGCAGGCAAAAGAATAAAGGCTTTTTCCTCTAGTCTCAATATAACTGTGTATGAACAACAAAGAGCCAAAAAGTTCATACCTAGAAACTCAGGTGCTATTTATAGCTCCCTAATGAACAGAACTTTTTTTTTTTTTTGCAATTTACTCGTTCGTTCATTTTGTTTCCAAAAACCTAAAATGAAGACAAGTTCGCAGTGAGGACTTATTGGATGGATGGATGGATGGATGGATGGATGGATGGATGGAAAATGTCCAGAGATCAACCCACAGTCCATCCAGCTTCCCACAGCACAGGATGACTTCGGACTGGCCAGCAGTAACTATTGTGTTTAGACCACCAGAGACTGAAAGTAGCAAAGTAGAATAAACTCATTCAGAAAGATTGCTAAATCCAAGAATCCTCAAATCAACAATAGCCTCAGTTTAATCACAAATATCTATTGAACTTTTACTACATGCTAAGAGCCATGGGTACCAAGATGAAGACAACCATGTTCCTATTCTTCCAGTTCGCTTTCCCTTGTAGCCCCATTGTCTTACCATCTTGCCTCTGACCAACTGCCCCTTCCTTCCTTCATTTCCATGTCTATACGTTTAGGGTTCCTAGTCTAACGGTATGCTAAACCACTCCCTTACAAATGCCTTTAGCTCCTTTGTTCTATCTCCTGTTGCCCACTCCTGACAAACACTCACCTGTGGATGGAACCAAACCTACAACTGCCTCCTCTGTGCCAGGTAAGCATTACTGGAGAAAGTCACATCACTGTGCCAACTGATTATAGATGTATCCCCAAACCCAATCATCTTCCAGTTTTCCAATTTCATTAAATCTTACCACCACCCACCCAGATAGGCAAGCCAATTGAAATTAATTTCTCTCTCACATCATTTGTCCAAGCCATCACCAAGGTGTTGATGCTATATCCAACATGAATCTGAAGCCCACCTCATTCTTCATCTGCCACCACCTTGTCCAGTCTCCATCATTTCCCACCTGAACCCCTGAAATTGCCTCTAAATTGGTCTACCACTTTCACTCTAGTCTGCTTCTGGTTTATTCACCATGAAAAAACAGAAGGGAACTTAACTCCTAAACTGGATCATAATTGCAGTAGACACTACCTGCCTACATACCCTCACCGTGACATACCATTACCTTTAAGATCAAGTTCAAACTGCCCCTGTCCCAGCAAGTCCTACATGAATCTCCTACATACCACTCCAATTTTCATTCTTAGTATGTTCCCCCTTCCCCACAACACTGGTACCATATCGCCTTCTATCAGTTCCTTGAAAATTCTGAAACCTTTCCCACCTTAGGGCCTCTGTACTTTCTGTTCTCTTGGCCTGTAATACCTCTCATTCAAGTTCTCACATGAATGCTTGATCTGTCTCCTCCAAGTCTCAGCTTAGCTCAGATGTCATTTCCAAAAACAGACCTTTCTTAATTCATCTGTCCAAACCAGGGTTTCCTGTTATTCCCTCCTAGCACTCTTTATTTCCTTTGTGGCACTTACTACAATGTATAACCCACTTTGTGTGCTTTCTTCTCTGATGTTGGTCCCCCCACCAGCTTAGAAGCTCCAAGAAAGCAGAGATATTTTAGCTTTCTTAACTAGGACACAGCAGAGAGCCTAGCATATGGGAAGCCATCAATGCTTTCCCCCTACTCCACCCCCCCCCAAAAAAAACTGAACAAATACATGGTCCTTGCCTTTACAGTATAGTGGGATGAATGTATATACAGATGGACAATTTCCATGAAATGTTAGAGGTCAGATAGTCATGGGCAGAAGGTGCTAATAGAATGCAAGAGAAGGGCACTGAGCTCATAGCAGTGGAAAAAAAAGTAAGTGATACTTCATTTTACTGACCCAATAGCCTCCAAGTTCCATGAAATTCAAAAAGTGAACAGGTTCTTCTTACTCAATTCTATGTTCTCAATGTTGAGCCTAGTACATGGCACACAGAAGATGCTTCATCAGTATCTGTTGCTTGGATGGTTGGATGGATGGATGGATGGATGGATGGATGGATGGATGAATGGATTATTTGACTTTCTTTCTGAAACACTCAAAATGGTCAACTCCAAACTTGAGTTTAAAATTTTTAAATATAGTCTAAAATTCAAAATAATTAAATATCCAGCTATAGGGAAAATGTAAAGAAAATCATGGCACATCCCATTAATTGAAAAAATACGTAGCCACTATATATATATAAAGAATTTGTGATAAGATAGAAAATGCTTATAAAATAATGGAGGAATATTATCTGTACAGTACAAGTACCTATATGGCTAAACACAAAGGAAGAGCCCACTGAGGTCTTTCATTTTGAACTTTGCATAATGGAAATATTCAACATAGAGGAATAGAAAAATAATAAAATAAAATCACAACTCTTCTATCTCTCATCTTCAACAATGATCAATTCAATGCCAATTTAATTTTCTCTCTTGCTCCAACCCAAAGCTATACACTTGACTCCCACCCACCCTGACCCTTTGGGTTATTTTGAAACAAATCTCAGACATATCATTTCACATGTAAATACTTTAGTGTGTATATATGAGCTCTTTTTTTATTGATTTCAAAGAGGAAGGGAGAGGGAGAGAGAGAGATAGAAACATCAACAATGAGAGAGAATCATTGATCTGCTGCCTCCAGCATGCCCCACTGGGGATCAAGCCTGCAACATGGGCATGTGCCCTGACTGGGAATGGAACTATGACCTCCTGATTAATACATCAGTGCTCAACCACTGAGCCACGCCAGCTGGGCCATGACCTCTTTTTATTAAAAACCTAGAGGCCCGGTGCACAAAATTCATGCACTGAGGGTGGGTGATCCCTCAGCCCAAACTGCCCCCTCATACATAATGGGAGCCCCCAGGGGATGTCCTACTGGCCACTCACCCCTAGCCTGCCCAAGGCCTAAAGCCTCTGGCTGAGGCTTTAGGCCTTGGACACCCAGCCATCACCCTGCTCAGCTCTGTGCCCCCCTTTCCCTCCCTGGCCCCAGCCTTAGCCCTCGTGGCCGCATGCTGGCCAGCTGGCTCTGCCTCAGCTTCTGATTGGCTGGTGGATGTAGCTGTGGGCATGGCTGGTGGGCGTGGCTTGATCAGAGGTACAGTCAATTTGCGTATTACTCTTTTATTAGATAGGATATAATCACATACATTTCTTTTTTTAAATATTTTGATCTTCATTGTTCAGTTTATTAATTACATTGTTCCCCCTCTAGCCCACCTCCACCCAGTATCCATCCCACCCTCTGCCCTTACCGCCCCCCCACTGTCCTCTTCCATAGGTGTATGATTTTTGTCCAGTCTCTTGCTGAACCTCCCACACCCCTTTTCTCCCCAAGAATTGTCAGTCCATTCCCTCTCTTATGCCCATAATTCTGTTTATCCTGTTCACTAGATTTTTAATTCACTTGATTTTCAGATTCATTTGTTGATAGATGTGCATTTGTTGTTCATAATTTTTATTTTTACCTTTTTCTTCTGCTTCTTAAAGAATATCTTTCTGCATTTCATATAATATTGGTTTGGCAGTAATGAACTCCTTTAGCTTTTTCTTATCTGTGAAGCACTTTATCTGACCTTCAATTCTGAATGATAGCTTTGCTGGGTAGAGTAATCTTGGTTGCAGATTCTTGCTATTCATCATTTTGAATATTTCTTGCCACTCCCATCTGGCCTGCATAGTTTCTGTTGAGAAATCTACTGACAATTGTATGGGTGCTCCCTTATAGGTAACTGTTTTTCTCTTGCTGCTTTTAATATTCTCTCTTTGTCTTTTTGCTCTTGGCATTTTAATTATGATGTTCTTGGTATGATCCTCTTTGTATTCCTATAGTTTGGGGTTCTGTTTGCTTCTTGGACCTTTAAATCAATTTCTTTCACCAGGTGAAGGAAGTTTTCTTCAAATAGGTTTTCATTGTCTTGCTCTCTCTCTCTTTCTGGCACCCCTATAATTCGGATGTTGGTATGCTTGAGGTTGTCCCAGAGGCCCCTTACACTACTTACACTACCTTCAATTTTTTGGATTCTTTTTGCTTCTTGCTTTTCTGGCTGAGTGGATTTTGCTTCTTTGTATTTCAAATCTTTGACTTGGTTCTTGCAGTCCTCTTGACTGCTTTTAGGTCTTTGTATAATATTTTTTTATTTCAGTCCATGTATGCTTAATTTCTAGTTGGTCCTTTTTCATATCCTGAAGGGTCTCATTCATATCCTCAATGATCTCATTCGTATCTTTGAGGGTCTCATTCATATCCTCGAAGGTCTCATTCATTTCCTCAAAGGTCTCATTAAGTTCATCAGCCTTTTCTAGGAGCCTCTTGAAAAACCTTATAACCATGGTTTTGAACTTTATGCTCAGTCATTTTTTTCCCTCCAATTATTTCACATTTGATTTCTTTCCATGTCTCTGCATTGTGACTGCTTCCCTGAGTTGGTCAATTAGCTTTGTGTGGTAGATGTCCTCTAGGTGACAGTGGCTCAGCCTCCCCAGTTACCTGAAGTGGATACTCTTGCTGCAGTCCTTTATGGGTTACAAAGTCTTGTTGAAGTTAAGCCTAGATTATTGTTGTTAGCACTAGGAGGGTTTGACCTCCAGGCCAATTGGCTATGAGATCAGCTATGCTCAGGTTGGATGGGCGGAGTCTCTGGGCTGAGCAGGTAGCCTTTATTTCCTGTCAGCTCCACCCTATGCAGCACATGGGTCTCTGTGCCTGGTGATAATGGCTGCACGTACCTCTGAGAGAAAGCTGCCACTGAGCTCTATCTGCTGCTGGACAATTCAGCCTCTCCCCAAATGAGTCTGCACACCCAAAGTCTCACCCAGGGTTGTAAAACAATGCAGTCTGGTGGTTTCCCGAATGAGAGAGCAAGTCACAAGTCCTCTCTGCACACTCACGCGCTTTTGCTGTTCCCAAGTTTATGTGCTCTCTCTGCAAGCTTGCAGACCTTTGCAGCGCCCGAGTTTCAACATGCTTCCTCCTTACTGTCCAGTTTCACCCCATATGAGTGTGGGTTTCCCAGACCTTGCCCGGAACTGGGGAATCAGTGCAGTGGGATGCCTTTGTCTCCCTCCCCGTCTAGAAAACAAGCTGGATTTGCAGCTGCCCGCCCTATATGCTCGCGCGCGCATGGCTCCAAACCTCTGACTCCGCACATATCCTCAACGCTGCCCTCCACTGCTCCTCTGAGTCAGTGTCCTATCTTTACTACTATTTGTGGAATTTTCACTCAGCCAGCTTTCTGGTGATTCTGGATGATGTTCATTCTATCGTTAAGTTGTAGTTTTGAAATTGTGTGGGGCAGAAGATAGGTGTTTACGTATGCTGCCATCTTGTTTCCTCTCCAGCAATACCATTCTTATGCCTAAATTTAAACACACACACACACACACACACACACACACACACACACACAAAACACTCCTTAATTTAATCAGATATCTAGTCAGTATTCTAATTTTCCACAATTGTCTCATGTTTTGTTTGTTCAAATCAGGATTCAACAAGGTCTACATGTTGATGTATCTCTCTTCTTTTTTAATGTATCTAATTTTTTAAATACATTTTAGTGATTTTTTAACAGAGAGGAAGGGAGAGGGATAGAGAGTTAGGAACATTGATGAGAGAGAAACATTGATCAGCTGCCTCCTGCACACCCACTATTGGAGATATGCCCACAACCAAGGTATATGACCTTGACTGAAATCAAACCTGAGACCCTTTAGTCCATAGGCTCTTCTATCCACTGAGCCAAACCGGTTAGGGCAATGTTGATGTATCTCCTAAATGTTATTTAATTTATAACTTCTCTCTCCAATTGCCACCACTCCCCACCTACTACACAGGCACTACTGGTACATTGTGAGACAGCCTTTCCAAGCCTTCATAAACTGTTTTCTGATTTCCACTAGTGATCTATCTCTCCTAATAAACAAACAACAGCTTACTGGACCCCCTTTTTAAGATATAACTTTAACACATATGCTTGGACATTTTAAAGTATCAAAACTTATCAAAGAGAGATAACCTGATAATACATTGTACTGGAGGATAGAGGAGTTGATTTTATACTACAGCTGATAAAACACTTTTTAAAAACACTGCCCTGGAGGGATGTTTCACAGAATTGAATAAAATTTTGCTCTGTTGATGCTGCCCTTGCCATAACTTATAAATAATATGCATGAAATGAGACAGTGTTTCAAACAGCAATACACATCATGACATCATGGTGGCAGTGGTCCTTCTTTCCAAGACCACCTTAAGCTTTTTCATACTTTCTCTCTGTGAAGTGGGGTAAAACTAATAGCTTCACAGGAAAAATCCCAGAGGCTTCTTCCCAAGTTATTCCCAAGCTGAGACTAGTCTGTGAAGAGCTGGTTGGTGTGAAGTAAAAACACAGGGAGTAACAGATATCTGTGAATTTATGTGGGTCATCGAGATGCTATTAACTGCAGGGTTTTGACAGGAATGCTGTGAAATCTCCTCCCAAGCCTGGTGTCCCTTAGGACCCAGGAGAAAGCACATGCCCAGGGCCTGTTTACTCTTCAAGCCAGTCTCCCTGGGCTTGCACTTCACCACCCCACTTAACACCTGACGAGACAGAGCTCTGCCCTGTAAGCTTAAGGTGCGAGCCTCATTACTGCTTTTCCTCTGGTGCTTGCCTGGGATTTGTCCAGTGTTAGAACTGGCAAGAGTTCAAAGCCGATGGCACCTTCGTGACTTGAGTCAATCAACGAAGGATTCCAAGCTAGCCTGGAAGGCCCTGCTGCCAGAAGGGTCCTGGAGCAACAGCTGAAGTAAAACTAATAAAAACAACTACAGAGCTATCTGAGAAAATGTCAAGGCCAACACAAACATGCTGACCCTGGTAAGCCTTGACCTGAACTGGGAGAGGTTGGCCTACCCTGCCTTCAGGCTGGCAGCCAAGGAGGGGAGCTGCGGCCTTCTTGCCAATTCTTGGGCCTTTCCAAATCGTCCTAAGGCCTTGCTCCATAGCCCCGCCCTCTCCTGATGTGGCTCACTCTAGGGATCAAACATCTGGGCCATCACTGTCTCCTCTAGGCAGAACCTCTCTCCCACAAAACATCTCCCACATGTCCTATGCATCAGAGATGGCTGGAGCCCAACATTCTGATAGCAACAAAAAGAAGAAGAAAAAGAAAAGGGAAGGAGCAGCAGCTTTAGGAAGAGGGGTAGACAAATAGTTCCTCAAGCCTATAAAGACACTCCAAACCTAAATAAGTAAGTGTTAAGATTCTAGGCTCAACAATTCATCTTTTTCTCTTCTCCTCCCTCCCTCTAAATGGTTCAGAGTGTACTCGCCACTGTTTATACAAAAGCAAATGCCTCTCTCAAGATAAATGGACTTTCTGCAAACTCACAGCTGTATAAGCTACAAAAGTCACAGAGGTAATTAATTGATGAAGACCACAGCTTAGTTTATAAAGACATAGAACAAAGGGCAGCCTGGATCACAGTTCTGTTACTACTGTAGGTATTGAACCCAATGACTATTTCGAGATCCCATAAAGTCAATCAGACTAAGATGAGGAAAAAAAATTACCCTAAAGTGGGAAAGGAAAAATAAGGAAGATTTCCTTTTGTTTTCTATGAACTTGCAAATGTGTGGGTTTTCATGAGGACAGTGGCTCCTCTGCAGAAGGGGAGGTGTAGGACAAGAGGACAGTGGCTGAGAAGAGGGTCTCCGGGGAAGGCTAGCAGTGTTACTCTAGTTCCGGCCCTCTGTGATGGTCATACTGAGGTTTGCTTTGTGATCACTCACAGAGTTGTACTTTTCTATTTTGTACATTTTTTTTAAGTATGTGGGTAATGTTTCGCCAGTATATCTATGTGTTGTTGGTTTTTTTCCAAGGTTATAATAGCCCTTAAGTAATATACAATCCCTAAAAAAAAGTTTTGCAAAAGTATATTTTTAAGTACTTTCTCCTTATGGGCAGTTCTAAGAACTCCCTGTTCCTTAAAGTGTGTCCCTCAGCCAGCTGCTTCCAAGTGATCTGGGCTGACTGTCGTAAGAGCGGAGGAAGGATCCCATCCAGCCCCACTGATGCTGCCTTGGAGGAGGGGGGGCCACGAAGGAGGGAGGGAGGGATATCTCTAGAGCCCATTCTCCAAGTAAGAAAGTTGAGAATGCTCCTTCGTGCCTGCCTCTCAGGCCCTGCCTTGCTTCCCTGATTTCCTACTATACATCCTGGCTCTGTTCTTGCCCTCCACCCACCAATCTCCACACTGCTTCAGGGACAGTATTTCTAAAACATAAATGTGATTATTAACAAGAGACCCCCTTTGCTAAAGCCCTTACACACACATACACACACACACACACACACACACACACACACACACACACACACACACCCAGCCCCCTAGCCTGGTCTACAACTGGACTTCTCCACCCTCCTGGCTACTGTGTGTACCTATGGCCCCCACACCTCCAACCATCTCTCTAGTTCCCATAGGCACCATGTTCTTTCACAGCTTCTTGCCTTTGCTGGTTTTGTCCTCTCTGACTAGACTGCCTGTCCATCCCTTCTTCTCCAATCGAAGTCCTACTCAGATGTCACCTCATCAGCCTTCCTTTCCTGCTGCCTGAGACCCTCTGGCTCCTCCTCTTGCCATGTCATCAACACTAGAATGCTATATTGTGTCCCTTTTGACTGAGAACTTCTACACCAGGTTGTAAATATCTAAAGTACTCTGCCTTGTTTCTCTTTGAATTCCTAAAGCCTTGACACATAGTAGATGCTCAGTAAGTATTTCCTCCATTGAATTGCATGACTCTTAACAAAAACCCAGTAAGACCCATTACTTAGCTCCTCAGCTTTGGGCTCTCTTACCTAAACTGTTCTCTTTTGGCTCCTTCCCAGTCATGGTGAACACCTGATCATTTCTGGCCCACAAAGACGCTGCTACTAATGCACTCTTTCTTTACTAAGCCTCCTCTCATTGGCCAGTCTTGGGCCCGAGCAGCCAGCACTGGTGCCAGCAACTATAGCCATTATGTGTTTCTCCTGCCAACACAGCCATGGCCCAGGGCCGCCCTGAGCATGGTCACTGGAAAGCTTTCAGTCTTTGCCAATCAGCGGAGCCTTCTCTGGTCACTTTCTGCAGCAGTGGCAGCAGGTAGAATTACCCTCACCTGGGGCAGAGATGTCTGGCAGGATACTTACCTCCTCCTAAACCAAACCCCTTTTTCTTTGAAATGCCTCTGCCACGAAGACTGTTGCCTTCCTTCCCTGGAACTTGCCTTCTAGGAAGCTGCTTTTCCAGCCTCAGATGTCAGAGAATCACCTTGGGATGCTTTGATTTCTATGGGCATTGGCATTTGACTCAGTGGCTGGGCACACCATGACTGAAAACAGGTTCAGTGGGCCAAGCACAGGTCCATAAAGCATTCTACTAAAATACTAAAGTCATGGACAGCATTTCATAGTATAGTGTGTTTACATCAAAAAGGGCATGAGCTCAAAGTGTCATAGAAGAAACTTAAAGATCACCAAGTCCATCCTCCCATTTTACAGATAGAAAACTAAGGCCCAGAGAGGTATGGTGGCTTGCCTAAGATCACACAGCAAGTTGATGGGGACCTTTGTTCCTTTAGGACTATTTTTGGCTTCCATAGTTAAACTGGAGAACTTATTGGCAAAAAACAGAGGGCAGGGTTTCCCAACACCTCTGTCCAGTCCATCTCCCATCTGCTCGATTCCTTATAACGGAATTACATTTCTAATCCCATGACTTATTTATTTAAAGTGCACATCTAACCCTTCTAAAGCATTGACATGGTTTCTAAACCTGCACCAGACCACCTGAAGTGATTTCTTCAAGTATATTTTTATTGATTTCAGAGAAGAAGGAAGAGGAAGAGAGAGAGAGAAGCATCAATGATGACAGAGAATCATCGATCAGCTGCCTCCTGCATGCAACCTGGGCATGTGCCCTGACCAGGAATCAAACCGTGACCTCCTGGTTCATAAATCAACGGCTCAACCCACTGAGCCACACCTGCTGAGTTCGAGTGATTTTTTTTAAATGTGGAATCCTGGTCCTCATACTGGTATTTTCCATTTCAATAGGATGGGACTCAAGAGTCTGTATTTTTTAACTCCTCCAATAATTCCCCTGTAAGACAAAATTTCAGGACCACCCTGCCAAGTTGCCTTGGAGATTCTTTGCTTCTATGTAATATGGCATCTCTCATCTCTGATTTATTGGCAATCCATAATTCCTAAATATTTTTAAAGATACAATCAGATGTATGGGTTTGTTGTCTAGACTTCCAGCAAGAAAACAAACCTTTAGAGAGAACAGAAAAGTCACCAACAGACTGTCTTCATCCGTTGCAGAACCCCAGAGTTTTAACTCCCTGACCACGAGACGCTGCTGCCCTGTGGAGTAAGTGGCCAAAGGGAGACCCATGACCCTGAATGACTCAGCCATTGACCTGCAAGGTGAAAGTCGATTAATGTCCATGAACCAACTTTTCATCCATGACATGCGAATGATAATGCTTGCCTCTATTTCAGGTGACAGAGATGCTTATAAAACAGTGAAAGCATAAAAGTGTTAAAGAGAAGACAATCTTTTTGAAATAAGACATGATATTTCTCCCTTAAATGGCTATGTTGAGTAAAATTTCCATTTAGATAGATCAGGGTAATATGAACTATGAGAGCACTGATATTTTAAACCACTCTTCACATAACGGGCTGACGTGCTGGCCTCACTCAGTGTGGCCACTTCAATTTATAATTTATTGAAATCACCCTAACACCAAGATACAACTTTCTTGGTTCAGTTGATTCTTTTCATTTCCAAAACCAAAACCCGATTATAGACCTTGCAATATGGAAAGTGCCTCCATGGCAAACGTCATAAATCATTTCAACAAACAAAAACTGAACCCAAGGAGCTGGAAGCTGGGAGTGGCTGAGACTTTTGCTTAGTGATCCAAAGAAGGTTTCATAACTTTGTAGGCCCCTGGGAGAACTCTGTATTAACCTTCTAGATCATCTTTGTCCCAACTCCCACTAATCCATGGCCTGCTCCATAGAATGCTTTTGATAGAATTGAAAGCTTAAGAAAGCCTTGAATAAATTCAACTTAAATGTATGAGATTTCAATGGCTACCATCTGCTGGGGCTTAAGATCCTGTAATGCTGAAGCTATTTTGCAATTTACATTCCTCCGTTTTCATCCATATTATGCTCATACTCAGAGCAACCTATGGTTTTCCCATTGGTCTGTGGGACAGGGAGCTCTCTCTGATATTCACATATGTGCAGTGGGACAACACAGAGAGAAAGTAGGCCAAAGCCCAATTCCAAATGCCACAATCACATTGGAAATTGACTTCAACAAATGAATTGGGGGAGGGGAGCACAAATATTCAGTTCATAACACCACTGGTATGTGTTTTGTTCTTTTGTTGTTTTGTTGTTGCTGACAGTATTGCAAATGTCCCCCAATTCCCTATTTTTGCCTCCCGCCCCCGTTGTCTGTGTCCATGTGCTAAGCCTATATGTCTTTGGTTAATCTCTTCCCATCCTCCCTACCCACTTCCCCTCTAAGATATCAGAAAAGGAGAGGAACCAAGATGGCAACATAGGTAAAGACCTATCTTGCTGCCCCACATAACAATTTCAAAACTACAACTTAACAACAGAACAAAAATCATCCAGAATCACCGGAAAGCTGGCTGAGAGAAAATTCCACAAATAAAAGTAAAGATAGGACACTGTGACTCAGAGAAGCAGCGGAGGGCAGAGTAGAGGATACGCATGGAGTTAGAGGTTTGGAGCAGTGCACGCACGAGAGCAGATAGGGTGGGCGGCTGTAAACCCGACTGGTTTTGTCGAACATGGAGGGAGACCAAGGCATCCCACTTTACTGATTTCCCAGTTCCGGGCAAGGTCCAGGAAACCCACACTCATACAGGGTGAAACTGGACAGTAAGGTAGCACGCTGAAACGGGTACTGCAGAAGTCTGTGAGCATGTGGAGAGGGCAGGTAAACTTGGGAACAGCAGAAACACATGAGCGCACAGAGAGGACTTGTGACCTGCTCTCTCATTTGGGAAACCACCAGACTGCATTGTTTTACAACCCTGGGTGAGACTTTGGGTGTGCAAACTCATTTGGGGAGAGGCTGAATTGTCTGACAACGGGCAGAGCTTGGCAGCAGCTTTCTCTCAGAGGTACGTGCAGCCATTACCACCAGGCACAGAGTCCCAGGTGCTGTATAAGGCAGGGCTAACAGGAAATCAAGGCTGCCTTCTCAGCCCAGAGACTCCGCCCATCCAACCTGAGCACAGCTGATCCTCACAGCCAATTGGCCTGGAGGTCAAACCCTCCTAGTGCTAACAACAATAATCTAGGCTTAACTTCAACAAGGCTGTGCAACCCATAAAGGACTGCACCAAGAGCATCCACCTCAGGTAACTGAGGAAGCTGAGCCACTGTCCCCTAGAGGACATCTACCACACAAAGCTAATCAGCCAACTCAGGGAAGCAGCCATAATGCAGAGACATGGAAAGAAATCAGATGTGAAAGAAATGGAGGGGGAAAAAATGACTGAGCATAGAGTTCAAAACCATGGTTATAAGGTTTTTCAAGAGGCTCCTAAAAAGGCTGATGAACTTAATGAGACCTTTGAAGAAATGAACAAGACCTACAAGGAAATGAACGAGACCTACGAGGATATGAAAAAGGACCAACTAGAAATTAAACATACACTGACTGAAATAAAAAATATTATACAAAGACCTAAAAGCAGTCTAGAGGACTGCAAGAACCAAGTCAAAGATTTGAAATACAAAGAGGAAAAATCCACTCAGCCAGAAAAGCAAGAAGCCAAGAGAATCCAAAAAATTAAATATAGTGTAGTAGGCCTCTGGGACAACCTCAAGCATACCAACATCCGAATTATAGGGGTGCCAGAAAAAGAGAGAGAGCAAGATAATGAAAACCTATTTGAAGAAATAGTGACCAAAAACTTCCCCCACCTGGTGAAAGAAATTGACTTAAAAGTCCAAGAAATGCACAGAACCCCAAACTATAGGAATCCAAAGAGGACCACACCAAGACAAATCATAATTAAAATGCCAAGAGCAAAAGACAGAGAATATTAAAAGCAGCAAGAGAAAAACAGTTAGTTACCTATAAGGGAGCATCCATACAATTGTCAGCAGATTTCTCAACAGAAACTATGCAGGCCAGACGCGAGTGGCAAGAAATATTCAAAGTGATGAATAGCAAGAATCTACAACCAAGATTACTCTATCCAGCAAAGCTATCATTCAGAATTGAAGGTCAGATAAAGTGCTTCACAGATAAGAAAAAGCTAAAGGAGTTCATCACCGCCAAACAAATATTATATGAAATGCTGAAAGTATTCTTTAAGAAGAGGAAGAAGAAAAAAGTAAAAATAAAAATTATGAACAACAAATACACATCTATCAACAAATGAATCTAAAAATCAAGTGAATCAATAATCTGATGAACAGGATAAACTGGTGAATGTAACAGAATCATGGAAATAGAGAGGGAATGGACTGACAATTCTTGGGGAGAAAAGGGGTGTGGGAGGTTCAGCAAGAGATTGGACAAAAATCATACACCTATGGGAGAGGACATGGGAGGGGGTAAGGGCAGAGGTTGGGATGGGTACCGGGTGGAGGGGAGCTATAGAAGAGAAAAAAGTGGAACAATGTAATTAATAAACCAAATAATAAAGACTAAAATATTAAAAAAATAAGATATCAGAAAAAATGGAGCACTGGAGCAGACCAGAGAGAATGAACAAGATACACAGTGAAATATGGAAGTCATGTACCAACACCAGAGAAGTGAATACTAAAACAGAGAACAGAGAGGGGAAAAGTGAATGCAAACACTGGGAATAGAGAAGAGAAAGAGGAAGAGAGGGGAAAATAGGATATCTGCCTTTCAAGCAATCCATATGCCCGGTAAGATGGTAAATGCTAGAAACAGTTCTCCATCCCAGATTGGGGTGGAGGCAATAGAAATCAAGGCAAGAGGAACAGTGGTTGCAGAGAAGAGAAGAGACCATATGCTGACCACACCACGCCCTGAGCCAAGGAAGCTGTATCCATTCAGACTGACCTGGCAGGCTACAATAAACACGGGAGCACAGCTACTCTGGTCTCCCAGCCCACATGGAGTACCAGCCATGACAGACCCAGTCCAGTCTGGCCTGAAGAGAGAGAATTCCCAGTGCACAAAACAAATGAAAGTCTTTCCAGGCTGTAAACTGGAAACTTGATGGGACTCCACCCTCAGGTTTGCCTGTGAGGCCAAAGGAAGGCATTTAGGCTGGTGTGTCAGCTGAGGTTGTCAGGATGCTTGGAGCTCCATACAGAGCCTAAGTCTGGAGTTCCTTGCGGAACCTAAGTCTCTGGGGTAGTCGAAGCTGAGGGAACCACAGGTGTCCACCTTTTTGAGTCAGCTAGGCTGCTGTAACAAACCACCATAGAGTGGGCGGCTTACACAACAGACATTTATTTCTCATAGTTCTGGAATCCAGGAAGTCCAAGATGTCCTGCCAGCCAGTTTGATTCCATGTGAGAGCTCTCTTCCTACTTTGCAGATGGCTGCCTTCTTGCTGTGTCCTCACATGGCAGGGAGAAAGATCACCTCTCTTGCTTCTCTTCTTATCCAGGCACTAATCCCATTCATAAGGATTCTACTCTTAGGACATTATTGACTTCCCCCAAAGCCCAATTCCAAATGCCACGATCACATTGGAAATTGACTTCAACATATGAACTGGGGGAGGGGAGCACAAATATTCAGTTCATAACACCACTAGTATGTATTTTGTTCTTTTGTTGTTTTGTTGTTGCTGACAGTATTGTAGATGTCCCCCATTTCCCTCCTTTTGCGCCCCCTCCCCCGTTGTCTGTGTCCATGGCCTATACCTATATGTTCTTTGGTTAATCTCTTTCCATTCCTTCTACCCCCTTCCCCTCTAAGATTCATTAGTCTCTTCTAAGCATTTATGTCTCTGGACCTATTTTGTTCATCAGTTCATTTTGTTCATTGGATTCCACATATAAATGAGATCATGTGATATTTGTCTTTTTCTAACTGACTTATTTCATTTAGCATAATAATCTCCAGGTCCATCCAGGCTATCACGAAGGGTAAGAGCTTCTTTTTTATAGCCACGTAGTATCTCATAACATTTCTATATATATAAAAGCCTAAGAGACCAGTCGACCTAATGATCAAATGACTGGTTGCTATGATGCACACTGACCACCTGGGAGCAGATGCTCAACGCAGGAGCTGCCCCCTGATGGTCAGTGTGCTACCACGGTGGGAGTGCCGCTCAGCTGACCAGTGAGCTCCAAAACCCGGGCTCATGGCTGGCGAGCGCAACTGCAGCAGTGCCAGACTCTCCTGCCTCCATGGCAGCACTACCGAATGGTGGCTGAGGCAGATGCAGTGGGGCAGGATGAGTGGAGCAGCACAGGCTCCTCCCCGGCCACCTGCTGCTTTGCGCACTACTACATCCCTCAGGGGATGTCGGACTGCTGGTTTCAGCCTGATTCCTGTGAGGATCGAACTAAAACTGACATCCCCTGAGGGATCCTGGATTGCAAAAGGGTGCAAGCCAGGCTGAGGAACTCTACCGGGGCACCAATCCATGCACCAAGCCTCTAATATATATATAAATATATATATATATATTAGAGGCCCGGTGCACAAAATTCATGCTCAGGTAGGTCCCTAGTGGCTGCCAGCTGCTGGCTGCTGGCCAGGGCTTTCCTTAGTTCCACACCACCCACTGCTGGTCACCATATGTCATAGTGAGCAATTGAACTCCCGGTTGGTTGAACTTCTGAAGGGACACTGCATATTAGGCTTTTATATATACAGGTATATATAACCCACTTCTAGGAATATATCCCAAGAAACTAGAAAGACCAATCAGAAATGATATCTTCACCCCTATGTTCATAGCAGCACAATTTACAATAGCTAAGATTTGGAAACAGCCTAAGTGCCCATCAGCAGATGAGTGGATTAAAAAATTGTGGTACATCTACACAATAGATTGATATGTTGCTGTAAAAAGGAAGGAACTCCTATCATTTGCAACAGCATGAATGGACCTAGAGAGCATTATGCTAAGTGAAATAAGTCAATCAGAGAAAGATAATTATCACATGATCTCACTCATTTGTGGAATATAATGAACAACATATAATGAACAACAAACTGATGAACAAAAACAGATTCAGAGACAGAGAAGCATCAATCAGATGCTCAAACCTCAGAGGGAAGGAATGGGAAGATGGGGGTAAGGGAAAGAGATCAACCAAACGACTTGTATGCATGCATATAAGCATAACCAGTGGACAGAGACACCAGAGGGGTGAAGGCATGAGTGGGGTGGGGGGAGGTGGGAAAACAAGGGGGGAATAAGGACACATATATAATACCTTAATTTAAAAAATTTACAAAGATATGAACTGGATGTAGGATCACACACACACACACATACACACACACATAGCATATATATATATATGTTAATACTTTACCATATTAGCTTTGAATCTTTATTCTAAATGTTACATCTACACTTAGAGACATATCTAGAATTTTCCCTGATCCTTTTTCCTGAGATGTAACTACAATCAGTAAAGTTATGTTGACCCATTGATTCCATGTTTTTATGTGTTTTACTACATATATATGAATCCATAAATAATAATTGGCTTTATTTGAAAGTATTTTTTAATTTGTGTAAAATGTAATACATAGGATCCTGAAGCTTGCTCATTAAAATGTAAACATTGTGCTTTTGAGATTCATTCATATTGTTACACAGAAGCCAAATTTCCTCAGTTGTTGTATACTATTCCCTTTTCAGAACAGTCCTCAATTTATTTACTCATTCTTCTTTAGCAGACTTTTGGTCTTTATTTTTTTGCTGTGAAATGCTTGAATATTTCTCTAAGATACATTCTTGGTGATAGGATAAACATATCTTCAATTTTTATAGATATTACCAAATTATTATTATAACAGTCCTCCTAATTTATGTTCACCAACATTGCATAAGGTTTCCTTTTTCTCTAACCCTCACTAATATTGACTTTTAATATTCAGTAATCTGATGAGAACAAGATGGCATCTCATTTTTTTAAAATATATTTTTATTGATTTCAGAGAGGAAGGGATAGGGAGAGAGAAACATCATTGATGAGAGAGAATCATTGATTGGCCACCTTCTGCATGCCCCCTACTGGGGATCGAGCCTGCAACCCAGGCATGTGCCCTGACTGGTAATCAAACCATGTCCTCCTGGTTCATAGGTCAATGTTTAACTACTAAGCCATTCCAGCCCGGCTCATTTTAATTTTAATTAGCATTTATAAGATGACTGGTGAGATTGAGCATCTTCCCATTCAGGTGAGCCTCTACTATGGCTTGCCTGTTGTATTCTTTTATTTGACTAGTAGGTTGTTTCTCAGTTATTTGCAGGATTTCTTTGTGTATTCTGGATGCTAATCCTTTGTTTATTGTGTGTAATGCAAAGTCTTCTCCCAAAATGTACTTTGTATTTTAAGTGTGTTTTTTGGTGTCTTTTATTGCTTACACTAAGTTTTTCTTAATATAGTTAAATTTATCAAGATTTTACTTATGGTTGCAATTTTTGTGTTTTATTAGAAAAATTCTTCCCTGTACTCAATGATAATCTCCTATAAGTCTTTTTAGAGTTTTGCTTTTCATATTTAGGGCTTTGGTTATTCTTGAATGTATTTTTAGTATAAGAGGACATAGAAATATACTTTAACTTTTTCTCATATAATATATCCAAATGCCATAGCAACATTGAATAGTCCATCATTTTCCCTATTCATTTGAAATGCTTCTTTCATCACATTTATCATGTTTTCATATATATTTTAGTATTTTCATGGGCTCTTTTTCTGTTTTATTCATCTTTTGTTTTATCACTCTACTATTATCACACTTTTGATTAAATAGCTGTATAACAACTCTTGATATTTGCTAGAGTAAATCTAGTCCCCCCCATCCACCTTCTTTAATTTTTCAAAATTCTCTCTAAGTTTATTCTTAGCTTCTTCATCTTCCAAATTAATTATCAGATCCACCTGCCAATGTCTATGAAATGCCTGTTTGCAACTGCATTAGTTAGAAGTTGATTACAAACACAGAACCACTATGAATATTATAGGACTAGTGACCCAGTGCATGGATTTGTGCACATTGAAAGGAAATGAATTAGAAGGTGTTCGATGGGGCAGGACTGGGCGAGATGAGCTGGACATGCCCTGGATCCAACCTCCTTCAGCCCCTCCCCTGTGTCTGTGAAGTGAGTGGGGTCCCTCTGGCAGGTGGGGTCCCTTGGCCTTGCCTGGGGGGATCAGGCCAAACTGGCTCTCTGACATCCCCTGAGGGGTCCCAGAGTTCAAGAGGGCACTCTGAAAAGTTGCTGTTGTACAGGGTATAGAATGCAAACACAAGCGTACAGTAAACAAGATTTGGGGCTGACAATGCCCCAGCAACAACGTAACCCACGACCTAAGGTGGAATCGATCGCAAGGCCTCACAAGGAATCGGGATCCCTCCTCTCTGCTTTTGGGGTATGTCACCCAAGAACCGCCACTGCCGAGTCACTGCAGCTCAGCAGTTCCTTCATTGACCATCTGTCTCCTGGTAGTCAGTGCATGTCATAGGGACTGATCTGACAGGCAGAAAGACACTTAGCATAGTAATAGATAGATAGATAGATAGATAGATAGATAGATAGATAGATAGATAGATAGATAGATAGATAGCAATTGGTTACAGGGCTTAAATCCTACACATTGTGGCAGCTAAGAATTTTACATAAGGCAGTTGGTTCTGTGCTTCATGATAAACTTGAAGTTAGCAAGGCAAGCAGAAGAAAAAGAAGAAGAGGGCAGAGCAGGGACAATTAGGAACCCACAAGGGCAAACCCCCGTCTTTCTCTTGCTGTCCCCAACTTCAGTGATGTAGATGACTATCAAGTCAAGCTGGCACCCTTCCTCGTAAACTACACAAAGCTGGTCCAGCTGCCACTCCATGAGTTGCCTCAGGGCCTTGTCCTAGACTGACCTTCTCAGCATAAAAAATGAGTACTGCTTCACCTCCACCTCCCAACCCTTAAACAGATGTTTCTTTTTTTACATATATATTTATTGAATTTATTGGGGTTACATTAGTTAATAAAATTATATCTTTCAAGTATACGATTATATAATACATCATCTGTATAATATTGTATTATGTGCTCACAACCCAAAGTCAAGTCTTCTTCCATCTCTTTGCCCTCTTCTACAAACCCCCACCCTCCTTTCCCTCTGATTACCAGCACACTATTGTCCTTGCACATGAGGTTTTTGGTTTTTATTTTTACTTATTTTGTTTGTTTGTTTAATCCCTTCACCTATTTTACCCAACCCTCCAACTTTTCCTCCCCTCTGATAGCTGTCAGTCAAGAAATTTTTCTTCACCTGGGACTCAGGCTTCTCTTGCAGCCCTTGCTTCATCCAGAAGGACAGAAAGATGTCTGGTCTAATTAGAATATTACACTTTTTTATTATTATCCTATCTAATAAAAGAGCAATATTCAAATTGACCATCACTCCAACACAAAATGGCTGCCTCCATGTGGTCAAAGACCCTGCTCCCATGTGGACACAAGATGGCCACCACAAGATGGCCAGCAGGGGAGAGCAATTGGGAGGAACCAGGTCTGCAAGGGAGGGCAGTTGTGGGCAATAAAGCCATCTGGGGAGGGCAGTTACGGGTGACCAGGCCACCAGAGGAGGGAAGTTGGGGGCAACTGGGCCTGCAGGGAGGGTAAGTTGGGGGAGACCCAGGCCTGCAAGGGAGGGCAGTTAGGGGCAAACAGGCTGGCATGGGAGCAGTTAGGGGTGATCAGGCTGGCAGGCAGAAGCGGTTAGGGGCAATTAGGAAGTCAGGCAGGCGAGCAGTTGGGAGCCAGAAGTCCTGGATTGTGAGAGGGATGTCTGACTTCCCATTTAGGCCCGATCCTACTGGAGAGGGTGCAGGCTGGGCTGAGGGACATATACCCCATGCACAAATTTTGTGTAGCAGGCCTCTAGTAGATTATAAGCTTTGAAATCACAGGATTAGCTCTCAAAATTTGTGAGGCTTTTTTTTTTTCAAAGTTGCCTTTGCTATCCTAGGTGCATTTTAGAATCTGCTTGTTAATTTGTACCAAAAAAAAAGAAAAAAAGAATAAAGAAAAAAAACTGCTAGGTTTGATTGGCATTGTTTGAATCTATAGATCAATTTGCGGTAGAATTGCTATCTTAACATTAATTTCCCACTCATGAACAAGGTGTTTCTCTCCATTTATTTGGTTTTCTATAATTCTCACTGTAGTGATTTGTAATTTTCACTATATAAGTTGCCATAACTTTTGTAGGTATTTTATGTTTTTTATCCCTAAATATTTCATATTTTTTATGCTTTGTAAATAGTGCTCAATTTTGGACTGTTGCTAAAATTAAAATACCATTATATTGTGCATTATTCTTATATCTTGCAACCTTGCTCCATTCATTAGTTCTACTATAGTAGCTTTTTCTAGTAAGTTTTATTGAATTTTCTACCTAAATTATGTCATCTGTGAATAAAGACAGTTCAATTTTTTTTTTACATTGCTAGATTAAATTTACTAAAATTTTGTTAAGAATTTTTGTACATATAGTCATGGAGAATTCTGGTCTATAGTTTTTCTTATTCATAATGTCACTGTCTTATTTTGTTATCAAGGTAATTAATACTGACCACATAGAGTAAGCATTTTTTTTTTCACTTAAAAAATTCTGAAGGCGTTTCTGTAGAATTGGTATTATTGTTTCCTTACATGTTTAGTAGAGACCCCGCAGAGCACCCCCGTTCCTTTTGCCACGTAAGCACACAGTGAGAAGTCTATGACCAGAAGAGGGGCCCACACCCGCCCATGCTGTCACTCTGACCTTGGACTTCCAGCTTCTAGAACTTTGACAAATAAATTTCTGTTGCTTGTAAGCTAGATAAATAAATAAATAAATAAATTCTTATGACTCATCCTAATTCAGGGCCATTCAAGGAAGGGGAGTCTGAGTAATAAAGTTTATACCTAGCTGAATTGACACTGTTCATAGCTACCTTGGAGATTTTACTTGGAATGGCTTTAAATTATAGATTTATTTATACTAATTTAGATCTTTAAAATATTGAATCATTCCACCCATGAAACCAATTTATCTCTCCTTTTATTCGATCTTCCTTTATGTCCCTTTAAATGATTTTAAAATTTATCCAGAACAGTGCTGCACATACTTTGAACCTTAAGTACCTTATTGTTTTTGTTTATTTTTCATAGAATCTTTTAAAATTATATATTTAATTGATTAGATATTTAAAATTATGTATTTAATTGATTGCAAAGGTTTTGACTTCTCTAAATCTGTAAAAAGTGTACCTGCTACTGTGCTGAACTATATTAGTTCTAATAATTTGTATGCTTGGAAATTTTTACTGAGACAACTCTATAAAATACAAATGTTGAAACCTTCGCCTCTTTCTTCCCAAATCTATGCCTTTTGTTTCTTCTCTTTATCTTACTTAATTCACTTGAACTTCTTCTATAGTCTGGACTAGATATAATGAAGGGCGCATCATGTCTTGTTTCTGACTTTAATGGGAAAGCTTCTAGATTTCACCATTAAGTATCATGTTTCTTATACAACTTTGGAACGTACTATATACTAATGTAAAATCTTTTACTTCTATTCCTAGTTTCAATTTTTTTATCCTGAATAAATTTAAATTTTAATTAATGTTTTCTCTTTATCATTTAGGCTAATCATGCACTTTCATCTTTTTATTCTGTCCCCACCTCCTGGTATTCACACCTTTGTGTAATCACCTCCCATTAGTGTGGGTTGAACCTAGTGGCAGATATGATGGTATGTCACCTCTGAGATTAGATTTTAAAAGATTTTTCTAGTTTTATAAAATGAATTAGTTTTCTATCTTGTGCTGTTCCTTAAACAGTTTGTACAGGGGGAATGATCTGTTTCTTAAAGATTCAGTAAAACTTATTTGAAAAAGTATCTAGGTTTGGTGTCAGTAAAGGGAAGATTTTAAAAATTACCCAGCCAATATTTTGAATAGTTACTGATCATTCTTCTTGGTTCCCTTTTTGATGCCTTATATTTTCCGAGGATATTATCCATTTCATTGACATTTTAAAATTTAGTATTATAAACTTGTTCATATTCACTTGAAAATTTTTTTAAACTCCTCGTATCTATGGTTATAAGCCCAATGTTGTTAATTTATACTATACCTTGATTAATCTTGACAAAAATTTGATTATTTTATTAAATTTTTTTTTAAAAATCAGTTCTGGACTTTGTTGAGACTATTATTTCCTAGTTTTCTATTTTCCTTTATTTTTTTCTATTTTTTTAATTCGATAAATCTTTATTGTTCAGATTATTGCAATTGTTCCTCTTTCTCCCCCATAACTCCCCTGAACCCAGTTCCCACCCCAACTTCTGTCCTTACCTCCCCCACACTGTCCTCATCCATAGGTGTACGATTTTTGTCCAGTTTCTTCCCACACCCACCACACCCCTTTCCCACTGAGAATTGTTAGCCCACTCCCTTTCTTATGCCCCTGATTCTATTATATTCACCAGTTTATTCGGTTCATCAGATTTCTTATTCACTTGGTTTTGATTCACTTGTTGATAGGCATGTATTGGTTGTTCATAATTTTTATCTTTACCTTTTTCTTCTTTTTCCTCTTCTTAAAGAATACATTTCAGCATTTTATATAATACTGGTTTGGTGGTGATGAACTCCTTTAGCTTTTTCTTATCTGTGAAGCTCTTTATCTGACCTTCAATTCTGAATGATAGCTTTGCTGGGTAGAATAATCTTGGTTGTAGGTTCTTGCTAATTATCACTTTGAATAATTTTTGCCACTCCCATCTGGCCTGCATAGTTTCTGTTGAGAAATCAGCTGACAATTGTATGGGCACTCCCTTGTAGGTAATTAACTATTTTTCTCTTGCTGCTTTTAATATTCTCTCTTTGTCTTTTGCTCTTGGCATTTTAATTATGTTGTGTCTTGGTGTAGTCCTCTTTGGATTCCTTTTGTTTGGAGTTCTGTGCCCTTCCTGGACTTGTAAGTCTATTTCTTTCACCAGGTGGGAGACATTTTCAGTCATTATTTTTTCAAATAGGTTTTTAGTATCTTGCTCTCTCTCTTCTTCTGGCACCCTCATAATTCAGATGTTGGTGTGCTTGAGGTTGTACCAGAAGCTCCCTACACTATCTTCAAATTTTTGTATTCTTTCTCCCCCCCCCCTCCAGCTGAGTGTTTTTTGCTTCTTTGTATTTTGAATCTTTGACTTGATTCTTGTGGTCCTCTAGACTGCTGTTAGGTCTCTGTATAATATTGTTTATTTCAGTCAGTGTATGTTTAATTTCTAGTTGGTCCTTTTTCATATCCTCAAGGGTCTTGCTAAATGTATTGGCCTTTTCTAAGAAATTCTTGAAAAACCTTATATATCCAGTTGTTTGCTTTTTCTCCATTTCTTTCATTTGTGACTTGTTTGTCTCCACATTTTGGCTGCTTCCCTGAGTTGGTAGAGTAGCTTTGTGTGGTAGGTGTCCTATAGGGCACAGTGGCTCAGCCACCCCAGTTACCTGAGGTGGACCCTCTTGGTGCACCTCTTTGTGGACTGTGTGCACAGCCTTGTTATAATTAAGTCTTGATTGTTGTTGGTATCACTGGGAGGAATTGACCTCTAGGCCAATTGGCCGTGAAGATCAGCTGTTTCTTCGCTAGAAGAACTTCTGTGCTAGAGACGGACTTGCAAAATTGCAAAAGCTTCTGTGGTCAGTTTGGTTGGGACGGAGTTTCAGGGCAGAGCAGACAGCCTTGGTTGCCCATCAGCCCCACCCTTATAAGTGTCACTTGGCAATTGCTGCAAGCACTTATAAATGCTGCTCTCAAGTTTTGCCCACTGCCATACAGTCCAATTTCTCCCTGAATGAGTCAGGGTTCCCAGAAACTCGCCTGGAACTGGAGTTCACCACAGTTAGGAGCTTCCATCTCCCTCCTGCTTTAGAAAGCCAACTGCACACTCAATGGCCCATGCATTCAGCAGTTAGTCCTCTCTGCGCACGTGCACCTCCAGACCTCTGCCTTCCGCAGATCCTGAGTCTCAGTGTGCTTTCTCTTTTCCTGACAGTCCAGATTCCCCCAAAATGAGTCTGGCTTCCCAGAGTCTCACCTGGGACTGGAGTTCAGTGCAATTGGGAGGTTCTGTCTCCCTCCCACTTTAGAAAAACAGCTGTGCACTCAGCGCCCATGCACACGCACATGTCTTTGTACCTCAGCCTTTTGCAGCTCCTTTGAGTCTCACTGTGCTTTCCTCTTTCCTTCTAGTTGTAGAATTTCCACTCAGCTAGCTTTCCTGGATGGTATCAGTTTTGTCTTTTAGTTGTAGTTTTGATATTGTTGTGCAAGGCAGAAGTTTAGGTGTTTACCTCTGCTGCCATCTTCGTTTCTCCCTATTTTACTTAATTTTAGTTTTATTATTAGTATATTTTACTTTCTTGGATTTACCCTGTTTTATCTTTACCTTCTTAAATATAATACTTAACTAATTTATTTTTAATCTTTCTTCATATTTAACAACTATGTTGGGAAAAAAAACAACAAATATGTTGAATGTGCTACTTTCAAGAAAAAAAAATATATACTTTTTGAAACTTACTGCTTCTACCTGATTTTGGACCCAGCCTGCTGCTCCAGCCCTACTCACTACTTGTCTCTCTACTCCACATCTGATCAAAAAATGTTTATCTTATCTTTGAACATGGCTATGTCTGTTTATTTTCTTATGTTATATTTTGTCTATTAATGGTATTATTAGAGCAAAAATGGTAATTGAAGTATCAATGTGAATATGATATTGACAGAAGTCTCCAGCTAGTTCTTATTCAAGCCTCAAAATGCAAAAGGCATGAGAAAATGTAACATTCATGGAAGCGGCAAAGATAGTCCAAATGTTGACTTAAAATCTGTGTTTGTACCAGGCTGGCATGGCTCAGTGGTTGAGTGTTGACCCAAGAGCCAGGAGGTCACAATTTGATTCTTGATTGATTCCTAGTAGGGGGTGTGCAGAAGGCAGCTGATAGATGATTCTCATCATTGATGTTTCTCTCTCTCCCTCTCCCTTCCTTTCTGAAATAAATAAAAATATATTGCCCTAATCCAGTGGTCGGCAAATCACAGCTCATGAGCCATTTGCGGCTCTTTGGCCCCTTGAGTGTGGCTCTTCCACAAAATACCATGTGTGAGTATGCACGGACAATGAGATTGAAACTTCGTGGCCCGGGGACATACCCTACCAAAGAGATAGAACTGAACCTTACATCACCCTGCTTGGCCCTGGAGGATGGCTGGTTAGCCAGAGACAGGTAAGATTCCTCAGAGAAGGAACAACCTAAGACAGACACAGTTGCAGAGGGGCCATCAGGAGAAAATGTAAAGGTCAACAGAGGTGGAACACAGACCCTCATTCTCCTAACTTTGCAGGGACCTGAACTCTCACCCCTTCTGAGGGAGGTCCCCTGCCCCCGTGACTGCTTCGCCTACCATGCACAGCTCAGATCAGGACCCAGGTTACAGACAGAGAGTTGGCCAGCAACAGCAGCCCTATATCTAAATTCAATCTAGCATCAGGAATGCTCAGGGCCTACTCAAGAATGCAAATAATCCTGTCAATAAATATTTACAGGGTAAACTAAGATTATTGTTTGAGTATTAAATTTGACAGTAAAATAATAATCAAGTTTTCAGATTAATTTAAATTGGCTAATTGAAATAAGTGAATACGCAAGAAAATTTAAGTATACTGGACAAAAAGCTGTTCTTAAATATTAACTAAAATTTCTATTAGTAGTTCATCTCATTGTAAAATTGCCTAACATGCAAAGAACCCAAAGCAGTCATGTTTTTGTGCAAAAATTAAATTTTAAAGTTACCAAGACTGCAATATCCAAGACTGTACTATCCAAAGTTTCAGGTACCCACTGGCCCATGCGCAGAAGTCGGTTTTCAGCTCTCAAAAGAAATTTCAATTATTGTACTATTGATATTTGACTCTGTTGTCTAATGAGTTTGCCGACCACTGCTCTAACCGGTTTGGCTCAGTGGATGGAATGTCGGCCTGTGGACTGAAGGGTCCCCAGTTCGATTCAGGTCAAGGGCATGTACCTTGGTTGCGGGCATATCCCTAGTAGGGGGTGTGCAAGAGGCAGCTGATCAATATTTCTCTCTCATTAATGTTTCTAACTCTCTATCCCTCTCCCTTCCTCTTTGTAAAATAATCAATAAAATATATTAAATAAATAAATAAAATATTTCACAAGTGAAAATAAATAAAAATCTGTGTTTGTAGGCCTGCAACTTTTAGTGTTGGTCCATATGTATTCCCTAAATTGTGTGGGGTAGGGGTGCTGATGAATCTGTTTAGCTTTGCCATTAATTAGTGCCTGACCAATGGAAGTGGTACCGGCCAGTCACCATCACAGGGTTCATCCCAGGTGACCCACTGCTTAATAATCCCCTTGTCCAATTGTATCATCCTCCATAATATTTACAGTCAAAGAAAGGGTTTACATACTTTTGATAAGTAAATAACATGTTTAAAATATTAAAGCTCCAAAGATTGATTTACCCTTGAACTGAGAAGGATATAAATCCTTACTAGGTAATGTGGCTGAGATGGAGGTGAGAGCTACACTTAAAGCCATTGAGGAAATACTATACTATACTTCCTGGCCATTGTCCTTAAGGATAAAGGCCCTCTGGGTCTTCACTGTCCTTTGAGATCTGACCCATGCCTTCCTCCCCAGCCTCGCCTTTCTCTACTGCTGCCTTCTGTGCCACACTGCTTTCAGTCTTTCTGTGCAGCCCGATCTCTCTCCTCAGCACTTTGCACTTGCTAATCCAACTGACTAGAACATCCCACCATTTTCCTTATTTGCTTGCCTGACCCCTACTCAGCTTAGCTCTCAGTCCTTCCCCGATGTTCTGAAAAGGTGAGGGATCCCTAGTGTATTTTCTTTTTAGTACCCTTAATTCTTGGCACAGCACTAATCACACTGTATTGCACTCCATTATTTTCCTCCCCTTTTAGACTGCAGGATTGGGAAAATGGGGGTCACGTATGTTCAGTTCACATTATAACCCTAGTGACAAGCCTAATGCTGACATGTAGTAGAGGCCAGATCTATTAAAGAATGAATGCTCTGGTTGGCGTGGCTCAGTGGTTGAGCATTGACGTATGAACCAGGAGGTCAGGGTTTGACTCCCAGTCAGGACACATGCCTGGGTTACAGGCTCAATCACCAGAGTGGACGTGCAGGAGACAGCCAACCTATCTATGATTCTCTCTCATCATTGAGGTTTCTCTCTCTCTCTCTCTCTCTCTCTCTCTCTCTCTCTCTCTCTCTCTCCCTCCCTTTCTCTCTGTATAATATATATGTATATTAAAAAGAATGAATGAATAAATTACTTGCTTGCTGGTGGGAATGTAGACTGGTACAACCACTGTGGAGAACTGTATGGATTTTCCTCAAAAAACTAAAAATGGAAGTCTCATTTGACCCAGTGTTCCCACTTCTAGTTATATATCCTAAGAAACCAGAAAGGATATATGCACCCCTATGTTCATAGCAGCACAATTTACCATAGCTAAGATTTGTAAACAGCCTAAGTGCCCATCAGCAGAGGAGTAGATTCGAAAATTATGGTACCTCTACACAATGAAATACTACACTGCTTTAGAAAAGAAGGAATTCTTACCATTTGCAGCAGCATGGATGGAACTGGAGAGCATTATGTTAAGTGAAATAAGCCAGTCAGTGAAAGAGAAATACCACATGATCTCACTCATTTATGGAAAATAAAGAACATTATAACCTGATGAACAAAAAGATAGATACAGAGGCAGAGAAGCTGAACAGACTGTCAAATTACAGCAGGGAAGGTTGGGGAGGGGGGAGGGAGGTAAGAGGTCAACTGAAGGACTTGTATACATACATATAAGCATAACCAATGGACTCAAGACACTGGGGAGTGAGGGCATGTATGGTATTTGGGTGGGTGGTATGAACACATATAATACCTTAATCAATGAAAAAAAGTTTACTGCCCCAACCCATTTGGCTCAGTAGATAAAGCATCGGCCTGAGGACTCAAGGGTCCCAGGTTCAATTCCGGTCAAGGGCATGTACCTTGGTTGTGGGCACATCCCCAGTAGGGGATGTGCAGGAGGCAGCTGATTGATGTTTCTCTCTCATCGATGTTTCTAACTATCTCTCCCTTTCCCTTCCTCTCTGTAAAAAAAAATCAATAAAATATATTTTTAAAAAATTACTTCCTTTATGAATAACTGTAGAATATTATCTATGGACTCCACGCTTTATTTAAATCAGGAAATGGATTGTTAAGAAGGAAGTATATCTGTAAGTGCCTTGTCCCAAAATTGGCTCTTTTCAGTCCTTTAAGGGATGAAGCATTGGCTCTGGGTTCCTTGTGAGGTCCCTCTACTTCCTCTCCACATCACCTGCCCACCTCCTTCAATGACAGGGCTACATTCTGGTGCTTACTATAATGTAACCACCCTACCAATACTGTTGCTGTATATTCCCATATTCAGAGCCAGGATGAGGAATGGTGTCTACTGCCTGGTGTGACTCAGTGGTTGAGTGTTGACCTATGAACCAGGAGGTCACGGTTGCAGGCTCGATCCCCAGTGGGGGACGTGAAGAAGGCTGCCAATTGATGTTTCTATCTCTCTATCCCTATCCTTCTCTCTCTAAAAATCAATAAAAACATTTTTTTAAGTTTAAAAAAAGGACTGGTGGCTAACTGCAGGAGCATATCCAAGAGCCCTGCTCCTGATCCTAAAACCCCCAGTTCTTCTAAGTGTCTGACCTACCATTTGGTGGTACCAATAAAATAACCAAAAACAATAAAAGATAATTTTAATAATAGACCAGGTATACAAAAACAAAGCAATTACATTTTAATTTTATGACAATGAAGACCTTCCCCAGTCAGATGTTTTCTCCTTGAAGGGGTGAGGTAAATAATTTACACAACAAAGCTCAGGGAGGGTTTCTAATCTGATTCTAAGAGTTGAGAATCCAGAGAACCTGTTCCTTGATTTCTCTGCTCTTGCTTTTAGAACCGTTAGGGATTGCCTAGAACAGCAGAGGGAACATTTGGTCTGGCCCTGCCAAGACATTAGGGGTGAGTTAATTAAATGTTTGACCAAATATAGCAGGCTCATTTTTAAGGTGATAATTTTGTATGGCCCGCGAATGATGTTATAAATATCCAAATGGCCCTTGGCAGAAAAAAAGATTTCCCACCCCTTGCCTAAGGAAAATGTAAGAACTTGCCCATCAGTGTGACACTAATTTATAGTTTCCCAGGAAACTCCCTACATTTCTAAGTAATTCAAGTTGGTATAAAATTTAGGAAGATCAATTTGGCAACCCACAGCAATCCTGGCCTTTTTCTCATTGCTTTCAGCTCCATTTTTGCCCTTCCACGCTCTGCTCCACATGACTAACTAGAAAATTTTCAGGGCCACCAGCCAGCATGGTTCAGTGGTTAAGCATCAATCCATGAACCAAGAGATCCTGGTTTGATTCCTAATCAGAACACATGCCCAGGTTGCAGGGGGCATATGGTAGAGGCAACCAATCTCCTTCTCTCTCTCTCTCTCTCTCTCTCTCTCTCTCTCTCTCTCTCTCTCTTTCCTCCCTCTTCCCTTCCCTCCTCCCTCCCACTCTCTAAAACAATCAATGGAAAAAAATATCTTTGAATTAGGATTAACAACAACAACAACAACAAAAGATGTATTATCCTATATAATAAAAGCCTAATATGCTGTGTCCAGTTGTCCAGTCAGCCTTTCAACCAATCAAAGAGTAATATGCCAATGATATGCCAAGCATAACTGCTAGCTATGACATGCACTTACCACCAGGAGGCAGAGAGTCCACCAGTCGACCAGTTGCTATGACATGCACTGAGCACCAGGGGTCAGATGCTCCAACCGGTAGTTAGCTCACTCCCGGGGTCCGACTGATCAGGACTAAGTGAGTTGGACTGGATACACCCTTGAGCTCTCCCACGGTCCCTCCTCAGCTGGCCAACCTCCCATATCCCTCCCCAGCCCCAGTCCTGCACTGGTGGGATCCCTTGGCCCTGGTCTGTGCCCTCTCACAATCTGGAACTCCTCGAGGGATGTCAGATAGCTGGTTTCAGCCCAACGGCAGAACAACTAATCACTATGATGCACACTGACCACCAGGAGGCAGACGCTCAATGCAAGAGCTATCCCCTGGTGGTCAGTGAGCTCCCACAGGGGGAGTGCTGCTGAGTCAGAAGCCAGAGCCTCTCCTGCCTCTGAAACAGCGCTAAGTGTGTCTGACTACTAGCTTAAAGCTGTCAGTAGGACATCCTCCAAAGGCTCCCAGACTGCGAGAGGGTGCAGACCCGGCTGAGGGACACCTCCCCCTTCACCCCCCAACCCCTGCCAAGCGCATGAATTTCACTCACGGGGCCTCTAGTTAAGTTAATAAAGTACAGGACAGTGATATTAACCATTTGTATAAAAAGGTGGGCAAGTGCAACTGGCATGGCTCAGTGGCTGATCATCGATTGAACTATGAACCAGGAGATCATGGTTTGATCCCTCTCAGAGTACATGTCCAGGTTCCAGGCTTGATTCCCAGCAGGGAGTGTGCAAGAGGCAGTTGATCAATGATTCTCTTTCATCATGGATATTTCTCGCTCTTTCTCTGAACTCAATAAAAATATAGTTTTTAAAAGGTGGGCAAGATTAAATGTATTTGCTTGGATATACATAAAATATCTCAGGAAGGAATTATAAAATAAAAGGTAATAGTTACTCTGGAAAGAATAACTAGATAGCTGAAAAACAAGATTGTGAAGGAAATTTGTCCTTACATGTCTTTTATACTTTTGAATTGAATCATGTGAATGTTTACTTATTCAAAAATAAATTATTTTTTAAACAATGCAGAAAAATGTAAAATAATTTGGAATACATTTACAGAAAATTGTTAGCTGAGAGATTGTTAAAAAATACATGCCTTTTCATCTCACTTTTGTTTTAAAAAAAATGTATAGATATGCATTAAAAGGACAAAACCAATATACTGAAGTGCAGTAAACCCCGCCCCATCTGCATTTTCACTCTCTGTGGTTTCAGTTATCCTCAGTCAACCACAGTACAAAAATACTATAGGGAAAATTCCATACATAAATCATTCAGAAGTTTTATTTTTTAAAGTATGAACTTATTTACATATTTTTATTTATTTCGGAGAGGGAGATAGAAGCATCAATGATGAAAGCGAATCATTGTTCCGCTGCCTTCTGCACGCCTCCTCCTGGAAATTGAGCCCGCATCCTGGGCATGTGCTCTTGACCAGAACAGAACCCAAGACCCTTCAGTCTACAGGCCGACACTCTATTCAATGAGCCAAATCGGCTAGGGCTCATTCAGAATTTTTTCTGAGCAGTGATGAAATCTCAAATGTCGCGCTCCTTGCCCCCAGGATGTGAACCTTCCTTTGTCCTGTGTCCCCACACTGCATGTGCTCCCTGCCCTTTAGTCACTCAGTAGCTCCCAGCTTGGATTGGTACTGCACTTATGTATGACAAAAAGGGGCTTTAGCCCACCCCACATGACTTAGCACTGACCTATGAACCAGGGGATCATGGTTAGATTCTCTGTCCAGGCACATGTCTGGGTTGTGGGCTGGATTCCCAGTGGGGACTTACAGGAGGCAGCCGATCAATGATTCTCTCTCATCATTGATGTTTCTCTCTCTCTCTCTCTCCTTTCCTCTCTGAAGTTAATAAAAAATATATTTGAGGGGGGGAGTGCTATGGAAAGTCACCTCACAGGGTTATCTGACCATATGTTTCTAACTCAGTAGGTCATTGTGGATAGTCATGCCCCACTCTCTGCCCCCAGGAGTAGAATTTCTTTAGTGAAAGGCTTTAAGCCAGCCTTGGCCATTGTTCTCATGCATCTAGGTTGACCTACCTTTCAAATACCAGAAGTATAATAGCCCTTGAAGGAGATATTAACCCTCAGTAGAACACATAATCTTGTTAACTGTCAACTATCCTGTAATCCAATCTCAGAGTTGCTTTCTCCCACCTCCATGTAATCTTCCTTATGTTCCCTTCTTAATTTCAAATGCATAAAATGAATTACAAAACTCATTCTTTTTAAATATGTTTATTATTGATTTCAGAAAATAAGGGGGAGAGAGAGAGATAGAAACATCGATGATGAGAATCATTGATCAGCTGCCTCCTGCACACCCCACTGGGGATGGAGCTCCCAACCCAGGCATGTGCTCTGACCAGGAATCAAAACCAACCATGACCTCCTGGTTCATAGGTCAACACTCAACCACTGAACAAAACTGGGCACAAAACTTATTCTTCAGAGTCTTTGAAATCTTGTTCCCCAGCATATGTCATTAGTTTGGCTGAAATAAACTCAAAAATTCTCTACAGGCTTGAATGTTTCTAATATCAACACAGAGCTTGTAGTCAAGTAACCCTTATTTTACTTCATAATGGCTCCAAAATGCAAGAGTAGTGATGCTGGCAATTCAAATATGCCAAAGAGAAGCTGTAAAGTGCTTCATTCAAGTGAAAAGGTGAAAGTTCTCAACTTAATAAGGCACCTTATCATCTCACATCATCACAAGAAGAAAGGCGAGTACATACATACAGTAAGATATTTTGAGACAACATTCACAGAACTTTTATTATAATATATTACAGTACATTGTTATATTAATTTATTAGTAGTTTTGTTATCTTACTGTACCTAATTTGTAAATTAAGCTATCATAGGAATGTATGTGTGTATGTATGTATAGAAAAAAACAGTATATAATGGATCTGTACTATCCAAAGTTTCAGGTACCCACTGGCAGGTCTTGGAACATATTGCCCAGGCATAAGAGGGAACAACAGTATTAAATATGATTACTTTTTGGTTTGTGGGATATGACTTATTTTTATTTATTTTCTTTTTGTTTATCCGTATTTTTTAAATTCTTCTACAATGAAAATATCCCAGCCACTGTGCTCAATGATTGAGTTTTGATCCATGCACTGAGAGGTCACTGGTTCAATTCCTGGTAAGCTATTTTGCCCCCAGCAGGGAGTGTGCAGGAGGTAACATAATATAGATGTTGTCTCTCCATTATTAATGGTCTATCTCTCCCCTCCTCCACCTCTAACTATAAATAAAATTATACACACACACACACACACACACACACACACACACACACACACATACTAGAGGCCAGGTGCATGAAAGTCATGCACCCTCTCCAATCTGGGACCCCTCGAGGGATGTCTGACTGCTCGTTTAGGCCCGATTCCAGCAGTTGGACACCCTTCTCAAAATCCAGGACTGCTGGCTTCAAACTGCTTGCCTGCCTACCTTCCTGATTGCCCCTAACCGCTTCTGCCTGCCAGCCTGATCACCCCCTAACTATT